>JAZHRO010000062.1:21355000-22693333 GCA_037157565.1 Thalassia testudinum
TCACTTCCATGGTCTTGCAAGTGAAGATCCTTTTCTCCACTTGGAAGACCTAACCCGATTAGCTGAAACTATTAAACTAAGAAATATCGGGTTACCTATAGACCTCATGAAAATGTTCCCGTTTTCATTAAGAGATAAAGTGTCGCAGTGGTTATGCACCCTTGGGAGAACCATCCACTCTTGGGAAGAGATGCGAACAACGTTTCTCAAGAAGTTCTTCCTAATCGGGCGAACCAATACGCTTCGTCGTGCTATCACTTCATTTACGCAACAAAACAACGAACAATTTCATGAGTCATGGGAGAGGTATAATGACCTCCTTAGGAAGTGTCTGCACCACAGTCTGCCTAAGTGACATATAGCCCAGATTTTCTACTATGGGCTAAATGAGACTTTGAAGCAAATTGCAGACGCTTCCTGCGGAGGGAACTTTATGAATAAAGACGAGAATGGAGCATTCGAATTGTTTGAAATATGAGTGAAAACTCGATGAACAATGCTTCCATTGTCGCCTTTAATCGTAGTAGCCTTCCTCGAAATGTCCACGAAGTTGACACAAGACCCTCCCATTCATCCACTGATCTCAGCCTTATCGCACAAAAATTGGATGAAGTCTTCGTCGTGCACAAGAAGCTGGACGAGCTTCTGGCCAACCCCACCCGTTCTATGGCAAACACCCCCACCTCACCACTTCGTCACAATCCCAATTCTTCCAACACCAGGCTTATCCAAAGAAACCCCGTAAGACCTTCCTTACCGAGTGTCGCGCCAAGCGACTCGGTAAGTCATGTGGAACTGGCTTCTGCGAGCCAGTATTTCGACACGGAGGACCAACCCTCCATGTGCTCGGATGCATCTTCTGGCATAGAAGACGCTTGCGCCCTTGGGAACAACCCGTTCTCTGCCACTTATAACCCAGGGTAGCATAATCATCCGAATTTTGCATGGTCCAACAACCCGCAGCGCCAAAACCCCACAGGTGGACCAATGCGACCGTCCGCACCTGTCATCCCAAGGGCCCAGTCTAATCCTATGGCGAATCTGCCATCAGGCCCTTGCGTACCGCAAACAGAACACGCATCAAGTCCTCTTGACAAATTGATGCGAATGATGACGGATATGTCAAAGCGCCATGAAGAGAACATGACCTCTCTTCAGCACCAATTGGCGCAGCAGAATGCTGAGATCAGTCAACTACGCATGGCGACTCGATCTCAGGGCACTCTTCCCGCCCAACCTGTTCCCAACCCATGAAATTTCATACCCCGTGGTCCTCAACCGCAGGTACAACCTTCTCAGGGACAGGTTCATCAAATTCTGCAGGCTCCGAGCATTCCACCGGGATTTCAAGCTAATCCCGCTACAGCACCGCACTCTTATGTCCCTATTGCGAACCCTCCTCCACCGTATGATCCCACTGGACCCGCATTGTCCAATGCTATCACTACGAGGAGCGGTAAGCAGACTGTCGATCAACCTCGACCTGTTCCTAGCCCGTCTTCTTCATCGCCCTCTCATTCGGGATGTGCATCGCATTTGTGAGAAGACGATACACCCAAATTGGTGCCAGAATCAGTCCCATTCCCTGAGGCTTTACTGAGGGAGCCAAAAGGCAAGAAGAAAGATATGCAGGCCTTTGATAACCTGCGTAATTTGTTCAGGGATGTAGAAATCAAGGTACCCCTGCTCGAGGCTATCGATTACATACCTACTATCGCCCGATTTTTCAAAGACTACACAACACCCAGGTGACAGTCAAAGAAAACTAAGAATCCGGTGGTTCTCTTGCCTCATGTGAGTTGTGCTATACTGTCAAACCTACCACCGAAGTAGAAAGATCTGGGCACACCGCTCATTTCCTGTAGCATCCAAGGCTGCAATTTTAACCGTGCCCTACTCAATCTAGGATCTTCCATAAATCTTATACCGACCATCATGCTCGAAAAATTTTCCTTGGGAAATCTGAAACCCACCCCTATCATGTTACAGTTGGCAGATCGTTCTGTCAAAATCCCAAAGGGTGTGGTGGAAGACGTGGTGGTTAGGGTCAACAGTCTCTGTTTTCCTGTTGACCTTCTTGTTTTAGATATGGAAGTTCCTAGCTCACTTTCTGATTGTCCGATCATCCTTGGTCGACCTTTCTTGGCCACAGCCAGCACCCATATCGACTGCGAGTCGGGTTGTATTGAGATTACCGTTGGATCTGAAAATCTCAAGCTTAACATCTTCAAGGCAGCCAAGAACTTTGATTGAGATTACATCGAGGATGACACGTCTGACGAGGACATGACCGTCAGTGCGTGTATCAGACTAATTGGGACCTATTCAGACTGCTGCAGATTACCTGATGATTGCCTGATCAACACATGCTGTGATGTTCCCCCATCACTCCCTATTCCCGTACCTTCTCCTAACCAGACTTCTGACGAGGTTTTCTCCGCTTCCCATACCTCGTGGTCTGAGTCATATCCGGGCTACTCATCGCCGATCCACACTCTTGAAGACCGGATTGCCCTTTCTTTCCCGCCAAATCAGGCGGATTTGCAACTCCACACTGTGACCTTGAGCCCACATCCTACTCACTGGGGCTATTCCCTTTTGGATCCATCCATCCAAGAAGCCCCTCTTCTTGGCCAATCTGAGGGCCAACTTCTTCCTCCTGACTTGTTCTCCGATCCGCCTGAGACACTCTCATCCCATGAAATGCCAGACCTTTCACCATTCACCATCACTTTTCATGCCACTATCATGATCACTTCACTTTTCACTTCACCACCCACCATCCACCCACCCTACCACCCTGTTGTATACCCTGCACCTCAGCTCTCGTTACCCGATCTTTTGTCCTTTCTCTACCTTTCCCTGCATGCATATGAGGATATAGCATCGTTTGGCATGGGGGGGTGGATAGGCATCCATAGGATCTAGGTATTTTATGGTATCATGCAGTTTCCACCTATTTAGAAATATGCTAGAAAAAAAAAAATATATATATATAGTGTTTAGTAATGATCTGAAAGCTGAAACAAATATACAATAAGTGTTTATGGATATTCAACCTCTGTTCTGAAGACTTTCCAAGCCACAAAAGCTTGATTCGCTCAGGCTCAGGCTTAATTCACTTGAGCATTGACAAAATAGATCAGAATCTCTCCTAACTAAGGACGTATTCTTGTACCTGAGACACCAGTACAGGATCCGTTGGTTTGCTTCTACTTGAGAGCCTAAGTAATCTTGGCTCACACTACACATATCAAGAAAGACTAGGTGAACATAAGATCCAACCCTAGTGTTCATTAGGGAAGGTGGAGTCCTTACCTGTGTGCACAGGTAGACTTTTTATCCTAGGTTTTAGTCTTGTGTTTAGGAGAAACTCTTTCCACCAAAAAGAAACTCTCCCACCAAAAAGAAAAGTGTGCTCCTTCAAATAATGTTGTAAGAGATATATTGACACGTGTTTCAAAAAAAAAATGATATATAAATAAGTCAGTATATCTCACAAATATCTGTAAAGTCTTCGCCCTACAAGAAGTTCTTCAGGGCAGGTTACAAATACCTTGTTTTCTTTGAGCCACAAATGTCAGAAAATCGGAGTTGAGTTTCCATCATCCTTTTAAGGGTCAATCCAAAGACATGAGCTGAAACTGGGACCAACCTTTACTTAAAAATTCGTGAAACCCTGGGCTTGAGTCTTAATGTTCATCTGGTCAGTCTTGATCCTTCACTATGCACAAGCCATAACCTCTTGAGCTCTCGAGTACGACAAAAACCTCCTGGGTCCTGGAAATCGTACTTAAGGATTAAATATCAAGAGTCCTGGTTAGTCAAGAGATGATCTATGTCATGTGAGACTTAAAGTACTGTAGTCTTCTCTACAATTGGTTCTCACAATATCCAACAATAAACACACCTATGTTGCCTCATAAGAAAATCTTCAGCTTAAGATCATTTCTAACTACTATTTTGCTAGGGACTAGCAAAAGATAGGCATGGGGGTATGATTGCACCGCAAAAATACACCTGCAATTGTGTCGTCTTGTGCTATTTCCTAGCATTACCAATGCATATTAGGTCTCCATAGTCGCATTGTAAAAATACACGCATGCATGCATTTAATTGAGAGGGGAGGAGAATGAAATAAGTGGCCTTGCAATTAAAATTTTCCTCAAGTGCATCTTTGCAAAATTCACCATCTTTTTATTTTTTATTTCTACTTAACTTTGAATTCTTCCCGCGGCTGCATGGATGGATGGACCTTCCTCCTCGCGCCATTCCCTGCTCAGGCCCTTCCCTGCGACAGCCTGCCCTACACAGCCATGCTGAGGCATGCACAGCTAGGGCATGGCTGTGCATGCCTTCTTCTTCTTTAAAAGAGCTCGGCTGCCTTCTTGCAAAGCAGCCTGGTCCTCCACGCCAAAAACCCACCACACAGTATCTCCACTTCTTTTCCAGGCCACCGTCTCCTCCCCTCTCCCTCCATACGCAGGACCTCCTCCTTAGAGGAGACACCCTGCGGACAGGAGCACCTCACGATGGTGCACAACCACCACCCTGAGTCCACCACCGCCCAGCTCTTCAAAGAGCCGGTGGGCATGGTGGCTCTTTCCTTGTTTTTTCCATTTGAAGCCCTTCCGCCATTACACCAAAGCTTCAAGCCGTGAAGCTCCACCGGCCACCGCACGCCACTGCAGCAGCCGGCCGAGCTTCACAGTAGCAGCAAGGCGGCAGCAGCAGCAAAGCGCCTGCAGGCAGCCTCGCCTCCCGCTTCTTCCTGCTGCACTCACCTTCCCGCCCGCAACCAGCCACCGCACTCTGCAACAACCGGCCAAACCTCACCATGCACCCCAGCCAACACCAGCAGGCCACCGCGCGCCCTCTCCACGCCCCTTCACTCACGACGCAGGCTGTCCTCACACCCTATCGCACTCTCACTTTTGCCCGCTACGAACCAGCGCAGACCTTCTTCCGCACGCGCTAGCCCGCGTGAGCCAGCCGCGAGCCGTCCGCACTCACAGCACCTGCAGCAAGCAGTTGCGCGGCTCACCTGGCCACTGTAGCCACTGTTCACGCCAGTCTGCACGACACTGTGGCTACAGTCGCATGACCGGAGAGTTTCTCACTTATCCGGTCACGCGACGCGCCGCTACCGGCCACTGCCCGCGCACAAGTTCAGCCCCGCGCCCGCTCCAATGCCTTCTCGCGCGTCTCCGCGCGTCTGCGTGCACCTGCACCCACCTGCGTCGCTCTCTCCCTTCGCCCGTGTGCCTCTGCGTGCGTCCACTCCAGCCCTTCACGCAGCGTGGTGTGCTGCGAGTCCTCTCCGCGCCCATCGCCCACCAACGTGCCCCTCTCTACGCGCATATGCGCCTGCGCATGAGCGCGTGGACCAAACAACGGTCCACAGCTTCAGACGGCTTAACCCACCTCTTCTTCACAGCAGCGCCCTCTCTCTCTCTCTCTCTCTCTCTCTCTCAACACTCTCTCTTTACCGACACTTACACCCCTACACCCACAGTTTCATACACACACACACCTATACATTATTATATACATATATATATATATATATATATACGTATACATATATATATTGATATATAGACATATATTTATATACATATATATTTATATATATATATACTTATATATATATATATATAGTAGTATTTATATAACTAAGTATTAGTATACATACATATATATATATATATTTATCTACATATATCTATATATACATATATTACTATATACATACACATATATATATATACATATACATATATATCACATTTCCATGTTCACCCCTATCTATATAACATCTATATAACTATACATATTCTATATCTATTATATATACATATATAGATAAACTAAGCTAAGTATTTTTTCTCATTGCATTCTATTTTTGCTTTCAATTTACCTTTTCTTACTGTTAATAAAAAGACTAAAAAAAAGTATAAAATAGAAAAGATAAATCTTGATTTGCAGTCACACGATCTTGTGTGTGGCGAGACAGGATTCGTTGTATTTTGGCATATTGCCAAGGACCTATTTGAAGGTGTGCCTCACGAATAAGTTTATCGAGAAAAAAAAACCTAAAAATCAAGAAAACCAAAAAACATAATAAACGCAAGGAAGAGATATGTTTTAGGAAAAGCATAGAAACTTCGCAAATCTCCTGATCCCTGCTGTTATGACTCGATTCCCGAATCCCTACGAGACACGAGAATCGGATCGACTCGACTGATCCTAAGACCCAGTCGTCCAACGAGTAAGTAACCAAAAGAGCAGTAAAATAAATCACATTCACCATGTATATAACTAGCAGTAATAAAAGTACAGCAGTAAAGAAAAGAACTACTATAGTACACACCACCACAACAGTAGAGAATTAAACAGATACATAAACATGATGCTTACAATAAAAGAGTACAGTGGTAACAGAAAATACTCACTACAACAGAAGAAATGGTATAGTAGGTACTACACAAGTAAAACTACTGGGCTCTACTAGGCCCAGCACCCTCTGCAGCTGCTGGCTCTGGCTCAACCCCTGCTCCTGAAAAGGTGACAAAGATGACACGTCAGCGAAACGCTGAGTAGAGTGGCAACCAAAAACTAAAAAAAATAGTAAGGTGGACAAGTAGTTGTTATTTTTAATCTCTCTTTATTTTCCCATTTACTCATTCTTAGATTATTCCTCAGATCTTTCTCTTGATCTCGAATGTTCCTTGTGGGAACGATCTTGATTGCAGTCTTTTCCGAAAAGTAGAAGTAGCACGTGGTGCTCTCCTGGCCGGGAGAGTCCCCTGTGGTGGTCCTACCCTCAGTCAACCACCCCAAGGTCACTGACAGACATAACGATGACTATGACACACGCGATAAATGCATGAGTAGCTACCCCACACTGGCATGCGGTCAGTCGTTTCCGTTAACGGGTGCGCCCCAAAGCACAACACGGAACCAGTATAGGGTAGAGCCCTCTCAGTAACAGGGGTCCAGCCCCTCCACAGTAACCAAACAAGGGTCTTGCCCCTTGATAACGGAGTTGTGACTAGGTTTTGTTGTTTTGTTATAGAAATTATGTTGTAGTACAGATAGTCATTGCCATTATTACAATTTTTACTCGGAAATGAAAGTTCTCCCGAGGTCGAACTCAGGGAGCAAGTTGTATTCTAGAGGTACGAAGTTTCTATTACAAAAAATAAAGAGAGAGAGAGAGATTTGTCTTGTTGGCTTCTTCTTCTTCTCTTCTTTCTCGTCCTTGTCTTCTTTTCTCTTCTCTGAGTCTTCAGTTTTCTTCCTTCTTCTTATTCTTGCTCTGTTCTTCTTTTCTTGTTTTCTTCTTGTCTTCTCTTCTGTTCTTCTTCTTTCTTCTCTTTCTTTTTCTTCTTGTTCTTCTTTCTGTCCGTCTCTTTCTTTTTCTTCTCCCTTGCGGTCCTGTTCTTCTTTTCTTCTTCTTCTTCTTTGCCTTCAGAGCGTCGTCTGATTTTTCAATCAGACGACTTAACTAGCTACTGCTACAGTGCATCTTTTCTTCTTCTTTCCTCTGTGGCTTTCTTCTTCTTCTTCTCGCAGTCCTTCTTCTTCTTCCTGCCTTCTCTTCTTCACCTGTGCCTGCACACTCAAAGTTCGATCAGAGGGAAAAACCTACTCTACCCTCCCCCGCGTCTCTCTCTCTTAGAATTCACTCATAGGATAGCTCTCCCAGAGCTGTCGGGTAGTCGGGTACGCGGGTCGTGCCCGGGTCCAGGCCCACCGGCGTGCGGTGGTGGGCGAGGAGTGCAGGACGGGTAAACGGGTCGGGCCAGGTCCGCGGGGCGTGGTCGCGGACGTGGCCGGCTCGAGCGGGTGAGAGGGACCTCACCCCGTGCTCAGGAGGCAAAGAGCCTAAGGCACTTTTTGCCTTTATGCGGGCGTGGGCCTCTCAAAAGTTCCGAGGTGGGACTAAATGTCCCACCCCAATTGGGCACCCGCAGCTGAGGGAGCTATAGGCAGATGCAACAGCTGCGGGGCTTTCTCCCCAACTGCAGGCCTGGGCGACTGCATGGCTGCGAACCGCGCGTCCTGGCGAGTCGAACCTGGGCGAAGCGCGCCTGTAGCTGCAGGTTGAAGGAGCTTCACCAGCTCAGCAATGGCGACGGAGGGCGAGCAACCTGTCCACAGAAGAACGGCCTCTCGGCCTAATCAGACAAGCGGAGAACCTTTGCAGTGGCACGGCGAAGGAGGTGTGGGATCTGGCAAGCCGTGGGGCAGAGCGTAGGGGCTGCCCTAGGTCAAACTGTAGCGCGGGAAATGGGTTTGTTCGGGGGGTCTGCAGGTGGCGAGTGGCAAGAAATGGAAGGGCGGAAGTTGATCAGGGTGAGGAGGCGGAGGTTCTGTGAGGGTCGGCGAGTCATGTGAGGTGGTGGAATGACGGGAGCGAGTCGCCGGAGTTTGGCCGGAGATGGAGAAGGTGAGGGCGATTAGGCGCGGTCGAGGGGTGGTTATGCAAATTACATTAAGGAAAAGAAAGAGGGGAGGAAGAGGAAAGATTGTACCTACTCGGAGGGACGAGGGGGGGTCGGAGCAGGGCGACAGTCGTATCGACTGTCGCCGAAGAAGAAGGTGCCCAGAGAGAGAGGGCGGCGGCGAGGAGAGAGCGGGAGAGCGCGCTCTGGGTACAGCGCGATGTAGGAAGAGCAGGTGAAGGCAGCTCTGCTACTGGTAGTGCGGCAGAACGACGAGGAGGAGGAGGAAAAATCGTCCGAGCAAGGGGGCCTCTGTCGGAGTGGGAAGAGAGGAAAGGGGGGGATTTCTCCGTCAGATCCGAGCTCTAGAGAGCGGCAGAGCGTCGGGGGTTTTTATAGAGGCAGAAACAGAGAGGAGGGCGGAGGGAGATGACGTGCCTCCCTCGTCGGAGGATGCAGGAGATGGAGACCCATACCGTCCGTGCGTTCGCACGGGCGGTATGGGCGATTGCAGCGATCAGGGGGTGTTCCTGCGACGGCTGACGTCGCAGGGAACCCCTGGTTGACTTGGTAGGGGGTCCCCCTCACCCTGCGCGGCGCCATGCCTCGCGCAAGGTCGCCGGAGCATGGTGCTGCTCAGGGTTTTGCAGGGAGGACCCAAATACGAAGAACGATGAAGAGTTAGGGGCCAAAATGCGAGGGTTTCAAAAGTTGAGGGCCAAAAAGTAAAGTTGGTCAAGAAGGTTTCTTCTTAGGCTCAAGTTTTTATACATGACTAATTAGGGCTTAAGGATTCTGATGGTGAATTTTATTTCTAAATTAAACCTTGTTTGACCGGTCAATTTACGCAAAAACCCAAATTAAGTTATTAATTGGGCATGGTTCTCAATGTAGGTCAAAATGGGTTCCTAAGGCCAAATTGAAGGTTCTAAACCCTAGAGATTATTTTTCTACGAATTGTAGAGGGTTTAGTCGATTTTTTATTTGCCTCGAACCTCGTGAATTGAAGTGGATTTGTTTTAGGGTTACAGATTGTCATTTAATTCCTTGGAGTTGCTGTAGCCCTTATCAGATCAGATCATCCCACTTCCCTTCTTATTAGGTTTGTTTGACCTGTGTTTGGACCCTGAATTACCCTGCTTGCAGATTATGCTGGTAAAATTGCATTTTTACCCCTTATGACTTGTTTTCTTCTTAAACTCAGAATTCTCTGAGTTAAGCCTTTCCTTGAGTTATGTAGGAGCTTTTATCCTTTGTATTAGGTCAAAATGAGCTAGTTATGGCTCATGATGAGGTTCTCATCACCCCTTCACAGTCCGCGTCCCTTGCCTGACTACCCTGGTTTGCCCAGTGGGCCTAACAAGTCGGTGTAGGAAGGGTAGCAGAACCCTGGGGCCCATAGGGTGGCTAGTGCTCTCCCTACACTAATAGCTCTCCCCGGTACTGTGTACGCGAGGGCCAAAAGTCTGTACAAAGTGGCCAGGCCTAACCCTGGGTCCCTGGAGCGGCTAGCTCCGCTCTGTACTAAACAGGGGAACAGTCGCTCTCCTTGGTACTCCGTAGTCAAGGGCCAGCTCACTTCCCCAATTCCATTCCATTCACCTCTCAGGAGCTCTACTCCTAATTCCCCGTAGGGTTCATACTCATATTTCTTTAACTAAGCCACTTTAGGTTTCATCCTTTCAGCTTCATATTCATATAGCCCATGTTCTCAACAGTTAATGTCCATTCATAAACAAGCAACTGTTATCCAATTACAGGCAATTTTCATTTTTCTTCCTACTTTTCCAAGACTACAATCTATATATTCACGACATTCGTTTTGGTGTTTCTGTTCCTAGGATTCATGCCACACCCTAGGATCCATCATTCAATCTAGTTTTCCAGTCCTAGGATTCATGCTATACCCTAGGATCTATTGTTCAATCAAGTTTTCCAGTCCTAGGATTCATGCCATACCCTAGGATCTATCATTCAATCTAGTTTTCCAGTTCTAGGATTCATGCAATACTTTAGAATCTATTAATTATTTCACAAGTGCATAAATTTTGATAAACAATTAAAGGGAGCCACTCTACCCGCAAAATCGAGAGTGCTGGGGGCATGCTCGGCAAGCCCGCACGCCTCCGCAACCCCCAGAATCACAACGGAATGGGGTCCTAACACAAGGATCGAACACAAGGAACTACTCAAAACATGGTACAAATACTATAAACAGGTAGAGGAACTAATTCTGAGAAGAACGAAACTTGAAACGTGGAAAACGGACTTCGAACGGACCCTAAACGGTCAAAAACGACAAGTCTGCCCAAAATCAGACGTCTGGAATGTCTTCCAGACGTCTTAAACGATGGTTCAGGTTATACCCTCTCGCTTTGCGGTTCTTCAGACGTCCAGAATCCCGCTGAACCGTCTAGACTTAGTTCCAGACGTCCGACTGTCACTCTGGATGTCTGGAGACCCTCTCCACAGTTTGGTGCCGTGCCCAGACGTCCGATCCGTGTGGGAGGGCGTGCCCTTGCACCTTCCCAAATGAAACCTGCACGCGTACGCAACCATCCTTAACACGAAAATGAGGCAGAACCTTTCGACGGAACGGCCTGCATGGCCGTACACACGAAAGGAAGAAGAAATGGAAATATCATACCTTTCAGACGTCTGGATCTTCCTCCAGACGTCTCCCACGTCGTCTAGACATAGGTCCAAACATCTGATTCTGGGAAATTTTCCCAGAATCAGGACCTCCTCGCCCTCCGCTTGCTGCTCACGGCCGTGCCGCGCCGCTCTCGCCTGCTGCCTGAGCTGCAGCAGCACCTCCTCAGTGCCACGCTCCCGCTGCGCACTTGCCGACTGGCCCTGGCTGCTCCGGCGAGCTCGCACTCCCGTGCTCTAACTCTCCTCCCTCTCGCTGCAACTCCTCCTCCCCACGCACTCACGGCAGCAGCTGCTGCCCTCACCTTCTCACTCTCATGCTAACAAGAAGAAGACAGTGGAGTGAGGGTGAGGGAGAGGAGATGGGGAGTATTTGAAGGCACCGTGGGGAGAGAGAGAGGGAGAAAGCTGTGCCTGCAGGACGGGGAGGAAGAGAGAAAAGAAAAGAGGGTGGCGGTTCAGTCTGCATGCGCATACGCACAAATGTGAAATTGTACACCGAAAAAATTAATTTCCAGATGTCTGGGAAGGCTTCCGGACGTTTGACCAGACGTCTGGACCAACTCCCAGACGTCTTAAAAGACGTTTGATGCTGGGTCTTAACGCCTGCCTCCCTGAGATCGACCCTGGGCCTAAAAGTGATCAAGCTAAAATCAAGCCAGGTTAAAAATTTTGTGAAACTGGTGTAGACTCAATTTAGGTAACTCACTATACTCATTGAGACATTAATATCACCATTTTAATAAAGCCTATTCTAGTACACATCACGCTTTTCTGGGGCTGTTGCCAGGGAGGCGCTATTTGGAGTCAATCTCTACTCTCTTCTTTTGATTTTCTCTTCTTCCACCCTTCTCTTCACGGGTGTTTTTGTTTGTTTGTACGCAGGTGTACCTGTTGCAAGGAGGAGACACGCAGAAGAGGTCAGAGATGTGGGCAAACCCGAGGCGAGCGGGTGAACGTGAAGTCACCGACGCCGCATTGGAGCTTCGCCCACGTTGCTGAGGAGGTAGGTGTCGCCCTCTTAGTAACTTAGGTCATCTTGTCACCTTAAAAAAAAAAAACCTAAAAACACTTCTTGGGAATTTGTTGGGGCAAGTGGACTAAAACCACTTGTTGATTTTTGCTATCACCCCCACCGCCCCTTGATTTCCCACAAACTTCGCATAGCGAAAATCCAAGAATCTTGATTCTTGGATCTTTCATTGTGTGAAGTTTTCTTTGAGGCAAGATAAAAATTGATTGATTACCATCCTTCCTTGCCTCATTTATTCGCATTTCGGGATCACATTTTTTTGGTGGGGAGACTTGGAATTGAGTTGATTCCAACCCCACCACAACTCTTCATTTTCCTTAGATTCGATCCCGAATCTATCAACCCCAACATTTTCATTTTTTACATCATTTGGTGGTTGAGCCTTGTGTGGATTATCATTTTGGTGATTGGGAGCACATGAATTGAAGTGTTTTTGCTCCCTTTCACATTGAATTAAAATAGACTCATGCATCCACACTTAGAAATTTCCATCTAGGGAAGCCCAATGCATCTTAGCATGCATTAACTAATTCACATTGAAGAAGAGTTTGTTGGGCATAAAGAACTTGTGTTTTCTCAAAATCCAAAGTTTGGTTGAATCGGTAATTCAGTGGAATCCTAAAATCCATACTACTTAAGATTTAAATTCTAAAAGCCATTCACCATCTCAAACTCCAATTCGAGGAGATTTCCTCGTTACATGCTTGATTTACACACTCTTAAAATCAATGCACTTGGGCATTACCCGTATTTAACGCCCTTCACATTCCTGGAGCACTTGATCCTAACCCTCTAAATTAAAACTGGTAGCAACTTGACTCCTATTAAGGATTGGAGATCAACTACCTACGTGTAGCGCCTACGTGCTGGTGTGGGTTCCCACGTGCTATCGGGTGTCTAAGACTGGGGCAAACGGCCTTTCAATCTGACCCGATGGTTCCGCGGTGCTCTCATTTGGTTCCGTAGGTAGCGATAGTAGGTAACTTACATCTTTAGGTCTAAGGGCACATTGTAGAGGTTAGGAAATTGATTGCTTTGATTTGTCATCAAGTGTATCCTTACAGTGTTGTTTCTCTCATCCCCTTTCCCTTCTCATCTCCCTAATTCTTCCTACGGTAGTGCATGTTTGGGAGGAGGTCACAAAACCCTGAATTATTTGAATTGTCTGATAATTCTAGAAGGATAGAAACTGAATCATCATCCTCCTCCGCAAACATGGCTGCACGCCCACCCCCAAATTCGAGGGAGGAAACCGCCCCCCTCCAATCCCACCAGGTGGTGGTGGAGCTATAGACCCCATAACCTGCCTCCAAGCCCAAATGGAATTGTATAATGAGCAAATTGAAGCCATTAGGGAAACCTTGGAGGAAATGCAGAACCCCCCCGAACGGGAGGAGCCTAGGTCTCTTAGCTCTTATCAAAATCCTACTTCTACAGAGACCATTGGGCAAATTCAGGTCTCCATGGGCGGGGACGATTTTGAATTAAAATCCAATGTCATTGGCCTAATTAACTTTCACTTCCATGGTCTTGCAAGTGAAGATCCCTTTCTTCATTTGGAAGACTTAACCCGATTAGCTGAAACTGTTAAACCAAGAAACATCGAGTTATCAATTGTCCTCATGAAAATGTTCCTATTTTCATTGCTGGACAAAGCGTCGCAGTGGTTGCGCACCCTTGGGAGAACCATCCATTCTTTGGAAGAGATGCGCACAACATTTCTCAAGAAATTCTTCCCAATCAAGCAAATCAATGCGCTTCACCGGGCTATAACTTCTTTCATGCAATAAAACGGTAAGCAATTTCATGAGGCGTGGGAAAGGTATAATGACCTCCTCCGGAAATGTCCACACCATGGTCTGCCTAAGTGGCATGTAGCCCAGATCTTCTATTATGGGCTAAATGAAACTTTGAAGCAGATTGCAAACGCTTCCTGTGAAGGGAACTTTATGAATAAAGACGAGAATGGAGCATTTGAATTATTTGAAAACATGAGTGAAAACTCAATGAACAATGCCTCCATTGTCGCCTTTAATCGTACCAGCATGCCCCGCAATGCTCACGAAGTTGACACGGGACCCTCCCATTCATCCACAGATCTTAACTTAATTGCACATAAATTGGATGAAGTCTCCGTTGTGCACAAGAAATCGGACGAGCTTTTGGCCAGCCCTGCCTGCTCTATGGCAAACACCTCCACTCCATCACTCCGTCACAACCTTAATCCTTCCAATACCAGGCTGATTCCCAAGAATCCTGTGAGACCTTCCTTACCGAGTATCACATTGAGCGATTCGGTAAGTAATGTGGGCTTGGCTTCTGCAAGCCAATATTTTGACATGGAGGACCAAGCCTCCGTGTGCTCGGAAACAAATGAGAGACGCTTGTGCGGAACCTATGCACCCAAATGAGAGATGCTTGTGCGGACCAAGCCTCCGTGGGTGCGAAACCTACACATGGGTGCTCTCATTTGGTTCCGCGGATCTGCCAACTGGCTTACCGAGTCGCTTGTGCTCTCATTTGGTTCCCTGCTACTTATAACCCAAGGTGGAGAAATCATCCTAACTTCTCATGGTCCAGTAACCCATAGCGCCAAAACCCCACGGGTGGGCCAATGCGACCGTCCGCACCCATCATCCCAAGGGCCCAGTATAGTCCTGTGGCAAATCCGCCATCGGGTCCTTGCATACCTCAAACAGAACATGCATCAAGTCCTCTTGATAAATTGATGTGAATGATGACAGAAATGTCCAAGCGCCATGAAGAAAACATGACCTCTCTTCAGCACCAATTGGCACAGCAGAATGCTGAGATCAGTCAACTATGCATGATGACTCCATCTCAGGGCACTCTTCTAGCCCAACCTATTCCTAACCTGTGAAATTTTGTACCCCGTGGTCTGCAACCATAGGTACGACCTTCTCAGGGGCAAGTTCATCAGATTCTACAAGCTCCGAGCACTCCACCGGGATTCCAGGTTAATCCTACAGCAACACATCACCCTTATGTCCCTATTGTGAACCCTCCTCCTCCCTATGATCCCACTGGACCCGCAACGTCCAATGAGATTACTATCAGTGGTAAGCAAACTGTCGATCCACCTCGACCTGATGTTGGCCCATCTTCTTCATCGCTCTCTCGTTTGGGATGAGCGTCGCATTCTTGTGAGGACGATACACCCAAACTGGTGCCAGAATCGGTCCCATCCCTGAGGCTCTACTGAGGGAGCCAAAAGTCAAGAAAAAGGATACGCAGGCCTTGGATAACCTGCGTAATTTACTCAGGGATGTTGAGACCAAAGTACCCCTGTTGGAGGCTATCGACCATATAGCAACTGTCGCCCGATTCTTCAAAGACTACACTACACCCAGGCGACAGTCAAAGAAAACAAAGAATCCGGTGGTCCTCTTGCCTCATGCGAGTTGTGTTGTACTATCAAATCTACCACCAAAACAGAAAGATCCGGGTACATCGCTTATTTCATGTAGCATCCAAAGCTGCAATTTTAACCGTGCTCTGCTTGATCTAGGATCTTCCATCAATCTTATATCAATCATCATGCTTGAGAAATTTGCCTTAGGAAATCTGAAACCCACCCCTATCACATTGCAGTTGGCAGATCGTTCTGTCAAAATACCAAAGGGTGTGGTGGAAGACGTGGTGGTTAGGGTCAACAATCTATGTTTTCCTATTGACTTCCTTGTCTTGGATATGGAAGTTCCTAGCTCACTTTCTGATTATCCAATCATCCTTGGTCGACCTTTCTTGGCCACAACCCACGCCCATATCGACTGTGAGTCGAGTTGCATTGAGATCGCTATTGACTCTAAGAAGCTCAAGCTAAACATCTTCAAGGCCACCAAGAATTTTGATTGCGATTGCATCGAGGATGACACATCTGATGAGGACACGGCCATCAGCATGGGTATCGGACTAATAGGGACCTATTCTGACTACTGTGGATTACCCCTGAACACAGACCATCACCTGACTAATATATATTGTGACATTTCCCCATCGCTCCCCTTACCCTTACCTTCTCCTAACTAGACTTCTGATGAGGTTTTCTCTACTTCCCACACCTCGTGATCTGAGTCATATCTGGGCTGCTCACCTCTGATCCACCCCCTTGAAGACCGGATTGCCCTTTCTTTCTCGCCAAATCAGGCGGACATGCGCCTCCACACTGGGACCTTGAGCCCAAATACTGATCACTGGGGCTCTCCTTTCTTGGATCCATCAATCCAAGATGCCCCTCTTCTTGGCCAATCTGAGGGCCAACTTCTTTCTCCTGCCCTTCTTTCTTTTGATCCGCTTGGGACACTCTCGTCCCAAGAAATGCCAGATCTTTCGCCATCCACTCTCGAGTTGAAAGAGCTACCTGACACTCTTAAATATGCTTTTTTGGGACCAAATGAAACGCTCCCCGTAATTACTAGTTCAAAATTAACCAGGGAGCAAGAGTGCAAGCTAACAAAGATCCTCATGGAACACAAGGTAGCCATTGGATGGTCCTTATCTGACTTAACTGGCATTAGCCCCTCCTACTGCACTCACCGTATATATACGAAGGAGGAGGCTCGACCTTCTCGCGAGATGTAGCGACGTCTCAACCCTAACATGCGGGAGGTCGTTAAAAAGGAAATCATTAAGTGGCTTGATGTGGGTATAATCTACTCGAACAGCGATAGCCCCTGGGTGAGCTCGATTCATGTCGTGCCCAAAAAGGCGGGACTCACCATCCATGTCAATGACAGGGGCGAATCCATCCCTACATGCACTCCTACATCTTGGAGAGTGTGTAGAGATTATAGAAAACTGAATGCTGCAACAAAGACCATTTTCCGCTACCTTTTATTGGCCAAATCCTGGAGCGGTTAGCGGGAAATAAATTTTTCTGTTTCCTAGATGAGTTCTCTGGATATAACCAGGAGGCTATTGACCCCCGAGACCAAGAAAAGACTACCTTCACCTGCCTTTTTGGCACCTTCGCATTTAGAAGGATGCCATTCGGACTTTGTAATGCACCAGCGACTTTCCAGAGATGTATGCTGGCAATATTTCATGATATGGTGGGTGACTTTCTTGAGGTCTTCATGGATGACTTTTCGATCTTCGGACCTTCATTTAATGAATGTCTTGCTAACCTGACCTGCATCCTTCGAAGATGTATTGATGTGAACCTCGTACTTACTTGGGAGAAAAGTCATTTTATGGTACACGAGGGGATTGTTCTCGGTCACATTATCTCCAATAGGGGTATTGAGGTTGATAGTGCTAAGCTTGATGTGATTGCTGATTTACCTGTGCCTAGCTCTGTCAAGCAAATCTGCTCCTTCTTAGAACACGTCAGTTTCTATAGGAGATTCATCAAAGACTTCTCTAAGATTTCTAGACCTTTAACTCATCTCCTATAGACCGACGTACCCTTTGATATGGGCCCTGACTATATGTGAGCATTCACGCAACTGCGTGAGGCTGTCACCAAGGCCCCTGTTCTCCAGCCACCTGATTGGTCCATCGACTTTGAACTCATGTGTGACGCTTCCGACCTTGTAGTCGGAGCCATCCTAGGACAAAGACGCAATAGACACCCCTTCATGGTGTACTACGCCAGTAAGACGTTGGATGAGGCCCAGCGTAATTATACAACTACTGGGAAAGAACTACTGGCGGTCGTCTTTGGGCTGGAACAATTTCGCTCTTACCTTCTGGGCTCGCATGTTACTGTATTCACTAATCACGCAGCCATTCGTCATCTCATGCGCAAAAAGGATGCCAAGCCTAGACTGATACGTTGGATCCTTTTACTCCAAGAATTTGACCTTGAGATCCTCGATAAGGTCGAAGCCTAGAATGTAGTTACTAATCATCTCTCGAGACTAGACCCCAACCACATTGGACTTACCCTACCGATTAATGAGGTTCTTCCCGATGAGCACCTACTGGCAATTAATGTGGCAAGTGGACCTTAGTATGCCGACATTGCCAATTACCTTGCTTCTGACTCCCTTCCACGTGGCTGGCCTAAAAACCAACGTGAGCATCTCATCGCAGAAGCAAAGTATTATTTCTAGGATAATCCACTACTTTTTCGAGTAGGTGCTGACCAGATCATCCGCCGCTATATTCTTGACAACGAATTCCCCAGTGTGCTATCCTTCTGTCATGATCAAGCTTGTGGAGGCCATTTCTCTGGGAGGAAAACTGCAGCCAAGGTGTTGCAGTGCGGTTTCTTTTGGTCCTCCCTTCACCAGGATGCACACAATTATGCTAAACGTTGCACTAGGTGCCAGTCGTTAGGGTCAATGTCACGTCGTGACATGATGCCCATGCAACCCATCCTAGCTATTGAAATCTTTGACATTTGGGGAATTGATTTCATGGGCCCCTTTCCTCCTTCCAATGGCTTTGAGTACATTCTCGTTGCTATTGATTATGTTTCAAAATGGATCAAGGCTATTCCCACGCGCCATGCTGATCATGTCATATCTACTCGATTTGTCAAAGATCACATTTTTGCACACTTTGGGATCCCTCGAGCCATTATCTCTGATGGAGGAAGTCATTTCACCCATGCTTTTTTCGGACACTTCTGAGGAAATATGGAGTCCACCATTATATCGCATCTCCATATCATCCTCAGACAAATGACTAGGCTGAGGTGTCGAACCAGCAAATCAAGCAAATTCTCCAGAAAACGGTTCGGTCTGACCATAAGGATTGGTCCGACAAGCTGATTGACGCACTTTGGGTGTATCGGACTGCCTTCAAGGCTCCTCTTGGTATGTCTCCTTATAGAATTATTTACAGGAAGCCTTGTCATTTACCCGTTGAGCTGGAACACTGTGCTTATTGGGCGATTCGCCAATGTAACCTCGACCCAGACCTGTGTGGTCGAGAAAGGAAACTCCAACTCCAGGTGCTAGAAGAGCTCTGTCGTGAAGCCTATGATTCTGCCTTAACTTTCAAACAAAGCACTAAGGCCTTTCATGACAATCGAATTCAGCAAAAGGAATTTGAGCCATCTCAGCAAGTTTGGCTTTACAATGCCCGACTCAAATTCTTTCCAGGGAAATTGAAGTCCAAATGGACTGGTCCCTACCTGGTCTCGAGACCATTTCCCAACAGGGTCGTCGAAATTGAAGATCCCAAATCTGGGCATAAATTTGCGGTCAACAGGCAGCAGTTAAAACCTTATCTTACTCATGAACCTACCCCCGTTGGTGAAACTGTTACCCTACTGGAGGGTAATTGACTTCGTGCCTCACTCTGAGTCTAGTTGGGGACGTTAAATTCAGCGCTCATTGGGAAGCAGCTCAGCAATACTCCTCCACTATCGCTTACACTTCACTTCACTTTGCACATCTTCACTTTTCACTTCACCACCTACCATCCACCCACCCTACCACCCTATTGTATATCTCGCACCTCAGCTCTCGTACCATGATCCTTTGACCTTGCTTTACCCTGCATGCATATGAGGACATAGCATCATTTGGCATGGGGGGGTGGATAGGCACCCATAGGATCTGGGTATTATATGAGTATTATGCAGCTTCTACATCCATTATACATATCCATCTATAAATATGTACATAGCCTAATTCAAAAAAAAAAAAAGGATCTAAAAGCTTAAACAAAAATACAATAAGTGTTTATGAATATTCAACCGTTGTTTTGAAGACTTTCCAGGCCAAAGAAGCTTGATTCGCTCAGGCTTGGCTTAATTTACTTAGGCATTGATAAGATGGATGACAATCTCTCCTAATTAAGGACGTATTCTTGTACCTAAGTCACTAGTACGGGATTCGTTGGTTTGCCTCTACTTGAGAGCCTAAGTAATCTTTGGTTCACACTACACATATCAAGAAAGACCAAGTGAACATAAGATTCAACCCTAGTGTTCATTAAAGAAGGTAGAGTCCTTACCTGTGCGTGCAGGTAGACTTTTTATCCCAGTCCTTAGTCTTGTGTTTAGAAGAAACCCTTTCCACTGAAAAGAATACTCACCCACCAAATAAGTGAGCTCTTCCAAATAAAGTTGTAGGAGATATACTATCACCTGTTTCAAAAAAAAAAAAAACTTACGAAGAAGTCAGTATATCCTCCAAATGTCTATAAATTCTTCTCCCCAAAAGTTCTCAGGGCATGTTACAAATACCTGTTCTACCATAAATTCTTTGAGCCACAAAAACAATAAAAGTGGGGTTGTGTTTTTCCATCATCTTTTTGAGGGTTAATCCGAAGACATGAGCTGAAGCTGGGACCAACCTGTACTTAAAATTTGTGAAACCCTGGGCTTGAGCCTTAATATTCATCTGGTCGGTCTTGATCCTTCATTATGCACAAACCATAATCTCTTAGCTCTCAAGTATGGGAAAACCCTCGGAGTCCTGGAAATCGTACTTAAGTATTAAATATCAAGAGTCCTGGTTAGTCAAGAGATGGTCTATATCATGTAAGACTTGAAGTACTGGTAGTCTTCTCTGCAATTGGTTCTCACAATATCCAACGGATAAACACATTCATGTTGCTTCAAAAAAAAAATCTTCAGCTTAAGATCATTTCTAAACACAATACAAAATGTTTTGCTAGGGACTAGCAAAAGATAGGCATAGGGGTATGATTGCACAACAAAAATACACCAGTAAATATGCCATCTTGTGTTATTTCCTAGCATTACCCATGCATCTTATGTAGCTCTACTAGCACTTGTAAATATACACCTACATGCATTTATAAAGAGGGGAAGAGAGTGAGAATAAATGGCCATCCAATCCACTTCCATTATTAACATTTTCCATAAGTGTGGCATTGCAATTTCACCATTTTTCATTTTTTTATTTATTTTCTTTGTTCTCTTTCTCATTTCATGCGACTGCAGGGCATGGTGCATGCACCTCTCCTCACCACTCCTCCTGCCAGTAGCATGGGGAAAGACGTACCCTCCCTCTTTAAAACACCATGCACTCCCCTTTGCTATGGAAGGGGCATCCCACAGACCCACCACCACCCTCAGACAACCACTGGCCACCCTCCTTGTTTCTCCCTCTCCATACACAGTTCCTCTTCTCACAAGTTGAGAAGAGGCACACCGTGTGCAGGAGAAAGCTCACAGTGGTTTTAGACCACCACTGTGAGTCCCACCACTGCCCAGCTCCGTCGTGAGCAGGTGGGCGTGGTTGTTTCTTGCTTCATTTTTTATTTGCATTTTTCTTTCTTTTTTTCGTTTTGTTGCTCTGCCATTAATGCAGAGTTCCAAGCTCTGAAGCTCCAGCACCTCCGCACACCTCCAGAACCTCCAGCCGGTCACTGCCAACCCCGTGTAGATCGCACGAGGCTTCATCCTGTGCGCGCAGGCGCTCCACAGCATCGGGCGTGCGCCAAACTTGCTCCAGCCGGTCACCAGACTGCACGCGCACTGTAGCGCGCGGTCTGTGAGACACTGTAGCCACCGGCAAGTTTCTCACTTAACTGGTGGCTCTACACTCTCTCTCCTCGCCGTTACTGCCTCCACCCGGTCACCCTGCGTGCACCCTTGTGCGCTGCGTGACACGGTCGCGCCTCACCTACGCGTCCATGCAAAGCAAGCGGCCCGCACCAGCGTGCCTCCAGATGACGCACGACGCCTCCAGACAACTTAACTCATCACCCTCCCAGCGCACAACCCTTGTGCATTGCGGCTCTGCACGCAGCCCTTGTGCGCTGCACGTGCGTGCTCCCCCCCTCTGAGCGCAGTGCGGTGCTTCTTCAGCACCTGCACTGCTGGTCCTCCTCCACCACACACACACACATTGATACACACACACACCCTAACACATACATACAGACATTCACACACTCGCGCATACACATATATATATATATACACACTCACATACTCTCACCCTTACATATATTTACATATACATAAATATACATACATATTTATATATATATATATAGATATATATATATACATATACACCTATATATAGGTATATAGTTATAGATATATATATTTACATACACATATATATACTTATATATATCCACTTATCCACATTCCCTTATACACATATTCACCTCACATACATTACCCATATTCCTGTGCACTCACCCCTCCACCGTGCACCGTATCGCGGGAATATTCACACCAGTTGCCAACATTCCCCACTACCCACGCAAAGCAAGCGCGTCCACCCTCACTCACACACATCCGCTCCACGCGACACTTAGTCTTGTTGGTTGCGTCTTGCTAGACGTGGACCAACTTGACACCGTGCTACATCCCATTCACATTTCCATCTTCACCCTTATCTATATAGCATCTATATAACTATACATATTCTATATCTACTATATATACATATATAGATATACTAAGCTAAGTAATTCTTTTCATTGCATTCTATTTTTGCTTTCAATTTGTCTTTTCTTACTGCTACTAAAAAGACTAAAAAAAAGTATAAAATAGAAAAGATAAATCTTGATTTGCAGGCACATGGTCTCACGTGTGGCGAGATAGGATTCGTTGTATTTTGACGTATAGCCAAGGACCTATTTGAGAGCGTGCCTCAAGTACAAGTTTATTGAGGAAAAAAAACCTAAAAATCAAGAAAACCAAAAAATATAATAAACGCAAGGAAAAGATATGTTTTAATAAAAGCATAGAAACTTCGCAAATCTCCTAATTCCTGCCTCCCTGAGATCGACCCTGGGCCTAAAAGTAATCAAGCTAAAATCAAGTAGGCCAGGTTAAAAATTTTGTGAAATTGGTGTAAACTCGATTTAGGTAATTCACTATACTCATTGCAACATTAATATCACCATCTTAATAAAGCCTATTCTAGTACGCATCAGGGATCCATACCTATTAATTCACATCCATCAACCTACCTAACTAATTGAGTTTGGTCTACATCATTAGGCTATCGACTTGAACAAGCACTTAGTTGGTCGCTCATCAAGGTGCTTGTTCTGCAAAATTCCTCCAATCTGACCACCCCTTCTCCTTGACCACCTTCTGCTCGGCTGAAGGTATTGAATTTAGCACTTAACGGGAGATAACCCATCATTCCAAAAACCTAAGGCCCTTCCATCATCTTTATGAGCTACATGCCTATTGCACTTTAGGGTTCAACTTTAGAACAATCGACTCCACCTTTGATACTTGTATAAAAGCTTGAAATCATCCTTAACAGTCATCCCGACCCATTCACCCACCCTTTGACCCTGTTCTAAACCTTGAACCAAGCTGAATCCATACCCTCCTGGTTTATAATAAGGACATTGCAAAATTTAGGCATGGGGGATGTTAAAGTGAAAAATAAATGGAAATTCAATTCCCTGAGGGATTCTCGTAAAAAATATATATATTAAAAAAATGGAGAAAAGGGAGGAAAATTTTGAGAATTGATTGAAAATCTTTCTTGAGGAAGAAAAGAGAAGGAAATACAAAGAATGCCAAAAGGAGCAAAAATAAAAGAAAAAATCAATAGTCCTAGCAACTAATTATGGGATCTACTTAAGTTCTAGACCAAATCAAAACAAGGATTAAGTCCTAAAGACTAGAGACAAGGAGATAAGTAAGAGTTCTGATCTTAGGCCTCTTGGACCTGTTCTAGGGCTTAAACACTTATATATTTGTTAAGATCCTGATTAGTCCTTAAGAGGTTGAGTAAAGTGCGAGGTTGATGTATTAAGTCTAAGGCTTAGGGATTATTTGACCCCATTGCCTACCCTTTGGTTTATGGGACTTGATAACCAAAGCACCCAAAATCCACACATCAGTCTGGTTTAGTGCACTTAAGGAAGAAATAATGCCAAAAGTGTTCTGTTCTAAAAGAGTCATTCTGAAGATCTAGCTTAAAAGCAGCTCAAAGATACAAGTTGATTGAATGAGTTCCCGGCGCAAAGAGGTGGAAGGAAAAATACTCCCCTCAAAGATGCGCAATAACATATCATCTTCTCAGTGCTTGTCTCCTAGGATATCTAAATATCCTACCGAGGGCACGTAAGCACCTTGTGCTAATTTAGGTGCCATGGGCGGGATTATCCCAAAATGTCGATTGCTAGGGCCTGGATTTAGATACTATACACCATAGGAGGCATTATTCCGAAGTGTCAAAAGTCAGGTTCTGGGGGTTACCATGGGCGATGCTATCCCGAAGCATCGAAGGCCAGAAACCCTTTGAGGATTGATGATGGGGACAAGGAATCCAATACAAACCGTATTTAGAGCTAATCCCATGTTGGATTTAAGAGAATATAAAAATAAAAGAGAGAAAACTCTCAAAATGAAAAATCCCTCTCTATCTCTCTTACCAAAATATACTGTTAAACTGAACTTAGGCTTAATATGTCTACGCATGAGTGCTTTAACCGCTGGGGTCAACAAATCTCTAGCCAGTCTTTGTGGGCCTTAGAAACCATCGCAGTAGACCCAAGGCTAAAGCTGATCAGGTTTAAATCTTGGCTAGTACTTGAGTACCTCTAGGAATATTATTGGTATTCTAATCAGATTTCTAGAGAAGAGGTTCAATCAGCCATTTGAACATCAAAAACATAGTCTAGAGATCTAGTTCTTTCCATGAGATTTTGCTATGTACTAGCAAAAGTTAAGAATGGGGGTATAATGGTAATACCATCATTCACCATAACTAGCTTAAATTAGTTGAAATCAAGAGACAAATACTCCTAAATGATCGTCTGAGGACAGTAATTCAACTCTGATCTATTCTGAGAAGACAAAAGAATAGGGTTAATTCTGTAGTTTTAACATCACATAATGAATGCAGAGTAACCATGGGGTTACCCAAGGATCAATTAGAGGTCAATTGAGCATTAAAGACCAAGAAGTGGGTTGACACTGACAGAAACAAAGTTTCATGCATTACGAGAACCAAATCAGTACACAAAACCCTAATTATCTGCCCCACTTCAATTGGAAAGGTTCAGGTTAGGATAAAATTCATTTAAACCTCCTAAAATTCATATAAAAATATTCTAAGAGGTTTGGTACCATTGGTTTGACCATCTGAACCTATTTTGACCTAAAATAGAGTTTCAGATGGGAATTTACCCTAATGTGGACTTCTGCACAAATTGCCCAGTCAAACATGGTCAAAACTTAAATCCAAGTTCACCATTAGATTCCTTGGATACAAATTAATTTAAGACCAAAATTGGGCCCAATCAGAGTCCATCTTGACCTAGGTTGCAATTCAGTCCCTAAGATCTCTATTTCTCACAATTAGCTCCTGAACTTACAAGTTTCTTCCATTTACCCCCTAACTTTCTCATCATCTTTACATTTTGATCCCTGCATCATTAGAGGTATGAACCCAAAATTGCTGACCTTCAAACTTGGAGATCTCCTTGATTCCTCAATTAAAACCTCCCAAATTTGGAAGGAACAACCTTTAGAAGGTCCCCTATCGTTTGAATCACCCCAGGGACTCCAAACCAATCCCTAGAGCTCAGGCAAAGCCCTAATTTCATGGAGTCAAGACTTTCCTAAACTGCGAATCAAATTTGGGATTTCTCTCGATTTGAGCTCGATTTCAAGCTCTATTTAAGTTCCCTGAACTTCCCATGTATTCCTGAGCTAGGTTTAAGGCCCAAAAACCTCTTCTCTCCTCCCCTCTAGCCGTCTCCGACCTATGCTCCAGCAGCTCCCTCGTTCTCCCTCATTTGTGCCTCCAACAATCAAATTGGAGGCACGGCTCTCTTCCTCTCACGCTTCTAACAGTGGCCGGCCAAAGCCCCATCATCTCCGACCTCTTCTTCGCCGTCAATCCTCTCACCATAGAATTCACCTTCCTTGTCACCGGTAAGTCAAGCCAGCACGATTCCCCATCTCCTTTGTCCATAAGTAGTCTCTCTCTCTCCCTCTCCCTCTCCCTCTCCCTCTCTCTAGCATAGCTTCAACCCCTTCTCCTAAATTGATCGCCATTCATAGCTTCCCCCTTCGTCTTCTTCAACTCCAGCAGTGCCTCTGGTGAGGCCATGTAACCACTACTGACCACAAAACCACACACCACCACGACCACTAACTTCGTCTCGCCTCCCCGCACAAAAGCCCTCTCCCTATTGACACTTCCACCCACCAAAACTCCTCTCCGAACAAACCCACTTCCATTCATCCTCTCTGTCACTGACAACCCCCCATCGGCCTCTAAACACCATGCCAACACCGCTGTTGCACTCCACATAACTCGGCGATCCTACTGAGTTCTTTAATTAGGGCTTTTTGCCAGTGTTTATGCTTTCAGGTGTCCGATCAAAGCTCCATCGCTACCGTCGTCATCTTCATCTCTGACTGCTGACATCCGATCGTCATCACCATCATCACTACCCTCTATCAATGCGGACTGAAGCTGTGACACTCTCAAGGTTTCCAATTGGGAGAACCAACCTCACCGTCAGCTCCAATTCAAAGCTCAAACCTAAAGCTAAGCGTGAAGGATGCGAAGAAGGAGGAGGATAAGATATAGTCCCACATCGTGGGTTTCCAAAGCAAAAGCAGCACATAAGTTGTTTCATTGCCTTGTACACTCATTGAGTTTATTCGATTTGTATAAGTATGTAACCCTAATTGTAGTAAGAGACCAAAATCATTTACTAAAAAATAATCAAATTTTTTATTTAAATGCAAATGTAATCTCATTACATAACTCAAATGCCTCACTCATGACATATAAAATCCAACAAGAGGTACACCACCCTCAGTTCTTTATGATGTGGTTTAGTGATTCCTAGTATAATCCTAAATAGGGATATTTAAGTAGTGATTTTTCCTATTGAAGGAGTTTCTCTCTAAATTCTTGTATCCATTATTTGTCATTATATTTTTTAATTTCTTATAATTTTTCTTAAAGCACAAATCAACCATCTCTTGTGCCAATTTCAAGTTAGAGGTAGGGGGTTTTCGATCACCCTTCTGCTACAATGGGGAGTGAAGTAGGACTCTTTTGGCAAGTGACATCTAAGGAACACTAATGAGAAATGTGGGTTTCCATTGTGTAATTTCATGTTTTAAACATTCACGAAATTCTTTTTTCACTATTCAATCATATGGATTTGTGGGTGACTCCTTGGCACATGCATTGGCACATCATACCATTTCCACAACATCGTCAAATGCGGAGGATTCTCAACTATCAACACTTGCTTTTGGCAAGTCGGGTATAGGTTTGTTATTTGAAAGAGGATGACTTTTGGCAAGTCGGATATAGGTTTGTTATTTGAAAGGGGATGATTTTTTGGCAAGTGGAGACCAAGGCAACTGAATCCAAACCTTGGTGGTTTACCCTTAGCTGTAAAGAGGATGCATAACATGGTATCTCTCGGGGTGTGCAAGAGTTATATGGTAGGGTGTAGTTTGGTACCCAAATCATGTGCCCAAGTTCTCTTGTTGCCTCTATCAAGCACCGTTGGGCCGCTTTCCCATGATGGAATGTTTGGCTAAGTGGGGTAGTGGACAGTGATACCATGTTTTTTCGTGAAGAGCACGAGATGCATGACCATTTATTCTTTTCTCGTGTGTTCCCATCCAATCTTTAGGAGCATAGCTGCTTAAAGCTTTCCCCTAGTGGTGATAGCTCTCCCTTGGGTGCTATGGAAGAAGTCTCCTCATTCCCCTTGAAGACTTTGGCGGACTCTTTGACTTGACAAGCATTACCTTAGACTATTTGGTGGACATGGAAAGTGTGAAATTCTATTTGGGCTAAAGGGTTAAACCTTTCCAGCTGGATATTTTTGATTTCATCGAGTTGGACTTGCGTAACGCATTTGCACATTTGTAATCGAATCCTTACTCCCTTGGCAAGAAGGAAATTTTATACAATTGAGTCATTTTTTATTCTTAATTGATTGTTGATTTTGGTGTTGCCTTGGGTTGATTTGTATCTGGGTCTAGCAATTATTTGCCTAGGATACACCCCCTCCCCCTCATTTTGTATCTAATGTGCACATGATCCAACATCTTGTTTTACCTCTCAACAAAAAAAAATGAATGACATCGTCAAATGTGATTGGTTTGTCCTTTGAAAAGGAAAAAGACTGTGGTTGCCTTGGACGGTGATGAATTAGCTAAGGCTGTAATTGAACTTGTTTGACCTCTAATGAGATAGCAGCACTAGCCGATATTATTCGCCCCATGCGGAGAGGCGGTGCTACGACTTGCACGGATCGGATGAGCCTGACGAGTGGGCCATACCAGTTACTGCCCATGAAGGGGATGACTGTTGCCCTGTCCTCGCCCTTCCCATCTCATTGAGTAACGTGTGCCCAATTAAACCATTCCAGACTGTACGGTCTCGATCCGATCTCGGACTTCCCATGGATTGTTTTCTTTCACAAGAATAATCGATATCTAGTTCTAACTTCTCGAGAACGATTTTATTCGAAATATCTAATTTCTATAGCAAATATGCGAGCAGACGCAATTATTCGACAAGAAGAGCCACTCCCCGATTTGAAAGAAATTTGATTATTTCTTTGCCAACATGAGCTTGTCCATTTGCAATTACCTCAATATGTCAGAGCAATCCCGCCTCCTTGTGGAGTTCTTGGCAGCGTTTGCCGGTGAGATAAGAATTATTTTAAGGTAAAATATCGTAAAAATAAAATAATTAATGATGTTGATATAACATTAGTGAATATGTTTTTAATATTAATACATAAATATAGATTGATTGATATAATATTATAAATATATTTTAATATATATATATATATATATATATATATATATATATATATATATATATATATATGAAAATGTTAATTAAAATAGCTTTTTTTTATCCCTTTCCTTGCTTCGTCCATGAATCAGGCTCAGATGTCCCCATTTCCTGCCGAGATGAGTCTCACAAAGGAAGGAGGCGCGTTCTTGTATAACTTTGCGGAACTGTTATTTTCCCATGGGCATCGTTTGCGGATTCCCAATAAAAAGCAAACTAATTGAATTGTACTGTTTTATTTTAAAAATCAATGGCGTTCCGCCCCTCCTCCGATGGGTGGGGCCTCAGCCGGTTTTATGGTTGGCCGGGGCTGCCTCCCTCCTTTTTTTTTTATCCCTTTTGCTCTTACGTCCTATTGCTTCTCTCTTTACTCTCATCCATTCTCATCTCTTGCAGCGGGTTTGCGTCTCAGGTTCAGATGTGGTGAGGTGTTTCGGCGATCTGAGTTGCAGTTGGTGGTCTTCAATCGACTGCTTTCTCCTCCACGTAGCCATCGATGTAGCAGTGCTGTCTTGCTCTTCCCCATGGTCATCGACCTTGGTGGAGGTGTGGGTGTCGGCCTCTCGCTCCCTCATAGCTGTTCAGGATGCTACGTTGTACGGTAGCTGGTGGGGGATGTTCAGGTCGAGACGTTTTGTCGTCACTTACATTCCGATCACCTGCATTATCGATCGATTTTGTGGTTGAGTTTTAATTTTCTTTATTTTTTTCTTATTTTTTTTTAGTATAGATGGGCTACACTTAAAATTGTGTACAACACGATCAAGCTTATGATCGGTCTTCCTTGCTGAGCTTACTTGTCTCATACATTATCTTCGACATTGTTCAATGACATGAATCGTTATCCACTGCATGGAAAACTATAACAGGTTGGGTAATGCACCTTTTTGTTAAATGTTTTTACCTTTGAATAAGTGTCACTCCATATTTTAGAAAGATGAGTTCCCCTCTTAAGATGTAATGTTATGATGTAATTTATTTACTTCCCATCAAGGAAAAAAAAAAAAGATTTACCATCTACCTAACTTGCTGAACAAATTAAATCCATTAAATTCAGACGTCATACTAAGGTAAAGTTGACGTTGGTTGCTATTTCATAGGAGTAGAGGGATATTGCACAAGAAATAGAGCTTAAATTTTACATTTGAGTGTACCATGGGATTATGTACAAGAGAGTTGTAAGAGAACTATTGTCACCTAAATTGCTCAAAATAAAAGAAGTAAAAATAAATAAATAAAAGTATATTTATAATATATTTTATAATATATAAGGTGAGAGTGATAATTTTAATTAATGTATTTTAATTTTTCATCAATGAAAATCACTTATCATAAATAAGTATATTTATAATATATTTTATAATATATAAACTGAGAGTGATAATTTTAATTAATGTATTTTAATTTTTCATCAATGAAAATCACTTATCATAAATAAAAAATAATTTTTTATAGGTAAAAAATTATATTCAAGTGTAAAATTATTTAACACCAATAAAAAAGTCAAATATATCGATGTATTTTTATTTTTAACTTATTCAATCAGTATATTTTAATTTAAATCAGTTAAAAATTATTTTCGATCGATATATTTTGATTAAAAATTATTTCCAAATGATTATTTTTAATTAATATATTTTAATTTGTGTGATTTTTAGTAAATTAATTTTAATTTTTAAATAATTAATTTTAATTGCATGTTTCAAAATACATTATAACACGTCATTTTATAATTTTGTCAATAAAAAAATTAGCATTGCTAATAAAGGCAACCAAATTGGTGTAAAACCTTTAAAAGTTATCGAACAATGTCTCACAAAGATAATCAAATTAACTTGTAAACTCTTTTACATATTACAACTATTTCTTCAAATATATAATTTTAATTTTATCACTCTTCAAAAAAATATAATTTGAATTATACTCAGTTGCTAGCTAGGTAGATATAGAAGACATTTTCGCCACCAATAATAAGGGAAAAGCTTAATGCAAACATTAGCATCGAGTTAAGTCTGACGAAAACAGAAAAATTCTAATCATACAAAGTGACGGAAACGAGCCACGTAAGAAACAAAGATTTCAAAAAAAAAGAAAAGAAAATCTATAAAAAAAGGACAGTAAGGTAACCACATCCCCTATCATTTCAAATGCTCTGCAGGCTCCTCTGATTTCTTATATGGCTTTCCCCCACATCAGAAGGGAGAATAATAAAGATGAACATTGATTTTGATATAGGATCTATTTCTAGATGCGGCAGGTTGGACCCTTCTTTTTAGGAAAAATGATTTCTATCCTTATAATAAATTTATTTTTTTTAACTCAAGAGGACTGACCTTGTAACGGCCCAAATCTAAATATGAGTCAAAAACTTATTACGTATGTGATTAATATATAGAAGAAATTCTTCAAATATTTAATTTTAAGTTTTCAAGCAGCCAATAATCATCCATCTTTATAATTTGTTATTTATTTTTATAAATTTACTATGTAAAATTATTTTCTAAATATTACAACCTCTCCCGCAACATTATATGATCTTTTGCATTTTACTCTACTAAGTCCCTATTGAAAGTTCCCTACTAGGAGGGATGACGTAATAAAATGCGGAAATAAACAATATCACAGAATAAACAAACACACAAAGTACACAAAGAATTTTTAGGTGGAAACCCAAATCGGGTGAAAACCACCACCTAACCCTCTCGAGTTAGGATTTTCCGATCAACCTAGTTGATCAAATCTACTAACCGAATCACTTTAAAACGAGGGTGATTCAACCTCAGTACAACCACACTACAAGTACGAGGGTAGCGTTCCTCAACCCCTTCTCTCCACGAGAAGGATTTTGTCCCACGAAGGAGACGGGAATTCGCAAAGCGAATACCAAACCAAAAGACAAAGATAAAATAAACAACAAACCTATAGAGCCAACAAAGTAATAAACCTAAGCTTCTATAGGAATTAGGAAACTCCCCTTTGCAAGGAGTACGTCGACGATGACGCGGGTGCGTGAGCCATGCAACGGCGCAATGTCGCTCTCGTGAACAACGGCGGGAGAGCGGGTGCGCGAAGGTTTGATGCTCTCAAGGGAATGGAGCTTAAGCTTGGAGAGCAAGATCTTTTCTGGACACAAAAGAGTGTGAAAGTGTGTAGCTAAGTGTATCCAAGTGTGTATCTTGTGTCTTTCTTAGTGTATCTAGGTGTGTAAAGGCTCCCCTCTATCTATAGAGGCCTTAGGAAGGCTTTGGAAGGCTTAGGAAAGGTTCTATAGCCGTTGGGAACAAAGTCCAAGAGAATCAGGCCAAAATCAGGATTATGATTACGTTTGACAGGGTTATCAGACGTCTAACTCTGGCATCAGACATCTGGAAGGCCACTTTAAGACGTCTGATTCCAAGGTCAGACGTCTGATTTTGGGCGGGTCTCTCCTTGACTTGGATCAGATCTAAACAGGGTTTTTGCGCAAGTCCATCAGACGACATACAGGACGTCTGGAACTATGTCTGGACGTCTGGAAACCTACTTCTAATGTGGGAATTGATTTCCAAACGTTGCAACGGTTAGAAAATCTCTGAGAAGAGATTTTGGGTCAGCCGAGGCAAAACGGTCATTTATCAGACGTCTGGAAAGGCCTAAGGACGTCTGATAAGGCTCTAACGGTCATAATCTTGAGCGCCTGCTAAGCTAGCCAACGGTCCACTATCTGGTCGTCTGGCAAGTCCATCAGACGTCTCCTAAGACGTCTGGTATAATGTCTGGACGTCTGATTTCATCAGACAGAACTAGCTATCCCAGCCTAACAGATATCAGACGTCTGAAACAACAGTCAGACGTCTTAAAATACTTTATCAGACGTCTGATTTGGGAATTAGACGTCTGGAAGTGCTGTTTGAACCCTATATTGGTTTTCTAAGTATTCTACAGAAAACCTAAGTATCCTAGGGTTGTGCTGATGTTCCTAGGACTACTGTTAGGGTTCTTTGAGGCTCTTTAACATAATTTTCTAAGGAAAATAAAAAGAGCAAGAAAAGAAAGACAAGAGATACAAGAAAGGATTAAAAAGAATCTATCCTATTCTTCTTGTCTTCTATCTTCAATCTGTCGCTCCACGCGAACCTCCTCTATTTTCCGTCAAGCTCCTCCAATCCGTCCTGGATGCGAGCTTGAACTCTGTCTAAACACGTCCACATTTGCAATTGACCTGAAATCTAGGACTCAAATTGCAAATGTTAAATAACACGTGTTTTGTTATCATCAAAACAAATGATCGTGGTGCTCTAGCACCAACAATCTCCCCCTTTTTGATGATGACAAAATCGTAAATAATAATGCATAAAAATCCTCCCCCTTTTTGACATTATCAAAAAGGTTTGATTGGTTTTACATTTCCTATAACTTCACCTTAAGGCATGCTCTTCTATGAATTTATTTTAACAAAGGTGATATTCTCCCCCTTTTTGTAACAACAAGATAGCTATTATTTTTCTCCCCCTTACTAAAGGAAAATTAGCTACCTTATATCTCCCCCTTAAAAATTGACAATTAGCTCATCATTTTTTAACTCCCCCTATCTAAATGATTATGATAAAAAGATAGGGTAAATGGTTTTACCTCACCTACCATGGCCAATAAAATGGCCCGAATGGTGGTGGTGGATGCCACATCGGATGGGGCTCCCATCCGTAGCTTGGAGGCCCGGGCATCGGCGCCGGTCTCCAATCTGGTGGTCGACGTGCGGCGGGTCCGTTGCTTGTTCGTCGTCTCATCGGTCTTCTTGTTCTCCTCCTTGGTCTACTCCTTGGTTCTCCCAACTTGAGTTGACCAGCCTTGAGTTTGTAGGTCCAGTCCTTTATGTTGTAATTATCCCTGAACCCTACAAAACAAGATTCTAATTCTTTTTTCGGTATCCAAGTGGGCTTGGATCCAGATCTGTTAGAAGGTCTCCTTGATGGAGATCCTTTCTCAACCTTAAGACTATAAAAATTATCAACTTTGTTGATTAATTTGTTAGAATTTTCCCTAAGACATGCAATTTCTTTTTCTATAATACTCATCTTAGTCTTTAAATCAGAAATTTCTAATTTTAAACTATCATTTTCTTCAATCAATTTATTATTTTCATTGATGAGGTCTTGATTATCTAATAATAGGTTATCAATTCTAGGACTAGCTTCTATGTCCTTAAGTTATTTTTCTAACCTATCATTTTCATTTTTAAGAAAACTAAGGTTCTTTTTAATACTTTTGTTTTCTATTTTAAGTGATTTACTAACCTCAAATAGTTCATTAAAAGCTTCTTGTAAATCGAAATTTACCTCGTTGTCGCTGTCGTCGCTTCCGCTTTCGCTGTCGCTATTGCTTCCTCTGGCCATGAAACCAAAGCAAGCGGTTTCTTCCTTTTCTTCTTCTTCTTCCTCCGAGCTGGAATCGTCCCAAGTGGCTTGGAACGCCTTCTTCTTAGATTTCTTTTCCTTTTCCTTTTTCTTCTCCTTTTTGAGAAGCGGGCACTCTGGTAGTAGGTGCCCTTTCTCGTTGCAGTGGTAGCAACGTCTCGGGCTTTCCTTCTTCTCCTTTTTCTCTTTCTTTAATTCCCTACAAAACTTGGAAAAATTTTTAAGTAAAATTCTAAAGTCTTCATCGTCGGAACTTACCTCGCTATCCGACGCGGCTCTGAAGGCAAGAGTCTTCCTCAGTTTGGGCTCCGGTGTATCCTTCTTCTTCTGCTTCAACTTTGTCTCGTAGGCCATTAGATTGCCTAGGAGATCTTCCATGTTGAGCTCCTCTACTTCGTTCGCCTCCTCGATGGCGATGACTTTCTGTTCCCACTCCGGTCCAAGGGAACGAAGAAGCTTCCCTTGAAGCTCCCCCTTGATGAAGGTCTTCCCTAAAGCTTTTAAATTGTTTACTATGAGAGTGAACCTAGTGTTCATCTCACTTAAAGTTTCGTTAGATTTCATAGAAAAAGCCTCAAATTCTTGTGAAAGTAAATTGAGTTTAGAAGTTTTTACCTTAGAGGTACCTTTGTGAGTTACCTCAAGTGTGTGCCAGATCTCGTATGCGGTGGCACATTGCGAGATTCTGTTGAAATCTTCCGAGCTGAGCGCGCAGTAAAGGGCGTTCATGGTCTTTGCGTTTAAAGAGAGCTCACGGATTTGTTGCTGCGAGTAGCCTCCCGCGGGTTTTTCTGGGATCTCAAATGGCGTCTCGCATCTGGCCCAGATCGTGAAGTCGGTGGCTTGAAGCCAGGTCTTCATCCGCAACTTCTAGTAGGGGTAGTTGCTCCCGTCGAAGAACGGCGGACGGGTTGTGGACTGTCCCTCGGAAATCCTGCTTGTGGAACAGTTTCCCTCCATGATCTTCTTGCCGGGTGTTACTCCGATTTTGCAAGAACCTGCTCTGATACCAAATGAAAGTTCCCTACTAGGAGGGGTGACGTAATAAAATGCGGAAATAAACAATATCACAGAATAAACAAACACACAAAGTACACAAAGAATTTTTAGGTGGAAACCCAAACCGGGTGAAAACCACCACCTAACCCTCTCGAGTTAGGATTTTTCGATCAACCTAGTTGATCAAATCCACTAACCGAATCACTTTAAAACGAGGGTGATTCAACCTCAGTACAACCACGCTACAAGTACGAGGGTAGCGTTCCTCAACCCCTTCTCTCCACGAGAAGGATTTTGTCCCACGAAGGAGACGGGAATTCGCAAAGCGAATACCCAACCAAAAAACAAAGATAAAATAAACAACAAACCTATAGAGCCAACAAAGTAATAAACCTAAGCTTCTATAGGAATTAGGAAACTCCCCTTTGCAAGGAGTGCGTCGACGATGACGCGGGTGCGTGAGCCACGCAACGGCGCAATGTCGCTCTCGTGAACAACGGCGGGAGAGCGGGTGCACGAAGGTTTGATGCTCTCAAGGGAATGGAGCTTAAGCTTGGAGAGCAAGATCTTTTCTGGACACAAAAGAGTGTGAAAGTGTGTAGCTAAGTGTATCCAAGTGTGTATCTTGTGTCTTTCTTAGTGTATCTAGGTGTGTAAAGGCTCCCCTCTATCTATAGAGGCCTTAGGAAGGCTTTGGAAGGCTTAGGAAAGGTTCTATAGCCGTTGGGAACAAAGTCCAAGAGAATCAGGCCAAAATCAGGATTATGATTACGTTTGACAGGGTTATCAGACGTCTAACTCTGGCATCAGACATCTGGAAGGCCACTTTAAGACGTCTGATTCCAAGGTCAGACGTCTGATTTTGGGCGGGTCTCTCCCTGACTTGGATCAGATCTAAACAGGGTTTTTGCGTAAGTCCATCAGACGACATACAGGACGTCTGGAACTATGTCTGGACGTCTGGAAACCTACTTCTACTGTGGGAATTGATTTCCAAATGTTGCAACGGCTAGAAAATCTCTGAGAAGAGATTTTGGGTCAGTCGAGGCAAAACGGTCATTTATCAGACGTCTGGAAAGGCCTAAGGACGTCTGATAAGGCTCTAACGGTCATAATCTTGAGCGCCTGCTAAGCTAGCCAACGGTCCACTATCTGGTCGTCTGGCAAGTCCATCAGACGTCTCCTAGGACGTCTGGTATAATGTCTGGACGTCTGATTTCATCAGACAGAACTAGCTATCCCAGCCTAACAGATATTAGACGTCTGAAACAACAGTCAGACGTCTTAAAATACTTTATCAGACGTCTGATTTGGGAATTAGACGTCTGGAAGTGCTGTTTGAACCCTATATTAGTTTTCTAAGTATTCTACAGAAAACCTAAGTATCCTAGGGTTGTGCCAGTGTTCCTAGGACTACTGTTAGGGTTCTTTGAGGCTCTTTAACATAATTTTCTAAGGAAAATAAAAAGAGCAAGAAAATAAAGACAAGAGATACAAGAAAGGATTAAAAAAAATCTATCCTATTCTTCTTGTCTTCTATCTTCAATCTGTCGCTCCACGCGAACCTCCTCTGTTTTCCGTCAAGCTCCTCCAATCTGTCCTGGATGCGAGCTCGAACTCCGTCTAAACACGTCCACATTTGCAATTGACCTGAAATCTAGGACTCAAATTGCAAATGTTAAATAACACGTGTTTTGTTATCATCAAAACAAATGATCGTGGTGCTCTAGCACCAACACCTATAAGCCCTCTCTTGGCATAATTACTTCCATTAATGTTTGCATACAATGTTGTATGGTGATGTTATATTAGAACTAAGCTCATTTAATATAGCTATTTGTTAATCACTTAATTAGTAGAAAGATAACAAAAGTTTTATGAGATTTTATCATATCCTTTGTTTTATTGACTATCTATTAAGCTATTAATTGAAGATCTTTACTGCCAATTAGGTGGTGAAAAAATTTGTATTGAACGAGAAGGATAAATAGCTTGCAAGCCTATTTCTCTAGATAAGTTGAAAAAAAAGTTGTTAGTTTGATTTTGCTAGACAATTTTTATCTAATCCATGAGAGGAAGTTCATATCTATAAATAGTAGAACAAAAGCATTAGTGAAAAATCTCCTTACCATTTTAACAAATACATTGTGGGAATAGCAAAAGTAATCATAATTTAAGGTCAAAGCCATTCCTCCCATCACTATCAAACACAAACTTCACACCACCTAACACGCTAATACGTGGTGATCTTTTTCCCACTAAAGTAACCACCATAAGCCAGAGTGTGGTAAAAGTTTAAGATACTCTGTTGCTCGTTATCAGGCACACATCTCCTTATCACTTGGTCAGAACAATACTTGAAAAGCTCCGGGTCTTCCCAATAATAATTCTTTATCTAAGAAAAGAACCTATCTTTTTGTTGCTTGGACCAATCAGTTGGAATTTGTCCAATGGCCAAGTAATTTACAATATCTGCATAGCAAAGTATGCATTGAGTCATGGAGAAAAGGGCCTCATCAAGGAAGTTCTCTTAAATTGCCATCTCTTGATCCAAATTTTCTATTAGAATTCTTGAAAGATGATCTACTACTATATTTATAGCTCCTTTCTTGCCTTTAATTTCCAAATCAAATTCTTGTAGTAGTAAGATCAAACGAATTAAGTGAGGTTTAGTGTCCTTGCTAACAAATGTTTAAGGGTAGAATGATCAGTGTACACTATAACCTTGGATCCTATCAAATAGGATCTAAATTTGTTCAAAGAAAACAAAATAGCTAGTAGTTCATTCTTAGTCATAGTATAATTTTGTTGGGTATTAGTCAATGCCTTACTCACATAATAAATGACATGAGGTTTCTTATCGATCCTTTGCCCTAAGATGGCTCCTATAGCATAATCAGATGCATCACACATAAGCTCAAAGGGTAGAGTCCAGTCAGGGGGTTGTATGATAGGGACAAAAACCAGTGCCTTCTTAAGGTTCTCAAAAGCCTTAATACAATTTTCACTAAAGACAAAAGGGGTATCCTTAGCAAGTAGTTCACACAAACATCTAGATACCTTACAAAAGTCTTGAATGAATCTCCTACAAAATCCAGCATGGTCCAAAAATAATCGCACTTGTCTAACAACAGTGGGAGGAGGTAGTTTAGCTATAGTCTCTACTTTGGCTTTGGCTACCTTAATCCCATCCTTAGTAATGATATACCCAAGTACAATCCCTTGTTGCACCATGAAATTGTAATTTTCCTTATGAGAGAGGGTGAGATTTGCGTGATACGAAAAATAAAGCAAAAGTTAAAATAACAATTTCACAAAATGCAATCACACAGATACACAAAAGATTTTTAGGTGGAAACCTAAACCCGGGTAAAAACCACCACTTAAGTCTCTCGACTTAGGATTTTCTGATCGACTGAGTCGATCAAATCCACTAACGAACTACTTCAAACGAGGGTAGTTCAACCTCTTACAACTACACAACTTTATACGAGGGTAGTGTACCTCAAACCCCTCCTCTTCACGAGGAGTATTTAGTCTTGCGAAGGAGACAGAAATTCGCAAAGCGAATACCCAACCAAACATTATAAATTATAATAATTCTATAAAGCTACAAAGTAAATAATTGAATCTAGCTACTATAGGTAAAGGATCTTCCCTTTGGTGGAAGTGTGTTGGCTTGGCAACACGGGTGCATAATCCACGCAAAGCACGATGACGCTCTCGTATTCGACGGTGGGAGAGCAGGTGCACAGCGAATGTGGTGCTCTCTAGTGTGGACTAAATGAACTTGGAGAGAAACAACACTTCTATGTGATTCCTTATTTTTCTTGGACACAAAAGTTGTGGAAATAGATTCTTAAGGTATGTCTTGGTGTTTCTTAGATGTGTGTAACAAAGGAGGGCTCCTCCTCTATTTATAGATGGCCTAGGAACCATTATGAAGGCTTCTATAGATGTTGGGAACAAACCCAAGGCAGATTAGGTCAGAATCAAGGTCATTAATGATTCTGACAGGGTTATCAGACGTCTAGATCTAACATCAGATGTTTGGAAAACAAGTATAAGGCATCTGATAATTAAATTAGACGTCTAATACTAGATGGGTTCCCTTACTGATTTAGTCAGACCTAAACAAGGTTCTAATGTAAGTCGGTCAGAAGACAGGTTGGATATCTGGAACTAGGTTCGGATGTCTGGAAACCTAGATTATTGCGGGAATGAATTTCCCAAGGCACAAACGGCTATAACTCTGATGATAAGTGATTTTGGCTTAATCGAGGGCTAACGTCTATTTATCAGACATCTGAGGTCCTCTACAAACGTCTGATAGAAGATTAAAGGTCAATCCTCAACAATTATATTTCTAAACTAACGTTCCACTAATTGGACATCTGGCAATGTCATCAAACGTCTGCTAAGACGTCTAGACTAAGGGCTTGATGACGGCGGATTCGCACACGGAAAGGTTCGGATTTTGGAAAACCCGTCGTCGTAGTTCAATTCAAGAGAAAATCCATCGATTAGATGAAATTTATAATCGAAACTCAAAAAGTGAGTCCCTGTCGAACACAAGGAGGCGAATGTTTGGTTTTATGAAATTCGCATTTCATTTTTATTTGTTTTTGTCATTTTTATCTTTTATAATTTTTTTTTGGTATTTTAATAGGGCAAGAGATCAGGTTGATGAATGCTAGCCAATCTGCATGCAAAATATAAAGGAAAGAGAGAGAGAAGAACAATCATCTATTTATGAATAAATGTTTGTTACAACTACGAAAGTGAAAAAGATAGAAAGAGGTGAGAGAATACCCCTCGATGGTCGCTTGGAGGACGACTCTCTCTGATGTCACCTAGAGGAAGGTGGTGAGGAGTGGGACAAATGGGGACAGAGTTGGAGGATGGAGGATGGGGTAGGACGATGTCGTGGCGAGAATCTTCTTCCCGAAGGGAGGTGAGAAGACAATCATGGGATGCTCCACGAATGGGGAAGAGGGGAGGGAAAACTATTTGGTTTTCTACTCTATAGGAGCATCCCGGGCTTGGGACAAGCTCTCTTTAGAGCCTTGCAGGTGGTGAGAGGAAGAAAGGAAGAGATGAAGAAAAATGGGAGGGGTAGGGGTCCTTTTATAGTGGAGGATAGAATCAAATTCGTATACAGGACATTTAGTGACGGTCATAAACATTGCTGAAGATCCACCACAAATATCGCTGAAGATCCTGCTCACGTGCCCCTGCTGCTGCACTGCTGGCACATGTTGCACGCGCTCTTGTCACGCGCGTACGTGCAAAACGCGTCGCTGCTACCGCTGCCCCCTCGCCTACGCTGCTGCTACATGTGCCCTTGCGCTTGCACTACTGCTGTGCACGTGCCTGCGCTACTGTGTGTGCGGTGGCGCATGTGTGCGCATGGGCAGCCTAGGTTGTGCCATGTGGCGTGACCTAGGCCGTCCATCTTCATTCCTTTGTAGGGGATGCTACAGAGGTTAGATTGAGTCGATTTTCACACCGTTGGGCTGCGATCATCGACCCGAATCCATCCGTTTGATTGAATTTGTCATTTGATTCTCTGGATTGTGTCACTTAGTCCCTCGGCTGTTGATCTTCCTTGGATTGCATATGGTGCTACGGGACTCCGATCGAAGTGATTTCGAAGACGTTGGACTCTGATCGTCGTCTTGATCAGATCTGTATGGTCGGATCATCAATTCAAGGCTCCAAAATAAATATCCTTCTCTCCTTACCACAAAAAGGACATAATTAACCTAAATTATATACTACTTTAAATGCATAATGATGCATGCTATGCAATATTTATAATATGAAATGCAAATCTAAGCCTATGAACATGCATGAATAGGCATTTTAACCTAATTAAATGTGTCTACATCAGGGCTAGACATCTAAATCTGGTAAATAGTAAGTGGTTCTCTAGCCTAAGTGTTTTGGACGTCTGATCAAACAGTTAGACGTCTTAAAAGTCAAGATTAGACGTCTGAAGTACAGATTGGACGTCTAATCAGGTTATTTGATGCCTACTTTGATTTTCTAAATTCTCTAAGAGTTGTCTAAGTATCCTAGGGTTGAGTAAGTGTTCCTATGACTACTATTATGTTACTTTAAGGCTCTTTAACATATTATCTAGATAAATAAAAGAGAAAAGAACAACGACAACAATTATAGAGTACATGACAAAATAACATCTATCCTATTCTTCTTATCTTCAAGTTCTCGCTCCACGCGAGGCACCTTCTCCTCCAACAAGCTCCTCCAATCTACCATGGGCGTGAGCTCTTCACACTTCACCTTCAAACTTGTATCCATTTGCAAATAGCCTGAAATCTTAGACTTTAAATGAAAATGTTAAATACAAGTGTTTTGTTATCATCAAAATTACCGATCATGGTGCCCTTGCACTAGCAATCTCCCCCTTTTTGATGATGACAAAATCATAAATATAAATCCAAAAATTCTCCCCCTTTTTGACATTATCAAAAAGGTTTAATAACTTTTAGTCATATATCCTATACTCCCCCTTAAGACATAGCTATCTTGCCAAAATGGATGGGGCTCCCATCCATAGCTTGGAGGTCCGGGAATCGGCATTGGTCTTCAATCTAGCAGTCGACGTGTGGCGGTTTGATCACCCGTCGGTCTTCCTATCAATCTTCTTGTCTTCCTCTTTGATGTTGGTCCACCTAGCTTGAGTAGACTATCCTTCATCTTGTAGATCTAATCTATGATGTTGTAGTCTCCCTTGAACCCTACAAAATAAGAGTCTAATTCTCTCTTCAGTATCCAAGTCAATTTGGATCTGGTTTTGTTATTGGGTCTCCTTAAGTGAGATCCTTTCACACCTTTATAACCAATGCTAACTTTAGAGAAAGTTTCTAATTTATTCATCAAGTTTTTAGAATCTTCCCTAAGACATGCAAGTTCTTTTTCTACAACACACATCTTAGTTTTTAGACTAGAAATTTCAATTTTTAAGCTAGTATTCTCCTTAATCAATATACTATTTTCATTGATTAGGTTATGATTTTCTAGCAATAAATTATCATTTTCAGAAATGTTAGGACTAGAACTAGTTTCAAGATTCTTAAGTTGAATTTCTAACCTTTCATTTTCAGGTTTTATAAGACTAAGATTCTTTTTAATATTTTTATTTTCTACCTTTAATGACCTACTAATTTCAAAAAGCTCATCAAAGGCATCTTGTAAATCAAAATTTACCTCCTTGTCACTGTCGTCGCTGTCACTATATGCAATTGCCATGAAACCAAGGTATGCGATCTCCTTATCGGATTCTTCTCCTTTCTCCAAGCATGATTCTTCATGAGCTATTTCTAGCTCTCTCCAAATCTCAAAGGTGGTGTCACACCTTGAGATACGGTTGAACTCCTCCATGCTGAGAGAGCAATAGAGAGGGTTCATGGCTTTTGCGTTGAGGTTGAGTTTGTGTACTTGCTGCATCATATAACCTCCTTTGGGTTTCTCTAGGATGGCGAACGAGGTCTCGTAGTGCTCCCATATCTCAAACTCGGTGGCTTGAAGCCACATCTTCATCCTCAACTTACAATAAGTGTAGTTGGCTCCTTCGAAGAGGGGTGATCGGGTAGTGGATTGCCCCTCCAATCTGCCAACGGAAATAACTCTCCCCTCCATAAGATCTTCCGCGAATGTTACTCCTAAAAGCGAAAAATCTACTCTGATACCAATTGTAATTTCCCTACAGGAGGGGTTGAGATTTGTGTGATAACAAAAATAAAGTGGAAATTATATTATCAATCACACAAAAAGCAACAATCATAAGTGCACAAGGACTTTTAAGTGGAAACTCAAACACAGGTAAAAACCACCACCTAAGTCTCTTGACTTAGGATTTTCCGATCGACCGAGTCGATCAAATCCACCAACGAACTACTTTAAACGATGGTAGTTCAACCTCTTACGGCCACACAACTTTATATGAGGGTAGTGTACCCCAAACCCCTCTTCTTCACGAGGAGTATTTAGCTTCACAAAGGAGACAGGAATTCGCAAAGCGAATACCTAACCAAAGATTATAAACTACAATAATCCTATAGAGCCACAAAGTAAATAATTGAATCTAGCTACTATAGGTAAAGGATCTTTCCTTTGGTGGAAGTGTGTTGGCTGATGATAACATCATCATCAGCCATATCTAGCTTTAATTAGTCATAATCAAGGACTAAATGCTCCTACATAATCGCCAGAGAGACATAATTCATTGTAAATCCTTAAAGAGAGAAATACAAGAAAACAAGGGTAAAACTGCAGCTTTAACAATATATCTCAATTGCAGTACAATCATGGGTTTTCTCAGGTGTTAATTAAGAGTCAAATGATCTTAAGAGTCTAATAAGTGGGTTAGCACAAACAAAAAAGTATTTTTGCATGTTTTGAGAATTAAATGACTTTTGAAATCCTAAAAATAGACCTCCTTAATTAACTGAGGTTTTGGTCAAGATAAAATTCACCTAAACCCTCTAAAATTCATAGAAAAATATTCTCTACGGTTTGATATGCTTGATGTGACCATTGAAACTCAGTTTGACCCAAAATAGAGTCCTAGACAGACATTTGCCCTAATTTGGATTTTTACATAAATTACCCAATCAAACAAAGGTAAAACCTAAATCTAACTTCACCATTTGATTCCTTGGGTACAAATTAGATTTTTATCAAAAATTGAGCACAATTTGAGATCATCTTGACCTATTTTACAATTTGATCCTATCTGACTCTTTTATCTCACACTCATGCCCTTAACTTTTGAATTTCTTACAAATAGCCCCCAGCTTTGCCTTCTTCTTCGCAAATGGGTCCCTTCACCATTATCGCTCAAGAATTCTACTCCTATGAGCTTCATTTGGAGAGTTCTCCTTGATTGATTGATTAAACTTTCCCAAAATCGAACCAGAGACTCTTTAGGAAATCCTCTTTCCAATGGGACCAACCTTGGATCCCAACTCCTTCCCAAAAGCTCGTCCGAACATTTTGAAGGATTGGGTATCCTATTTTTGCATAAGCTCCAAGGTTCCCAAGCTTGTTTCCAAGCTTGAAACCCCCTCCTAAGCCCTATTTAAGCACACCCAATGCATGGCCGTGCTCTTTAGCTAGGTTTTGGCCCAAAAACCCTCTTCCTAACCATACCTCTGACCTCCTCTGACCTAGCTCCGGCGAGCATCTTCCCTCGTCGTCCTATGGCCTCCCAACGGCCAAATTGGGAGCGTCTTCTTCCTCCCCGACTTCCTCCGCCTCTCGACGACCACATCAGAGGCTCCTTAGACCCCCTTCTTCGTCGTCGTCTCCCTTAAGGAGTTTCATCTTCCACGGCACCGACAATCACACCGGCGTCGTATCCCTTCCCCTTTTCATCCCTAAATCAGGTCCAGTAGACTTATCTCTCTCCCTACTTCCTTTTTCCTCTTTCTATCTCTCAAAACGACCGCCGACCACGCATCTCCCTCGCCGTCTTCTTCCGCTCCGACAAAGCTCCAACGACGCCCAACCGCTGCTCCGCCACACTAACCTTGCTACTCTCGCCCCCATCAACATCGCCACGACTTCCTCATCAAAAGCCCTCTAACAATTAAGGCATTCACCCTCTCCATCGCTCCACCGACCAACCCACCCTTGCAACACCTTCGCTGCCTTCGCCACAAGCACACGCACCTCCTTACACTATACCATCACCACCAACTTGTTCACAAACCTCTGGCGAAGCTCCTGAAGTCTTTTAAATGGGCCAAGAGGCCTTTCTTGTGTTTTTCAACTGCATGTTGGACCTCCACCACCCTCCGCCCGTCGCCACCTTTGTTCTTCAAGTTATAGCCATGGAGCTCCAGGCCACACCCTCCAGGCGCTACGGCTTTACACAAGGAATGCGGCCAGGTCTCTAATTGGGGGAGATGCCCTTAGCAGCCGATGCAATTAGACGGAGAGGCATCAGCAGATGCACGCGAAGGGAGGGGGACTTTAGTCCTACCTCGGAAGCGAGCAACCAAGTGCAACCGCATAAGTTGATTTTCTGCTCTATGCTTATCGTCTTAACTAATACACAGGGGGTGAGGTCCCCACACCCCTCACAAGCCTTACCCGTGACACCTACACATGGGTATGGCGCTCACCCAATTACCTGCCTAAGTTAAGCACACCTTGCTCACCACCCATTGCCGGTGAGCCTGGTCCCAGGTGTGCGTGTGCCCGTTAGCCCGATAACCTGATACTGTGAAGGGCCTTGGGAAGGCGAGGAAGAGGATCCCAGAGAGAGAAAGAAAGAGAGAGTGGGGGCAGGGGGGTTTTGCCCTCTGTGACACTTAGCTACAGGAGGAATTGCCTCCCTCTATGAGTGAAGAAGAAAGAAGAGGAGAAGGAAGAAGGCTTGATAGAAGAGAAAGGAAGAGAAGCCAAGAAGAGAAGAAAAGAAGAGCAAAAGCAGTAGGAGAGAAAGAAGAGGAAGTTGAAGAAGCACAGTGCCCTGGTTGATACTATTGATATATTTAAGCACCTAAGCTTAAATGGTTGGCACTGTTGCATTATTTAAACTCAACGCATATATGTTTAAATTGAATAATTGGTGATTTAAATCATCATTGTTTTTGCTTTGAGATTCTTTTTACCATGCACAACTATTGTTAAACTCATGTTTTGCACTGACTATCATTTCTGAGTAATTATTATTCATTTCTTGGTATTATTTGGCTTGAACCTTATGCTCAATTCCATTTTATTTGAGATTAGCGTGTGAATTTCTATTTGCTCCTAGTGAACGACCTCGAACTTCATTTCTGATATTCGAGTTATAAATTTTATCTGTTTTTCGCACTGATTCAATCTATACGACAACACATCGATTTTAAAACCCGTTTCAGAGCGACTAACATTTTGGTGACATTACTAGGGAAGTACACGCAATTCACCTCTATTCTTTGCATCATTTGATTATATTTGAGCACTGACTTGCCATGTTTGCTTTCTTTTGATTTTGTGAGGTACTTCACGAGGAGATCTTCTGCGTAAATCAACTACTCCAAGGCAGGAAACTTCTCTATTCTTCTCTAATCAACCTCCTAATCTTGGAAAGATACAAAAAAGGAAACAATCATTTAGGAATCACTTACCTTATTTTTCATAGTAATCATCATTTAAAAGGTAAGTTTCCTGATTTGCAAAAAATTTTTTCAAATCTGAGTGGAGTTTGAAACGATTTTGTTTAGAATTCCCTATCCCAAATTTCTTGTGCCTATTAGGGACTACGCTTAATTTCTAAACACTTTGGGCTAACACATTTCTTACTTGAAGTCCAAGGTGAACATTTTTAAAGATCAAATTAGATGCAGAATAGAGCCTATTAGGGTTTCAATATTTAGGGTTTTGGAGTGCTAGTTCACACTTGCCTACATAAAAGGAAACAAACCCACCCGCATTTATATGCTACCCAAGCCCTTAATTAAAAAGATCTAATCAGAAAAACCCTAAAATTAGGCTCTAAATTCACTTGAACCCTGAAATCCTTGAACCTAATAACCTGGGAGTCAAATCAGGGTGATTTCTAGGTCTTGACCTAGATCTCATTCTGCCATCTTTAGGGCAGGTCAGGTGAAGTTGGTCTATATTGTAGGCCAACCAACTTCCAAATTAGGTCACAAGTTGAATTAACTTCTAATCAAGTAAAACTCAAGGCACAAATTATGACATAAAATTAGTAGACTTAATGTCTTAAGTTCATACATTCCGGTCTACCTAGACCCTCAGTGACAAGGAAGGTTGGGTGAGGGAAACCCTGTAACCCGTGGGGACGCTCTACTGTGTAGGGGTCCTTGCGGGGCTTTCCCTTCCTGGCTGCCCAGGTACTTCTCGGGTGTGCAAATTTCTAATTCAGAGGTATCATCCACCTCGAAATTACCTTAGTCTTCCAAAAATCTTTGGGTGCCTTGATTGGGTCAAATATCACATCCAGTCCCTCATCCCTTCTATTAGAGCACATACACAGGAAGGCTATTAGGTTTTTAACCTAAGAAGCCTCACTAAATCTTCTTTTTAATCTCTTTCAGATCTGATCAACTTCAACCTAATCTTGAGTTTGATTCTACATCTTGATTCTACCACTTAATTCAAAAATGCAACCGGACATGTTAGGAAAAGTGATTAAACCTGTGTCCCAAATTACCATCAAAGATAAAATGATCGAGGCTACTTATGGATACCATGAAGAATATTATAGAGCCTTAGATAGGGACATTCAGGATAAATTTACAGAAACAACAACCTACATTGTGAATCGTGTTGAAATACTTTATACACGAGTCTTACATGGTTCAACCAGGGAGGATCTTTTATCAGAATTCAGTGAATTATGGAGATTGCATAGTACCGAGTGTCTACAATGTTGTTCGAATCCACAATTTTGGGAAACATATCAAAGTCTCATAGAAAAATGTGGGGACATGCTAAACACACTACAAAAGACAATTATTCAAAGGTACCCATACATTCCTTCAGAAGATGATAAGACATCTTGGAGCAACATTAAGGAGCAAAATCTTCCAAATCCTGGGGATAAAAATCAAGGTGTTATGGACCCCCAACCCAGATAGAACTTAATCCAAATTATATATAGATTGATACGCTTGATCTTGAGACGAGTTGGGAGGATCCGATTGCAGGTGATCATGATTTCGATCCAGCCCTAACGATACAAGACCCTAGTTCACCAAGTTTAGATTTCCCAGACACTTGTAATAATGAGATTAAGTCAGAACCTCTCGAGGGTGTAAATTCTGCTCCTTATTCTGATAAGGTGACTCTCGAGAGTAATTTTGACATCCTTGTAGAGCCCTACCTAGATTCTAGTAATCCAACCTACACCCTTAACCTAGAATCTAGATTTGAGCCTTATTGGGATGATTATGAGGCCCCGTGCAAAACAAATCAGATCTCGAATCTGGATTATGATTCAGGGCCCGTATTTAATGAGTACACCTCTCCAAACTCCTTAGAGATACAGATTGATTTTTCAAAAGTCACGCCTATCTATGATATAGAAACTGAGGACTTGGAAGAGTTGGGATTCGATGGGTCTTCCCTACAAGCCAAGAACCCGAGCCCATGCCGAATAGGGACACCTTTTTAAGCTCAGAATCTAAAACTAGGTTAGACCCAAGTCAGGTTACTAATTGTCCACATCTTGATTTATTCTGCGGTGGAACCTTTGATCCTGAATCAGATTCAGAACATGATTCTCGCAAGTTCTCCGACGATTTCGAATCTTACTCTGATTTCGGAGAACCTTTATTTCCTGACGACTACGAGCTAATCTACGACCTCAGCAAACATGATCCATTCTTTGACTCTGACTCTGAGGTCCCTGATCCTGAGATCATTGATTCAAAATCAGGTTCCATTGAGATGGAATCATTTCTTTTTGATCCTTAGGAATCAGAAACAGAAATTGCCGAGAGTGTCTACAACCCAGAGTTCGAATCTTTTCTTGACTCAAATTTCCTTGATCCTATAAATACTCTTCAGGCATTTACCCTTGATTTTGATGGCTATTATGAGGACTCTCTAAATGAACCCACCTTTGAAACCTTCCTAGAGGAGCCCTCACACACAATTATTCTTGAAGCCACCTCTTCCACAGCATATACAGAGCCTTCCCAAACTCGTTACCAACCTTGACTTGCAACCAGACTCAATTTCTACTCTGATTCTCCTCCACATTCCAATTAGGTTTTGGACATCGATCAGACTACAAATCATGCCCCATCCTTCTCTGATCACCCTCGTAGGGATCTCACATCCTCCACATTCTTTTTCATTTGAGGATCCCTACTCTGATCAGGCTAATTCGACTCAGCCAAACCCTAGCTATACACTTCCACATCCTTTTGAGCTCCACAGTATCTGGTGGGCACCGCATATCTTGATCCACATCTATCAACCCACCAGATTGATTGGGTTTGGGCTGCATCATCAGCCTGCTGATCTGAACAAGCACTTGATTGGACCAACTAGGTTATTGATCAAGGTGCTTGTTCTATAGAACTCGTTTGATTTAACCACTCCTCCATACCATGTTCTACTCGGCTGAGGGCATTAAATTTAGCGCTTAATAGGAGGCAACCTATCATTCCAAAAACCCGAGATCCTTCTGATTATCCTTTTGTACTCCACATCTATTTCACTTTGAGTTCAGTTTTAAAGCAGTTGATCCTACCTCTGGTAATCGTATCAGAGCTTAAAATCATTTGCAACAGTCATCCCGACCCGTTCACCCACCTGATAATCTTGTTCTAATTCCTAAACCCAAAACTATTTCATACCCTTTGTTTACAATGGGGACATTGCAAAACTTAGGCATGAGGGGTGTTAAAGTGCAAACATAAAAAAACTCAAAGTTCTGAAGGGTCTCACAAAAAATATATATACACATTCCAAAAAAAACCAAAAAATAAAAAACTAAAAAAGTGCAAAAAAATGGAGAATGGAGGAAATTTTGAAAGATCAATTTGCATATCATTTCTCAGGAGGAAAAGAGGATGTGATATAAATGTCAAAAAGGAACAACAATTTGAAGTAGTCATTAGTAAAAGATTAAGGAATCTACTTAGTTCTAGATCAAATCAAAAGAAAGAAATAAGAGATAAAAGAGATTAGTATGAACACCGATCTTAGGCCTCTTGGGTTGTGTTTAGGCTTAAAAATTTAAGTATCCATTAAGATCTGGATAGTCCTCAAGAGGTTGAGGAAAATACAAATCTTAAGTATTAGGTCTAAGACTTAGGGATTATTCGACCTCATTAACTGACCTATGATTTCCGGGACTCGGTAACCTAAGCACCCTAATCCACACAGTCTGAGTCAATGCGCTTCATTACCAAAATCATGCAAAAGCGTTAATTCTATTCTAAAAAGATACCTAGATTAAAAGCAGCTGATCAACACAAGTTGATTTGGAAGAGTTCCCAACGCAGAGAGGTGGGAAATTCCCCTCGAAGATGCGCAATAATATATCGTCTCCTCGATGCTTGTCTCCTAGGATATCTAAATATCCTACCGGGGTCATGTAATTACCTTGTGCTGATTCAGGTGCTTTGGGTGGGATTATCCCAAAATGTCGATTGCCAGGGCCTAAATTTAGCTACAGAATGCCATGAGCGGCACTATCTCAAAGTGTTGAAAGCCATGGTTCTGGGGGTTGCCTTGGGTAGTGCTATCTCGAAGCATCGATTTCCAGGGACCTTGCGAGGATTGATGGTGGGAGCTAGGAATCCGATACAGACCGTGTTGTAAAGCCAATCCAAAGCCAAAAATAAAGAAAGAAAAGAGAGAGAGAAAACTCTCCAAAAATGCAAAAAAAATCTTCTATCTCTCTCTTACAAAAACACACTGCAAACTAAATCGAGATTAAAAATGTTTTAAGCATGGGTGCTTTAACCGTAGCGTTCAACGAACCTTCGGTTAGTTCCTGTGGGCCCTATAAACCTTCATAGTGGACTGAGGCTAGATTTGGTTAGGTTCATATCTTAGTTGGTACTTGAGTACCTCTAGGCTTGATATTAGCATTCTGACCTAATCTACAAAAGCAAACATACATCAGAAATCTGAGCATAAAAAGGCATGGTCTAGAATTTGAGTTAATTCCATGAGATTTTGCTAAGGGACTATCAAAAGTTAGGCATGGGGGTATGATGATAACATCATCATCAGCCACATCTATCTTTAATTAGTCATAATCAAGGATTAAATGCTCCTACATAATCGCCAGAGAGACATAATTCATTGCAAATCCTTTCAGAAAGAAATACAAGAAAACAAGGGTAAAACTATAGTTTTAACAGTATATCTCAATTGCAGTACAATCATAAATGGTCTTAAGAGTCCAATAAGTGGGTTAGCACAGACAGAAAAGGGTTTTCACGTGTTTTGAGAATTAAATGACTTCTGAAACCTTAAAAACAAACTCGCTTAATTAACTAAACTTTGGTCAGGATAAAATTCATCTAAACCCTCTAAAATTCATATAAAAATATTCTCTAGGATTTGGTATGCTTGATGTGACCATTGGAACCCAGTTTGACCCAAAATAGAGTCCTAAATAGACAATTGCCCTAATTTGGGTTTTTACATAAATTACCCAATCAAACAAAATCAAAACCTAAATCTAACTTCACCATTGGATTCTTTGGGTCCAAGTTAGGTTTTTACCAAAATTTAGGCCCAATCTGAGATCATCTTGACCTATTTTGCAATTTGGTCCTGTCTGACTCTTTTATCTCACACTCATGCCCTTAACTTTTGAATTTCTTACAAATAGCCCCCCAACTTTGTCATCTTCTTCAAAAATCGGTCCCTCCACTATTATCGCTCAAGAATCCTACTCCAACGAGCTTCATTTGGAGAGTTCTCCTTAATTGATTAATGAAACTTTCCTAAAATCGAACCAAAGACTCTTTAGGAAATCCTCTTTCCAATGGGACCAACCTTGGATCCAACTCCTTCCCAAAAGCTCGTGCGAACATTTTGAAGGAATGGGCATCCTATTTTTGTGTAAGCTCCAAGGTTCCCAAGCTTGTTTCCAAGTTTGAAACCCCCTCCTAAACCCTATTTAAGCACGCCCACTACATGGTTGTGCTCTTTAGCTAGGTTTTGGCCCAAAAACCCTCTTCCTAACCCTACCTCCAGCCTCCTCTGACCTAGCTCTGATGAGAATCTTCCCCCATTGTCCTTTGGCCTCCCAATGGCCAAATTGGTAGCATCTTCGTCCTCCCCAACTTCCTTCGCCTCTCGACAACCACATCAAAGGTGCCTTAGACCCCCTTCTTCGCCGCCGTCTCCCTTAAGGAGTTTCATCTTCCACGACGCTGACAATCACACCGGCGTCATATTTCTTCCCCTTTTCATCCCTAAATTAGTTCTGGTAGACTTATCTCTCTCCCTACTTCATTTTTCCTCTTTCTATCTCTCAAAATGACCGCCGACCATGCATCTCCCCCTCCGTTTTCTTCCGCTCCGACGAAGCTCCGATGACACCCAACCGCCGCTTCACCACATGAACCTCGCCGCTCTCGTCCCCATCAGCATCGCCATGACTTCCTCATCAAAAGCCCTCTAACAATTACGGCATTCACCCTCTCCATCGCTCCACTGACCAACCTACCCTCGCAATAGCTACGCTGCCTTCGCCACATGCACACACCTTCTTAAACTATACCACCACGACCAACATGTTCGTTGACCTTTGGCGAAGCTCTTAAAGCCTTTTAAATGGGCCAAGAGGCCGTACTTGTGCTCTTCAGGTGCACGTCGAACCTTCATCGCCCTTCGCCCGTCATCGCCTTTGTTCTTCGAGTTCTAGCCACAGAGCTCCAGGCCACACCCTCCAAGCACTGCAGCCTTGCTCAGGGAACGCGCCTAGGTCTCCAATTGGGGGAGATACCCTTAGCAACTAGTGCAATCAGATAGAGAGGCATCAGCAGACATACGTGAAGGAAGGAGGTGGACTTTAGTCCTACCTCAGAAGCGGGCAACCAAGCGTAGTCGCATAAGTTGATTTTCTGCTCTACACTTATCGCCTCAACTAATACATAGGGGGTGAGGTCCCCGCACCCCTCACGTGCCTTACCCGTGACACCTACATGTGGGTCTGGCGCTCACCTGATTACTCATCTAAGTTAAGCACACCTCACTCACCACCCACTGTCGGTGAGCTTGGTCCCAAATGCGCGTGTGCCTGTTAACCCGATAACCTAATATTGTGAAGGGCCTTGGGAAGGCGAGGAAGAGGATCCCAGAGAGAGAAAGAAAGAGAGAGCGGGGATAGGGGGTTTTTGCTCTCTGCGACACTTAGCTGTAGGAGGGATTTCCACCCTTTATGCGTGAAGAAGAAAGAAGAGGAGAAGGAAGAAGGCTTGACAGAAGAGAAAGGAAGGAGAATTGAAGGAGAAAGGAAGAGAAGCCAAGAAGAGAAGAAAAGAAGAGCAGAAGTAGCAGGAGAGAAAGAAGAGGAGGTTGAAGAAGAAGCATAGTGCCCTGGTTGATACTGTTGATATATTTAAGCACCTAAGTTTGAATGGTTGATGGCACTGTTGCATTATTTGAACTCAATGCATATATGCTTAAAGTGAATAATTAGCGATTTAAATCACCATTGTTTTTGCTTTGAGATTTTTTTTGCCATGCACAACTATTGTTAAACTCATGTTTTGCACTGATTATCATTTCTAAGTAATTATTATTCATTTCTTGGTACTATTTGGCTTGAACCTTATACTCAATTACATTTTATTTGAGATTAGCGTGTGAATTCCTATTTGCTCCTAGTGAGCGACCTCAGACTTCATTTCTGATATTCGAGTTATAAATTTTATTTATTTTTCGCGCTGATTCAATCTATACTACAACGGATCGATTTTAAAACCCGTTTCAGAGCGACTAACATTGGCTTGGCAACATGGGTGCATAATCCACGCAAAGCACGATGACGCTCTCGTATTCGACAGCAAGAGAGCGGGTGCACGGCGAATGTGGTGATCTCTAGTGTGGACTAGATGAACATAGAGAGCAACAACACTTCTAGGTGATTCCTTATTTTTCTTGGACACAAAAGATATCGAAATGGATTCTCAAGGTGTGTCTTGGTGTTTCTTAGATGTGTGTAACAAAGCAGGGCTCCCCCTCTATTTATAGATGGCATAGGAACCCTTAGGAAGGCTTCTATAGCCGTTAGGAACAAACCCAAGATAGATTAAGCCAGAATCAGGGTCATTAATGGTTCTGATAGGGTTATCAGACAACTGGATCTAATATCAAACGTCTGGAAAATAAGTATAAGACGTCTGATAATCAAATTAGACGTCTAATACTAGATGGGTTCCCTTACTGATTTAGTCAGACCTAAACAGGATTCTAGTGTAGGTCGGTCAAACAACAGGTTGGACGTCAGGAACTAGGTTTAGATGTCTGGAAACTTAGATTACTGCGGGAATGGATTTCCCGAGCCACAAACGGCTATAACTCTGGTGATAAGTGATTTTGGCTTAATCAAGGGCTAACGTCTATTTATCAGACGTCTGAGGTCCTCTACGGTTGTCTGATGAAAGATTAAAGGTCAATCCTCAACGATTATTTTTCTAAGCCAACGTTCCACTAATTAGATGTTTGGCAATGTCATCAGATGTCTGCTAAGACGTCTAGACTAAGGGCTGGACATCTAAATCTGACAAACAGTAAGTGGTTCTCTAGCCTAAGTGTTTTGGACGTCAGATCAAACAGTCAAACATCTTAAAAGTCAAGATCAAATGTCTAAAGTCCAGATGGACGTCTGATCAGGTTGTTTGATACCTACTTTGATTTTCTAAGTTCTCTAAGAGTTGTCTAAGTATCCTAGGGTTGAGTAAGTGTTCCTAAGACTACTGTTATGTTACTTTGAGACTCTTTAACATATTATCTAGACAAATAAAAGAGTAAAGAACAAAAACAACAATTACATATTACAAGACAAAAGAACATCTATCAGATTCTTCTTGTCTTCAAGCTCTCACTCCACACGAAGCTCCTTCTCCTCCAAGGAGCTCCTCCAATCCACCATGGACACAAGCTCTTCACACTTTACCTTCAAACTTGTATCCATTTGCAAATAGCCTAAAATCTTAGACTTCAAATACAAATGTTAAATACAAGTGTTTTATTTTCATCAAAATTACCGATCGTGATGCCCTTGCACCAACAGAAATGACTTTTCTCCCAACTAAGTACTAGTTTAGTTTCCTTGCATCTATTCAAAACCTTAGTCAAATTAAGGATACAATGATCAAAGGAGGATCTAAATATAGGAAAATCATTCATAAACACCTCAAGAAAGTCATCCACCATATCAGAGAAGATCGACATCATTCATCTCTGAAATGTGGCTGGTGCATTACACAAGCCAAATGGCATCCTTCGAAATGCAAATGTGCCATAAGGACTTGTGAAAGTCGACTTCTCCTGATCATCGGGGAATACAACAATTTGATTATATCCAAAATATCCATCCATAAAATAGAAATAGTTATTCCCTATAAGTCTTTCGAAGATTTAATCAATAAATGGCAGTGGAAAATAATCTTTCTAGGTAGCGTTGTTAAGCTTGCGGTAATCAATGCATACTCTCCACCCTGTCGGAAGCTTAATGGATACAAGTTCACCTTTTTCATTTTCTTATACTGTGATCCCAACCTTCTTCAGAACTACATGAATAGGACTAACCCACTTACTATCAGATATACGATAGATTATCCCAGCATCAACCACTTGATGATCTCTTTTTTAACCACCTCCCTCGTGTTGGGATTTAACCTTCTTTGCATACCCCTATGTGGTTTTACATAATCATTAGTGTAAATTCAGTGCATAGAAATGGTTGGATCGATCCCTTTCAGATCTACAATAGTTCACCCGAATACCTCCTTGTATTCTTTCAAATAATTCACTAGTTTTTCTTCTTGATTTATTGTCAGAGTGGAAGATATAATCACTGGCAAGGTCTATTTCTGTCCAAGGAAGGCAAACTGAAGGGTTTCTAGAAGAGGTTTTAACTCAAGCTCAGGAGTTTTTTGTATAGATGGGAGCAAGGGTGTCTTGCCAAATTTAGGTAGCATTTCCACTTTTAAGGTCCAAGGAGGAATTCGTTGTTCTGTTTTAACTTCTAACAAAGCCACAATTTTATGAACATCATCCCAACACTCCTGCAAGTAATCAGTATTGATTAGCCCATATTTGTGGGATATTTAGGAATTTAAGTGCATAGACATTAAGTTAATTTTAACATGCATTTAGCATGCATTAGGATATAAATACATTAATTATAGATTTGTTTCATGCACCACATTTTTAGGTCTTAACATGCATTAGCTTAGTTTGCATTATACATAATATATGCATTACATATAATTAGATATTTTATGAAGCTTTGTCTATAAATAAAACAATTTTAATTATTTTATTTCTCCTCTTCTTCGTAGGAAATGGCTCCGCCTCTCCTCCTCCAGCCATATCGCCTTAATGGTCGTGAGAAGTGGATCTGCTCCCGCCTCCTGTTTCAAATCCTTGTAACCGTGGTTACAAGAGAGGGGGCGCTGCTGCCGCCCTGGAAAGGCCACCATCCCCTGGTCACCACTATGTAGAGTGGTGTCATGTGTGATGTGTTTCTTGCTCCTAATGATTAATTTGTTATAGTATATTACAAACAACGGTCACCAGTTTACAATTTATTACTCGGAATTAAAACTTTCCCGAGGTCGAACTCAGGGAGCACACGTCATTCTAGAAATATAAATTCACAATTCTGTTACAAAAAGAATAACAGGGAGAGAGAGTGAGAGAGTGGGCAAAAGTTCTCTTTTTTGGCTTCTTCTTCTTCTCTCTTCTTCTTCTCTTTTAGCCGATTTTTCTCTTCTTCAGTCTGCCTTCTTCTTTCCTTTTCTTTTTCTTTGCTGCGGATGCCTCTTCTTTCTTTCTTTCTTCAGCTGCTGCCTCTTTCTTCTCTCTTTTCTTCTGCGTCTTCTTCTTTTCTTCAGCAACTCCATCCTTCTTCTTCAATCTTCTTTCCTTCTCTTCTTCTCTGCTTTTCTTCTTTCTCTTTTCTTCCTTGATCCGGACATCTAATTCTTCACGTCGGATGCCTTATCAGCGCTGTTGCTATAGTGCCTCCTTCAGTCTGCAGTCTTCTTTTCTTCGTCAGCTTCTTCTCATTTCTTTGGACCTTTTGGCTTCTTCTGTGCGACAAAGGCCCCCTCCTTCTCTTTTCCTTTCTTTTTCTCTGGCCCTTCCTTCTCCTTTTGCTCCTTTCTTCAGCAGCTCCTTCCTTCTTCCTTCTTCTTCTTCTTTGCTGCTACCTCTTCGTGGCTAAGTCCTCGCCGCCCCTCTTCTTCTTCTTCCCTACCTGTTCCCTGCACACACACACGAAGCAAAACCTACCCCTACCCTTCCTGCGCGGCTCTCTTTCTTTGAAACTCTCTTTGGTATGCTCTCCCAGAACCAGGTTATCGAGTCAGTCGTGCGCTCGGGTCCAGGTGCACCTGCGTGGGTGTGGTGCGTGAGGAGTGCACAGGAGTGAGGGCTAATCGGGTCGCGGGTCAGATCTATGTGGGCAGTGCCGCGGATGAGACCCGGTGGATAGGTGAGGAGGGACCTCACCCCAGTGTTTCGAGGCGAACAGCCTAGAACACTTTTTCAATTTATGTGTGGGCGTGCACCCACACACTTCTGAGGTAGGACTAAAGTCCCACCTTCTGCTTCGCGTGCCTGCAGGCAGGAAGCTTCGAGCAATTGGGGCAACAGCCGAGGCTTGCGGCCCCAATTGAAGACCTGGGCACACTGGCGGAAGTCTTCCGCATCGCCTGGGGCTTACGCCTGGAGCTGAAGAGGCTTAGAGCAGCTTGCGAGCTTGCTCCAAGCTTGTCGTCAATGGTGGCGAGGGGGCGCGACCTGAAAACACTAAAACGGCCTCGCGGCCATGTTAGAAAGCTCAAGGAACTTCGCCAGAGCACGACGAAGGCAGTACGGGGGTCGGCGTGGCGTGGGGAGGCCGGAATGTGCGTGCCTAGGGCACACTGTGTGCGTGACAGTGGGTGTGTTCGGGGGGTGTTCTGGGTGTGTGGAGTGGTGGTGTGAGTGGGCGAAATGCATAAGTGGAGTGAGGGTAAGCTTGTGGGCTTGTCGGCGAGGGGTGGGGTGGCCTGTGGAGGTGGAGCGGCCTCGCCGGAGTTGGTGGCCGGAGGTAGAACAGATGGAGGTGGTAGTGGCAGTCGAGGGGTTAAAAGTGACAATTGAAGAGGGGGAAATTAAGAGGAGAGTAAGGGGAAGAGTTTGACCTATTTACTGACAAAAGGGGGGAAGGAGGCGCTCGGCACGTGCCTGCCGACGTCGGAGATGAAGGTGCCCAGAGGGGAGTAACGGCGATGAGGAAGAGGTCGGGAAGGCGCCAGCTGGTGCGGCCTGGCGTGGGAAGATGAGGCGGAGTAAGCTCTACTGCAGGTATGGCAGCAGAGCGACGAAAGGAGGAGGAAGGGCCATCGGAGCCTGCAGGCGTTTGACCGTGGGAGGAAAAGACAAACTTGGGGGGGGGGGGAATCCTCGACCAAATCAGGCTTACTCTGACCGGAGAGCCCTGCCGTTCTTTTTATAGCAGCTGGCAGGAGGAGATTCTCGAGGATAGATCATGGTGAGCACGCCGGAGAATGGCTGGAAAGCAGATCCATTCCTTTCGTGCATTGGCACGAGAGGCATGAGCAGCTGTAGGTCAAAGGGGCGGGTCCCTACGAAAGAGGACAATGCAAGGAACCCCACTTTCTTTCCTGAGAGCGGTCCCCATACCCTGTGCGGCGTCATCCTCCGCGCAAGGTCACTGGAGGTATGGGAGTCTGTGTGGGGTGGCAGAGGGGCCATTCTGCAAAGAACGAAAGAAAAGATGGAGGGCTAAACGCAAGGGTTCAAAAAGATAAGGGTCAAAAAGTAATTCAAGAGGACCAATTTGTAAGGTCAGTCAAAATGGTCTTCTCTTAGGCCCAAATTTTTGTACCAACCTAATTTGGTCCTAAGGAATTCAATGGTGTAATTTGATTTTAGGTTTGACCACGTTTGACCAGTCAATTTGCACAAAAATGCAAGTTAAGTCAAGAATTGGGTATGGTTCTCAATTTAGGTCATAACAGGTTCTACTGGCTAAATTGAAGGTTCTAAACCCTAAAGGATGTTTTTCCATGAATTTTAGAGGGTTTATTTGACTTTTATCTTGCCAGGAATGTTGTGAATTGAAGCAGGTTTATTTTTAGGGTTACAACATGTCATTTAATTCCTAGAAGTTGCTATAACTCTTTTCGGATCAAGTTATCCCACTTTCTTTCTTATTAAGCCCATTTGACTTGTATTCTGACCCTTAGACACCCTGATTGTGTACTGCATTGGTAAAATTATAGTTTTACCCCTTATGAATTATTTTATTCTTAAATTTAGAAATCTCTAAGTTCGGCTCTTCTTTAGGTTTTGTAGGAGCTTTTTCACACTTTATTTAGATCAAATTGTGCTAGTTAGGGTTCATGATGAAGCTCTCATATACCCCCATGCCCAGCTTTTGCTAGTCCCTTAGCAACATTTTAAGGTTTTAACCCTTGTTCTAGACCATGAATTTCTTATCAAGCTAAGCTAAGTGTTTTTTTCTCTTGTATCCTTGATTAGGTCAGAATACCAATCATAGGCCTAAAAGGTACTCTAGTACCAACCAAGATCCAGATCTGTCTAACTTTAGCCTCAATCTTTAGCAAAGGTTTTTAAGACCTACAGGAACTAACCTAAGGTTTATTGGACTTCGTGGTTAAAGCACCCGTGCTTGAGAAAATTTTAGCCTTGGTTCAGTTCGCAGTGCGTTTTGTAAGAGAGAGACAGAAGATCTATATGTTTGGAGAGTTTTCTCTCTCTTTTTCTTTTCAATTCTAGTTTAGGATTGGCTTCACAACACGATCTGTATCGGATTCCTTGTCCCCATCATCAATCCTCAAGGGTTCCTAGCAGTCGATGCTTCGAGATAGCACCGCCCATGGTAACCCCCAGAATCTCGACTTTTGAGATTTCGAGATAATCCCATCCATGGTGTTCCGTGGTTGAATTCAGACCCTGGCAATTGACACTTTGTGATAATGCCATCCATGGAATCTGAACAGGCAGAGTGCTTACATGCCCCCAGTAGGATGTGTAAATATCCTAAGAGACAAGCACCGAGGAGATGATATGTTGTTACGCATCTTCGAGGGGAATTTTCCACCTCTCCGCGCTGGGAACTCGTCCAAATCAACTTGTGTTGATCGACTGCTCCTAATCTAGGTGACTTTCCAGAAGATTTTGAAACGCTTCTGCGTGATTTTGATACTTATGCTTACTGAACCAGACTGTGTGTGTAAATTTGGGTGCTTAGGTTACTGAGTCCCGTAAACCAAAAGTTAGTTAACAAGGCTGAATACTCCCTAAGCCTTGGACATAATACTTTAGCTTTTCATTTTCCTCAACCTTTTGAGGAATATCTAGATCTTAATAGGTACTAAGAGTCTATCCAAGAATGCCTAAGATTTGCGTTCTTACTAATCTTGCTGTGCACTTTCCTTTTCTTTTCCTGAATGTGGTCTAGAACTTAGGTTAATTCCTTAATTTCTTACTAATGACTATCTCTTTTCTTTTATTTTGTGCTCCTTTTTATCATTTTGTCCTTTTTCTCCTCCTCCACAAGAATTTATTTCCTCCAATTTTAAATTTTTTTATTTTTTATGGTGTTTTTGGCATATGTGAATTTTTTTTTTGTTGAAACCTTTTCTTATGAGTTTTTATTCATTTTGCACTTTCATACCCCCCCATGCCTAAGATTTGCAATGTCCTCATTGTAAATTAGGAGGGTTTTTATTTAGCTTGGTTCATGCATTAGGACAGGCATTTTGGTGAGTGGATGGGTCGGGGTGACTGTTGCAGACGATTTCTAATCTCAGATGCGAGCATCCGAGGTGGAGTCGGTTGTCCTAAAGGATGAACCTAAAGTGTAAAGAAGTGTCAGAAAAGGTTTCGGATTTTTGGGAAAGAATGATGGGTTGCCTCCTGTTAAGCGCTGAGTTTTACGCCATCGGCTGGGTGCAATAAGCTCAGGGAGAATGGAGGATAAATGAAGACTCAGCCAAATCTGTAGAGGTTACATCAATGAACGGTTTGAGTCTCTGACCGTTCACGATGAAAGGATCGGAATCGTGGCTGAGAGGACTGATTTCGACTGCTCCATTTCCATAAACCTATTGGACAAGATACGGTCCGACCCACTTGGATCGTAGTTTCCCAGGGAAGAGTTTGAGTCGGGCATCGAAGAGTAGGACCTTCTGACCAGGGTGGAAGGTCTTTCTAGATATGTGCTTGTCATGGAAGGCTTTAACCTGCTCTCTGTAGATTTGTGAGTTCTCATACGCATCAAGGCGTAATTCATCGATCTCGCTAATCTGAAGCTTTCTGTGGGTTCCAGCCTTAGAAAGATCTAGGTTGCAGCTTTGTACTGCCCAATAGGCTTTGTGCTCCAGTTTGACGGGAAGGTGACACGCCTTCCCGTACACCAATCTGAAAGGAGATGTGCCTAATTGGGTTTTATGGGCGGTCCTATAGGCCCACAAAGCTTCTGGAAGTCAGGACGACCAATCTTCCCTATCAAGTCGAACAGTAACTTGCAGGATTTTCTTGATCTCCTGATTTGATAGCTCAGCTAGACCATTAGTTTGGGGGTGGTAAGGAGTAGAGATTCGGTGAGACACCCCGTATTTGGTCATCAGTGACCTGAACTGAGCATTCGTGAAATGGGTCCCTCTTTCAGAGATGATTGCATGAGGAATCTCAAACTGTGAGAAGATATTCTGATGAATGAATTTGATGACAATCTTGTGATCACAAATTCGGGTCGGAATGGCTTCGATCCATTTGGACACATAGTCCACAGCGAGCAAAATGTACTCGAAGCCATCCGAAACAGGAAAGGGACCCATAAAATCAATCCCCCAAATATCGAAGATCTCGCACACGAGAATCGGCTGCAAAGGCATCATGTCGCGGTGGCTCATGTTGCCTAGAGTTTGGCAACGACTACATGCCTTACAGTGTCTGTATGCATCTTTGAAGATAGTGGGCCAGTAAAAGCCACACTGGAGGATTTTTGATGCGGTTTTGTGCCCAGAGAAATGGCCACCGCATGCCTGGTCATGGAAGAAGGAGAGAATGTCATTGACTTTGCCCTCTGGGACACATCTCCGGATGATTTGATCAGCACTTACGCGGAAAAGGTACAGGTCTTCCCAGATGTAGTGCTTGGCATCAGAGCGCAACTTGTCTTTCTTGAACTTCGGCCAATCAGACGGGATCTGATGAGATGCCAGGTAGTTTACTATATCAGCAAACCATGAGAGCCTAGTACCAATAGTCAATAAGTGCTCATCAGGAAAATGATCCGTGATGGGTCCAGAAGGGTCGATGATTTCAGAAAGCAGGCAAGACAAATGGTCAGCTACCACATTCTGTCTTCCCGCCTTGTCGCGAATCTCTAGGTCAAATTCTTGCAACAGCAAGATCCATTGGATTATCGAGGCTTTGCGTCCTTCTTAGCAAGGAGATGCCTTACAGCAGTGTGATCCGAGTAGATGATGACATGGGAACCCAGGAGATAAGATCAGAATTTTTCGAGGGTAAATACTACGGCTAGCAGCTCTTTCTCCGTAACCGTATAGTTACGCTGAGCTTCGTTAAGTGTCTTGCTAGCATAGTAGATGACCATGGGTTTCCCGTCAATCTTCTGCCCCAGAACTGCTCCTACAGCGAAGTCAGATGCATCACACATGATCTCAAAGGGTTGAGACCAATTAGGGGACTGTAGGATCGGAGCTTGGGTGACTCGGTCACGAAGGTTCTCAAAAGCTTGAGTGCATTCCTTGGAAATTTCAAAGGGTACATCCTTGGAGAGAAGAGTAGTCAGGGGGTGCACGATTTTCGAGAAATAAGGAATGAAACGACGGTAAAAATCGATGTGCCCCAGAAAAGAACGGATGTCCCTGATCGAGCTAGGCATAGGAAGCCTAGAAATCAGATCAACTTTGGCTCGATCCACTTGGATGCCTTTCTCCGAAATTAAGTGACCTAGGACGATCCCCTCAGGCACCATAAAGTGGCTCTTTTCCCAGGAAAGAACCAGATTTACGTCAATGCAACGCCTGAGTATATGAACCAAGTGCTGGAGGCAATCATCAAATGATGCCTCGAAAACTGCGAAGTCATCCATGAAGACTTCCAGAAAATCACCTACCATATCAGAGAATATGGCAAGCATGCACCGCTGAAAAGTCGCAGGTGCATTGTAGAGACCGAAAGGCATTCTTCGGAATGCGTACACTCCGAAGGGGCAGGTGAATGTGGTCTTCTCTTGGTCCTCAGGATGAATAGCCACTTGGTTATAACCGGAGTACCCGTCAAGAAAGTAGAAGAATCTATTTCCCGCTAATTTCTCGAGAATCTGATCAATAAATGAAAGTAGGAAATGATCCTTCTTCATGGAGGAATTGAGTCTTCAGTAATCTATGCAGACTCTCCACGAGTTGGCTATACGGGTAGGTATGACTTCTCCGGTTTCAGTAGTAATGGTGGTGAGCCCTGCCTTTTTAGGCACAACTTGGATTGGGCTCACCCAACGACTGTCGAAGATCAGGTAGATGATCCCTGCATCTAACCACTTAATGATCTCCTTTTTCACGATCTCCTGTAGATTGGGATTCAAACATCTCTGCATTTCCCGGGAAGGTCGTGCGCCCTCTTCAAAATAAATACGGTGTGTGCAATAAGAGGGACTTATTCCAGTCAAGTCATCGAGAGTCCATCCAATGGCTCTGCGATGTTGCTGGAGAACAGTAATCAGACGAGATTCCTAATCAGGTGTGAGTCTGGAATTTATAATCACAGGAAATGTCTGATTAGAACCCAAGAAGACATATTTCAAATGATCGGGAAGGGATTTGAGTTCAAGAATGGGGTTATCAGCAGCAGCGGGTGGTTCAGAGTGAGTGTGAGGTATAAGGATAGGAGTTACGGGTTTGTCTATCTCAATGTCTGCCTCCTCTAATTGCGGTTCAAGATTCTCTTGTGGTTGATGAGGAATGATCATGTTTCTCTCATGTTGTGGTTCATCAACCAGAGTTCTAACATCATAGATTTGTTCAATGATACCACAATTGATCCCTTGTTGGGCTTTAAAAATATCAATTTTGAGAGTTTGGTTCCCAAATTTCAGTTCTATTTGGCCCTCCTCACAACTTATGTTGGTCCTTGCAGTGGCCAGAAAAGGTCTCCCTAGAATGATTGGTGTATCCCTTGGGTTCTCAGGTGCATCCATATCTAAAACTATGAAGTCCACAGGGAAGTAAAAATCCCGCACCCTTACAATAACATCCTCAAGAATCCCTTTTGGTGACTTGATAGATCAATCTGCTAACTGTAGTGTCACCTCGGTCGGTTTCAGCTCAGATTCTTCTAGGTGGTTGAGTAAGGATGTAGGTATCAAGTTTATGGAAGCACCTAAGTCTAGCAATGATCTGTCGAATTGGGTTTCACCGATCTTGCATGAAATCAGGGGAGTGCCTGGGTCTTTTGCCTTGGGTGGGAGTCTTCTCAGGATTACAGAGCTGGCTTGCTCTGACAGTACAATTGGACTCCCACTCTTGGTTCTCGGCTTACGTTGAGGTGTACACACGTTTTTCAAAAATCGTGCGTAAGCCGGTACGTGGCGGATTGCATCCATCAAGGGGATGTTTATTTGGACCTGCTCAAAGAGCTTGACCAGGTCCTCCTCAGGAGCCACGGATTTGGTTGTCTTCTTTCCCTTGGTCAAGGCTTCGGGAAATGGAACCTTGGTTGGTTCCTCTAGGATAGGTCCACGTTTTTGATCTGGGACAGGGACGGGAACATCCTGGATTACTGTCCTAGGGTTTAGGTTACTACCAGGTTTGGAGTGGTCTGGATAAGGTGGATCTTGGGTCTCCTTACCACTACAGGTGGTTACAGAATTAAGTCCTGCTTGGTTCTGGTTGGGGGTTGGTAGAATGGGCTGCTGCTGTTGATAACCCGCATAAGAAGTTGAAGCTTCCATCCTGTCAGGTGAAGGAATAGAAGGGGCCTGATAAACCATGTGTGCTTGGCCTGGGTTTGGGTTCATAACGCGTCGCTGGGTCGACACGCTATTAGGGTTGGGTAGAGGCTGAGAGGGAAGCATACCTGGTTGGCGAGAATTTGCCAACTGGGCCAGTTGGTTTCGAACCTCTGTGATTTCATCCTTGTGTTGCTTTTGAATAGCCACATTCGTTCTTTGAATGTTAGCTAAAGTCTGGAGGATGAGGGACATTTGATCTTGGTTTGGCCCGGATGGATAAGTAGGGTTGGGCTAAGGCTGAGGCGGCTGGTAAGGACGACGTGCTTGTGGACGGGCTGAAAGGGTGGTCTTGGATTCTAGGAATTCCCCGCTGATGAGAACCTCATCATGAGCCATAACTAGCTCATTTTGACCTAATACAAAGGATAAAAGCTCCTACATATCTCAAGGAAAGGCTTAACTCAGAGAATCCTGAGTTTGAGAAGAAAATAAGTCATAAGGGGTAAAAATGCAATTTTACCAGTATAATCTGCATACAGGGTAATTCAGGGCCCAAACATAGGTCAAAGCAGCTTAATAAGAATAAGAGTGGGATGAAATGATCTAGCAAGGGCTACAGCAATTCCAAGAAACTAAATGATAATCTGTAACCCTAAAACAACCCACTTCAATTCACAAGGTTCAAGGCAAAGTAAAAATAGAATAAACCCTCTAAAATTCATAGAAAAATAATCTCCAGGGTTTAGAACCTTCAATTTGGCCTTCAGAACCCTTTTTGACCTACATTGAGAACCATGCCCAATTAATAACTTAATTTGGGTTTTTGCGTAAATTGACCGGTCAAACAAGGTTTAATATGGAAATGAAATTCACCATCAGATTCCTTAGGTCCTAATTAGTCATGTATAAAAACTTGAGCCTAAGAAGAAACCTCCTTGACCGACTTTACACTTTGGTCCTCATATATTTACTCTTTGGCCCTCAACTTTTGAACCCTCGCATTTTGGCCCCTAACTCTCCTTCGTTCTTTGCAATCAGGTCCCTCCTGCAAAACCTGCCAGCACCATGCTCCGGCGACCTTGCGCGGAGCATGGCGCCGCGCAGGGTGAGGTGGGGGACCTGGCAAGTAAACCGGGGGTGCCCTGCGTCGTCAGCCGTCGCAGGGACACCCCACTGGTCGTTGTAACCCACCATACCGGCCGTGCGAACGCACGGACGGTATGGGTCCTTGTTTCCGGCCATCCTCCGGGGAGGGAGACGACGCGAGGGAGACACGTCGTCTCCCTCCGCCTTCCTCCCTGTTTGATCCCTATAAATACCCCCCGTTGCTCCACCGACCGGGGCAGCCTGGATCTGACGGAGAAAATCCCCAACTTTCTTCTCTTCTTCCTCCGGCAGACGCTCACCAGCTCCGGCGGTTTCCTCCCCCTCCACCTCTTCGCTCTGCCGCAATACCAGCAGCAGAGACTTCCTCCCCTACTCTTCCCGCGCCACGCTGCACCCAGCTGGCGCCTCTCCGGCTCTCTGCTCGCCGCCGCCCCTTTCCCTGAGCATCGTCTTCTCCAGCGACAGTCGATACGACTGTCGCCCTGTTCCTCCCCCTTCGTCCCTGCAAGTAAGCTAGAGCTACTCCCCTTCTTCTCCTATTTCTTTCCCCGCTTTCAATTTATTCAATTAAGCCCTCGACCGACCCTGACCATCGTCACCCCCTTCGTCTCCGACCACCCTCCGGCGAGCCGCTCCCATCACCTCAGCGACCCACACGGCTCGCCGACCACCGCAGGACCTCCGCCTCCTCACCCTGATCAACCTCCGCCCTGCCACTTCCCCCACATCACCCTCTGCAACCCCACCGAACAGACCCATCCTCCGACCCACAGTCCGACCTAGGGTAGCCCTCGCACGCCGCCCCGCGCCTCGCCACCACCCACACGAGCTTCGCCGCACCCTGGCGAAGCTCCTGGCACTTTCTGATTAGGCCGAGAGGCCGTTTTCTTGTGAACAGACCACCCGACCTCCGCCGCCATTGCCGCGCAGGAGGAACTGCTTCCGCCTGCAGCTACAGGCGCGCCACGCTCAGCGCCAAGCCCAGATTCAACTCCCAGGCCTTGCGAGGAGTTTTGGCAAAACACCAGGTTCGCAGCTAAGGAAGAAAGCTTCGCGTGACGCCGCAATCTCCTGCTGATTTCCCCGCTGCGGGCACGCAATTGAGGTGGGACATTTAGTCCCACCTCGGAAACGCCTGAAGAGTCGCAGCAACATAAGATGCAAAAGTGCTGGAGGCTTACTGCCTCAGCACACGGGGTGAGGTCCCCTTCACCCGCCCGGTTACCCGGTCTCGTCCGCGCTCACGCCCCGCGGACCTGACCCAAACCGACCCGACCCAACTTAAGACCGACCTGCACTCCTCGCCCACCACGCACGCCGGTGGGCCTGGACCCGGGCCTGACCCGAACCCGGTTAACCCGGTAGCTCTGGGAGAGCTCTCCCAAGAGTGGTTTCAGAGAGAGAGAGAGACGCGGGGGGGGGAGGGTAGAGTAGGTTTTGCCTCTGACGAAAAACTCTGAAGTGTGCAGGCACAGGCGAAGAAGAAGACCCGCGGAGGAAGAAGGAAGCTGACTGTAGCAACAGGTAGTTAAGTCGTCTGATTTGGAAATCAGACGACGGCCTGAAGGGAAAAGAAGAAAGGAGAGGTGACGTCCCTGGCTGAAAAAGAAAAGAAGAAGCTGACACTTAGCCGCAGGGAGGAGAAACAAGAAGAAACCTTCACAGAAGAGACTGCAGAAAAAGAAGAAGAGGACCAAGACAGAAACCAAGGAAGAAGAAGAAGGAGATCTGAAGAAAGAAAGAGGAGCATCACCTCTGCAGAACAAAGAAGAAGTAGGAGATCTGAAGGAAGAAAGAAAGAAGAACATCACGAGGAGAAAACAAAGAGAACAACAAATTCTTTCCCTCTCTCTTTCTTTATTTTGTAAAAGAAACATGTATATCTCTAGAATACAACTTGCTCCCTGAGTTCGACCTCGGGAACTCTTTTATTTTCCGAGTAAAAAAATTTATATATTTGAAATGTTGGTAATAACTGGCTATACTACAACGTTATAACAATAAAACCCAGTTGCCCCGAACCAAGCGTTTCATTTTGGCGCCGCTGCCGGGGAGCAACGGCTATTCTAGAGGTAAACATTCCTGTTTCTTTTAATTTCTGATAATCTCCTCTCTTTTGTGCAGCTACAGGAACTCAAGAAGACAAGCAACCACACGACAACCACTCCGAAGACAGGTAAATTTTTCCTCTCACTATTAACCCCTAAACTCTAAAGAGGAAGAAAAGAAAAGAACAAGTAATATAGGGCTAACCTGTCTTCCATACTTAGTAACCATAAAGAGTTGCATGTTTTCAACTCATCACTCCTGCACACTATTAAGGGTATTTAAGGGCTAACACATTCTTGCTTGAGCCCTAATTGCCCAACAAAGAGTTAAATGGACCAAGTAGAGCCAACATAAGGTCAAACATTAGGATTTCAGTAGAGACACACCCCTTAATCAAGAATTGAGGAAATCCAAAAGAGGTGTGCCCAAGCCATTGATTGAAAATAATTAACAAGAAAAATCCTAAACAATTGGCTCTCTCTTTAAACACTTGAACCCTAAAAGAAAGGACCCAAAAAGCTCTCAAAGAAAACAAGAGGTAAAGTTGACCCCTTTGGGGTAACCAACCTTAAATTAGGTCACTCTTTGCACTTAAAAAGACTAAAGTTCAAGTGAAACCTTAAGCACCCTGATCTTAAAATTGGTAGACGTAAGAGGTCAAGATCCCCATTCTGGTCTACCTGGAACCGCAGTGACAAGAGAGGTCGGGTGGGGGAAACCCTATAACCCGTGGGGACGCTCTACCGTGTAGGGGTCTTCGCGGGACTCTCCCTCTCTGGCTGCCCAGGTAATTCTCAGGTGGACGATCTTTCTGATCAAGGGGTCCATCTGCCCCGCACCTCTATAGTCACCCAACACATTTTTGGGTGTCTTGATTGGGTCCAGCACCTTCTAACTTACCTCTCCCAACTGTGCATGTACGGAAGGAGGTCCCTAGGACCACCCTTAAGACCTCCATTAGAAATTCACTCTCGTCAAGGCCAAGCCTCGACGCCCGTGTTTGTGCAGCAACACCCTCACATTATTCTCTCTTCTGATTCAGAACCAAGTTCTTCTTCTTCCCCCATCATGGCTCAGCCAGTTGAGGAAGAAAATAATCTGGAACACCAGCTCCAGCGACTCAATGACCTCTTCCAAAACTTCGTGCACCCACCACAGCGTCCTATGATGCGGGACCACTACAATCCTGCTGCGGTGGCCATTGAGCCTCGAGTCAGAATCCCGACTGGAGGACCTGATTCCGAACTAAAGCCCAACATGATTCATGCTATACCTAAATTCCATGGGCTTAATTCTGAAGATCCCTTCCAGCACATCAAACAGCTAAAGCATCTGGCCCACACTTTTGGATCAGATGCGCAAAATCGGGATATTCTTCTCATGAAGATGTTCTCCTTTTCTCTTATGGACAAGGCCGCCCATTGGTATCAAACTCAGACCCGGCCGATCAACACTTGGGAAGAACTTCAATCCGAATTTTTGAAAAAGTTTTTTCCCGTTGGTCGGACCAACGCCTTGCGCCATCAGATTGCACACTTCACTCAACAATCAGGAGAACCTCTCCATGAGGCATGGGATCGTTTTCAGGATCTCATGAGAAAGTGCCCCCATCACGGAGTTCCTAAATGGGAACAAGTCCAATCTTTTTACCAGGGACTCCGTGAGGACATCCGCCTTTTTGTCAATGCAACTTGCGGAGGAAACATCATGGGTCAACATGAAGACACCGTATGGGAGATTCTCGAAAACATGTGCGAGAACTCCATCAACAATGACTCCATGGGATTATTCGACAGGACGAATACCCGCGCTGCGACGAATCTTAAGGGAGCACATGAGACGCAGGGCCTGTCCGCATCAGTCGACCTGGAATTAATGGCCAGTCGATTGGACAAGGTCTCAATCATTGAAAAGAAGGTGGATGAGCTGACTCAGCACTTGCAGCGAGCCACCTCTGCGCGTAACTCCTTTGCACAACCTCCTTCCACACAGGAGACTGTGCAAAACATCCTCCACCGATCCTCCCCTGGGATGGATCCATATCCATCCCCATCTGATTCTTGGACTGGAAGATCATCCGATCCTTTCTACACCAGCCGGGGGAACTCCATTCCTCCTTTCCCTGATTCTCAGGAGGTTCCTCAGACCTGCGAGGACCTCAACGCCATCCAGAACGACCCATTCTCCAACACTTACAACCCTGGATGGCGAAACCATCCCAATTTTCAGTGGGCGGGAAATTCCCAAACCCAAAGACCACCTTTTCAGTCCCGCCCACAGCCCTCTCGTCACTACCAGCCGCCTCAGCCTCGGCCCAACCCTACTTATCCATCAGGGCCAAATCAAGATCAAATGTCCTTAATCCTTCAGACTCTGGCTGACATTCAAAAAATGAATGCGGCTATTCAAAAACAGCACAAGGACGAGCTTACAGAAGTTAAAACTCAACTGGCCCAGTTGGCAAATTCTCGCCAACCAGGCACACTCCCTTCCCAACCTCTTCCTAACCCAAATAACGTGCCAACCCAGAAGCGCGTTATGAATCCAAATTTAGGCCACGCCCAATGGATTTATCAGGCTCCTACTGCTCCATCTCCAGACGAGATGGAAGCCTCAACTTCTTATGCAGGATTTCAGCAGCAGCCACCCCTCCTACCAAACCCAAACCAAAATCAGGCCGGATTAAATTCTGTAACAACACGTAGTGGTAAGACAACTCAAGACCCGCATTATCCAAACCACTCCCAGCCTGATAACCATGACCCTAGGATAGTTATCCAAGGTACCGCTGTTCCAGATCCACAACCTAAACCTATCCTAGAAGAACCAACCAAGATCCCGTTTCCCGAGGCCCTGACCAAGGGAAAGAAGACCACCAAACCCGTGGCCCCTGAGGAGGACCTGGTCAAGCTCTTTGAGCAGGTCCACATAAACATCCCCTTGATGGATGCAATCCGCCACGTACCAGCTTACGCACGATTTCTAAAGAATATATGTACACCCCAGCGTAAGCCGCGAACCAAGGGAGGGAGCCCAATTGTTCTGTCAGAGCAAGCCAGCTCTGTAATCCTTAGTAGACTCCCACCCAAGGCAAAAGATCCTGGAACTCCCCTGATCTCCTGTAAGATAGGTGGTACCCAATTTGATAGAGCATTGTTAGACTTGGGTGCATCTATAAATCTGATACCCACATCCTTACTTAACCATCTAGAAGAATCTGAGCTGAAACCAACCGAGGTGACATTACAATTAGCAGATCGATCTATAAAGTCACCAAAAGGGATTCTCGAGGATGTTATCGTGAGAGTGCGGGATTTCTATTTTCCAGTGGACTTTATAGTCTTAGATATGGATGCACCTGAGAACCCTAGGGATACACCAATCATTCTAGGGAGACCTTTTTTGGCTACTGCTAGAGCCAACATCAGCTGTGAGGAGGGCCAAATAGAGCTTAAGTTTGGAGATCAAACACTGAAAATTGATATATTTAAGGCCCAACAAGGAATTAATTGCGGCGTCATCGAGCAAATTTGTGACATCAAGACTTTGGTTGATGAATCACACCTCCAGAATGACTTGAGTATGCCTCATCAACCACAGAAGGATCTTGACCCGCAAACAAAGGAGTCAAATCCAGATGTGAACAACCCAGTAACTCCCACCCTTGAACCTCACATCTATACTGAACCACCCGCTGCTGCTGAAAACCCCATCCTCGAACTGAAACCCCTTCCTGCTCACTTAAAATACGTCTTTTTGGGTTCTAATCAGACCCTTCCTGTGATCATCAATTCCAACCTCAGTCCTGAATAGGAATCCCGTCTGATTGTTGTCCTCCAGCAACATCGCAGAGCCATCGGATGGACTCTCGATGATTTGACTGGAATAAGTCCCTCTTATTGTACTCATCATATCTATTCAGAAGAGGGCACACGACCTTCTCGTGAAATGCAGAGACGCTTAAACCCCAATCTGCAGGAGGTCGTGAAAAAGGAGATCATCAAATGGTTAGATGCAGGAATCATCTACCCGATCTCCGATAGTCGTTGGGTGAGCCCAATTCAGGTCGTGCCCAAGAAGGCAGGACTCACCACTATAACGACTGAGACCGGAGAAATCATTCCTACCCGATTAGCCAACTCGTGGAGAGTCTGTATAGATTACCGTCGACTCAATTCCTCCACGAAGAAGGATCATTTCCCACTACCCTTCATTGATCAAATTCTCGAAAAACTAGCGGGAAATAGGTTCTTCTGCTTTCTTGACGGGTACTCCGGTTATAACCAGGTGGTAATCCATCCTGAGGACCAAGAAAAGACCACGTTCACCTGCCCCTTCGGAACATACGCTTTCCGAAGGATGCCTTTCGGTCTTTGCAATGCACCCGCTACTTTTCAGCGATGCATGCTTGCCATATTCTCAGATATGGTAGGTGATTATCTGGAAGTCTTCATGGATGACTTTTCAGTTTTCGGAGCATCATTCGACGATTGCCTCCAACACTTGGTCCAGATACTCAGGCGGTGCATCGATGTGAATTTGGTTCTTTCCTGGGAAAAGAGCCATTTCATGGTGCCTGAGGGAATTGTCCTGGGACACTCAATTTCGGAGAAAGGTATCCAAGTGGATCGAGCTAAGGTTAATCTGATTTCTCACCTTCCTATTCCTAGCTCGATCAGGGACATCCGATCCTTTTTAGGGCATGTCGGTTTTTATCGATGATTTATCCCTGATTTTTCAAAAATCGCACGCCCCCTGACCACTCTTCTCTCCAAGGATGTTCCCTTCGAAATCTCCAAGGAATGCACTCAAGCATTTGAAATCCTGCGTGACCGAGTCACCCAAGCCCCGATCCTACAGTCCCCTGATTGGTCTCAACCCTTTGAGATCATGTGTGATGCATCCGACTTCGCTGTAGGAGCGGTTTTGGGGTAGAAAAATGACAAGAAACCTGTGGTCATTTACTACGCCAGCAAAACACTCGATGAGGCTCAGCGTAACTATACGGTTACTGAGAAAGAGCTGCTAGCTGTAGTATTTGCCCTAGAGAAGTTCAGATCGTACCTTCTGGGTTCCCATGTCATCATATACTCGGATCACACAGCTGTGAGGCATCTCCTTGCGAAGAAGGACGCGAAACCACGATTGATCCGATGGATCTTGCTGTTGCAAGAATTTGACCTTGAGATTCGCGACAAAGCGGGAAAACAAAACGTGGTAGCTGATCACTTGTCCCGTCTTCCTTCTGAAATAATTGACCCTTCCGGACCCATCACTGAGCATTTTCCCGATGAGCACCTGCTGACTATTGGTACTAGCCTTCCATGGTTTGCTAATATTGTAAATTACTTGGCATCTCATCAGACCCCGTCCGATTGGCCGAAGGCCAAGAAAGACAAATTACGCTCCGATGCCAAGTATTACATTTGGGAAGACCCGTACCTCTTCCGCATAGGTGCCGATCAGATCATCCGGAGATGTGTCCCGGAAGGGGAAGTCAACAATATCCTCTCTTTCTGCCATGACCAGGCATGCGGTGGCCATTTTGCCGGGCATAAAACCACATCAAAAGTCCTCCAGTGCAGCTTTTACTGGCCCACACTATTCAAAGACGCATACAGTCATTGCAAGGCAAGCAGTCGTTGCCAGACTTTGGGCAACATGAGCCATCGCGACATGATGCCTATGCAACCGATTCTAGTATGCGAAATCTTTGATGTTTGGGGGATTGATTTTATGGGCCCCTTTCCTGTTTCGGATGGTTTCGAATACATTCTGTTGGCTGTGGACTACGTGTCCAAATGGATCGAAGCCATACCGACCCGAACCTGTGATCACAAAATCGTTCTCAAATTCATTCATCAACACATTTTCTCAAGGTTCGGGATTCCTCGTGCAATAATCTCTGATGGGGGGACCCATTTCACAAATGCTCAGTTTAGGTCACTGATGACCAAATACGGGGTGTCTCACCGAATCTCTACTCCTTACCACCCCCAAACTAATGGTCTAGCTGAGCTGTCTAATCAGGAGATCAAGAAAATCCTGCAAGTCACTGTTCGACCTGACAGGAAGGACTGGTCGTCCCGACTTCCGGAAGCATTGTGGGCCTATAGGACCGCCCACAAGACCCAATTAGGCATGTCTCCCTTTAGACTGGTGTACGGAAAGGCATGCCACCTTCCCGTCGAACTGGAGCATAAAGCCTATTGGGCAGTACGGAACTGTAATCTAGATCTTTCCAAGGCTGGGACCCACAGAAAACTCCAAATCAGCGAGATCGATGAATTACGCATAGACGCGTACGAGAACTCGCAAATCTACAAGGAGCGGGTTAAAGCCTTCCACGACAAACACATCTCGAGAAAGATCTTTCATCCTGGTCAAAAGGTCCTACTCTTTGATGCCCGACTCAAACTCTTCCCAGGAAAACTGAGATCTAAGTGGGTCGGACCATATTTGGTCCGACAGGTTTTTGGAAATGGAGCAATCGAAATCAGTCCACTCAGCCACGATTCTGAACCTTTCATCGTGAACGGTCAGAGACTCAAGCCGTTCATTGATGTAACTTCTACTAATTTGGCTGAGGCATCTTATACCCTCCTTTCCCCTTGAGCTTATTGCGCCCAGCCGATGGCGTAAAACTCAGCGCTCAACGGGAGGCAGCCCGTCATTCTCTTTGAAAACCTGAAACTTGTTCTGACAGCTTTTTGCACTTGAAGTTCACACTTTAGGGCAGCCAACTCCACCTCAGGTGCTTGCATCTGAGATTCATCAAAACAGCTATCCTAATGTATGAACTTAGTTGAATAAAAACCCCTAGGTTACAATGAGGACATTGCAAATCTTAGGCATGGGGGGGTAGGAAAGTACAAAAACTTGTAAGAAAAGGTTTCAAACAAAAAAATTCACATATGCCAAAAACACCATAAAAATTAAAAAATTTTCGAAAAAGAATAAGAGGAAAAGAGAAGGAAATTTTGTGAAGGAGAAGGAGAAAAGAAACAAAATAGGAGCACAAAATTATGAGAAAAGGTGATAGTCATTAGTAAGGAACTAAGGAATTAACCTAAGTTCTAGACCTCATTCAAGAAAATAACTGAAAAGTGCATAATGAGATTAGTAAGAACGCAAACCTTAGGCATTCTTGAATAGACTCTTAGTACCCATTAAGATCTAGACATTCCTCAAGAGGTTGAGGAAAATGAAAAGCTGAAGTATTAGGTCTAAGGCTTAGGAAGTATTTGGCCTCATTAACTAATTTTTGGTTTACGGGACTCAGTAACCTAAGCACCCTAACCTCACACACAGCCTGGTTCAGTAAGCGTAAAAATCAAAATCACGCAGAAGCGTCGCAAAATTCTGAAAAGAACACCTAGAATAGGAGCGGCCGATCAACACAAGTTGAGTTAGACGAGTTCCCAGCGCGGAGAGGCGGGAAATCCCCTCGAAGATGCGTAACAAAATATCATCTCCTCGGTGCTTGTCTCTTAGGATATTCACATATCCTACTGGGGGCATGTAAGCACTCTGCTGGTTCAGATTCCATGGATGGCATTATCTCGAAGTGTCAATTGCCAGGGTCTGGATTCGGCCACGGAACACCATGGATGGGATTATCTCGAAATCTCAATAGCCAGGGTTCCGGGGGTTGCCATGGGCGGTGCTATCTCGAAGCATCGATCGCCAGGAACCCTTGAGGATTGATGATGGGAGCAAGGAATCTGATACAGACCGTGTTGAAAAGCCAATCCTAGGCTAGAACTAAAAAGAAAAAGAGAGAGAAAACTCTCCAAACAGAAAAACTTTCTATCTCTCTCTTACAAAACGCACTGCGAACTGAGCCAGGGCTAAAATCATTTCAAGCACGGGTGCTTTAACCACGAAGTCCAATAAACCTTAGGTTAGTTCTTGTGGGCCTTAAAAACCTTTGCTAAAAGACTGAGGCTAAGGCTAGACAGATTTGGATCTTGATTAGTACTAGAGTACCTTTTAGGCCTTTGGTCAGCATTCTAACCTAATCTATGCTCAAATAAAAAAGGCACTTATCTAAAACTATTAAAAACTTCATGGTCTAGAACAAGGGTTGAAACCTTAAGTTTTTGCTAAGGGACTAGCAAAAGCTAGGCATGGGGGTATGATGAGAACCTCATCATGAGCCATAACTAGCTCATTTTGACCTAATACAAAGGATAAAAGCTCCTACATATCTCAAGGAAAGGCTTAACTCAGAGAATCCTGAGTTTGAGAAGAAAACAAGTCATAAGGGGTAAAAATGCAATTTTACCAGTATAATCTGCATACAGGGTAATTCAGGGCCCAAACATAGGTCAAAGCAGCTTAATAAGAATAAGAGTGGGATGAAATGATCTAGCAAGGGCTACAGCAATTCCAAGAAACTAAATGATAATCTGTAACCCTAAAACAACCCACTTCAATTCACAAGGTTCAAGGCAAAGTAAAAATAGAATAAACCCTCTAAAATTCATAGAAAAATAATCTCCAGGGTTTAGAACCTTCAATTTGGCCTTCAGAACCCTTTTTGACCTACATTGAGAACCATGCCCAATTAATAACTTAATTTGGGTTTTTGCGTAAATTGACCGGTCAAACAAGGTTTAATATGGAAATGAAATTCACCATCAGATTCCTTAGGTCCTAATTAGTCATGTATAAAAACTTGAGCCTAAGAAGAAACCTCCTTGACCGACTTTACACTTTGGTCCTCATATATTTACTCTTTGGCCCTCAACTTTTGAACCCTCGCATTTTGGCCCCTAACTCTCCTTCGTTCTTTGCAATCAGGTCCCTCCTGCAAAACCTGCCAGCACCATGCTCCGGCGACCTTGCGCGGAGCATGGCGCCGCGCAGGGTGAGGTGGGGGACCTGGCAAGTAAACCGGGGGTGCCCTGCGTCGTCAGCCGTCGCAGGGACACCCCACTGGTCGTTGTAACCCACCATACCGGCCGTGCGAACGCATGGACGGTATGGGTCCTTGTTTCCGGCCATCCTCCGGCGAGGGAGACACGTCGTCTCCCTCCGCCTTCCTCCCTGTTTGATCCCTATAAATACCCCCCGTTGCTCCACCGACCGGGGCAGCCTGGATCTGACGGAGAAAATCCCCAACTTTCTTCTCTTCTTCCTCCGGCAGACGCTCACCAGCTCCGGCGGTTTCCTCCCCCTCCACCTCTTCGCTCTGCCGCAATACCAGCAGCAGAGACTTCCTCCCCTGCTCTTCCCGCGCCACGCCGCACCCAGCTGGCGCCTCTCCGGCTCTCTGCTCGCCGCCGCCCCTTTCCCTGAGCATCGTCTTCTCCGGCGACAGTCGATACGACTGTCGCCCTGTTCCTCCCCCTTCGTCCCTGCAAGTAAGCTAGAGCTACTCCCCTTCTTCTCCTATTTCTTTCCCCGCTTTCAATTTATTCAATTAAGCCCTCGACCGACCCTGACCATCGTCACCCCCTTCGTCTCCGACCACCCTCCGGCGAGCCGCTCCCATCACCTCAGCGACCCACACGGCTCGCCGACCACCGCAGGACCTCCGCCTCCTCACCCTGATCAACCTCCGCCCTGCCACTTCCCCCACATCACCCTCTGCAACCCCACCGAACAGACCCATCCTCCGACCCACAGTCCGACCTAGGGCAGCCCTCGCACGCCGCCCCGCGCCTCGCCACCACCCACACGAGCTTCGCCGCACCCTGGCGAAGCTCCTGGCACTTTCTGATTAGGCCGAGAGGCCATTTTCTTGTGAACAGACCACCCGACCTCCGCCGCCATTGCCGCGCAGGAGGAACTGCTTCCGCCTGCAGCTACAGGCGCGCCACGCTCAGCGCCAAGCCCAGATTCAACTCCCAGGCCTTGCGAGGAGTTTTGGCAAAACACCAGGTTCGCAGCTAAGGAAGAAAGCCTCGCGTGACGCCGCAATCTCCTGCTGATTTCCCCGCTGCGGGCGCGCAATTGAGGTGGGACATTTAGTCCCACCTTGGAAACGCCTGAAGAGTCGCAGCAACATAAGATGCAAAAGTGCTGGAGGCTTACTGCCTCAGCACACGGGGTGAGGTCCCCTTCACCCGCCCGGTTACCCGGTCTCGTCCGCGCTCACGCCCCGCGGACCTGACCCGAACCGACCCGACCCGACTTAAGACTGACCTGCACTCCTCGCCCACCACGCACGCCGGTGGGCCTGGACCCGGGCCTGACCCGAACCCGGTTAACCCGGTAGCTCTGGGAGAGCTCTCCCAAGAGTGGTTTCAGAGAGAGAGAGAGACGCGGGGGGGGGAGGGTAGAGTAGGTTTTGCCTCTGACGAAAAACTCTGAAGTGTGCAAGCACAGGCGAAGAAGAAGACCCGCGGAGGAAGAAGGAAGCTGACTGTAGCAACAGGTAGTTAAGTCGTCTAATTTGGAAATCAGACGACGGCCTGAAGGGAAAAGAAGAAAGGAGAGGTGACGTCCCTGGCTGAAAAAGAAAAGAAGAAGCTGACACTTAGCCGCAGGGAGGAGAAACAAGAAGAAACCTTCACAGAAGAGACTGCAGAAAAAGAAGAAGAGGACCAAGACAGAAACCAAGGAAGAAGAAGAAGGAGATCTGAAGAAAGAAAGAGGAGCATCACCTCTGCAGAACAAAGAAGAAGTAGGAGATCTGAAGGAAGAAAGAAAGAAGAACATCACGAGGAGAAAACAAAGAGAACAACAAATTCTTTCCCTCTCTCTTTCTTTATTTTGTAAAAGAAACATGTATATCTCTAGAATACAACTTGCTCCCTGAGTTCGACCTCGGGAACTCTTTTATTTTCCGAGTAAAAAAATTTATATATTTGAAATGTTGGTAATAACTGGCTATACTACAACGTTATAACAATAAAACCCAGTTGCCCCGAACCAAGCGTTTCACCCGCCCACTGAAAGTTGGGATGGTTTCGCCATCCAGGATTGTAGGTATTGGAAAATGGGTCATTCTGGATGGCGTTGAGATCCTCACAAGTCTAAGGAGCTTCAGAAAAGTCAGAGAATGGGGGAGTAGAATTCCCCCAGCTAGAATAGAAAGGATCGGAGGTTCCTCAGATCTGAGAGTCAGATGGGGGTGGATATGAGTCTACCCCAGGAGAAGGTCGATGGAAAATGTGTTGCACAGTCTCTTGTGTGGGAGAAGGCTGTGCGAAGGAATTCTGCGTAGAGGTGGCTCGCTAGAAATGCTGAGTCAGCTCATCCATCTTCTTCTCAATAATAGAGACCTTGTCCAATCGACTGGCCTTCAATTCCATGTCGACTGATGCGGACAGGCCCTGCGTTTCATGTGCTCCCCTAAGGTTCGTCAATGCGTGGGTATTCGTCCTGTCGAATAGTCCCATGGAGTTATTATTGATGGAGTTCTCGCACATATTCTCGAGAATCTCCCACATGTTGTCTTCTGCTGACCCATGATATTCCCTCCGCAAGTTGCATTGACGAGCAGTCTAATATCCTCATGGAGTCCCTGGTAAAATGACTGGACTTATTCTCATTTAGGAACTTCGTGATGGGGGCACTTTCTCATGAGATCCTGAAAATGATCCCATGCCTCATGAAGAGGTTCTCCCGTTTGTTGCATGAAGTGAGTAATCTAATGGCGCAAGGCATTGATCCGACCAACGGGGAAGAACTTTTTCAAGAACTAGGACTGAAGTTCCTCCCAAGTGTTGATTGGATGGGTCTGGGTCTGATACCAATTGGCTGCCTTGTCCATAAGGGAGAAAGAGAACATCTTCATGAGTAAGATATCCCGATTATACGCATCTGACCCAAAAGTCTGGGCCAGATGCTTTAGCTGTTTGATGTGTTGGAAGGGGTCTTCAGAATTAAGCCCATGAAATTTAGGTATGGCATGAATCTTGTTGGGCTTCAGTTCAGAATCAGGTCCTCCAGTTGGGATTTTAACTCGAGGCTCAATAGCCACCGCAGCGAGATTATAGTGATCTCGCATCATGGGACACTGCGGTGGGTTCATGAAGTTCTGGAAGAGGTCATTGAGTCGCTGGAGCTGGTGCTCAAGATTGTTCTCTTCCTCAACTAGCTGAGCCATTGTGGAAGAAGAAGGTGAGTTGGGTTCGGAATCAGAGGAGAGGTCTATGTGAAAAGTTGGTTGCACAAACAAGGGCATCGAGGCTTAGCCTCGGGGAGAGTGAATTTTTAGAGGAGGTTTCAAGGACCTCCTACCAAACATGCCCTAATGGATTAGACAAGTTTAGCAGGTGCTGGACCCAATCAAGACACCTAAAATGTTGGGTGACTATATAGGTTCGGGGTGGATGGACCCCTTGATCAGAAGGTCGTCCACCTGAGAATTACCTAGGCAGCCAGAGAGGATGAGTCCCGCGAAGACCCCTACACGGTAGAGCACCCCCACGGGTTATAGGGTTTCCCCCACCCAACCTCTCTTGTCACTGAGATTCCAGGTAGACCAGAATGGGGACCTTGACCTCTTAAGTCTACCACTTTTAGTTAGGATCAAGGTGCTTAGGGTTTCACTTGAACTTTAACCTTTTGAGTGCAAAGAGTGACCTAAGTTAAAGGCTGGTTGATCCAAGGGATCAACTTCACCTATTAGTTCCTTTGAGAGCTTATTAGGTCTTGTCTTTTAAGGTTCAAGTGTTTTAAGAGCCAAATTTCTTAGGATTTCTCTTGGTTGATGTTTTCAAGCAATGGCTTAGGCACACTTCTTTTGGGGATTCTCAATTCTTGATTAGAAAGTGTGTCTCTAAAACCCTAGCTTTGAGTCTTAAGTTGGCTTTAATTGGTCCAGTTAGTTGCCTCAAGATTAGGTAATTAGGGCTCAAGCAAGAAGGTTTTTGCCCTAAATACCTTTAATGGATGTACAGATAGAATGTGTTGAAATTGAAAACAGGTAACTTTTGTGATTTACTAGATATTAAAGATAGGTTATTCCTAAATTTCTTCTTTTCTTTTTCTTCCTCTTTAGAATTTCAGGGGCTTAAGAGACGATAGAAAATTACCTGTCCTTGGTGTGATTGTTGTGCGGCTGCTTGTTTCCTTCTTGTTTTCCTGTGCCTGCACAATCAAAGAGAAGAGATTAAGTCAGTAGTAAAAAAAAAATTGTGAATAAAAATTTTCTAGAATGGTCGTTGCTCCCCGGCAACGGCGCCAAAAACTGGTGTCGTGTGTGCTGCGTTTCTTACTCTTAATAATTAATTCGTTATAGTATATTACAAACAACGGTCATCAGTTTACAATTTATTACTCATAATTAAAACTTTCCCGAGGTCGAACTCAGGGAGCACACGTCATTCTATAAACATAAATTCACAATTTTGTTTCAAAAAGAATAAGAGGGAGAGAGAGAGAGAGAGTGGGCAAAAGTTCTCTTTTTTGGCTTCTTCTTCTTCTCTCTTCTTCTCTTTTAGCCGATTCTTCTCTTCTTCAGTCTGTCTTCTTCTTTTTTTTCTTTTTCTTTGCTGCGGATGCCTCTTCTTTCTTTAGCTGCTGCCTCTTTCTTCTCTCTTTTCTTCTACGTCTTCTTTTCTTCAGCAGCTCCGTCCTTCTTCTTCTTCAGTCTTCTTTCCTTCTCTTCTCAACTTTTCTTCTTTCTCTTTTCTTCCTTGATTCGGACGTCTAATTCTTCACGTCAGACGCCTTATCGGCGCTATTGCTACAGTGCCTCCTTCAATCTGTTGTCTTCTTTTCTTCGCCAGCTTCTTCTCTTTTCTCTAGCCCTTTTGGCTTCTTCTGTGCGTCAAAGGCCCCCTCCTCTTTTCCTTTCTTTTTCTTTGGCCCTTCCTTCTCCTTCCGCTCCTTTCTTCAGCAACTCCTTCCTTCTTCCTTCTTCTTCTTCTCTGCTGCTACTTCTTCGCAACTAAGTCCTCGCCGCCCCTCTTCTTCTTCCCTTCCTGTTCCCTACACACACACACGAAGCAAAACCTACCCCTACCCTTCCCACGTGGCTCTCTCTGAATCTCTCTTTGGTACGCTCTCCCAGAGCCAGGTTATCGGGTCGGTCGGTCGCTCGCCCGAGTCCAGGCGCACCTGCATGGGTGTGGTGCACGATGAGTGCATAGGAGTGAGGGCTAATCGGGTCGCGGGTCAGATCCGTGTGGGCAGTGCCGCGGATGAGACCCGGTGGATAGGTGAGGAGGGACCTCACCCCAGTGTTTCGAGGCGAACAGCCTAGAACACTTTTTCAATTTATGTGTGGGCGTGCGCCCACACACTTCCTAGGTGGGACTAAAGTCCCACCTTCTGCTTTGCGTGCATGCAGGCAGGAAGCTTCGAGCAATTGGGCCAGCAGTTGAGGCTTGCGACCCCAATTGAAGACCTGGGCACACTGGCTAAAGTCTTCCGCGCCGCCTGGGGCTTTCGCCTGGAGCTGAAGAGGCTTGGAGCAGCTTGCGAGCTTGCTCCAAGCTTGTCTTCAATGGCGGCGAGGGGGCGCTACCTGAAAACACTAAAATGGCCTCGCAGCCACGTCAAAAAGCTCAGGGAACTTCGCCAAAGCACGACGAAGGCGGTACTGGGGTCGACGTGGCGAGGGGAGGCCGGAATGTGCATGCCTAGGGCACACTGTGTGTGTGAGAGTGGGTGTGTTCGGGGGGTGTTCTGGGTGTGTGGAGTGGTGGTGTGAGTGGGGGAAATGCTTGAGTGGAGTGAGGGGAAGCTTGTGGGCTTGTCGGTGAGGGGTGGTGTGGCCTGTGGAGGTGGAGCGGCCTCGCCGGAGTTGGTGGCCGGAGGTGGAACAGATGGAGGTGGTAGTGGCAGTCGAGGGGTTAAAAGTGACAATTGAAGAGGGGGAAATTAAGAGGAGAGTAAGGGGAAGAGTTTGACCTATTTAACTGACGAAAGGGGGGGAGGAGGCGCTCGGCATGTGCCTGCTGACGCCGGAGACGAAGGTGCCCAGAGGGGAGTAACGGCGACGAGGAAGAGGTCGGGAAGGTGCCAGCTAGTGTGGCCTGGCGTGGGAAGACGAGGCGGAGTGAGCTCTACTGCAGGTATGGCAGCAGAGCGACGAAAGGGGGAGGAAGGGCCACCGGAGCCTGCGGGCGTTTGACCGTGGGAGGAGGAGACAAACTTGGGGGCGAATCCTCAACCAAGCCAGGCTTACTCTGATCGAAGAGCCCTACCGTTCTTTTTATAGCAACTGGCAGAAGGAAATTCTCGAGGATAGATCATGGAGAGCACGTCGGAGAATGGCTGGAAAGTAGACCCATTCCTTTCATGTGTTCGCACGAGAGGCATGGGCAGCTGCAGGTCAAAGGGGAGGGTCCCTACGAAAGAGGACGATGCAAGGAACCCCCCTTTCGTTCCTGAGAGCGGCCCCCATACCTTGCGGGGAGCCATCCTTCACGCAAGGTCGTCGGAGGTATGGGCATCTACGTGGGGTGGCAGAGGGGCCATTCTACAAAGAATGAAAGAGAAGATGGGGGGCTAAATGCAAGGGTTCAAAAAGTAATTCAAGAGGACCAATTTGTAAAGTTGGTCAAAATGGTCTTCACTTAGGCCCAAATTTTTGTACCAACCTAATTTGGTCCTAAGGAATTCAATGGTGTAATTTGATTTTAGGTTTGACCACGTTTGACCAGTCAATTTGCACAAAAACTCAAGTTAGGTCAAAACAGGTTCTACTGGCCAAATTGAAGGTTCTAAACCCTAGAGGATGTTTTTCCATGATTTTTAGAGGGTTTATTTGACTTTTATCTTGCCAGGAAAGTTGTCAATTGAAGCGGATTTGTTTTTAGGGTTATAGGATGTCATTTAATTCCTAGAAGTTGCTATAACCCTTTTCGGATCAGGTTATCACACTTTCTTTCTTATTAAGCCCATTTGACCTGTATTCAGACCCTTAGACACCTTGATTGTGTACTACATTGGAAAAATTACAGTTTTACCCCTTATGGATTATTTTATTCTTAAATTTAGAAATCTCTGAGTTAGGCTTTTCTTTAGGTTTTGTAGGAGCTTTTTCACACTTTATTTAGATCAAATTGTGCTAGTTAGGGTTCATGATGAAGCTCTCATCATAGAGCTTGAAGCTTACCTCCATTCCACCACTGTAGGCCTCTTCCCAGCAAAGCCTCACCACTGTGGGCATGTGGAGTGACAATCCACACCGCCAACCGTGAGCCTTGCAATCCCACCACCGTGCACACCATCTCTGCATCTTCACCACTGTGTACCTACCCCTTTCCACAGTCACCACCACCACTAACATCTCCACCTTCTTCTTCCTCTTCCTCTATTTCTCTTCCACCAACAAACCCAACTTCTTCAACCACCAACAGACCCCCACTAGCCTTTACCTCCTTCACCCATCGCCTCCAGACCGCGCTCACAGTGCCTCCACACGTACAGCCTCCACTTACACCACGCGTGCCTCCTCGCTACCCTCCTCGTTGCCTCAGCAATCACCGTGCCCACCACCGGCCTACGTGCACCTTCGCGTGTAGTGGCCACAGCTAGCACAGCGCACGCCCACCAGCACCTCTTCGGTGCACCCACTCACCTTCAGATTGTGCACATAGCACCTTCACGCACATAGCCTCCGCACGCACCGCGCATACCTCCTAGCCGTGGGCCTGCCACCTCCATGCATGTGTTGCTGCAACTTGCAGCAGCTACCCACTGACATTCGCACCTCACCCCGCCACCTCAAGCCGTCTTGCACCTTGCTAGACCCACTGCTGCAAAGCTCTCCCTCCGATGCTCCTCCGACAAGAAGCTCGCCGTCGACCTTGGTCTCCTTCTTACGCACGGCTGAGGAGAAGATCCTTCCCTATTTTGCTACAAGAGAAGTCCAATTAGTTTTTACATTAAGTGTCATTGCCAAAAATGGATTTTTTTGATTTTTAAATATTTAATTATGGTAGTTTTATGATGACAACCCTCATGTTTTATATAAAAAGCTCATTCAACATATATTGCATTGATTTCTTAATTTAAAGGGGAATTTGGCTTGATTTTTTGGGGAAATCAATAGTGAACATTCATTTTTTTATCCTTGCGAGTTTTAATAGGCACGTTCCTCCCTGTGGACACGACCCACTCTTTTGAGTGGTTAATTTTAATTATTTTGATTAGTCGATTTTCCACCACTTAGAAATAGAAACGAAAAATCATTTGAATTATCATTTTGTTAAGTGAGAATCGACTAGTCAAATGGCACCGTTGCCAGGGAGACATTAAGCCTGTTAAACTCTCATTCATTTATTTATTTATTCACATTTTATTTGAGGCATATTTAAATTCGATTATTTGCTTGGTACGAGGTACGCGTATTTGGAGACATCTTATTGCACCAACCTCAGAGATCAGGCGATCCTTGATGTCGCCGGTGGAGTCGCAACACTGGGAGAAGGAGCATCACACCCGCCTCAACAATGCCTTGGTGGACCTTATTTCCACCGCCGGAGGAGGACATCCAAAGTTATTATCATCATCATCTCTGCTGATCTTCAGTAGTTAGATTTCAAACACTATTTTCTGTACATTCATTGGAAGGCCCTTGTTCTGGGGTCATGCGTACATTTTAGGGGTTTGTTCCCTGCCATTGTTTTAGGCCCCTGCACGGGTTACTTTTTAGGAATCTATTCCCATTTATTTAGACTTAGATTTTTATTTTCTTTCGTGGATTGATTTTTCATTATTTGTGCATAAGTAGGTAAAAATAAAAAAATAAAAAAATACACGAGCTGCCTGCCCTTAGGTCAAGTCATTTAGGACTGAATGAGCAGCATCTAGATCTAATTTCCTGTCTTGCATATTATATGAAGAATGCTGGAATCAAGTATGCATTTCTAACTTTGAATTTCTACCTGTCATGCAAATGCATTTGGATTAATTTCAAGATCACCTAATCTGTATTGAATAGATCTAACAAGTGGTCACATTTAATTTTTTGAAAAGAGGATTAATTAAGGGAGGGACATTTAAAAATCAAGGACTTGATTTTCAAACTTGGCATGCGATTCAAAATTCAAAATCTTTTGCAGTGTATGCACACTTGTATCTTATGCACCAAGGCACGCTTTTAGACACTCCTTAGGTTTAGAACCACTAGGACTAGAGCTTCCTATTACTAGGGTCTAAAGTGACCCAAACTTTAGTTCAGAGGTGAAGTTGCCTCTAAACCTTGCGGATTGAGGGTAGTTAAGAATCACCGCGAAAGTAACACTTCAAAGGAAGGGCTTGACCCTACTTGCATCCCTCTTTACCATGTTTGGTGGTGACTAAACTTTTTGGGCTTTAGGGAGGATCACTTAAGTCCTAGTTAGGTTTTCTTAGGCGCATTGTAGGTCAACAAGTAGGCACGTAACTGTTTAGATAACTTGATTTCTCACCTACAAGTGGACTTAAATCTCAAAAGCCTAACTGATTAAAGACCTAAAAAGTCCTCTGATTTGTGTTTGTATTGGGAGGAATTTGATTGTGGTGTGAGTTAGAATGGACCACGTTGACTTTCATCCTTTCACATCTTTCCCACACCCTTACCCCCACTCTACGATCTTTGATCCCATACGCCGTGATGGTCCATCTTTTGATGGACAAAATGACAACCAGTGGGATCTTTTTTACTGCTATTATAAGAGTATTGGCCTGGTTAAGCCCCAAATCAGTGAGTAGAACCTAGGAGCGGGATTTGCTTTGCCCAATATCCCACACACCATACAAATACCCAACCCACCCTCCCTGAATGATTATAATGGTTGGATAGAAACTCCTAGGAACTATAAGACTGACCCTGACTTCTCTCAAAATAGTAATGATGACCTCTCCTCCTTGAAGATGGAAATACAGAAAATGCAAGGTGAAATGATTGAATTATTAGGAGAATCTTCGAGAGCAGGCCAACAAGACAAAGAAGAAATTAGCCACCAAATCTACCCCATTGAGGATGACGTGCAGCCCTCTACTCTAGATGAATCTTCCGTGGGAGAGCCACACCCTAAGTTGGAGGGGAATTTTGGGGATTATGTAAGGGAGAATAGCTACTTTTTGAGGATTGATTTTGATACCTCCCCGCTAGATGACACTTTCTTAAGAGGTCCATGCCTTAAGTGGGAGGAGGATATGTATGAAAGTAGCTATACATTGGATGAAGAAAGGTGGCAACCCGAGGAAGATGATGATCAGGTTGAGCATCCACCTGAATTATATTGGAGTCAAAAGAAGGGAATGATGGTACCATTGGAAGACCTCGACCCAGATGATAGTATTTTCGTCACATTTGATGAAGTGGGCCGAAGTCAAGTTGTTAATCCTGCCCTCCCTTCTGATCACAAGATGGAACTCAAGCCCACCCTTAGGGAACCTAACCCTGAAGAAATTCACCTATCTGAGGAGTCTGACGATACAATTAGGAACATTTTACCCCAGATAGAGTGCCCCAAGGGATTTGCGGAAATGTTAGATGAATTTAAACCTCGGGTGAATGATGAATTGACGATTAAGGAGGATGAATTATGTAAGGAACCTAAACTTAGGTTTTGGATTGCCATTAAGGGTGATTATGTCCTATTTGAAGAATTAGCTCCGAAGATGTCATGAAGTTGATCAAATCAGGTTTCATTAGTACACCCATTGATGATACTCTTCCTCATGAAGATCAAATAATGGAAAATGTGGAAGCAACTTCTGAGATTTATGTGGATTCGCATTTAGACTCCGAGGAGGATTTTAGTAAAGAACAAGAACCTGGGGATGACATTGATAGGATAATCCCTAGATCTGTTGCTTCCAACCTGCCTTCATTTGATTCAGAGTCACCCTCTGATTCACCTATATCTGAAGGCGAAATGTTGACTCCATATGTTGAAATGATCACTGATGAAGTGCAGGTAGATACTTGTGATAGTACAAGAGATTCTAGGGATGCAATTGAGGAATTGGAAAGATTATTAGAGATGGACACCGAGCCAACTAAACCCAACCTAGATCTTATGACCATCCCGCAAGCTCGAAACTTGGACACCCTAGATGATCCTTGGCTTAAAGACATGCTCACTACTATTTTGACCAGGGGGCTTAACAGACCAATATCTCTTGTAATGGGGTACTGGGTATGGATTGATGCTTTCTATGGTCAGTCCATCACCCTGGGGATATATCTTTGCACTATTCCTTCCCCATTCCTTTTGGAGGATCCTTGTCATCCTCCCCCTACCCCTATGGAGGTTGTTATTCCCTCCTATCCTTTAGAACCGCCTCCGATGACCTGGGACGATTTCATTCCCATCCTGGTTGGGTGAGCATTTGCTATCGGGATTCATCATCAGCTTGCCAACATTTTACCTATTTTCTAGGCTAGCATTACTTTGCTCATTTTTAGGGCTTATTTCTTTGGTTTTGGAACCTGACTTGTAGGTTCTTTGGCTACTCGACTGCTAACAAAATAACGGCAGTTGATTTAAACACATTTATTAAGCATAAAATGCCTATTCATGCATGTTCCTAGGCTTAGATTTGCATTTCATGTTATAAATATTGCATAGAATGCATCATTCTGCATTTAGAGTAGTTGTATATAATTTAGGTTAATTGCATCCTTTTTGTGGTAAGGAGAGAAGGATATTTATTTCAGAGCCTCGGATTGACAATCCGACTGTACGAATCTAATCAAGACGACGATCGGAATCCAACGCCTCTGAAATCACCTCGATCGGAGTCCCGTAGCACCATATGCAGTCCGAGGAAGATCAATGGCCAAGGGACTAGGTGACATAATTCGGAGCTTCAAATGACAAATCCGACTGCGCAAATGGATTTGGGTCGACAATTGTAGCCTAACAACGTGAAAATCGACTCTATCCGACCTCTGTAGCAACCCTTACAACAAAAAGAAGATGGACGGCCCAAATTACGCCACGTGGCGCAGCCCAAGCCGCCCAGCGCACACACGTGCCACCACACGCACGTAGCAGCACAGATGCGTGCCGCGTGTGTAGACGTGCATGCGCACAGTGTAGCGCCAGCACGTGAAGCGTGCGAGCGCGCGAAGAGCGCCCAGTCCAGTGCCAGCAGAGCATGCAGCGGATCTTGAGTGACAGACTGCAGACTTATCGCGACGCTTATAGCCATCACTAATTCATCGCATGCCGGCAAAGCTAGCTACGAGGGCCAACAGGCATGAGCTGCCTACAGCGACATTTCCAGTGACAACCTGAATGTCACTAATGGTCTCATACCTATTTTTTGCTTCTTCTCCTCCACTATAAAAGGACCTACAGCCCCTCCCTTCCAAGCATCTCTACCTACTCTACTCCCAAGCTCTAGCAAGCCTACCAACGCTCCATTAGAGCTAGTTCTCAAGCTCCCAAGGCGCCTATTAACGTAGCGAACCTCTGCCCCACCAAATATTCCTCCAACTTCCCATCCCCATTCATAAGTCGCCTTGGAGCCGTCCTCCCACCTCCATTCTGGTAGCAGATCATCTCCGTCTCCTCACCTCCATTCAGGAGCCATGCCGAAGCTTTCCTCTACCCGACGTCCTCCTGCATCTGACCTCCATTGTTTCGCTCCTCACCTCCTTCGTCTGAGCTTCCGCTAGGCAGCGTCGTCTCGCCGAACAGCCGATTCGGGAGATTTCCTCTCACCCCCCTCTCTTTTTATGCTTTCATAGTTGATTCTAATAGACATTGAAGTAATATCTATACCATATTCGTTTCATGTCTAACTTGTGATTTGTTTGCTTGTTTTCTTCTTACAAAAATACAAAAAAAATAACAAAATCCTAAAATACCAAAAGGAAACAAAACGAAGCGTGCTTTTCAGTTAAAGTAAGCGTCGCCTCCCTGTGTTCGACCCGGGACTCCCTTAGAGTTTTGATATAAATTTTATCTGATCGACGTGTTTTGCAACTACGACGATGGGTTACTTGTAACCCCAATTTCTAACACGCGAACACTCCCGACCAGCTGCCCCTCTCTCACCCAGGTAATATCCTTCTATGCAATGGGGACATTGTAAATTTTAGGCATAGGGGTGTACTTAGGGATATACATAGCATTTATACATAGTGCATTCATGCATTTAGTTAAAACATTCTACATTGCATACATTTACATTGATTTAAAAAAAAACGTTGCATTTAGGCATATAATTAAATTGAGCTTAACTGGCTGGGCCTTACATTCTTAGGCATAAGACCATAACTTTAGGTTAGACTAAGCTGACTCTAGGTGTCTGACTTTAGAAGCTAAGTTGAGATACTAGCTTTAGACCCTTAGGGTCCTTTGTGGACTTAAAAATTTAAGGAGTTAAGTTGCGGTCCATTCCTTAAGAGGTTGAGGAAGGAAAGCTAGGGATTGAGTTAAAGGTTGGGTAGTACTTGGTGTCTTTTTCTACCTCTTGGTTTACGGGTCCTCGTAACCTATGCATCCACATTTCACACACACTTGGTCTCGTGTAAATAATGATTACCTTAATTCATTTCTTGAAGAAAATTTAGTTCTCTTAATTCTGACTTAGGAGAAGCTTGAAAACATAATTTGATTGGAAGAGTTCCTACCGCAGGAGAGGTAGAGTATATACTCACCTTGAGGATGCGATGTTAACATGTCACCTCCTCGGTGCTTGTCTCATAGGATGTCCATTCTATTGGGGGCATGTAAGCATGTAACGACCCGATTCCCGAATCCCTACGAGACACGAGAATCGGACCAACTCGACTAATCCCAAGACCCAGTCGTCCAACGAGAAAGTAACCAAAAGAGCAGTAAAATAAACCACATTCAACATGTATATAACAAGCAGTAACAAAATACAGCAGTAGAGAAAAGAAATACTACAGTATACACCACCATAACAGTAGAGAAATAAACATGTACATAACATGAAGCTTACAATAAAAAGAGTACAGGGAGTAACAGAAAACTACTCACTACAGCGGAAAGAAAAGTACAGAAGGTACTACAGGTAACTCTACTAGACTCTACTAGGCTCAGCGTCCTCCGCAGCCGCTGACTCTGGCTGCTCAACACCTGGTCCTGAAAAGGTAACAAGGGTGACACGTCAGCGAAACGCTAAGTAGAGTGGCAAATAAAAGTTAGAAGAAGCAGTAGGGTGGACAGTAGCTATTATGTTTTTACTTTCTTTATTTATATCTTTCCATTTATTTACTGTTGATTTATTTCTTAGATCCTTCTCTTGATCTTGAATGTTCCTCGTGGGAACGATCTTGATTGCAGTCTTTTAAGAAAAGTAGAAGTAACACGTGGTGCTCTCCTGGCTGGGAGAGTCCCCCGTGGTGGTCCTACCCTCAGTCAACAACCCTAAGGTCGCTGACAGATGTAACGGTGACTACGGCACGCGCGATAGACGCACGGGTAGCTACCCCGCACTGGCACGTGGTCAGTCGTTTCCGTTAATGAGTGCACCCAAAGTACAGCATGGAACCAGTATAGGGCAGAGCCCTCTCAGTAACAGGGGTCCAGCCCCTCCACAGTAACCAAACAGGGGTCTTGCCCCTCCACAGTCCACGCACCCTCGCCTAACTACCCCGATTTGTCCAGTGGGCCTAACAAGTCGGTGTAGGAGAGTTAGCAGAACCCCAGGGCATGTGGGGTAGCTAGTGCTCTCCCTACACTAGTAGCTCTCCTCGGTACTGTGTATACGAGGGCCAAAAGTCGGTACAAAGTGGTCAGTCCTAACCGAGGGTCCCTGGGGCGGCTAGCTCCACTCTTCACTAAACAGGGGGACAGTCGCTCTCCTTGGTACTCCGTACTCAAGGGCCAGCTCACCTCCCCAATTCTATTCCATTCCCTTTCCAGGAGTTCTACTCATTCCCCATAGGGTTCAAGCTCTTTTAACTCAGCCAATTCAGGTTTCACCGTTCCAGCTTTATGTCTATATAATTCATGTTCTCAACCGCAATTATCCATTCATGACAGGCAGCTGTTAACCAATTTACAGGCAGTTATCATTTCCTTTCCACTTTTCCAAGACTGCAATGTTTATATAATCAACTAGTTTTCCAGTCCTAGGATTCATGCCGTACCCTAGGATTTAGAATTCAATCTAGTTTCTCAATCCTAGGGTTCATGCAATGCCCTAGACTCTATTAGTTGTTTCATAATTGTACAATTTTTGTTAAATAAATTAAAGGGCCACTCTACCTGCAAAATCAGGAGTACTGGGGGTGTAGTCGACAATCCCGCACGCCTCCGTAACCCTCAGAGCTGCAACGGAACGGGGTCCTAACACAAGGATCAACACAAAGAGTTTCTTAGAACAGTATACAATTACTGTAAACAGGTAGATGAAATAAATCCGGAAAGAACGAAACTTGAAACGCGGAAAACGGACTCCGAACGGACCCTAAACGGGCCAAAAATGACGAGTTTGTCCAAAATCAGATGTCTGGAACTTCTTCCAGACGTCTTAAAAGATCGATCAGGCAATACCTCAGTCTGCGCAATCCTTCAGACATCCAGAAGTTCTCTGGATCGTCTGGTCTTGGTTTTCAGACGTCCGATTGTCACCCCGGACGTCTGGAGATCCTCTCCGTCGTCTGCTACTGTGGCCAGACGTCTGATCCGTGTGGGATGGCGAGCCCTCGCGCCCTCCCAAACGGAACCTGTGCACACATGCAACCGCTCTCATCACGAAGAGGCGCAGAGAACGCGGCGGACGGCTGCATGGCCGTACATGCGTAAAAAGGAGAAGGTAGGAAATTATTATACCTGTCAGACGTCTGGATCGTCCTCCAGACGTCTTCGGCGTCGTTTGGACGTAAGTCCAGACGTCTGATTCTGGGAAATTTTCCCAGAATCAGAACCCGATTTTCTCTCCGCCTGCGACGCACGGCCGCGCCGCGCCGTGTCTGCCTGCTGCCCGAGCTGCAGCAGCCCCTCTGCGACAACCCACGGCCACTGCTCCTCCACCGGCCTTCTCTAGCTGCCCCGGCAAGCTCGCACGCTCGCAGTCGAGCTTCTTCCTTCCTCTCACAACTCTCCTCCTTCCCGCACGCTCGCTGCGGCCGCTGCTCACACTCTCGCTCGCTCGCAGGGAGAAGGAGAAGATGAAGGAGGATGGAGTGAGGGTAAGGGAGAGGGGAGCATTTTATAAGGCAGCCGCGGGGAGAGAGAGAGGGAAATGCGGTGCCTGCTGGGAGAGAAAGCGAAGACGAAGGCGGCGGGTTCAGTCTGCGCACGCAGGTGCGCAGACGCGAACCCGTATGTCGAAAAAATTTATTACCAGACGTCTGGGAAGGGTTCCAGACGTCTAGGCCACTTCCCATACGTCTTAAACTACGTCTGCTGCCCACGTTCGTAACAATATAACAAACTCAAAGGAAGTTTCGTCTCCAAAACTTGTGCTAACTATGGTATGGGAAAGAATAATATATATATATATATAACAAACTCAAAGAGGACCGAAGCCGGTCTGAAAGGACGTACCCACGAAAAGCTCCGGGTACTGCTCCCGCATCGCCACCTCAGGCTCCCAGGTGGCCTCCTCGTACCGCTGGCTTCTCCACAAGACCTTCACCAGGGGTACTTGCTTCTGTCTCAGACTGCGAACGGCTCTGTCTAGAATCTGCACTGGCCGCTCGAGGTAGGTCAGGTCGTCACCCACCTCGACCCTCTCGTGGCTCAGGACGTGACTAGGATCAACGACATACTTCCTGAGGTTGGACACGTGGAACACGTCGTGCACACCAGAAAGCTGGGGAGGGAGGGAAAGCCTGTAAGCAACGGGTCCAACCCGCTCCAGGACCTCAAAGGGCCCCACAAACCTCGGCGCGAGCTTCCCTTTCACCCCAAACCACTGCAGGCCCTTCATGGGCGAAACACGAAGGAAAACGTGGTCCCCAACCTCAAACTGCACCTCTCTGCGTCTCCGATCTGCGTAGCTCTTCTGCCTGCTCCTGACAGTGCGGAGTCGCCTGTGAATCTGCTCGACTATCTCCTGATTCTGCCAGATCAGCCTGGGGCCAACCTCCCACTTGGTCCCCACATCAACCCAACTCAAGGGTGCCATACATCTCCGTCCGTACAGAGCCTCGTAGGGAGCCATGCCGATGCTTGAGTGATAATTGTTATTATATGCAAACTCCTCCAGGGACAAGTGCTCCTCCCAAGGGCCCCTCCAGTCCAGTACACAGGCACGCAAAAGGTCCTCAAGTGTCTGTATCGTGCACTCAGACTGTCCATCCATCTGGGGGTGGTAAGCTGTACTGAACCTCAACCGTGTCCCCAGGGCCTGCTGAAACTCAGCCCAAAACTGGGACATAAAGCGGGTATCCCGGTCGGATACGATCTCCCACGGAATTCCGTGTAGACTTACCACGTCGCAGATATACCTCTCTGCCAACTGTGCTGGTCCCAAGGTGACTCGGATCGGCAAGAAACGGGCCATCTTTGTCAATCTATCAACGATTACCCAGACTGTGTCGTGTCCTCGCTGGGTAACAGGCAAGCCCACCACCAAGTCCATGGTGATGCTCTCCCACTTCCACTCTGGCACAGGAAGTGGCTGTAGCGGCCCTGCAGGCCTTTGATGCTCGGCTTTCACCTACTAGCACACTAAACACTGCTGCACGAATTCACCCACATCCCTCTTCATCCCCCTCCACCAAATCTCAGGTCTCAAGTCATGGTACATCTTCGTGTTTCCGGGATGTATGGTGAATCTGGAACCGTGTGCCTCGGTCAGGAGCTCTCTCAACAGCTCCTCGTCTCTAGGAATGCACAGACGTCCCCTCAGGCGCAGCACCTGGTCTGTGAAAGAGGAGTCCCTCGGGTCTCCTGACAGTACTCTGTCGCGCAAAGACTGCAAGTACGGGTTTGCCATCTGTCCTACGGGCACTGCAGGTACGATCTATCAGCTCTGGCCTCGTCTGTCGTGTCACAGTCAGTACCCCACAGTGCCCCCGTAACTCTAGGGGTCGCCAACTGCCCATCTCCTCCAAAAGGCTCCGATTCTGCACCTGTAAACTGGCCAAGTGTGCGGGCGTCTTCCAGCTCAAGGCGTCCGCCACCACGTTGGCCTTTCCCGGGTGGTAGGAAATGCTGCAGTCATAGTCCTTCAGGAGCTCCAACCAACGTCTCTGTCTCATGTTGATCTCCTTCTGATCAAAAAGGTATCTGAGGCTCTTATGATCTGTGAAAATCTCGAAGGTCTCACCGTACAAGTAGTGCCTCCAAGTCTTCAGCAGGAAGACAACAACTGCCAGCTCCAGGTCGTGGGTAGGGTAGCTATGCTCATGGGGCTTCAGTTGCCGCGAAGCGTAAGCGACAACGTGACCCCTCTGCATGAGCACACCCCCTAACCCATGCAAGGAGGCGTCCGTGTACACAACAAACCCGCCACTACTGTCAGGGATGGTGAGCACGGGAGCCGAAGTCAGTCACTCCTTCACCTCCTGAAAACACGCCTCACAGGCGTCTGTCCAAGTGAAGGGCGTGTCCTTCTGGGTCAACTGTGTCATAGGACGTGCAATCTGTGAAAAGCCCCTGATAAACCGTCTGTAGTAGCCTGCCAGTCCCAAGAAACTGCGGATCTCAGTAACCGTACGTGGTCTCTCCCACCTGAGCACTGCCTCGACCTTGGTTGGGTCACTGCCAAGCCATCTCCAGAGATCACATGACCTAAGAAGGTCACCTCCCTCAACCAAAACTCGCACTTGTTGTATTTGGCGTACAGCCTACATCGTCTTAGTGTGTCCAAAACCATCCGCAAGTGCTGTCTGTGCTGCATCTGATCTCGAGAATAGATGAGCACATCATCAATGAATACCACCACAAATTGGTCCAAGTACGGTCTAAACACCCGGTTCATCAGGTCCATGAAGGCAGCGGGGGCATTGGTCAGCCCAAACGGCATGACCAAAAACTCGTAGTGTCCATATCGGGTGCGGAAAGCTGTCTTGGAGACGTCTGCCTCCCTGATCCTCAACTGGTGGTATCCAGACCTCAAGTCGATCTTGGAGAATACCGTGGCACCTCGCAACTGGTCAAACAAGTCATCGATCCTCGGCAGCGGATATCTGTTCTTGATGGTGACCCTATTCAGCTGTCGGTAGTCCACACAAAGGCATAGGGTACCATCCTTTTTCTTTACAAATAGAACTGGGGCTCCCCATGGAGACGCACTAGGCCTCACAAAGCCCTTCGCCAAAACATCCTACAATTGAGATTTGAGCTCTCGCAGCTCAAGCGGTGCCATCCTGTACGGTGCGGTGGAGATGGGGCTGGTCCCTGGTACTAGTGAGATCTCAAACTCGATCTCACGCTCAGGCAGTAGTCCTGGCAACTCGTCTGGGAACACGTTGGGGTACTCTCTGACTACCGGGATACTCTGGAAGTCTGCCACAGGGCTGGGCTCTGCCACCACACAAGCTAGGAAGCCCTCACACCCCTGGCTCAAAAGTCTCACCGCCCGAAGTGCAGAAATGCACCTGAAGCCTCCGACCACTGGCTGACCGTGGAACTCAAAAGAAGGCAACTCCGGTATGGAGAAGACAATCTTCCTCTCAAAACAGTCCACCAAAGCATGGTAAGCAGACAACCAGTCCATCCCCAGAATAACACCAAAGTCCTCCATCTGTATCATAATCAGGTCAGCGGGAAGGCTATGACCCCCACTACTGACCTCGCAACCCGTGTATACCTCCTCAGCTACAAACAGCTGACCACTCGGACCTCTGATCACAAACGGATCCTCTAACAGCATATAATCCTGCCCCAAACTAACTGCGAAACTGGCTGCGATAAACGAGTGCGTAGTGCCGGAATTGAAAAGCGTGTAAACGAGCCTACCGGAAACTGAAACCATACCTGCCACCACTGATCCCGAAGCTCTGGCATCCCTGTGTGTCAGGGCGTTGATACGCCCCTCAGCCGTAGGTGCGGACAAAGCAGCCACACTCTGCGTCGGACGGGTAGCTGCTGGTCGGTACCCTCCTCGTGACTGATGTCCTCATCCTCGTGCCTGGAACCCGCGGCCTCCTGCTCGCCCTCCAGTGCTCGGAGTGGGAAGTGTCTGCTGACCTCCTGCCCTAGACGGGCAGTCCCTCCTGATGTGGCCCGGCTGGCCACACTGGTAGCAGAGGGGAATCCGACTCCCGCCCTTAGCGGGTCCCTGCTGTTGGCTGGGCGGGGGTTCGGTGCTATCAACTGGCCCCTGTCGAGGGCCCCCAAAGGCCACTGATGGCCCTGCGAAACGTGACGACTCTCCAGCGGATGCCACGTGTCTCCTCTCTCGCCGGCCCTGTGAAAAGTCTGGCTGGTAGGGCCTCTTCCGCCCGTTGTCAGTATCTCGCGCGGACGGGTTGGTCTCCTCGTAGGTCATAGCTGCCTCCACCACCCTCGAGAATGTAGGCAACTTCAGGGGTTTGACATAACCCCGAATCGCAGGCCGGAGCCCCTCGGTGAACCTCCAAAGGCGCTCCTCCTCAGTGGCTACTGCTGTCACTGCGAAGCGGGACAACTCCAGAAAACGCATGCGGTACGCGCTCAAGGTCATCGTCCCCTGGGGAGAGTGTGGAACTCCCGCCTCCTCTGGTCCTGCCACATCTGGGGAAAGTACTGCTCGCAGAAGAGGGTGACGAACCGATCCCAGGTCGGCTCGTCCCTCTCCTGTCCCCTGACCGCCTTCCACCACCTGTGTGCTGCACTCTCCAGCTAGTACGTGGCAAAGGCCACGCGGCACTCCACCAGGGGGCGAAGGGTGTTGAAAACCTTCTCAATCTACTCGATCCAGTCCTCCACCTCGATCGGGTCCTCATCCCCCTTGAAGGAGGGGGGCTTCAGCTTCCGGAACTGCCTGAAAAGCTCGAAGTGGCGCTGCAGTGGAGATGCCAGTGCACCTCCAGGTAAAGGTGCCTCATGCACAGAAGTGTCGGAGGAAGGTGGGGGCTATGGCGGCCCATCCCCTCCCCCGCGTCCAGCGCCGCGTCCGTCGCGTGGTCCCACAGAGGACTCCCCCTCTGCAGCCCCAGGGGGCGCTCGGGGCGGTGGGTGGATCTCCTCTCGCACTATATCCTATATCAGCTGGGTGAGGTCTTGGGCCTGGATGGCCGGGAGCAGTGGCTGGTCCATTGAGACGTCAGCCGCAACACGCCCACCTCGCCGACCTTGTCCTCGGCCACGCCCGCGGCCTACCTCGTAAGTCCGGCGACGAGGCATCTCCTGCAAGGAGACGCGAAATAGAACGGAAACACATCAATATGGAGCGATATCCAACGAAGAAGTCTAAGAGCTCATGTCAAAAGAACGTTGTGGAGGGTACTCTAGTTACAGACACGTGAATTTGGTTATTTTCCAGTCAGTTGGTTCACTTCTAGGGACGACCTTGCCTGATACCATCTTGTAACGACCCGATTCTCGAATCCCTACGAGACACGAGAATTGGACCGACTCGACTAATCCCAAGACCCAGTCGTCCAACGAGAAAGTAACCAAAAGAGCAGTAAAATAAACCACATTCAACATGTATATAACAAGCAGTAACAAAATACAGCAGTAGAGAAAAGAAATACTACAGTATACACCACCACAACAGTAGAGAAATAAACATGTACATAACATGAGGCTTACAATAAAAAGAGTACAGGGAGTAACAGAAAACTACTCACTACAGCGGAAAGAAAAGTACAGAAGGTACTACAGGTAACTCTACTGGGCTCTACTAGGCTCAGCGTCCTCCGCAGCCGCTGACTCTGGCTGCTCAACACCTGGTCCTGAAAAGGTAACAAGGGTGACATGTCAACGAAACGCTAAGTAGAGTGGCAACTAAAAGCTAGAAGAAGCAGTAGAGTGGACAGTAGCTGTTATGTTTTTACTTTCTTTATTTATATCTTTCCATTTATTTACTGTTGATTTATTTCTCAGATCCTTCTCTTGATCTTAAATGTTCCTCCTGGGAACGATCTTGATTGCAGTCTTTTTCGAAAAGTAGAAGTAGCACGTGGTTCTCTCCTGGCTGGGAGAGTCCCTCGTGGTTGTCCTACCCTCAATCAACCACCCCAAGGTCGCTGACAGACGTAACGGTGACTACGGCACGTGCGATAGACGCACGGGTAGCTACCCCGCACTGGCACGCGGTCAGTCGTTTCCGTTAACAGGTGCACCCAAAGCACAGTACGGAACCAGTATAGGGTAGAGCCCTCTCAATAACAGGGGTCCAGCCCCTCCACAGTAATCAAACAGGGGTCTTGCCCCTCCACAGTCTGCGCACCCTCGCCTAACTACCCTGGTTTGCCCAGTGGGCCTAACAAGTCGGTGTAGGAGAGCTAGCAGAACCCCGGGGCCCGTGGGGTAGCTAGTGCCCTCCCTACACTAGTAGCTCTCCTCGGTACTGTGTACACGAGGGCCAAAAGTCGATACAAAGTGGCCAGTCCTAACCCCGGGTCCCTGGGGCAGCTAGCTCCGCTCTGCACTAAATAGGGAGACAATCGCTCTCCTTGGTACTCCGTACTCAAGGGTCAGCTCACCTCCCCAATTCTATTCCATTCCCTTTCCAGGAGTTCTACTCCTCATTCCTCGTAGGGTTCAAGCTCTTTTAACTCAGCCAATTCAGGTTTCACCGTTCCAGCTTTATGTCTATATAATTCATGTTCTCAACCGCAATTACCCATTTATAACAGGCAGCTGTTAACCAATTTACAGGCAGTTATCATTTCCTTTCCACTTTTCCAAGACTGCAATGTTTATATAATCAACTAGTTTTCCAGTCCTAGGATTCATGCCGTACCCTAGGATCTAGCATTCAATCTAGTTTCTCAGTCCTAGGGTTCATGCAATGCCCTAGACTCTATTAGTTGTTTCATAATTGTACATTTTTTGTTAAATAAATTAAAGGGCCACTCTACCCGCAAAATCGGGAGTACTGGGGGCGTAGTCGGCAATCCTACTTGCCTCCGCAACCCCCAGAGCCACAACGGAACAGGGTCCTAACATAAGGATCAATGGAAGAAGTTTCTCAGAACAGTATACAATTACTGTAAACAAGTAGATGAAATAAATCAGGAAAGAACAAAACTTGAAACGCGGAAAACGGACTCTGAACGAACCCTAAACGGGCCAAAAACGACGAGTCTGTCCAAAATCAGACGTCTGGAACTTCTTCCAGACGTCTTAAAATGTCGATCAGGAAATACCTCGGTCTGCGTAATCCTTCAGATGTCCAGAAGTCCGCTGGATCGTCTGGTCTTGGTTTCCAGACGTCCGATTGTCACCTCGGACGTTTAGAGATCCTCTCCGTCGTCTGGTACTGTGGCCAGACGTCTGATTCGTGTGGGATGGAGAGCCCTCGTGCCCTCCCGAACAGAACCTGCACACACACGCAACCGCTCTCATCACAAAGAGGTGCAGAGAACGCAGTGGACGACTGCATGGCCGTACATGCGTAAAATGGAGAAGGTAGGAAATTATTGTACCTGTCAGATGTCTGGACTGTCCTCCAGACGTCTTCGGCGTCGTCTGGACGTAAGTCCAGACATCTGATTCTGGGAAATTTTCCCAGAATCAGAACCCGGTTCACTCTCCGCCCGCGACGCACGGCCGCGCTGCGCCGTGTCTACCTGCTGCCCAGGCTGCAGTAGCCCCTCCACGACAACCCACACCCGCTGCTCCTCCGCCGGCCGGCTCTAGCCGCCCCGGCAAGCTCGCACCCTTGCGGTCGAGCTTCTTCCTTCCTCTCGCAACTCTCCTCCTTCCCGCACGCTCGCTACGGCCGCTGCTGCCGCACTTGCTCGCTCACACTCTCGCTAGCTCGCAGGGAGAAGGAGAAGATGAAGGCGGATGGAGTGAGGGTGAGGGAGAGGGGAGCATTTTATAAGGCAGCCGCGGGGAGAGAGAGAGGGAAATGCGACGCCTGCAGGGAGAGAAAGCGAAGACGAAGGTGGCCGGTTCAGTCTGTGCACACAGGCGCGCAGACGCGAACCCGTACACCGAAAAAATTTATTACCAGACATCTGGGAAGGGTTCCAGACGTCTGGGCCACTTCCCAGACGTCTTAAACTATGTCTGCTGCCCACGTTCGTAACAAAGCGCATTGTGCGGTTCAGGTACCATGGGCGACACTATCTCGAAGTGCCGATTGCCACAAGCCTGAATTCGCTTAAGAAATCCATAGGCGATACTATCTCAAATTGTTGATTGCCAGGAGTTCTTGGGGTCGCTATAGGTGGTGCCATCTCGAAGCATCGAAAGCCAGGCACCCTTCGAGGTTCAGTGATGGGGATAATGAATCCGACATAGACCTTGTTGATAGCTGATCCAATGTTAGACTTAGAGGAATCAAACAAATATATATATATATATATAATCCTCTTACTTTCCTTGTAGGTTGGCAATCATATCAACCTCAAATAAATCAGACCAATGCACATGCACGGATGCTTTAATCTCTAAGATCAATAAACCCTAGGGTAGAGTTAGAAATTAAGGAAACCTGTGCCTGCAACTCATCCTTAGCTGACTTAGTCTATAACTCAACAACTACTTGGGTACCTTATGATCTAGGGTTAGATGGTTCAACCTAATTTCTATGAAAAGGGCAATTAACTTATCTTGGATAACTTGGAGTGTTAAGTCATCGTTGAATTTGCTAGAGACTAGCAAAAACTAGGCATGGGGATATTTGATTAGCCCATATTTGTGGGCTATTTAGGTATTTAAGTGCATAGACATTAAGTTAATTTTAACATGTATTTAGCATGCTTTAGGATATAAAAACATTAATTATAGATTTGTTTCATGCATCACATTTTTAAGTCTTAGCATGTATTAGCTTAGTTTGCTTTATACATAATACATGCATTACATATAATTAGATATTTTATGAGGCTTTGTCTATAAATAAGCCAATTTTAATTATTTTATTTCTCCTCTTCTTCGCAGGAAACAGCTCCACCTCTCCTCCTCCAACCATATCTCCTTAGCAGTCGTGAGTTTTAATAGACACGTTCCTCCCTGTGGACACGACCCGCTCTTTTGAGTAGTTAATTTTAATTATTTTGATTAGTCTATTTTCCACCACTTAGAAATACAAATGACAAATCATTTGAATTATCATTTTGTTAAGCGAGAATCGACTCGTCAAGTATAACCATTCTCGATCAAGGTTTGAAAAGGGTCTTTATGTAAAATACTTAGAGCAGAATCCCTAACAATCTCCTCCACTGAATCAATCATGAAGCAATCATCATGGTCTACTTATTTACAAGCATTAAACACATTAAGGCAAATTGTCTTATTCCCAAATCCAATCTTTAAAGCTCCTGTTTTACAATTGATGCAAGCATTTGTAGTGTAACGACCCGAGCCCACCAAGTGACAAAACCTAGGTCGCTGTGTGCTAACAATTAACACAACTCACCTACAAGATCGCAGTCACCTAATACATAATCATAAAATATAAGCATAGCCAACAAACAATTCATATTGCATAATTTAAAGGAACATAAATTGAATACTGACCAAAAGATTTACCGTAGAACATAAGTATGTAATCCCAAGGAGATGTACAATGGAAATCTCTTTACAAACTGCCAAGTATACCTGAGTACGGAACCCAAAAATACATCAGTAAAAACTGAGTAGAGTAGAAACAACAATAGCAGAGTGCATCAGTAACCAAGCATAAGAGAAAATGGGTATTATAGCTTTAATTAATTTATTTATTAAGCATCTTGTTATCCAATTCCATCCCGTATATTGGAAGCCCAATTTATTATAGTCCACAATTTATCAATCGACGTCTCAAAGCACAAGACGATTTCGTGTAACTTCCTGCAGCACAGGACCAGTACCACTCTCCTTGCCAAGAAGACTACTTATACTCATCTAGTCACTGGTCCCCATCATCCTGGGGTCATTACGAAAAGGGGTGGCGGCTACATTGTATAGCATGAACACGTACAAATGCTATGTACCTTGAACTACATATAGCCAATAACCCACCCACCAGCTGAGAAAGAAACCACTCCAACCCTCAACCCCTGCAATCCGCTATCCTAGTTGGCTGCTAAGCTTAACCAAAGAGTCGTAGGGAAGCCAACAACTTCCTAAACCAGCCGAGAATTGGTCTAGTAGACCAAAGCTACAGCCAAAATCCAACGAATAGCAGACTAAAACTAGTTATTTAATTCCTTTAATTTCCAACAAATCCGTCATACTGGTTGTTTAATCATTTTCAGATAACTGTATCTTTCATTTTCATTCATGCAAATCATCTTTAATAATTTCACATTATTAATGACAGAATTAACAAATATTCACATTATCCTCCAACTCGTCCATTTCCAGGAAATTTCCAATTTCTGATCGTAGTTCTGATCAAACTATTATTGAACCGTCCTGTTGATGTCAGTTTTACTAAAAATAAAGTTCCTTTTGTACATGCCATGATAAAGCCATAACCAACAAGCTTAATTGCTTTATAATTCATTTCATGAAAATTATCAAATAATCTGTCGTTAACTCCTTTTAATCCGGCAGTTAACATATTACTTTGGTTATTTACATTCCAAGTCAACGACCTAATTTTTATCATTTATATTTAATATTCCAGTACCCAGAGCAACAAGAATACGTAAACAAATCCGATCTTAGCAAGAAGTAATAACACACACTAAACGGTGCAGTACGCGAAGAAAATCATTATGTAGATAAACTGTACGGAAAATGAGAGAGACTACTCTACTTAATGTCACTGCGAGGTCACTGTGACCTCACAGTGACACTAAGTAGAGTAGTCTCTCTCTTTTTACGTATCGAGAGTGAACATCTATTATTTGTCTTTCGCTCTTCTAAAGGCTTACATATTTTGTACACACTCTAGAACTAGATCGATGTTAAGATATATACGAAATAAATAAAAAAATGTCATAGATTTTATTGAAAAGTTCACCTAATAAAAAATATCATGAAATCAATTTTAAGATTTACCGTCGTGTAGATCATGGAAACGACTCCTAAAATGTAAAAAATAGACATCGTTTAACCCTAAAAATTGATCAAAATACGAACGGACATGAAATCGAAAATCCCGCACGCAAGTTCCCCCATCTCCTTTACTCTCTTTCTCTTTTCCTGGCACACACTCTTCTCTCTCCCCTTCGATCTCTCCCCGTACGACCCTCTCCCCTTTTCTCTCGCGCATGGTCCCACTCTTTCTTCCTTCCGATCTCTCTCTCTCTCTCTTTTCGATTTCCCTCTCTTTATCTCTGCTGATCTCTCTCTCTCTCTCTCTCTTTCTTTCTCTTCTCTCTCTCCCATTCTCTTCTTTCTCTCTCAGATTTCCCTCTCTACCTCTCTCTCTCTCGATTGCTCTCTCTCTTATTTATAACCCAATCACATTGATAACAACAAAAACAACAAACAAAACGTGGTGCCTCCTCCGAATGAGTCCACCGACTTAAATTTTTTTTATATAATAAGAATTATTAATAATATTACCTTTTACATAATAACCACGGTTGGGTAGTTTTGTTTTGTTTTTTTTAACTTTCATCCCGAAATTTGAATTTTCGTAAAATAGATATTATTAGAAAGTTTACAATGGGGGAATTTAATGATGCTAGTTTCAATATATTTTGGACACATTTTCCAAAGATGATTTTGTTTCACAAAAATGTAATTATTTCAATTTTTGAACTATAATAATTCGATTCATGCTTGGAAAGTGACAACAGATTCATCTTAATACATAGTCTTTACCTCAAAAAGTAGGTTCAGGTCTTTACATGCAGTGGCTAGGAAAGGTCATCCTAAGATAATAAAGGGTCTTTGGACTAGTTGGATGGGTTTGTATCAAGAATGAGGAATCAACAAGGAAGAACAAGTCTTCTACCTTAACCAAGACACCCTCTAATAATCCCTTGGGTGTCCTCAAAGATCAATCAACAACTTGTAACACCATAGGACTCGATTTTAGTTCTCCTCCTCCCAATAATTCATAAACTGAGCTAGGCAGAATATTAACCCCTGCTCCACGATCAAGAAGAGCCTCTTCTATTCTTTGATTTCCAATCACAACAGAGATCAAGGGGGCTCCTGGGTCTTTAAGTTTAAGAGGGGTCAAGTTTTAACTAATAGCACTGGCCTGTTGAAGTAAGACAACCTTATTGGGAACTTGTTTTCTTGTTCTCTTTTGGGTACATAAGTCTTTAAGGAATTTTGCATAGGATGAAGTTTATTTCAAAGCTTAAAGAAGAGGTAAATTGATTTGAACTTGTTTGAATGTTTTCATAATTTCATTCATCCTAGCATTTTGCTTACTAAATAAAGGTTGGGTATTAGGATCCTTCAATCTTTAAGGGAAGAGAGCTTTAAGTTGATATGAGGAGGGGGATTCTCTAGAATTGGGTTGTGGTTCAATGACTTTGTGACTTCCTCCTCTTCTTCCTCATAAGTCTTTTGTGGTTCCTCAACAGAAGTGTTTTTGGGTGGATCCAGCTTCCTCACTTCTTTTCCATTACGAAAATAGATACTGCTTGTGCTTGCTTATGAAAGGCTACCCCTTCCCCTTAGGATTTCCTTCAGGCTGGCTAGGTAACTTCCCTCCTAGTGAGGGTCTTCATGATATGGCCTAATTGTGGCTACAAATCTGCAATAGTTTTTGTATGTGATTGTAGTAACAACTGATTTGACTCTTGCATTGCCTTCATCATAGCTTTCATTTCATCAATCTAAGATGTTTGGGCTTTCTATTGGTTCCTTTGGAAGTTAAGGTTCTGTGTTTGGTAAAGAGGTTTTGGTCCAGAATTGAACTTCTTGGTTGTCTCAAGGGGAAATTAGGATTGTTTCTCCAACCAGGATTGTATATGTTTGAATAAGGATTATTCATAGGGTGAGAGAAACCTTGTGCAAAACTAACCTCTTCATGGATAAGCTCAAGAAATTGGTTAACCAAATGGCATTCTAAAGAAGAGTGGTAAGTACTTTAGTTTGGCAAAGAGAACATTCTGCCAAAGGTTGAGTTAGAGATGATTTTTGGTGCATTGGCTTGGAGCTTACAGCAAGTAGTTTATTGAACTTTTGATTAAGAAGCTCCAATTGTTGGGTCAAGGCTCGGGATACACCTACTTCACTCGCATCTTTTCTTTTATTTAGGACTGTAGTTGACCTATCTAAGAATGATGTAGCAAGATGGAGGGAATTTTCACTTATAGTTTCAAATAGGTTTCATGCTTCTTCCGTCTTAGTCAAAAAGGTTCCTACACAGGCTGCATCAATTGTTTGCCTATGTTCTTCAGAAAGTCCATTATAGAACCTTTCGATAAGTTGTCATATAGGAACTTGGTGATGGGGACACATTCATAGAAGATCTTTAAATCAATCCCTGGTTTCATGAAAATGCTCCCCATCCTATTGAGGGAATCTTATGATGGCCATTCTATAATGATTAGCTTTACTCATAAGGAAATATTTTTTACGAGCTCAGCTCTCAACAAAGGCCAAGTGGTAATGTCACCATCTAAGGTATGATACCAATGTTTAGCCTTGTCCTTTAACGAGAAGGAAATAAGTGCCTCATTAACAACTCGTCAGAAAACCCTTGGATTTTAACAGTGGAACAGACCTTAGTGAATTCATCTAGGTGCTTATACGAGTTATCATGATTGGTACCATATAAGGATGGAAGTAATTGAATCGTGCTACTTTTAATCTCATAAGGCAAATCATTTCCCCGAGGTTGTCAAAGTTGATTTGCAGGGTAGTCATTTGGCACAAAATAATCCTTCAAGGACCTAGGGGCCTCCTGGTTTTCTAGTTCTTTTACCATGGCTTGCCTAGATTGTTTTTTTCTTAAGAGTTGCAATGGTTCAGGATTGAAAACAACTTAAGTCTTAGAGCCTTCTATGTGACGACCTGAGTCCCACCAACTGATGAAACTCGAGTCGATGTGTGCTAACAACTAGCACAACTCGCCCATAAGATCGCAGTCACCCAATGCATAATCATAAAATATAAACATAGTCAATAAACATTCATATTGCAAAATTTAAAAGAGCATAAATTGAATACTAACCGGAAGATTTACCATAGTATATAAGTCCATGGAGATGTAAAACAGAAACCCTAAAAACATACTTGCTTAATCTACCGAGGTTTTGGTTAGGATAAAATTCACCTAAACCCTATAGAAATTATAGAAAAATATTCTCTAGGGTTTTGTATGTTTGATTTGATCATTGGAACCTATTTTGACCTAAAACTGAGTCTCAGATAGACAGTATGGAAGAGAGGTTCTTCGGTGGGGAACGACAAGGAAGAATGGGAAGGAACAGCCCTGGCTTTGGTACACCAAGTGCGGACGAAGAAGACGAAGATATTAGCGTTCCCAAGTTGGCGGTTGGGAGGTCAGAGATGACGAAGAAAGAGGCTCGTCGGAGCTTGGTTGGAGAGGAGCTGAAGGTAGGGTTAGGAAGAGGTTTTTGGCCCCAAAACCTTGTTGAAGAGAACGGGTAGGCCTCAGGGAGCGGTTAGAGCTTGGAAGCCAAGCTTCCAAGCTTGGAAAGCTCGTCGGAGTTGGAAACCCAACTCTTTGAAGGATTCTCATGAGGATTTGGGTGCAAATCAGAGCCCAATGTGTGGCTCAAGTTGTAGATCTTCTTAGGAATCTCCCTTCCAATTTTTGAAGAGATTGAGCGAGAAATCAGGGAGATCTTCCTATTTGAAGATTATCGGAGTAGGATGTAGGAAACTGCAGGCGGCAGGGACCTATTTGTGAGGAAGGAGATGATGTTAGGGGGGGTAAATGAAAATACTTTCAAAAGCTAGGGGTACGGGTATGAGAGAAAGAATCAGAGTGGATTGAAATGCAAACTTAGTCAAGATGATCTTTAATTAGGCCTAAATTTTGGTACAAACCTAATTTGAACCCAAGGAATCTGATGGTAAAGTCAGATTTAGGTTTTGACAAAGTTTGGTTAGGTAATTTATGCAAAAATTCAAATTAGGGCTACTGTCTATCTGAGACTCAGTTTTAGGTCAAAATAGGTTCCAATGATCAAATCAAACATACAAAACCCTAGAGAATATTTTTCTATAATTTCTATAGGGTTTAGGTGAATTTTATCCTAACCAGAACCTCGATAGATTAAGCAAGTATGTTTTTAGGGTTTCATATGTCATTTAATTCTCAAAACGTGTGAAAATCCATTTCTGTCTACATGGACCTACTTGTTAGACATTTAAGACCATTTTGAAAGTTTGGCCCTACTAAGAGGGGTGACGTAATAAAATGCGAAAATAAACAATATCACAGAATAAACAAACACACAAAGTACACAAAGAATTTTTAGGTGGAAACCCAAACCGGGTGAAAACCACCACCTAACCCTCTCGAGTTAGGATTTTCCGATCAACCTAGTTGATCAAATCCACTAACCGAATCACTTTAAAACGAGGGTGATTCAACCTCAGTACAACCACGTTACAAGTACGAGGGTAGCGTTCCTCAACCCCTTCTCTCCACGAGAAGGATTTTGTCCCACGAAGGAGACGGGAATTCGCAAAGCGAATACCCAACCAAAAGACAAAGATAAAATAAACAACAAACCTATAGAGCCAACAAAGTAATAAACCTAAGCTTCTATAGGAATTAGGAAACTCCCCTTTGCAAGGAGTGCGTCGACGATGACGTGGTTGCGTGAGCCACGCAACGACGCAATGTCGCTCTCGTGAACAACGGCGGGAGAGCGGGTGCGCGAAGGTTTGATGCTCTCAAGGGAATGGAGCTTAAGCTTGGAGAGCAAGATCTTTTCTAGATACAAAAGAGTGTGAAAGTGTGTAGCTAAGTGTATCCAAGTGTATATCTTGTGTCTTTCTTAGTGTGTCTAGGTGTGTAAAGGCTCCCCTCTATTTATAGAGGCCTTAGGAAGGCTTTGGAAGGCTTAGGAAAGGTTCTATAGCCATTGGGAACAAAGTTCAAGAGAATCAGGCCGAAATCAGGACAATGATTACATTTGACAGGGTTATCAGACGTCTAACTCTGGCATCAGACGTCTGGAAGGCCAATTTAAGATGTCTGATTCCAAGGTCAGACGTCTGATTTTGGGCGGGTCTCTCCCTGACTTGGATCAGATCTAAACAGGGTTTTTGCGCAAGTCCATCAGACGACATACAGGACATCTGGAACTATGTCTGGACGTCTGGAAACCTACTTCTACTGTGGGAATTGATTTCCAAACGTTGCAACGGCTAGAAAATCTCTGAGAAGAGATTTTGGGTCAACCGAGGCAAAACAGTCATTTATCAGACGTCTGGAAAGGCCTAAGGACGTCTGATAAAGCTCTAACGGTCATAATCTTGAGCGCCTGCTAAGCTAGCCAACGGTCCACTATCTGGACGTCTGGCAAGTCCATCAGACGTCTCCTAAGACGTCTGGTATAAGGGTCTGGACGTCTGATTTCATCAGACAGAACTAACTATGTCCAGCCTAACAGTTATCAGATGTCTGAAACAACAGTCAGACGTCTTAAAATACTTTATCAGATGTCTGATTTGGGAATTAGACGTCTGGAAGTGCTGTTTGAACCCTATATTGGTTTTCTAAGTATTCTACAGAAAACCTAAGTATCCTAAGGTTGTGCCGGTGTTCCTAGGACTACTGTTAGGGTTCTTTGAGGCTCTTTAACATAATTTTCTAAGGAAAATAAAAAGAGCAAGAAAATAAAGACAAGAGATACAAGAAAGGATTAAAAAGAATCTATCCTATTCTTCTTGTCTTCTATCTTCAATCTGTCGCTCCACGCGAACCTCCTCTGTTTTCCGTCAAGCTCCTCCAATCCATCCTGGATGCGAGCTCGAACTCCGTTTAAGCACGTCTTCATTTGCAATTGACCTGAAATCTAGGACTCAAATTGCAAATGTTAAATAACACGTGTTTTGTTATCATCAAAACAAATGATCGTGGTGCTCTAGCACCAACAATCTCCCCCTTTTTGATGATGACAAAATCGTAAATAATAATGCATAAAAAAAACCTCCCCCTTTTTGACAATATCAAAAAGGTTTGATTGGTTTTAAATTTCCTATAACTCCCCCTTAAGACATGCTCTTCTATGAATTTATTTTAACAAAGGTGATATTCTCCCCCTTTTTGTAACAAGATAGCTATTATTTTTCTCCCCCTTAATAAAGGAAATTTAGATACCTTACATCTCCCCCTTAAAAATTGACAATTAGCTCATCATTTTTTAACTCCCCCTATCTAAATGCTTATAAAAAGATAGGGTTAAGAATTTTACCTCACCTACCATGGCCAATAAAATGGCCCGAATGGTGGTGGTGGATGCCACATCGGATGGGGCTCCCATCCGTAGCTTGGAGGCCCGGGCATCGGCGCCGGTCTCCAATCTGGTGGTCAACGTGCGGCGGGTCCGTCGTTTGTTCGCCGTCTCATCGGTCTTCTTGTTCTCCTCCTTGGTCTACTCCTTGGTTCTCCCAACTCGAGTTGACCAGACTTGAGCTTGTAGGTCCAGTCCTTTATGTTGCAATTATCCCTGAACCCTACAAAATAAGATTCTAATTCTTTTTTCGGTATCCAAGTGGGCTTGGATCCGGATTTGTTAGCGGGTCTCCTTGACGGAGATCCTTTCTCAACCTTAGGGCTATAAAAATTATCTACTTTATTGATTAATTTGTTAGAGTTTTTCCTAAGACATGCAATTTCTTTTTCTATAATATCCATCTTGGTCTTTAAATCAGAAATTTCTATTTTTAGACTAACATTTTCCTCAATCAATTTATTATCTTCATTGATGAGGTCTTGATTTTCTAATAATAGGTTATCATTTTTAGGACTAGCTTCTATGTCCTTAAGTTGTTTTTCTAACCTATCATTTTCATTTTTAAGAAAACTAAGGTTCTTCTTAATGCTTTTATTTTCTATCTTAAGTGATTTACTAATCTCAAATAGTTCATTAAAAGCTTCTTGTAAATCAAAATTTACCTCATTGTCGCTGTCGTCGCTTCCGCTTTCGCTGTCGCTGTTGCTTCCTCTGGCCATGAAACCAAAGCAAGCGGTTTCTTAGTTTTCTTCTTCTTCTTCCTCCGAGCTCATCTGTTCATGAGTGTCTTCTAACTTCCCCCATATCTCGTGGGCGGTAGTGCACTCTTGGATTTTCTCGAACTCTTTCGGACTCAACGCGCAATACAGGGCATTCATTGCCTTTGCGTTGAGTGAAAGCTCTCGAATATGCAGCTGCGAGTAGCCTCCCGCGGGTTTTTCTGGGATCTCAAATGGCGTCTCGCATCTGGCCCAGATCGTGAAGTCGGTGGCTTGAAGCCAGGTCTTCATCCGCAACTTCCAGTAGGGGTAGTTGCTCCCGTCGAAGAACGGCGGACGGGTTGTGGACTGCCCCTCGGAAATCCTGCTTGTGGAACAGCTTCCCTCCATGATCTTCTTGCCGGGTGTTACTCCGATCTTGCAAGAACCTGCTCTGATACCAATTGAAAGTTTGGCCCTACTAGGAGGGGTGACGTAATAAAATGCGGAAATAAATAATATCACAGAATAAACAAACACACAAAGTACACAAAGAATTTTTAGGTGGAAACCCAAACCGGGTGAAAACCACCACCTAACCCTCTCGAGTTAGGATTTTCCGATCAACCTAGTTGATCAAATCCACTAACCGAATCACTTTAAAACGAGGGTGATTCAACCTCAGTACAACCACGCTACAAGTACGAGGGTAGCGTTCCTCAACCTCTTCTCTCCACGAGAAGGATTTTGTCCCACGAAGGAGACGGGAATTCGCAAAGCGAATACCCAACCAAAAGACAAAGATAAAATAAACAACAAACCTATAGAGCCAACAAAGTAATAAACCTAAGCTTCTATAGGAATTAGGAAACTCCCCTTTGCAAGGAGTGCGTCGACGATGACGCGGGTGCGTGAGCCACGCAACGGCGCAATGTCGCTCTCGTGAACAACGGCGGGAGAGCGGGTGCGCGAAGGTTTGATGCTCTCAAGGGAATGGAGCTTAAGCTTGGAGAGCAAGATCTTTTCTGGACACAAAAGAGTGTGAAAGTGTGTAGCTAAGTGTATCCAAGTGTGTATCTTGTGTCTTTCTTAGTGTGTCTAGGTGTGTAAAGGCTCCCCTCTATTTATAGAGGCCTTAGGAAGGCTTTGGAAGGCTTAGGAAAGGTTCTATAGCCGTTGGGAACAAAGTTCAAGAGAATCAGGCCGAAATCAGGACAATGATTACATTTGACAGGGTTATCAGACGTCTAACTCTGGCATCAGACGTCTGGAAGGCCACTTTAAGACGTCTGATTCCAAGGTCAGACGTTTGATTTTGGGCAGGTCTCTCCCTGACTTGGATCAGATCTAAACAGGGTTTTTGCGCAAGTCCATCAGACGACATACAGGACGTCTGGAACTATGTCTGGACGTCTAGAAACCCACTTCTACTGTGGGAATTGATTTCCAAACATTGCAACGGCTAGAAAATCTTTGAGAAGAGATTTTGGGTCAGCCGAGGCAAAACGGTCATTTATCAGACGTCTGGAAAGGCCTAAGGACGTCTGATAAGGCTCTAACGGTCATAATCTTGAGCGCCTGCTAAGCTAGCCAACGGTCCACTATCTGGACGTCTGGCAAGTCCATCAGACATCTCCTAAGACGTCTGGTATAAGGGTCTGGACGTCTGATTTCATCAGACAGAACTAACTATGTTCAGCCTAACAGTTATCAGACGTCTGAAACAACAGTCAGACGTCTTAAAATACTTTATCAGACGTCTGATTTGGGAATTAGACGTCTGGAAGTGCTGTTTGAACCCTATATTGGTTTTCTAAGTATTCTACAGAAAACCTAAGTATCCTAGGGTTGTGCCGGTGTTCCTAGGACTACTGTTAGGGTTCTTTGAGGCTCTTTAACATAATTTTCTAAGGAAAATAAAAAGAGCAAGAAAATGAAGACAAGAGATACAAGAAAGGATTAAAAAGAATCTATCCTATTCTTCTTGTCTTCTATCTTCAATCTGTCGCTCCACGCGAACCTCCTCTATTTTCCGTCAAGCTCCTCCAATCCGTCCTGGATGCGAGCTCGAACTCCGTTTAAGCACGTCTTCATTTGCAATTGACCTAAAATCTAGGACTCAAATTGCAAATGTTAAATAACACGTGCTTTGTTATCATCAAAACAAATGATCGTGGTGCTCTAGCACCAACACATTTGATCTTTGATTAACCCCTGAGAAATCCCGTAATTGTTTTACAATTGAAATATGCTGTTAAAACTACAGTTTTACCCCTGTTTTCTTGTTATTCTCTCAGAATGGATTTGTAATGAATTATGGTCCTCTGCCTGTTATATATGTGCATTTATTCCTTGATTATGACTAATTAAAGCTAGATATGGCTGATGATGACATTATCATCATACCCCCATGCCTAACTTTTGCTAGTCCCTTAGCAAAATCTCATGGAATCAACTCAAATTCTAGACCATGTCATTTTATGCTCAGATTTCTGATGTGTGCTTTCTTCTGTAGATTAGGTTAGAATGCTAACAATAGGCCTAGAGGTACTCAAGTACCAACCAAGATCCGGGCCTGACTAGCTTTAATCTCAATCTACCACAAAGGTTTCTAAAGCCCACAGGAACTAACCTATGGTTCGTTGAACTCTGCGGTTAAAGCACTCATGCTTAAAACATGGTTAGTTTAGGTTCAGTTTGCAGTGTGTTTTTGTAAGAGTGAGCTAGAAGAATTTTTTGCGTTTTTTGAAGAGTTTTCTCTCTCTTTTTCTTCTTTATTTCTAGCTTTGGATTGACTTTACAACACGGTCTATATTGGATTCCTAGCTCCTACCATCAATACTCGCAGGGTCCTTGGCTTTCAATACTTCGAGATAGCACCGCCCATGGCAACCCCCAGGATCCTGGCTTTCGATACTTCGAGATAGTGCCGCCCATGGCATTCTGTAGCTAAATTCAGACCCTGGCAATCAACATTTTGGGATAATTCCACCCATGGCACTTGAATCAGCACAAGGTACTTACGTGCCCCCAATAGGATATTTAGATATCCTAGGAGACAAGCACTAAGGAGACGATATGTTATTGTGCATCTTCGAGGGAAATTTCCCACCTCTCTGCACCGAGAACTCATCTAAATCAACTTGTGTTGATAAGCTGCTCCTAATCTAGGTAGCTTTTTCAGAATAGAATTAACGCATTTGCGTTAATTTTGATTATTAAGCGCACTAAACCAGACTGTGTGTGGATTAGGGTGCTTAGGTTACCGAGTCTTGCAAACCAGAGGTCAGTTAACGATGTCAAATAATCCCTAAGCCTTAGACCTAATACTTAAGTTTTGCATTTTCCTCAACCTCTTGAGGACTATTCAGATCTTAACAGATACGTGAATTTTTAAGCCTAAAACAAGCCCAAGAGGCCTAAGATCAGCACTCATACTAATCTTTGTATCTCTTAGCACTTTTTGACTTTTATTTCTTTCTTTTGATTTGGTCTAGAACTTAAATAGATTCTAGAATCTTTTACTAATGACTAATTCGTTTCTTTCAAATTGTTTCTCCTTTTTGACATTTAAATCACCTCCTCTTTTCCTCTCTAGAATGATTTGCAATTTAATTTTTCAAAATTTCCTCCCTTCTCCCATTTTTTTTGTTCCTTTTTATTTTTTTATTTTTTTTGGAATATGTATTTTTTTGTAAGAACCCTTCAAAACTTTGAATTTTTATGTGCTTACACTTTAACACCCCCCTATGCCTAAGTTTTGCAATGTCCTCATTGTAAATGGAGGATATGAAACAGTTAGGGTTCAGGAGTTAGAACAAGATAATCGAGTGGGTGAATGGGTCGAGGTGACTATTGTAGATGATTTCAAGCTCTGGTACAAGTACCAGAGATGGAGTCAACTGTTCTAAAATTGAACTTAGAGTGCAATAGACGTGAAGTAAAAAAGGATAATCAGAAGGATCTCGGGTTTTTAAAATGACGAGTTACCTCATGTTAAGCACTAAATTCAATGCCTTCAGCCGAGCAGAAAATGGTATGGAGAAGAGGTGGTCAAATCAGACAAGTTTTGTAGAATAAGCACCTTGATCAATAGCCTGGTTGGTCCAACCAGGTGCTTATTCAAGTCAACAGGCTGATGATGTAGCTCAAACCCAATCAATTTGGTGGGTTGACAGATGTGAATCAGTAGATGAGGAACCTACCATATACTCTGTGACTCAAAGAGATGTGGAAGTGTGCAGCTAGGGTTTGGCTAAATCATATCAATTTGGTTAGAGTAGGGATCCTCAAATGAAAAAGGGTCGGTGGAGGATGTAGGAACCCTACAGAAGTGATCAGAGAAGGATGGGGCATTATTATTAGTCTAATCAAAGTCTGAAACCTAATTGTAATGTGGAGAATCATGTGTAACCGGCTCATCGAGAGGGGAATCATAGTAGAAATTGAGTCCGGTTGCGGGTTGGGGTTGAAAATGGATTTTGGAAGGTTTTGTATGTGTTGTAGAAGAGGTGTTTTCTTTCGAATCATTGACCTCAGTGTCAGAATCAAAAGACAGGTTGTGGATGCTGAGGTCATAGATTGGCTCGTAATCATCAGGAAATAACAGTTCTTCGATATCAGAGTAAGATTCAAAATCATCAGAGAACTTGTGAGAATCATGTTCTAAATTTGACTCAGGATCAAAGGTTCCACCTCTGAGGAAATCAAGATGTGGAGAAGCAGCAACCTAACTTGGGTCTATCCTATTCTCAGATTCCAAGCTAAAAAAGGTGTCCCTATTAGGCATAGGCTCGGGTTCTTTGCTTGTAGGGTAGACCCAATCAATCCCTAACTCTTCCAACTCCTCAATTTCTGTATCATAGATTGGAGTGACTTCCGAAAAATCAATCTGTATCTCTGAGGAGTTTGGAGAGGTGCATTCATTAAATACAATCCTAGATTCATAATCCAAATTCAAAATCTGATTTCCATTACACAGGGCCTTGTAATCATCCCAATAAGGCTCAGATCCAAATTCTAGGTTAAGGGTGTGGGTTGGATCACTAGAATCTAGGTTGGACTCGACAGGGATGTCAGAATTGCTCTTGAGAGTCACCTTTTTAGAATAAGGGACGGAATTTACACCTTCGAGAGGTTCTGACTCAATCTCATTATCACAGGTGTCTAGGAAATCTAAGCTTGGTGAACCAGGCTCTTGATTTTCTAGGGCTGGCTCAAAATTGTGAATACCTATAATCGGATCCTCCCAACCTATCTCAAGATCAAGAATGTTAATTTGTTCGTAATTTGAATCAGGTTCCATTTGGGTTGGGGGTCCATAACAAGTTTGATCATCAAACTCGAGATTTGGGAGATTACATGGATTACTGGAATTACTCCAAGATGTCATCTTATCTTCTGACCGGTATTTTTGATCAATGGATCTATACAATTTATTCAAAAATTCTCCCCGTTCTTTCAAAAAATTTTGGACTTCTTCCGAAACTGAAGGATTTAACGAATATTGTAGACAATCATTGTTGCGTAATTTCACCAATTCCATGTGTTCTACTAAGAGATCATCCCAGGTTGAACCGTGGTTTAGTTGTATGCATATCATCTCCATACGGTTCAAAATGTGGTTCATTGATTTCTTAAATCTATCTTGAATGTCCCTTTTACAATATTCGTCATGGTGTCTATAGGCATTCTCAATTATCTTTTCTTTCATGCTCCTTTGGGACTCAGGTTTTCTAGACAGTCTTCCTATATAGCCAGGCTACATTTTTGAATCAAGTGGTGGAATCAAGATGTTGAATCAAAACTCGAGATTAGATTTGAAGTTGATGAGACCCAATAGAAATCCCTAAGATGATCTGTGTATGTGCACTAGAGAAAAGATGAGGGACTGGATGTTGTTGGACTCCATCAAGGTACCCAAAGATTTTTGGATGTTATAGAGGTTCGGGGCGGATGATACCCCTGGATCAGAAAGTCGTCCACCTGAGAATTACCTGGGCAGCCAGGAAGGGAGAGTCCCACAAAGACCCCTACACGGTAGAGCATCCCCACGGGTTACAGGGTTTTCGCCACCTGACCTTCTTGTCACTGAGGGTCCAGGTAGACCAGAATGGATAACTTGACCTCCTAAGTCTACCAATTTTAAGTCCTAATTTGTGCCTTTAATTTCACTTATTTAGAAGTTAATTTGACTTGTGACCTAATTTGGAGGTTGGTTGGCCTACTAGGTAGATCAACTTCACTTGACTTGCCCTAAAGATGGTAGAATGAAATCTAGGTCAAGACCTAGAAATCACCCTGAATTGACTCTCAAGTTATTAGGTCCAAGGGTTTTAGGGTTCAAGTAGATTTAGAGCCTGATTTTTAGAGCTTTTGTTGATTAGATTTTTTCAACCAAGGGCTTGGATAACACACAAACGCTGGTGGGTTATTTCTTTTTATGCAGGCAAGTGTGAATTAGCACTCCAAAACCCTAAAATGGAAACCCTAATTGGCTCTATTCTGCATCCAATTTGATATTAACTTGTTCACCCTGGGCTTCAAGCAAGACAGGTGCTACCCAAAGTGATTTAGAAATTACGCGTAGTCCCTAATAGGTGCAGGCAAATAAGGTAGGGAATCTCTAATAGAATCGTCTTAAGCTTTAATCATATATGAAATTTGTTCGCAAATCAGGAAACTTGCCATTTAAATGATGATTGCTATCAAAATAAGATAGGTGATTCCTAATTGATTGTTTCCATTTATTTTCTCTTCCCAAGATTAAAAGGTTGATTGGGGAAGCATAGAGAAGTTACCTGCCCTGGCATGACTATTTGGCACGGAAGATCACCTCGTGAAGTACCTTGCAAAATCACAAGAAATCAAACAGGGCAAGTTAGTGCTCAAATATAATCAGATAAAATAGAGAATAGCAGTGAATTGCACGTTGCTCCCCGGCAATGGCGCCAAAATGTTGTAGCGGGCTAGATTAAGGTTTTAAAAGATGCATTCATTATAGTAATAATTCCTAAAGAATAGCTCAAACAATAGATAAAATTTATAACTCAAATTTACGAAATGAAGTCCGAGGTCGTTCACTGGAAGCAAATATGGAATTTACGCGCCAATCTCAATATATAATGTAAATGAGCACAATTAATTACTCAAAATCTAATATGCAATTATGGCATGAGTATATGAAGAGTAAAAAGTAATCTAGACAAAATAATGGTGATTTGGATCACCAATTATAAGTCTAACACATAGAACAATTACTCAAATATAATCAAATGAAGGAGCAGATAATAAAAAATCAGACGTCTTAAAAGACGTTGCTACAGTGCTCCTCTTTGATTTTCTTCTGCCTGCTTCTTGCCTTCTCTTTCTCTTCTTTCTCTACATGCACAGTCCCTCTTCCTTCTCCTTTTCTTCTACGGTCCTCCTCTTCTTCTTTGGCTTCTGTCTCTTCTTCTCCCTTTAGCTCTCCTTCCTCTTCTTCTCTTTTCCTTTATGTACAGGGGGAACTCTTCTTCAGATGCAGCTAAGTGTTAGCCGTTACACAATAGAGCAAAACCCCCCTTAACCCTGCACTCTCTCTCTCTTTCTTCCTCTCCTCTTCTTAGGGATAACCGAGTAGTCGAGTATCGGATCAGAGCGCACCCAGGACCAGGGCTACCAGTGTGGTGTAGTGACCGAGGTGTGCAGAGGCATAGGTGGGTATACGAGTTATACTAGGCCCACGTGCAAGGTGTCATGGGTGAGATCAGTGAGGATAGCAGGGGACCTCACCCCCCTGTGTGACTTGAGGCAAAGAGCTGGTGTCACAAATTCAATTTATGTTACTACATTTGCTTGGTGGTTAATGATGTGGGACTAAAGTCCCACACTTTCCTTCGTGCATAGTAGGCAGCAGCTGGAGGTGGAAGTATTCTTCAATTGGTAGCGGTTGCAGCTTGGGGTCTTTAATCCAAGACTTGCAGCAGATCCTAGGACGTAGCCACATCGATTGAGAGTAGCACTAGGTCGTCTCAACACTGGAGGAGCTTGATTGTGGTCGGGGATGGTGGCGGTGGTGGCGGCGAACTGGTGAAGACCTGGAATATGAATACGGGCTCAAAGTCCCTAATTAAATGGCTCCTTAGCTTCGCCGTAGCACGGCGAAGGTGATGGTGACAGTCTTGTGGAGGATGGCAGCGTGTAGAGGGTGGTTGATGACGGAGAAGACGGCGTGAAGGTGAGTTGTTCGGTGGTGGTTGTGAGTGGGTGAAAGGTGGAATAAATATGGGGTTTTGTGCAGGAAGGCAAGTTGGAGATCGTAGATCGGTTGGTGAGGGGTTTGAGTGTGTGAAGCGAGCAGAAACCCTCGCTGATGATGTTGCCAGAGGTGGAGACGAAGGCGGCTTGCGTAGACGTCGAGGGGATATTTTTTTTATTTTTGAGGGTGTAAAACTAACCTAAGAGAACTAAGGAAACTAACTACCTATTCTAAGTGGACGAAAGGAGGGAGAACAATGCTGGCTTTGATCGGCCAATGCTATGGAAGAGAGGATCTTCAGTGGGGGACGGCGAGGAAGAATAGGAAGGAACAACCCTGGCTTTGGTACACCAGGCGCGGATGAAGGAGACGAAGATATTGGTGCTCCCAAGTTGGCAGTTGGGAGGTTGGAGACGACGGAGGAAGAGGCTCGTCGGAGCTCAGTTGGAGAAGGGTCGGAGGTAGGGTTAGGAAGAGGTTTTTGGCCCCAAAACCTTCCTGAAGAGAACGGGCAAGCCTTGGGGATCCTTATATAGGCCTCAGGGAGCTATTATAGCTTGGAAGCCAAGCTTCCAAGCTTGGAAGGCTCGTCAGAGTTGGAAACCCAACTCTTTAAAGGATTCACATGAGGATTTGGGTGCAAATCAGAGCCCAACGCATGGCTCAAATTGTAGGAGATCTTCTTAGGAATCTCCCTTCCAATTTTGGAAGGGATTGAGCGAGATATCATGGAGATTTTCCTATTTGAAGGTCACCAAAGTAGGATTTAGGAAACTGCAGGCGGTGGGGACCTATTTGTGAAAAAGGAGATGAAGTTAGGGGGGTAAACATAAATACTTTCAAAAGCTAGGGGTACGGGTGTGGGAGAAAGAATCAAACTGGATTGAAATGCAAACTTGGTTAAGATGATCTCTGATTGAGCCCAAATTTTGGTACAAACCTAATTTGGACCTAAGGAATCTAATGGTTAAGTTAGATTTAGGTTTTGACTAAGTTTTATTGGGTCATTTATGAAAAAATCCAAATTAGGGCTACTGTCTGTCTGAGACTCAGTTTTAGGTCAAAATGGGTTCCAATGGTCAAATCAAACATACAAAATCCTAGAGAATATTTTTCTATGATTTTTATATGGTTTAGGTGAATTTTATCCTAACCAGAACCTCGGTAGATTAAGAAGGTATGTTTTTAGGGTTTCAGATGTCATTTAATTCTCAAAACGTGTGAAAACCCATTTCTATCTGCATGGACTTACTTGTTAGACATTTAAGACCATTTGATCTTTGATTAACCCCTTAGAAATCCCGTAATTGTTTTACAATTGAAATATGCTGTTAAAACTATAGTTTTACCCTTATTTTCTTGTTATTCTCTCATAATGGACTTGTAATGAATTATGGTCCTCTGGCTGTTATATATGAGCATTTATTCCTTGATTATGACTAATTAAAGCTAGATGTGGCTAATGATGATGTTATCATTAGGATGATCGAGACCTCCTCGTTGAAGAATCCTCAAGAGCTCCTAAATGGTCTGAGTTGACTACTGCAACTACGCAGCTAACTCCTTGAACCTCGTAGCGGACTCCCTATCCTGTGTAGTTAGCTCCTCGATCCACTACTCCTCGTCTCGGCAGCATAATGCCACAATCTCCTTCCTCATCTCCACTACCTCTGCTGAAGATGATGATGCCTCCTTTTTCCCATATCAGTTGGGTGGCATGACGATCCAAAAAGCCCCCTTTGTTGATAGTGGCTGCTAAACGGTACCAGAGTTGTCATCTTCGAGAGGATGCATTAAGTTGAAAAAATTAAATTAAGTAATATTATGTAAACTTAATTAAAAAATACAACATAAGTTTTTCGTAATTTAACTTACGTGTCTCTATTGGTATGTGTCATGAAGCCAATCGTTGTTCCCCTCATAACTCATCTTGCTATGAGTGACCTCATATACTCCCCCCCCCCCCCCCCCCGAGGTGAAAGGTGACTTATAGCATTAAGCACCAGAACTCAAAATGTAATAAAATTACTCTAAATTGAACTAAGAAGCTTCCTAAGCTTCTTGTGCATCTTAGAAACACAATAATTGATTCCTTAAACACTTGATGAAGTGTAATGATCTTAAATTAACTCAGAAAGGAGTTTGAGTTTGCTAGAACCATAGATTCATTGAATCCTTCAATAAACTGAGGCAAATTACTCTACAGGTTGATACGATGGTGATGAAGTGATCAATTAGGTGGTTTAACTCCTCTGACCTCTGCCATGGATAGCAAAGGCCTGAGCTTGAAAGGAATTTAGGCATTTGGTGAAATTAAGCTAATCGGATCGGGAAAGAAGTGGAAATGTACCTTGAAGAGATGAGAAGGGTGGAATAGGGGCTGAAATCATGGATCGAGGTTCGGACAAGGCTAGATTGGCCTTGTCGAAGACAGAGGAGATGAGAAGAAGGAACTTAATCTAAGCTACTCCTATCTAATTGTGTGCCTAAATTTAACCTAGAGACTACACCTAGAAGTTAGAACTACTTACCTGAAGAAATGGTGAGAGAGTGCTTCGGCTTTGGCACGTCAGAGGCAAGAAGAAATCAGAAGAGTTGAGGAAGAACTTCGATAAGAAGTTTGAAGCGAATTAAGGGAGTGTGTCACGCTTCAACGCCATTGGCAAGGCGGAGGAGAGGAAGAGGAGATGAGAGAAGACAAGAGCTTCGTCGGAGCTACTCCAATAGAGAGGTGAGAGGTCATCGAAGGTGAATGAAGAATAGCCTATTGATTGGCCGTAGTTGGGGAAGAGGAAATGGGGACCGATCCTGTTCATCAGAGGGGATAGGGGGTATTTATATGTGCAGCTAATCCTAGGGGGAATGTATTTGGCCAAGAAAGAGTCTAGGATCAATGCAATGTTGAGTGTCATCTTCGACGATGGTGAGTAGGTCCACATCTACAATGACCATTAACAGGACATCTAAACCGTTGGATGAGAAAAGGTTGTTGTGAGGAATCTTCTCTGCCAAGGAAATGGAGGTCCATCATCGGATGAACAGTCATCGAAACTAGGAATCACCGGTCATTGCTAACCATCAAAGAGGAAGAAAAGAGGAAGGAGGGGCTAGGAGGACCTAAGTGTAAATAGAGGACCTAAATGTTAATAAAAGGTCTTATTCGCAATAGTTTCTAGGGACTAAAATGTAAACCATTAATTTAAATAAGTAATTTAATTTATTTCTTTTGTAAATTTTTATATTATATTATATATGCATTAAATAATATGTTTATGGCCTAAAATTACATTTTTGCCCCTTTTAGCATTATTTAATTTAATAGTTAGTAATTTTTGAAAGGATAATTTAATAGTTAGTATTATTAGTTATACTATAAACTTATGTCATGTAATATATATAAGCTTAATTATAAAGAGCTAAATGCTTATATTTAAGTACTATTTATTAATTAAATGTAGATAAATACTTATTAATCAATAATTAAGCTATTTTATGATATAATTAAGGTCCTTGTATAATATTAGTTTAATACATAATTAACCCTATTTTCATGTTATTGTTAACTAATTAACTAGGTAAACTAGCTTATTTTGGTGAATTAGGAGCCATGATGAGTCCCCCATCACATATGCGTAATTGTGGATAGATTGACGAAAGTGGTTTGATTCCTTGCCATTCGCACCACGACCATGCCAAGTTAGCCAATAAAATTATATGTATAGGAAGTTGTTCACAAATATGGTGTACCCAGAGACATCATCTTCGATTGGGATACCCATTTGAGTTTGTATTTTTGGAATAGCTTCCAGGAGACATTAGGGACATAACTTATTTTGGCACCTCTTATCATCCTTAGACAAATAGTCAGCCAAAGAAAAGGATCCAAAACTAGAAGATATGTTGAGATCTTGTGTCTTGGAATAGGAAGGTAGCTGGTTGGAACACCTTCCATTAGCATAATTTGCCTTTAATGATAGCTACCACTCCAGTATTGGGATGACCCTTTTCAAAACACTATATGGAAGAAGGTGCTCATCTTTGCTTAGCTAGGCAAAGGCAAGAGAGAAATTTATAAGGGAGCCATAGGTAATATAGAGGACAATAGAGACAATAAAGTTGATTAGAAGAAAGATGGTGACAACACAAAACTGGCAAAGAAGTATAGTGATGTTAGGAGACCTGAACTATAATTTCAAGCTTTTGACAAAGTATTCTTAAAAGTATCTTTAATAAAAGAGATAAAGAGTTTTGGTGTCAAAGGAAAGTTGAAGCCCTGATATGTAGGACCCTTTAAGGTACTCAAGAGAGTGGGTCTGGTGGCATATAGATTGGCTCTACCTCCTCATTTGTTGGGAATTCATGATGTATTCAACATGTCAAGTATGAGGAAATATTTATCAAACCCCAATCACATCACTCAATATGAAGACCTCAGTGAGAAACCAAATCTTACTTACAAGGAGTAGCTAGTTCACATACTTGAGTGAACTACGAAGAGACTGAGGAATAAAATAGTGCCTTTAATCAAGCTCCTATGGCATAGTCAAACAAGTAAAGAGGGGACATGGGAACCAAAAGTTGAGATGAGACAACAGTACCCCTCCTTGTTCTTGAATTAAGGAAGTACTCAATTTCAAGGATGAAATTTTCTTTAAGGGGAATAGAATGTGAGACCTCGTTATTAATTGCCCACTAATTAAGGGTATGAAATGAAATTAACTCTCTAAATGTGAATAAGGGTTTTGATCACTTAGGATAAGGGATTAGAAGCCTAAGAATGTTACCAAAGGGGCACATATTAAATTAAGATGTGGAAATTTCTTAGAAAGGACTTGGACGTAATGAAACTATAGTTGTGGTTAGGTGGAAATAAAGAGCTAGAAATTAGGGGACCACCTAAGAGTATTCACATGCTGAAAACCGTGGAAATCGCGAGTTTAAGGAAAACAACGTTGTAGTATAGTCGCGAAATCCACTTGTCAAAAATAATTTCTAAAATAACGAGACTTGGAGTCCCGGTCGTTCGTTTATGGGAGGCGTGTAGAAAATGCAACATAATTTCGATCTCGTTCGCTCTACTTTCTTAAGATAGCATGTCAGTTTAAGTTACGTATTCATGCACGACATGTTGTTGCAATAGAAATATAAAATGAGTGCAGGTAACTGATTATCTCTTGAAAGATATGGAAATCAAGCACATGGTGATTTTCACACATGGATATATAGATATATAAAAAGATGATTTCATGGATTGCATCAGAGTTACAGAGCACAGCTAGAGGAAGGCTTGAAAACATAAAACTAGCTAGAAGAAAATGACTTCATACATGAATCTATGGGGGGATTATGCATGCATCATTGGGGGAGAAATATGGAGCTACACTACTAAGCAGTAATAAAGCAATAAATCTACGAAGAACTATATCTACTTAGTTAGTAGAAATAAGGGCATTCGGAGGTGGGCTTCGATGGCCTTTGACTTGGTTGAGAGGAGGAGGGGTGGCCAATGGGGGTTAGGCCAACACTTGGAGAGGTGAGGAAGAGGTGCTTTAGCCTTGACGTGGAGGTGGTGGAACCATGGTGAGGGCTCGTGGAGTGGAGGTGGAATGGAGATGGAATTATGCTAAAACTAGATGGAAGGCTAGATGGGTGCAAATGGCTACCCCTTAGGTCTTGTTATAGACTTAAGGGAGCCTCTCTAGAGAAGTGTGGAACTCTCTAGAGAGAGCTCCAAGTGTGGCTGTCAAAGGGAGAGAGAGGGTGGTTTTTAGATCCACCAAAAGTGGATCTACAATTTGAATGTCTCTTGGTTGCTAATTTTAGCAACCAAGAGTGGCGCCACCTTTGGAAGAACCTAGAATACTCTAGGTGGTGTGGGAGTGCGTGAATGGGTGTGTGTGTGTGTGTGTGTGGTCGTGCCCTAGGTGGCTAAGTGAGCTAGGTTAGGTCCTAATAGGTTTAGGTTAGGGTAGGTCTCAAATTAGGGTTGCAAACCCTAATTGGCTAAGGAGAAAATGCAATTAAACTTAACAAAAGTTTAATTGAATGAGTGTGAACCTAATTGAGAGTGAAATAACTCAGTTAGGTTGGGCTTAGGTCAATTGGACTCTCACTGAGTCTAATTGGACTTGTATGGGTTGAGATCTAAGCTTAATTGGACTCTATGAATCCAATTGACTAGGTAATGGTAATTGACTATGATCTAAGTCAATTGGGCTTAATGAGAACCTACTTAGGTTCTTAGGAAGGTATAGAGGTGGTGTACTAAGGTTAGGGTACCTTAATTTAGGTTCCTAAGGGGTTAGAATTGGGTTTAGGGACCTAGGAACTCAAGATCAAGGCTTGAATTCCAAAACAGGAACTGGAGAACAGTTCCTGACGTCCAATAATAGTATTAGATGACTTATACTCAAAAATCAGAAGTCAAGACTTGTTGTTTGGATGTCCAATCAAAGTCAAGAGGGATTTAAGGTTCTGTCTTGGGTATTCTGCAGAAATTGGAGTCTGACCAAGTGTCTGGACGTCCAATAACACTGCAGACATGGGTTTAAGGTGTGTGGGTTGTGGCTAAGGGCCCTGGACATCCAATAACCTACCTGGACATCCAGATAAGGCCTGAAATTAGGGTTTTGAGGCTTCCTAAGCTATGGTGACCTAATCTAAGGGTGGCTAAGGCTTTGGAAGGCTTCTAGGGCTATCCTAGGGCTAGGATTGGACCTAAGTTCATAATTTAACTGCTTTACTCCTACTTAATAGAATAGCATACCTCAACCCTTTACATTATTTCTCAACTACATTTATTCTAATCTTTCGCTCCAGCTCTGTTCCAGCACTAGCTTCAGGTCCAACTTCTAATCCAGCTTCAGACCCAACTTCTAAGCTTCTTATTTCCTGCAATTTATATAATGCACTTAATTAGTACAGTATATCATTATTTCATGCATAGCTAAAGGAAAGCAGTAAGGATGCAAATAATGCTTATGCATGCATGAATTACACTACTTATGCTAAGTTCTAGCCTAATTTAGGTCAATTAAGACCTATGATTGCTGTGCAATCACATGATCCTTTAAATAACCCCCAACCCCACTCCATATAAACATTGATCCCATAATATCTTCTCCTCCATGCACATCACCTTCCCCTACTGTGAGTGAGAGAGAAGACGAAGAGGAGTCATTCCATTACTGTGAAGGAGGAGGACAGGAAGAAGAGATCCTTGTGCATCTTGAAACTTTGAGGAGAAGGCTCCCCACTTTCTTCAGAGGAAGATTAGGGTAAGATTTAGAGCTTAATGTTGTGAATGAGACTTTGGGTTCTTGTGATAGAGGAGAATTCTCTTGCATGCGTTTAAAGCTTGAGAGAAGGGAAAGGGTTAGAATGATTCCTCCCCAATTTGATTGCTGCACATAATTTGAGCCTTGACTTGGATGCTTGATCCTAGGAGGAGAGGATTGTTGGAACTGCTATTGCCTTGGGGTTACTACTGAAGCCCCATGGTAGGGAAAAGGAAGAAGAAGGGCAGTGGTAGTAGCCTTGCAAGGAACCACCAAGTAGTGCATTTATTCTTTTGATTCCCCCCTCCCCTCCCTCCCCCCTAAGTTTGCTAGGAATGGCAGTCAGATGAATCCTAGATGGATGATTTGGGTTTAATGTGTGGTAAGGGATAGAAATGATAATCATATGGGTTTGAATGTGCAGGTTCATGCATGAGGAAGTAAAGCAATGATTCAATTCTAAATCTAATAGAGTTTTGAGGTCTCCAATCATGTTTTTGAAGGGTTTGGATCATGTATTTCCACCCTTGTTATGTCTATTTTAGGGGCTAGGACTGGTGATAAGTGAGCATAATTATATATTAACATGCTTAGTTTCATTGGTTTTGGGTGTTAGTTGCATTAGATTTAGTTTATCATGTACGTAATTGCATATTTGCATACTAGGGGTAAATTTATAATTTTGAGTCTATTTTATGCTAATTTGAGGTTGTACTATGTGCAGGAATCCTTTACTCAGGCTCATGAGGAGAAGAAGCAGGAATACAGGTCATTAGAGCTCAAGTTGAGATGAGAAGAATCCATTCAGGTCATAAAAACCCTAGCCTTAACCTAGTCAGAACCTACCCATTTTAGCCTCACCCAAAACCTTAATATTAAGACATTATCTTAATACCTAACCCTAACCCTAAACCACCTCCATTTAGCTCCATAAGCCCTTTCCTTAACATTATCCTCCATTCTAAACCTACTCCTAGAAACCTAGCTCTCACTCTAGTGACACTAGCTTAATCCCAGTCCTAATCCTATCTTCTAGAAGCCTCTACCTTATCCACATGTGCCACATAATTTTTATACACTAAATTGTCAAAAATATTCTTTGAAATTAATTGATAAAATGTGGCAATCAATTTAACTAGGTTTCAATCACATACCATGATTTTAGTCAATTAAGATCCAAATCCCAATCCTAATCTCAAAATTTGTGACAACCTGACATACCTTCCGTATCTTATCCATAACTTTCTCATTTTAAATTGAAATTGAGTTATTCAAGTTGCATTTGAAAGCTGAATTTAAGGGATACAACTTTCCTTTTATGTGCAACTTCAAATTCAGAATATACAGAGGCCAAAAGTTGAAGACAATCAAGGATTCTACTTTCCTATTTAGATAAACCCAAACCTAAACCTATTCCTTGGCCACCAAGACACCTATGGATGTCCACCCCTCCCCTTGTGCCTATATAAACATCATGGCCTCCATTAGTTGCATACAACTCTCCTCATTGGTCCTTCTTCCTCTGTAGGTCTTCTTCTACCTCCTTAAGCTCTTCCTCCTCCATAGCTTCTTCCTACCTCCATCTTCTTCTTCTTCTTCCTAGGTCCTCCACCTTCTTCCAGCTTCCAAAAACCTCCTTAGGTCCCTTAGATTGTTTGGGAATCCCTTATCTACTTAGGTTCTTCCTTGCCTCCACCTTCTTCTTCAACTTCTCCTTCTCCAAGTTCTACTTTGAATTCTACTTTGACTACTTCTTCAACTTCCCTCCGGTCTTCTCCAAGCACCCTTTTACTTCCCAGAGGTCATAGTAGCTTCTTCTTCACCGTTGTTGCAAACCTCTATTTTCATCTCGAGATTCATGGCTACCTCTTTTGTACTCTCTCTCTTTCTTTACTTCCTCTCATTCTCCTCAATTTGCTTTGGTTGTTGTGAACTTTTCCATTAGTAGCAATAAATCCATGTTTATGTTTGCATCACCTTGTTTGCTTGCTAGTTAGTTGTTTACTTGGTTTCATATTTCAAAAATCTAAAAAAAAAATAGTGTGTTGTGTTTTCCGTAATTCGCAATTTTTGCGTTTTTGCAGATTTACAATCTTGCATTTTGAAATTCACTTTGACTATTTCTCACTTTCAATTAGGAAGCAACCCATCAAAAAGCCTCTCTGAGATACGACCTGGAAACCCATATATTAAGCTTTTAATCCATTATGAGTTCAGAAAATTAATTTTGCGCGATCATGTAACTTACACTACAACTTTAAATGGGTTTCATGTATCAACTAGGTTGTTAAGCATAATAGGAGGGAGAAGAATGACAGACAGTCATCAAGGAACATCTAATAAAGTGATCATGGACATATGTATGGCCAAGTTACCTGTCCTCTGTCGATGTGTTCGAGTTCTGGACTTAGGTTGGTCACCAGAAGATGTCTGACCATATGGTCAGACATTTAGAGGAGGCTTTGGACATCCAACCAAGTGGCCAAACGTCCAAATAGTAAAGATTGAGAATAGGAGTGATGGATCACTCAAAGAGACATATAACCCATTGTTTGAGTTCTAAATGTTTGATGTTAGTGTTAGATGTCTGATGAGCCTTGTGGGGGAGATTGTCACCAAAGGCCCCTTCTAGGGGAAGTCTCACATAAAATCTGGATGCTTGATGGTATTGTTAGATGTCTAACGGTAGTGTTAGATGTTTGGAAGTTGAAAGATGGAGCTAGACTTTGGATCAAGAGGGTAAGTCATACTTGGGTTTTGTCTTTTAATCTTAAGGCTTGATGTGATGACCCGAGTCCTGCCTACCGACGAAACCAAAGTCGCTGTGTGCTAACAACTAGCACAACTTGCCAACAAGATCGCAATCACTCAACACATAATCATAAAATATAAACATAGCCAATAAACAATTCATATTGCAAAATTTAAAGAAACATAAATTGAATACTAACCAGAAGATTTACCGTAGTATATAATCCCAAGGAGATGTGCAACAGGAATACCCTTGCAAACTTCCAAGTATTCCTAAGTACGGAACCCCAAAAACACGTCAGTAAAAACTGAGTATAGTAGAAACAACAACAGAGATCATAGCAGTAATCGAGCACAAGAGAAAATGGGTACCATAGCTTTAATTAATCTATTCATTAAGCATCTCGTTATCCAGTTCCATTTCATATATTGGATGCCCAATTTATTATAGTTTACAATCTATCAATCGACATCTCAGGGTACAAGATGATTTTGTGTAACTTCCTACAGTGCAAGACCAATATAAGCCACCCCCTTGGCTGGGAAGATCACTTATATCCACCGAGTCGCTGCTCTCCATCACCCTGGGGTCATTGCGAAAAGAGGTGGCGGCTACATCGTGTAGCGTGAACACATACAAGTGATATGTATGCTAAACCACAGATAGCCAATGAGCCACCCACCGGTCGAGAAAAAACCACTCCAACCCTTGAGCCCTGTAATCTGCTATCCCAGGTGGCTGCTAAGCCTAACCAAAGAGTCGTAGGGAGGCCAGCAACTCCCTAAATCAACCCAGAATTGATCTAGTAGACCAAAGTTACAGCCAAATCCGGCAAGTAGCGGGTTGAAACCAGTTATCCAATTCTTTTAATTTCCGACAATTCCGTCGTACTGATTATTTGATCATTTCCAAATAATTGTATCTTTTGTTCTTGTTAAATTCAGTCTTATTTAAAAAGTTACACATCCTTAAGTCCAGGATGTACAGGTAATCCTATCACCTCTAATATTATTATTTTATAGATAATTTCCATATTGTAATGGCGATTCTGTATCACTTACCAATTATAAACTCGATGGAATTGATTTCACATAGATCCAAAAATCTTTAGAAATTTTATATCACTAATTCCGGGATTAATAAATTCTTCATTATCTTCCATGCTTTCATTTACAGGTTTCTCTGAGTTTATGATAGTGGTCCCATATTATCCATTTAATAGAGAACATCACAGAACTTGTCTTACGGAAAACATATTTTATTTCATACATGCGATAACAAGGTAAATATGATCATTAACTCTTAATAAAATCTAGTTATTTCTTATTAAAGTTCCCGTAAACTAGGGAAACATAATAGAGTCGCTTTACACATGATAAGGCTATATCCAATAAGTGTAAACGCGACATAATCCGTTTATCATGAGAATTGTTTGCAATTAATTTGATAGTTAATTAAATTCAATTAACTATTCACATCTAAGTCACCGACTTGATTTACCACATCGATATTTAATATTCAAGTACCCCCAAAATAGCAAGAATCACGAAGATGGGTTCCAAACTCAGCAAGAGGTAAGAAGCACACTAAACGGTGTACTATGTAAAGAAAATCACCATGTAGACAAAACACATGGGAAAGAGAGGGACTACTCTACCTAATGTCACCGGAGAGTCATGGTGACTCTAAACCATGCGCATAGATTCTGGGGGCGGTATCCACGCCTGCCTCAAAATCTGTGCATGCATCGAGGCAAGACCTGATTCGAAAGGACCATCAATAGGGTCGGAGACACCTAATCACGTTTTTGATTTTTCACTAAGGATAACATACTAAAAATGAAAGCAAATTACACCAACACGTAGTATGCATTAATACAATTTCAACGGTACCTTATTTGTCAAAATTCGAGGTCGGGAAGGCCTCGAACCAGTGGAAACAATGAGAAGGTCCTTGAACCAAACCAGACCGGCCAGCCCATGGATGCAAACCACTCGCCACGTGTCACCACGTGATTCGCTACCACACCCACCCGTAGATTGCACCATCCGCGTGCCCACGATCGCTTGATCGGTGCCGCATGTAGCCAATTGCCCTCCTCTCGTGCACCTGCACGCATGTACTGCTCGCCATCATTGTGCCACGTGGCATGCATCCTCTCCTTGCCGCCAAATCGTGTGGCTCTCGCTCGCTGTCATCTCTTGATTCATGAAATTTACAGTAGGAAGCCCATGATTTTCCTCTTCTCTTCCTCCCTTAATTTGAGAGACTTAAAGGCTAATGATGACCCAAGGACCTAAGGGTGTCCTTTTATAGGACTTAAGGTTGTTGGTATTAGGATTAGTAGTGTAAAATACCCAAAATACCCCTAGGGTTGTGCAATGTTGTGAAAATCGATCTACTCGGTTGAGTACTCGGCCTAGTAATCATAGTTGGCCTCCAACCAACTGAACAGTCAATAGTCGATGCCATAGTTGGCCACACCGACTACTAGACTAAGTAGTTGGTGTAGTCGGTCGAGTAATCAGCTGAGTTTTACATAAAGGAGTAAACCTTAAAAAATTTAAGTCACTAGACTTGCTACTCCGATCGACCCCCCAAATCCCTAACTCCTACCCGACAGAAGCCTCTTCCCCAAACCCATAAGAAGCTCTCCCCCTAACCCTAGCGAAGCTCTCCCTCTTCGAACACCACCCCTCTTCCAAGGTGCGAGCGACAACCCTCCTCCAATCACCGCCCCTTCCTCTCCCTCTCCGATCAGAGGCGACGACGCAAGAGGTACGACACAAGATGATCAATTTTGACTTTAGATGTGTTTTCTATTGTTTTGTTGATTAAAACGAAGGAACTTATGCTTTTATTTTGAACTTGTGCTTTTTTTTTGGAACTTGTGCTTTTATTTTGAACTAGTACTTTTGTTTTGTTGGTAACTTGGTATTATTATGAGCCTGAAAATAGTCTACTTTTATGCAATAATATATTTTACTTCTTAATGTATCATGTATGTGTGTGTGTTTATATACATGAGTGTGGGTGTGATATATATATATATATATATATTAAAAAAATACCCAACAGAGTACTCCCCGACTACTCCCCCACATACTATATACTCCTTAGTCAGTGGCCTGGTAGATTGAATACCAACTATCGACTTTTACAATCATGGGTTTGGGTCCACCTTACATTTAGGTCCTTGTTGATTTCTTTTGGCCATATCTTGAGCTATACACCTCAGAATCACATGAAACAAGCATCGTCGGAAAGCTTGCAACGAAAGGAATCCAATGGTATCATACATGGCACCTTTTTGACAATGTTTGACTCAAAATATGCATTTTGAACAATTTTAAGGAGGTACTAACACCAGCACCGAACCACAATCGGATTTCTAGGTTCAAATTGGCCCGAATCACCTTGAAATGACTTGAAGTCCGAATCTTAGGATGTTACAGATATAACAACCTTAAAGGGAGTTTCATCCCTGAAACTCGAGTGAACATGTAAGTACAAAGAGAGTCGTGCAAGCAAGAAGTCCATAATAACCTTAAAAGGCAATAACAAACTTAAAGAGAACAAGCTAGGGTGTTATGAACTCACTAGTAAACACTCAAAATACTTTCCCCACACCTCAACTAGACAAGAACTCTATTTCCTTAATAAAAAAATATAGAAGATTATTTCGAATGAATGTGGTTGTAAGGTAACTACATGGTCCATGGAGGTATGCAAAACAAAATCAACCATTGTCAACAACAATCAAAAACTTTCATCTTCCAACCTTTACAACCAAATTTGCTAGTTTCAGGCAATTCATTAGCCTAGTCAGTTACTAACCAAAATATTAAAGTAAATTCAACCACAAGTATAAAATGATTAGCCACAATCATTAACTACATACTTGTAATATATTAACTTACCTATCCCACCCAATTACTACCTATCTTGTTGTCAACCAAGAAGCATTTTCAACTTACACAGAACTAAAAATAGACTTAGGGATTTAAAACTTGTCTTAGATTCAAAAAACCATTAACTTAACTAGTCGTATGGTTTTCCGAAGAATAAATCGAGTTACGGCCTCACAAACGAAAAGCACATCGATTTAAGCTCTGCTCATGTAAGAGCAAAAATTTCATATAAAACCCAGTAATACACTCTTTACGACACCCTGGACGATAGGCTACAGAAACCATTTGAGGTTAACATTTACACCATAATTTAGGTGATTCTACTTAGATATTACGTCATTTACTTCCACATAACAAATGCTGAATCTAGGGACACTACATTAAGTTAGGTGAAACCATTTTTCATAAATACGAACATATTAGTAATATGATGCTATAAAAGTAGGCATTAATTATCAATTTCCTCATTTGAGATTCCAATACCTTTATTAGAGTTCATTAATCGAAAAAATGATTTCCAATATTTGGTTAAATTTTTTTTTCAATCAATTTAGCAACACCATCATTTGTAATGCTGATCCCAAAAACCACAATGGTTTCATTAATATTTGTCTAGAATTCACTTTAAAACTATAATAGACATGTAGCTGCTAATGGACACCATTGTGAGAAATTGGTAAGCTGTTAAAGGAATTTCTGTACAAAATGAATTGTGTATTTACACAAACAAGTGAGAATTAAATAGAACTTTGTTGTCAATCGATGTCAATTTTCATCACTTGTTAACCATTAATGGGGCAAGTCAAAGAAAAATTGATGATCCTCGACAATCTATGGTGTCGACAACTGAAAAGGAAAGTCTGAAGCAGTCTGCCCATAGATTCAATGACCAAGTTAATAATAATGATAGTGGCAATTTAATATACCTGGTTAAGGCAAAGCCTGTTACCTACGACACAAAATTTATGACCAATTCATAATTTACAGGTATTTCTTAATAACACAGGAAGATGCCTTCAATTCTACATAGAAATTTCAAGGTACAAAATACAATCTTTGAAAATTTTAGATTCATGCAGATGAAACTATCCTAAACTCTAAACTTGAAAACATGGAGCATTGAGAAGAATTTTAAGTTCTAAGCACTTTCAAGATCAAACTTAGGTTTAAAAAAAAACATTCATAATTGGCGAGTAAAATGTAAGCTTTATATTATAAGAAACAATATGCTCCAATTCTTGGGAAGAATCACGAAAATATCAATTTCTAGGCTGTTATGACCCGGCTCCCGAATCCCTACAGTACCCGAGATTGGCTCAACTCGACTAATCCCAAGACCCAGTCGTCCAACAAGAAATAACCGAAAAGCAGGAAAATAAACTATATTCACTATGCAATGTAACTAACAGTAAAAGCATACAAGTAGTAAAAGAAGTAAAAGCTGCTAGTCCGTACATACCACCACAACAATAGAAAAGTAGAACAAAAGTACAGCAATAGGAATGGTAAACAAAGCCTGAAACTCACTAGCTGAAAGAGAGTACAACAATAGGAAAGTAAACTATTGCTGGGCTCGACTCGGCCAAGCACCCTCTGCAGCTGGTAACTTGGGCTGCTAAACTTCTGGACCTGTAAAGGGTTATGAGAAAATGAGGTCTGCGAACGCTGAGTAAAGAGGTAACTAACTTTATAAAGCAGTAAAAGCTCACAGGTAAATTTATCTTTTCTAATTAATTTATTTTACAAGTAATTCCTTTTCACCCATTGGTCTACTTTCAGATTTCTTTCTTGATCTCACATGTTCCTCGTGGGAACGATCTTGATTGTAGTCTTTTTCGAAGAGTAGAAGGCACACGTGGTGCTCTCCTGGCCAGGAGAGTCCCTCGTGGTAGTCCTACACCCAGTCAACCACCTCAAGGTCACAGACAGATGTAGCGGTCACTACGGCACACGCGATAAGAGCACGAGTAGCTACCTCGCACTGGCATGCGGTCAGTCGTTTCCACTAGCGGGTACGCCTAAAGTACAGTACGGAACAGTATAGGGCCTAGCCCTCTCAGAAACAGGGGTCTAGCCTCTCAGAACCAAATAGGGGTCTCACCCCTCCACAGTCCGCGCACCCTCGTCTGACGACCCCGATTTGCTCAATGGGCCTAACAAGTCAGTGTAGGGTGGCTAGCTGAACTCCAGGCCCCATGGGGTGGCTAGCTCCCTCCCTACACTAGTAGCTCTCCCTGATACCGTGTATGCGAGGGCCAATAGAAGTTGGTGTAGAGTGGCCAATCCTAACCCCGAGTCCCAACCCAAGGGCAGCTAGCTCCGCTCTACACTAAAAAGGGGACAGTCGCTCTCCTTGGTATCACGTACTCAAGGGCCAGCACACTTCCCATCCACATTTCCAGGCCTTTCCATTCATCCACAGGAGTTCTACTAATAACTCCCCGTAGGGTTCATGCTAATATTCACCATATTATTTCATACCAGGTTTCATCATTCACAATTCTATTCATATTCTACACATGCAGCTCGTATTTCCACAATTTAATACATGCATAAGCGATATCACAGGTAACTGTTTAGTTATCCCAGGCATTTCATATTCTAACAGGCAGCTTGCATTTATTAATAGGCAGTTGCTAACAATTCAGCTCATTCATTTATGAATACAATCTCCATCATGCACACAAACAGTGCAACTATCTCTCATCCTAGGATTCATGCCACATCCTAGGTTTCTAGTTATCTAATTATCATGATTGCTTGCATTTATTAATAGGCAGTTGCTAACAATTCAGCTCATTCATTTATGAATACAATCTCCATCACACACACAAACAATGCAACTACCTCTCGTCCTAGGATTCATGCCACATCCTAGATTTCTAGTTATCTAATTATCATGATTGCATTCATGTTTTATAAATATAACAGGGGGAAACCACTCTACCAGACAATCCAGGAGTGCTGGGGGTTCGAACTGTAGACTCACGTGCCTCTGTAAGCCCCAGACAAGCAACAGGTCGAAGTCCTATACCAAGGAACACATCACAACAGAACGTTCAGAGCAGTATATAAAGGTTTCTAATAAGTAGAGGAACTCACAAGGAAACCACAAATATTTCATTCGCGTAAAACGGATGCCGATCGGACCCTAAACGGGTCAAAAACAAGTCTGCAAACCCAAACCAGACATCTAGGATAAAGTCCAGACGTCTTAAATGTCAAAAAAGTCTCACCTCAGGTTCCTATGATGACCTCAAATGTCCAGGACTCCTCCACGACCACCTGGACCCAGTTCCAGACGTCCAACTAGTCCTCTGGTCATCTGGGAATGCCTTCGGTCATTTGGTAAGCTGTCCAGATGTCCGAAAAGCTTGGGAGGGCATGCCGCATGCCTTCCCAAAGCTGCTCCTATGTACGAAAGAGCAGCACAACCCTTTTTAGCCAAGCAAAAAGCCTCTACGGTGCAATCTGCATGGCCGTAACCGCGAGGAAAACGTACCTTCGTGGTACACCTGCTTTCTGATGTCCGGTGCCGTCACCAGACGTCCAACCTGTCATCCGGAAGGCACTCCGAATGTCTGATACTAGAAAAACTCCAGTATCAGATCGCACTTCCGCTTCTCTCGCCACGCTCCGCCGCGTCTCCTCCTACTCTGCTGCAGCTCCGACCGCTGCAGGAAGTCGAGGATGATGCCCTGATGCTCTCCTCCTCCCGCACGTGCCACGGTGGTTGTGCAACACTCCGACGAGCCTCCATGAGCTCGCGACCTTGGCCTCCTCCTCCTCCTCACGCCACTCCTACTCCTCGCTCTTGCTCCCTCTCTCTCGTGCGCTTCCTCACTGCAGTGGAGGGGGAAGGAAGGTGGTGGTGGTGGAGTGGAGAGGAGAGGAAGGGGGGCTCTTATATAGGGAAGGTGTTTAGGGTTCGACAGGGAAAGGCAAAGAAGAGAGAGAAGGGAAAAGGGTCTATGCGCTGGCTGCACATAGAACCAACTTCGCGTACAGATTTTTCAATTTTCAGACATCTGGGAATGGGTCCAGATGTCTGGTCAGACGTCTGACTGACAGTCCAGACATGTTAAAAGGCTCAAAACAGAATGGGTATTTACATCATAACAAACTTAAAGGAAGTTTCATCCCCGAAACTTGAGCTAGCTAGGGCACGGAAAAGGAATATAAAGTGCATAACAAACTTAAAGAGGACTGAAGTCGGTCCAAAAAGAGGTACCCTCAAAAAGCTTCGGGTACTGCTCTCGCATCGCCGACTCAGGCTCCCAGGTAGCCTCCTCGTACCGTTGGCTCCTCCACAAGACCTTCACCAGGGGTACCTACTTCCGTCTCAAACTCCGGACGGCTCTGTCTAGTATCTGCACTGGTCTATCGAGGTAGGTTAGGTCATCACCCACCTTGACACTCTCGTGGCTCAGAACGTGACTGGGATCGGCGACGTACTTCTTAAGGTTGGACACGTGGAACACGTCGTGCACACTAGAAAGCTGAGGAGGAAGGGCAAGCTGGTAAGCAATGGGTCCTACCCTCTCCAAGACCTCAAAGGGCCCCACAAACCTTGGCGCAAGCTTCCCCTTCACCCGAAAACGCTGCAAGCCCTTCATGGCTGAAACGCGAAGAAAGATGTGATCCACAACCTTGAACTGCACCTCTTTGCATTTCCGGTCAGCATAACTCTTCTGCCTGCTCCTGACAGTGTGGAGTCGTCTGTGGATCTGCTTTATCACCTCCTGACTTTGTCAGATTAGCCTGGGGCCAACCTCCTACTTGGTCCCCACCTCAACCCAACTCAAGGGCGCAGTACACCTCTGTCCGTAGAGAGCCTCGTAAGGTGCCATGCCAATGCTTGAGTGATAACTGTTATTATATGCAAACTCCGCCAGGGGTAAATGCTCCTCTCAAGAGCCCCTCTAGTCTAGTACACAGGCGTGCAAAAGGTCCTCAAGTGTCTGTATAGTGCGCTCTGACTGTCTGTCCGTCTGGGGGTGGTACGCAGTACTGAACCTCAACCATGTCCCCAAAGCCTGCTGAAACTTAGCCCAAAATTGGGAAGTAAAATGGGTATCCCGGTCGGATACAATCTCACGCAGAACTCCGTGTAGGTATACTACATCACGAATGTACCTCTCTGCCAACTGTGCTAGTCCCAAAGTGACTCGGATCGGTAGGAAACGTGTCGTCTTCATCAACCTATCCACTATCACCCAGACTGCGTCATGTCCTCGCTGGGTAATGGGTAGACCCACCACCAAGTCCATGGTGATGCTCTCCCACTTCCACTCTGGCACAGGAAGTGGCTGCAACGGCCCTGCAGGCCTCTGATGCTCGGCCTTCACCTGCTAGCACACCAAACACTACTGCACGTACTTACCCACATCCCTCTTCATCCCTCTCCACCAAAAGTTGCGTCTCAGATCATGATACATCTTCGTGTTCTCAGTATGTATGGTGAATCTGGACCCATGCGCCTCCGTCAGGAGCTCTCTCAACAACTCCTCATCCCTGGGAACGCACAAACGTCCCCTCATGCGTAGCACCTCATCTGTAAAAGAGAAGTCTCCTGGGTCCCCTGACAGCACTCTATCTCGCAACGACTGTAGGTACGGATCTACCATCTGTCCTGTGATGATGCAGTCTATTAGCTCTGGTCTCGTCTGTCGTGTAACCGTCACTACCCTACAATACCCCTGTGACTCTCGGGGTCGCCAACTACCCAACTCCTCCATAAGTCTCCAACTCTGTGCCTGTAAACTGGCCAAGTAAGTGGGCACCTTCCAGCTCAAGGCATCAGCCGCCACGTTGGCCTTCCCAGGATGATAGGAGATGATGCAGTCATAGTCCTTCAGGAGCTCTAACCAACGTCTTTGTCTCATGTTAAGCTCCTTCTGATCAAACAAGTACCTGAGGCTCTTATGATCCGTGAAAATCTCAAAGGTCTCACCGTAAAGGTAGTGCCTCCATGTCTTCAGCGTGAAGACAACAACTGCCAGCTCTAAGTCATGGGTAGGGTAGCTATGCTCATGGGGCTTCAGTTGCCGTGAAGCGTAAGCGACAACGTGACCCCACTGCATGAGCACACCCCCTAACCCCTGCAACGAAGCGTCTGTGTAGACCACAAAATCACCATTGCTATCTAGGATGGTAAGCACAGGAGCTGAAGTCAGTCTCTCCTTCAACTCCTGAAAACATGCCTCATAAGCGTCTATCCAAGCAAAGGGCACGTCCTTCCGGGTCAACTGATTCATAGGACACGCAATCTGCGAGAATCCCCTGATAAACCGTCGGTAGTAACCTACCAGTCCCAAGAAGCTACGTATCTCTGTCATTGTACGTGGCCTCTCCTACCTGAGTACAGCCTCAACCTTGGCTGGATCCACAGCCAAACCATCCCTTGAGATCACATGGCCCAAGAAAGTCACCTGCCTCAACCAAAACTTGCACTTGCTGTATTTGGCATACAGCCTGCATTGTCTCAAAGTGTCCAGAATCATCCATAGGTGTTGTTCGTGCTGTGCCTGATCCCGCGAGTAAACGAACACTTCATTGATAAATACCACCACAAACTAATCCAGATACGGTCGGAAAGCCTGGTTCTTCAAATCCATAAAGGCAGTGGGGGCGTTGGTCAGCCCAAACGACATGACCAAAAACTCGTAGTGTCCGTACCAAGTGTGGAAAGCTGTCTTGGAGACGTCAGTCTCCCTGATCCTCAACTGGTGGTAGCCTGACCTCAGATCTATCTTGGAGAATACCATGGCACCTCGCAACTAGTCAAAAAGATCATCAATCTTCAATAGTGGATACTTGTTCTTGATGGTGACCTTATTCAACTTTCGGTAGTCAACATAAAGGCGTAGGGTACCATCCTTCTTCACAAATAGCAAAGGGGCTCCCCATGGGGATGCACTGGGCCTCACAAAGCCCTTCTCCAATAGGTCCTGTAACTGTGACTTGAGCTCTTGCAGTTCAAGTGGTTCCATCCCGTATGGTACAGTAGAAATGGGGTTGGTCCCCGATACCAATGAGATCTCAAACTCGACCTCACGCTCGGGCAGTAGTCTTGGTAGCTCCTCTGGAAACACGTCAGGGTACTCACTAACCATCGGAATGCTCTAAAAGTCCACCACGGGGCTGGGCTCCGCCACCACAAAAGCTAGAAAGCCCTCACAACCCTAGTTCAAAAGTCTCACTGTCCGAAGCACGGATATGCACCTAAAACCTCCATCCACCGGCTGTCCGTGAAACTCAAAGGAAGGCATCTCCGGTATGGAGAAGATGACCTTCCTCCCAAAATAGTCCACCAAGGCATGGGAAGTGGACAACCAATCCATTCCAAGAATCACACCAAAATCCTCCATCGGTATCACAATCAGGTCAGCGAGGAGGCTGTGTCCCCCAATACTGACCTCACAGTCTGTGTAGACCTCCTCAGCTACAAACAGCTGGCCACTTGGACCTCTAATTACAAACGGATCCTCTAACAACATGCAGTCCTGTCCCAAACTGACGGAAAAGCTTGCAGTGACAAAAGAGTGTGTGGCGCTGGAATCAAAAAGCATATAAACTAATCTACCAGAAATGGTAACCATACTACCACCACTGAACTGGATGCCCTGGCGTCTCTGTGTGTCAAGGTGTTGATACGCCCCTCAGCTCTCGGTGCAGAAGAAGCAGCCACACTCTGAGTCGGGCGAGTAGCCGCTGGTCGGTACCCTCTCGATGACTGCTGCCCTCCCCCACGTGCCTGGGAACCACAACCACCTGCTCGGCCTCTAACGCTCGGTGTGGGGAGCATCTGCTGTGCTTTAGCCCTAGACGGGCATCCCTCCTGATGTGGCCTGGCTGGCCACATTGGTAGTAGAGGGGGACTCCACTCCCTCCCTCGATAAGTCCCTACTGATGACTAGGTGGGGGTCCAGTGCTGACAGCTAGCCCCTGTCGAGGACCCCCAAAGGCCACTGACAACCCCACAAAACGAGACGACCCTCCTGTGGGTGTCGCGTGCCTCCTCTCTCGTCGGCCCTGTGAGTACTCTGGCTGGTTGGGCCTCTTCCGTTCGTTGTCGGTGTCTCATGCAGCTAAGTTGGTCTCCTCGTACGTCATGGCTGCCTCCACCACTCTCAAGAAGGCGGGCTGCTTCAGGGGCTTGACATACTCCTGAATAGCAGGCTGGAGCCCCTCAGTGAACCTCCACAGGCGCTCCTCCTCCGTAGCAATGGTTGTCGAAGCAAAATGTGATTGCTCCAGGAAGCACATGCAATACGCGCTAACAGTCATTGTCCCCTGGCGGAGAGTGTGGAACTCCTGCCTCCTCTGGTCCTGCCAAGTTTGCGGGAAGTACTGCTCGCAGAAGAGGGTCACGAATTGGTCCCACGTCGGCTCTCCCCTTTCCTTCCCTCTGACTGCCCTCCACTACCTGTGTGCCACACTCTCCAGCTGGTACGTGGCAAAGGCCACGCAGCACTCTGCAGGGTGTGAAGGGGGTCAAACACCTTCTCTATCTGCTCCAGCCAGTCCTCTGCCTCAGATGGGTCCTCATCCCCCTTGAAGGAGGGGAGCTTTAGCTTCCGGAACTGTCCGAAAAGCTTGTAGTGCAGTCGCAGTGGGGGAATGGGCACGCCTCCAAGCAGGGAGGGCTCGTGCTCAGAAGTGTCAGAGTGCGGTGGGGGTGGTGGAGGACCACCCACTCCCCTCTTGATCGTCCAGCGCTACGTCGGTCTCTCAATCCCACAGAAGACTCCCCCTCGACATCCTCAGGGAGAGGCGCCCGTGGAGGCGGGTGGAGCTCCTCTCATACTATATCCCTGATCATCTGAGCAAGGTCCTAAGCCTGAACGCCTGGGAGAATTGGCGGGTCAACTGGCACCTTGGGCCCGACACGTCCACCTTTCCAACCTCGTCCATAGCCGCGTCCGCGACCCACCACGAGAACTCCACTACGAGGCATCTCCAGCAAGGAGATGCGAAAGATAGACAAAAGAAGGCAATGGTTTAAGTTCAGGTGCGGGTGGGACCACAGTCGATGGGAAGGGAAAGGGCGGGAGTTGATCAACATCGATCTCCTCAAATGGTGTCATGTGATGATACTCAGCCTTACAGAGGTCCACGAGTAATGATGGTGACGGGTCAGAATAGTCACTACGGGTTTGGTGGTTTGAGACAGAACTGAGGGTGAGGCATTCCTCAATTAAAGTTTCCACTAGATCATGTTCCTCAATGTAATCGCAATCAAAAGACTTGTCTCCCGGAAGATATCAAATTGCATTTTCCTGTCCCCAAAGGCGATTTCCATACATCCCATGTCGTAATCAATGTTTGCTTTAGCAGTAGCTAAGAAAGGTCTGCCTAAGATTATGGGTGTGTTCTGTAATTTTTCAGGGACTTCCATGTCGAGCACCAAAAAGTCGACCGGGAAATAGAAGTCCTTGACCCGTACAATTACGTCCTCGACAACCCCCTTCGGGGTTTTCACTGATCTATCAGCCAGCTGGATGGTGACAGAGGTTGGTGTCAACTCCCCAAAACCAAATTGGTGGTACAGGGTTGTCGGAATTAGGTTGATAGAAGCACCTAGGTCCAGGAGTGCTCTATCAAACGTCATGTCCCCGATATTGCAGGAAATCAGGGGTGCTCCTGGGTCAGTTCGCTTGAGTGGAAGGTTTGCTTGCTCAGAGAGTACAACCTTCCTAGGTGCTTGAGGTCTCGGCTTACGCTTGGGTGTACAGGCATCCTTTAAAAACTTGGCGTAAGCAGGGATGTGTTTGATGGCTTCTAGGAGCGGAATATTAATCTGTACTTGCTTAAAAATTTCCAACAACTCCTCAGTTTCCATAGTATTCTTCTTTTTCTTGATTGTTTCCAAGGCCTCAGGGTAGGGTGTCTGAATGTGGATTGGTTCCACGTCTGGGTCCTTGGTTGGTGCCTCTTCTGAGTCGGGTATTTCAACAGGTAAAGTCTCAAGGAGAGTCGACCATTTGGGATCCTGGGTTTTGGTGTCGCTTCACAAGGTCACCTCATTCGCAGAGGCATTGGGGCCATGGGGTGATCCTTGAGAAGACGAGGACGAAGAAGCGCCAAACCCAGGAGGTATTTGCGGGGCTGGCTGGACCATGTGAGCCTGCTCGGGGTTGCTTTGGAACCCTTGCGAATTGGGGCCTCTGTTAATTATGTTTCGTGGGTTCGGTTGTTGTTGGGAAGGTAGGGATCCTTGTTGTTTACAGTCCAAGAGTTGGCTTAACTGTCCCTTTACCAAGGTCATTTCCTCCTGATGTTTTTGGTTCATGTCAGCCATCATCTTTATTAGGGTATCCATTTGGTTTTGTGGGGGAGGGGCCGCCCTATTTTGGTTATATTGGGGTCTAACTAGTGGTCCTTGCTGATAGGGGGCAAGTGTGGCTACTGGTTTGGCCTGGGCTGGTTTTGGAATTGTGGTGGTTTCTGGTTTGTCCAACCAAAGTTAGGGTGGTTATGCCAGCCGGTGTTGTAAGTGTTGGAGAAAGGGTCAGGTTTCGCATAACCTTGGACAGCTTGCACATCTTCTAAGATAGCCGATGTTGATGAAGAGGGAAGGGAGTAATCAAGGGTTGAGGGAGCAAAGGTCCCTCCCTAGAACGTGGTCAGGGGTTGTTCCAGGTTCAATTGGGTGAAGGGCTGGACCAGGTCAACATTATGTGCTCCCTTTGCTAGGGAGAAAGTCTGCAAGGGGTTCCAGGTCTGATTCAGTAGCTCATCAATCTTTTTGTCCACCAATTCCACTCGATCCAACTTTTTGGCAATGATGTCCATGTCAACCATTCCAGAATTTGCTTGCACCTCATAAATCTTGCCATGGGGTTGACTGGACCTGTTAAACTGGTTCATGGAGGCATTGTTGAGCGAATTCTCACTCATAGACTCAAAGAGCTCAAACACGCTCTCCTCATCTTTGTTTAGGAAGTTTCCCCCTCATGAGGCATCGACGAAGTTCCGTAGGTTGCTGTCCAGACTATGGTAGAAGATCTGGGCCAATTGCCACCTTGGAACTTCGTGGTGTGAGCATTTCCTCAAAAGTTCATTAAATCTTTCCCACGCCTCATGAAATTGTTCCCCACCCTGGAGTGTGAAGGTAGTGATAGCTCTTTTGAGGGCATTGGTCTTTCCTATGGGGAAGAATTTCTTTAAAAATGCATGCCTCAGTTCTTCCCAGGTGGTGATGGGTCTACCTAGGGTTCTAAGCCAATGAGAAGCCTTGTCTCTTAATGAGAAAGGGAACATCTTGATTAGAACAATGTCAAGGCTAATGTTCCTAGATTTCACCGTTCGTGCTATGCGGTCGAGATCCTCCAGGTGCTGGAAGGGGTCCTCATTTGAGCTTCCATGAAAGTGGCTCTGGATCATACTTAAGACATTCAGTTTTAGCTCAAAATCATCTCCCCCCTCGGGGATCCTAAGGTGTGGCTCGACTTTAATAGCTGAAGGATTATAGAAATCACGGAGGGGCCTCAGCTGCTCCTGAAATGGCGGTAAATCAAGTGGTGGTTGCCCTGGTATGTCGTGGAAAGGTGGTGGTGGTTGTTCTTATGGGTTCCGTAACCGTTGTATGGCTTGCATGATAGTGTGGATTTGTTGTTGCTGAAGCCAATGGTTAGCATTGATTTGAGCTTGGATGATGGCCATAGCATCTAGTGGGGGTTGAGCCTCAGCCTCATCTACCCTAAGTTCATCCATGTTTTCAACAAAATTACGTCGCCTACATTCCTGCCCCAAAACACACAACTCAGGATGCAGTGAGCACCTCCCGTGCATACACTAGAGAAGAACAGGAGGGGAAGCGGAGGGTAACAGATGCGAGAAATGTGTTTCAATCAAGCACACAAGCCTAGTCCTTATGGTGTATTGCTTAGGAGACCTAGAAATCTCACAAAGGGTGATTAAGTTCGTAAGAACTGGACTCCCCTTCCCAAGGCTAATCTGGCCAGGTTGATTACGAGGGGATTGCAGGGAAGGTTCTTCCTTTGGCTTGTGCCTCCAGTTCCATAAACCCCACAACCGCGGTCGTTTAACACTGCCCCGCAGCCTAGTCACCAGATTCTACCAAGGGAATGAAAGCCAAGTGCCTAGCGAACAAAACCTCACCTTTTGAGAGTTAACTCAGTCCTACCTAGGGCACGTCTACTCAGTTTTAAAGGGCTAGGATAGTGCTTGTGCTTAGGGTGATGTGATGAGGCATTGATTGGGGTGGTACCTCTTAATTTTTCATTTTCAAAGTGTGTGCTTCTATAAAAACATGGTTTTCAAGCAAGGATTTGTTAAGATGTGGTATCTTTTACTGTTTCATCCTTACTTTAGTACTTTTTAGGGTTGACGTGTCTTAATGTTTTCAACCAAGTTTCAGTGGGCACGTCACGTTCTGCACACAATTCGGTGAAAGTAGATTTCCTTTTTATTCTGTAGAGGCTCTAAAAATCCTAGTGTACTCATCCTAATGATCATGCAGCTTCTATTAGATGAGTCAGTTTTAGGGCTGAGTGGTGCGGCCCAGGTCAACTCATGGTGGCTTCGCAAACACCACTCAAGAAAAAGAAAAGAACACTCCAAGAATTTATTCAGAATATTAGAGTGTACACTTTTTTGTGGGGTGATGTGTTAAGGATGTAGGTCAAGCAATCATACACGACGCCAATTTTTTTCAGTTTTTACATTTTTTTTTTTAGCTTTTTCACGCAAGCAAACAATGAGAGAGAGGTTACTCACTATCAATCCTCGAGGCACCTACTCCCTTGCTACCATCGTGGGATGCGTTGCTTCGCCGTCCATGCGCCGAATTCCTGCAACCATCAAGTAAAAAGGAAAATAGGGCATTAGACGATGTGAGAATGAATGTGGAATGGAGGTGATAAAACAAATCCATTGCCTCCCGGCAACGGCGCCAAAAACTGACGTGTTGTTGTGCGTATGTGTTAAGGAGTGTCGTTATAGTCGCACTTGCAAGGTCGGTTTTAAAATAATTAAACGGAGGTGAGTCCGAGTGTCGGTCTCAGGGAGGCGTGAAAATCGGATTTTTACTTACCACTTGTTGTCACGGAAAGTGCGAAGTTTTACTTGCGAAAGGTGCGATTTTGAAAAGCGACAGAGAGAGATAGAGAGAGAGAAGGTTTAGGGTTAGAAAGCTCTTTATTTTGATCATGCAACTTGAACAGAAATTAAAATGGCAATTGAACAGAAAATAACTTCACTAAACATGCACTTGTAGTTCATAACTTACAACATTAAATACATGCTTCAACAAAAGTAATAGAAAGCTTAAAAGAGAGAGAGAGAGAAAGTGTGTGGAGAGCGACGAGGCAGCCACGGCGGTGGAGGAGGCTCCGTCGGCGGCTCGTCATCTCCGGCGATTACAAGAGTGCCTAGAGCTAGATAAGAGAGGGGTGGAGTAGTTGCAAGGGGGAGTGAATGCCTTGAATGGTGGTTGGAGGGGGTTTAAATATAGTTAAGGGCTTCCTAAAAGAAGAAGGGGCTTTAGCGACATCCAGAGCGTCGCTAAAACCGCTTCCAAAAGCGTCGGTGAAGCCCTCCCGCCGCTGGTCAGCCGCCCGCCTCATTCCTTCTCCTCGCGCGATCCGCGGTTACTGAACGAGAGCTGTCCGATCAAAGATCGGACGGCTGCGTTGGGATCGCGCCTCGGGCACGCGTGTGCGCGCGTGTCTCCGCCCGGCGTGCACACGCGCGTGGACGCTCATGAGCTGCGGTTGCGTCGCGTGGCAAGATCCCGGCCGCCCGCTGCTGATCGGGCGGCCCAATTTCTCCGCGCCCGTCGCCCATCTTCAAATCCCACTCCGCGCGGCTCGAACCTGCGTCGCATGGGTGCGGGCGTGCGGGCTCACTATTGTGCCACGCCCGCGCTTTGTCGAGGCGACCGCGGGCGGGCGCGCGAATCTCGGCCTTTCGATCGAAGATCTACGGCTGAGATTTGATCTCGGCTGGCTGAAGGTGCAGCGAGTGCAGGGCGGGGCTGACGTGGCGTAATCTGGGCCATTGATCTCCAAATCAACGGTCAGAACTTCTTGGGCCCATTGTAGGAGCTTCGGATGTCGGATTTGGCCGATCTTGAGTCCGTTGGACTCCGTTCGTTGTTCTGAATCCATCCGTGCGGTCCGATTGCTCATTTGAGGTCTGCTTTGACAAATGCTTACACAAATGGCCATTAATGCAGTTTATAAGCAATTTTGGCACATGATGAATGCAATGCTCCTATTCTACTTATGTTGTGCCTTTTATTCTAAAGATGGGCCATATTCAACATAATTATCACCCCCTTGTGTAGTGTTATCAAGGAGCACCTGTGGAGGTTCACTGAGGGGCTCCGGCCTACCATTCGGGCGTATGTCAAACCCCTAAAGCTGCCCACGTTCTCGAGAGTGGTGGAGGCAGCTATGACCTATGAGGAGACCAACTCAGCCGCACGTGACACTGACAGTGGACAGAAGAGGCCCATACCAGCCAGAGTACTCACAGGGCTAGTGAGAGAGGAGGCACGTGGCACCTGTAGGAGAGCTGTCACATTTTGCGAGGCCGTCAGTGGCCTTTGGGGGCCCCTGACAGGGGCCAACTTTTAGCACTGGACCCCCACCCAGCCGTCAGCAAGGACCTACTGAGGGCAAGAGTCGAGTTCCCCTCCGCTACCAGTGTGGCCAGCCGGGTCACATCAGGAGGGACTGGCCATCTAGGGCCAGAGCGCAGCAGATGCTCCCTGCACCGAGCACTGGAGGCCAAGCATGTAGCCGTGGTTCCCAGGCACGTGGGGGAGGACAGCAGTCGTGAGGAGGGTACCGGCCAGCGGCTACCCATCCGACGTAGAGTGTGGCTGCTTCTTCTGCAACGAGAGCTGAGGGGCATATCAATGCCCTGACACACAGAGACGCCAGAGCTTCAGGTTTAGTGGTGGCAGGTATGGTTACAGTTTCCGGCAGACTAGTTTATGTACTTTTTGATTCCGGTGCCACGCACTCATTTGTTGCTGTGAGTTTGGCTGTCAATTTAGGATAGGACTGTGTGTTGCTAGAGGATCCGTTTGTGTTCAGAGGTCCGGGTGGTCAGCTATTTGTAGCTGAAGAGGTCTACACAGACTGTGAGGTCAGTATTGGGGGACACAGTCTCCCCGTTGACCTGATTGTGATACCGATGAGGGACTTTGGCGTGATTTTGGGGATGGATTGGCTATCCGCTTACCACGCTTTGGTGGACTGTTTTGAAAGGAAGATCGTCTTCTCCATACTAGAGATGCCTTCTTTTGAGTTTCACAGACAGCCGATGGACGGAGGCTTCAGGTGCATTTCTGCACTTCGGGTGGCGAGACTTTTAGGCCAGGGGTGTGAGGGCTTTCTTGCTTGTGTAGTGGTAGAGCCCAGCCCCGTGGCAGACTTTCAGAGAATCTCGATGGTCAGAGAGTACCCCGACGTATTTCCAGAAGAGCTGCCAGGACTACCGCCAGAGCGTGAGATCGAGTTTGAGATCTCACTGGTATCGGGGACCAGCCCCATTTCTACAGCACCTTACAGGATGGCACCACTAGAGCTGCAAGAGCTCAAGTCCCAGTTGCAGGACCTATTGGAGAAGAGCTTTGTGAGGCCTAGTGCGTCTCCATAGGGATCCCTGGTGTTATTTGTGAAGAAGGATGGTACCCTACGCCTTTGTGTGGACTACAGGCAGCTGAATAGGGTTACCATCAAGAATAGGTATCCGCTGCCAAGGATCGATAATTTGTTTGACCAGTTGCGAGGTGCCACGATTTTCTCCAAGATAGACTTGAGATCTGGCTACCACCAATTGAGGATCAGGGAGACTGACATCTCCAAGATAGCTTTCCGCACCCGGTACGGACACTACTAGTGTTTGGTCATGCCTTTTGGGCTGACCAACGCCCCCGCTGCCTTCATGGATTTGATGAACCGAGTGTTCAGACCTTACCTGGATCAGTTTGTGGTGGTATTTATTGATGATGTGCTTATTTACTCACAGGATCAGGCGCAACACGAACAACACTTGCAGATGGTTCTGGACACGTTGAGACGACGTAGGTTGTATGCCAAATACAGCAAGTGCAAGTTTTGGTTAAGACAAGTGACCTTCTTGGGTCATGTGATTTCAGGGGATGGCTTAGCTGTGGACCCAGCCAAGGCAGAGGCAGTGCTTAGGTGGGAGAGACCACATACAGTGACAGCGATCCGTAGTTTCTTGCGACTGGCAGGTTACTATCGATGGTTTATCAAGGGTTTCTCACAGATTGCGCATCCTATGACTCAGTTGACCCGAAAGAACGTGCCCTTTGCTTGGACAGACACTTGTGAGGCATGTTTTCAAGAGTTGAAGGAGAGGCTGACTTCGGCTCCTATGCTTACCATCCCAGACAGTAGTGGCGGTTTCGTTGTGTACACGGATGCTTCGTTGCAGGGGTTAGGGGATGTACTCATGCAGCGGGGTCACATTGTTGCTTACGTTCGCGGCAACTGAAGCCCCATGAGCATAACTACCCTACCCACGACTTAGAGCTGGCAGCTGTTGTCTTTGCGCTAAAGACATGGAGGAACTACCTGTACGGTAAGACTTTTGAGATATTCACAGATCATAAGAGCCTCAAGTACCTGTTTGAACAGAAGGAGCTTAACATGAGACAGAGACGTTGGTTAGAGCTCCTGTAGGACTATGACTGCAGCATCTCCTACCATCCAGGGAAGGCCAACGTGGTGGCTGACGCCTTGAGCCGAAAGGCGCCTGCCCACTTGGCCAGCTTACTGGCACAGAGTTGGAGACTTATGGAGGAGTTGGGTAGTTGGCGACCCCTAGAGTTACAGGGGCATTGTGGAGCAGTGACAGTGACACGACAGACGAGGCCAGAGCTAATAGACCGCATCATTATAGGACAGATGATAGATCCGTACCTGCAGTCATTGCGAGACAGAGTACTATCAGGGGACCCAGGAGACTTCTCCTTTACAAACGAGGTACTGCGGATGAGGGGACGTTTGTGCATTCCCAAAGACGAGGAGTTGTTGAGAGAGCTCCTGACTAAGGCACACGGGTCCAGGTTCACCATACATCCTGGGAATATGAAGATGCACCATGATCTGAGACGTGACTTTTGGTGGAGAGGGATGAAGCAAGATGTAGGTGAGTTCGTGCAGTAGTGTTTGGTGTGCTAGTAGGCAAAGGCCAAGCACTAGAGGCCTGCAGGGCCGTTGCAGCCACTTCCTGTGCTAGAGTGGAAGTGGGAGAGCATCACCATGGACTTGGTGGTGGGCTTGCCCGTTACCCAGCGAGGGCACGACGCAGTCTGGGTGATTGTAGACAGATTGATGAAGACGGCATGTTTCTTGCCGATCCGAGTCACTTTGGGACCAGCATAGTTGGCAGAGAAGTATATTCATGATGTGGTACATTTGCACAGTGTTCCACGTGAGATTGTATCCGATAGGGATACCCATTTTATATCCCAGTTTTAGGCTGAGTTTCAGTAGGCTTTGGGGACACGGTTGAGGTTCAGTACGGCATACCACCTGCAGACGGACGGACAGTCAGAGCGCACGATACAGTCACTTGAGGACCTTTTACGTGCCTGTGTACTAGACTGGAGGGGCTCTTGGGAGGAGCACTTGCCCCTGGCAGAATTTGCATATAATAACAGTTATCACTCGAGCATCGGCATGACACCCTACGAGGCTCTGTACGGACAGAGGTGTACTGCGCCCTTGAGTTGGGTTGAGGTGGGGACCAAGTGGGAGTTTGGCCCTAGGCTGATCCGGCAGAGTCAGGAGGTGATTGAGTAGATTCATAGACAACTTCACACTGTCAGGAGCAGACAGAAGAGTTATGCCGATCGGAAGTGTAGAGAGGTACAGTTTGAGGTTGGGGATCACGTCTTTCTTCGTGCTTCTCCCATGAAGGGCCTGCAATGGTTTGGGGTGAAAGGGAAGCTCACGCCGAGGTTTGTGGGGCCCTTTGAGGTCTTGGAGTGGGTAGGATTCGTTACTTATAGGCTTGCCCTTCCTCCCCAACTTTTCGGTGTGCATAATGTGTTCCACGTGTCCAACCTCAGGAAATACGTTGCCGATCCCAGTCACGTTTTGAGCCACGAGAGTGTCGAGGTAGGTGACAACCTGACCTACCCCGAGCGACCAGTGCAGATACTAGACAGAGCCGTCTGGAGATTGAGACAGAAGCAGGTACCCCTGGTGAAGGTTTTGTGGAGGAGCCAGAGGTACGAGGAGGCTACCTGGGAGCATAAGGAGGCAATGCGAGAGCGGTACCTGGAGCTTTTTGAGGGTACATCTTTTCGGATCGGCTTCGATCCCCTTTAAGTTTGTTATGCGTATATATTTCTTTTTCGCACCCTAGCTAGTTCAAGTTTCAAGGACGAAACTTCCTTTAAGTTTGTTATGATGTTAAAACCCATTCTGTCCTGAGCCTTTTAAGACGTCTGGACACCTTCCCAGACGTCTAGAAATCAAAATTTTTGGGTATGAGCTCGCGTCTGCGTGCAGGCTGCGCGCAGACAGTACCTTCTCATTTTCCTTCCCTTCTTCTCTCCCTCCCCACTTCCAGCAAACCCTAAACCACCCTCTTTATAAACCCCCTTCCTCCTCTCATGTTCTCCCCACTCCAACCACTTCTACCCTTCCTCTTCACCCCAACGCGAGAGCCAACGTGAGCAAGTGAGTGCAAGAGCAGTGACGAGGAGGAGCGGTGTGAGGAGAGGAGGAGGAGGTGAGCTTGCGAGCTCGTGTGGGAGCTCACCAAAGGGTGCACGGCCGGAGCGACGCGTGCGGGAGGAGGAGGAGTGCGTTGAGGAAGTCATCCTCGACACTGCTGCAGCTGGAGCTGCAGGCGAGGAGGCGAACCACGACCGCGCGCGGCGGGAGCGAGCAGGAGCAGGTTCTGGTTCTGGGTTCTTCCCAGAATCAGACATCTGGAGTCACGTCCAGACAACAAAGCGAACGTCTGGAGGCAGTTCCATACGTATGAGGAGAGAGCTTCGCGAAGGTACGTTCCCTTCACGGATATAGCCATGCAGGCCACTCCGCAGGAACACTTTGCGTGCCTATTTTGAGGAGATTTTGTGGTGGCATGCAGGATTTACTTTGGGAAGGCATGAGACACGCTGCCCCACACATTTCAAACGTCTGGGCGGCTTACTAGATGGCTGGAAGCACTTCCAAACGTTTGGAGAGGAGGTCGGATGACTGGAGCTGGGTCCAGACGGTCCAGAAGAGTTCCTGGACGTCTGGGGTGGACGCAGAGCTTGAGGTGCATTTCCGGACACTTTTAAGATATCTGGAAGTTGTTCCAGACGTCTAATTTGAGTCAGTAACCCTATTTTTGACTTGTTTAGGGTCCGTTTGAGGTTCGTTTTATGCAAATAAGATACCGGTGTTTTCCTTGCGAGTTCCTCTACTTGTTAGAAGGCTTTTTATACTATTATGAATGTTCCATTGTGATTGTTCCTTGTTATAGGACTTCATTCCGTTGCAGGCTTGGAGCTTGCTGAGGCACGTGAGCCTGCCGTTCGAGCCCCTAATACTCCTAGGTTGACTGGTAGAGTGGCTTCCCCTAAATTTAATTATAAACCTGAATGCATGTGTGGAATGAATGAGTAGAACTAGGATGTGGCATGAATCCTAAGATGAGAAACAATTGAAATATCTGTATGCGTGTTTTACAGTCTTGAATGAGTACATAGAAAACAACTGCCTATTAACGAACAAGAGTTTCCTGTGAAATATGAATTAACTGTGCTAGTGAAACAGTTGCATGTAACCTTACCTGTGGTATACGTTAAATACTAGAACACGAGCTACATGTGTATACCCTGAGAATGGAAACGTGAATAATAGAAATACGAGCTGCACATATATAACCTGGGAATGGAAATGTGAATGATGAAACTCGGTACGGAATGGCATGAGAAATATGAGCATGAACCCTATGAGGAAATTAGGAGTAGAGCTCTTGGAAATATATGGAATGGACCTGGAAATGAGACGGGAAGTGTGCTAGCCCTTGAGTACGTGGTACTAAGGGGAGTGCATGTTCCCTCTTATCGTAGAGGGGAGATTGCCGCCTTCTGGTTGAGACCCGAGGTGGGTTTGGCCACTTTGCACCGACTTCCTGGCCCTCGTGTACACTGTATCGGGGAGAGCTACTAGTGTAGGGAGAGAGCTAGCCACCTCACAGGGCCCAGAGTTCAGCTAGCCACCCTACACCGACTTGTTAAGCCCACTGGGCAAACCAGGGTAGTCAAGCGAGGGTGCGCGGACTATGGAGGGGCGAGACCCCTGTTTGGTTCTTCGAGGTTAGACCCCTGTTACTGAGAAGGCTAGGCCTTATACTGTTCCATGCTGTACTTGGGCACACCCGTTAATGGAAACGATTGACCATGTGCCAATGCGAGGTAGCTACCCGTGCACTTATCGCAGGTGCCGTAGTCACCGTTACATCTATCTGTGACCTTGGGGTGGTTGACTGGGTGTAGGACCACCATAGGGGACTCTCCCGGCCAAGAGAGCACCACGTGCGACTTCTACTCTTCGGAAAAGACTGCAATCAAGATCGTTCCCACAAGGAACATTCGAGATCAAGAAAGAGATCTGATAAATAAACCAAGTGGTGAAAAAGAATAATTAGTTGAAGAAAGTAATTGAAAAACAACAGCTACCTGTCCACTTTTACTGCTTTAGTTAGTTGGTTGCCACTCTACTCAGCGTTCACTGACTTTGTGTACTTATAACCCCTTTTCAGGTCCAGGTATTAAGCTGCTCGAGTCTCAGGCTGCAGAGGGTGCTGGGCCCAGTAGAGCCCAGTAGCAGTAGCTCCTTTTATTGTACTTCTTTTGTAGTAATGAGTTCAGACTCCTGTACTTTACGTTCTGTACTTGCACTTTTCTGTACCTTTATGTTCCTGTACCTTGTTGCTATTCTTTTGTTGTGGTGGTGATATGTACTGTAGCAGTTTTTACTTCCTTTACTACTGTACTCTTTTACTATTAGTTTCTTAGCATAGTGAATGTGGTTTACTTTCTTGCTTTTTGGTTATTTCTCATTGGACGTCTGGGTCTTGGGATCAGTTGAGTCGGTCTAGTCTCGGGTCCTGCAAGGATTTAGGAACCAAGTCGTAACACTGCTCCACGTGCATGTTGTGCTAACGCCCTCCCTTGTGCTCACTAGCACAACCCTGTGGTTACAGTTCCCTCACCCTGGAAGGGACTGTTGCGATCAACAATTGTCGTATTTAGGAAAATATCGCGTTGTAGTATAAAGACGAAAATCGATATGACATTTAAATTTATAAAGCTTGAAAAACCATGAGTTCCAAGGTCGTTCGCAAGGAGCAAGTGTAACAAATCAATTCACTAATCACAATAATCAGAGAAAATAATGCAAGCAAATCAAATGACAAAAATGATATTCAATAAGACGTAATAATGAGTTTCAAGAGTTAGGAACAAAAAATATAAATCAAGGCTTAAAAATGATGGTTGAAACCACCAATTATGCCCTACAATTAAGCATAAATCTCAACAGTACTCAATATCTCAAACTACAGCCAAATATCTCAATAGTGCTCAATATCTCCACAGTAACCTGCAATCACTTTTCCAAGTCATGATTGAATATCCACGTCAGATTCACGTCTCAAATAATTCCACAGTAACCAGAACCAGGGTCAAGCACAAGGGCCAGACGGCCTAAGGAGTAAAGCCTCATAATTTGCTAACTGTTAAGCATGTGTAAACGCTTCTCGAGGCACAACAGTGCAAAACCACCCCTCCCTCAGAATCTTCTTCTCTTTCTTTCCTTAGATCCAGGTATAGGGTATACGGGTAACAAAAACTGGGTAATCGGGTCGAGAACAATGATTAGGCCCACATGCTTGTGACCGCAAGAGAGGAGTGGGGCAGAGAGTGATGCAGGGACCTCACCCTCGGTGTACTAGGCAAACAGCTCCAAGCGCTAATTCCTTATATGCGTGGAAAAAAATCAAAAAGTCCCCGATGTGGGACTATTTGAGATGCTTCCCTCTTCGTGTGAAGTCGTTGAAATCGCTCGTGAATTGGTGCTGCTACTACTTCATTTGAGCTCAATTGAAGATGCAGTTGCTTTCAAGGGATGAGTCCGCTGCTATTGATTGTGGAGTCATAGCTGGAGGCTTGGAGTGAGACGGACGAAGCCGAGGACAACGGAGGCGATGGCAGAGGTCTTGTGATACCTGAAATGCAAGAATACAGCCTCGCGGCCTAATCAAAATGGTTCAGAAGCTCCGTCGAACCACGGCAAGTGTGAAGGTGGTGATGATTTGGTGCGTGCATGTGTGTGGCAACCAGCCGGTGTCGAAGAGGGTGACAGAGAGTGGAGTTGTTTGACCAGCCAAAATAGGAGCCAAAGCCCTCAATTTCTTGAGAGCTTTTGGTCTAGGAGGTGAGGCGGAGCTAATGGTGGTGGTGGCGTACAGTTTAGGGTGATGTGGCACCGACGTGGGCTCGATGGAGCTCGTGTCGGCATGGGGAAGATGGTGTGGGGGAGGCGTGTAGCGTGGTTAAAACTAGGAACTAAGGGTGTAGAAGTGACCTACAGAGGGAGAGGAAGAGTTTGAGGGGACTTATGGGGAGCAAGAGAGAGGGATGCATCCGATGTTGACAGGCTGAATGTGAAGAAGACGAAGGTGATGGCGAGGAAGAACGGCAACAACGAAGGCGGAGAAGACCTCTACTTTGGTCGGCGAGAGGCAAAAGAGAGAGAAAGGAAGAAGGAGGGTCCTTCAATTTGATGGTTGGACGGCCGGAGGAGGAGGGCAGAGACGATCGTCGGAGCCGAAGGTGCGGTTGGCCGAAGGAGGAGGAAGAGGTGTTTTTTCGATCAAATCTTGCCTGCCCCTCATCGTGGAATGATGGAGGATTCTTATAGAGCTCAGATTTGAGCTCCAAATGAGGCAATTAGCTTGATTGGGTCTCAAATTTGGAAGAAAAGGACCCTTGATTTCCTTGAGCTTGCCTAAGCTATAGAATCAATTTCGATCTCTAAGATGGGGTTGATTTGATTCTTTACCGTCTGAACAGCAATCCCTCCAATTTTAGAGGGATTTAATGGTGACTTGAGAGAGATTTCCTTTCTCGAAGGTCAGTTGTAGGTGCTTTCACATGTTAATGGTGGAAGGGACCTAGATGCAAAAATGATGACAAAGTTAGGGACCTGAATGCAATACACTTGAAACCTAGGGGTCTAAATGTGAGAAATAGAGTTTTTAAGGGCTAAAATCCAAACAAGGTCAAGATAGACTCTGGTTGGGCCCAAATTTTGGTGTTAACCTAATTTAGACCAAAGAAATCTAATGGTAAACTTGGATTTGGGTTTTGATCACATTCAATTGGGTAAATTGTATAGAAGCCCAAATCAAGGTAAATTCCTGTCTGAAACTTTGTTCTAGGTTAATATGGGTTCAGATGGTCAAAGTGAAGGTACCAAACCTCTTAAAATATTTTTTAATGATTTTTAGAAGGTTTAGATTAATTTTATCCTGATTAGAATCTTTTCAATTTAAGTGAGGTTGATAATTAGGATTTTAGTACTATTTTTTCCCTTGAAATGCGTAAAACCCTTATTCAATCAGTGTGAACCTACTTTTTAAACTTTTATGTTCAATTAACCTTTAATTAACCCATGAGTACTCCCATGTTTAATCTGCATTTGTGATGTACTATTAAAACAACGGAATTAACCATATTTTCTTATCTTCTCAAATTATAATATTACGGAATTGTGACTTTCAGATGATCAAGTATGAGCATTTACCAATTGAATCTGACTAATTGAGGCTAGTTAGAACCCATGATGGAGTTACCATCAGGGACTGATCTGTACCTAATTGATATAGGCAACATGCCTTTTTTATGACTAGTTTTGGGTAAACATAGGTCCTTTCATATATATATATTGCATATCATGCATCTAGGCTTATTTAGGGATTGAATTATATTTGTATACATTTGTACTTATTATTGAACATTTGGAAAAATGCAGAATGAGTAGGGCTTGAGGAACCAAAGTACAGATTGAAAGTAGAGGAAAGATTGAACTAAGCACCATTGACAATTGAGGAATAAATACAAACATTATACACATTATTTAGAGGGTGAATTATGGAGGCTTCACCTACTCAACCCCACACCACATATGGACTCAAACCCAATCAAATAGGCTTAACCTAAATTTTTCTATTAGACATGCCACATGTCCCCATCTCTACCATACATGTAACCACCACAATCCATCCATCTTACATGCCACCCAAGCCTCCCATTCAAAATTAAGATCCACTTTCTACTCCCCACCAACCAAGATCCATTCAAATCCAAACCCAACACCACCTTAGGATTAATACCCTCCCTTGGATCTTAATCCTAAGGCCATCCACCTACTCCCTTCCTCCTCCCTTTGATTATAATCCTAAGGCTACTCCCATGGCATCCCTTGGATGCAAATCCAAGGGACATATGCCTACATACCAAGAATAGTAATTCCCAATTCTATAGAAGAAGAGCTTTCAACATTGACAGACATCTTTAGCACCCTCACTCTCACCTCGAAACCCTTGGTCGACCACCATAGAGCTCCACCTCCATACCTCTCACCCTCATTCACTCTAAGGAAGAAAAGCTCCATGGACGACTCCTCTCATCCCTCCTACTGAAGTTCTTGGTGACGGCCTCTTCTCTCCTCATCTCTACATCTATGCCAAGGATCAACCTACTTCTCACCTACTTCTTTCGAACATCTGCAAGGCCATCTTCGACAAGCTCCAGGGCTCACCAAGCAGATCTCTTTTTCTCATCTCCATCTTCTATTTTGTTATTTTATTTCTAAGCATTCTATTAAACATTATTTCTTGCAAAAAAAGCTTATAATTATTAGTAGTTAAATCATTGTCTACATTTCTCTTTTTCATTGTTTTTATTTTCTATCATCTCTCCCACATTCTCTTATATATAAAAACAACTACAAAAATAGAAAAACTCAAAAACCCAAAAAAAAAAGTTATTCCATGACAAAAGAGCTTGTTTGTGCACCTCCTTGTATTCGACACCCGCACTTGCCATACTACAGAATTTCTCTATAATTTTTATCACTTTTTTTTGTTCTTGTGCTACGACGATTTCTTAACCCTTTTTAAAGCGAGAAAAAATAGTGGAATCAGGGACCACGACTCACCATCTCCATTACTAATTTGTCGATGCATTTGAAAATGAGGGAACCAATTTTACAAAGAATTGGACTAGGTCTTGATTTGAGAAAAAGTTCAATTTAATCCTATTAAATTAACTTATTCTAAACCTAGTCTAGATTTGAATTGAATTCTAATCTTGTCCTATGTTTCATGTTTGATATCGCATCCTATGCGTTCAACCACATTCACATAAGACCATTCCACATACAAAAATACATCATATGTAAAGGGGCTACCAAATTATAAGGATGACATCAAAATAATGCAACCTACTCACAATCACTCCACTCTACATTCCCATTGATCACATCATATTATCGTTCCATAATCAAACCATCAAAATCACAGAAAAACATGGCATACAAAACATATCCATCACAACATCACATGTCTAGGAATACAATTGTAAATTCTTATATGATTACTAATCAATCAAGTGCGCATGGTTGATTATTTTAGTAATTGTAATACTAATTTGAGATTGTGTGGAACAAAACGAGCATCCTGTAGTTTTGAAATCTCTTAACCCAAAAAATATTCACATTAATTCTAAAATTAATCTTCAAAATAATTTTTTACTTTGTTTGATTTTGAAAATCTAGGCACCTATCTCTACGAGGATCATATCAACAATAATAGGAAACTTAATAAAAAACAAAAAATATATTGTAAACCTTGAAAAACAAATAAATATTCTCTAATAATCATATTAGGTTTTTCCTTGATTGTCTCATCGAATCAAATTTGATTTTGGGTTAAATCGCATTCAGAATTAGGGTTTGATAATCGTATGAACGTCTGATAACTCTTATCAAACATCTAGAGGTAAAGGCCAACAAGTCCTAGAAGACAATCAAAATTCTTCTGAATTCAGATGTTTGATAGGTTGATCAGATGCCATTGTTCATTAAATAGGTCATCTGACACTTGAGTTGGTCGTTACTGGACAAGATCCAATTTGTAAACAAAATAATTTCTACTCATATATCAAACATCTGTCACTTAAGTCAAATGACTTATTTTTCAATAACGAACATCTGGTATTTTTATCAAACATCTTAAAACCTTGATCATGAATGCTAGTAGTCTGACATCCAATGTCAGATGTTCAACATGCCTATAGGTCATATGATCTCATGATTAGACACCCTCTTTCACAAACATCAGATGTCTAACATTGTGAATGTTAGACATCCTCTAGGTGAACTTGAACTTGTTTGAAGTTCTATTCATGTGATTTTCTACAATCTAAATAAGATAAAACCCAAATCTACATGTTTTCAACCAAAATCTAGATCAACCTAGCCTTGATACCACTGTAAGGGACATGATTGAATTGATCCATGGCATCGCAAAAGCATGAAAATGATGTTTTCAAATTCAAAACGACGATCAATTTGATGCCCAAAATCGATCGACGATTGAATAAAAACAACCTAAAACCAAAACTATATGGGAGAAACTAATTTTTTCATATTCCGAGGTCCCACGAGATAAAGGTATACCTTCGCGAGTGGCGTAGTTCAACACCCCAAGAGCAGCACCTCCTACTATAAGTCCCAGTATGGAGAAGACACTTTTTCTTGGCAGGTTGATGAGAGCAATCATGTCGATCGAGAATGCTCGATTCTTGATCCTTGTGGATACCTTCATGAATCCTAAGGGAGACTTTTGCCATCTGCCTTGATCCACATACTTCTCTAAGGAGAGGAGCAACTTCGGAGCCAACCACCAACAACAAAGGCTATTTAAGGCCAATGCTTTTGGATGTCCAACAATGTCACTGCACTTATGGTGGTGCCTCTGGAAGTCCAAACAAAAGTCTAGACATCCAAAATAGCAACATCGAAAGAGTAGGGTGGCTCTTCCTTTGTTCTTTCTCTCATTGGTGATGGTGGATTATGGGAAACACAAGATCAATTAGGGTTTCTCTTTCCCCTTGAGAGATATATATAGGGATCCATTTAAAATCATAATATGATGGGGACCCTTGGATCTCCATTCAAGGATTAGCATGTAATCCAACATAAATTTTGCATGATTAGCACACAACTAAATTATGGCCAACTTGAATTTGGTATCCAAATAATGATTAATTGCTATCCAAACCTTTTGGATCATGTCCAATCAAATTAGGCTCAAGTAAACGTTAAATGAAATGTTATGTAACTCCTTAAATAATAATTGATTATTCTACAAGTAGGAACCCATCAAAATAACTATTGGTTTCATCATGTCAATAGCGAAGCATTCAAAACTCTTGGATTATGTATGGCACTACACCTCCCTAAGTATTCAGAATACCCATAAATCCTTCACATGTAAAGGACAATATTACCGCTGAGATCTAATCCCATTAGACAGCTATCATTCCTCCTTAGATAATATGATTTCTGACATTTCTTTGTATTATTGGGATGAGAACGAATACCAACTCTTTTCCCAAAGGATTGTAGTCTTCTCTTTCGTACTTGGATCTTATTAAGACTTCGTAACCACATGTGGAATTTGTCTTTCCTAATATACTCAGAGTGAGCTCTCACCTCCAATCTGCTGCATATAGTTATGAAGCAAATTTGTGTGATCCCTTTGAGATATCATGTGTCTTTTGTTCCCTCCTACATATAACAGCTTTCTAGTATCAACACCAAGGTGGGTGCATCTACCATTAGTTTGCCACATGCATGCATTCATGAATAGAGACATATATCTATTTCAGGATAAAGGATATGCCTTCTTTGTGACAACATCAGAGATGAACTTCAAATATCTCCTTTTTCATTAGGTCAACTTATTAACCCAACTCATGTCACAATTCTGAATCTTCATTCAAGAACATCATTCAAGCAACAACCTCTAGGGAAGGTTTCCATCGTAACTCAAATCAAAAATAAATGATCAAATCAGATATAATGATTTCTTGATGTTCTATTAGATCCTTTAAGCCGTTTAGATCTACGAGTCAACACAGGTTGAATTTTTTCAATCTAGCTAAGTCGCTCTATTCAAATTAAAGGACTTAATTCATATACTAGAAATAATCTAATTCTTTTATTCAAATTAAATATAATCCCACTACATTATTTGGATGACTCTCGCAGTGCACAGAAAACCCAACAAATATAACCCTTGAGATCTAATCCCATTAGATAATTGTTATTCCTCCTTGGATAATATTATTTCTAACATCTCTTTCTATCATTAGAATGGGAATGAAGACCAACTCCTTTCCCAAAAGACTATCTTCTTCTCTTTCATGGTTGAGTCTAATCAGGACTTTATGATCACATGTGGAATTTGCCTTTCCCAATTTACTCAAAATGAGCTCTCAACTTTAATCTGCTGCATGCAATTATGAAATAGATTTATGTGATCCCTTCAATAAATCATCTATCTCCTGTTCCCTCCCTTATGCACCATCTTTCCAATATCAACACCAAGGTAAGTGCATCTACCATTAGTTTGCCAAATGCATGCATTCATGAATCGAGACACATATCTGTGTCAGGTCAAAGGATACTCCTCCATGACAGCACTGAAGATAGACTTCGATTATCTTCTATTTCATCAGGTCAACTCCTTGACCCTACGCACATGGCAGTTCTGAATCCTAATTCAAGAATATCAACTAAGCGATGATCTCTAGAGAATGTTACCATCCCAACTCAAACTAGAAACAAGCAATCGAATAAGATATAATGGTTCCTTGATGTGCTATCAGATCCTCTAAATTAATTGTTTATATCTTTGACTCAACACACATCAAGTTTATTTGATTTAAGTATGTTACTCTATTCATATCAAAAGACCTAATTGATGTATTGGAAATAATCTAATTTTTTTATTCAAATAAAATGTAACTCATTACATTATTCGGATGGCTTGTTCAAGGCATACAAAATCCAAAAAGATATATAAGGAATCACCTAAATCCTAATACAATGGAGACCGTTGGATCAAATCCAACGATTAGGAACAATTCCTACTTGACTATTTAGAAATTAATCCTTCTATTAATTTAGCCAATTGAGTTTTAGTACTCAAATTACATAAAATTTCGATCCAAAAAAGTTTAGATCAACAAATCTATCTCAGGTTAGAGTACCTGCATGGGTTTGGAGCGACAGCATATGAGTGTTGTCACTAGGTAGCAGTAAAGCTCACAAGCCACGAGGGTCGGAGGAGGACGGGGAGCTATGGATAGTGGAGGAGAAGGGGAAGGAGGATGAAGAGACCTATAGGTTGTAGCTTAAGTCTAGAGTCATGGAAGAGTAGAGGATGGTGGAGTCGCGATGACCTACGAGTGGCAATGGAGACTTGGACGAGGAGGATAAGGATTCTTCTACCATTCTAATTCCACGGGTGGCACTGATATAGCAGTGGTGTAGACTAGCAGAGTTGCACTAGTGTAGAGGAGAAGGGGTTCGGTTGGGGGTGCTGCTTGGCTGTGAGGAGTGTTGTGGGAAGGGGGGAACTTATTAGTGTTTTCCTTTTTCAATGGGACTAATGGGTGATGGTAGTGGTTAGGTGAGTCGGGGATAGATACTATCTAAATTTGGATATATGAATCTAAATATAATTTTTGTAGGAAGATCACCATCCGAATCTATCTTCAAAATTTCTAAAAATTTAATATCAGAATCTGGATCCAAATTTAAATTTATCGGATCAACTAATAATCAAATATGATACGAATATCCAATCCGACGCCGGATCCTCTTCATCCCTAGATCAAGGGAAAACCAAGGAAATAAGAGAAAATAAAATAAAACGATTCGATTCGTTTGGGTGGTAGAATCCGTACATCTTAAAGGCCCAAAATTTCACGGGTGGGGATGTACTTTTCACATTTAATTAAAATATCATTAAAAAGACGGCCACCGCGTTTCGTTTTGATGCCAGCGGCGATTATGTAAGCCCAATTAAAAGGGATTCCCCTCATTAGAAAAAGACTCCAAATTAGAGGCCTTTTACGAGGAAACAGAGAGATGCCACCGCCACTCGCCTGTGCGCACCTATAAATACCCCCCCCACACCACCCAATTACAGCTCACACACACAGACATCGTTACCAAGAAGAATCAGCAGCTGAGGGAGGAGAAGTAAACAATGTGGAAGCTCGCGAGGAGGCTCGTCAGCTGTGGCTCGAAGACCATACAGGCGAAGGAGGGGCGGATCTGGGTCTGCGTGGGGCGGCGGGTGATGGAGTCCGAGAGGTTTGAGGTGGAGGCGAATTACCTCAACCACAGGCTCTTCGAGGATCTTCTCGAGCTATCGAGTCAGGAGTTCGGGTACTCTTACGACGGTGCGCTGCGGATAGCTTGCGATGTGGAGCTATTCCTCCACCTTCTCCACCTCCTCAAGATCAGCGACCCCTCCGTCCACTACATGCGCCTACAAGACATCGCCTCCACCTTTTACGCCAACGGAAACCATCACAAGTTGGGGGTCAATACATGTTCGTGATTAATCAATCAGCCATCATCGTTCCCTTTGGTTTCGTAGTTTTTGGTGAAAATCTGGGGTGCGATATGTGGAGATCATTTATTGGATATAGATCATAAATGTTACATGGTGGTCATACATCTTTTTGGCATTCATTTGTTCGTTCGTTTGTTCCCATTTTGAGTCATTTCATGCTACAACTCTTGGAAACGCATAGCTTGGGTCGTGATGATTTATTTTGGAATGAAGCTCGATCGAAATGTAACAGAGGAAGAATGGGTAGGCGCGTAGCTGAACATATATATATATATAACGTACTCATACCGGTTGGTCGTCTGAACATTTTTCCAGTTACGCGTAGCGCGTCCTTGGCTGATGGTAGCCAACGGTGGGAACCGTTTCCGTCAGTGCTACCGACTTAAATTTGGCAGGCGTGGAATAGTCACGGTTGACGGTCTATCCTTTCCTTATCTTAGTTATTCTCAGTTATTGTTAAACTTCAACATGACAGTTCATGTAAATATTTTTAAAAATTTTACCTTCTTTTGTTTTCACCTCATTCTATATTCACACTGCTCTCTCCTCTCCGCTCTCTCTCTCTCTGTCTCTCATGCCTCCCCTCTGTCCCTCTCTCTTCGTCAGATTCCAGAAAGCTCCCTTCCTCTCCTCCCAACGCAGCTTCTCCCTCTTCTCTCATGGCCTCAAGACGGCCACTACAGAAGCACAAGAGGTCGGTGCTTACCAAGGAGTCCCCGACATCCTCCGCCGCATCCTCCTCGCGACGCGTGGTGGAGAATGTGACGGTCACGATCAGATTCCGGTCGCTCAGGTTCAGGCACTCGATGTGGTGGTTGTGAGTGGGGCAGTTTTTGGAAAGGTCTCGCATGTAGAAGCCTTGTGGAGCTATCTGGTTTGGTGGGGTTCTTCTGAAGATATCAGCGTTATCATAACTCAACTAAGAAATTTTAGGAGCAGTTCAGAGGAGCACGACCGTCAAAAATCTTGGCTCCAATTTATAAATTTTATTCAGCATGTTCTTCGAATTCGAGAAGCATGGCTGTCAAAAGCTCGGCTCCACTTTGTAAATTTTAGCAGTCTTTGATTAGTTGCCTAGCAGGGAAGATGAACTAGAAGGATATATTTAACATCTACTACCGGTCATTAAGATCAGATGCTAGAAGATAATCCAGTGACACAGATTTCTTTTCGTACATAAGATGGCATATCTCATTCTTTATGTACCGATGAAAGTTCTCCCCAATCTTATTATTCTCTATTTAATTAAATTAGATGCTGATTCATATTTATTTTAGGTATGAATGATTGGTTACATTTATATCAAAAACTACCATAACACTGGTTGAAAGATCTCGCAGGAAAGTGCAAGCTATTAACTAATTCATATATATTTAAAGGTAATTCATATATATCTATTTTAAAAATTTTTAAAAGTAAAGCACTAATATATATTTATAGTTAGATAAAATTATTTATGTGGAGACTTCTTCATGAGTATTTGAAATAAAAAATATATAATTTTTTATTTAGAAGCCAATTACATTAGTATAAAAATTTAAAATTAAAATACATCGATAATTTTTTATTTTGAATAGACACGAATGTAATAATATTCTATGTGATCTTTTAATTTAAATTAAAATGTAGCAATAATTTATTATTTTACATCGATAGTTTTTTATTTAAAGTCACATTGCAACATTGTAAAATAATTCACAACTAAATTATATAAATGCAGAATGACTTTACACTAATGCAACATGAAGTATGTGATTTTTTATTTAAAATTAAATTATATAAGTATAAAATAATTTTACATCGATGTAAAATGAATATATACATTTTTTGATTTAGAATTAAATTACCCAGATGCAAAATGGGCACCGGTGCAAAATAAGTATTAGGAGCATTATTGAGGGATGAAAAAATTACAAATAAGTAGCAAGTACAGTAACACCATGTCAAAATCAAAAATTTATTATGTAAGAAGCTAAATAAATAATGATCGATATTAATATACACAATGTCATCCCAATGATTATTTATTACGATAGAGGTTTAGTAAACTTTGGTTATTTCCTTGGATGTGCGGTTGATTAATTTCTTCAAGTTCACTGGGTAAGATAACCTACATTTTTCCAACTTTGAACATATATCGAGAGGACCTTTTTTACATTAATCAAAGAAGAACAAATCGACTACATTGGGATGCAACCATAATAAGGGAACAACCATAATAAGTAAGATAATAAGATAAATTACATATCTAAAGGGAGAACACCAGCACCTCGAATAGAGAAACTCAACACCTCTACAAGGCAAAATAGCCCAGAATCTCCAATTGAAGGTGGGTAGTGAAAAATCCTTCAAACTAAACCCAGATATTGTAGTCTTCGGCATACTTCACACAATTAGAAAATTGATTTTTTGTAATGGGTAATTGGTGATGGAATCGACACCATCGCCAACTGTAGCAGCTCGAGCCTAGACCCGAGTCTAATAGAGAAAAATTAATTTTGACAACTTGTTGGGTATGTGTCCCATAAATCCAAACAATCACCCAAAATGTTTAAACCCAAGTTGATAAGTAGTAATTCTCAATCCTTATATTCCATTACTTACTTTCATGAGTTTACGATATCCCCCACTTGGTGTCCTCATCAGGGTTTGTACTCCCAGTAGTAGTGGCGTCTCCATCTCATGATGCACTCTTTGGTCGTCCCAAGGGTAGCACTTTCTTACTACTATATAGAAAGTTTAGATCTGATACCATCACGTAACTTCTCGAGCCTAGACCCAAGTCTAATCGAGAAAAACTAACCCGGACAACTTGTTGGGTATGTGCCTCATAAACCCAAACAACCACCCAAAATTCTTAAGTTGATAAGTAGCAATTCTCAATCCTTATATCCCACTACTCACTTTTATAAGTTTATGATGTGGGTCTGTTTCTAAGGGTGTTACAACAAGCCAGATCTCCATGTTCTCTTTATGTTGTAAGCATACTCCATTCCTTCTTTAGTATGTGTTCAACATCTTTTCCTTAATTTTTGATCATATCAGGGATAATACAAATCTTTTCGATTTTGTTTGTGTTTTTTACTTTATTTTGGATCTATGGTTGGTGCATTATACTCAAATTCAAAAATTCCCTTGATTTAACCTCTATTTCTCTTGATTTCTCTCATTTTCATCGGTCAATCAATTAATTAGTTGTTCATTAAGTGATTAATTTCAATGATTTTGTTCTTACTAATTTGAAAATGGCATCAAATTCTAAGAAGGGTAAATCTATTGAAGGTTCATCTCTACCCCACCTAGCAAGAACAATCCAGTGTCTCCCTATCTATTCTCCCAACCGCACAACAACGTTATTTTTCAAAACTAGGGAATATGTACCATTGGAGAACTCAAAAATGTGCATGGGGTTAATATTGAGGAACTCTTCACCTATCAAAAGATGAGAACCTATTTTCATCCTGCTTTTAATGTCAGTATGCAGTCAAGGGCATTTATCCTTCACTTGTTAGGTTGTTTTATTCAAACCTCCAAGTAAGTGAAGATGGAATACTTTTAGAATTCCAAGTTCTTTATGTTAAAATTTGAGTTAATGCTAAAGGAATTTTAGAGATTTTCAACACTAATTGCAGGGCAAAACTTGGAAGGAGGTTGCCCAAGAAATTTCCTTTAATATTATTCGAAAGGCCCTACTTACACCCAATGAATTTAATCATTCGAAGAAGCCTTTATCTACCAACACACTTAATTTTATTCCTCGCTTTCTCGGTCATGTGATAGATTGGTCATTCTTTCACAAAACCAATGGCTTTAATCATTACTCTTGTAAGATGTTTAAGGAGTTAATTGAAATCCTAATAGATTTCCTAATAATGGATTAAGGCCTTGGAGAATAAGTAATCCCTTTTAATTATTAACAAATATTTATGAAATAAAATTTAAGGGGTGTTTAGTAATGCAACATAGGTTTGTAAACTCTTTAAAATATATGTTTGGGTTAAAGGGCTTCTGCTCAAATTTTGTACCCCTCATATAAGGCAAAGAGAAAAAAAAAACCTCATTCTTGCACCCCAAGCCAAAGCCCTCCTCATTTCTTCTTTCTCTCTCCTCCATCAGTGTGCACCATCTCCTCTCCTCTCCCTTCCACCAACCAACTCCTCCTCGTCGCCACTACCATTGCCAGAGGAGCTACTATAGCTATTATTGCTACCATAGCTATTGTTGCAGTTGTAGCAACTGCTGTTGTTACCACTGTTGCTATTGTTATTGCTACTACTGCTACTATTGTTGTTGTAGCTACTACTGCTGCCATGGCTGCTGCAGTTGCTGCTACTACTGCTGAAGTCATTACTGTGGCTATTGCTTTCATGGGGGAAAGAAGAAAAGAGAAGAGGGAGCTCCAAAGTAGGGACTATTATCCCTCTCTTCCATTTATATTCTTTTGATCCCTAGGTTAGGAAGTGGCCTTTGAATGACCAAATGAAGGGGATTGGGTCATGATTTTGGTGGGTTTTCGCTGCATGTTGAAATCATGTTATTAAACAAGGGTTATTTGGGGTTAATTGATGGCATTGCTTTTAGGGGGATTCAATGGGTTTTTGATGGTTTTGTTGTTCTCTCAATGTTTAAATGTGAGTGATGAAGTTTCCTTGATGATCTCATGGTGTTTGAGGGCATAGATTTTGGGCTTGGAGACTAAAAACCAACATCTATAGGTGGCTAAAATTTGTATTGTTTCGCATGGATTACATTAGTTCTTAACATTAAAAATCTTAATTTTGGGCATAAATGGGTCTATGATGTTTAGACCCTGATTAGAGCCAAAGTAAGCCCATCTTTGGTCAAAGACCCTAGTTTGTGAGTAATGGTAGACCTAGACTTGAATGCATTAGTCCAAATTGGTAGGAAACTCTCATGACCTAATGCATGCTTTAAACTAAGTCTTAAAGCTTTCTATTAAGACTAAAGGGTTCCTATTGGGCTAGGTAAGGCTTAACCATGGAATGGTATATTATTAATTCTATCAAGAATACCAACAATTATGATAATTGGTTTTTAGGCCTATTTCTATGGGGTGCATATCCTACCTTGAGAGAACAGATGTGCTATTGGGAGAAAAAGGGAACCCTTGTCAGCTAATGTGGAGCTCTCTATCTTTTTCTTCTATGATTATATTGTGTATTTGTGGGGTATACTCACTAATCTATTATTTGTGATATTGTGCTAGTGAATGCATACAAGTTGTGGGGTGTGCCCACTTAAATTGTATTGTGTTGCAAGTGATTTCCATTAGAAGCATAGATTGGGGAAAAAATACAATAAAGGTGGGGGGGGGGGGGGGGGGACTCTATCGGATTTTCAACAGAATTTTTACCCTTAAGGAAATAGTTAAAATTTTCCCTTTTTCCTCGTGTCACATGAAGAAATCATAGGCTTAAGAAATGATTGAGGGTTGGCTATGTATGACCTAGGGTGCTTAGCTACATATGTAAAATATGTTCGGTTGACTATTAGCTAGTGAGCTAACAAAGTTGGGTTGAGAAACTTAAGTGACTAAATTATCCAAGAGAGGCTATTGCATGGTTAATAGCTAGGAATGCGTGAGAATCGGTTATTTGATTGCTAAGAGGTTGCATAGGAACTTCAACCTAGATGAGGTGGACAGTGGATCCACAGGGAGCTTGGATGACCCAAGAAAAGGGCAAGTAGATGGGTTCTACTGGAGATGTGAACCTAAGACTAACCAGTTCCCGATGGTAGAGATTAGTCAAGGATCTGCAACCAATTCTTCAGGGGACTCACGAAGGATCCTGTGTCGAATAGTTTTCCAAAGATCTGGAGCAATCCATTGTGGAATAAATTGTTAGTTCAACCTCTCCAAAATTATGTTTTGATGATTTTACAAAATTTCTAAAAGAAAAATAAATCATATAATATACTAGATCTATTGCTACTACAACTCCATTGCAAAATTCTTGAAGACCAAAAAGTTTCTCAAAGACCAAAAGATGAAGATACGTATTTGTCTAGGTCATAGGATTTTTTGTACAAACTTCAAAGAGTTGTATTTTCATTTTTCTTGAGTCTAGAAAAGAGTTGTGAAGAGCCCCCAATAGATACAAAATCTCTAGACTTAGGCTCACAACACTTAGGTGAAGCTTAGAAACAAAAACCCAACTCAGAAACATCCATCAAACATCTGAAAGGGTTCCCAGACGTCTGATATTTAACTTTAAGTCATCTGACACTCTAATCTGACGACCAATCACCATAAACTGTGCTTTAGTTCTTTAACCAGTTAGGCTTCAAACGAATAGATATAACTCCAGACATCCACAAATCACTTCAGTTCAGACGAATAGATATAACTCCAAACATCCACAAATCACTTCAGACGTCTGGTAATTCTATTAATCATTCATTGACACTATCGTTAGCACTAATCATTTCCAAATCTCCTTGTGTCAAAACGTATCCAACCGTTGGTGTGTTTACCCTTGTTCCAAACATCCAATAATGAAATGTTACACCTAAACTCACTTAACGAAAACTTTGTAAGATGTAATCATGCTTTTGGATTAACAAGAAATCCAAAGCCCAAGGTCATCATGACATTCAAACATCTAGAACCATTGTTAAACGTCCAGTCAGACGTCGACCTCCTTTCATTAGAACCTGTTTGGATCTAGTCCAATCTAGGAACAAACCCACATAAATTAAACATCCAAAAATTCTTTCAAAAGTCTTAAAATGCTCTACCAGACGTCTGGCCTTTAGACACAAGAACCCTGTTTCCATCCAATCAAATCCAGGAACCTTGACCCTTAAGATCAAATGATCAAAAAATTTGTTAGATGTCTGATAAGACGTCTGACCTAAAAATCAAATGTCTGATTCCATTGTTAGAGTCATCATGAGCCTGATCTGATTTGGATTTCGACCAAATCTATTGGGGGATGTCCCTCATGGCTAGGAGGGGCTTTCCAAGCCTTCTTGAAGGTTCTTATGAAGCCTATATATACCCCTTAACATCCTCTTAAGTCATACACACCTTTGAGAGATAATTCACAAGAAAAACACTAGCTCTATACACTCATATTGCCCTTCTACTATGCAACACTCTCTTTTAGGCAAACACTCACTCCATTATTCTATAGACTTCATCATCAGGGAGTTCACTCACCACTTAGTAGCTATCTTAAACTACTTATCTTTTAGGGAGCTCTATAGGGTATTTTTCATTTCCATTTTTATAGTTGTTGTAGTTGGGGATCTGGCCTGTCAGATCCCCATCTCTTCCTTGTGAAAGAAAAAACCTCCAATTCAGGATCGGAGGTGGGCATTGTAATTAAGGTACACCATCCTCGTTTAAAGTGGTGTGGATAGTGAATTGATCACTTTTGTGATCGTAATTCCTAAGTTAGGGATTGACTTGGGTGGTGGTTTTCTCCTTCTTTGGGTTTTCACCTAAAAATCTTGTGTCTCAATTGTGTGATTAAATTTTTATTTAGCTATTATAATTCAATTTCATCATTCACCCCCTCTAGTTCAATTTCAATTAGTATCAAAGCAGGTTCCCGCATTTCAAGAGCAACATCTGTGGGAGATTGAATGGAGGGAAGAATCATGTCCACAAGAAGAACGGAGAGACAGTCCACCACCTGTCCACCGCTCTTCGATGGAAGCAACTACTCTTACTAGAAGCTCCGAATGAAGATGTGCTTCAAGCCAATGACTTCTACGTTTGGGAGAAGTGCAAATCCCTTTACGAAATTCCCATCAAGCCGAAGATGGGATACACAGTAGAGCAGATCAACCACCTTGGATTGAATGCAAAGGCAATGAACTTGCTCTACTGTGCACTTAGCTCAAAGGAATTTGACCGCATCAGTCAATGCTCCACCGCCTTCGAGATATGGAGAACTTTAGAGGTAACTCATGAAGGTACGCCTAAAGTTAAAATATCTATGATTAATCTCTTGTCTCAGGAATTTGAAATGTTTACGATGAAAGAAAATGAGAGACTTGGGGACCTGTACGCCTGATTCACATTAATTGTAAGTAACCTCAAGTCTCTTGGAAATGCTTTCATTCAAGGAGAACTTCAAGCCAAGCTCCTTCGCTCCCCTAGATCGGAATGGGACCAAAAGGTTACGGTAATAGAAGAAGCCAATCAAGTGGAAGAGCTTGACATGGATGATCTACTTGGAAACTTGATGGCCTACAAGACCAAGATAGATCAAAGGAGGAAGTTCATCACATCCGAGCTCACATGAGGAAGGAATGTCCCTTGTTGAGAAGGGATGAGGAGAAGAAAGGCAAGAAACCATTGGACCACAAGAAATTCTCAAAGACAAAGCCATTCAAGAAGAAGGCACTCCAAGCAACTTGGGATGACTCAAGCTCCGAAGAAGAAGAAAAGGAATCAAATGAAGAGACCACATGCTTGGGGCTCATGGCAACAAGTGAAGCCTCTAAATCCGACTCCAAAGAAACCAAGCTAAACTCTTATACTCTAGATGAATTACAAGATGCCTTTGACTCTTTATATTCAAAGTTTGAAGAATTAAAGACTAAAAACAAGTCACTGAAAATAGAAAATCTAGAAACCAAAGAAGTGATCAAGAATCTCAAAGAAAAGAATGTAGCTCTCACAAATGAAGTAATCGGCTTATCCATGCATGTAGGAAACTTAATCATAGAAAGGAAATCATTAACTAATGATCTACATAAAGCAATGGGTGAACAAAAATTCCTAGATAGAGAAGTGCTACTTGACAAAATTTATGTTCTTAAGAAAACAAACTCCTTTAAAAGGGATGAAATGGCTTACTAAAATTTGAGATTAGAGGTTTAGAAGAAAAAATAGATAAAATGAAAGTAGAGATAACTCACCTTAGAGAGAAATCAAATCAATTTCTTGAGAACTTAGCCAAATTCACTAAAGGAAAGGCAAACTTGGACAAACTTATTGGTCATCAAAAGCCCTCTTCTAGAAAGTTTGGACTAGGTTACTATGAGGCTAGTAGTAGCCAAAGTGTATCAAAAAAGGATCCTCTCTCAAAGAGGACTACTAACAAATCTAGATCCACACTAATGTGGATACCAAAAAGGCAACTTGAACTTTATTATGTAGGTTTCAAGGGAGACTATAATGTCAAAAATTGTATCTATAGAATGAAGGAAGGATGACTCAAACTAGAACGACCTAAGAATTTCCAAAGTCACTAAAGGTCTTTTGTAGGAATAAGAAGACCTACAAGGATGACGATGAAGAGACCACCACCACGGAGGACGATGGGTGATGGATTCTGGATGTTCGAATCATATAACGGGAGACAAGCACCTATTCTTGGACCTTCAACCTACGGATGGGGGAACAGTCACATTTGGAAACAACCACAAGGGTCATATTATTGGTCTTGGTAAGATAGGTACTCCTTTATCTCCTATTTCAAATGTCTCTTTAGTTAAAGGATTAAAACATAATTAGTCAAATTTGTGATAAGGGATATAAGGTTATCATTACTTCCAAAATGTTTGAGATTATGCATCCTCAACTAATGAAACCCTTCTTAAGGGAACTAGGTTTAAAGACATTTACATTGTCAAATTTGATAAAAATGGAACTTATGAATGCCTTGTTGCTAATAATGAAATAAATGTTTGGCATAGGAGACGAGGACATGTTCATATGTGGTTAGTCCACAAACTAGCCAAACATGAACTAGTTCGGGGTCTTCCTAAAGGGAAATTTGTAGAAGATATTGCTTGTGATCCATGAAAACTAAGAAAAATTATGAAATCTAATTTTAAAAACAAAGAAGTCATATCCACATCTAGACCCTTCGAATTGCTTCACTTGGATTTGTTTGGACCAACAAAGTATGAGTCTTAGTGGATGCAAATATTGTCTTGTAATTATAGATGATTTTTCACAATTTTCATGGGTCTCCTTCTTGAGATCCAAAGATAGAGTGTTTTCCATATTTTCCATTTTTTGTAGGAAAGTTCAAATTGAAAAAGGCTACCATATCACTCGAATTCGTAGTGATCATAGGGGCGAGTTTGAAAATTCCTTGTTTGATGATTTTTGTCAAGAGCATGGTATAGCTCATGAGTACTCTTTCCAGTACTCTTTCCTCTGAGTACCTCAACAAAATGAGATAGTTGAGAGAGAGAATCGCACTTTCCAAGAGTGTGCTCTCACATTGCTCATAGACTTTAGGTTACTGAAGTATTTTTGGGCCAAGGAAGTTAACATGGCTTGTTACGTGTTAAATCGCATCTTAATTCGATCTGATTTGCAAAAACCATGTTTTGAATTATATTATAGGAAAGTATCCAAAATTAGTTATTTTAAAGTTTTTGGATGCCGATGTTTTGTTTTTAATACTCGCTCTAATTTAGATAAGTTTGATGCCAAAAGAGGAGCTATTTTCATTGGTTATTCTTCACTTAATAAGGTATATCGGGTTTTTAACAAGACCACACTGGTAGTGGAGGAAACCCTTCATGTTTCCTTCGATGAGTCACCCAACTCTTCTTCTATTGACCGAGTCAATATGGAAGATGAGGATAATTCGTCTATCGCTGTGTCTAACATCCAAGACTCCAATATCCATAATCTTTCAAAAGATCAGATATTCCAAAGGGATCATCTCGAAATTCAAGTCATTAGAAGCATTTCTGATGCCATTAAAACCCAATCTAGATTTAATTGCTCTTTCGATCTTTCTGACTTTGTATCTTAAGTTGAATTGAAGAGTGTTGAGGAAGCGTGTTCCAACGAGCCTTGGTTGATGCCTATGCAGGAGGAACTCAACCAATTCCAAAGGAATGAAGTTTGGGATCTAGTACCTAAGCCCGAAAGGCAAATGGTAATAGGAACCAAATGGGTATTTTGGAATAAGTTGAATGAATTCGGTGTAGTTATTCGGAACAAGGAGAGATTCGTAGCTCAAGGTTATATCTAAGAAGAGGGGATTTACTTTGATGAGACCTATGCTCCTGTAGCTCGACTCGAATCAATTCGCATGCTTCTTGCATATGCCACCTTCCTTGGCCTTAGGCTCTTTCAAATGGATATTAAGAGTGCCTTTCTTAACTATTTCTTTAAGGAGGAAGTTTTTGTAAAACAACCTCCCAGTTTTGAGTCTCGTCATAAATCGAATTTTGTCTACAAATTGAATAAGGTATTATATGGGAGAAAGCAAGCTCCTAGAGCTTGCTATGAATGACTCAAAGATTACTTGTTAGGTGCAAACTTTTCCATAGGAGAAGCTGACTCTACATTATTTATTAAAAGAAAAGGAAAAGAAATCTTACTACTCCAAATTTATGTAGATGATATTTTGTTTGGTGCTACTAATGAATCTCTTTGTGGAGAATTATCTACGATAATGCAGGATGAATTTGAGATGAATTTGATGGGTGAACTCAAGTTCTTCTTGGGTTTACAAATCACTCAACTTGAATTTGGAACCTTTGTGTGTCAATCCAAATACACAAAGGAGATGCTCAAAAGATTTGGAACGGAGAAGAGCAAAGGTAAAAACACTCCCATGAGTGTTACAACTTTACTTGATATGGACGAATCAGGTATGCTTGTTGATCAAAAATTATATTGGGGTATGATTGGCTCTTTGTTGTATTTAACTTCTAATAGGCCAAAAATTTTGTTTAGCACTTGCTTGTGTGCTAGGTTTCAATCAAACCCTAAGCAATCACACCTAAATGCAGTTAAAAGAATATTTAGATACTTAGTTGACACATCAGATTATGGCTTGTTCTACCCTAGGAGTAGCAATATTAGCTTAGTCACATATAGTGATGAGGATTACGCAGGTAGCCGCACCGATAGGAAGAGTACTAGTGGGACGTGTCAATTTTTTGGCGAATCATTAGTCTCTTTGTTTTCAAAGAAACAATCTAGTGTAATCCTATCAACCACGGAGGCTGAGTATATAGCCACTGCTTTAGCATGTTCCCAGGTCTTATGGATGAAACATACTTTGATTTGACATTTAGTAAAATAAAAATATTATGTGACAATACTAGTACTATCAACCTCTTGAAGAACCTTGTACATCACTCTCGCAGAAAGCATATTGATGCTCGACCTCATTTTTTGAGGGACAATATACTCAGGGGAAATCAAGGTTAAATTTATTTGTACTGAATTGCAATTGGCTAATATTTTCACTAAACCCTTGAATTATGACCAATTTAACTGTTTACGTAGAAAACTGGGCATATGTAAGCTCATCGATATTTGAAGATTTTAGTGAGTAGAATTTTTCTTGTAATGAACATTGAGGGAACATTGACTTTATCAAGTCAGGACTCCTTCAAACTAGTTCAAACTTTAAAATGCACAATCTGTGCAATATCAGACATATTAAAAATGAAAATTGGATGTTTGATGCTTTAAATAGATGTCAAATTGATTAAGTTAATTAAAAACCAAAAATAATTAACATATTGCTTGTCAGACATTTGGACCCTTATACAGACGTCTGTACCTGTCATCTGGTACCATTAGTCAGACGACTATCTTCTCTTAGGGTTTGATTTTAGAAGTTCCTGAAATAAGAGATCAGACGTCTAACTTCTTGTATCAGACATCTAACTTCTTATATCAGATGTCTAATCTGTCATCTAACTCAAAAATCATACGACAACTTATAGCTTAGACCAAATCCAGGAGTCCCTGGTTTTAGAAATCGGACATCTAATTTTTAGATTAGACATTTGATAGATCATATGATCGAAAAACCATACAGCAACCTTGAAAGGGTTAAAATCCCTGACTCTTGATCCTGGACATCTGAGACCATCGCCAGATGTCAGATGCTAGCGAAATTCAACTTCGCAGGTCTGATTTGGTGGTGGTTTCAAATGTAATAAACCCTAACCATGGGGGTATTCTCACCCGACTCCTTAGGGTGTTGGTGCAAGGGCACCACGATCATTAATTTTGATGATAACAAAATACTTGTTATTTAACATTTGCTTTGAGTTTATGAGTTTCAGGAAAATGCAAATGGATATCAAGTGTGAAGGAGCCCAAGCTCACGTCCATGGTGGATTGGAGGAGCTTAATGGAGAAGGAGCTTGGCTTGGAGCGAAAGCTTGAAAAAGGAAGGAGATGAAGAATAGGATAGATACTTTATTCATGTATTCATTTGTTATTCCTTTTCTCTTTATTTTCTGTCTAGATTATATGTTAAAGAGCCTCAAAGTAACTAAACTTTAGCCCTAGGAATACTTACTCTAACCAGGATACTTAGGCTTTTCATAGAGAACTTAGAAAACCAAAATAGGTTTCAGACAGGCTGATCAGACGTCCAATCTGAAAATTAGACTCCTGATCTTTGACTTTAAGACATCTAACTGTTTGATCAAACGTCCAAAATACTTTGGCTGGAGAACCACTTTTTGTCTGTTACTTTGAAACGTTCAGCCCTTAGTCCAGACATCTTAGAAGACGTCTGATGACCTAGTCAGACGTCCAACTAGAGGACCATTGGCTTTATCTAACTAATCTTAGAGGATTAAACTTTAATTTGACCTACATATACTTTTAAACATCCGTAGTGATCCCTAGACGTCTGATAAATAGACGTTAGGCTCAATCTATTCCCAAATCACTTTTGTCAGTGATTATAGCCATTTGAGCCTCGGGAAATCAATTCCCGTAGTAAAACTTATTTCCAGACATCCAGACTTTGTGCCAAACGTTCGACCTATCGTCTAACGAATAAGACTTAGAACTCTGTTTAGGTCTAGACAAAATCAGGAAGGAAACCCATCTAGAATTAAACGTCTAACCTTAAGTCCATATGTCTTAAAAGTCATCTTTAGATGATCGTTCTGATCCAACACCATCCAGTTGATCCACCCTTCTAGATCAACCGTCCGACCATAAAATCAGACGATGACCTAGACGTCTGATAGTAGATCTAGACATCTAATAACCCTATTAGAATCATAAACAACCTTGATTTCAGCCTGATTTTCCTTGGATTTGTTTCCAACAGCTACCTAGGCTTCCACAGCCTTCCTAAGGGTTCCTAAACCACTTATAAATAGAGGAGGACCCTTCCTTTATTAGATACACCTTGAGAAGCTATTTCCACATTCTTTTGTGTCCAAGAGAAGTTAGAATCAAAGGAGAGTGCTCAAGCCTTAGTCTACAACTTGAGAGCATCTTCCCAACTGTGCACCCGCTCTCCCACCCATGTATACGAGAGCATTGTCGTGCCATCGTGTGGATTGCACACTCCACTTCCATCTCAGGGAAGTACCTATTGCCTATAGAAGCTAAGTTTAAGACTATATGATAATGGCATTGTGACTAGGTTTTGTTGTTTTGTTATAGAAATTACGTTGTAGTACAGATAGTCATTGCCATTATTACAATTTTTACTCGGAAATGAAAGTTCTCCCGAGGTCGAACTCAGGGAGCAAGTTGTATTCTAGAGGTACGAAGTTTCTATTACAAAAAATAGAGAGAGAGAGAGAGAGAGAGAGATTTGTCTTGTTGGCTTCTTTCTTCTTCTTCTCTTCTTTGTCTTCTTTTCTCTTCTCTTTGAGTCTTCAGTTTTCTTCCTTCTTCTTATTCTTGCTCTGTTCTTCTTTTCTTATTTTCTTCTTGCCTTCTCTTCTGTTCTTCTTCTTTCTTCTCTTTCTTTTTCTTCTTATTCTTCTTTCTGTCTGTCTCTTTCTTTTTCTTCTCCCTTGCGATCCTGTTCTTCTCCTTCTTCTTTGCCTTCAGAGCGTCGTCTGATTTTTCAATCAGACAACTTAAGTAGCTGCTGCTACAGTGCGTCTTTTCTTTTTCTTTCCACTGTGGCTTTCTTCTTCTTCTTCTCGCAGTCCTTCTTCTTCTTCCTGCCTTCCCTTCTTCTTCACCTGTGCCTGCACACTCAAAGTTCGATCAGAGGGCAAAACCTACTCTACCCTCCCCCGCGTCTCTCTCTCTCTCAGAATTCACTCATAGGATAGCTCTCCCAGAGCTGCCGGGTAGTCGGGTACGCGGGTCGCGCCCGGGTCTAGGCCCACCGGCGTGCGGTGGTGGGTGAGGAGTGCAGGACGGGTAAACGGGTCGGGCCAGGTCTGCGGGGCGTGGTCGCGGACGAGGCTGGCTCGAGCGGGTGAGAGGGACCTCATCCCGTGCTCAGGAAGCAAAGAGCCTAAGGCACTTTTTGCCTTTATGTGGGCGTGGGCCTCTCAAAAGTTCCGAGGTGGGACTAAATGTCCCACCCCAATTGGGCACCCGCAGCTGAGGGAGCTGCAGGCAGATGCAGCAACTGCGGGGCTTTCTCCCCAACTGCAGGCCTGGGCGACTGCGTGGCTGCGAACCGCGCGTCCTGGCGAGTTGAACCTGGGCGAAGCGCGCCTGCAGCTGCAGGTTGAAGGAGCTTCACCGGCTCAGCAATGGCGACGGAGGGCGAGCAACCTGTCCACAGAAGAACGGCCTCTCGGCCTAATCAGACAAGCGGAGAACCTTCGCCGTGGCACGACGAAGGCGGTGTGGGGTCTGGCAAGCCGTGGGGCGGAGCGTAGGGGCTGCCCTAGGTCAAACTGTAGCGCGGGAAATGGGTTTGTTCGGGGGTTCTGCAGGTGGCGAGTGGCAGGAAATGGAAGGGCGAAAGTTGATCAGGGTGAGGAGACGAAGGTTCTGTGAGGGTCGGCGAGTCGTGTTTGGTGGTGGAATGACGGGAGCGAGTCGCCGGAGTTTGGCCGGAGATGGGGAAGGTGAGGGCGATTAGGCGCGGTCGAGGGGTGGTTATACAAATTACAGTAAGGAAAAGAAAGAGGGGAGGAAGAGGAAAGATTGTACCTACTCGGAGGGACGAGGGGGGGGGGGGGCGGAGCAGGGCGACAGTCGTATCAACTATCGCCGGAGAAGAAGGTACCCAGAGAGAGAGGGCGGCGGCGAGGAGAGAGCGCGCGCTGGGTACGGCGCGACGCGGGAGGAGCAGGTGAATGCAGCTCTGCTACTGGTAGTGCGGCAGAGCGACGAGGAGGAGGAAAAACCGCCGGAGCAAGGGGGCCTCTGTCGGAGTGGGAAGAGAGGAAAGGGGGGGATTTCTCCATCAGAACCGAGCTGGAGAGAGCGGCAGAGCGTCGGGGGTTTTTATAGAGGCAGAAACAGAGAGGAGGGCGGAGGGAGACGACGTGCCTCCCTCGCCGGAGGACGCCGGAGATGGAGACCCATACCGTCCGTGTGTTCGCACAGGCGGTATGGGCGATTGCAGCGATCAGGGGGTGTTCCTGCGACGGCTGACGTCGCAGGGAACCCCTGGTTGACTTGGCAGGGGGTCCCCCTCACCCTGCGCGATGCCATGCCTCGCGCAAGGTTGCCAGAGCATGGTGCTGCTCAGGGTTTTGCAGGGAGGACCCAAATGCAAAGAACGATGGAGAGTTAGGGCCAAAATGCGAGGGTTTCAAAAGTTAAGGGCCAAAAAGTAAAGTTGGTCAAGAAGGTTTCTTCTTAGGCTCAAGTTTTTATACATGACTAATTAGGGCCTAAGGATTCTGATGGTGAATTTTATTTCTAGATTAAACCTTGTTTGACCGGTCAATTTACGCAAAAACCCAAATTAAGTTATTAATTGGGCATGGTTCTCAATGTAGGTCAAAATGGGTTCCTAAGGCCAAATTGGAGGTTCTAAACCCTAGAGATTATTTTTATATAAATTTTAGAGGGTTTATTCGATTCTTTCTTTGCCTCGAACCTCGTGAATTGAAGTAGGTTTGTTTTTAGGGTTACAGGATGTCATTTAATTCCTTGGAGTTGCTGTAGCCCTCTTTGAGTCATCTCATCCCACTTTTCTTCTTATTATGTTATTTTGACCTATGTTTGGACCCTGAGTTACCCTGTTTTCAGATTGAATTGGTGAAATTGCATTTTTACCCCTTAGTTTCTGTTTTCTTCTTAAACTCAGAATTCTCTGAGTTAAGCCTTTCCTTGAGTTATGTAGGAGCTTTTATCCTTTGTATTAGGTCAAAATGAGCTAGTTATGGCTCATGATGAGGTTCTCATCACTATACTTTGTGGCTCTATAGGACTGTTGTTTTATTTGTTTTTGGTTGGGTAATCACTTTGCGAATTCCCCTCTCCCTCGTGAGACAAAATACTCTTCTTGAAGAGGAGGGGTTTGAGGTACACTACCCTTGTATAAAGTAGTGTTGTTGTAAGAGATTAAGTCACCCTCGTTTAAGTGACTTAATAGTGGATTTGATTGACTCGGTTGATCAGAAAATCCTAAATTGAGAGGTTTAGGTGGTAGTTTTTACCCGGGTTTGGGTTTCCACCTAAAAATCATTGTGTATTTGTGATTGCATTATTTTGTGAGATTGAATATTTATATTTCCTCACTTTTATTTTTACCACGCAAATCTCACCTCCATTGTAGAACCTACATTTGGTATCAAAGCAGGTCTTGCAAATCAACGTACCAACCCAACAAGGATTCGATGGAAGGAAGCATCACCACTACGAGACAAGTCGAGGGTCAATCCACCAACCGTCCTCCCTATTTTGACAAGAGCAACTACGATTATTGCAAGTTGAGGATGAAGACGTGGCTTCGAGCCAACGACTTTACCATTTGGGCCAAGTGCGAGACCCCGTTCAACATCCTGGAGAGACCCACGGGAGGCTACTCACAGCACCAAGTTCGGGAGCTCTCTCTCAATGCGAAGACAATGAACACGTTATATTGCATGTTGATCCTGGAGGAGTTCAACCGAATCTCTCAATGCGCTATCACATACGAGATTTGGCATACATTAGAGGTAACTCATGAGGGTACCTCAAAGGTAAGAGCTTCTAAAATTAACATTTTATCTCAAGAATTTGAATCTTTTTTGATAAAATCTAATGAAACTTTGAGTGAGATGAACACTAGGTTCACTCTCATAGTAAATAATTTGAAAGCTTTAGGAAAGACCTTCATCAAGGGGGAGCTTCAAAGAAAGCTTCTTCATTCTCTTTGACCGGAATGGGAACAAAAGGTCACCACCATCAAAGAGGCAAACGAAGTCGAGGAGCTCAACATGGAAGACTTCTTAAGCAACCTCATGGCCTATGAGACGAAGATGAAGATGAAGAAGAAGAAGAAGAAGGACACTCCTGAGCCAAAGCTAAGGAAGAGTTTGGCATTTAAAGCCACATCGGATAGTGAGGTGAGTTCCGATGATGAGGACTTTAAGATTTTACTTAAGAAAATTTCTAAGTTTTGTAGGGATTCAAAGAGAGAAAAGAAGATGGAAAAGAAGGAAAGTCCAAGACGTTGCTATCATTGCAATGAAAAAGGACATCTCCGACCCGAATGCCCTCTTCTCAAGAAGGAGAAGAAGGAGAAGGAGAAGGAGAAGTATAAGAAGAAAGAATTCCAAGCCACTTGGGATGACTTGATCTCGGAGGAAGAAGAAGAGGAGGATCCCGAAGAGAAGAATGAAGTCGCTTGAATGGGCTTCATAGCCTTCACAAGCGATAACGAAAGTGACGATGACAATAAAGAAGTAAATTCTGAAATACATTTGATGAACTTTTTGAAATTAGTAAGTCATTAAAAGTAGAAAACAAAAGTATTAAAAAGAATCTTAGTTCTCTAAAATCTGAAAATGAAATATTAGAGAGCAAAATTAAGGATCTAGAAAGTAGTTATAGTTGTAATTCTGAAAATGATATTTTGTTATTAGAAAATAAAAATAGTAGATTGATTGAGGAGAATGCTTGTTTAAAAATAAAAACTTCTAGTTTAAAAACTAAGATGCATGATATAGAAAAAGAACTTGCATGTCTCAAGGAAAATTCTGATAATTTGTTTAATAAATTAGATAATTTCTCTAATGATAAAGTTAGCACTAATCATAGGGTTGAGAAAGGATCTCCTTCAAGAAGATCGGCCAACAAATACGGATCCAAATTGACTTGGATATCGAAGAAAGAATTGGAGTCTTGTTTTGTAGGTCACAGAGAAGATTTCAATATCAAGGATTGGATCTACAAGCTCAAGAATGGTCAACTCGAACTAGAAGGGTCAAAGAGTAGACCAAAGTGGAAGACAAGAAGGTCGACGAGAAGACCAGCAAGTGATCAAACCGCTGCACGTCAACCGCTCGATTTGAGATCGATGCTAATGCTCAAACCTCCAAGCTACGGATGGAGCCCCATCCATTTTGGCATCAACCTCCATCTGGGTCATGTTATTGGCCATGGTAAGTAAGGTAAATTCCTTACCCTATCTTTTTATTTACAACATTTAGATAGGGGGAGTTAAATTTGATGAAGCTATTTGTCCATCTTTAAGGGGGAGGTTTTAAAAGATAACATAACTATATTTCCTTTAGAAAAGGGGAGATAATTACATGGCTATCTTGTTATATGAAAAAGATGGAATTAGAAGAGCATGTCCTAATGGGGAGTATAAGATAAATGACTAAAAGTTATTAAACATTTTTGATAATGTCAAAATGGGGGAGAATTTTTTTATTTATATTTATGATTTTGTCATCATCAAAAAGGGGGAGATTGTTAGTGCAAGAGCATCACGATTGTTAATTTTAATGATAACAAACACTTGTTATTTAACATTTGCTTTAAGTTTATGAGTTTCAAGAAAATGCAAATGGATATCAAGTGTGAAGGAGCTCAAGCTCGTGTCCATGGTGGATTGGAGGAGCTTCGCTTGGAGCGAAAGCTTGAAGAAGGAAGGAGATGAAGAATAGGATAAATACTTTATTCATGTATTCATTTGTTATTCCTTTTCTTTTTATTTTCTGTCTAGATTATATGTTAAAGAGCCTCAAAGTAACTAAACTTTAGCCCTAGGAACACTTACTCTAACCTAAGATACTTAGTCTTTTCATAGAGAACTTAGAAAACCAAAATAGGTTTCACACAGGCTGATCAGACGTCCAATCTGAAAATCAGATGCCTGATCTTTGACTTTAAGATGTCTGACTGTTTGATCAGATGTCCAAAATACTTAGGCTGGAGAACCACTTTCTGTCTGTTACTTTCAGACGTTTAGCCCTTAGTCCAAACATCTTAGAAGACATCTAATGACCTTGCCAGACGTCCAACTAGAGGACCGTTAACTTTATCTGACTAATCTTAGAGGATTAATCTTTAATCTGACCTACATACACTTTCAGACGTCCGTAGTGATCCCTAGATGTCTGATAAATAGACGTTAGGCTCAATCTATCTCCATATCACTTTTGTCAATGATTATAGCCGTTTGAGCCTCGGGAAATCAATTCCCACGGTAAAACCTATTTCCAGACATCCAGACTTTGTGCCAGATGTCTGACTTGTCGTCTAATCAATAAGGCCTAAAACCCTGTTTATAGGCCTGGACAAAATCAGGAAGGAAACTCGTCTAGAATTAGACGTCTAACCTTAAGTCTAGACATCTTAACAGTCCTCTTTAGATGACCGTTCTAATCCAACACCGTCCAATTGATCCACCCTTCTAGATTAGACATCAAACCATAAAATCAGACGATGACCCAGACATCTAATAATAGATCTAGACATCTGATAACCCTGTCAGAATCATAAATAGCCCTGATTTCGGCTTGATTTGCCTTTGATTTATTTCCAACGGCTACCCAAGGCTTCCACAACCTTCCTAAGGGTTCCTAAGCCACCTATAAAAAGAGGAGAACCCTTCCTTTGTTAGATACACCTTGAGAAACTATTTCCACATCGTTTTGTGTCTAAGAGAAGTTAGAATCAAAGGAGAGTGCTCAAGCCTTAGTCTACAACTTGAGAGCATCTTCCCAACTATGCACCTGCTCTCCCGCCTACGTATACGAGAGCGTCATCGTGCCATCGCATGGATCGCGCACTCCACTTCCATCTCAAGGAAGTACCCGTTGCCTATAGAAGCTAAGTTTATGACTATACTTTGTGGCTTTATAGGACTGTTGTTTTATTTATTTTTGGTTGGGTATTTGCTTTGCAAATTGCCGTATCCTTCGTGAGACAAAATACTCCTCATGAAAAGGAGGGGTTTGAGGTACACTACCCTCATATAAAGTAGTGTTGTTGTAAGAGATTAAGTCACCCTCGTTTAAGTGACTTGATAGTTTATTTGATCGACTCGGTCGATTGGGAAATCTTAAATCGAGAGGTTTAGGTGGTGGTTTTTACCTGAGTTTGGGTTTCCACTTAAAAATCATTGTGTATTTGTGATTGCATTATTTTGTGAGATTGAATATTTATATTTCCACACTTTTCTTTTTATCACGCAGATCTCAACCCCTTCCATTGTAGAACCTACAAAGGGCATATAAAGCCCTCTCTTCTTTCTCCCAAATCCTTCACTTCTCAAAACCCCTAAATCCTCAAAACCTCCTCAGCCGACGACATGACCTCCTCCCTGCTCCTCACACACAGACGGCCGCCGGCAACCAAGGTTTGACATATCGACAATATATTGCCGATATATCATTGATATATCGGTATTGACGGGTATCTCTGTATCAATATCACATGACATCTCTTTTTTCATGATATCACTGATATATTCCCAATATCGCCGATATATCGATGATATATCGTCAATATCGGAGGACTGCAGTTGAGGTTTTCTATTAAATTGGTGATATGTGACCGATATGGGAGATATGTTAGTCACATATCTCTGTCTGCTTATGCAACTCACATGGACACGCATTCTTTCCATTTATTTTCTTCTCCCTTGCCTTGTGCGACTCACATGGACACATGATTTATCAACGGACTGAATTATAAAAAGCCATAAAATATTTATCTATGATTCAACACCTTCAAAAGGAACACAAAATAATGATGATGATGATGATGCAGAGATGGTTGGCAAGCCACAAGCAAAAAGTAGTGGTAGACGAGATGAGAGATGTCATCATCAAGGTCTTAGTAGAGACTAGAGAGGGTGCCCAACATGAATATACACAAAGATATATAAATATGCATGGAGACCCCATGACAAATCCACCTCATGACTATGATGCAGGAATAAGGTATGGGTATGCCTCAGGCCATTCTATGATGTCCATTAATGATTTAAGTTCATCGGTGGGATCCCTTGACCTAGCGGTGGAATCAATCTTTAGAGGTGGCCTAGGGTCATCATCATCAAGACATTATGGTGGCTACAGATCTCATTACACCAACCCTCAATACCAACCCCAAGATGAGGCACAAAGTTCATTTAATTACTTCCCCAACTACACTAGCCCTCCATCTTATTATGGTTCCTCTTATGGGTATGATGGTCTCCACAAAAGTGATAGTATCCAAAGTGATCCTACGTTTGCAAGTTATGGCTATGAGATATTCCCTAAGTATTTTGCATTTCAAGGTCCTCAACTATTTTCTTATCAACCTTCCTACTCTACTGCACCACTTCCTCGACCACCATGAAATTCATCAATGAGACAGCGTAAACCTTGTGAATCGTCGGGTTCTACAATGAAACGAGGTGGTTCTATCGGGTCCACAAATTCAAGAGGGCATCAAGATAAGTCAGCTTAGGATAGATTTAGAACTAAAAGCAGGAGCAGTTTGTTCTACAGTCACAATCTATATCCACATCTTAGAATACTTCTGCATTGCAGTGATGAAGACCATCAACGATACATCAATGAATATAATACTTGATACAACCACATGGCATAGGAGTCATATTGTGAATATGTTAAGAGTACTACGAATAGAGGAAGTTAATCAGAGGAGAGGTATCAAGCCAAGTCGAAGCTCAACCTAGTATTGATTTGGTGGCATTGGCCGGTGCTTCCGTGCTTGGTGTAGTCTACTGACACTCTGACACTATTGATATTTCATTTCTTTTGGTGAGTACATTACTATGAACATTTTTCAATTATTATCATGTTATCTACCGTTTCTTTTCAATATATGATTTTGTCGATATGCGACTAGTACATTTCTATTATGTTTTCATTCAAAATTTATTATTTTCATGTTATAGGCATTTCATCATGATGTATGATGGAGAGAATTTCTCTTGATTAAGAAGATAATAGAATGATATGTTGTAATTTATGTGGTGGAAATCTCTCAATCAAAGATTAAAATAAATATCAATTTAAACCATAAAAAGGATGTCATATCCACAGGGAGGAATAGATCCAATAAATTCACGAGTAGAGAGTCATCATGTTCGCAGACACCTTCGCGAAAGCAATTCAATGAATATGCTACTCTAAATAGAACTTGCAATTTCATGAGAAGTTACGGACTATTTATGTAAATTTTACGTCAAAAATCAAGCTCCCAAAAGTATGTATATGATGCATGTGTAGTGGCATATCATGTAAGTTTGAATTGCATGCAAATATGAATTAAATTTCAATGTTAAATGATGCACATAACATAAGTTAAGCAAATTCATGAAATTATAAGTGCACCCATGCAATTTCACCTGAATAAAATAATCCAATTATTAAATTGATAATGGAAAGAAATGTAAATTTTAATTCCTTCAAAAATAGAGGAAAGTTCCTCTCTCTTCTTCGCGCGCATGGAGGTGTGGCAGCCGGCCGATTGAAGCCTGGTGGCGGTGCATGGGAGAGAGACGGTCGCGACGACGGTGGAGGCACAGCCAGAGGTGGCCAGTGGCAGTTAGCCGAAGGAACGGTCTTCGGTGGCGTGGAGGTCCTACAAGCGATGGTAATCTCTCGTGGGCGACTGCGGCCTTGCATGGAGGTGGAGGCTTCAACGGTGAGGACGTGGTGAGTGCGTAGGGAATGCCGGCGTGAGTCAAGGATGTTGGAAGAGGGTGGATGGCGTGGGAGAAGGAACCTGCATTTTGGGCTCTTTGCTGCAAATAGGGGAGGTGTGGGAAGAGGAAGAGGAAGAAGGAGAGGAAGAGGGAGTGGAGCGCGCAAGTGGCTGGAGCACGGGTGAAGATGCGCGCGACTGCGCGGTGAGGTTGCGCGTTGAGTGGCGCTACTGAACCCTCGGCCAGCACATGGAACGCAAGCGGGAGCATGCTTGCTGGAGTGCAGGCAGGCGTGGTGGCGCGGTGAGGTTGCGCGCTGAGCGACACTGCTGAACGTGAGGGCAGCGCATGGAACGCAGGCGGGCGTATGCTACCTGGTGCGGTTGCACGGTGAGGGGGTTCGCAGTGGCACCCTTGTGCACACTGAGAGGGCCACAGTGCGCGCAGCGTCCATGGTGCAGGCTCTCCTTCACGATCGAAAGGAAGGGAAGACCTCCTCCCCAGGGCCGGCTATGCCTCTTTTTAACTCTTCAAGTTTGTTTCTTCCGCTGAGATCCTCTCCAACAGATGGGGTGGTTTGAAGAGATCGTTGTTGGCCACTGGTGGGAGCGAGAAGAGGCTCATGCGATGCACTGAGGAGTTACGCATTCTGCAGGAAGGAAAAAAAAAACAAATTGGGTTATTTATACAATTTATCTCAAATAATGTATGAAATGCATGTTACTATAATGGAATGTATAAATATGCATGCAAGCCTTTATTTATAAACTAATTTATTTATAAATTCAAGTATGCTATGTATATGCAAATATTAATTTAATAATTAGGCATTTAAGCATTTACTTAGCCCACAATTATGGTTTCATCAATGTACTAGTTATTAAAATGTCAATTTTCATCAAATTTATAACATTTTGGAACATTTTGGGACGTTTTGAGCGATTTCTCCAAAATTCACTGATATCAGCGATATCTCCGATATATCCCTTTTTCGACTTGTCAATACGACATCAATATCGATATTTAAAACCTTATCAGTGACACCCTCCATATGATCACTGCCTACCACCCTCTCCCTGCATCAGGGGGAGCATCTCCCTTCGGTATACCACCCTTGCTCCCTCTCTTTTCCACGTTTTCATGTGGTTTTGAGTTATTTTTTGAACAAACCCTTGATGGGTTCTTGAAGTTCTTTTAAGAATACCTTCTCTTGATGCTTGGATCTTGCCCTTGGGCTCCTTCAAATCATACCCTACCTAGGATCCTTGAGGTGTTGCACCATTTTAGGTCATTGGTGCCCTTATCTACACTTAGTACCCAAACCTATTTTCATAGATGGTTTCAATAATACTTAATGGCAGGTTGTATTGCTTGGATATGTTCAAACCAAACCATAGTGGCTTAAACCACTGGCATACTGCCAAATAATCGTTATTTTTGGCAGGTTGTATTACCTTATGGTGTGATTCAAGACCAATGTGATTGCTTGAATATGAAGGCATACTGCCACATTTGTCATGTCTTGGTGCTTTTGTGTTTGATGATATGTGGTTGAATGATGGCAGGTGTATTACCCACTTAGGATAGATAAATTTCTTGCAAACTATATTAAATGTAGTGCCATCTGTTTTGCAGGTTGCCTAAATCCTACCCAAAACTCCAACCCACCCACCATCCCAAAATGCCTCCTTGTAGGAAGCAGGTGGAGGGCTCTTCCTCCTCCCAATCCCAATCCACCTACCTAGTGATCGATAAGAAGTTTGCTTAACGAAGATGATAGTATCAAGAAAATAAATAAGTCATAATTCGCATGGTGGAAAACCCTCAATCAAAAATAAATTAATTTAACCATAAGGATTATGTCGCCTCTATAGAGAGGAACAAGCTAATAAACTCACAACTATTCCTACTAGGAATGATCCCACATGTTTCACATTTATGTTAGAAATACCATAAAAAAATTATTGGATAGAAATATTCATCAAATTCCTTGCATCAAGATGTTGCTTTTATACGAATCAACAAAGTAGCAAGAAGGCAAGAGCTACTTATGCAAATTCAACTCAATAATATATAATAAATTTAAAATCTTTAAAATGCAGTAATGGCATTCAAATGTAAATATTAATGTAACCAAAAATAGAGCTTTTGCTCAAGGAGATGGTGCTCATCAACGGAGCCTTGGCTGGCAGTGGGATCGATGATGGAGGTGCACCAAAGAAAGGGTTTCACATCGGTGGTGATGGTGCAGCTGATGGTGGCTGGAGACGACGGCCGTGCATGGAGGAATTGGCAGCGATGGATCGACAGCGTCGACGTGAAGCTACTTGGAGGAGGCATGGTCGGCATTGGTGTGTCGGCGGTGGTACGACAAGTATTCTGGTGATGACAGCAGTGAGAATGGTGGTTGCAGATGGCTAGGAGAAGATACCCACCAGTGGTGGCTTTAGTTTGTCGACGGCAAGGAAGAAGATGAACAATGGATGCAAAGTGTGGGGGGCAACGGCCGGCTGTCGTGGATGTCGGGGAAGGATTAGGTGTGCGTAGGCATCGTAATGGCAGTGTTTGCTTTGAGATCGGAGGTTGGAGGCAGTGGTTTGTGGCAGTGAGCAAGGTCGATGGTGGGTTCTTCTTCGAGTAACAAGGGAAGAAGATGAGGAAGAAGAAGGTCGAAAAAGAATGAGATGAAGATGGTGATGGTATTGAGGAGCGTGGATAGTTGAGGCAGGGTGGTGAAGGGGGGTGATTCGCTGTGGTGACAGCGAGAAGAGGGACGTGATGCATTGAGCCCTGAGAAGAAGAAGGTGGAGCACGGTGAAGGCGCGGTCGCAGTAACACAGTAGTGTGTTCATGGATAGCACGATGGATCTTGGTGGGAGAGATTGTTGTGAGGAGGAAGATTGATGCTATCACCGCTGACCTTTGGAGGGCACAGTTGTGCATTGATGGAGATCGCGGTGGTGGGAGATGGAGAGTGAGGATGGTGGGTGTACACAGTGGGTTGGCGGTGAGGGAGAGGAAGATGAAGGATTGCGGTCGAGGTAGATCTCGCGGTGGGAAGGAAGGTGGAATGCTGTGGGTGGTGATGCACTGACACAGTGGCACTCCTCTTCCTTAAGAAGACAGGCATGCGCTGACAGAAGTTGTTTTCGTGCATTTTGAAAGTCGTTGGAATTGTAGTATAGTCACGCAAAAATGTTTGTCAAAAATTAAATTTGTAAAAATAACGAGACTTGAGTCCTGGTCGTTCGTCTCTGGGAGGCATTTGTTTACTTCTAAAATCAATCTTCTATTGCTCTACTTTGTTTAGAATCGCATGCCGATTCGTGATTATTACGTATTTAAGTACGACATGCTTAGTTGCAAGAATATTAGGAGTTAGAAACAGGCAACTTGAATCATGCAAATATGATAGCAATCAATAAGCTCATTGTGATTTCACGACATGGAGACATATATATATATATAAGCATTTTTTTCATTCATTCAGTGGGAGAGTTTTTTGCAACAAAAACCATAGAGGAAAGCTTGTACAGAAATGCTTGGAATTTAAATCTAGCTACCAGAAAACGACTGCATACAAGAATCAACGGGGGGATTTTGCATGCATCATTAGGGGAGAATAAAGACTACACTATTAAGTAGTAATAAAAGCAATAAAATTATGAAGATCATAAACTAAATCTAGCAGAATGGAAGGGCATTCAGGGGTGGTCCCCGATGGCCTTGGAGTGGTCGCGTGGAGAATGAGGGGCGGCCAATGTAGCTTAGGCTGACCCTTGGAGAGATGGAGGATTGATCCAACATCCTGGCATGATGTCCTCCATGATGGTGGTGAGCTCGTGGAGGTGGAGTGGCTAGCCTAAGTGGAGGGGGGGCGTGAATGGAACCAATGGAGTGAGTGGTGCCAAGCATGTGAATTGCCAAGGAAGTGAATGGGTTCACTTGGCCGCCCATGGGGTCTTTTTATAGACCCAATGGCTTCTCTCTAGATAGGTGTGGAACTCTCTAGAGAGAGTCCAAGAGTGGCCAGCCATGAGAGGATAGAGGTGGCCTTTGAGATCCAAAAATTGTGGATCTCAATTTGAATGCCTCTTGGTTGCTAAATTTGGCAACCAAGAGGTGGCGCCACTTCAAGAGAGTTCTAGAGAACTCTAGAGAAGTGTGTGTGTGTGAATGGGTGTGTGTGTGTGTGTGTGTGGTTGTGCTCTAGGTGTCTAAGTGTCTTAGGTTAGGTCCTAAGGGGTTTAGGTAGGTGTATGCCTTGAATTAGGGTTACAAGCCCTAATTTCTAAGGAGAATTTGCAATTAAACTTAACCTAAGTTTAATTGAATGAGTGTGAACCTAATTGAGAGTGAAATAACTCAATTAGGTTGGGTTTAGGTCAATTGGACTCTCACTAAGTACAATTGAACTTGTGTGGGTTGAGATCTAAGCTCAATTGAACTCAATGAGTCCAATTGACTTAGGTGAAGGTAATTGACTTTGATCTAAGTCAATTGGATTTGGTGAGGACCTAATTAGGTCCTTAGATAGGTCTAGCGGTGATGTACTAGGGTTAGGACACCTTAATTTAGGTTCCTATGGGGTTAGGATTAGGTCTAGGGAGCTAGAGATCCAAGATCAAGGCTTAAATCTCAAAACAAGGATTGGAGACCAATACCAGACATCCAAAAATGTGATCAGACAACTAATACTCAAAAATTAGAAGTCTAGACTTTAGTTTTAGACATCCAATCTAAGTCAGGGGGAAGTCAAGGTTCTGTTTTGGGTATTCTACAGAAATTGGACGTCTGACAAAGTGTCTGGAAGTCCAATAACACTGCAGAAGTGGGTTTGAGGTGTGCGGGAGTTGGCTAAGGGTCCTGGATGTCCTATAACTTATCTGGACGTCCAGATAAGGGTTGGAACTAGGGTTTTAGGGCTTCCTAGGGTGTTGTAACCTAATCTAAGGGTGGTTAAGGCTTGGGGAAGTCTCTAGGCTATCCTAGGGCTAGGATGGACCTAAGCTCTTCACATTTTACTGCTTTATTTCTACTAAATAGAATAGAAAACCTTTAACTCCCTTACATTATTATTCCTACATCTAAACTAAGCCTTCTGCTCCAGCTCTGCTGCGACTTCCATTATTCCTGATCCAGCTTCAGATCCTGCTCCAGGTCCAGCTCCTGATCAGCTTATTGCCTGCAATTGACATAATACACTTAATTAGCACATTATAACATTATTTCATGCATAGCTAAAGGAAAGTAGTAAGGATGTAGATAATGCATATGTATGCATGAATAATCCTAACTTATGCTAAGTCCTAGCTTAATCTAGGTCAATTAAGACCTATGATTGATGCGCAATCATGAGCACATTCGCACGAGTGGCATTATTCCTTATCAGGTGTTTCTCTGCTCATGTAATGGAGAAAAGGTTATTAATGCCTGCATAATAGAGATAGAGAAAAGAAAAAAATTAAAATAAGAAAAGAAACCAAAAAATCATATATAAGTAATTATTCAAAGAAAAATGTTAAGTACCTAACTAAAGTTCTAAACTCTAACTAATTCCTAATGCAAACTTTATGCAACATATAGATTCAAAAATATGCTAGGCTTAATTAGTTAATTAGTCCACCAAAGTTGACCTATCAAATACCCCCATGCCTAGAATTTACTAGTCCCTAGCAACATCTTTGAAGGACTCCTAAGTTCCAGGCTGGATTTAACCGTCAGGATGCCTTGTCATACATTAACTCTAGAGACTTGTTTGAAATACTTTCATTAAACCTTAAGGTATCCAAGTACCAGTCAAAATACAGACCTGATCTACTTTAGTTTTGGGTCTCAGACAAAGATTTCTTAAACTTCTAAGTTTATCCCAGAGTTTATAAATCCCAGAGGTTGAAGTGACCATTCTCAGTACATAATTTGATTAATGGACATCCACGCTTATTCTTACCATACATTCCCAAGAATGGACTTGCCCTTCACCTAAACCTACCAAGGTTCAACGATACTCGAACTTGGCAACTTTCTCCTCACCTTTTTTTTATCTAGAGGTCAACATAAGAGCAAACCTAGTATATATCTCCCCGGCTAGACATGTTGCCCCTTTTATTCACTCAGCTATTTCAACTTGTCTCCAAATCTTTTTTTTTAAATTTTTTCTGGTATCCATGTGTAACAAGTGTCCAAACGCGAGTAGGGTTATTTAATAAGGTAATATTAATGTCGAAAAGTATATAGTGAGAGTGATTACCTACAGGGGAATCTGTACCAGTTTATCAAAATTTATTAACTTAGACTAAATCAAATTTTAAACTTGTCAGTTTTAAGCCTAGGATCGAACATATGGAGGCGATTTTTGGAATTAATCGATTTCGACGAGATTCCTAATGACGAGTGATTTCCATTCGCTTATTGTATTTTTAGGTTTTTCTTAACTTTAGATTTTTTTGGATATTCTTGTCCTTGAGGCATACCCTCAAAATCGTCCTTAGCTAAATGCCAAAAAATGGTCCTTGGCGATTTGCCAAAATCAAGTTCAAAACTGATCTCGCTACACGTGAGATCATGTACATGTAAAGACAAGAGTTATCTTTTCTATTTTATATTTTTGTGGTCTTAACAAAATAAAAGAGAATACGAAATACAATACGGAAAGGAAAGATGGAATGAAAGGAATGAAATACTTAGTTTATTTATATGTATGTATGTATATGTATAGATATGTGTGTGTGTATAAAGGAGGGGGGAATTGAATCAAAGATTATGGAATGTAGTGTGGGTTAGTGTGACTATTGTTTAAGGAGATGGGATCGACACTAATAGTGAGCCACATGCAAGTGTGGAGCGGACGTATGGGTGTGTGTGTGGAATGCTTAATGTGTGCGAATATCTCAAGTGTGTACGCAACTTGTGCATACCCACTTGGGATAAATGTGCGGTGATGGAAATGTGAATGTATTGAGGATGGGACTATGTATATGTGAATTTATGTATGAGGGACTGTGTGGGAATATATATATACGTGTATATACATATGTATATGTATAAATATCTATCTATAAGTATAATTGTATGTATATATGTACATAACTATATGTGTGTGTGTGTGTGTAGGTGGGTGTGTATCTATGTGGATGTGGATGTATGTGTGTGTTGATGGATATATATATAAATATATGTGTGTATTTATGTGTGAGTTTATGTGTGTGTGCTGGCGGGGTGAAGGAGGCGGGTGAGTGTGCGTGTGTGGGTGTGAATATGTGTGCATGTGTGTGTGTGTTTGTGTGAGTGGATGTGTGAGTGAATAAGGCGAGAAGGGTGAATAAGGCGGAAACAGTTGGCTGCAAGTGTGCATACGTGGGCTTTGTAAGGTGCTAGTGGATATATATAAATATATATATGGATATATGTGGGTGTAGGCGGGTGTGTTTATGTGTGTGTGTGTGTGTGAGTGGATGTGTGCATGAGTATGTATATGTGAGTGCACAGGCGGGAATAGGGAGTGAGAGTACATGCTGTGAGTGTGAGTAGGGGTGGCTAGGTTAGTGCAACCAACTGGGAAAACTAGTTTGCTGTGTGTGCGTAGGTTTTGGATGGGTGATACCACCGGCAAAGTGAGAAGTGGACAGTGGCTATCACGAAAAAAATGATTTGCGATGAACCATGAATAGTAGCTACAGTGAAAAACAAGGGAATGCAAAACAAAGGTTCTATAGCTACGTTAATGGTAGAAAACACTCGATAAAACAAAAGTAAAAATAAAAAGAAAAGAAAAGATCCACCACGCCCACTTGCTCATGAGGGAGCTAGGTGGTGGTGGGGCTCAACGTAGTGTCTGGGACCACAAGGAACTACTCCATGCCTGTTGCATGCTCTCTCAACTAGTGAGAGAGAGTAGCATATGGGAGATTAAGAGAGGGAGAGAGGAAAGCTGAGAGGGGTGTGGTCAGTTGGGTGCTGTGAGTGTGGTAATGGTGACGGGGGGCGGGGGGGGGGGGGAGTTGCTGGTGGATGAGTGGTATGGTGCCAACCTCTTTCGCATTGGGGGGGTTGGGTCCTGTTTTATAGGTAGGGAAGGGATGGAGGGAATGGGGCGCACGTAAAGTGTGAGGACTGAGGTGACGATAAGAGTAACGTTAGGATATTTTTGGATAATTTATGGATAAGCACTTGAATTCTTAGGGAATTATTGTAGGTGGTGTAGGGTGGTATTGTGTTAGGTGATATGACGTGGTAAAAATGGATGGGATAAGGGGCTCAATCTCTTTCTCTATCTTCCTCTCCATAAAATGCATGCATGCACATATTTACAAAATGCATGAATATCTACCTAATCTAAATGCGTAAAGCTAGGAAATAGCATAAGTGGGCATAATTAATAGTGTGAATTGCTTGACAATCACACCCCATGCCTATCTTTGGCTAGTCCCTAGCAAAACACTTATTTAATAGTAAGGTAGTAGTGTTTAGAAATGATCTTAAGCTGAAGATTTTTATTTTTTGAAGCAATATTAATGTGTTCACCAGTTGGACATTGTGAGAATGAATTGCAAAGAAGACAGCAGAACTCAAGTCTTACATAACATAGACCATCTCTCAACTAACAAGAACTCTTGATATTTAAACCTTAACTATGATTTCCAAGACTTAGAGGGTTTTGCAAAGCTCAAAAGCTAAGAGGTTATGGTTGTGCTTAGTGATTGATCAAGACTAACCAGATGAACATTAAGACTCAAGCCTGGGGTTTCACGTCTTTTTAAGTCCAGGTTGGTCCCAGCTTCAGCTCATGTCTTCGAATCGACTCTCAAAAATGAGTAAAGACTCAGCCCAACTCTTATTACGTTGTTGCTCAAAGAATATTTGGTGGAAACAAAGTATTTGTAATGCACCCTAAAAAACTTTTTGGTGGAAAAATTTACGGGAATTTGGAGAACATACTGACTTATTCAAAGAATATCTTTTTTTTTTATTCTTTTTGACCCTTTTTTTTCTCTATTTTTTTTTGGCAAATGTCAGTATGTCTCCTATAACTTTATTTGGAAGAGCACACTTATTTGGTGGGTGAGTACTTTTGGTGGAAAGAGTTTCTCCTAAACACCAGACTAAAGATTGGGATAAAAAGTTTACCTGCACGCACAAGTAAGGACTCCACCTTCGCTAATGAACACAAGGATCAGATCTTACATTCATCTGGTCTTTCCTAACTCTATGTAGTGTTACTTAGACTCCCAAGTAGAAGCAAACCAAAGAATCCCGTACTAGTGACTCAGGTACAAGAATACATCCTAAAGTAGGAGAGATCCTAGTCTATCTTGTCAATTCCTGAGTGTATTAAGCCAAGCTTGAGTGAATCAAGCTTCTGTGGCCTAGAAAGTCTTCAAAGCAAAGGTTGAATGCCCATAAACACTTATTTTATTTTTGCTTCATTATAGCTAAACACTTTTGATTTTTTTTAAGTTTTTGAATTTTCAATTTTTATGGACTTTTTGTGTTTTGTAATTTTTTTGGAATTTTTCAATATTTTTTAATTTTTACGATTTTTTTCAATAAGGCTATCTATATATACTACAGATGGCTATGTATAATGTGCAATAATCTGCATAATACCCACATAATACCCAAATCCTATGGATGCCTATCTAACCCCCTATGCTAAACCATGCTATGCCCTCATATGCATGCAAAAAGGGTTAGACAAGGTCAAAGGGTCTTGGTGCGAAGTGAAGTACGGGGTATATAGCAGGGTGGATGGGTGGGTGGATGGTAGGTGGTGAAGTGTGAAGTGAAGTGGAATGGAATGAAATGAAATGAAATGTGGAGTGAAAGTGAAAGGGTGTTGGGGTGCCTCCCAACGAGCGCTGAATTTTAACATCCCCAACTAGACTCAGAGTGAGGCCAAAGTTAGTTACCCTCCAACAGGGCAACTGTTTCACCAACAAGGGTAGGCTCATGCGTGAGATTCGGTTTCAACCACTGCCCATTAACCGTAAATTTATGCCCATTTTGGGATCTTCTATTTCAATGGCTCCATTGGGAAAAGGTCTCTAGACCAGGAAAGGACCAGTCCGTTTGAACTTCAGTTTACCAGAAAAGAATTTGAACCGAGCATTATAAAGCTAAACCTACTGTGATGGCTCAAACTCCTTCCTCCTAATGCGACTACCGTGGAAGGACTTGGCCCATTGTTTAAAGGTCAAGGTAGATGATGTAAACATGTTTACACTACATAAGATGTCTATTTATGCATGTTCTTAAGCATAGAATTGCATTGCATACTATAAATATTGCATAACATGCATCATCTTGCATTTAGATTAGTTTGAATAAAATGGAGGTTAATTGTCTCCTTTTATGTTCAGGGACAGGGAAAATTTTTATCGAGGCCTCGGATCAAAGATCCAACTGTACTGATTTGATCAGGGCGACAATTGGAGTTCAACGACTCCAAGATCGCCCAATCAGACATCCGTAGCATCAAATAGAGATTGGGGAACCCTAAAAGATTAAGGGCCAAGATGGTGTGAATCCGCACTTCAGACGACAAATCCGACTGCACGGATGGATTTGGATCGACGATCGTAGCCTAACGACGCAAAAATCAACTCAATCCGACAACCTTGGCACCATCTACATCATCCAGAAGATGGACGGCCAAGATTGCACCACATGGCGCCATCTCGGTCGCCCAACCAACGCATGCATCCACTAAAGGCCCCCACATCAACGTTTCCCCGCCGTTGGATCAAGATCCAACGGCTAGGATGCACCCGCGCTTAAGTTGAGCACCCGCCCATCCACCCGTGTAGCGCAGTTGGGTGAGAGCACCTACGCAAAGCGCAGGCGCACGTTCGAGTCGTAGGAGGCAGGCGTGGGCGAGTGGGCAAGCGGGCGTAGCGACCGTCTGATCATGATCGATCGGCTGTGAGCCCCCGATAGCGCCCACATGCTATCGCACGCTCATGCGTGACGCGGCATCAGACGCAGGCATTGTAGCTTGAAGAGGCGCGGCGAGGGCGCATCTCAATAGTTCGATCTCATGATCGAACAGCCGAGAATTGATTGTTGGTGCTAGAGCACCACGATCATTTGTTTTGATGATAACAAAACACGTGTTATTTAACATTTGCAATTTGAGTCCGAGATTTCAGGTCAATTGCAAATGTGGACGTGTTTAGACAGAACTCGAGCTCGCATCCAGGATGGATTGGAGGAGCTTAATGAAGAACAGAGGAGGTTCGCGTGGAGCGACAGATTGAAGATAGAAGACAATGAAGAATAGGATAGATTTCCTTCTTTTATACTTGTATTTTTCGTTTCTTTTGTTGCTCTTTATTTCCTTAGAATATTATGTTAAAGAGCCTCAAAGTATCCTAACAGTAGTCCTAGGAACACCGGCACAACCCTAGGATACTTAGGTTTTCTGTAGAATACTTAGAAAACCAATATAGGGCTCAAACAGCACTTCCAGATGTCTAATTCCAAAATCAGACGTCTAATAAAGTATTTTAAGACGTCTGACTGTTGTTTCAGACGTCTGATATCTGTTAGGCTGGACATAACTAGTTCTATCTGATGAAATCCGACGTCCAGACCTTATACCAGACGTCTTAGGAGACGTCTGATGGACTTGCCAGACGTCCAGATAGTGGACCGTTGGCTAGCTTAACAGGCACTCAAGAATATGACCGTTAGAGCCTTATCAGACGTCCTTAGGCATTTCCAGACGTCTGATAATTGACCGTTTTGCCTCGGCTGACCCAAAATCTCTTCTCAAAGATTTTCTAGCCGTTGCAACGTTTGGAAAATCCATTCCCACAGTAAAAGTAGGTTTCCAGACGTCCAGACATAGTGCCAGACGTCCTGTATGTCGTCTGATGGACTTGCGCAAAAACCCTGTTTAGATCTTATCCAAGTCAGGGAGAGACCCGCCCAAAATCAGACGTCTGACCTTGAAATCAGACGTCTTAAAGTGGCCTTCCAGACGTCTGATTACCCTGTCAAGTGTAATCATTGTCCTGATTTCGGCCTGATTCTCTTGGGATTTGTTCCCAATGGCTCCTAAGCCTTCCAAAGCCTTCCTAAGGCCTCTATAAATAGAGGGGAGCCTTTGACACCAACACACACTAAGAGAAACACAATACACACTTGGATACACCTAAGCAACACACTTTCTACCCTTTTATGTCCAAGAAAGATCTTGCTCTCCAAGCTTAAGTTCCATCACCTAGAGAGCTAAATTCCCTTCGCGCACCCGCTCTCCCGCCGTTGTCTACGAGAGCGACATTGCGCCATCGCGTGGCACACGCACCGCGTCATCAACTCGACGCACTCCTTGCAAAGGGGAGTTTCCTATTTCCTATAGAAGCTAGGTTTAAATTCTTTTGTTGGCTCTATAGGACTTGTTGTTTATTTTATCTTTGTTATTTAGTTGGGTATTCGCTTTGCGAATTCCCGTCTCCTTCGTGGGACAAAATCCTTCTCGTGGAGAGAAGGGCTTGAGGAACGCTACCCTCGTACTTGTAGCGTGGTTGTAACTGAGGTTGAATCACCCTCGTTTTAAAGTGATTCAGATAGTGGATTTGATCAACTAGGTTGATCGGAAAATCCTAACTCGAGAGGGTTAGGTGGTGGTTTTCACCCGATTTGGGTTTCCACCTAAAAACAATTGTGTACTTTGTGTGATTGTTTCTTTGGTGAGATTGCTTTATATTTTATTTCGGCATTTATTACGTCACCCCTCCTAGTAGGGCGAAACCTACATTGATGAACGTGGGCGGCACGGAAGATGAGTGGGTGGCACACATCGCCCACGACTGGGGCTTTAGCAACAGTTTTATCCATCACTAAAGATCCCTTATTTAATGTTTTGAAATTATAACGACCAAATTGCCCTCACTCCTTGCAACTATAAAAGGGGACCCCCTCCATACGAAATTGGCATCCCTTCCTTCTCTACTCTCCCTCTCCAAAGCTCAAGAGAAGTTTGTCCCACACCCGAAATACTCCTCGAAAGATAAAGTCAAATTTTTGCCCTCATTTCGGAAGCGGATCCCGCAACGACGACGACGTGTTGCCCCATTCTCATTCCTCCTGCCTCGACCTCCTTCTTCCGGCTTAGTCCCCCTTCCAGGCAGCATCTCGTCCGGCTCGTCCTCCAAGCGATCGTCGAGGAGGATAACTTCTCTCTCCCTTTCTTCTTTACAGCTTTCTAGAGTAGAATTTTCCTGCTTTCTAATGTAGTTGATTTCCTGCTTTCTAGTGTAATTCTTCTCTGGTTTTATTGTACAAACATTTTGAAATATTGAGTGCATGTTTTCTCTCTCTCTCATTTATTCTGATTGTTAATATTGCATCATTGTAATTACGTCGCTCCACTTTTCAACAAAAACTCAAAAAAATATAATTGCGAATATAGATCGACGTAGCCTCCCTGAGTTCGACCTAGGATTTCTATTCCAGTATAAATTTTATTTGTTGAACACGAGTTATTCGCTCTCAAACTACGACGACAAGTTTTTTTCAAAACCAAATACGTTAACGTAGTAACTCGTAGCTTCAACATTTTGGCGCCATTGCCAGGGAGGCAACGATTTACGATCTTCTTTTTGCATTTAACGTACTTTATTGTCTTCTAACTTGCTTTCTCTTGTGTCTATTGTTTTGCAGAGACCTCCATCAGGGAATCATCAAGTGGTAGACCGAAGTAAAGTGCAGTTGAAGACAATTGTAAGTGCTCCCCATTCTTCCCCCCCTAGATTTCATTTGCCACATTAAATCCAAATTCCAATTAACCTAGGTGTTTGCATAAATCCTAGGAATAGTTTGGTTGTTTGGATTCTCGCTCACATTCATTCCACCTTCGTTTATAAAAAAAAAAAAAAAACAACAACAACAACAAAAAGATAATCTTGCGAGGTAATTTTCAACAGACACACAACGTACACCCACATTCAAGACACTTAACCTAATTGATTTGTTTCTACTCAACTGGGTTCTGATCTGTGGAACCGGTACACACAAAGCAACACATAAAAGAGTAGAGATCATTTTAGGTTAACCATCTTTGTGTTCCTAACATAGTGGTGCATTTGTGGCCAGTTGTTTGAGTTGTTTGGGTCACACCACTTTACTTAAAATCAACTCATCAAGTAGCTCCTCCTTAAGGTTTTCAATCTAAGCCTCTTCCAGGCACTCCACTTTCTTTCTGGTTTTAAAGGAAAGCAATCTTCACCCATGTTTGACAACTTGGTTTACCACGAAACCTGATTGCAATCAACCTAATTTTAAACCCTAAAAGCTACTTAAGCAAGATTTGAACATTAAAATCCATGCATCACAAATAATCTTGCTTGAAAGCCCTGGTTGTGCACGCACCTACACAATTCTCAATCAATCATTAAGGGCACAACCCATTTTAAGGGCCCATCACATTCCATAAGCACCACAATCCCAGGCCTTAATAAAATTGAGTAGATGTTGGCCTTAAGGTCTGATTCGCTCTTCAGGGCCTAGTCTGAGATTGTCTTTGATTAACCTACTTGTACTGATTAATCTGATGTCTAGCTAGGGGAGTAGCGTCAAATGACCGCGGCTGGGGGGTACACTAGGAACCGAAGGCGAAAGACAAAGGAAGAACCTTCTCCCCAGTCCCTCCTTCTAACTAGTTGGATTGAGCAGACGCAAGTAGAGTAAATCATTTACAATCTTAAGGCGGGTTTTGGGAGCAGTAGATCCTTAGGCTACCCCCACTTAAGGACAGCCTTGTTTTGTTGTGCTGCAGGATCCCTATCCCCAGTCCATCCGACCTTCTCCTAGTTTATGCTGGGAAGATGGTCATTGAATCCCCAATTGGAAGGACCATTAGAGTATTCTAGGAGGCGCAAATTGGATTTTGGTCAAATTGATCCCATGGCCAACTAACAGCCTCCTCTGCCTGGTGATCCACAGGAGGAATTCCGAAGGTAGCTAGAATAAATGCAGAGGATGCAGCAATGGTTCCAAAGAATGCAGGGTGCTCAGCCCTTGAAAGATTTTTATGATGCTTCAAATTACGGGGAACGTCCCGGCGTCCAGATTCCAGCCGGCGACGTAGAAATCAAGCCCTAGGTGTTAAGCCTGATCAAACATTATCATGGGCTTGGCTCCGAAAATCTGTTTCAACACTTGGAGGACTTGACCACTTTGGTCCAGACCACCAAGGCACGAAACGTAAACGAGGAGCAAATGATCATGAAGCTCTTGATGTGGATTTTACGCGGTTTGTAAAATACGTCGTTGTAACGCGCAAAATCGATCAACTCTTAAATTTATAAACCTAGATAGTGGGAGTATCTAGGGTCGTCTAAGGAGGCCAAATGTTTGAAAAATTAATTCTCTTGCTTACAAAATAGATCTCAACTTTCTTTTTGGTATTTTAAATATGTAATTTTTTTGTTTTGAGAAGACGAGGGTAAAATGCGAATTGTAGCGGAAAGTACTAACACCTATAATTACTTAACTAAAACTTAAGAGATAGATATATCCTCTTCCTAAGCTCACTCTAGGCAAGTGGAGGCCTAGAGTAATTAGGAAGAAGAGGTGAAACAAGTGCTAGAACCAAAACAACAATTGCAATAGAAAGTAAAAAGAAGGCAATTTGATGAACTAGAATTTGTATTCTTTTTCCAAGACAAGTAGAGGAATGCTTCTACTAGAAATGAAAAAATATAAAAGCAATAAAAGAAACACAAATCCTCTTGCAAAAATTGGTGAAGAAGGGAGTCTTCTTACTCCAAGCCTAGCTGCTCCTTGGCTTGAAAAGAGGGCCTCCTTCTCCTTCCTTGAGAGCTCCTCCAAGGTGGATGCTACCACCTTCAATTCTCTCCTCCAAGGGGTGGGCGTGCACAACCCTCAAAAGCTCCTCCAAGGTGGCGTGGACCACCTTCAAGATCTCCTCCAAAGATCTTCCTTGCCTGGCTTCTCCTTTGGCTGGCGTGTCTCAAGAGAGAAGGGAAGAGGGGAAGGCACCAAGGGGACAGAATATCCCCTTAATCTTCTTCTTCTTCTTCTCTCTTGGGCGTGGGCTCTAGGTAGAATATGAGAGTGAATTTTCTAGCCAAGGATGGTTTGAATGGTGGTGGGTAGTGATCTTTTTATAGGGTAGGATGAGGGGTTAAGGTATCTCTTGAAATGGAGGGCTAAGATGATCCTAGGGTTAAGGGTTGTTGGCGTCACCTATGGGGTGTAAGAGGGTAGTTAGGGTTGGTCAAGAGGCACCTAAAAGTGGCGCCAACCATGGAGAGGTGCCATGGGTTGGCGCCAACTTTGAGGTTTCTAGAAGGTGGGATTATGTGGAGGGTGGAGATGGGTTTAAGGGGAGATGTGTGGTGGAGATGAAGGGGATTTTTGGAGGGAAAAGTGGCACCAACAAGGGGGTAGTTAGGGTGGTTTTGGTGCCACTTTTAGGTGTCTTTTGGAGGTGGTGGGTAGGCTAGGTTGGCGCCAAGTAGGTTTAGCTTATGTGGAGCTTAGGTGAAGCTAGTTGGTGGAGTTGTTAGATAGGGTTTTTGGGTGGTACAAGCCAAGGAAGCTGGAGCATAGCTAAGCTAAGCTAAGCTAGCTTAGCTAATGGTGGAGTAGAGGAGGAGGTGTTGGAGCTAGGGTTTGGAGGGAGGAGCTCATTCTGAAGAATCTGGAGCTGAAGTGGAGCTGGCAGCTGCTGAAGAGGTCAACATGGGGCTACTCCAGCTGGCTTAGCTTGCTAGTTCTTTGCTAGCTACTAAGCCAAGCTAAAGTGAGATGGCTTCTATTGAAAGGAGCTGAGGTGGGCTGGGTCTGGTGCTCTCGAGGAGGATTGAGCTGGTTGAGACAGCTAAGGTAGCTTAGCTCAACCAAGTTGAGCTAAGCTGAGTCCCAGGGAGCTGGACTTGAACTTCCTGAGCTGGGATGAATTCTTCTTCAGCTGGCTGGAGTTGAGTGGAGCTGGATGTAGCTGGATCTGAGCTGGGGTGAACTCCAGTCAACTCAGCTGAGCTAGCTAGAGCTCCCTGTGGATTAGTGGGAGCTGAGATGAGCTAGACTCAGCTAAGTTGAGCTGGATCTGAGCTGACCTGAGCTAGGGTGAGCTAAGATGAGCTCTCTTGAGCTGCCATTCAGCTGAGATTAGCTGAATGGAGCTGAGATGAGCTAACCCTAGTCCAAGTGAGCTATATTCCAACTGTGGTGAGCTGGATCAAGTTGAGTTCCAGTTATTCTTAGCTCCTCCTTCACCATTTACCTTCTTGAGTGCTAGGGTTTTTAGGGATTGTATATCTATTCATCCCTACACTCACAAAAACACATTAAAACAACAAAAGAAAATGCAATGCATGCCTATCCTAGTTAATGCCTAAATGCAGCCCAAAAACCCGTTTGCGAAGCAAAACTCTAAGAGCTAGGTTTGTTTTTATGCATAAGAATGATGATAAACTGTCGTTTATCAGCTCTTCCCTTACTCTCTTAGGGATAAGACCGCGCATTGGTACAGGACAATAGGAAGACCAATTGCAACTTGGAATGAGTTGAAATCAGCCTTTCTGAAGAAATTCTTCCCAGTCGGACGTACCAATGCCTTGTGATAGGCAACCACTACCTTTACCTAGCGGCTAGGGGAGTAGTTTCATGTGGCCTGGGAGCGATTCCAGGACCTATTGCGGAGGTGTCCACACCACGAGGTGCCGAAATGGCAACTCATTCAGATCTTCTATCATGGGTTGACTGAGCAACTCAGAAATCATGTGGATGCTTCTTGCGGAGGCAATTTTTTCAATAAAGACGCAAATAGTGCACACTATTTATGTGAGGAAATGAGAGAGAATTCAATCAATCATGCCTCCATGGATACTTTTAACCGATCCCAGCAGCCCAGATCAAATGTCAATGAAGTCCATGACTCTCATTCATTTGATATGGAATTGACTTATAACAAACTTGACAAGATGGACTTGGTTGTTGAGAGAATGGAAGAGTGGATGGCTGGAAATTCTATGAACTCTCGAACCACTCAATCCCAAAATTCGGATTCCATTCTTCGCGAGCACCTTCTGAACGGGAGTTCGTGAATCAACTCGATGCGGCTCAACCTGTGAGTCAGCATTTTTCAGAACCTCACGGGTACCAAACTGGGGCCTTTGATCCCAGTTTTTCTTATCCTTCCCTTTCTTTCTCTCCATCATCACCCTATGAGGATGTCTATGCTATACAAGAGAATGTTAGATCCAATCCCTACTCTAATCTTATAACCCGGGTTGGAGAAACCACCCTAACTTCTCTTGGAAAAACTTGAGACAACAGACCCAATTCTAACCTAGCAACTATGCTCCGCAACGACCAATGGGTCAGGGTCATGTATATACTCAATTGCCTCCAAATCAGGTCAATCAGCCAGCTTGGAATGCCCGTCAACCCATAGGGCAAGCTGATTTGAACCGACAAATGGTAGAGATGTAAGGATCCATGCTCCAGCTCATGCAACAAATGAAAACATTGCTGGATAACTTGTAGTCCGAGCTCATTGCTAACTCTCGTCAACCCGGATCTCTACCATCCCAACCTGTACCCAACCCACGAAATATTCTGAATCCGGGCAACCAAGCCCATGGGTACGAAAATCAGAGGGACCCACACGCATATGCTCAGGTCATTGAGCCGAGTCCCTCCTCTTCTTCTTCTTCTGCAAATCAACAATTCCTGGCTAATCAAGCCCCTCCAATCTTTCCTAACCCTCCCCAAGACCCAAACTCTTATGCATCTGCAAATTCTGTCACCTTGAGGAGTGGTAAGCAGACTCAGGATCCACAACCACACTGCTCTGATCTACTAAATCCTGAAGAACCTGAGGAGAGAGAGGAGAATTCTGGAGAGGAAACCAAGGCTCAGGAACCTGTTTCCAAAGATCTGACTCATGTTCCTTTTCCTGAGGCCTTGATCAAATCAAAGAAGAAGAAGTCTGTTGATAGCAATGAGAAGCTCTGTATCTATTTAAGAATGTTGAGATCAATATCCCACTCCATGATGCTATCAAGCATATACCGGCTTACGCGAGATTTTTAAAGGATTTATGTACACAAAAGTGTAAGTCGAGAGAATCTGTTTCGAAGAAGGTGGTACTCTCTGAGCAGGCTAATTTTGTTATCCTGCACCACCTCCCTCAGAAAAAGAGAGATCCAGGTGCTCCATTGATTTCTTGTGTCATCAGAGATTACACGTTTGATAGAGCACTTCTAGATCTGGGTGCATCCATCAACCTAATTCTGACTTCGCTTTACGAGAAGTTTGGATTAGGTGAACTTCAGCCAACTTCAGTAACGCTACAATTAGCAAACCTTTCGGCCACAAATCCACGAGGCGTTATTGAAGATGTTATAGTTAAGGTCAAGGATTTCTATTTTCCTATAGATTTCCTTATCCTTGACATGGATGTACCTGAAAATCTGAGGAACACGCCCATCATTCTGGGGCGTCCGTTCCTAGCTACCGCTAAGGCCAACATTAATTGTGAAAGCAGTAGCATGGAAATCGCCTTTGGGGATCAACGAATGAAATTGAATATTTTTAAGGTGATTAATAAATTTGAGGATTGTGAATTTATTGAGGAACTTGAGGAGAATAATGAAAACATTGAAACTTGTTTGATGGTTTCTTCAATTAAAAGTTCCTCCTTTGATGACGAATTGGACCCGCAACACTCTATGGCAGACCTACCATCTTCTGAAGAGGTTATTGATTTTGTTCACTCACAACCTCTTCCTCTTGTTGAGTCTTCAGCATCTTCCTTACCATCAATCATCAACCCTCCCCAGCTTGAACTGAAACCATTGCCTAAGAATTTGAAATATCAATTTTTAGGACCTCAGAAGACTCTCCCTGTGATTATCAGTGCTAAATTAACAAAGGAGTAAGAGATTAAATTGATCAGGGTCCTGAAGGAACACAAGGAGGCAATTGGTTGGACCAATCATGACCTTAGGGGATTGAGCCATCTTACTGCAATCATAGAATATTCTTGGAAGTTGGATCCCGCCATTCTCGCCAGATGCAGAGGAGATTAAATCCAAATATGCGAGAAGTGGTCAAAAAGGAAATCATTAAGTGGCTCAATGCAAGAATTATTTATCCAATCTCTGATAGTCCCTGGGTAAGTCCAGTGCAGATTGTTCCGAAGAAAGCTCGGATTACCATTGTGCCTAACGAGAGAGGAGAATCCGTCACAACTCGTTCAGCTTCCTCTTGGAGGGTTTGTATTGATTACAAGAAGCTGAACACAGCCACTAAAAAGGATCATTTTCCCCTGCCTTTCATCGATCAAATCTTGGAAAGACTAGTCGGGCAAAAGTACTTCTGTTTTCTTGATGGCTACTTGGGATACAACCAAGTTCCAATCCATCCCGAGGATCAGGAAAAAACTACTTTCACCTGTCCCTACGGAACCTTTGCTTTTCGTAGGATGCCTTTCGGTTTATGCAATGCACCTGCGACTTTTCAAAGGTGTATGTTGGCCATATTCTCTGACATGGTGGGAGAGTTTATGGAAGTCTTCATGGACGATTTCTCTATTTTCGGAGAATCGTTTGACTCTTGTTTGGCTAATTTGGAAATGATTCTTAAGTGATGTATCAAAACATGATTGGTCCTTAGTTGGGAAAAGAGTCATTTCATGACTCAAAAAGGCATCGTCTTGGGTCATGTAATCTCTGAACGGGGAATCGAAGTGGATAAAGCTAAGGTTGATGCTATCACTAAACTTCCTCCTTCCACATCTATTAAACAAATCCAATCATTTCTTAGTCATGTGGGATTCTATCGAACATTCATCAAGGATTTCTTGAAGGTTGCTCGTCCCCTGAGCAATCTTCTTGCCAAAGAAACGCCGTTTGTTTTTGACGAATCATGCCAAAAGGCATTTGATTTCCTGAAAACGGCAATCACCTGTGCACCAGTGTTGCAACCACCAATTTGGATAGCCCCTTTTGAGAGATCATGACTGATGCTTCTGATTACGCAGTCAGGGCTGTCTTGGGTCAAAAAATTGATAGAAAGCCCTCTATCATCTACTACGCTAGTAAAACTCTGGATGAGGCCCAGAGGAATTATACTGTTACTGAAAAGGAATTACTAACTGTAGTGTTCGCTTTGGAAAAATCCAGAGCTTATCTCTTAGGGTCTCATGTTATCATCTATACCGACCACTCAGCCTTGAGACATCTCTTGGCCAAAAAGGATGCCAAACCTCAGCTTATTCGTTGGATTCTTCTGCTTCAAGAATTTGATCTTGAAATCAAGGATAAAACCAGGGTACAAAATGTGGTGGCGGATCATTTGTCGAAACTCCTAGGTGATTCTTCTCGTCTGGACATCCTGATTGTTGACACTTTTTCGGACGAAGCTATCCTTATAGTTTCAGGTGTCCAAACCCCGTGGTTTGCTGACATTGTTAACTATTTGGCCGTTGGTCAAATCCCTCAGGATTGGACCAAGCAACAACGGGATAGACTCAAATCTGAGGCCAAATACTACTTCTGGGAGGACCCTAAACTGTATCGCATCGATTCTGATCAGATTATTCGCCGATGTGTACCGAAGAATGAATTCAACAGTATACTCGAGTTCTGCCATGCATTTGCGTGTGGTGGACATTTCTCTGGGAAAAAGACGGCTGCAAAAATTTTGCAATCTGGCTTCTATTGGCCGTCTTTATTTAAGGATGCCCAGGATTTCTCAAGGTCATGTTCTCGATGTCAGGCACTCGAGAGCATAACTAAGAGAGATATGATGCCCCTAAACCCAATTCTTCCTGTTGAAATTTTTGATGTTTGGGGCATCGATTTCATGGGACCCTTTCTCCCTTCATTTAGACATCAGTACATTCTTGTTGCTGTTGATTATGTGTCCAAATGGATTGAGGCGATTCCCACCAAACCAATGACCACAAGGTGGTCATCGATTTTGTCACGAACAATATCTTCAGTAGGATCGAGATTCCAAGGGCCATCATCAATGATGGTGGCACTCATTTTACTAATGCCCAATTCTGGAATTTGTTGTCCAAATACAGGATTAATCACTGAATTTCCACACCTTACCATCCCCAGATGAATGGACAAGCCGAGATCTCCAATCAAGAGATCAAGAACATTCTGCAGAAAACGGTTAGGCCTGATCACAAGGACTGGACTCAAAAGCTTGAGGACGCTCTTTGGGCCTATCGTACGGCGTATAAAATGCCCATCGGCATGTCTCCATTTCGTTTGGTGTATGGAAAGGCGTGCCATCTACCCGTAGAGATTGAACACAGGGCATTCTGGGCAATCAAACAATGAATTTAGCTGGGAAGACCAGGAAACTCCAACTAACTGAGTTGGAAGAGCTTAGAAATGATGCATATGAGAATGCCAAGATCTACAAGGCTCGAACCAAAGCTCTACATGATTAATTGATTTCCCGCAAGAGCTTTGAGCCGAACCAGAAGGTCTAGTTATTCGATTCTAGACTAAGCTCTTTCCTGGCAAACTTAGATCTAAATGGAATGGCCCATTCATTATTGACCAAATTTTTCCAAATGGAGCCGTTCAGATTTCTGACCCAAAGACGGTAACACATTTAAAGTCAACGATCAACGTCTGAAGCCTGTTCTCGACCGTACTCTTCTAGAACCCATCTCAGACACAGTTGCTCTAGCCATTCTGTGACTTCTTTGGCTGGACTTCGCCTAGCTGACGGCATTAAACTCAGCAGTTGTACATATGACACAAAGCTGACACGAGCTTCATATTCAGGTGACATCTTTCATACTCTACCCTTTCTTTCATGTCTCTTTCTCAATGTGGACATTGCATCAGCTTGGCATCGAGGGGTGGATTCGTTTTTGAATCATTTGATCAGCTTTGTGAAATTCATGTAAATTGTTTTCCTCTTCTTATTTATACAAAAAAAAAATTGAATTCGGAAGCAATAGTTGGACATTGGGACTTTTCAATCTTAGGAAATATTACATTAGGATCTGAACACAAAGACCCTTCAGGTCTTTAGACTTAATCGGCCTGTGTATCTACTAAAATGTGTATTTATTTTTCGAGTCCTTGCCATCTTAATTCTATTGTAATTGGAGTAAATACGTTTAGGTGCTAAGTACACGACTTATCAATCCACCCTCTGATTTGAGGGAACTTTGAGTTTTAAGCATCTACACGCTTTCTTTGCACTGACTCGTTGTTCGACGATTTTAACAGAAATTGGGTAGTAAATGAACCTTCTAGGGTGATATGGCTGGCAAGTTATCGTGGGTAACAGCTCAAAAGTAGGTTGTCCATAGCCCAATCACTGGGCCATTCTCTTCCTGCTACCTTTAGGTAAATCTTAGACAAGGGAAGCCACCTACTTAAAAAAAAATAAAGAGAGAGAGAAAGAAAGTCAAAAAGAAAAGGAGAAAAGAAAAAAAAAAGAAAACAAAAGAAATAAGCCACACTTCGCCGCACGAGTATGGCTGACAAGTTGTCGGTGGTAACAGCTCATCGACCGGTTGTCTAGAACCCAGCTCAATAACTGCACTGAAAATTCCCAAAACACTTAGGAAGAAGCAGAGAAGTAGAATAAACTAAGGAGATATGCACTGGATTCACCCTTGTGTTGACCCCATAAAAATAAAAGTAGGGAGAAAGCTACCGATTGTAAAGATACACCTTTAGGCAGAATTCTCTTTTTAAGGTCGCCTAGAAGCGTAGAAATCCGAAGTCCGTTTTAACTACTGATCAACGAGTCTATCATATTCACAATAAAGATGCTTAGAACTTAGGGTTCTCATTAAATCTTGAGTGAGTTGAATGGCCGTAGAAAGCCACTCTTAAACCTTAAATCTCAAAAATCCAAAAAAATTAGAAAAGAGGAAAAAGAGAAAAAGAAATTTTTCTTTGAATAAGGTGAGGGCTTGAGGCGGTCTGCATTTTGGCAAATACTCGGGCACTGTTGTTTCTTTGAAAGCTCAGATCCTAAGTAAACATTTTCTTAATGATTGAAAATAACTCATGCCCAAATAATCCAACCTAATTCTTTTATAAATAGCATACAGTTTTGCTAGGGACTAGCAAAAAATAGGAATGGAGATGTGATGTAAACATGTTTACACTACATAAGATGTCTATTTATGCATGTTCTTAAGCATAGAATTGCATTGCATACTATAAATATTGCATAACATGCATCATCTTGCATTTAGATTAGTTTGAATAAAATGGAGGTTAATTGCCTCCTTTTATGTTTAGGGACAAGGCAAATCTTTATTGGGGCCTTGGATCGAAGATCCAACCGTACAGATTTGATCAGGGCGACGATTGGAGTTTAACGACTCCAAGATCGCCCTAATCAGACATCTGTAGTAGATCAAGGGCCATGATAGTGTGAATCTGCACTTCAGACGGCAAATTCGACCACACGGATGGATTTGAATCGACGATCGCAGCCTAACGGCGCAAAAATCGACTCAATCCGACAACCGTGGCACCATCTACGTCATCGAGAAGATGGACGGCCAAGATGGCACCATCTCAACCGCCCAACCAACCTCACGCATCCACTGAAGGCCCCCGCATCAACGTTTCCCGCATCAACCGTTGCTCCACTTTTCAACAAAAACTCTAAAAAAAATATAATTGAGAATATAGATCAACGTAGCCTCCCAAAGTTCGACCTAGGATTTCTATTTCGGTATAAATTTTATTTGTTGAACACGAACTATTTGCTCTCAAACTACGACGACAGGTGTTTTTCAAAACCAAATACGTTAGCGTAGTAACTCGTAGCTTCAACAGTAGAGTCATAGGCCTCACGACGCAACTCTTCCAATTCCTGGAGTTGGAGTTTCCTTTCTCAACCACACAGGTCAAGGTCGAGGTTACACTGGTGAATCACCTAATGAGCGTGGTGCTCCTACTCCACGGGCAAGTGGCAAGGCTTCCCGAAAATAATCCTATACGGAGACATACCAAGGGGAGCCTAAGAGGTCCGATATGCCCATAAGGCATCAATCAGCTTGTCGAACTAATCCTTACGGTCAGGCTGAACCATTTTCTGGAGGATCTGCTTGATCTGTCGGTTCAACACCTCTGCCTGGTCGTTCATTTGAGGATGATATGGAGAAGCGATACGGTGGTGGACTCCGTATTTCGTCAAAAGTGCCCGGAATGACGAGTGAGTGAAATGGCTTCCTCCATCCGAAATGATGGCTCGAGATACCCAATGTGTGCAAAGATGAAGTCCTTGACAAGTTTGGTGGTAATAACATGGTCAGCACGACACGTAGGAATAGCCTCAATCCATTTCGAGACATAATCAACGGCAACAAGGATGTACTCGAAACCATTTGATGGAAGAAAGGGGCCCATAAAATCAATTCCCCAAATGTGAAATTTCTACAACTAGGATGGGTTGCAAGGGCATCATGTCAGGACGTGACATTGACCCTAGCGACTGGCACCTAGTGTAACGCTTAGCGTAATTGTGTGAATTTTGATGAAGGGAAGGCCAAAAGAATCCGCATTGCAACACCTTGGATGAAGTTTTCCTCCCAGAAACATGGCCTCCGCAGGCCTGATCATGGCAAAAGGATAGCACACTGGGGAACTCACTATCAAGAACACAACGACGAATAATCTGATCAGCACCTACTCTAAAAGGCAGTGGATTATCCCAGAAATAATACTTTGCTTCTACAATGAAACACTCGCTCTAATTTTTAGGCCAACCACATGGAAGAGATCTAGAAGCAAGGTAATTACGGATATCGGCATACCTCGATCCACTTGCCACATCTATCGCTAGAAGGTGCTCATTAGGAAAGATTCATTTAATGGAAAGGTAAGTCCAATATGATCTAGGTCGAATCTCGAGAGATGGTCAACGACTATGTTCTGAGCTCCAACCTTATCTCGTATCTCAAGATCAAATTATTGAAGTAGAAAGATCCAATGAATCAATCGAGGCTTTGCATCCTTTTTATGCATGAGATAACGAATGGCCTCATGGTCTGTGAAGATGATAACGTGAGAACCCAGAAGATACAATGGGAATTTCTCCAGCCCAAAGACGACCACCAGCAACTCCTTTTCAGTGGTCGTGTAATTACGCTGGGCCTCATCTAGTGTCTTACTAGCGTAATACACCATGAAGATGTGTTTATCGCATCATTGTCCTAAGATAGCTCCAACAGCTAGGTCAGAAGCATCACACATCAGCTCAAAGTTGAGGGACCAATTAGGCGGCTAGAGAACAGGGGCCTTAGTGACAGCATCACGTAGTTGCGTAAATGCTCAAATATAGTCAAGGACCATGTCGAAGGACACATTGGTCGATAGGAGACACGTCAAAGGTCTGGAAATCTTAGAGAAATCCTTGATAAATCTCCTATAAAAATTAACATGACCTAGAAAGGAGAAGATTTGCCGGACAGAGCTAGGTATTGGTTGATCAGCTATCACATCAAGCTTATATTTGTCCACTTCGATACCCCTTTCGGAGATGATATGTCCTAGAACAATACCTTTGTGCACCATAAAATGACTTTTCTCTCAGGAAAGCATAAGGTTCACATCAATACATCCCCGAAGGATGTGAGTCAGGTTGGCTAGACAGTCATCAAAGGTGGGTCCGAAGACCAAAAAGTCATCCATAAAGACCTCAAGAAAATCACCCACCATATCGTGGAAAATCGCCAGCATGCATCTTTGGAAGGTAACTAGCACGTTACAATGTCCAAATGGCATCTTTTTGAAGGCAAGGTGCCAAAGGGGTAGGTGAAGGTGGTCTTCTCTTGGTCACAGGGGTCAATAGCCACCTGATTATAGCCTAAGAATCCATCTAGGAAATAAAAGAACTGATTTCTCGTTAACCGCTCCAATGGCTTCCTTATGATCAATTAGGACCTTCATTAGCTTGCACTCTTGCTCCCTGGACAATTTTGAACTGATGATTACAGGAAGCATTTCATTTGGTCCTAGGAAAGCATACTTTAGCATGTCAGGAAATGCTTTAAGCTCAAGAGTGGATGGTGAAAGATCTGGCAAATCTTGGGACAAGAGTGTCCCAAAAGGATTAGAGGAAGGAATGAGGGGTGAAGGAAATTGGCCCTCAGGTTGGCCAAGAAGAGGGGCACCTTGGATTGATGGATCCAAGAAAGGAGAGCCCCTATGATTAACACTTGGGAACAATGTCCTGATGTGGAATATCTCTTCTGACTGATTTGGCGGGAAAGAATTGGCACTCTAGTCTTCAAAGGGGTAGTCTGGAGGTGAGTAGCCCGAAAATGACTCAGGCCACGAGGTGTAAGAAGTGGAGTGGGCCTCGTCAGGGGTCTGGCCAGGAAGAGATAAGGATAAGGAGAGGGGTGGGGAAATGTTACAATAAAGGTCAGTAAGGTGATTGTGATTCTCCAAGGCTATGCCACAGCAGTTCAAATAGGTCCCTACCAACCTGATACACGCACTAACGGCCATGTCATCATCAGACGTGTCATCCTCGATAAGATCGCAATCAAAATTCTTGGCAGCCTTAAAAATGTTAAGTTTGAGCTTTTCAGAGACCACGGCAATCTCAGTGCAGCCCAATTCACAATCAATATGGACGCAGGCTATGGCCAAGAAAGGTCTACCGAGGATGATCGGGTAATCAGAAAGTGAATCAGGAACTTCCATGTCTAATACAAGCAAGTCAACAGGAAAACAAAGATCGTTGACCCTAACCACCACGTCTTCGACCACACCCTATGGGATATTGACAGAACGATCTGCCAACTGTAATGTAATGGGGTGGGTTTCAGATTTCCCAATGCAAATTCTGAAACATGATGATCGTATGAGGTTAATGGAAGATCCTAAATCCAGCAAGGCACGATCAAAATTGAAGCGTTTGATGCTTCATGAAATGACAGGGGCACTGACCACGCTATTTTGGTTTACGAAAACAGATATAAGACTCATTATAATTCAAATGTGGAGTGGCAAAATGTGTGATCAAAATAAGAGTAAATAAACCACTCACAAATGAAGCGAGTCATGTCCACAGGAAGGCACTGGTTTATTAAAACTCACACATGGGTGGAATAAAATGTTCACCGAAGAAATCTTCAAGAAATGAAGCCAAAACCCCTTTAAATCAAGATGACAATGAAGATCAAGCTTCAAATAACCATTTATGCAAAAGAGGAAGAGGTTCCACGCCAATGAAACACATAAAATATTATTTTAATTAAAAACAACCCAAGGTAATGGCATTTGGATGACAATTTTAATTGACAAAGAAACAAGAGTTTTCCTTGGATTACATCCCTTGCACCAGAGGAGAGGTTGGAGGCGAGAAGCTCGTTGGAGGTCAAGTGGACCGAGGGCTTCGCGACGATGGTCGAGGCAGGTCGCGGCGTGGCTAGATCCAGCCATACACAGGAGAGGACGGCGGTGGGTTGCTACTGCTGTTCGAGTAGAGGGTGCGCCAGAAGGGCTTGCATGCAGTGAGGAGAGGGCAGGAGCCAGTGGTGCACAACGTGGTGGAGGAGAGGAGAGTGCCCGTGTAGCTGCTGAGAGCATGGCGCACCTACTGTAGCTGGCTGAGCACTTAGTGCGCATGGGTTGAGGGTGAAGTGCGGGTGGCGAGGGCTACTTGTGGTGGAGGCTGCTGCTGCGTGCAGCAGCAGCTCCACACTCAAGCGTGCTGAGCACATGTAGGGGAAGGGCGGCGTGGTGGCGTGAATGTGGAGGGTGGTGCACTGGGGTGGCAAGCATGCTTCAAGGAGAGTCAGGCGCAAGGAGGCAAGAGGCAGTGTGGCGGTTGATTTGTGGATGTTGGGTTTGTTTTTGATGTTGCAGGTGAAGCATAAGGAAGAAGATGAATGGGAAAGGTGGTGGTGATGGTGTTGTTCTAAGTGAAACACGGTGATGCAAGGACTCTAGTTGGCAGTGTGGGCTATCACACCACATGCCCACGATGGTGGAGTCGTGCTACCACAGTTGAGGCCGATGGTGATGGAGGTGAAGCATAGTATTAGGTCAGGATGGAGGCCTCCTCAGCTCCGCAGCCTCCTCCTTTTTCTTATAGCAGCTAGCATCATTTGAATTGAGTCGCAAGGGAGCCAGATCCACTTTTCTCGTTCCTTCCTTGTTGGGACAAGTGGATTGCTCCTTGATTGCCGAGGCTTTAATGGCCACAGCTGTTGCATGCTGGCTCGGCCGAAGAGTCCTACGGAAGAAGAAAGAGATAATTAAATAAATAAAAGATTGTCTTATTTATATACAAAGCCTTATAAAATGTCTAATTTTATGTAATGCATGTAATGTGTATAATGCCCACTAAATTAAAATGCAAACTAAATTAAAGACTAACCTAATGCATGCTAAGATCTAATTTACATAAAAATGCGATGCATGAAACAAATCTATAATTAATGTATTTATATCCTAATGCATGATAAATACATGTTAAAATTAACTTAATGTCTAGGCATTTAAATACCTAAATAGCCCACAAATATGGGCTAATGAAGTACCCCCATGCCTGGTTTTTGCTGGTCCCTAGCAAATTCAAGCAACAACCTAGCACTCCAAGTTATCCAAGTTGACTCAATTGACTTTTTCACAGAAATCAGGTTTAACTATCTAACCCAAGATCATAAAGTACCTAAGTAGTTACTAAGTTACTGTTGGACGGGATTTCTACGCTGAAAATTTGAGTTTTGAAAACCCTGTCGTTGTAGTCGCGTAAAAATCCGTCAAACAGATAATTTAACCGAAACTCTGGTGAGTTCCAGGTCGAACATGGGGAGGTGAACGTTTGATCAAAAATCACATTTATATTTGTTGTCACGAAGTAGATTAGCTAGTTGAATTAATCTATCCTAACTATTCTACTTAAAGAATAAACAATAGAAGATAAAGAGAAAATAATACAAATAAAGAGAAAATAGAGAGAGAATCAACAAACATTTCACAACCACAGAATTATGTTCATTACATCTACGTGTTACACTAGAAAGCAAGAAATCTAATCTAGAAAGTGATAAAGAGAAGAGATAGAGAAATTATCCTCCTCGAAGGCTGCTTAGAGGACGAGCTGCATTGATGGAGTGCCCGGACGAAGGTGGTGAGATGTTGGATGAAAGAGAATGAAGATAGAGGATGGAGGACGAAGCAGGGCGATGTGGTAGTGGGATCCGCTTCCCGAACGGCGATGAGAGGGCAACCGTGGGATGCTCCACGAACGGGGTGAGAAGATGGAAAAATTATATTTTTAACTCTAATGGAGCATCTCAGGCTTGGGACAAGCTCATAGAGCTTTGGAGGAGGTGCGAGAAGAAAGGAATAGATGATGAAAATGTAGAGGGTGTAGGGCCTTTTATAGGTGAGGAATAGGGGCCAAATAAGTCATTTTAAACTTAAAACATTAATGTAAGGGTCATTAGTGACGGATATAACCATCACTAAAGCTATATCCATCACTAATGCCCCCACATTACTAAACACATGCGTGTGCCCTCACCTCTTCAGCTTCAAGCATTGAAGCATACACCCACGATCACACATCCTCAGCCATCCGATTTAAAAGACGCACGCTTCGCCTCCTTAGCACATACGATTGTTTGAACAGCTAGGCGTCAAATCATGCATAGCGAATCGTGCACTCGGATGGCACCACATAGCCACTCTCCTCGTCGCCCAATCACCATCGGACGCTTCAATTTCATCTGCGCGCTCATCCACTGAGAATTGAGCGCATAGCGGGTCTCGAACTCGCGACTACAACTTGGAACTGCTTGGCTCCACTGTTACACTGAAGCCGTGGTTTGTCGAGCAGACATCTTGCTGGTCGCACGCCCATAGCCATTGGATCAAGATCCAACGGCCCAGATCTAATGACCGGCTGGAGAAGAGGGGGCAGCAATGATCCTTGGGCAGTTGTGGGTGGTCCAAATGATGCCACGTGGCATCATTTAAGCTGTCCAACTTCTCTGACTTGTAGATGGTGCCACGGATGTCGAATTGGACTGATTTTCGCATCGTTGGGCTGTGGTTGTCGATTTGAACCCATCCGTGTGGTTGGATTTGTCATCTGTGGTGCTGATTTACCACCACCTGGCCCCTTGACCTCTGATCTTTCTCAGACTATATCTAATATTATGGAGGTCTGATCAGGGAGATCTCGGAGTTGTTGAACTCCGATCGTCACCCTGATCAGATCCATACAGTTGGATCTCAAATCTGAGGCCCTGATAAATGTTGCCTTGTTTCCTAAGCACAAAAAGAGAAAATTAACCAAAAATTTATACAATCTAACCTAAATGCATGATGATGCATGTTATGCAATATTTACAATGCATGATGCTTCTAAGACACTAAGAACATGCATAAATAGAAATTTTAGGCTACTTAGATGTATGCACATCAATTACGGACTAAGTCAACTAAGGACAAGTTGCAGGCACAGGTTTCTTTGATTTCTCTCTCTACCTAGGGTTTATTGGTCCCAGAGATTAAAGCATCCGTGCATGTGCATTGGTCTAATTTATTTGAGGTTGGTATGATTGCCAACCTAGAAAGAGAATAAGAAGGATTTTTTTTCGTAATATATATTTTTTTGTATGATTCCTCTAAGTCAAACCTTGGATTAGCTATCAACACGATCTATGTCGGATTCATTGTCCCCATCGCCGAACCTCAAAGGGTGTCTGGCTTTCAATGCTTTTAGATAGCGTCGCCCATGGCAACCCCAGGAACCCCTAGCAATCGACACTTTGAGATAGTATCACCTATGAATTTCTTAAGCGAATTCAAGCCTATGATAATTGGCACTTCGAGATAGGGCAACCCATGGTACCTGAATTGCACAATGCGCTTACATGCCCCCAGTAGGATGAATATCCTAAGAGACAAGTGCCAAGGAGGTAACATGTTATCAACACGTCATCAAGGTAAGCATGTACTCCACCTCTTATATGGCAGGAACTCATCCAAACAAGTTGTGTTTTCAAGCTTCTCCTAAGTCAAAACTAAGAGAACCAAATTTTCTTTAAGAAAAGAATTAAGGTGATCACTATTTACACAAGACCAAGTGTGTGTGAAATATGGATACTTTGGTTACGAGGACCCGTAAATCAAAAGGTAGAAAAAGACACCAAGTACTACCCAGCCTTTAACTCAATCCCTAGCTTTCCTTCCTCAACCTCTTGAGGACTGGTCCACAACTTAACTCCTACTTGAGTTTTTAAGTCCAAATGGACCCTAGAGTTCTAAAGTCAATAGTTCAACCCTAGCTCCTACAATTAGGCACCTAGAGTCAGCTAAGCAAACCTAGTGTCTTGGTCTCATGCCTAAAGATGTAGAGCCCAGCCAATTAAGCATAAAACATGGCCTAAATGCAATTTTTTTTTTTTTGAATTCAATATGAATGCATGAATGCAAAATGTAGATATGCCATAAATAGATGCCTCAGGTCCTAGCCCCCCATGCCTGGTTCAAACAATGTCCTCATTGGAAGTAAAATAGCCAAGGGAAGATGTTACTGAGGCGGAGAATGAAAGGAGAATGAAAGGAGCACAGTCCAATTTTTAATTCATATTCATTAAGTTCTTGAATATTTTGTGATCTACATTGCCAATTACTCCTATATTTTTGCACTGTGATATTGATATTATTGCTTATTTTTCTATTCTAAATTGTGATCTTGATTTCTAAAACATCAATTTGTTCCCTGTGTTCGACCTCGGACTTTAAATTCGAGTAATAAAATTATATTTGTTTTGAATGCTCTTTCGGCTATATTACAATGCGATATTCTTAAAATCCGATTCAACATGACGAACATTTTGACGCCGTTGCTGGAGAGCAACGGGCGATTTAGAATTCTGGATTACAATTGCTGATTTGGTACTAACTTGCTATATCTCTTTTTTGTGGTTGTTTTAGGGAGAAGATTCAAAGAAAGATAGCCACACATCAAACACGCCAGGGGCAGGCAATTTCTGATTACTCTCTCTCTTAAGCCCCTCATTCTAAAAAGGAAAAAAAGATAAAATCAATTAGGGCTACTTGCTTTACATTCCTAGCTAATTCACCAAGTTGCCATATTTGATTTCAACAACAAAACTGATTTGTGCACCCATTTAAGGTAACTAGGACTACCACATTCTTGATTGAGCCCTAGATACCACATTTGATAAACTAAATTGGACCAAAATTAGAGCCAAATTAAGGATTTCAATTTAGGGTTTTAGAGACACACCTTCATAAGCAAGAATTAACTTTCCAAAAAGAGGTGTGCCTAAGCCTTGGTTGAAGAGATTTATTCAAGAAAACCCTAAAATTCAGGCTCTTAATCTCACTTGAATTCTAAAAGAAGGAACCTAAAACTTCTCAAAGGACAATAGGTGAAGTTGACCAACCTTGTTGGGTCAACCAACCTTGAAATTAGTTCACCTTTTGCACTCAATACATCTAAAAGTTCAAGTGGAAATCTTAAGCACCCTTGCTCTTTAATAAAACTGGTAGACTTAAGAGGTCAAGTCCCCATTCTGGTCTACCTGGAACATCAGTGACAAGAGAGGTCGAGTGGGGGAAACCCTGTAACTCGTGGGGGTGCTCTATCGTATAGGGGTCTTTGTGGGACTCTCCCTCCCTAGCTACCTAGGTATTTCTCAGGTGGATGGCTTTCTGACTAAGGGGTATCATCCGCCATGAACCTCTATAGTCATCCAAATTTTTTGGGTGTCTTGATTGGGTCCATCACATTCTACTCTCATCCAAACCATCGGTGCAAGTTCGGTAGGAGGTCCTTGAGACCATCCTTGAGGCCTCCTTTAGTCTTTCACTCCCGTCGAGGCCAGGCCTCGACTTCCGTGTTTGTGCAGCAACCCCATCACATAGACATCTTCTCTGATTCATCTGAACCCAATTCTCCCTCTTCCATCATCATGGCACAACCTGTAGAAGAAGAGAATAACCTTGAGAACCAACTCTAGCACCTTTATGATTTATTCCAAGCCTTTGTAAACCCACCGCAGCATCCTATGATGCGAGATCACCACAATCCTGCTACGGTGGCGATCGAACCTCGAGTCCAAATCCTGGCTAGAGGTCCTGATTCTGAACTCAAGCCCAACATGATTATGCTATTCCAAAGTTCCATGGGCTTAATTCCGAGGATCCCTTCCAGCACATCAAACAACTTAACCATCTGACCCAGACCTTCGGGTCAAATGTTGTAACGAACACGCGCTTCAGACATCTTTTAAGACGTCTGGGAAGTGGCCCAGACGTCTGACCAGACGTCTGGAACCACTTCCAGACGTCTGGGAATCGGTTATTGTTGGCACGCGTGATTCGTCTGTGCGCCTGAGCGCGCAGACCTACGAAAATTCCCTCTCTCTCTTTTTCCCTCTCCCTCCTACGCCCTCTGTCATGCTCTCTCTCTCCTCCTCGCGTGGCCTTAAAAGGCCACGCCCTCCCCCTCACTCCCGTCACCTCCGCCCCCTTCCTCTTCTCCTTACAGTCGGTGAGCGAGAGCGAGCGCGAGTGAGCGGCGGCGGCAACAGCTGCGGCGAGTGCGGGAGGAGGTGCTGCGCGGGGGAGGAGGCATCGGCCGTGAGGGCTCGAGCCTGCCAGGGTAGCGGGAGCCAGCCGGCGGGAGCGACGCGGGAGGACTACTGCAGCTCGAGCAGCAGGCGGACGAGACGCAGCACGGCCGGGCGTCGCGAGCAGAGGGCGAGTTGCGCCCTGGTTCTGGAAACTTTTCCAGAATCAGACGTCTGGGCTGATAGCCAGACGACGGGCACGACGTCTGGAAGACTGTCCCGACGTCTGAAAGGTGAGTTATTTTCGTCTTCTTCCTTTTCTTCGACTGACCATACTAAGAGAGAGAGATGGGTACGTGTAGGCTCTGAGATTCGCATCCAACGCGAATCAGACGTTTGGCTGCAGTGCCAGACGACTGGAGAGACTTACAGACGTCCGAAGTGACCATCGGACGTCTGGGAACTAGGCCAGACGCCCCCGTAGGCTTCTGGACGTCTGAGAGACCACGCAGAGCAAGGTAACCCCTGATCCACTTTTTAAGACGTCTGGAATAAGTTCCAGACGTCTGATTTTGCACTGTTTCATCGTTTTCGACCCGTTTAGGGCCCGTTCGGGTTTCGTTTTCCGCATTTCAAGTTGCATCCTTTTCGGAATTACATCCTCTACCCGTCTACAGTAGCTGTATACTGTTTTGAGAAATTCCTTGTGTTTGATCCTTGTGATAGGACCCCGTTCCGTTGCAATCTCGGGGGTTGCGGAGGCACGCGGGATTCCCGACCATGCCCCCAGTTCGTCTGTTGTAACCAGTAGAGTGGCTTTAAGTATAATCTGTTAAATTATGAAACCATAAATAGAACCTAGGACTTGCATGAATCCTAGGAATGAGAAATAGATTGAATGGTAGATCCTAGGGTGTTGCATGAATCCTAGGGCTGGAAAACTAGATTGTATAATAGATCCTAGGATATGGCATGAATCCTAGGACGGGAAAACTAGTGGAATGTATGAATACTGCAATCTTGGAAAATATGGAAAGGAAACAATAGCTACCTGTGAATTGAATTAACAGCTGCCTGTTATGAATAAATGAACATGATTAAGAATATGGGATGTATGAACGTGAAACTGGAAAGGTGAAACCGGAATGTGCTGAGTTAAAGAGCTGGAACCCTACGGGAAATTAGGAGTAGAACTCCTGGAAAGTGAATGGAATAGAATTGGGGAAGTGAGCTGGCCCTTGAGTACGGAGTACCAAGGAGAGCGACTATCCCCCTGTTTAGTGCAGAGCGGAGCTAGCCACCCCAGGGACCCGGGGTTAGGACTGGCCACTCTGTACCGACTTGCTGGCCCTCGTGTACGTAGTACCAAGGAGAGCTACTAGTGTAGGGAGGTACTAGCTACCCCACGGGCCCCGGGGTTCTGCTAGCCTCCTACACCGACTTGTTAGGCCCACTGGGGCAAACCAGGGTAGTCAGGCGAGGGTGCGCGGACAGTGGAGGGGCAAGGCCCCTGTTTGGTTATTGTGGAGGGGTTGGACCCCTGTTACTGAGAGGGCTCTGCCCTATACTGGTTCCGTGCTGTGCTTTGGGCGCACCCGTTAACGGAAACGACTGACCGCGTGCCAGTGCGGGTTAGCTACCCGTGCGTTTACCGCGCGTGCCGTAGTCACCGTTACATCTGTCAGTGACCTTGGGGTGGTTGACTGAGAGTAGGATCACCACAGGGGACTCTCCCAGCCAGGAGAGCACCACGTGCTACTTCTACTGTTTGGAAAAGACTGCAATCAAGATCGTTCCCACGAGGAACATTCGAGATCAAGTGAAGGATCTGAGAAATAGATAAATTGTGAAACAATAGAAAGACGTAAATAAAGGAAGAAAAAAAATTAAAACAGCTACTGTACACTTTACTGTTGCTTTAGTTTAGCTGCCACTCTACTCAGCGTTTTGCTGACGTGTTACACTCGTTACCTTTCAGGACCAGGTGTTGAGCAGCCAGGGTCAGTGGCTGCAGAGGACGCTGGGCTGAGTAGGGTCCAGTAGAGTTACCACTGTTCTCTTGTACCTCTTTTTGGTTCCACTGTAGTGAGTAGTTCTTGTTTCCGCTGTACTTTTCTTTACCTGCAGTTCATATTATGTTATGAATGTTGTTCTATTGTTGTGGTGGTACATACTGTAGTGGTTTCTTTCCTTACTGTTGTATTTTCTTACTGTTAGTTATATTCATGTTGAATGTGGTTTATTTTACTGCTCTTTTGGTTACTTCCTCGTTGGACGACCGGGTCTTGGGGTTTAGTCGAGTCGGTCCGGTTCTCGTGTCTCGCAGGGACTCGGGAATCGGGTCGTTACAAATGTCCAAAATCGAGATATTCTTCTCATGAAGATGTTCTCCTTCTCTCTCATGGACAAAGCAGCTCACTGGAATCAGACTCAAACACGTCCAATCAACACATGGGTTGAACTACAATCCAAGTTTCTGAAAAAGTTCTTCCCAGTTGGTCGGACGAATGCCTTACGACACCAGATCACACACTTCATCCAACAGCCTAAAGAACCACTTCATGAAGCATAGGACCATTTCCTGGATCTCATGCGAAAGTGCCCCCATCACGGAGTTCCTAAATGGGAACAAGTCCAGTCTTTTTACCAGGGACTCTGTGAAGATATTTGTTTATTCGTCAATGCAACATGCGGAGGAAATATCATGGGTCAACACAAAGACACTATGTGGGAGATTCTCGAGAATATGTGCGAGAACTCCATCAATAATGACTCCATGGGCTTATTCAACCAGACGAATGCCCGCGCATCGACAAATCCAAGGGGAGCACATGAGACGCAGGGCCTATCCGCACCAGTCGACTTGGAATTGATGGCCAGTCGTTTGGACAAGGTCTCTATCATTGAGAAAAAGGTGGATGAGCTAACTCGACATCTGCAGCGAGCCACCTCTGCACAAAATCCGTTCGCACAACCGCCCTCTGGGAGGGAAGCTGTGCATAACATCTATCACCGATCTTCTCAAGGGATGGACCCATATCCACCCCCGTCTGACTCTAGGACCAGAGGGAACTCCGATCCTACTTACTCTAGTTGAGGGAACTCTGAACCCTCGTACTCTGATTTCTCTGAGGCTCCTCATACCTGCGAGGACCTCAACACCATCCAGAATGACCCATTCTCTAATACCTATAACCCTGGATGGCGAAATCATCCCAATTTCCTGTGGGTGGGAAATAATCAGAATCAAAGACCACCATATCAACCCCGTCCACAAGCTTCTCGTCCATATCAGCCGCCTCAACCTCGGCCCAACCCCACCTATCAATCTGGGCCAACTCAGACAGATCAAATGTCTCTCATCCTTCAGACTCTAGCTGACATTCAGAAGACGAATGCAGCTATGCAAAAACAACACAAAGACAAGATCACAGAGGTCCGCAATCAACTCGCCCAGATGGCAAATTCCTGCCAACCTAGTACACTCCCTTTGCAACCTCTACCAAATCCGAATAACGTGCTAAACCAGAGGCGCATTATGAACCCAAATCCGAGCCAAGCCCACATGATTTATCAAGCCCCTTCTGTTCCATCACCTGACGGGATGGAAGCTTTAGCATCATACTTGGGATTTCAGTAGCAGCCACCTATTTTACCGACACCGAACCAAAATCAGGCAGGACTAATTCAGTAACAACCCGTAGTGATAAAGCAACACAAGACCCACCTTACCCAACAACCCGTAGTGGCAAAGCAACACAAGACCCACCTTACCCAACAACCCGTAGTGGCAAAGCAACACAAGACCTACCTTACCCAAGCCACTTTTAGCCTAGTAGTGCTAACCCAAGACCTAGGATAGTTATCTAAGATACCCCTGTCCCTGATCAAGAACCTGGACCTATTCTAGAGGAACCATCCAAGGTTCCATTTCTCGAAGCCTTGACCAAGGGAAAGAGGACAAACAAACTCGTGGCACCTGAGGATCTGGTCAAGCTCTTTGAACAGGTCCAGATAAGCATCCCCTTGATGGATTCGATCCGCCACGTATTAGCTTACGCACAATTTCTGAAAGACGTGTGTACACCTAAACGTAAGCTGCGAACCAAAAGTGGGAGCCCAATCGTATTGTCAGAGCAAGCCAGCTCTGTAATTTCGAGCCACCTAAGGCAAAAGACCCAGGTACTCCTCTAATTTCCTGTACCATTGGTGATACCCAATTTGATAGAGCTTTATTAGATCAAGGAGCCTCCATAAATCTAATACCCACATCCCTACTTGACCATCTTGAGGAATCTGAGCTTAAACCGATAGAGGTGACATTGTAGTTGGCTAATCGATCTATTAAGTCACCTAAAGGAGTTCTTGAGGATGTCATTGTTAGGGTTCGAGATTTCTATTTCCCAGTGGACTTCGTAGTCTTGGATATGGATGCTCCAGAAAACCCGAGCGATACACCAATTATACTAGGAAGACCCTTTCTGACCACTGCTAGGGCCAACATAAATTGTGAAGAGGGCCAAATTGAACTAAAATTCGGAAACCAAACACTAAAGACTGACATCTTTAAGGCCCAACAAGGGATTAATTGTGGTGTTATAGAACAAATATGTGATATCAAGGCTGTGGTTGATGAACCATATATTGAGGAAAACTTTACTACTTCTGATCAACCACAAGAGGATTAAAACCCACAGTCAGAGGAGTCCAAACTTGACTTGGACACACCCATAACTCCTTCCCTTGCTACTGACACACACCCTGAACCACCCGCTGCTGCTGATAACCCTGTTTTGGAACTCAAGCCTCTTCCCGATCATCTGAAGTATGTCTTTTTGGGTTCCAATCAAACGTTTCCTGTGATTATCAACTCCAGACTCACACCTGATCAGGAATCCCATTTGATTACTATTCTCCAGCAACATCGACGAGCCATTGGATGGATCCTCAATGATTTGACTGGCATCAGCCCCTCTTACTGCACACACCGCATCTATACTAAAGAGAGCACACGACCTTCCCGTGAAATGCAGAGATGTCTGAATCCTAATCTGCAGGAGGTCGTGAAAAAAGATATCATCAAGTGGTTAGATGCTAGGATCATCTACCCGATCTTCGACAGTCGGTGGGTAAGTCCAATCCAGGTTGTGCCTAAGAAGGCAAGACTCACCGTGATCACGAATGAAACCGGAGAAATCATACCAACCCGTGTGGCGAATTCGTGGAGAGTCTGCATTGATTACAGAAGACTCAATACCTCCATAAAGAAGAATCATTTCCCACTACCATTTATTGATCAGATCCTCGAGAAACTAGCGGGAAATAGGTTCTTCTGCTTTTTGGACAGGTACTTCAGTTATAAACAAGTGGCAATCCACCCTGAGGACCAAGAAAAGACCACTTTCACCTGCCCCTTCGGGACATACGCGTTCCGAAGGATGTCATTCAGTCTCTGCAATGCACCCACTACTTTTCAGCGGTGCATGCTTGCCATATTCTCAGATATGGTAGGTGATTATCCGGAAGTCTTCATGGATGACTTTTCAGTATTTAGAGAATCATTTGACGATTGCCTCCTGCACTTGGTCCAGATCCTCAGGCGGTGCACTGACGTGAATCTGGTTCTTTCCTGGGAAAAGAGCCATTTCATGGTGCCTGAAGGAATTGTCCTGGGACATCTCATATCAGAAAAAGGCATCCAGGTTGATTGAGCCAAGGTGAATTCGATTTCCAAACTCCCTATTCCTAGCTCAATCAAGGACATCCAATCTTTTCTGGGGCCCTAATGGTTATAATTCGCAATGGTAATAGTGGAGGTAATGTATTGATGGATGAAAATACCATTAGTGTCATTGTAGTAAATTGTATGGGATACCAGTCATTATTACGACCATTATTATTTACTTATCTAATTTTTACTAGTTTTATTCCAGGTCGTTCACTGGGAGGCAATTATTAATTTACATCGCTCTTTAATCTCAAAATTATCCTTTAATTCCAAAAAGAAGTTTTACATCTAATAAGGAATGAATGAATGAAGACTTGGTTTGCCTACTCACAAAGAATGAATCAAAATGCTTGCAAAAACTAACTATGAACAAGCACCAAACACTTCATCACTATATTATAAACTATCTCTTTACAAGTTATAGTATTAATACTTACATGAAAGTACATTACCAACTAAGATTACATAGTATACTAACTTAACTTACTAATCCGACACCTACAGTAACACATACAATAGCTATAGTGACAGATGTAAGCATCGCTAGATCCCAGAAAATACTACATACAAACCTAAAGAGGAAAACCAAGGTCTGTAGCGACTACTATGGCGACATTTTATTCTATTAGTAAATGTATGAATTTATTTTCATAAAAGTAATTGGCTATACTACATATATATATATATATATATATGTAGTATCTGTATTCACTTTTGTCTTTACATCTTCTCTCTCCCTCATTCCACACTACTCTTCTTCTGTTATTCTTCTTCTTCTTTATTTTAATTCTACGCTAACAGTCTTCAGAAACTGCTGCGTAGGGTGATTAGCTACTGTCATTAGTTCTCTTTAATTAATAAAAAATGTGTTTAATTTACGGGCATGCTTTTCGAGGGATACACAGCACCCAGAGGGTGGGACCAAACCTCTACTAAGCACGCCCTAATTATCATTAGGCCGCTTAATTCCGTTTTATCAAGCTTAGAACACGGGCATTCTTAGCCGGCGCACACACACCCCTCACCGGACCCCCGGCCCCACACAATGCTCAATCAGATGCTTAGAATATGCTCAGATAGTAATAGTGTGGATTGTTTCGGGCGCCCGGCACCCGTGACGACTGCACTATGAATTAACGAAAACAATTTATACCGCCGCCTGCATTTTGCAGCGCACGATGTGGCGCTATTCGAGCGCTGCATCTGTGTTGAAAATGTGCGCGACTGCTCGCTGAAGGAGATTTTGGCCCTCAATTCGAGGGCCATAATTTATTTAAAAATAAAAATAAATTATGGGAAAGTGAAGTATTTACATAATACTATACAATTGTACGCTTAATTTGAAATTTTAATTATATTTACTATATAAATAAATTCACTAAAGAATACAGTTTTACACACTGATTTTGGTGTTTTATTCTTTAATTACTCATAAATTAGCTACTATATGGTCTAATTGACCTTATACAAAGTTAGTATACATGTATAAGTATTTTATAAACATTTTTATTATATTTTTCAGAATTAATTTCTGTTCTATTTACATTTAAATAGCATATTTGACTGTTTTACTTATAAATTAAGTTAAAGTAATATAATAAGATATAAACATACTTCAACTAGCTTAAATTACTTAAGGTATATTAGTCTAAGTATATGGATTCAATTAACTTAATTATAACTCTAAATTACTAACTTATCTAATTTAATTTAACAACTTAGCTATTATCTTAATAAATTCATTATTTATTATGTATAAAGAATTAAATTAAGGTACAGGGTTTTATTTACATATAATCTATATATGCATAGATATATACAGTTTTATAGTTTAATACTGTTATTTATACTATCTATTGATTTATTTAGTCTAAGAATACATATAAGTTAGTTTAATTTATAGATAGTTATAAAATTAATGTATATACTGTCTGATCTAAATTAGATATCCAATTTACAGTATGCAATATATTTACATAGTTATTTGTACAATTTATGTACATATACTACCTATTTACATATATATCCTAGTATAAAGCTTTTGTTTACAAGAGTATACTTAATATACAAAGTAATTTTTTAGGTCTTTTTGGAGTTTTTTACTTTTTATGATTTTTATAAATATTATAAAAATAAGAGATGAGAAGGGAAGAATTGGTTGAGGAGAATGAGGTGTATTTGATGTCTTTTAGATATGACTCTTATTATTAAGCTTCATGATATACAAATCCATTGACTGGCAAATTCTACTAAGTCGAGGGTTTTGCATACCATGAAACTTGGTATATGGATAGAAAACTTTCTGATATTTGAACAGACAGTTTTATTTTAATTTTTTAGAATTTTTACTGATTTTTATAGAATTTTAAATCTCACCCAACCTAAGCCTTTCAACAGATTTCTAAGGGATCCTCAAGGCTTAGGATGGGTCTTAAAAGGTGTGAAAAGGCAATGACAGCCTTATTTTCATTCAGCCTGAAATCTGGGAAGTGTTTACCAATTTTAATACATTCCTTAGTTTAGATTCCCTTTTTAAATCATGTGTTGGACAGTTAGCTTTAACTAAACTAGCTGACAACATTTGAAAGAGATAAAACAAGCATTCACAGAAATTAAAGTTCAATTATTTAAACAGGGAAGCTTGTATACACAAGGAAAGCAATACATCTATATGTTAACTACATTCAGCATACATTCTACAGGGTTTTACATCAGATTCTATCTTCTACAAATTAAGACAGTCAGACAGCAGCAGCAACATGGATTTTACAGACCAACCTTGCAGCAGCTCAGATCAGATTCCAGATGGTCTAACTGCTACTGCAGTTAGTCCATTTGGGATGAAATCTGAGTTAGGAGAGAAGGAAAATGTAGCTGCAAAGTGCAGCAACTTGCTGTGACCACTAGGATAAAAATGATAAATCAAGACAAAAGAAAAGAAATACTCTCTCAAATCCCCATCTGACAAGGGTTTCACTTCTCATTAAAATCACTGAATACCCCAATTCAAATGCACAAACCCTTATCAATAAATTCACATCAGATTAAATCAACAAAACACTAATCTAACTCTTTCTAATGCTATAGACAGCATGTAGAGAGTTAAATCAGTTAATTAACATTCATAATTCAACCCAATTTCCGAAACCTTAAGGAGTATTGAGAACTCCTTAGGTTAGGAAATCGACAATGCTTTCATCCAAAACAAACTCATGGATGCAAGATAAAACTTCAAATCACCACAGTGATTTTCCTTAGTTCTATCTTGCATTCAATACATTAAAACCTTCATCAAACTCAGATTTGAATATGGCTCTTCTGAGATGAATTCTGACATCAGAAACATCTCAGATTCCTTGCCAACAATGAACACAAATCAGAATTTATTCAATTTGTCAGATCAAAACAGTTAAAACCAAATTGAATGAAAAATCCTTGAAATCCAAGTTAAAGAAAAATCTGACAAACTGATAACTTCAAGCTCAGACTAGGGGCTTTTGTGAACAAGAGTGAGGTGAATGGGAAGCCCCTTAAGTGCATTTTGACGCCAATTTCAAATCTGAGGTTAAAAATCAATCAGATCTGAAAATAGGTCTGAATGAATGGGTGGAATGCGAGAAACAGGTCGTGGAAATCAGAAGTGAACATGAAAATATGGAGAGAAAGAGAATTTGTGATCATGACTGTGTGAAACCTTCCCCTCTGATCTGGAATGATCAGAGGAGATGAGGAGAGAAATTATAGTCTAATCTACTGCTACAGCTACTTTATCCTAACAGCAAAATTAAACACTACAAATTACATTAATTCTACTCTAAACCTACTTAACTACAGCTACAACTAATATGCAAAATGATAAATCTACTCTAACAGGAAGAATGGGACCTATGGGTCCTTAGCCGATGGCTAAGGAGGAAGAAGGGAGGAAGATGACTCCAGCGGAGGGAAGAGTCTGCTAGTGAGGCTCCAAGGTTGTCCTCAGGTGCTACGAGGTCCTTAGCGACGAGGAGGTCGAGAGAAGGTGACAATTTCACAACTGGTGGCTGTGAAATCAGAGGATTGATGGGGAGGAGGAACTGGAGTGGACGAACGATCGCTAAGAGATGTAGGAGGGAGCGATCCCTTGCGCGCGCAACCACTGAGGTGCTTAAGTAGCAAACTCAGTGGCTGAGATCACCGCGTGGGTGAGGATAAATGATGAGGTAACCGGCGGCGGGGATGAGAGGAGAGGAGCGCGTGGCGAGCCAATCTCAAAATCTGACCGTCAGATGGGATCTGGGGAGAGGGGTGAGCGCACGTGCCAATTCGCGCGAAGCTTCTATTCAAATCCAACAGCAGATCGAAATCGCGAGAAGCAATGGACGGTCAAGATTTGCCGTGTTCTTCGCGCGCTACAGTGTGTGCGAAGAGCAGCAGGCCGACCTTTGAAATGTCAGGAAAATTGCAGGGAAGACCCCTGCGCGAAGGGGTAGAACATTTACGTGTAGGCCCATAAGTGAAGAGAATTGCAACAGGATGGACCCTACAGCCTTTCAAAGGGGTCCCTGCAGTTTACAAGTAGGTCCAAAAAGGAATTTTAAAGACAAGAATGTGATGCATGAAGGACCTAAGTGTAAACTACATATTACATAGCTTAAATGATGTCCAAATGCCTTCAAATTTTTATATGTGCTTAATTGAACATTTAAGACATTAATTATACTTTTGATTTGGCCTTTCAAACTTATTGATGTGTTCAATTAACGCATGGATCACCATTTGTTCTTTGCTTTCAAAATATCTCGTTTTGTGACCTAATTATGAAATTTTAACACATAGTAAAGGTTTTAGGTCTTTTTCTTTAATTCCCACACTTAACCCTTTTTATCTGTTAATTTGATGTTGTTTTACTCAGTGTCTAGCTTAACTTTAGCTTTTTAGCTATGATGAGTAGCCACTCATCAGGCATGTCAGTTTTTACCGTCGATTCATTCCTGATTTCTCAAAGATCTTGTGCCCCCTGACCACTCTTCTATCTAAGGTTATTCCTTTCGAAATCTCCAAGGAATGCACTCAAGCATTCGAAATCCTCCGTGATCGAGTTACCCAAGCTCCGAACCTACAATCCTTTAATTGGTCTCAACCCTTTAAGATCATGTGCGATGCACCTGATTTTACTATAGGAGTGGTACTTGGGCAAAAATTTGATGGGAAACCCGTGGTCATCTACTACGCTAGCAAGACACTTGACGAGGCTCAGCGTAACTACACAGTTACGGAGAAAGAGCTACTAGCCGTAGTATTTGCCCTGGAAAAGTTCAGTTCATATCTTCTAAATTCCCGTGTTATCATTTACTCTGATCACACAGTTGTAAGGCATCTCCTTCTGAAAAAGGATGCGAAACCTCGACTAATCCACTGGATCTTGCTATTTCAAGAGTTTGACCTCAAGATTCGTGACAAGGCAGGAAAATAGAATGTGGTAGCTGATCATTTGTCTCACCTTCCTTCTAATATTATCGACCCTTCCTGACCCATTACAGAACATTTTCCAGATGAGTACCTCCTGACTATCACTATAGGGCTTCCATGGTTTCCTGATCTAGTAAACTACCTGGCATCACATCAGATCCCATCCAATTGGCCGAAATCCAAGAAGGACAAATTGCTTTCCGATGCCAAGCATTACTTCTGGAAAGACCCGTATCTTTTCCACATTGGTGCTGATCAAATCATTCGACGATGTGTCACGAGAGCGGAAATTCAGGACATCTTATCCTTCTGCCATGACCAGGCATGTGGTGGATACTTCTCAGGTCATAAAATCGCAGCGAAAGTCCTCCAGTGCAACTTCTATTGGCCCACGATTTTCAAAAATGCATACAATCACTGTGGGGCATGTACTCGTTGCCAAACCTTAGGCAACATGAGCCACCGTCATATGATGCCCTTACAGTTGATTCTCGTATACGAAATCTTCGACGTCTGGGGATTGATTTCATGGGACTCTTTCCTGTTTCGGACGGCTTCGAGTACATTCTACTCACTGTTGACTACGTGTCCAAATGGATCGAAGACATTCCGACTCGAACCAATGATCATAAGGTGGTTATCAAATTCATTCGTCAGAACATCTTCTCACAGTTTGGGATTCCATGCGCAATAATCTCTGATGGAGGGACCCATTTCACTAATGCTCAGTTCAGGTTACTGATGACCAAATACGGGGTGTCACACCGAATCTCTACTCCTTATCACCCCCAAACTAACGGTTTAGCTGAGCTATCAATCAAGAGATCAAGAAAATCCTCTAGGTTACTGTTCGACTTGATAAGAAAGACTAGTCATCCCGACTTCTGGAAGCATTGTGGGCTTATAAGACCACCCACAAAACCCAATTAAGCATGCCTCCCTTCAGATTGGTGTACGGGAAGGCATGTCACCTCCCCGTCGAATTGGAGCACAAAGGCTATTGGGCAGAACGAAACTGCAATCTAAATCTTTCAAAGGCAGAAACCCACAGAAAGCTTCAAATGAGCGAGATCGATGAATTACGCCACGACGCGTATGAGAACTCGCAAATTTACAAAGAGCGGGTTAAGGCCTTTCACAACAAGCACATATCCAGAAAGATCTTTCACCCTTGTCAAAAAGTCCTACTCTTTGATGCCAAGCTCAAACTGTTCCCAGGAAAACTAAGATCAAAATGGATCGGACCTTACCACGTTCGACGAATCTTCGAAAATGGAGCCATCGAGATCAATTTACTCAGCCACGATTCAGAACCTTTCATCATGAATGGTCAGAGACTCAAACCGTTCATTGACCTTACCAATACAAATTTGGTTGAGACATCCTTTACCCTCCATTCTCCCTGAGCTCATTTCACCCAACCGATGGAATAAAACTCAACGCTTAACGGGAGGCAACCCATCATTTTTGAAAAACCTGAAACCTTTCTTGACATTCCTATGTTGAATTCATATTGCACTTTAGGGTTCATTCATTAGAATAGCCGACCTCACCTCAGGTACCCATACCTGAGTTTGAAATCGTCCACAACAGGCACCACGACCCGTCCACCCACTCAGAACCTATTCTAATGAATGATCTAAGCCAAACTCGAACCCACCTAATTTATAATAGGGACATTGCAAAATCGTAGGCATAGGGGGGAATGAAAGTGCAAAATGCCGTGAAAATCATCTCACAAGAAAAGGTTTCATCAAAAAAATCACATATCACAAAAATGCCAAAAAAATAAAAAATTCTTGAAAATGAACAAAAAAAATTCTGAGGGGAGAGAAGATTTTGAGGCCATACAAATCTTGAGGAGAAAAAAGGGGAAAAGTGAAAAATGTCAAAAAAGGAGCACAAGTTGAAAAGAAAAGAGATAGTCATTGGTAAGAAATTAAGGGATTAACTGAGTTCTAGACCATATCAAGAAAAAGAAAATGAAAGGAAAAAAGTGCTAATGAAACACAGACGAGATTAGTAGGAATGCTGATCTTAGGCCTCTTGGGTTATACTCCTAGGCTTAAAAATTCAAGTATCTGCTAAGATCTGAATAGTCCTCAAGAGGTTAGGGAAAATGCGAAACTTAAGTATTAGGTATAAGGCTTAGGGAGTATTCGACCTCATTAACTGACCTCTAGTTTGCGGGACTCGGTAACCTAAGCACCCCAATCCACACACAGTCTGGTTCAGTGCACATAAGTATCAAAATCATGCAAATGCATTTAAATTATTCTGAAAAAGTCACCTAGATTAGGCGTCGCCGACAAACACAAGTTGATTTGGACGAGTTCCTGGTGTGGAGAGGTGGGAAATTCCCCTCGAAGACGTGCAATAACATATCGTCTCCTCGGTGCTGGTCTCCTAGTATATTTACATATCCTATCGGGGGCATGTAAGCACCCTGCGCTGGTTCAGATGCCATGGGCGGTATTATCACGAAATGTTGATTTCCAGGGTCTAGATTTAGCTACAAAATGCCATGGGTAGGATTATCTCAAAATCTCGAAAGCTAGGGTTCTGGGGGTTGCCATGGGTGGTGCTATCACGAAGCATCAATTGCCAGGGACCCTTCGAGGATTGATGATGGGGACTAGGAATTCGATACAGACCGTGTTGAGAAGCCAATCCGAAGCTAGAAATAAAAAAGAAAAGAGAGAGAAAACTCTCCAAACAAAGAAAATTCCTCTGTCTCTCTCTTACAAAAATGCATTGCAAACTGAACCAAGGCTAAAATATGTTACAAGCATGGGTGCTTTAACCACGGAGTCCAACAAACCTTAGGATAGCACCTGTGGGCCTTAAAAACCTTCACGACAGACTGAGGCTAGAGCTGGTCTGGTCCGGATCTTGGTTGGTACTTGAGTACCTCTAGGCCTACTATTGGCATTCTAACCTAATCTACAGAAAAAAGCACACATCATAGTTTTTCAACATCAAAAGAACTCATGGTATAGAATCAAAGTTAAAACCTTAAAATTTTATTAAGGGACTAGCAACAGCTACGTATGGGGGTATGATGGGAACACCATCATGAGGCCTAACTATCTCATTTTGACCCAATGAAGAGAATAAAAGCTCCTACATAACCAACTGAAGGTCCTAATTCACTAAATAACCTTTCTGTGAGAAAAGTAAGAAACAAGGGGTAAAACTGTAATTCTACCATTGCAGTACAACAATGGGTTTTCTAAACACAGGTCAAAAGATCTTAACAAGATAAAAAGTGGGTTGGATTTGACAGAAAAGGGTTTATGTGTATCCTGTGAATTAAATGACTTCTTGAAATCTTAAAACAGACCCGCTTGATTAACCAAGGTTCTGGTCAAGATAAAATTCACCCAAATCCTCTAAAAATCATATAAAAATATTCTCTAGGGTTTAGAACTTTCAATTTAGCCATTGGGATCCATTTTGACCTAGAATGGGGTCTCAAACAAATATTTGCCCTAAATTGGATTTTTGCATAAACTATCCAGTCAAACGTGCTCAAACCCAAAATCCAACTTCACCATTGGATTCCTTAGATCCAAATTAGCTTTTTATCAAAATTTGGACCTAAGAGGAACTCATCTTGACCTACTTTGCAAATAGGTCCAACCTTATTACATTTGTATCCCTATCTTTCAAAAACCTTTGCAAAAGCCCCCCTATCTTTTTCATCATTCTCACAGTTTGGTCCCTCTACCATTATAGCGGAGGAATCCTACTCCGATGAGCTTTAGAAGGTGATTTCTCCCTGATTTTTCAGAGAATCCCCTTCAGAATTGGAAGGGAGATTCTCTGAGAAAATACCTCCAATGTGAACCCAATTTGATGCCCTAATTGTTACCCAATCTCTCATGTGAACACATGAGAGATTTGGGTCTCTTTTGAAGTTGCCATCTCCGGCGACCTTTCCTTGCTTGGAAGCTTGGCTTCCAAGCACAAATCCTTCTCCAGAGACCTATTTAAGACTCCCCAGATTCATCCGAGTCTCCTAAGCTTGAAATCGACCGGAAAACCCCCTCAAATTCTTCTCTCCTCCTCCAGCCGATTCGCTCATCAAGCTCCAGCGACCTTACCTACTCTCCCTCGTCGCCTGACCACAATACCAGTGGAGGTTCTTCTTCCTTGCGTTCGTCCGCGTCGCGCAGCACCTGCCGACGCCCTTGTCTCCCCTTCATCCTCACTGACCGTCCCTCTCTAAGCACCTTCGTCTCCGGCGTTAGCAGTACAATCCTGACACCATCCTCACCTTCCCTTCGTCCACTATCACCCTAGATAAGTCCCTTTCACCCTCTACTTCCTTTCCCTCTCTTTATTTCCCTAAACAAACCCTCGACGCCACTGATCACCATCACCTTCACCTCTGACAATACCTCCGACGAGGTGCGCCCGTCGCTCTGCATCTCCATCCACCTCGCCAACCACCCTACGACCTCCACCTCGACTCACTGATCATTTCCCCCACTCCATCCACTCCATTAACCGCCCAAGCATCCCACCAAACACACTCACACAAACGCCCACAGTGAACCCTAGACACACCACCACAGCCGTCTCCATGCCATGCCAACCACCGCAGCACACTTGTCGTGCCTCAGTGAAGCTTCCTGAATGTTCCGACGTGGTCGTGAGGCCGTTGTGGTGATTTCAGGTACAAGCATCCTCCGCCATTAGCACAGAGCTTGAAGCGAGCTCCAGGCCCGTGTCCCATAATGCGCGGAGCACCCTCACGCACGAATCTAGGCATTCAATTCTAGCCAAGGGCAGTCACAACTGTTGCAATTGGAGGAACACCTCTTCCGCAGGCACGCATCAAGAAAGGTGGAAAGATAGTCCCACCTCGGAACTAGAAGAGCGGCTGTGTGTGCATAAATTGAATTCTTGCCATAGCCTTGTCGCCTCTGATCAAGGGGTGAGGTCCCTCTGATTGCACAGCAAAAATACACCAGTAATTATGCCATCTTGTGTTATTTCCTAGCACTACCATTGTATCTTAAGTAACTATAGTTGCATTTGTAAATTAACACATGCATGCATTTATTGATAGGGGAGGATAATGCAAATAATTGGCCATCTAATCAACATCTTCATCAAGGGCTGCATTGCAAATTCACCATTCTCATTTTTTTATTTTGACTTTGAAATTCTTCTCCCTCGCGCGGCTCATGTCATGGGGCAGTCACCTCTTCGTGCCATTCCTCTGCCAACAGCATGGCTAGACTTGCTCTGCCAGCAGCATGGCAATGGCATGCGTCTTCTTCTTTAAAAAGCCTTGCCCTCTCCCTTGCAAAGGGGACTAAACAGACACCACCCGCAGACACTTTCCTCCAGACCAATCTCTTCCCCTCTCCCTCTCCATACGCAGTATCTCTTCCCACTGAAGAGTCACACTGCGGACAGGAGAAAACTAACAGTGGTCTCACGACCACCACTGTGAGTTCCACCACCGCCCAACTCCTTCGTGAGTAGGTGGGTGTGGTGGTTTCACCCTCTGTTTTCATCGCTGGTTACTCTCTATCGCCATTAGAGCAGCAGAGCTCCAAGCTCCAAAGCTCATGCACAACCACAAAGCGCACTCCGCCACCTCCGCGCGCCTTTGTGTGCCTCAAGCGCTTGTTCCGCGTGCTCTGTGCACGCCAGCTGGTCGCCCTCGCCCCTCTCCGCGCGCCCTGTCACAAACCTTCGCCCGCAGCCCAACCGATTTCCTCGTGAATCAACCGGTCACCCTTTTGCCCTTGCATTGTAGCCGCGACCTCACGTGGCTACAGTGCGGTGACCGGTTTGTTTCTCACTTATCCGGTCACCGCGCCTTCTCTCTCCTCCTTGCCACCGCCTCCAGCCAGTCACGTGCACGCGTTCCTGCGCTCTACGTTACGTGCCCGCACTCCTGAGAAATCAGACGGCGGACGCTCCTACCATACGACTTAACGCGCCCGCTCTCTCTCACACTCACCTGCCAGCAAACACACCAGTACTCATACACACACACTCGTACACATACACACTCGTACACTCACACACTCACTTGTACACACCCACACATACATACATATATATATATATATATGTATATATATATATAAATATATATATACATATATACATATTCATACCTATACAACTATATATAAATATATATACATATATATATACAGTTATACATATATACATACATATATACATATATATATCTATATATATATACATATATATATACACATATACATATACATATATTACTATATATATATATAGCGATAAATATATATATCTATATAGCTATAAATATATATATATTCATAAATATATATATATGTATATATATATCTATATATATATATATATATATATATATATATATATATACACAACTACATATATACCTATATAGTTATAACCCTATCTATATGTATACATATATATATATATATATATTTACATACACATCACCTACCTGTATCCATATGCCCTTGCACTAGTCACTCCACCGCGCATTATATCGCGGGAATATCTGTACCAGTTGCTGATATTCCTCGATACCCGCTTAAAGTAAGCGCCTCCGCACACACTCCCACACATCCATCCCACACTCTACGCAGCACGTCATCTTGTTGGTTGCGTCTTACTAGACATGGACCAACTCGATAATGTGCTACACGCCATTTCCACTTCCACCCCCACCCCTATATATATAATATATATATAGAGACTGTATTTATTTCTCTACAAGCAACCTACCTTGTTTTTATTTCTCTTTTGTTTCCTGCTATTAAAAAGATAAAAAAAAAAGAGTAAAAGAGAAAAGATAATCGTGGCCTTGCAAGTACTCGGTCTTGCAAATAGCAGGGTCAGTTCTTTTGGAAACCCTAAGTTGGCTCAAAGCCAAGAACAATTTGGCTCAAAGCCAAGGACCTGATTTTGAGGGTGTGCCTCAAGGACAATATTATCAACAAAAAAATCTTAAATAGAAAAAAAACCAAAAACATAATAAACACACGGAAGAAATACGTTTTAGGAAAGGCGTAGAAACTTCTTCACCTTTAATCCCCACCTCCCTAAGATCGACCCTGGGCCTAAAAGTGACTAAGATAAAATTAAGTAGGCCAGGTAAAAATTTTTTTTGTAAAAGATGGTCAGACTCGATTTAGGTTAACCACTATACTCACTTCAACAATAATTTCACCATATTAGCACAACCTATTCGAGATCTACCACCCTCTCACCTGAACCGAACAGGCCTCATCCACGACCATGCCCCACGGACCTGCTCTTGACCCAACCTGACTGCACTCCTCGCCCACCACCGCATGTCGGTGGACCTGGTCCCGGGTACGTACCCGACCCGAATACCCGATAACGTATGACTCTAGGAGAGCGAAACCTAAGAGAGAAAAGAGAGGAGAGTGCGCACGAGTAGGGGGTAGGTTTTGCTCTACAAGCTGAAGAAGAGGAAGGAGAAGACAAGGATGCAGAGAAGCTAAGGCAAAGAAAGAAAGAGAAGGAAGAAGCTGAAAGAAGAAGCTGAAGACAAAAAGGCAGCAAGGCAAAGGAAAAGAGAAGGCAACCGTCATAGAAAGGAAGAGAAAAGAGAAAGGCAGGGAAGCTAAAGAAGACAGAAGCCAAAGCAAGAAGAAGGGAGGAAAAAACAGAGAAAGCCAAAGACAGAGAAACAAAAAAAGAAGAAAGCTCGCAAAGGCAAAATAAGAAGAAGAAGAAGAGAAGAGAATTAGAGAGAGAAGAAATCAAAAGGAGCATAGTCCAATTTTTAATTCATATTCATTAAGTTCTTGAATATTTTGTGATCTACATTGCCAATTACTCCTATATTTTTGCACTGTGATATTGATATTATTGCTTATTTTTCTATTCTAAATTGTGATCTTGATTTCTAAAACACCAATTTGCTCCATATGTTCAACCTCGGACTTTAAATTTAAGTAATAAAATTATATTTATTTTGAACGCTCTTTCAGCTATATTACAATGTGATATTCTTAAAATCTGATTTAGCATGAGGAACAATCTCCTTATTTGACACCTCAACTTGGCCACTCGTTTGGGGGTGGCACGGGGTAGCGATCTTATGAGTGACCCCTAGACTCTTGAGTAACCGGTTGAAGTGCTGATTCCGGAAATGAGGTCCCCCATCACTAATAATAGTCTTAGGGTAGCCGAAATGGGATATGATATTGCCTTCACAAATTTCAATATGATCGAGTGGTCATTTGTGCACTTAGAAATGGCCTCTATCCATTTAGAGACATAATCAACTACCACTAAGATATACTCATCCATGGGACGAAGGGAAGGGGCCCATAAAGTCTAATCCCTAAACATCAAAAATTTCAACAGGTTGGATTGGGTGTTGGGGAATCTGATTCCTCTTCCTAATTGTTCTAGTCTGTTGACATCTAATATAGGCCATAACAAAGTTATGAGAATCCTTAAATAAAGTAGGCCATCAAAAATCGAATTAAAGAACCTTAAAAGCTATTTTCTTAGCACCAAAGTGTCCTCCACAATGGAGTTCATGGCAAAATCTCAACACAGATTATTGTTCCCCTTTAGGGATGCATCGTCTCAGTACTTGGTCTTGTCCAATTTTAAATAATTCTAGCTCTTCCCAATGAAAGTATCTCGCTTGGGAAATGAATCTCTTCCTTTTCTGCTCATCCCAAGAGCCAGGAGTCTCTCCAGTGACCAAATAATTGACAATATCAGCATACGAAGGTGAAGTTGGTGTTACCTCCATAAAAGTTTCATTGGGAAATGTCTCGTAGATGCCTCCAGATGGAGACTCATCAAGTGGGAGGTGAGATAGGTGGTCAGCCCCTACATTTTCCACTCCTTTCTTTTCATGAATCTCTAAATCAAACTCTTGAAGGAGTAGAATCCACCTAATAAGTTGTGGCTTAGAATCTTTCTTGGCAACGATGTGCTTTACTACCGCATGATCAGTAAAAATGACCACCTTAGACCCAAGAAGATAAGACCTAAACTTCTCCAAAGCAAGTACTACAGCGAGTAATTCCTTTTGTCACAGTGTAGTTTTGTTGTGGGTCGGTTAAGGTCTTGCTAGCATACTATAGCACATGAGGTCTTCCCTCAACCGTTTATTCAAGGATAGCTCCCAAGGCATAATCCGAAGCATCACACATCAGCTCGAATGGGAGTATCCAATCTGGAGCTTGGAGAATAGGCGTAAAGATAAAGGTCTCCTTCAGAGTGTGAAAGGCCTCAGCACACTTTGAATCAAAATTGAAGGAAGATTCCTTCGCCAATAGGTCACAAGGTGGCATAGAAATTTTACTGAAATTTTTAATAAAGCGTCTATAAAAGCCCGCATGGCCTAGAAAGGATCTAATTTGTTTGACATTCGTAGGTAATGGGAGTTTGGAAATAGAATCAACCTTAGCCTTATCTACTTCCAAGCCCCTCTCAGGCACAACATGCCCAAGTACAATGCCTTTTTGTACCATTAAGTGGCTTTTCTCCCAACTGACGACTAAACCAGTCTCCTTACATTGCTTCAGCACATTCACTAAGTGCAGGAGACATTGGTCGAAAGATAAGCTGTAAATAAAGAAGTCATCCATAAACACTTCGACACACTCATCAATCATGTTCAAGAAAATGGACATCATACACCGCTGGAAGGTTGCCGGTGCATTACATAGTCCAAACGGCATACGCCTGAATGCAAAGGTACCGTAAGGACCTGTGAAAGTTGTCTTTTCCTAGTCATCAGGGAAGACTGCAACCTGGTTGTACCCAAAATATCCATTAAGAAAGCAATAATACTTATTCCCTGCAATTTTTTGAGAATTTGGTCAATAAAAGGCAAGGGAAATTGATCTTTCTGGGTAGCAGTGTTTAGCTTGCAATAATCCATGCAGACCCTCCATCTAGTTGAGGATTTAGTCAACACTCGTTCTCCTTTGTCATTAGTTTCCACAGTAAAACCTGCCTTCTTAAGCACCACATGGATAGGACTTACCCATTTACTATCCACGATGGGATATATGATCCCAGTGTCCAACCACTTCAGAATTTCCTTTTTAACAACCTCCTTCATGTTGGGGTTGAGACGTCTCTGCATTTCCCTAAATGGCTTGATGGTATCGTCAGTGTAAATGTGGTGCATGCAGTGTGTAGACTCTATACCCTTAATATCAGCAGTGCTCCAAGCAATAGCTTCCTTGTGCCTAGACAAACATTCAATCAAGGCTTCTTCCTGTGCTTCAGATAGCACAACAGAAATGATAACGAGGAGTGTATCATTTGCATCCAAGAAGCCATACTTGCGAGTGTCCGAGAGGGGTTTCAGTTGAAGGTCGAGGGCTTGTATGGTTGAGGGCCTCATAATAGATGTCCCCATCTCAGGTAACAGATCTAGCTTAAGCAGAAATGATAGGAAATGAGACTCAGCAGAAACACCAAGCAACTTATCAAAGTTCTAGTATATCCCCTTCACATTCCTCCAGGAGATGGGAATGCTCATTTAGCATGACATGTTGAAGGGGGTCATCACATAAAATTGCAGTGGTTATCACTTCAATTAGCTCATCTACCAGTTCAACTTGGGAACAATCCTCAAGACCGGCTTGTTTACAAACATCAAACACAATAAGCTAGCTTTTCCTATTCCCAAAGCCCATTTTTAATGCCCCAATATTGCCATTGATTGAAGCATGTGAAGTTGCAAGGAAGGGCAGCCCAAAATGATGGAGGGCTTGGTTGGCTTATTTGTAGGGTTGGTGTCTAAAATCGAAAAGTCTACAGGGAAGAAGAAGTCTTCCACTCTTATGAGGACATCTTCCAAAATTCCCCAAAGTGTCTTGAGTAATCGGTCTACAACTTGGAGGATTACCGGGCTAGGCTTCAAATTGCCTCCTCCAAGTTGTTCATACACGTAGCTCGGAAGGATGTTCACCTTCGCACCCAGATCAAGTAAAGCCTCATCTATATATAGGTCATCGATGACCACCAAGATGTACGGGGCTCTAGGTCCTTAGTTTCGGGGGTGTGCCATGTTGAACTATTGAGCTAACGGAATCAAGCAAGACAACTTTTGATTGGACCTGTTTCCTAGATTACCACTTTTTCGTGCACAGGTCCTTCAAAAAGCGGGCATAGGATGAAATCTGCCTAATAGCTTCAAGCAAAGGCAGGTTTATCTGTACTTACTTGAAAGTCTCCATGATTTCATCTATCCTACCTTTAGCTCTAAATGAGCCAGCAGAAGTTTGCCCAGAGGTGGATAAGTGCTCTGGAAAGGGCACTCTCAATCTCTGGGTGGAAGGGTTGTCATGTTGGGTAAGTGGTGGAACGAGGACAACCTCTTCCGGTGACGTGATTTCAAGTAGAAGAGAGTTGGGCAGCTCTTCTCCGGTGGGGGCAAAAGTCAAGGTGGACGGGTTTTTAGAAGGTAGGACTATAGGAACATCAGGTTTGGAAATTTCTTTCCCACTCCTTAGATAGTCATCGCTTGGGCAAGCTCCCTAAAGACAATCCCTCTCCCTTTAGGGTTCTCCTTAGATGAACTAGGAAGCTTCCTAGTCTCCCTTTTGCTCATAGCCTCGACAAGGTGCCCAATTTGGGATTTCATCTCATTGATTGCCTTGTAATGAGATTGGATGATCATGCTTTGATTTTCCTACATAGCCTTGAGCTCATCCATCTCAAAGGTCTTAGGTGGTTAGGAGAGGTTAGGAGGCTGATTATACTATTGAGTCTGAATGGGTTTGGGTCTATAATTCCCTGAATTGGAGACATTCCCCTGTCTCCATGAAAAATTGGGGTGGTTCCTCCAACCTTCGCTATAAGTGTTGGAAAAAGGGTCATTACAAGGTCTGTGATGAAACCCTTAGGCGGCATTCGAGTCCACTTGTACAAGTTCAGGGAATTGAGAAGCCAAATGGCAATCCACAGTGGCGTGTGTATTGCCTTGACAAATGGAACATTCTAAAGCTTGGGATGTGGAGGTATTAGGCGTGAATTGGCCAGGGCTCAACATAAGTTTTTCCATATTTTAATTCAACAATTGGATCTGGTAGGCTAAATTCTGGATGTCCCTAGCCTCATTTGCCTCCAACTTTCTTTGCATGAGAGTGGGTTTTCTATCCGAGTAGGTAGAATTTAGATGAATAGAATTTTCACTCAATGTATCAAAAAGGTTCCAAGATTCGTCCTCAATCTTAGATAAAAAGGTTCCTACACAGGCACCATCCACAGTCTGCATGTGCGAATCACTAAGTCCAATGTAGAACCTTTCAACCAGCTACCACTTGGGCACCTGGTGATGTGGGCAAAGTCTCAAAAGGTCATTAAAGTACTCCCACACATCATGGAAAGCTTCCCTACCCTTTTGAGCAAAACTCATAATTTCCCTCCTAAAGTGATTGGTTTTGCTAATGGGGAAGTACTTCTTTAAAAACTCCTTCAAGGCATCCTAGGTGTTAATATTATCTAGGGTATGATACCAATACTTGGCCTTGTCCTTAAGGAAGAAAGGAAAGAGGATCCGTATTTGGGTGTCATCAATAACACCCTGCGGCTTCACCGTGGAATAGACCTCGGTGAATTCCTCTATATGCCTGTAGGGATCTTCCCTAGAAGTACCATAAAAGGAGGGCAGCAAGGATATGGTACTACTCTTGATCTCATAGGGATTGTCCCCTCCAAGTCTATGTAGTGCAAGCCCAGGATGATTGGTCAGAATGAAATATTCCTTAAGGCTCCTTTGACCAACCATTTCTTCCCTTGGGTTGTTTCTTCTTAAGATTCTTTCAGGCTTAGCTGAATACTCTAACTGTCTCCTAAGGGAATGCCTCCCTAACATGCACTATTAAACACAAACAAACACAAGTCAAAGGGACTTTTTAGGTCTTTAATCAGTTAAGGCTTTTGAGATTTAAGTCCAGTTGTAGGTGACAATACAAATTGCCCAATCAATTACGTGCCTATTGTCGACCTACGGAATGCCTTAATAAAGACTTAACTGGAACTTTAGAGATCCTCCCTAAAGACCAAGAAGTTTAGTCACCTCCAAACACGGAAAAGAGGGATGCAAGTAGGGTCAAGCCCTTCCTTTGAAGCGTTGCTTTCGCGATGCTTGTTAACTACCCTCAATCCGTAAGGTTTGGAGGCAACCTCACTTTTAGACTATAGTTTGGGTCACCTCAGTGTCCAGCAATAAGAGGCTCTTTCCTAGAGGTTCCAACTTAGGAGTGTCTAGAATGAGTGCCTCGGTGCAAAAATGTCATACACGTGTGAATTCATAGGAAAAATTCTGAACTTTGAACTGCAGCACAATGTCTCAAATCCACTCCTTGGGTTTTAATGTGTTCCTCCTTTACTTAGTCTTTTTCAGAAAATTTATGGTGACCACTTGTTAAATTAAGTCAAATCAAACTTGGTGGTCTTTGAAATTAAGGTTCAAATGCAATGCGTGCGCAAATATATATGCTAAGAAAGAGGTCGTACCTGGCTCTCCGGCAATCAACAATGCAATGCTCGCAATGCAAGAAAGTAAATCTAGGAGTTAAACATACAACCCTAAATGATCGCCTAGGGGTATGCAACTTCTAGCAGGCAGTTCAAATTTTTATGTTTTTTTTTTTTTTATCTACACTACTTAAGCGCAAACAAGGATAAACTCCACAAAAGAAAAAGAAAAACCTATTGCCTAAATAAATGGGAACAAGCACCCGAAAAGATTATCCAACATGGGCCTACACTACAAAGTAAGTAACCTATACTAACGGTGGAATTGCAATAACATTTTTAATATGTTGTTGTATATCCTCTAAAAATGTTGCTAATCATAATATTTACATCAATAATCACATTAATGTTTCTCCTTAACTTTCTTTTTTGAATCCTAGATAACCTTAACCCTGCAAATCCTAACCATAGCACTCATAACCAAAACCCTCTCCCCGACATCAAGCCCTGCACCCCCCATTGCAACCCCCCACACTGCCAACACCCTCGCCCCCACCCCCCCCCCCCCAACCCACCCCGACCTCTCTTCCCTCTCCTCTTTGATGAACATCCAACATCTCTCCACCCCTGGACCCAACGGCTAATGCTCCCTTTCCAACACTATTGGCCAATGCTCCATTATTTGTCTCTCTCTCCACATCCCTCCTCGCCTCACCTCCCACGTGATGAATCCATTTTAATGGATTTGTATTATGCCTAAGTAACTTTAATCTTACCTTTTAGGTGTGTTAATAACTACATTAAGTTGTAGAATATTTGTATGCATCATGATTTAAGTTTATAACATTCTATAACTTAATATGTAATGATTTTGTTATTTTTATGTGCAGGAATGATATTTAGAAAGAACAAGGGTTGGGGAGTAAATTTCCCCAACAAATAACCAGTGGCATCTTTTCCCTTTCCTCCGGCCAGCCGTAACTCTCCCCTCAATGCCCGCCGGCCAAAAATAGCAAAGGGATTTGGAAAATCCCTTAACTTACACACGTGGGGAGAGAGGAGTTAAAGAGGAGGAGAAGAAAGGAAAGGGGCATCTACATCTTCCCCCTTGCAGGGAACTGCTTCCCCGCGTGCACTGTGCACCAAGCCTACCCCTGCAGGCACCGCACCTTCATCACCTCCGCGCACCCATCTCCACCTTGTTCCAGCACTCCTACAGGCGCGTCCCCTCCCGCAGGTGCCCGCTCACGCACCCACACCACCAGCACTTCCCTCCAACGCTACAGGCGCTCATGCCACCTCTGCCCGCACCCGCCATCACCAGATCTTCCACTGCTCACGCACCACCCCACACGCGCCCCTGCCAGACCCGCAAGCGTCGCACCCTCTCTCCGGCACAGCGCCTCCCTTCAGCGCCTCCTCCTTGCGCGCCCCTACTGCAGGTGCGCCTCCATCGCCCCCGCAAGCACCTTCTCCTGCCTGCAGAAGCTACCACCGCAGGCGTTGTCACCCCTCCAGCGTCGCCTCAAGCCAACGCCCCTCTCCAATGCCTAGTGTTCCCTGCAGGCACTACGCCCGCACCTCCAGTGCTGCACGCAGAGCCACCGCCACGCCACTACAGGCCACTCTAGGCCCGCCCTACACCACACATAGCAGGAGCACCCCTGCAGGTTCGCCTCCAGCGCCTCCTCCGATGTTCTTCTCCTCCGCCGGCCGACCACCTCCAGCCATCTCCGTCAATGCCGCGGCCTCCATCGGATAGGCCTTGTCTTCGCCAACCTCCCTAGTGTGTTAACAACCCCACCGACGATCCTCCCCACATGCAAGCAAGAGAGAGAGCAAATGCTCTATTTTGAGGGAGATTAAAAATTACATTTACTACCATTGCCACCAGAAATTAATTTTCATTTATGATTATTTTATTACGATAAAATTGCGAATGCACCCTCAGGCTTTCTGATAATTGCATGTTATTGATATTCACCTGTTTTAAGATTAGTTTTGGGATCAACATGTGCACCAATTTTCTCTAGTACATGTCAAGTGAAAATTACATAAAATCATCATATATTTATTGAAGATTTCAGTGAGGGAAAATTGCACATATGCCCTTATATTTTTGAGTAATTGTGAATCTTCTTTCCATCGCATTTTATGTCGGATTTGACTAGGGATTTCGCACTTGACCGAAAGAATACGAAATAATTGAGAGTTTATTGCATAATTGCCTCCCTGTAGACACGACCCGCTCTTCTATGAGTGGTTATTTTTATTGTTGATTAGTCGATTTTTCCACCACTTAAATACTACAACGCATTATTTCATTTGCGAAACTTAATCGAAAGCGGAAAATCGACTCGTCACCGTGCCTCCAAATCAACAACCTAAGCTCGAAGTCGCATCGCATTATCAGCATCTCATCTTAGGTCCCCTTCATAAGAACATGTCTTTTTCTCAAATCTCCCTTAAATAGATCACATTATGAGATTTGTTCTCCTTCAGATCTATCTCATATGCCTCAGATCTACTCTCTCTCCCACCTCTCTTTCAAATCTTGTTGCTCAAACTCGCTCAAATCACTTAGATCTGTCTCTTTCTCTCACTCAGATCTTAGATCTCTCTCATAGATCTAAATCATTCTGATCTTAGGTCTCTCTAAGATCTTGTAGATCTGATATCTCCCTCTTAGATCGAACTAGCTTGGATTCTAAAGATGGGATCTCCCTTAGATTAGGGTTTCGGTGGTCAGATTATGGTAAAGATTAGCCACTTGATCTGTATCAATATTTGCATTGATTTTGCAATAGCTTAACATTTTTTTTATTCTCTTTACGTGATTCATGGTATTGTGTACAGTGGCTTGTGATTCAAGGATTTTACGTGGCAACGATCTCAGCTATGGATAGGATTTCAAATGGTAAGCACTAGATTAGATCCATAAGTTCATACCTTTTTAGTTACAAATGAATAAATGAAAAAAGAATAACAATCTTCTAATTACATTGTTGTTTCAAATCAAGGAATTGGGGTGGAAGCTTGGTATGATTAGAAGCAAATTTGTCAAGGCTCACCTTGCATATGTAAGCTTCTCTTTAGCATTCAATTTGGTTAAGGGATTTGGGGGGAACATGTAGGGACGGATCAATAATGGGTTCATGGGATTGGTAGTTGGGGAAAATCTTAACTCCATTAATAGTATTGTGCTATTACAAAAGATTATCGAGCTGAAGTAAGAATTGTTGAGAATAATTAAATAATGTTATGTTTTATAGTTATTCATATTGTCTTATGCATGTGTATGCTTTACATGTTATATTTTCTGTCTTTTGATATTTTTTTAGAGATCTATATATGCACTTCGAAGGATGATATGCATTTGTCGCAAGTTGGACTTTGGAAAAGACTGCTGCAAGGCAATTGGGTCAATGACATACGTCAATTCTCATTTTAATTTAAATTATTATTACATTTGATGTGTCCCGATGCTTGTTGTTTTAAGGGTTTTGCTCCATGTTATGTTGTGCTAGGGTCTAATTATTTATATTTGGTTAACCAGGTGATATACATGACCAATTTCAATATCTGTTGTGACTTTTTAAATGCAGGGGCTTCCTTCTAAGTGTAAATTACGTTTTTTGGGGGGTCTATGTTGCTCAAGGGAAATGGAGTCTAGAGATATTCTTTTTGGGGGACTATCTTCTGACCACTCCTAGTTTGTGCATGTCTAAGAGAAGAACCCTGGGAGGAAGTGCTTGGAATGTTTTGTTATGTACTTTAAGTCACATAGATATAGCTTGATATTCAAGAACAAATTAAATTCAGATGCATCCTTGATCAATCATGGCCCAAGCAAGATTCAGAAAAGCACATAGGTTTCCACCATGTACCAAAGCTCTAAAGCAAGAAACAATGCCATCTATATTATGTTGTGCTTAAAAAACAAAAAAAGGGATAAAACAAAATTGCAGGCTCACTGGCATTGCCTACAGAAAATCCAAAATCTGATTTGAAAATGGTGTACCTCACATTAGAACACCATGCACACCCAGTGCACACAACTATAGAATGACAATATGGATAGCAATCATCTTGGAATATGATTGGAGAATAAGACTGTCGATTACATCAAAATCTGAATGAAAGCCTTTTTTTAATTGCGCAAATATTTTCAAGTAAACGACGTGATACAAAAAATACATTTTGCTAAAAGTGTTCATATCTCGAAACATAGAAGTTAAAAACCCAAATCCGATCTGTAACTTCTACCAGTGCTAATCTTGTACATCTTAGGGAGGCCACCAACATCCAAGTAAAAAATGCATTTTAGGATAATATTAAGTGAACATAGTGAAATATTCAAGCCATCATGTCTATTAAAAGGAGAACAAATAGTAGCACTAAAAGCCCTTTGCTATTGAAGATAGCCATTCAAGAACATAATTTTTACTGTAAGAGGAACGTAGCACCTTAAAAATAATAGCCCATGTCTAAAGCAAGGTTTGGAGGACTTACTCAGGGTTGTCCTTGTGAATTCCATAGTCACTGCTTTAATTGATCTCTCATATGTCTGCTTCAATGATTCCTATAAAGACATGGGAAAATGCTTGTTAAAATTTAATCTCTACTCTACCTATGTGACAGAAAACAAACAACCACCAATCCTCATGAATACTAATAATAAAAAGCACAATAGAGCTTGCATTCACTTGTGTTAATTTGTTAGAGGACCTAATCTAATATTGCTCAATTTGGTTCTTCTTCTTTCAGGATGTCATGCAGTAGATCGCAAAGGTGTTTAGGACCAAGCCTAATTTGATCGTTGGGAACTATAGTAATGGGAGCCTTGTGTCGACTCTGATGGCACACGAGATGGATGTTACTCTTGTTCATATCAGTTGGAAATTAACACTCACACACATGCAGCCAAATGTAGCATTCACCTTAATGTACTCTCAATGATTGGAAACATATGCTAACTGCTAAATTATGTTGGTAAATTGTAGTGCATGATTGCTCATGCCTTGGAGAAAACCAAGTACCCCAACTCAGATCTCAACTGGAAGAAGCTTGAGGACCACTACCCCTTCTCGAGCCAATTCTCCGTAGATCTCAACAGCTAAAGAATTCATAGAGTGCATACAGACTACAGTACCATGCAACTAGCAAGCAAGCAAACCCTCAGTCCATTTCTCCAGTTCCCTTCATCGTTTAGCTCTCGAACCTACAAAAGGTACAAGAATATTTAATAATCATCTACACTAAATGGATGTCTAACCACACTAAATGGTAAAGTTTTGGACCTCTATCGATATTTGTGTTGATCTCACTATCTTGGTTTAGGGTTTGGCTTAGGCATTGATGTTTACTCTATCTTTTTTTGTGTCCCTAGTTTTGATATTTGGTATATTATTATAGTTTGAATACTTTATTTTGGTCATCTCTGGAAGGAAGTTGTATGTAGTTATTGCTATATATGGTGGAAATATTCAATGTGGCAATATTCAAAGTTACCCTTGTTGCTGGAAAGAAGTACCCTTGCTACTGCATGGTCGTAGACAACAAGCAAAGGTGTGTTTATGCTATTATGGATGCCTCCATCTTCCCAACCGATGTTACGGTGGAGATTCAAAGTGATTTTGACCAAAAAAAGATTTTAATTGAAGCCTTCCAGAAGACTATCTGTTCCATTGAGCTCTATGTAGCAAAAGTGGGACAATTCTCGAATGCAATAGAAGATTCTTACTAGTTTGAACTTCTCATAGGTACCTTATCAATAGCTAAAATTTTTAGGAGTTTACATTGAGATCTTTTTGAGTACAAAATTCTGTGAATGAGATCTCAAATGCTTAATCAGTTGATACTACCTATTCATGTACCTTTTGCATTCTTATCTATTTTGACACTCCTTTTTTGTGTGTTTTGCCACGCGGCTTTTGTTCTCCAGATGATTTGCCTCTTTGGGTATGTATTTGATCATAATCTCTACACCTTCTTAGATTTCTTAGTTCTACATCCCTTGATTTGCTTTCTTATTGTCATGCTTTGTCGATTAGCTACTTGTTGATAGAAATAATGAAGCCAAATACTATCTTTTTACCCATAAGGACATTGTCATCAAGCACAATGGCAATCAGGTTAGTGGTACTAGACCCTTAAAAACAAAGAAGGATTATCATTATTTCCACACATTTTTAATTCTTGCTTTCCATCTATAAAGATTATTCATGTTAACCTCACTCAAGGGGCTCCTAAAATGTTGGAATTTGTATAAGACACTGGACTAGACATACTCAATCAAATGGATTGAATTAGTCCCATTTGCTTGGAGATTCGATGTTTATATGGACTATCCCTTCGTTTAGCACCAGGTACAATCTAATTTCAAATTTATCTTGACCATTTGCCATTGTTAACTTGGATGGTTTATTCATAGCATTTAGTTTTCAATGTGTTACTATAGGATGTTATTCTTTTTTCTTTCTTTCTTCTTTTTTTTAAAATCATAGATCACATTTAAGTCTAATACTTACAGGTTTTGAATTTGGTTGACATAAGGATTCATTGGTTTTCTATATTTAATTCATTTATAGTGGTAATTTTCCTTACTTGTCTGGTATCCATGATACTGATGCGAACACTTAGAAATGATTATGCAAAATATGCTCATGAAGAAGATGACTTGGAAAATCTGGTGAGTTGTTAAATTTAGTTTTATAAAATTTTGTTAGGTCATTTTTCCAACAGTGCTATAGGTTCCTTTTCATAACAAAAAGGAAACTACTATAGTTTCTTTTGTTTTAATTGAAACAACAAACTCTATTTGCAAAGTGGAATCCCCAACAAAGGATGCACATTCAGGTCTTTTGAAACATGATTAAATGTGCTTATGTAATTTGTGTCTTTCCTATGTTCAATAAGCAGAGATTTCCTTTTTTGGTCAGCACATCTATCTATAGTTTTTGGCTATTTCCACTCATTGCATACCCATGCCCATAGCCATTTGATTTCCTTTTTGCTTATGCACCCTTCAAATGAAAGAAGAGTTTTTTTTTTAAAAAAGGAACTAATGAAACGAGAGTTGCAGGTATTGTTAACTGGTCATATGATTATTCACCTACCTAACTCCATTATATTTCCTAGCAACTTATTACCAGTCATTTTTTTTCCCAAATAAAGAAAGTACTAAAATTTTTTTTTCCTAAATGATAAGCATTGATTTTTATTGGGATACCCAATAGAAATCTGAAGGTTTGAGACATGGCAGGTAGTTGTAACATAGAGTCCAGGTTGTAGGTTAGTTTTCTTTCTTGTTGACAGTTCATTGATTACGCAACAATCATAGGTCTTAATTGACCTAAATTAGGCTAGGACTTAACATAAGTTAGGGTCATTCATGCATGCATGAGCATTATCTGCATCTTTACTACTTTACTTTAGCTATGCATAAAATAATGTTATAATGTGCTGATTAAGTGCACTATGTCGATTGTAGGCAATAAGCTAATCAAGAGCTGGATCTGAAGCTGGATCAGGAATAACGGGTGTTGCAGCAAAGCTGGAGCAGAAGACTTAGATTAGATGTAGGAACAATGATATAAGGGAGTTAAGGTTTGCTATTCTATTAAGTAAGAATAAAGCAGTAAAATGTGAAGATCTTAGGTCCATCCTAACCCTAGGATAGCCTAGAGACTTCCCTAAGCCTTAGCCACCCTTAGATTAGGTCACAGCACCCTAGGAAGGCTCAAAACCCTAGTTCCAACCCTTATATGGATGTCCAGATGAATTATAGGATGTCCAAAACCCTTAGCCAACTCCCGCACACCTTAAACCCACTTCTGCAGTGTTATTGGACGTCCAGACACTTGGTTAAACGTCCAATTTCTGTAGAATACCCAAGATAGAACCTTAAATCCTTCCTGACTCTGATTGGACGTCTAGACAACAATTCTGGACTTCTAATTTTTGAGTATAAGACGTCTGACACTATTAGACGTCTGATATTGCTCTTCAGTTCCTGTTTTGAGATTCAAGCCTTGATCTTGGATCTCTACGTCCCTAAACCCAATTCCAACGCCATAGAAACCTAAATTAAGGTGCCCTAACCCTAGTACATCACCTCTAGACCTCCCTAAGGACCTAATTAGGTCATCACTAAACCTAATTGACTTGGATCTTAATCAATTCCATCAGCCTATTCAATTGGACTCATTGAGTTCAATTGAGCCCTAATCTCAGCACACACTGTCCACTTGGACTCAGTGAGAGTCCAATTGACCTAGACCAAAATTAATTGAGTTGTTTTACTCTAAATTAAGTTTCCACATATTCAATTAAACTTGTATTAAGTTTAATTGCACTTTACCTTAGTGTTAGGGTTTATAACCCTAATTTAAGACATACCTTAACCTAAACCCACTAGAACCTAACCAAATCAACCTAGCCACCTAAGTTTCGACCCACACACACCCACACACACCATCCACATGAAAATACCTAGCCTAGAGTTCTCTAGAACTCTCTACCATGTGTGGTTGCCTTGGTTGCTAAAATTAGCAACCAAGAGCCATTCAATTTTTAGATCCACATTTGGTGGATCTAAAAACCACCATCCATCCTCTCTCACTCACTCTCCCACGAGCTCTCACCATAGGCCTCTCAAGAGAATTCCATAATTCTCTAGAGAGCTTCCCTTAGGTCTATAAAAAGACCTAAGGGGTAGCCATTTGCACCCATCCACTTTTTGGCCATACTTGCTTAGCTCCATCCACCTCCACTTAGGCTAGCCACCACCGTCTCCACTCCATCTCCACAAGCTGAGCACCACCATGAAGGACACCATACCAGGATGCTGGATCACTCCTCCAACCTCTCTCCAAGGGCCAACCTAAGCTCCATTGGCCGCCCCTCTTTCTCCTCTCCACCACTCCAAGGCCATCGGAGCCCACATCCAAATACCCTCACTTCTGATTGATTAGTAGCTAGCTCTTTACATTTACTGCTTTTATTTACTGCTTAGTAGTGTAGCCCTTCTCCCCCAATGATGAACGCAAAATCCCCCCGTAGATTCTTGTATGCGATCGTTTTCTAATAGCTAGCTTTACAATTTTAAGCATTCATGTACAAGCTTTCCTCTACAAGTTCATGTTGCAAACACGCTCCAAATGAATGAATGAAAATATATATTTTCTATATATATATGTCTATGTGTTGAGAATCACCGTGAGCTCATTGCAATATATTTGTGTGATTAATGTTGCCTAGTTTCAATTCCTGATATACTTGCAACTAAGCATGTCGTACTTCAATACGTAATAACCATAAATCGGCATGTGATTTTAAACAGAGTAGAGCGGTAAAAGATCAAATTCAAAAGTAAAACAAAAGCCTCCCAGAGACGAACGACCGGAACTCAAGTCTCGTTATCTTTTATTGAATATCTTTGTTTGATCATATTGCGCACTATACTACGATGTTTTCCGAGCAAAAATGCGCTCTACACTTCACAACATTCATCCAATTCGTGCTTGCTAAAGGAAAAACAATATAAATCACTCAGTCTTGCCATAAAAAAAGCGTTATCTTCTTATTTGATTTTTAGTATGTAGCTATGAATGTATTGGATTTTACAATTAGAAAGGTTTCTCAATGTTGCTTTTCATTTTTTTTATTTTTTTGAAAATGCAGTAAGTCTTGCTTTTTCTTCTACCTCCACATCTCAATAAGAGAATGTAATGGAAAAATAGGATTGGTATGAGTAAAGGATTTTGACTAATCTCAATATGAGTAGGATTTTGCTAATCTTCCATACTACACCGGCTAGGCAACTTTAGGGAAAAAACAAAACCATGGGGACAAATGTCTCTCTTTCACTTTGACCCTTTGGTTAACCAATAGATCGACACCGACCTTAAAGTGGCACTACATCTCCCCAACCTCAGAGTGACGCCACTGATCAAGCTTAGAGCTCCTCGACCTCGGAGCTCGAAGTTGATGCTTCTTGTTCCTGATCAAGTTCAAATCTCCTTGACCTCAAATCTCAAGGTCGACGCTTCTTTCCTATCGACCTTTGAGCTCGAAGTTGCCACCATTTTCACATTCTTAGACCTCAAAGTTGCCGCCCTTGATCAAGCTCCGCATTCTCGTCGACTCAGGTTAGTTAAAGCTCTCGATCTCTCACATTTTAATCTACCGTTGTTGGAGATCATCGAAGGTCGAGGTCATTTTTACGATTTTAGATCGATTCTCAATCAAATCTGATCTCACTCTAAGATTTTCTCTTTTAAGGTTTCTAAAATCTATACTCAACTCAATCCCACTCTTTCTCGACCTCTCATCGTTCCATCGATCGGATTCAACTCGATCAGATCTCTCCCACTCGACTCGATCAGATCTCGCCCACTCGACTCGATCTCTCTCACTCAATTTCTCTCTATCAATCTCTTTCACTGTTCCCTTGATTAGATCTACGATCTATTAGATCTCTCCAACTCTCTCTCTCTCATTAGATCTCTCTATTTCTCTCTGTTGATGTTTGTTTCTTTACTTGATTAGATTTAGTCTAATCGTTGATTCTCGATTATAGATTTTAGTAACTCGATTTAGTCTTTTCCTTTCTTTAGATCTGTGTTCGATCAGATCTCATTAGATCAAAAATATGATTCTTAAGTTCTCACAGGCAGGAACATTTCCACAGCAATCTTTGCTAGATCAGCCTTGGCTTTCACTTCAGCCTTCATTGATGGGAAAGAGTACCCTGCTTACACGGTGAAGTAAAGGACCCCTACTGCTTAACTATCGGCATGAGAGTAGGAGCATGAAACACTTTATATGCGTATGATGTACTTAAGAGATGAATGTCTTCTCCAGAAATATTTCCTTTGTTGCCTTTTTTTCTCTAGCTCCCATAGCTCTTTGTTATGCCAAATTACTATTTTTGTCATCTTTTTATTTCCATGAGATCAACGGGAACTATCTTCTAAATAATTATTAATATCATGCTTTGTCATGTTCATATCAGTCATGGTGCAAGTAGAATCGATGAACTTGTTAAATGATGATTTTTACATGTACTCTATATATCAGTTTTACATAATTTCAGCAGGAATAGTTGTTGTTTTCTGATTGAATTAGTGACAATACCTTCCATACTGAAGTTTACCCGATACCATTGCTAGTAGTAATGAATCTACTTATGATCTACCCTTTTACATGTTTCATTAGATCTGTGTTCGATGAATCTTTCCTTATGCTAATAATTAGAAGCATTGCCTTGGGTTGAACTACTTGATGCTTCATCCAAATGCACCAAAGTGTGCCAACCACAACAACCATCATGATGGATTTATGAACTTCATGCATAGGGATGAGGAGGTGATGAGGGCTTGAGTATTATTAGATGTTACTCTTGTTTTCTCTTTCTTTGAATTCTAGGTGAACTATTTCCCTTCGAGGTTTGATCTAGTTTAACATGCAGAGAAGTTTCGCATTCCTTCCTTGTATTTTGACTGGGAAGCTGTTGAACGTATGAATTGCTACGCTAATGTGTTTGGTTTTGGAAAACCTGTCGTTGTAGTTTGAAAGCAAACTCGTGTTCAACAAATAAAATTTATACCGAAATGAAAATTCCGGGTCGAACACAGGGAGGCAGACGTTTGATTTAAAAACTACGCGTTTATTTTTATTTGTCACAAAGTAATTCAATTTAAAATTATCTAATTATTTATAATAAATAGAAGAGAGAGAGAGAATATTACAAACAGAAATCAAAACGAGATGTAGAATAAATAGGGAATTCATCATTAAGGAGATTATTTGTTTCACTATTACAACTAGAAAGCAGAAAATAATTACACTAGAAAGTGATAAATTTACTCTAGAAAGCATTAAAAGAATGGAGGGAGAAATGTCCTCCTTGACGATCGCTTGGAGGACGAGCAAAACTACTCTAGAAAGCAGTAAATCTATACTAGAAAGTAGTAAAAAGAATAGGGAGAGAGAGATCCTCCTCGACGGTCGCTTGGAGGACGAGCTGGACGGGACGATGCCTGGATGAAGGAGGACGAAGAAGGACAAAGGAGGACGAAGCAGAAGAACGGGAATGGGGCAGCGTGTCATCGTCGTCACGGGATCCACTTCCGAAGGGGGACGAAAATTTAGACTTTATCTCACGAGAAGCATCCTAGGTGTGGGACAAGCTTCTCTTGAGCTTTGGAGAGGTAGAGAAGAGAAGGAAGGGATGAGAATTTCTTGTGGAGGGAGTCTCCTTTTATAGTTGCAAGGAGTGGGGGCAAATTGGTCATTACATCTTTAAAACATTAAATAAGGGGTCTTTAGTGACGGATAAAACCGTCGCTCAAGCCTCAACGTGGGAGTAGTGGCCACTGCCTACGTGCGCCCACTCGGATGCTCGCTCTCAACGCATCCGCACGTTCAACGAATCTCAGCCGTCCAATCGCGAGATCGGACGGCTTAAGATGCGCCTCCCCCTCTCCTCGCAACGTGCCCGCCCGCATTTGATGGTGCGTCCTCGCCTCGTGTGAAATAGCGCATGGGCACTATTGGAAGATCTGAGCCGCTCGCAGCCGATCGGGTGGTCGCCTTTAATCGCGTGCGCCCACAGATCGAGAGTCGAACCCACGTCTTATGAACGCAGAGCGCCTCGCGACCGCTGCGCGACGGAGTGCGAATGGTCATGCGGATGATTTGAGGCCTAGCAGTTTACAGTCGTTGGATCGAGATCCAACGGCGGAGAGGGGTGGATACGGGGGACTTCAACGGTTGCGTGCGGCCGTTTGGGCGACCGAGATGGCACCACGTGGCACCATCTTGGCCGTCCATCTTCTGGATGTTGTAGATGGTGCCACGAGTGTCGGATTGACTTGATTTTTGCGTCGTTAAGGTGCGATCGTCGATCTGAATTCATCCGTGTGGTCGAATTTGTCATTTGAAGTGTGAATTTACACCATCCTGGCCCTTGATCTTCTAAGGTTCCCCGGTCACTATTTGATGCTACAGATGCCTGATTAAGGCGATCTTAGAGTCGTTGAACTCCAATCATCGCCCTAATCACATCTGTACGGTTGGATCTTCGATCCGAGGCCCTGATAAAAAGTTTGCCCAGTCCAAGCACATAAAAGGAGACAATTAACCTCCATTTTATTCAAACTACTCTAAATGCAAGATGATGCATGTTATGCAATATTTATATCATGAAATGCAATCCTATGCTTAAGAACATGCATAAATAGACATCTTAATTAGTGTAAATATGTTTACATCAGAAGAATGAAAATGCTTATTTCATATTGTAGAAATTCACCCCTTTCACTATCTGAATTGGATTCCCACATTTCATTTTCCCCTGTAGCAATCTATCCAAATTCATGCTTTTCTTTTCTTTAATGACTTCCATTAATCAAGAAACAAATGATTTACATTGTCAAATGATGCTTGATTTATAGGCATTGGTAACTTGATTGGGTCTTATTCCTTTGTTCAAATCTGCACTCTATCACATTTGCATTTGGATTTTGATTTGGATCTCAATAAGGTTTGACTAGTAAGGCTTTTATAAGCCTGGGGTTTTTTATGATGAAGAATTTTCCTTGATAAGGTAATTAGATATTAATATTCCCTAATTACCGTATCTGGGATCTATAAAAATTTCTTCTAGTAAAGGTAAGATTTGTTCCTTACTCCAAGAAAAGGTAGCAATGTTAACTTTTTTCTACATAACTCGCCTCTAGTAGAGGCAAGTTACATGCCTCTTCGATCTTTTTTAAAGAACTCACCTTTCGTAGAGCATGTTCTTCAAAAGTCTTTTTTAGCAGCAATAGCTGTCGAACCTCTTGTTGTGACTACTGTTGAACCTATCGCTGCTGCTATTGAACCTACTGCTTTACCTTTTCAAACAAAAAAAATCGATGCCATTTATATATCCCCATGTTCTTTATAACTACTACTAACAGTCCCTTTAGAGTTCTTTGCTTAGGTCATAACTGAAATTGAAGACACAATGAAGAAAAGAAAAGGTTGAGTTCAAGCTTCAAATGATGGAGTGTTGCCCAATTCAACAATTCTTAAGGTATGGTCATTTCTGGATGACAAGCACTATAGTCATATCAAATCTTTTTGCATCATTTCTGGATGAAAAGAGGAGCTTATTAAAATTTTAATTTGAAGAGAGAGAGAAAGAAAGAAGATCTAACTTCTAAAATTAATCCATGAGCCTAAGTTAACAGACTGAATTCAACTGAACTTAAGAAAAATGGGTAGGCCTTTTTGATGCCACCATATGAGTAATTTGTAATGTTACTAAAACATCATAATTTCACAATCCCTAAGAATTTTTATGATAATGGATAGAGAACCTATAGCATTATAAATTTAATAGAAAAATTGCATCTGTAAGCAAGCTATCTTTTACTATCTTGGTGTTTATATGGTAATAAAACCATGACCTTAGTTAGTGGTCATCCATTCCTTTAGAAGCAAAATGGAAACAAGTGGTTTTTATGGGAAAATTGAAAATGACATGATGTACCTTTCATAGAAACATGGTAAAAGACCAAATTGACAGAGGCAAGCATAAGGGAGGCTAAGTCCAGCCATCCTCCCATGATCATACAGTCTTGGGCCTCAAGGCGGAGTTGATTAACCTGGGGTTATGCAACTTGTAAAAAAATAGATACTAAGAGATTTTTCCAAGTAAAATAAAATATATATATATCAAAGTAAAAATACTCAAGTAGATACTATTTTCTTTTCTATACAAACTATAATTGGTGTTCAAAACAAAGCAAAACTTGCAGTTTTTCATAATGTTTACAATAGGAGTTTCAGAATTAGGTTGTCCATGTGCATGGTAGATATGGAAGATGTCAGGCACCCTTTCTTTACATGAATTTTGTCCAAGAGGGGTGAAATAGTTATGCTATTGATTTTATTGATCATTTAGACAAGGAGTAGCTCTGAAGGGCATTTTGGCAGGGTCATAAAGGTCAAGGGGCCTGTGTTCAAATCCACATAAGAATGGGCAAAGGTTTAAGTAGTTATTTGACTATTTGGTTGGAAAGGATAGGACCTGCTTACAACATTTCTAATCCCCTGTTAGTCTCAATGGACCCCCGAAATCTCGACCAAATACATTGAAGCCAAGGGTGAAAATCCATTTGCTTGTATTATTATCATTTCTAAAATGAGCAATGGTTTCTTGTCTATAAGTCTAGTTACTAATTAAAACTGAATCATAAACATCATAATTCTGAATCATTTGTGTTGTTTTTCCCTCCATCCCGTTGGGGTATTTTTATCATTTCAAGAGGCATACTTTGCATTTTTATAACAATAATTTTACATTATCTAATCATATTCTCAATGTACCGTCATTGCCATTTTTATATGACATTGTAATTTCCCAGTAGATTGGGTAGATCATCCTTGTATAGATTGGAGTGATAAATGGCATTATAGGAATTTATGGCTACTGACCATGATAACATATTCTATTGATTAGATCTCTCCCGCTTTATCTTTCTTACTTGAACTTTCTCTTTATCAATCTCTCTCTCATTCGATCTATCTCTCTCTATCAATGTCTTTCACTTGTTCCTTTGATTGGATCTATATTTGGTTAGATCATTAAAGACAAGAAGGTATTTGAAATCTCTTCATTGTTCCAATCATTGAAGCCATGACTTTGCATTTGGAATCTCTTTGATCCTTCAGAAGAGGCCCTTGCTGGCAGCAGAGGAATGCAAGTTCCCCACTCCTTCACTTTTGTCTCTTGGATTCATTCTTGGACTTATTAATTCGACGTTGATGTCTAGAAATTGTGCTTGCTTGAAATTTCATCTTGCTTAAGCCTTGTCTTATTTCAGTTGAGATTTCACACCATGCCAATTGCTAAAGATGCAATGATGGCCACTTGGCAGCTGATATACAGTGAAACTACTTATGAATTAAACACTATTATCAAGGCTTGCTCCTTTATGTTTGCTTCCTTAGATGAAGTTTGGAGATTATGCAAATAATGATATGTTGTACAGATTAATAGATGTAACTACCTCACATTTTGATTAAGATATGTTTTTTATCCTTCCTCTATTCAGGTTGGCTATAAATACAAATATGAGCTGCTTGCTCTTTCCTTTTTTAAATTACATGCTCATCTGTTGCTGGATATATGAAGCACTAGAAGGTGCTTTTTTCCTTTTCAGATTTTGTGCTCATTAGTTGCTGTATATATAAAGCACTCGAAGAAAACAAAGCAATGAACACTATGAAATGCTGCTAAAGAAGGTTCTAATTGTAATTTAAGGAAATGGGTAAAAAGGTTCCTGCTGAAGCAAAATGTAGACTGATAAACAAGATGCTTTGGTAACTACGTGACTGATAAATTGTGCTTATTGTACTTGAGGGTTTCGCCTTATTGTGAGGTATGGTCTTTCCTAAACTCTCTTGGTTTTTCTTTCCACACTTTGAACTCACTTTCAAAGGAATTTGTACCAAGAAATATTTCCTTGAATGCAAAGGACATCAAAAAGTGCTGGATTAGGGGTTATTGCCGTTCGCCATTGATTTATGCTCAAAATGTTGTAACTAGAAATTAATATTTAGGAAATAGCATGAGGAAATTGGTAAAGATAGATACATCTTTTCTATGTTACTTAACAAAAGCGATCCATTTCTAAAATATAAATTTGGCAGCTACCTAGATTCTAACTTGTTAAGAAATAAAATAATATGAGAGTGGGTCCATGTTTCAACTTATACTTTCACCCCACCCTTGCTTGAGTGTTTATGAGCCGATTTGCTAAATCCTTTTGTATCTAGAATTTGGAGTAGCACTTGGAAGCTAATGTTAAGGATTGGCGTTTGTAAGCTAATGTTAAATTGTCTCTAAGCATCCATAAACTTTTAGTGTTCTTTCCACAAAAATAATTTCTTGTATCCTCATGATTTCGCATGTCTGATTTGCATCATGCCATGAACTCTCACAAATGGTTATGTGGAACTAAATCTACAAAAAGAAAGAATATTCCTATTTTTTCTTTCTTTGTTCTTTTTATCCATATCTGAATATGATTCTCTGCAATTAGAAGTCCCATATAAAACATTTAATTAGTTGATGTTGGGTCATACCTGAATGGATATGAATCCCAAATCTTACAAAATTTTAAAGTACGAATTTGTCACAAAAAGTGAAGAGGAGAAATATTTAAATTCAGATTAAACCAAAGATGAGTATCCATTAGTGTTACAATAGGACTTAGCTTTTCATAAACAAGAATTTTGCTTGTTCGCATCTCTACACATATTCACCAGCAATTTGGGTTGAAATTTTGTGGCTAGAATATATTTAGATTCCCAAGTATCTCATTCTTTGGCATATCTCAATTAGCACCGAAGGTATTTCCTTTCCAATTTTGTATTTTGATTATAACTCTAGTCATATGGTTATATCTTTTAACACGCAATGGACTGTTGTAAGGAAGTAACCAAAGAATCTTAAGGCATGCTTGAATCAATAATTTATTATCCCAATTTTGCTGATCCTTTTCATATGCTTCATATGTTTCAAGATGTCACGAGGATGTATATTTCTTGTGAGGAGTTTAATTGGCTTGTTGGAACTCAAGCCATCTATGGGATTGCTCATCTACTCTGGACCTTACTTTGATTTTGGCAAGCACACTAAGAAGGTACGCATTGATTTGCTTTTTTTTTTTCCGATGATGGAAAGCTTTTACAATATATTTGAACTTTTCTTTTGATGTGCATCCGAAAGATACAACTTCAACATATATAATTAGATCTCCCACGACCATGAAATTTCAAGAATTGTAGCATGTCCTCACAATGCTTGAAATGGTAGGTGTAGCTGAAATGGCATGAAATAAGAAAGGGTGGCATTCCTAGGCAAGAGCTCCTTAAGGAAGTAATGGTAGATCCTCAATTGTCCTTGGTTTCTCATGTTGGTTATGTCATCTTTTTTTTGTAGTTTCTCATGTCAAATATCAACAAGACTTCCATGTAGGCACACTGTAGCAAACCAACCTATGCACTACAATTCACACACGCACCCATGCATGATCCTATATGCACCCACCATGTACATGTGTACCTATTGCCCCGTATTGCTTCTTGATTTCTTTTTCTAATAGACTTGAAATTCCTTTTCCAAAAAAAATTATTAGGAGGGACTTCAATATTATTCATTTTCTAACCACTCATAGTTTGTATTAATTGAGGTTCATGAAACATGAATAGCATCAGTGATTTAGTGGTAGAATAGTACCCTTCCATGGTATAAACTCGGGTTTGATTCTTGGTCAGTGCATCTTTTCTTTAGTTTCAAGTTAAACCATCCATTTTTTAATCATTATGTTTCATGAAATTTTTTATTGTAAACATAAAAATGGGAGGTTGTTCAAAGATGCGGTCATAAAGTACAACAAAATTATAAATAATTTATGTTTAAGGTATGTTCTTTTATATAGTCCTTGTGATCTTCTAAATGGAATCACTTTAAACAATCATGGTTATCTTTGGGTTTCGGATAATCCTGATAGTTGCCTTGTTTTTCTTCAAATATTGGGATCATTGTTGCATTCCCAAAGATGACCTACTTTACCAATGAAATGGCTTGTTTTATTTCATAGAATTAATTTTCCCCTTATTGTTCAGTTTCTTTCCTTTTCTCAAGTTTTTATGTTGGGTTGTCTCAACTATGTCTAAATCTTTGCTAATGGCATCATTGTCTAAAGATAGTGACCAACTTTTATATAAGTTGAAACTCTCTTGGAGTCAAGAATCTCAATGAAGGTTTGTGCTTTTATACTTCACTTTGATTATACTCCAAGTTTAAAATAGGATGATAAGCCAATTTCCCAAGAGTATAGATACATTAGTTGATTCCTTTTTTGTAAAGGTTCTCCAACACATTTTGTTAGTTACACTTTCTTTTAATGAACTACAACAGGTAGTTGGCCATATAATTTTCTAGTATGAATTTTTGTCATGAAGTTAGCATTAGCTTCTATTGCAATGATATGAAGTTATTTTCTTTCATCCTATGTAAATTTATGCTTTTCTAAATGATTATTGAGCATATAAACACTTAGAAAATGATATGTGGTAGAAAAAACTCTATTTTAGCATGAAGTTCATTTATGAATATAAATCTAGATGCCTATGATTTTGGTCTATGTAATACCAATATAGTTTCATGCTGATCAGGTGTTTGTTTCTTACTTGGCTTTAATTTTATTTGGTATTTTTTTTTATCCTCTTTCCGAGTACTTTCAATAACGATATTTTAATTTAATTTTTTTCTTAGGTTGCATTTGACAGAAGGATAGTACTATACCGAGATAGAATAGGAGTGGAATAAGTGTAGAAGGTGTTTAGTTGGTGGGCTTGTAATGATTGGTGGGATTATAATGATTGGTGGTATGGTTAATGATTGGTATGTTGGTTTTGTGAGAGATGAGAGAGAATTAGTGGATTTTAATGGAATAGTTATTATTATTATTTTAATTTAAAAAATTTAAAAACTTTTTTTATTTCTCTCTCTCCATTCCTTCTCTCTCCCATGCCCACCCCCTCGATTTCTCCCCTCACCCCACCCCCTCAAAAACCACCCCATCCCACCCACTACCCGTACATTAAGCCCAATCCCACTTCTTAACCCTGTGCCAAATGTTACCTTAGGAGATGCAAGGATTAGTGGCATTCATGGAGGTTGGGGATTTGAAGATCACTTCAAGTGAAGAATTATTTTTTCATTTTTTTTTGTATATATCATTTTGGACAATAGTTTGTATTTGAAAATTTTTTGGCATAAATAACACCCATAAAACTTATGTATTTCAAGTTAAAGAAACATTTGTTGATGAATAAAATTCCTTTTCTTTGTTGTTAATGCTTGATGTTTCTAAAATGTCTTATTTTGATTGAATAATTTGACTTTAATTATTTGTTTGTATACTTAGTTGATCTTATAAGAGAAGGAAGTTACATTTATGCATGATATATAATAAAAATTAGATATTAAATACAGTGATGTCTCAATGATGATACACTACGGATATATATTTTTTATATTCATTAATGACCTACATTGACGGTACATCAACAGAAATAGGCATTAATGTATGTTTCAAATAGGGTAATATCTTATTTATTTATAGTAACAGTTTTACCAACGATTTTTTCATTGGAAAAGACTTATGCACTACACTAACAAAAGCATTTGTTAGCACTATAGGTCTATACCGACGATCATAAGTGTCGCTATTGGCATAGTCATAAAATCAGAGGCTTATAGAAACATGACCGTCACTGTAGCTCTAGGCACAACATTGACGGTTTTTACCGTTAGTATACCCTACAGCGACGCCTCCTAAGAGAACAGCTTAAATGATCATCAAAATAACTCTTTAGACCTACAGTAACGATCATTTGGACCTATACCGACGGTTCCAAACCATCGGTGTAGGTGCAAAATGTTGTGCTAAAACAAATCGGAGAACAAACCCCTAAAAATGACCCCAGAACAAGGGTCCCGAATGGAGGAATGCAAAAAATAATATCCTAAAGTCTAAGCCTATCTAAGCAGGACGAAGGACATGAAGATGATCGATACTCCCTCGGAAAGTCCTCCTAGTTGGTGGCAACATGGTCCACCAAGGCGATGGTGAGACTGGTGTAGTGCTCCTCCAGAGGTAATGTCCTTGCGCCAAAAACAAATTAAAAGATCAATGAATGCCTAGCTTCAAATGACATCAAATGTGAATAAAATAATTGCAAGTTTAACATGCCCGTTGCCTCCCTGGCAACAGCGTCATTTTTTACTGCGCTATTTTGGTTTACGAAAATAGATATAAGACTTGTTGTAATTCGAATGTGGAGTAGCAAAACGCGTAATCAAAACAAGAGTAAATAAACCACTCACAAATGGAGCAAGTCGTGTCCACAGGGAGGCACTGGCCTATTAAAACTCACACATGGGTGGAATAGAATGTTCACCTAAGAAATCTTCAAGAAATAAAGCCAAAACCCCTTTATATCAAGATGACAATGAAGCTCAAGCTTCAAATAAGCAATTATGCAAAAGAGGAAGAGGTTCCATGCAAATGAACCACATACAATATTGTTTTAATTAAAAACAACCACGGCAATGGCATTTGAATAAAAATTTTAATTGACAAAGAAACAGGGGATTTCCCTCGATTGCTTCCCTTACACCGAAGGAGAGAATGGAGGTGAGAATCTCATTGGAGGTCAAGTGGAGTGAGCGCTTCGTGGCGGTGGTTGAAGGGGGTCGCGGCATGGCCGAAGCCAGCCGGATGGAGGAGAGGACAGCGGTGGGTTACTACTGTTGTTGGAGCAGAGGGTACATCGAAAGGGTGCATGCACGACGAGGAGAGGGTGGGGTCGTGGCGCACGGTGCGGTGGAGGCATAGGGAGTGCCCGTGCTACTGCTGCGGGCATGGCGCACCTACTGCAGCTGGACATGCTCTCAGTGCACGTGGGTTGAGGGCGAAGCGCGGGTGGCAAGGGCTGCTTGTGGCAGTGGTTGTTGTTGCGTGCAACAACAGCACCATGCTCAAGCGTGCAGAGCGCACGTAGGGGAAGGACAACATGGTGGCATGCACGAGGAGGGTGGTGCACGTGCAGCGAGGAGAGTCAAGCACGAGGAGGCAAGAGGCGATGTGGCTATTGGTTTATGGATGTTGGGTTTGTTTTTGATGTTGCAGGTGAAGCACGAGGAAGAAGATGAATGGGAAAGGTGGTGGTGATCATGTTGTTCTAGGTGAAGCACGATGATGCAAGGACTCCGATTGGTGGTGTGGGCATCACACCACACGCCCACAGTGGTGGAGTTGTGCTGCGCGGTTGAGGCTGGTGGTGATGGAGGTGAAGCACAATGTTGGGTCGGGGTGGAGGCCTCCTCAACTCCATAGCCTCCCCCTTCTTATAGCAGCCAGCATCATTTGAATTGAGTCGCAAGGGAGCCAGATCCTCTTTTCCCGTTCCTTTCTTGCTTGGACAAGTGCATTTCTCCTTGATGCCGAGGCTTTAATGGCCGCAACGGTTACACGATGGCTCAATCGAAGAGTCCTACAAAAGAAGAGAGAGATAATTAAATAAATAAAAGATTGGCTTATTTATATACAAAGCCTTATAAAATGTCTAATTTTATGTAATGCATGTAATGTGTATAATGCCCACTAAATTAAAATGCAAATTAAATTAAAGACTAAGCTAATGCATGCTAAGATCTAATTTACATAAAAATGCAATGCATGAAACAAATCTATAATTAATGTATTTATATCCTAATGTATGCTAAATACATGTTAAAATTAACTTAATGTCTGGGGATTCAAATACCTAAATAGCCTGCAAATATGGGCTAATTAGGTGCCTGGGTCTTTCTACATCGGCGGTAATTTTGACAGTATAGCACAACTCGCATGAGGTGAGAGAACCACCAGGTTCTTGGTTTTATTTTGTTGTCACCTAGGTGTAGTGTAGTCCTTAAAGAAATGAGCAACAGTCGGGATGTGGTCGATCACCTCTAGCAAGGGAACCTTGATCTCAACGTCCTTGAATAAATCACGCAGATTATCAAAGGTCTCTGTGTTTTTTTTCTTGCCTTTTGGCTCCCTTAGTAGAGCCTCAGGGAATGGGACCGATTCTAGCACCAATTGGGTGTATCATCCTCATGAGAATGCGGTGTGCAGTTCGAATGAGAGGATGATGAAGAAGATGGGCCAAGATTAGGTCGAGGTGGATCGACGATCTATTTACCCTTGTAGTAATCGCATTGGACGTCGCAGGTTCAGTGGGATCATAAGGCGGAGGAAGGTTCACAATAGGGACATAGGGTTGATGTGTTGCTGTAGGATTAGCCTAAAATCTCAGTGGAGTACTCAAAGCTTGCAGAATTTGGTGAACCTGTACCTAAGAAGGTCGTACTTGCTGTTGTGGACCATGGGGTATGAAATTTTGCGGGTTTGGGACAAGTTGGGCAAGAAGAGTGCCCTGAGATCAAGTCGTCATGCGTAGTTGATTGATCTCAACATTCTGCTGTACCAATTGGTGTTGAAGAGAAGTCATATTTTCTTCATGGCGCTTGGACATTTCCATCATCATTTGCATCAAGTTATCAAGAGGGATTTATGCGTGATCCATTTGAGGTGCGCAAGGGTCCAATGACAAATTTGCCAACGAACAATATTGAACCCTTGAGATGACGGGAGCGGACAATCGCATTGGTCCATCAGCAGGGTTTTGGAGCTGAGGGTTGTTGGACCACGCGAAGTTTAGATGGTTGTGTCACCCTGGGTTATAAGTAGCAGAATATGGGTTGTTGATGGGATCTAAAGATAGATGGCTACACACACAATCACTCAAGCAAAGTATTAGTAATAACAAGAAAGATTTGCACAAAATACAATCACAGATATTAACACAAGATGTATAGTTGTTCCCCACTCACTTGGGTAATCCACTGCCTAAGCCTTTCAGCTTAGGATTTTTAACCCGATTCCCTCAACCCTGAGGGAATCAATTTACTAAACGAGGTAATTAATGGATTACCTCAACCTAAGTACAACGACGGGTTTGTTAGAACCCAAACAATGAGCAAAAGCTTAATTACAAATAACAAACAGGTGTAAAACAAAAGAAATCTTGCAACTAAATACCTAAGCCTCTCAACAGGTATATAAATTATATTACCGATTTAAGAGTCTAGTGAAGATGTGAATTGTCTTGTGAATGCGCGAAAGAAACATGTCAAAAACTTTGCAAAAGCGTAGAGAGATTGAAACCAGCAAAGACTATTTTCTTCTCTTCAAAATGTGGTGGAAATATGAAATGTAGCTCTATAATTTTCTCTTCTATTTCATGTATATCTTATGTGCAAAACTAAGAGTCCTAGGGTCTTTTTATATAGAGTTAGGGCCTAGGTTACTTGTCTACTAGACGTTGGTGTTTAAATCCCAACGTTCATATAGTTAAAATTAATTTTCTAGCAGTTAAGTTTTGAGCCAACGGCTAACTAGTACCGGTACTAAAGTACAGGTACCGGTACTAGCTGCCTACTATTTCCTTTGCAACTAGCACACGAGTCCTGGTACCAGTACTCATCATGGGTACCGATACTTGTGACTCCCAGGTTTGAGACTCACTAGGCACAGTAGCCTACCTGTACCAGTACTTATCATGGGTACCGGTACTTGTAACCAGAACTGAGTCTTCAAACTAGGACCATCAGATACCGATACTTATGATTATTATCGGTACTTGTTCACAGCTTGAGATATATGCTCAAACTTGTGCCTTACGTATACCAATACTGATGAACAATACCGATACTTGATGTCAAGTACCTTATTATAAGTGATTTAATCAATTATGTCTTTGAAAATGAATGTGGCACAAATCCTAGTTTATCTCTAATTAATTTTACAATCTAAGTTGAATTCCTTTGTTAAGAGGCATACATTCTATGAAATAAAAACCTAATCTAAAAAATCTAAAAGTTGAAGATGATTTTCTCCTCCTTATCATCTTGCCTCCTCCTTGTCATCATGTATGTTTGCCTTGATCTTCATCTAAATCTGAAAAGCACTCAATTGCAAATATTAATATATAATAATTTTGTTAACACTAAAACAAGATGTGGAACAAGGTTCCAACAATCTCCTCCTTTTTAGTGTTGACAAAACTATCTTGCAAATAGATAATTATAGAATTATATGAAGGAAAATTTTTTAATTTAATCCTCCCCCTCAATATACGCTCCCCCTAAAAATATTACTATTTGCTCTTTATTTTTCTCTCCCTTTTGTCAATCACAAAAAAATGAAAGGGTAAAAATTACCATGCCAAAAAAAAAATACCAGCAGTAGTATCATGAATGTGGATACCAAGCTCCACTATCTCATCTTTCCTGGTCTTCATGCAGTTTGTAGAATGGTCAAAGTCTTCCATTTTTCTCCTTGAACACCCATTGATCATGTTGATCCAAGTGATCTAACCCTGCAAAACAATGCAAAATATCATTTTTAGGTACCCATTTTCTTATGGGTCCTCTCGGGTTAGCACCATTCAAACCCTAAGATTTATAGATCTCTTTTGTGTTAGATTTATAACTCTTAGGATTTTTAGACTTTTGGTACATCCATGCATGCCTAGGTGCGTGTGATCTAGTATATGTATTCCTTTTACTCTGAAATTTCGATTTTAAAGACTCACAAAATTCAGTGCTTAGCCTAGTAGTTGTTTTGAGATTATTTAATGTCTCCTCAAGATGCTCATAGATGTCTTCTAACTCTACTATTTTTGCATGCAACTTATTATTAGTTTCTTCTAACATTTCTAATTCTATTTCTAAATATGATTTTTCTATTTCTAATGTTTGATAATTATTCTTTAAAATCTTATTTTCCTTTTTAAATAACCTAGCTTTATGATATAATTCTTCATAAGTTTCAAGTAATTTTTCAAGAGAAAATTCAGGATTTACCTTATTTTCCATGCCTTCCGTAATGGTTACCAAGCAAAGGTGTGTGACCTCATCTTCATCATAATCAGTGTCCATATTGGAGTCGCTATCATTCCACGTCTCTTTAAGAGCTTTCTTCTTATTATTCGCTTCTTTTGTGTCTTCCTTCTTCTTATTTATAAGGCAATCCTTTCTCAAGTGTTTCTTTTTCTTGCACTCATAGCAAACAATATTTTCAGTTAGAATTGAAATACGGGTTCTTTTACCTTACTCATTCCTTCGTAGGTGACCTCGAGAGTGTTCCAAATTTCATATGCAAACTCGAATACCTAAATTCGATTGAATTCTTCCTTCGATAATGCACAATAAAGCGCATTCATAACCTTTGTGTTGCTAACAATCTTCTTCTTTTAATCTGTAGTCAGCACTACTCCCTCTTTAGGATCTAAATACATAATTTGAATGAGGCTCCACGATTCCTCATCCATCGCCTTGAGGAAGGCTTGCATCCTTCTCTTCCAATACCCGTAGTCCATCCCATCGAAATAGGGTGGACGGGTCAACGATTGTCCTTCGATGCACCTTGATGTTGATGCCATTGTGAGTCGAGTTGTTACATCTTCTCGTAACCAGCTCTGATACCACTTGATAGAATCTAAAGAAAGATGACTATACACGATCATTCAAGCAAAGTATTAGTAATAATAAGAAAGATTTGCACAAAATACAATCACAGAAATTGGCACAAGATATAAAGTGGTTCTCACTTGAATACTCCACTACCTAAGTCTTCCAGCTTAAGATTTTGAACCTGATTCCCTCAATCCCGAGGGAATCAATTTACTAAACGAGGTAATTAACGAATTACCTCAACCTAAGTGCAACAACGGGTTTGTTACAATCCAAACAATGAGCAAAAGCTCAATTACAAATAAAGAATAGGTGTAAGATAATAAATCTTACAACTAAATACCTAAGCCTCTCAACAAGTATATAAATTATATTACCGATTTGAGAGCCTAGTGAAGACATGAATTGTCTTGTGAATGCGTGAAAGAAATACGTCGAAAACTTTACAAAAGCGTAGAGAGATTGAAACTAGCAAACACTATTTTCTTCTCTTCAAAATGTGATGGAAATATGAAATGTAGCTCTAGAACTTTCTCTTCTATTTCATGTATATCTTATGTGCAAAACTAAGAGTCCTAGGGTCTTTTTATAAAGTTAGGACCTAGGTTACTCGTCTACTAGACATTGGAGTTTAAATCCTAACGTTCATATAGTCAAAATTAATTGTCTAGCCGTTAAGTTTTGAGCCAACGGCTAACTCGTACTGGTACTGAAGTACATGTATCGGTACTAGCTGCCTATTGTTTCCTCTTCAGCTAGCACAAATGAGTCCTAGTACCAGTACTCATCATGGGTACCAATACTGGTAACTCCCAGGTTTGAGACTCAGTAGGCACAGTAACCTACCTGTACCGATACTCATCATGGGTACCGGTACTTGTAGCCAGAACTGAGTCTTCAAACTGTGACCATCAGATACCGGTACCCATGATTAGTATTGGTACTTGTTCACAATTTGAGACATATGCTCAAACCTGTGCCTTGCACATACAGGTACTGATGAAAAGTACCGGTACTTGCTGTCAAGTACCTTATTATAAGTGATTTAAAAAATTACGTTCTTTGAAAATGAATGTAGCACAATTCCTAGTTTATCTATAATTAATTTTACAATCTAAGTGGAATTCCTTTGTTAAGAGGCATACATTCTATGAAATTAAAACCTAATCTAAAAAATCTAAAAGTCGAAGATGATCTCCTCCTCAACTCCTCCCTATCATCTTGCCTCCTTGTCATCATGCCTGTTTTCCTTGATCTTCACCGAAATCTAAAAAGCACTCAATTGCAAACATTAATCCATAATAAATTTGTTAGCACCAAAACAAGATGTGGAATAAGGTTCCAATGGTTGTTCCCCAGGGTGCACACATTTTCAAATTTAGAAGACGAGTTCTCATATAATAATGCATCCAAGTTCATGAAGGAGCAAGATTGGCTAGCAGAAGCTAGGTCCACATTACTTACTGAGTCGCTCGGTGCGATACTCGGAAAGGATGGTACAAGTCGGGCGGGATTCTTGGAAATCATCCTGAGTTGGGAAGGATTGGGTTTGTGACATGATGGAGGAGCCGAAGTGTGAGCCACATAACAAGCAGGGTTGGCTAAGAATTCGTCAAGCTTCTTGTGCACAACGGAGACTTCATCCAATTTTTGTGCAATCAAGTTTAAGTCAGTGGATGAATCAGAGGGTTCCGTGTCAACCTCGTGTTCTCTGCTACAAGGTGCGCTGATCTAATTAAAGACGACGATGATCGCGTTGTTTATGGAATTTTCACTCATGTTTTCAAACAGTTCAAACGCTTCATCCTTGTCTTTATTCATGAAGTTACCTCCGCAGGAAGCGTCTGCAATTTGTCTCAAAGTTTTATTTAGCCCATAATAGAAGATCTGGGCTACATGCCACTTAGGCAGACCATGATGTGGACATTTCCTAAGGAGGTCATTATACTTCTCCCAAGCCTCATGAAATTGATCGCCATTTTGTTGCGTAAAAGAAGTTATAGCACGGCAAAGAGCATTGGTGCGCTCGATTGGGAAGAATTTCTTGAGAAATGCTATGTGCATCTCTTCTCAAGAACGGATGGGTTTCCCAATAGTGCGCAATCATTGCGCAGCTTTGTCCCACAATGAAAATGGGAACATTTTCATGACAATGTTTAACCCGATATTTCTTGGTTTAATCATTTCAGCTAAACGGGTTAAGTCCTCCAAGTGAAGAAAAGGGTCTTCACTAGTAAGTCCATGATAATGGAAGACAATTAGGTCAATTACGTTCGATTTCAGTTCAAAATCTTCTCCGCCCATGGGGATGCGAATCTACACAAGAATCTCTATGACAGCGGGATTCTGATTTGAGCTAGGAAACCTGGGATCCTCCCATTCGGGAGGGTTTTGCATTTCCTCCAAGGCTTCTGTAATGGCTTCAATCTGCTCAGTATATAATGCCATTTGGGCTTCGAGGCAAGATAATGGGTTGATGGCTCCACCACCACCTAATGGATTGGGAGGAGGACGATTTCTCCCCTCGGGATTTAGGAGTGGGCGAGTAGCCACGTTTATGGAGGAGGAGGATGATTCACCAGATTCTACCCTCCTAGGTTTTTGAGACAATTCAAATAGTTTAGGGCTTTGTGACCTCCTCCCAAACATGCATTGCCAAAAGAAGAATTGGGATGATGAGAAGAGAGAACGGGATGAGAGAGATGACGCAGAATAGGTGCACTTGATAACAACTGAATCAATCAAGGTCCTAACCTCTAAATGTGACCTAAGACCTAAAGATCTAAGTTACCTACTATTACAACCTACAGAACTGAACACAAGCACCGTGGAACCACCAGGCCAGATTAAAAGGCCATTTGCCCCAGTCTAAGACACCCGATAGCATGTGGGAACCTGCACCAGCACGTAAGCACTACACACAAGTAGTTAAACCTCCAAACCATAATAGAGTTAAGTTACTACCCATTTTAGATTAAGAGGCTTAGGATACAAGTGCTTTGGAATGCGAAGGGCGTTGTATATAGGTAATACCCAAGTGCGTTGATTTGTAAGTGTGTAAAACAAGCTTGCAACGGGGAAATCTCGCCCAATTAAAGTTTTAGATGGTGAATGAATTTTAGAATTCCACTTTCAAGTAATATGGATTTTAAGATTCCAATGAATTACCAATTCAACAAATCTCTAGGTTTCAAGAAATACAAGTTTGTGCCCAAACAACCCTCCTTCAACTTAATTGAGTGAATGCATGCTACAATGTGATGAACCCCCTAAATTGATGTTTCTAGGTGTGGATGCACAAATCACTTTCAATTCAATGTGAATGGGAGCCAAACAATGCACTCCAAGTGCTCCCAATCTCCAAAATACTAATCCACACAAAGGCTCAACCACCAAGAGAATGAAAAATGAAAATAAATATATCAGGGTTGAAATTCGGGATCAAATCAAAGGCAAGTTTAAGGTAGTGGTGGGGTTGGAGTTAAATCGATTCCAAGAATCCCCAACCAAAATGTGGATCCCGAATGCGAATAAATGAGGCGAAGAAGTATAACAAACAATCAAATTTTAATTCACCACAAGTAGAATTGCATGTTGTGAAAAATCAAAGAATCAGAATTCTCGAATTTTTTGCATGCAAATGTGTGGGAAATCAAGGATGATGGATGTGATAGAAAACAAGCAACCATTGATTTTAGTCCACTAGCCCCGAGAAATCCCAAGAAGATTTTTTTAGGGTTTTCTTTTTTCTTTTGAATTTTTTTTATCTTTTTATCTTTAAGGTGACAAGTGAACCTAAATTACTAAGAGGAAAGGACACCTACCTCCTCAACAATGCATGTGAACGTCCAAGCAGTGCTAGCAGCTTCACGCTCTCGCTCCCACCTTGGACTTACCCACGTCTCCAACCTCCTCTATGTCTCCTCCTCGCAACCGGTTCACCTGCACAAAAACAAACAAAAACGCCCGTGAAGAGTTGGGTGGGAGAAGAGATAATCAAAAGAAAAGAGTAGAAACCGACTCCAGAAAGTGCATCCCCGGCAACGGCATCAGAAAATCCTTATGTCGAAATGCAAGTAGAGTTATTTCATAAGGTGATATTAGCGTCGAAAAGTATATATAGTGGGAGTAATTACCTATAGGCAAGTCTACACCAGCTTATCAAAATTTATTAACCTAACTTAAATCAAATTTTAAACTTGTCAGCTTTAGGCCCAAGGTCGAACATAGGGAGGCGATTTTTGGAGTTAATCTATTTCTATGTGATTCCTAACAATGAGTAATTTCTGTTCGCTTATTGTATTTTTTTTTTTATATTCTTATCCTTGAGGCACACCCTCAAAATTATCCTTGGCTATACACCAAAAATTGGCCCTTAGTGATTCGCCAAATTAAGTTCAAAACTGATATCACTACACGCGATATTGTGTACCTGTAAAGATAAGAGTTTTCTTTTCTATTTTATATTTTTTTGGTCTTAACAAAATAAAAGATAATATAAAATACAATATGAAAAGGAAAGATGGAATAAAAGGAATGAAATACTTAGCTTATTTATATGTATAGATATTTGTGTGTATAATAAAGGAGGGGGGTATTGAATCAAAGATTTAATGGAATGTAGTGCGAGTTAGTGTGACCACCGTCTAAGGAGACAAGATCGACACTAATAATGCAACGCATGCGGGTGTGGAGCGGACGTGTGGTGTATGTGTGGAATACTTAATGTGCGTGAATATCTTAAATGCGTACGCAACTGGTGCATATCCACTCAGGATAAAATGCGTCGTGATGGAAATGTAAATGGTATTGAGGATGGGATTATGTATATGTGAATATATATATATATATGAGGGAGTGTGTGTGTATATATATATATATACACGGTGGATGTGGATGTATGGGTGTCTTGGTGGATATATATATAAATATATGTATGTATTTATGTGTGAGTGTATGTGTGTGTGGGCTGGCGTGGTGAAGGAGGCGAGTGTGTGTGTGTGAATATATATATATATATATATATTGACACCCACACACACTATATTCACACAATGTTAGTTAATTTATTAATGTATCACTTGAATTAGAGTGGTACAACCTCTTACAGACCACTTTTCTTTTACCAACAAAGAGAAGTCACAAACAACATTAAGAATTCCAACACAAAGAATCCTAATAATTGAAATGGAAGAAATAAATGAATTATAAAAATTATTCCTTTGGAACCTCAAGGAATTAAAATATGCAAACTGAGTTTTCTTCTCAAAAGCGCAAAGGGACGTGCTTTTGAAGAGCATAGAAGAATGAGCATGAAAGCATGAAGAAGAATTGCAATGGAATTACTTTTTCTCTTTTATATGTTTTTCAAGATGTGTTTTCAAATGAGGGGTGTGGAACCCTATTTATAGGTGAAAATAGGGCTTTTTTGGAATGTTGAGAAAAATCATTCAAACCAAATTAGTCGATCAATTGCTAATCAATCAAATATTTAATTAGTCGATCAATTGCAAGAAAATTGGATATGACCACTAGGCTAATTTGGTCGATCAATGCTATATATACGAATGTTTATTTTACGATTTAGAAAGGTTTGTCTTTAATCCTGAGATTCCTTACAGTAATTCTAAACTCAAGAAATATAAAAGAATTACATTGACTAAAGATAATCTTCACTTTGATCCACGTGGAGGATAATTGACTTGATTTATGCGAGCGTGATCGTGAAAGATTAGTTCATAATAAAATGTAATTTTGTTCCATCAAAATAAAGGTCTCAACACCATCCTCATTTTTCTTTGTTCTCCATTTCATTTTTTTTGGTGAGTGGCTCTCCTTCGTCCTTTTTACATACTTCACCTAAGTAAAACACAGGAAGACTCGGGGTGCAAGCTTGGACTCTAGACATCCCGCACCCAAGGGTTACTGCGTGTAACATGCTAGGCATACCCTACAAGGATCTCTATTAGGTTTAAATATGAGTTACGGTGCATTAATTTACAATCCCCAACCATAGTTCTCACAAAACTCACGGTAAGCTCTCATATGGTTGCCTAGATTTTAAGTCCATGATGTGAAAAAGACACTTCAGTTTCAAGGATCCCCAAACCAAGGGATAAATAGAGAAGTTCTATACTTCCTAAGCCCTTCACTTAATACATCAGCCTCCCTCAACTTCTTAAATTGCTTGAAGCAAAATCCGTATCTTAACAAATACTTAGATTTTTAAGCCAAACCAGCCCTAGGGGTCTAAGGATAATATCTCTCCCTTATCTCCTAAGGCAAAACACTTAAGGTCTTATCTCATCATTTGTTCCAGCTCAGGACTTTAGGTTAACTTATCTACAGAGATTGCTCGGACTAACCAATTAAGCTCAGCAAATAAAAGTGTTTTTTATTTTTTATTATTTTTTTAAATAAGAGAGAAAGAAAGACAACACTAATGCACCTATATGCTTACACATATGTATAAATGCTATAAACAAACCTTAGGTTTCACCCCCATGCCTAAGCTTGACAATGTCCGCATTGAAAATAAAGCAACAAAATATAATACCTGAGGTGAAGAGTGGAAAGAGCTATGGCTCCTCAATGGTGAAGGTGTCAAATTTGTGGCCATCAGATAAAGGGACATAAGGTTTTAAACGCTAGCTGTTAACTTTGAATGGCTCACCAAAAGAGGGATATTGTATTTCAACCGCTCCATGTGGAAACACCTTGGTGACTATGTAAGGCCCATCACAACGAGACTTGAGTTTTCCTGGAAACAATTTAAGTCTGGAATTGAATAACTAGACTCGTTGGTTAGGCTTAAAAGTCTTCCTAAGAATATGTTTGTCATGGAAGACCTTGGCACACTTTTTGTAAGCTTAAGAGGTTTCATAAGCTTCATTTTTAAGTTCCTCAAACTCACTTAATTCCAGCGTGCGTGCTTTGCCTGCATTGTCCAAATCCATACTCATATTCTAGATAGCACAGAATGCCTTAGGCTCCAACTCTATAGGCAAATGTCACACCTTTCTGTACATGATCCAAAAGGGAGACAAACCCAAAGGGGTCTTATATTGGACACTTCAACATGTCCACTCATTTTGGAGTGATAAGGAGTTGCCACTTTATGTGTGACCCCCAGGCTCTTGAGAAGACAGGTGAAGTGCACATTCCGAAAATGTGGTCCCCCATCGCTAATAATAGTCCTAAGGCAACAGAATCTAGAGATGATATTGTCCTTAATAAACTTTACGACCACTGCATGATTGTTTGTCCTAATCAGAATGACCTCTATCCACTTCGACACATAGTCGACTGCTACTAAGATGTATCCATAGCCCTGGGATATTGGGAAGGGGCTCATGAAATTGATGCCCCAAACATTGAAAATTTCAACAGGTTGTATCGGCTGTTGAGGCAATTCATCCCTCCTCCCAATAGTTCTACTCTATTGACATCAAGTGCAGGCCTTCACATACTTATGTGCATCCTTGAATAGTGAAGGCCACCACCAAAAGCCAGATTGGAGGACCATAAATACCATTTTCTTTGCACTAAAGTGTCTGCCACAATGAAGGGGATGACAAAAATTTAGGACACTCTACTATTCCTCTTCTGGAACACACCTTTGTAGAGCTTGGTCACTCCCAATCCTAAATAATTCAAGTTCCTCCCAATGATAATACTTAATTTGAGCCATGAATCGGTCCTTGTCTTGCTTATTCCAAGTACTAGGAGCCTCACCCGTGACCAAGTAATTTACAATATCTGCAAACTAGGGGGATACTAGTTGCACAGCCATAAGGGTTTCATCAAGGAGAGATTCTCGAATTTCTCCTAATGGGGTCTCAACCTCCTAGGGAATTTTGGATAGGTGGTCTGCAACAACATTTTCAACCCCTTCTTGTCTTTGATCTCAAGGTCAAATTCTTGAAGGAGCAGAATCCATCGAATTAACCTTGGTTTGGTGTTTTTCTTGGCAATGAGATGGCTCACAGCGGAATAGTTCGCATACACCACAACCTTGGACCCCAGTAAATATGACCTAAATTTCTCCAAAGTGAACTGCTACAAGAAGTTCCTTTTCCATCACTATGTAGTTTTGCTGAGGATCTGTCAAGGTCTTCCTTACATAATAAAGTACGTGAGGTTTCTTGTCGACCCTTTGACCTAAGACCACTCTTACAGCATAATCAGACGCATCACACATCAACTCAAATGGGAGAGTCCAATCATGAGCTTTGAGAATAGGCGCAATAGTAAGGGCCTTTTTCAAGTCATGAAAGGCCTCAACACACTTCTCATCAAACACAAAGGTAAAATCCTTCGTCAGGAGGTTGCAAAGTGGCCTCGAAATCTTGCTAAAGTTTTCTATGAAGCACCAATAAAAGCCAACATGGCCTAGAAAAGATCTCACTTGTTTGACATTGGTGGGCGATGGGAGTTTAGAAATAGATTCAACCTTGGCTTTATCTACTTCTAAGCCTTGCTCGAACACTACATGCCCCAGAACAATGCCTTGCTGCACCATAAAATGGCTTTTTTCCTAGCTCAAGACCAGTCCAGTCTCTCTACAATGGATTAAGACTTTTTCTAGGTACGAGAGACACTAGTCCAAAGATGTGTCGTAGATCGAGAAATCATCCATAAAGACCTCTATGCACTCATCTATCATGTTCAAGAAAATGGACATCATATACTACTGAAATGTTGCAAGAGCATTACATAATCCAAATAGCATACATCAGAATGCAAATGTGCCATAAGGACTTGTGAAAGTTGTTTGCTCTTGGTCTTCAGGAAGGACAGCAATTTGCTTATACTCAGAATATCCATCTAAGAAGTAAAAGAATTTATTCCCAGCTAGTTTTTCTGAATTTGATCAATAAAGGGCAAAGGAAAATGATCTTTTTATGTAGAAGTGTTTAAACGACGGTAATTGTTACAGACCCTCTAGCCAATCGAGGGTCTGGTAATAACCGGTTCCCCCTTCTCGTTAATTTCAACCTTGAATCCTACCTTCTTTAGCACCACATGGATTGGATTGACCCACTTGTTATCAGATGTGGGATAGATTATCCCAGCATCCAACCACTTAAGAATTTCTTTCATTACCTCTTCCCTCATGTTGGGTTCAATCGCCTCTGCATATCTCAAATGGCCTTCACAGACTCATCCATGTAAATGTGATGCATGCAGAGGGTGGAACCAACCCCTTTGATGTCTGCTATGGTCCAAGCAATCACTTCCTTGTGCCTCTTAAGGCAAGCAAGAATGCTCCCTCCTGCATTTCAGATAACGCAGCTGAGATGATGATGGTAAGTGTATGGTCAAGCCCAAGGAAGGCATATTTGAGAGAGTCTGGAAGTGGTTTAAGTTTTAATTCAGGGACCTTTTGGATCGAGGGTACAAGGTTTGATGTCCCCGCCTCAGGTAACGGATCTACCTTAACAGTCCACGGCGGGGAAGGAGACTTGGTTCTGACACTCAGCAACTCCTTTATTTCTCAAGCATCCCCCCCATTTTCAAATGTCGAGGTGCGTTCCTTGGATAGGACCATTTTGAGGGGATCATCATAAAGAACTGCTGGTGTTGTCACTTCTACAATTTCATCAATCACCTCGATCTGAGAATAGTCCTCAAGTCCAGGTTGTTTATACGTGTCAAAAACATGGAGGCGAATCTTTCTATTCCCAAAGCCCATTTTTAGCACCCCGATATTTGAATTAATAGAAGCATTTGTAGTAGCAAGGAAGGGGCGACCCAAGATGATGGATGGTTTGGTGGGCTTATTAGAGGGGTCGATGTCCAATACAAGAAAGTCAATAGGGGAAAAGAAGTCCTCTACTCTCACAAGGACATCTCCCAACAATCCTCAGGGTGTCTTTAAAGATCTATCTACAACTTGAAGGATGACAAGACTAGGTTGCAATGTGCCTCCTCCAAGTTGCTCATACACATAGCTCAAAAGAATATTCACCACTGCACCCAGATCGAGTTAAGAGCCTCATCAATGTGAAGGTCACTAATGACCACAAAAATAAATGGGGCTCCTAGGTCCTTCAACTTGGGGAGTGTGCCATGTTGCAAGATTGAGCTAACTAAGTTGGGTAGGACAACCTTAGCTTGGACCTATTTGCTAGATCTTCTTTTCTTTGTACATAGGTCCTTCAAAAAATGAGCATAGGATGGAATCTATTTAATAGCTTCCAATAAGGGCAAGTTGATTTGCACCTGTTTAAAGGTCTCCATTATCTCATCCATCCTATCTTTGGCTCCAGATGAGCCAACAGAGTTGTCCACAGAGACAAATAAGGGCTCTGGGTAAGGCACCCTCGCTCTCTGAGTGGAAGGGTTGTCATGTTGGGTAAGGGGTGGCACGGAAACAACCTCTTCTAGGTGAGTGATTTCGAGGGAGAGTTGGGTGACTCTTGGTGGAAATGGAAGTCAGGGTGGATGGGTTTTCAGAAGATGTGACTATAGGAGTGGGTTTGGGTCTTGGTACTTGTTTGCCACTCCTCAGAATAGTCACCGCCTGAGCATGCTCCCTGATATAAATCCCTTTCCCTTGGGATTCTCCTCTGAAGTACTGGGAAGCTTCCTAGTCTACCTCTTGCTCGCAACCTCAACAAGGTGTCCTATTAGGTATTTCATCTCATTGATTGCCATATCATGAGATTAGATGATCATGCTTTGACTCTCCTTCATGGCCTTCAGCAAAGCCTTGGGCTCATCCATCTCGGAGGTGTTAGGTGGTTGGGAGGGGTTAGGAGTCCGATGGAATTATTGAGTTTGAAAGGGTTGGGGTCTAGCATTCCCTAGATTGGAGGTATTCCCTTGCCTCCATGAGAAATTGGGGTGATTCCGCTAACCCTCATTATAAGTATTCAAGAAGGGATTGTTTCAAGGGTTGGGTCAGAATCCTTAGGCAGCATTCAAATCAGCCTGAACTAGGTTAGGGAACTAATTTGACATTTGACAATCCATAGTGGCATGTGTATTACATTGGCAAATGGATCACTCCATAGAAGTCTGGACCGGGGAGGCATTTTGTAGGAATTGGCTAGGGTTCGACATAAGCATCTCAAAGTTTTTATTCAATAATTGAATTTGATAAGCTAAATTTTAAGTGACCCCAGCCTCATTTGCCTCAGCCTTCCTTTGAAGTATTGTAGGTTTTCTATCCGATTAGGCAGGATGACAGGTGGATAGAATTTTCACTTAGTATCTCAAATAGGTCCCAGGCTTCATCTTCAGTTTTAGTTAGAAAGGTTCCTACACAGGCACCATCCACTATTTGTCTGTGCTTGTCATTTAAACCAATGTAGAACCTTTCGACAAGTTGCCATCTTGGCACCTAATGATGGGCGCATAAGCGTAACAAGTCTTTGAAGCGCTCCCATGAATTATGGAATTTCTCCCCATCTTGTTGAGCAAAACATATTATTTCCCTCCTGTAGTGATTAGTTTTGCTCATGGGGAAATATTTCTTCAAAAATTCTCCCTTCAAGGCATCCTAAGTGTCCACTCTACCATCTAGAGTGTGATACCAATGTTTGGCCTTATCCTTGAGGGAGAATGGGAAGAGGGTTCGCATTTAGGCATCATCAGAAATGCATGATAACACCACACAAGGGGGTAGTAATTAGGTTGAATATGGCCCATCTTTAGAATAAAAGGCACAACATAAGTAGAATAGGAGCATTGCATGCATCAAGTACCAAGATTGCTTATAAACTATATTAATGGCCATTTGTGTAAAGCATTTGTCAAAGCAAGCCTCAGATGAGCAATCAGACAGCATGGATGGATTCAGAACGACGAACGGAGTCCAACGGACTCAAGATCGGCCAAATCCGACTTCTGGAGCTCCCACAATGGGCCCAAGAAATTCTGACCGTTGATCTAGAGATCAACGGCCCAGAGAGCGCCACGTCACCCCGCCCCCACCGCTCGCACACCCTTAAGCCGGCCAAAGACGAATCTCGGCCGCTGATCTTCGATCGAACGGCCGAGATCCGCACGCTCGCCCGCGGTGGCCGCGACAAAGCGCTGGCGTGGCGCAACGGTTAGCGTGCACACATGCATCGCAGCGACGCGCATTCGAGCCGCGAGGAGCGGGATTTGAAGGTGGGCAAAGGGCGCGGAAAAATTGGGCCGCCCGATCAGCAGCGGGCGGCCACGATCTCGCCACGCGGCGCAACCGCAGCGCACGAGCCCACGCGCACGCGCATGCCAGGCGAAAACGTGCGCGCACACGCGGGCGCAGAAGGCTCTCAGCCGTCCGATCTTCGATCGGACGGCTCTCGTTCAGCAGCCACGGATCGTGTGAAGAGGAAGACCGGGGCGGGCGGCTGATCGGTGGCGAGAGGGCTACACCGACGCTTTTGGAAGCGGTTTTAGCGACGCTCTGGATGTCGCTAAAGCCCCTTCTTCTTTTAGGAAGCCCTTAACTCTATTTAAACCCCCTCCTACCACCATTCAATGCATACTCTCCCACTTGCAACTACTCCACTCCTCTCCTAGCTAGCTTTAGGCACTCTTGTAATCGCCGGAGACGACGAGCCGCCGACGGAGCCTCCTCCACCGCCGTGGCTGCCTCGTCGCTCTCCACTCTCTCTCTACCTCTCTCTCTCTCTCTTTTAAGCTTTCATTTACTTTTGTTGAAGCATGTATTTAATATTGTAAACCATGAACTATGAATGCATGTTTAATGAAATTATTTTCCATTCAGTCGCCATTTTAATTTCTGTTTAAAGTGCATGATCAAAACTAAGAGCTTTCTAACCCTAAACTCTCTCTCTCTCGCTCTTGCTTTTCAAAACCGTCTCTTTCGCAAGCAAAGCTCCGCCTTTTTCGTGACAACAAGTGAGAAACAAAATCCGATTTCTACGCCTCCCTGAGACCGACACTCGGACTCACCGCCATTTACTTCTTTTAAAACCGACGTATCAAGTGCGACTATAACGACACCTCTTAACACATACGCACTACTGCACGTCACTTACAGCCTCGTCGTAGAACAGACCTTAGTGAACTCTTCCAAATTCCTGTAGGGATCATTCCTAGTAGTACCATAGAATAAGGGAAACAAAGATATGGTACTACTTTTGATTTCATATGGATTGTTCTTCCCAAGTCTTCTCAGTGTATGGCCAGGTTGATTGATTGGGATAAAATAGACTCTCAAAAATAGTTGGTTTTCCACAATCCTATTCTCTCTTGCTCCTCCCTTAGCCATCTCTCTTCTCTCTTGGTTGACTCTCCTAAAGATTCTTTTAGGTTCTAGATCAAACACAAGTTGTCTCCTAAAAGATCACCTCCCTAGCATGAACTATCAAAACAAACACAATCCAAATGGGACTTTGATTTATTTCTTTAAAACACGTTTAGGCTTGTAAAATTAAGTTCCCTTTCAAAGGTGGCCAATCAAGTTTTCATAGTACAGTTATGCATCCTAAGCCGACCTTTGAGTGCCTTAAAACCTTCACGTTGATTAAATGATATTTTCAAGTGATCAAGTGAAAAGGTACTCTAAAGATGGAACTAAGGGATGCAAGTAAGGCAAACCCTCCCTTTGAGGCGATGCATTTGCGATGCCTCTTAACCACCCTTTTTTCCATTTAAGGGGTGCCCCATCCTTAAAGTATCAAAGCACTCGGTCAAGGGATAATATCACTGCCACAAAGTGAAGTGAGAATGTTTGCACCGATAAAAAGATCGATGCCTATAGTCTTAAGGGATCAAAACCTAATGCAGTGCCTGAAGTGCGTGCGTGGTGCAGAAGGTGTGCATCACACTGTAAAAAGATTTTTGATTTTAAGAAAATCGCATACAATGCCTTTAATTACATGCACTTGCCCTCAATTTTAGTGTTCCTCCTCTTTATGCAGTCCCAGAGTTTAATGTGACCACTTGTTAATTTGTTCAATCAAGTTGGTGGTCTTTGAATCTAAGTCCAAATGCAATGTGTGACAAGAAATTATGCAAAGATAGAAGTAATACCTGCCTCTAGCAATATTTGCGCAATTATGTAATACAATGCAATCAAAATAGATCTATGATGCTGTTTGGACTAAAATGCATGCACCTAGAGGATAGACAACTTCTAATTAGATAATTCATGCTCTTCTTTTTTTTTTAACTAATCAAGCAAATATCTAAGCAAACTAAACTATCATCAATCCATAAAATAAAAGATAAAATCCTAATCAACTAAACAAAATTGGGGAACATACCCTGATAACCAACCCTAGATACAAGAGCAAGAAAATAGTGAAATAAAAATTCTAAGTCTTTAGTGTCTAATGTCAATTAAACTAAGGATGGTGGAAAATGATCTTCTTCCTCGCTCCACACTCTCAGGCTTCTCCAATCCCAAAAGTGTCCTCCTTTCTTCTTTGCCTTGAGGTGGAATCAAGGCCCACCTAGATGAAGTTGGTGCAATCTTACGCTTCCACCTTTTGTACCCCTCGCACCACAAAATAAATATGAATAAATAATATGCTTCAGAAACAAAATGTGAATATACAAAAAATAATCGTGAGTTTACTAGACTTGTTGTCTCTCCGACAACAACGTCATTTGATCGATAAGGATTTTTGCTTAATGAAGATGATAGTATCAAGGAAATAAATTAATCATTATTCACGTGGTGGAAAACCCTCAATCACGAATAAATTAAATATAACCACGAGGATTATGTCGCCTCTGCATATAAGAACAAGTTAATAAACTCACAAATATTCCTACTATGAATGATCCCACATGTTTCACATTTATGTTAGAAATACCATAAAAAAAATTATTGGATAGAAATATTCACCAAATTCCTTACATTAAGATGTTGCTTTTATACAAATCAACAAAATAGCAAAATGGTAAGGACTATTTATACAAGTTCAACTCAATAATATATAATAAATTGAAAATTCTTTAAAATATTGTAATGGCATTCAAATGTAAATATTAATGTAACCAAAAACTGAGCTTTTGATCAAGGAGATGGTGCTCGTCGATGGAGCGTCGGCTGGCCGTGGGATCGACGGTGGAGGTGCACCGGAGTGAGGGCTTCACATCAGTGGTGAAGACGCAGTTGATGGTGGCCGGAGACGGTGGCCGTGCATGGAGAAGATCGGTAACGATGGGTCGATGGCGTCGACGTGAAGCTGCTTAGAGGAGGCGTGGTAGGCGCTGGTGCGCTAGTGATGGTACGGCAAGCGTTTTGGTGATGATGGTGGTAAGAATGGTCGTCGTAGATGGCCAGGAGGAGATACCCACCAGCGGTGGCTTTGGGTTGTTGATGGTAAGGAAGAAGATGAATAGTAGATGCAGCGTGTGGGGGACGACGGCTGGCTGTTGTGGACGCCGGGGGGGGAAGGATCAGCTCCGTGTGGGCATCATGATGGCTGTGTTTGCATTGAGATCGGAGGTCGGAGGCGGTGGTTTGCGGCAATGAGCATGGCCGGTGGTGGGTTCTTCTTCGGGTAACAGGGGAAGAAGATGAGGAAGAAGAATAAGGAAGGAGATGAAGATAGTGATGGTATTGAGGAGGAGCATTGACAGTTGAGGCGGGGCGGTGAAGAGGGGGTGATTAACGGTGGCAACAGCGGCAGGAGGGATGCGGTGCGTTGAGCGCTGAGAAGAAGGTGGAGCGCGGTGAAGGCAAGGTCACTGTAACACAGTTGTGTGTTCACGGATGGTGAGGTGGATCACGGTGGGAGAGATTGCGGTGAGGAGGAAGATCGATGCTGTCGCCACCGACCTTTGGAGGAGGCTGTTGTGCGTTGATGGAGATCGCGGTGGTGGGAGATGGAGAGTGTGGATGGTGGGTGTACACTATGGGTTGGCGGTGAAGGAGAGGAAGACAAAGGGTCGCGGTCGCGGTAGGTCTCGCGATGGGAAGGTGCAACACGGTGGGTGGGGATGCACTGATGCGGTGGCACTCCTCTGCCTCGTGAAGATAGGCATGCGCACATTCGCACAAGCAGCATTATTCCTTGCCGGGCGTTGCTCCACTCATGTAACATAGAAAAGGTCATTAATGCCCGCTATAATAGAGAGAGAGAGAAAAGAAAATAATTTTAAATAAGTAATTATTCAAACAAAAATGTTAAGGACCTGACTAAAGTTATAAACTCTAACTAATTCCTAATGTAAATTATATGCAATATATAGATTCAAAAATATTCTAGGCTTAATTAGTTAATTAGTCCATCAAAGTGGACCTGTCACCTAGCAGACCAGCTACGTAGCGACACTGCTAGACAAAGGTTCCATCACCTTGCCAATGTTAAGGTTAAATTTCCTAGGTTCATTGTGTGGAATGATTTTGACCACCTCAATCTCCGTGAACACTTTGAGACCCTTCACCTCATTAATTATTTTGATCACCAGTTCCATTCTGGTTTTGGCAGTTGTGGGGTTTTCCTGGATCTAATCTGCCTCTTCTATGCCAATCTAGTCAAGGACTATAGTAATGACGAACTCGAGCTTCACACAATCATTCTTGGCAAACGCATCACCAACACCTATGATTACCTATTCGAGCTCTTAGGCATTCCCAATTTGGGAAATGATTTTGATGATGTCTGGCGGGAATATGACTCCGAGGTCATAAACTAAGAGTTGATTCTCCCCGATAAGTACAAACCAAACCTTGGTACCCAACCCTGTAAGAACCTCAAGCCCCTCCCTCGTCATCTCTCTTGCATCTTCATGTGGGATCTTTTAAACAAATTCGTTGGATTCGATTACATCTCCTGCCAACATGTAACGACCCGATTCCTGAATCCCTACGAGACACAAGAATCGGGCCGACTCGACTGATCCCAAGACCCAATCGTCCAACGAGAAAGTAACCAAAAGAGCAGTAAAATAAATCACATTCACCATGTATATAACTAGCAGTAACAAAATACAGCAATAAAGAAAAGAAATACTACAATATACACCACCACAACAGTAGAGAATTAAACATGTATATAAATATGAAGCTTGCAATGAAAAGAGTACAGGGGTAACAGAAACTACTCACAACAACAGCAAAAAAAGTACAGTGGGTACTACAAGTGACACTACTGGGCTCTACTAGGCCCAACGCCCTCTGCAGCCGCCAACTCTGGCTGCTCAACACCTGGTCCTAAAAAGGTACAAAGGTGACACGTCAGCGAAATGCTGAGTAGAGTGGCAACTAAAAGCTAAGAAGTAGTAAGGTGAACAGTAGCTGTTATATTTATAATTTCTTGCTTTAATCTTTTTCCATTTATTCACTATTGAATTACTTCTCAGATCCTTCTCTTGATCTCGAATGTTCCTCGTAGGAACGATCTTGATTACAGTCTTTTCCGAAAAGTAGAAGTAACACGTGGTGCTCTCTTGGTCGGGAGAGTCCCCCGTGGTGGTCCTACCCTTAGTCAACCACCCCAAGGTCGCTGACAGACGTAACGGTGACTACGGCACGCGCGATAAGCGCACGGGTAGCTACCCCGCACTGGCACTCGGTCAGTCGTTTCCGTTAACGGGTGCGCCCAAAGCACAGCACGGAATCAGTATAGGGTAGAACCCTCTCAGTAACAGGGGTCTAGCCCCTCCACAGTAACCAAACAGGAGTCTTGCCCCTCCACAGTTCGCGCACCCTCGCCTGAATACCTTGGTTTGCCCAGTGGGCCTAACAAGTCGGTGTACGAGGGCTAGCAGAACCCCGGGACCTGTGGGGTAGCTAGTGCTCTCCCTACACTAGTAGCTCTCCTCGGTACTATGTACACGAGGGCCAAAAGTCGGTACAAAGTGGCCAGACCTAACCCCGGGTCCCTGGGGTGGCTAGCTCCCCTCTGCACTAAACAGGGGGACAGTTGCTCTCCTTGGTACTCCGTACTCAAGGCCAGCTCACTTCCCCAGTTCTATTCCATTCTCTTTCCAGGAGTCCTACTCCTAATTCCCCGTAGGGTTCATGCTCTTTTAACTCAGCCAATTTAGGTTTCACCGTTCCAGCTTTATATCCATATAACCCATGTTCTCAACCGTAATTATTCATTCATAACTAGGCAGCTGTTAACCAATTTAGAGGCAGTTATCGTTCCTTTCTACTTTTCCAAGGCTGCAATGTTTATATATTCAACTAGTTTTCTGGTCCTATGATTCATGCCATACCCTAGGATCTATCATTCAATCTAGTTTTCCAATCCTACGATTCATGCAATACCCTAGGATCTATCATTCAATCTAATTTTTCAGTCCTAGGGTTCATGCAATGCCCTAAACTCTATTAATTATTTCACAATTGCATAATTTTTGATAATTAATTGAAAGGCCACTCTACCCGCAAAATCGGAAGTACTGGGGGCGTGGTCGGCAATCCCGCGCTCCTCCGTAACCCCAGAGCCGCAACGGAATGGGTCCTAATACAAGGATCAAAGACAAGGAGCTACTCAAAATAGTATACAATTACTCTAAATAGGTAGAGGAAATAAATCTAGGAAGAACGAAACTTGAAATGCGGAAAACGGACTCCGAACGGACCCCAAACACGTCAAAAACTACGAGTCTGTCCAAAATCAGACGTCTGCAACTTCTTCCAGACGTCTTAAAAGGTCGCTCAGGTCATACCTTGGTCTGCACAGTCCTTCAGACGTCCAGAAGCTGGCTGGACTGTTTTGACTTAGTTTCCAGACGTCCGATTGTCACCCCGGACGTCTGGAGGCCCTGCCCGTCGTCTAGTGATGTGCCCAGACGTCTGATCTGTGTGGATGGTGAGCCCTCGCGCCCTCCCGAACAAATCCTACACATGCACACACTCGCTCTCATCACGAAGGGGTGCAGAAGAACTAGGCGGACGGCTGCATGGCCATACACGCGAAAGAAGGAGAAGATAACAAATATTGTACCTGTCAGACGTCTGGTCCTTCCTCCAGACGTCTTATGCGTCGTCTGGACGTAAGTCCAGAGTCTAATTCTGGGAAATTATCGTAGAATCAGGACCCTTTTCACTCTCCGCCCACAGCGCACGGCCGTGCCGCGCCTCGTCCGCCTGCTGCCTTAGCTGCAGCAGCTCCTCTCGCAATGGCTCCTCCTCCCCACACACCTGCAGCAGTAGCTGCTGCCGATCTCACCCGTGCGCTCTCTAGCAGACAGGGAGAAGAGGAAGAAGAAGGCAGTGGAGTGAGGGTGAGGGAGAGGGGAAGAGTTTTTATAAGGCAGCAGTGGGGAGAGAGGAGGAAAAGCAAAGAGAAGGAGGGCGGCGAGTTCAGTCTGCGCGCGCATGCTCGCAGACACGAACCCGTACGCCGAAAAAATTTAATACCAGACGTCTGGGAAGGCTTCCAGACGTCTGGGCCACTTCCCAGACGTCTTAAACGACGCCTGATGCCCTATTCGTAACAATATAACAAACTCAAAGGAAGTTTCGTCCCCGAAACTTACGCTAACTAGGGTGCGGGAAAGAACAATATATGCATAACAAACTCAAAGAGGACCGAAGCCGGCTCGAAAAGACGTACCTGTGAAGAGCTCCGGGTACCGCTCCCGCATCGCTGCCTCTGGCTCCTAGGTAGCCTCCTCGTACCGCTGGCTCCTCCACAAGACTTTCACCAGGGGTACTTACTTTCGTCTCAAACTGCGGACGGCTCTGTCCAGAATCTGCACTGGCCGCTCGGGATAGGTCAGGTCGTCGTCCACCTCGACGCTCTCGTGACTCAGGACTTGACTGGGATCGGCGACGTACTTCCTGAGGTTGGACACGTGGAACACGTCGTGCACACCAGAAAGCTAAGGAGGGAGGGCAAGCCTGTAAGCAACGGGTCCAACCCACTCCAGGACCTCAAAGGGCCCCACGAACCTCGGTGCGAGCTTCCCTCTCACCTCAAACCACTGCAGGCCCTTCATGGGCGAAACATGAAGGAAGACGTGGTCCCCAACCTCGAACTGCACCTCTCTGCGTTTTCGATCCGCATAGCTCTTCTGCCTACTCCTGACAGTGAGGAGTCGCCTGTGAATCTGCTCGACTACCTCCTAACTCTGCCGAATCAGCCTGGGGCCAACCTCCTACTTGGTCCCCACCACAACCCAACTCAAGGGTGCTGTACATCTCCATCCGTACAGAGCCTCATAGGGTGCCATGCCGATGCTCGAGTGATAACTGTTATTATATGCAAACTCCGCCAGGGGCAAGTGCTCCTCCCAAGAGCCCCTCCAGCCCAGTACACAGGCACGCAAAAGGTCCTTAAGTGTCTGTATCGTGCGCTCAGACTGTCCGTCCATCTGGGGGTGGTAAGCTGTACTGAACCTCAACCGCGTCCCCAGGGCCTACTGAAACTCAGCCCAAAATTGGGATGTAAAGCGGGTATCCTGGTCGGATACGATCTCCCGCGGAACTCCATGTAGACGTACCACGTCGCGGATATACCTCTCTGCCAACTGTGCTGGTCCCAAGGTGACTCGGATCGGCAAGAAACACACCGTCTTCGTCAATCTATCAACTATTACCCAGACTGTGTCGTGTCCTCGCTGGGTAACAGGTAAGCCCACCACCAAGTCCATGGTGATGCTCTCCCACTTCTACTCTGGCACTGGAAGTGGCTATAGCGGCCCTGCAGGCTTCTGATGCTCAGCTTTCACCTGCTGGAACACTAAACACGGCTGCACGAATTCACCCACATCTCGCTTCATCCCCCTCCACCAAAACTCGTGTCTCAAGTCATGGTACATCTTCGTGTTTTCGGGATGTATGGTGAATCTAGAACCGTGTGCCTCAGTCAGGAGCTCTCTCAACAGCTCCTCGTCTCTGGGAACGCACAAACGTCCCCTTAGGCGCAGCACCCGGTCTGTGAAAGAGAAGTCCCCCGGGTCTCTTGACAGTACTCTGTCGCGCAAGGACTGCAAGTACAGATCAGCCATCTGTCCTGTGATGATGTTATCTATCAGCTCTGGCCTCGTCTGTCATGTCACAGTCACTGCACCACAGTGCCCCCGTAACTCTAGGGGTCGCCAACTGCCCATCTCCTCCAAAAGGCTCCAACTCTGCACCTGTAAACTGGCCAAGTGTGCGAGCGCCTTCCGGCTCAAGGTGTCAGCCACCACGTTGGCCTTTCCCGGGTGGTAGGAAATGCTGCAGTCATAGTCCTTCAGGAGCTCCAACCAACATCTCTGTCTCATGTTGAGCTCCTTCTGATAAAAAAGGTATCTAAGGCTCTTGTGATCTGTGAAAATCTCAAAGGTCTCACCGTACAAGTAGTGCCTCCAGGTCTTCAACGCGAAGACAACAGCTACCAGCTCCAGGTCATGGGTAGGGTAGCTATGCTCATGGGGCTTCAGTTGCCGCGAAGCGTAAGCGACAATGTGACCCCACTGCATGAGCACACCCCCTAACCCCTGCAAGGAAGCGTCCGTGTACACAACTAACCCGCCACTACTGTCAGGGATGGTGAACACAGGAGCCGAAGTCAGCCTCTCCTTCAGCTTCTGAAAACACGCCTCACAGGCGTTTGTCCAAGTAAAGGGCACGTCCTTCAGGGTCAACTGTGTCATAGGACGTGCAATCTGTGAAAAGCCTCTGATAAATCGCTTGTAGTAGCCTGCCAGTCCCAAGAAACTGCGAATCTCAATAACCATACGCGGTCTCTCCCACCTGAGCACTGGCCCGACCTTGGCTGGGTCCACTGCCAAGCCATCTCTAGAGATCACATGACCTAAGAAGGTCACCTCCCTCAACCAGAACTCACACTTGCTGTATTTGGCGTACAGCTTACGTCGTCTCAGTGTGTCCAGAACCATCCGTAAGTGTTGTCCGTGCTGCGTCTGATCTCAAGAATAGATGAGCACATCATCAATGAATACCACCACAAACTGGTCCAAGTACGGTCTAAACACCCGGTTCATCAAGTCCATGAAGGCAGCGGGGGCATTGGTCAGCCCAAATGGCATGACTAGAAACTCGTAGTGTCCATACCGGGTGCGGAAAGCTGTCTTGGAGACGTCTGCCTCCTTGATCCTCAACTGGTGGTATCCAGACCTCAAGTCGATCTTGGAGAATACCTTGGCACCTCGCAGCTAGTCAAACAAGTCATCGATCCTCGGCAGCAGATATCTGTTCTTGATGGTGACCCTATTCAGCTGTCGGTAGTCCACACAAAGGCACAGGGTACCATCCTTCTTCTTTACAAACAGTACCGGGGCTCCCCAAGGAGACACGCTAGGCCTCACAAAGCCCTTCTCCAAAAGATCCTGCAACTGGGACTTGAGCTCTCGCAGCTGAAGTGGTGCCATCCTGTATGGTGCGGTGGAGATGGGGCTGGTCCCTAGTACTAGTGAGATCTCAAACTCGATCTCACGCTCGGGCGGTAGTCCTGGCAACTAATCTGGAAACACGTCGGGGTACTCTCTGACCACCGGGATACTCTGGAAGTCTGCCATAGGGCTGGGCTATGCCACCACACAAGCTAGGAAGCCCTCACACCCCTGGCTCAAAAGTCTCGCCGCCCGAAGTGCAGAAATGCACCTGAAACCTCCGTCCACTGGCTGACCGTGGAACTCGAAGGAAGGCAACTCCGGTATGGAGAAGACGACCTTCCTCTCAAAACAGTCCACCAAAGCGTGGTAAGCGGACAGCCAGTCCATCCCCAGAATTACGCCAAAGTCCTCCATCTATATCATAATCAGGTTAGCGGGAAGGCCATGTCCCCCAAAACTGGCCTTGCAACCCGTGTATACCTCCTCAGCTACAAACAGCTGACCACTCGGACCTCTGATCACGAACGGATCCTCTAACAGCATATAATCCTGGCCCAAACTAACTGCGAAACTGGCTGCGACAAACGAGTGCGTAGCGCCAGAATCGAAAAGCGTGTAAACGAGTCTGCCGAAAACTGAAACCATACCTGCCACCACTGATCCCAAAGCTCTGGCATCCTGTGTGTCAGGGTGTTGATACGCCCCTCAGCCCAAGGTGCGGACGAAGCAGCCACACTCTGCGTCGGACGGGTAGCTGTTGGCCGGTACCCTCCTCATGACTGCTGTCCTCCTCCTCGCGCCTGGAAACCGCAGCCTCCTGCTCGCCCTCCAGTGCTTGGCGCGGGAAGTATCTGCTAACCTCCTGCCCTAGACGGGCAGTCCCTCCTGATGTGGCCCGGCTGGCCACACTGGTAACAGAGGGGAACCTGACTCCCGCCCTCAATGGGTCCCTGCTGTCGGCTGGGCGGGGGTCCGGTGCCAGCAACTGGCCCCTGTTGAGGGCCTCCAAAGGCCACTGATGGCCCTGCAAAACGTGACGGCTCTCCTGCGGGCGCCACGTGTCTCCTGTCTCGCCGGCCCTGGTAAAAGTCTGGCTGATAGGGCCTTTTCGCCCGCTATCAATATCTCGCACGGATGGGTTGGTCCCTTCGTAGGTCATAGCTGCCTCCACCACCCTCGAGAACGTAGGCAGCTTCAGGGGTTTGACATACCCCCGAATCGTAGGCCGGAGCCCCTCAGTGAACCTCCAAAGGCGCTCCTCCTCAATGGATACTGCTGTCGCTGCGAAGCGGGACAGCTCTAGAAAACGCGTGTGGTATGCGCTCACGGTCATTGTCCCCTGGCGGAGAGTGTGGAACTCCTGCCTCCTCTGGTCCTGCCATGTCTAGGGAAAGTACTGCTCGCAGAAGAGGGTGACAAATCGGTTCTAGGTCGGCTCGTCCCTCTCCTGTCCCCTGACCGCCCTCCACCACCTGTGTGCCACACTCTCCAGCTAGTACATGGCAAAGGCCACGCGGCACTCCACCGGGGGGCAAAGGGTGTCGAAAACCTTCTCGATCTGCTAGAGCTAGTCCTTTGCCTCAGTCGGGTCCTCATCCCCATTGAAGGAGGGGGGCCTTAGCTTCCAGAATTGCCCGAAAAGCTCGAAGTGGTGCTGCAATGGGGATGCTTGTGCACCTCCAGGTAAGGAAGCCTCATGCACAGAAGTGTCGAAGGAAGGTGGGGGCGATGGCGGCCCATCCCCTCCCCGGCGTCCAGTGCCGCGTTCATCGCATGGTCCCACAGAGGACTCCCCCTCCGCAGCCCCAGGGAGAGGCGCTCGGGGCGGAGGGTGGAGCTCCTCTCGCACTATGTCTCGTATCAACTGGGCGAGGTCCTAGGCCTGAATGCCCGGGAGCAGTGGTTGGTCCATTAAGACGTCGACCACAATACGCCCATCTCGCCGACCTCGTCCTCGACTGCGCCCGCGGCCCGCCTCGCTGGTACCTCGTCGAGGCATCTCCTGCAAGGAGACACGAAACAAAACGGAAATACGTCAATATGGAACGATATCTAACGAAGAAGTCTAAGAGTTCATGTCAAAAGAAATGTTGTGGTGGCTACTCTAGTCACAGACACGTGAATTGGTTATTTTTCAATCAGTTGGTTCACTTCCCGGGACGACCTTGCTCTGATACCATCTTGTAAAGACCCGATTCTCGAATCCCTACGAGACACGAGAATCGGACAGACTCGACTGATCCCAAGACCCAATCGTCCAACGAGAAAGTAACCAAAAGAGCAGTAAAATAAATCACATTCACCATGTATATAACTAGCAGTAACAAAATACAGCAGTAAAGAAAAGAAATACTACAATATACACCACCACAACAGTAGAGAATTAAACATGTATATAAATATGAAGCTTGCAATGAAAAGAGTACAAGGGTAACAGAAACTACTCACAACAACAGCAAAAAAAGTACAGTGGGTACTACAAGTGACACTACTGGGCTCTACTAGGCTCAACGCCCTCTGCAGCCGCCAACTCTGGCTGCTCAACACCTGGTCCTAAAAAGGTACAAAGGTGACACGTCAGCGAAATGCTGAGTAGAGTAGCAACTAAAAGCTAAGAAGTAGTAAGGTGGACAGTAGCTGTTATATTTATAATTTCTTGCTTTAATCTTTTTCCATTTATTCACTATTGAATTACTTCTCAGATCCTTCTCTTGATCTCGAATGTTCCTCGTAGGAACGATCTTGATTACAGTCTTTTCCGAAAAGTAGAAGTAACACGTGGTGCTCTCTTGGTCGGGAGATTCCCCCGTGGTGGTCCTACCCTTAGTCAACCACCCCAAGGTCGCTGACAGACGTAACGGTGACTACGGCACGCGTGATAAGAGCACGGGTAGTGTTTGCACCTCAAAACACGCCTATAAGAACGCCTTCTTATGCTATTTTCTAGCATTAACTATGTATATTATAATCCTGTAGTTGCATTTGTAAAAACGCTTGCATGCATGCATTTAATTGAGAGGAGAAGAGAATGGAATAAATGGCTTGCATTTTTACATTTTTCTTCAAGTGTCTCTTTGCAAAAGTCCCCTCTCCATATTTTATTTTCATCTTTCTTTCTTCTTCCCACGGTTTTTCTTCTTCCCGCGGCTGAATTTCGTCCACGCCATGCGCCTTCCCGCAGCCGCATGCAGCACTCTCCAACGCCTCTCCCTGCTGTCCTTCCCGCGCCTCTCCCTGCAGCAGCCACTCTCCAACGCCTCTCCCTGCTGCTGCCATGCCTCCCCGCCATGCTCTCCTCCTCTATAAAGCCGCAGCTCTTCCTCGCGAGGAGAAGGAGGAACGTTGCTGCAATACGCAGCTGCGGCAGCAAGAAAGAAACACCACCAGCAGGCCGCCACCTTCCTCTCCTCCCTCTCCCCTCCATACGTCGGTCCTCCTCCGAGGAGAAACCCGGCGGGCAGGAGCTCACTGTGGTGCACACCACCACAGTGAGACCATCACCGCCCAGCTCTTCAAAGAGCCGGTGGGCGTGGTGGCTCTCTGTTTTCATTTGTTTTCCGTTCTCGCACTTCTAGCCATTGCTGCCGCTTCAAGGTCTGAAGCTTGAAGCAGCAGCAGCAGCTAAGCGGAAGCAGCAGCAGCAGCAGCTAAGCGGAAGCAGCAGCAGCAGCTAAGCGGAAGCAGCAGCAGCAGCTAAGCGGCGGCAGCAGCAGCAGCAGCGGCAGCGGCCCCCGCAGCTTCCGCGAGCGTCTGCAAGCGCCCCAGCCACTCCGCGCGTGCCTGCAGACCTTCCCCGCTTCCGTTAGTACGCTCTGTCGCCCGCCCTCCGCACCCACAACCGGCCGCTGCACACCTCTGCAGCGGCCGGCCAAGCGTCTCCCTGCCTCCCTACCAGCCTCTGCAAGCGCCCGCGCGTGCCTGCAGACTCCCCGCCTCCTTCTCCGAGCGCGCTGTCGCGAGCCTCCGCGCTCGCAGCAGGTCGACGCAGACTCCTCATCTCCTCTGCGCGAGTACGCCCCCGTGCGCCCGCGACCTCCAGACGTCGGCCGCCATCTGCAGACGACGTATCGGGCCTCCTGCAGAGCGGCTGCATTCTCTCCCTCTGCCGATCTCTCTCTCTCTCTCTCTTTCTCTTTTTTTCACTTACAGCAACACACACACACCCATTCACCGACACACACACTCACACACTAATAGTAACTTATATACATACATATATATATATATATATATATATATACATATACATATATCTATATATATATACTTATATATACATAGTATATCTATATAGTTATGTATACATACATATAATATAATATATATATACATATACATATATAATATATATATATATATATATATACACATACTCATATACATATATATATATATACATATCTATATACTTATACATATACACATATATATATATACATATATATCTAGATACATATATACCTATATACATATATATATATATATATCTATATAGTATTATATATATATACTTATATACATATATACATAGCTATATACATATATACATATATATATATATATATATATATATATATATATACACCTATATATATATATATATCTATCTATATATATCTATACATATATACTTATACATTTATATACATACATATGTACATATATTTTCACGTTATTTACTATACGCTGTATCGCGGGAATATTTGCACCAGTTGCTGATATTCTGCGATACAGCGTGTACAAAAAGCGTGGTCCCATACATCATCCATCCTCCATCCACACTCCACGCGGCACCTAGTCGTGTTGGTTGCGTCTTTCTAGACGTCGGCTGACTCGACATAGTGCTACACTCCATCGTCACCTCCACCCCCACCCCTTTATATATATACTACATATAAATATATATCTATAGCTACTATATTTACTTTCTATCTGATAGCTTCCTTAGTAAAAAGATAAAAAAAAAGGGTATAAAAGTGAAAAGATAATCTTTGATTTGCAGGGACCCCCGTCTTGCAAGTAGCAAGACGTGTTTTGAAACTCTGTTTTGGCTAAAAGCCAAGGACACAATTTTGAGGGTGTGCCTCAAGAACAAGGATTACCAGAAAAAAACCTAAATAAGAAAAATACCAAAAAATAGAATAAACGAACGGAAGAGACGCGTTTTAAGGAAAACGTAGAAACTCGACTTGAACCCCACTTCCCTGAGTTCGACCCTGGGCTTAAAAGTGACAAGATAAAATCAATTAGGCCAGGTTAAAAATTTTGTAAAGAGATGGTTAGGTCTGAATTAGGTTAACCACTATACACATTTCAACGATAAAAATATCATATTAACAACCTATCCAGGCCGACCATCATAACTTTTCTGGCGCCATTGCCGGGGAAGTGCGCTTTCGAGTAAGTTTCTATCCAATTCCTTTAAATTTGTCTCTTCTCTCTTCACGGGTATTGTTGTTTTTGGTGTGCAGGTGAACCTGGTGGAAGGAGAAGAAGGCTGACGAAGTCGAGGATGTGAGCAGATCCAAGGCGGGAACGAGAGCGTGAAGACGCCGACATCGCATTGGAGCTTCGCACACGTTGCCGAACAAGTAGGTTTTCTTTTCTCATCAAATTAGTGTTAACTTGCCACCACAAAAAAAAAAAAAAAAAAAAAAAAAATTTAAAACTAAAAACTAGAAAAACTTTTTGGGATTTCTTGAGGGCAAGTGGATTAAAATTCACTTGATTGATTGGTTGTCTTCACTCCTACTACCCCGGATTTCCCACCTTACTTCGCATAGCGAAAATCCGAGAATCTTCATTCTTAGATTTTTCGCCGTGGGAAGTATTCTTTGAGGCAAAGAAAAAGATTGCTTGTATCCCTCTTTTGCCTCACTTATCTTTAATTCAGGATCACATTTTTGGTGGGGAGACTTGGAATTGAGTTGATTCCAATCCCACCACGACTTTTCAAATTTGCCTGTGATTCGATCCTGAATACTTCAACCCCAAAAATTTTATTTTCTTTATCTTTTGGTTGAAGCCTTGTGTGTGGAAATCATTTCTGGTGACTGGGAGCACTTGAATTGAAGTGCTTTGGCTCCCTGTCACATTGATATAAAACTGATTCGTGCATCCACACTTAGAAATCTCCATTTAGGGTAGCCCATTGCATTTTAGCATGCATTAACTAACTGATAATTGAAGAAGGGTTTCTTGGGTTTTAGAAGGAAAACATGTATTTTTGCAAAAACCCGGAGATTGGTTGAATTGGTAATTCAGCAAAACCCTAAAATTCATACTACTTAAGGATGAACTCTAAAAACCATTCGCCAATAAAAACTTCAATTCGGGGAGATTTCCCCGTTGCATGCTTGTTCTTACACACTCTTAAAATCAATCACTTGGGCATTACCCATAAACAACGCCCTTCACATTCCAAAAGCACTTGACCCTAAGCCTCTAATTAAAACTGGTAGTAACTTGACCCTTACTAAGGATTGGAGGTCTAACTACCTGTGTGTAGCGACTACGTGCTGGTGAGAGTTCCCGCGTGCTATCGGGTGTCTAAGACTGGGGCAAACGGCCTTTCAATCTGGCCCAGTGGTTTCCGCGGTGCTCGCATTCGGTTCCGTAGTTCGTGATAGTAGGTAACTTAGATCTTTAGGTCTAAGGGCACACTGTAGAGGTTAGGAACTTGACTGTATTGATTTGTAATCAAGTGTACCTTTGCGGCGTCATTTCTCTCATCCCTTTTCCCTTCTCATCTCCCCAATTCGTCCTGCGGTAGTGCATGTTTGGGAGGAGGTCACAAAACCCTGAATTGCTTGTATTGACTGATAAATCTAGAAAAAGAGCCGAATCATCCTCCTCCTCCACAAACATGGCACACACCCCCGCCTCACCACTTCGTCACAATTTCAATTCTTTCAACACCAGGCTTATCCCTGGAAACCCTGCAAGACCTTCCTTATCGAGTGTCGCGCCAAGCGACTCGGTAAGTCATGTGGAACTGGCTTCTGTGAGCAAGTATTTCAACACGGAGGACCAAGCCTCCGTGTACTCGGACACATATGCGGACACGTCTTCTGGCATAGAAGATGCCTGCACCCTGGGGAATAACCCGTTTTCTGCCACGTATAACCCAGGGTGGCATAATCATCCCAACTTTGCTTGGTCCAACAACCCGCAGCGTCGAAACCCCGCTGGTGGACCAATGCGATCGTCCGCACCCGTCATCCCAAGGGCCCAGTCTAATCCTATGGCAAATCTGCCATCAGGCCCTTGTGTACAGAAAACCAAACACGCATCAAAACCTCTTGATAAATTGATGCGAATGATGACGGAAATGTCAAAGCGCCATAAAGAAAACATGACCTCTCTTCAGCATTTGGCGCAGCAGAATGCTGAGATCAATCAACTAAGCATGGCGACTCGATCTCAGGGCACTTTTCCCGCCCAACCTGTTCCAAACCCACAAAACTTTGTACCCTGTGGTCCGCAACCACAGGTACAACCTTCTCAGGAACATGTTCATCAAATTCTGCAAGCTCCGAGTATTCCTTCGGGATTTCAGGTTAATCCCGCTGCAGCACCGCACTCTTATGCTGATAGTGATCACATCAAGGATGACACGTCTGACGAGGACGTGACTGTCAGTACGTGTATCAAACTAATTGGAGCCGATTCAGACTGCTGCAAATTACCTGACGACTACCTGACCAACACAAACTGTGACGTTCCCCAATCCCTCCCTATTCCTGTACCTTCTCCTGACCAGACTTCTGACGAGGTTTTCTCCGCTTCCCATACCTCGTGGTCTGAGTCATTGCCGGGCTGCTCACCGCCGGTCCACACTATGGAAGACCGGATTGCCCTTTCTTTCCCGCTAAATCAGGCGGATTTGCAAATCCACACTGGGACCTTGAGCCCACAGCTTACTCACCGGGGCTATTCCCTTTTGGATCCATCTATCCAAAAAGCCCCCCTTCTTGGCCAATCTAAGGGCCAACTTCCTCTTCCTGATCTGTTTTCTGATCCGCCTGGGACATTCTCGTCCCAGAAAACGCCAAATCTCTCACCATCCACCATTACTTTTCACGCCTCTATCGCGATTACTTCGCTTTTCTCTTCACCACCCACCATCCACCCACCCTTCCACCCTGATTTATACCCTAAACCTCAGCTCCTGTTACCCGATCTGTCGTCCGTTCTCTGCCTTTCCTTGCATGCATATGAGGACATAGCATTGTTTGGCATGGGGGGGTGGATAGGCATCCATAGGATCCGGGTATTTTATGGTATCAGACAATTACCACCTATTTATAAATATGCAAGAAAAAGAAAAAAGAAAAGAAAAAAAAAAATATATATATATATATATTAGTAATAAATGGTGTTTAGTAATGATCTAAAAGCTGAAACAAAAATACAATAAGTGTTTATGGATATTCAACCTCTGTTTTGAAGAATTTCCAGGCCACAGAAGCTTGATTCGCTCAGGCTCGGCTTAATTCACTTAAAGCATTGACGAAATAGATCAAAATCTCTCCTAACTAAGAACGTTTCTTGTACCTGAGACACCAGTACAGGATTCGTTGGTTTGCTTTTTCTTGAGAGCTTAAGTAAACTTGGTTCACACTACACATATCAGGAAAGATCAGGTGAACATAAGATCCAACCCTAGTGTTCATTAGGAAAGGTGGAGTCCTTACCTGTGCGTGCAGGTAGACTTTTTATCCCAAGCTTTAGTCTTGTGTTTAGGAGTGGCTCTTTCCACCAAAAAGAAACTCTCCCACCAAAAAGAAAAAAAAAAAAAAAAAGAGTTGAAAAAAAAAAAAAAAAAAAAAAGAAGAAAAGAAAAAAATATAAAAGAGTCAGTATATCTCATAAATGTCTGTATACTTTATTTTTCGGTGAGCCACAAAAAAAAAAAAAAAAAAAAAAAAAGAAAGAAAAAAAAATCAAAAATGGGAGTTGAGTTTTCCGTAATCATCTTAAGGGTCAATCCGAAAACACGAGCTGAAATTGGGACCAACCTGTACTTAAAAATTCGTGAAACCCTGGGAGTGAGTCTTAAGGTTCATCTGGTCAGTCTTGATCCTTCACTATGCACAAACCATAACCTCTTGAGCTCTCGAGTACGGCAAAAACCTCCTGGGTCCTGGAAATCGTACTTAAGGTTTAAATATCAAGAGTCCTGGTTAGTTGAGAGATGATCTATGTCATGTGAGACTTAAAGTACCGGTAGTCTTCTTTACAATTGGTTCTCACAATATTCGATAAAAAACACACCTATATCACCTTAGAAGAAAATCTTCAGCTTAAGATTATTTCTAAATACTATTTTGCTAGGGACTAGCAAAAGATAGGCATGGGGGTATATGTTTGCACCTCAAAACACGCCTATAAGAACGCCTTCTTATGCTATTTTCTAGCATTAACTATGTATATTATAATCCTGTAGTTGCATTTGTAAAAACGCTTGCACGCATGCATTTAATTGAGAGGAGAAGAGAATGGAATAAATGGCTTGCATTTTTACATTTTTCTTCAAGTGTCTCTTTGCAAAAGTCCCCTCTCCATATTTTATTTTCATCTTTCTTTCTTCTTCCCACGGTTTTTCTTCTTCCCGCGGCTGAATTTCGTCCACGCCATGCGCCTTCCCGCAGCCGCATGCAGCACTCTCCAACGCCTCTCCCTGCTGTCCTTCCCGCGCCTCTCCCTGCAGCAGCCACTCTCCAACGCCTCTCCCTGCTGCTGCCATGCCTCCCCGCCATGCTCTCCTCCTCTATAAAGCCGCAGCTCTTCCTCGCGAGGAGAAGGAGGAACGTTGCTGCAATACGCAGCTGCGGCAGCAAGAAAGAAACACCACCAGCAGGCCGCCACCTTCCTCTCCTCCCTCTCCCCTCCATACGTCGGTCCTCCTCCGAGGAGAAACCCGGCGGGCAGGAGCTCACTGTGGTGCACACCACCACAGTGAGACCATCACCGCCCAGCTCTTCAAAGAGCCGGTGGGCGTGGTGGCTCTCTGTTTTCATTTGTTTTCCGTTCTCGCACTTCTAGCCATTGCTGCCGCTTCAAGGTCTGAAGCTTGAAGCAGCAGCAGCAGCTAAGCGGAAGCAGCAGCAGCAGCTAAGCGGCGGCAGCAGCAGCAGCTAAGCGGCGGCAGCAGCAGCAGCAGCGGCAGCGGCCCCCGCAGCTTCCGCGAGCGTCTGCAAGCGCCCCAGCCACTCCGCGCGTGCCTGCAGACCTTCCCCGCTTCCGTTAGTACGCTCTGTCGCCCGCCATCCGCACCCACAACCGGCCGCTGCACACCTCTGCAGCGGCCGGCCAAGCGTCTCCCTGCCTCCCTACCAGCCTCTGCAAGCGCCCGCGCGTGCCTGCAGACTCCCCGCCTCCTTCTCCGAGCGCGCTGTCGCGAGCCTCCGCGCTCGCAGCAGGTCGACGCAGACTCCTCATCTCCTCTGCGCGAGTACGCCCCCGTGCGCCCGCGACCTCCAGACGTCGGCCGCCATCTGCAGACGACGTATCGGGCCTCCTGCAGAGCGGCTGCATTCTCTCCCTCTGCCGATCTCTCTCTCTCTCTCTCTTTCTCTTTTTTTCACTTACAGCAACACACACACACCCATTCACCGACACACACACTCACACACTAATAGTAACTTATATACATACATATATATATATATATATATATATATATACATATACATATATCTATATATATATACTTATATATACATAGTATATCTATATAGTTATGTATACATACATATAATATAATATATATATACATATACATATATAATATATATATATATATATACACATACTCATATACATATATATATATATACATATCTATATACTTATACATATACACATATATATATATACATATATATCTAGATACATATATACCTATATACATATATATATATATATCTATATAGTATTATATATATATACTTATATACATATATACATAGCTATATACATATATACATATATATATATATATATATACACCTATATATATATATATCTATCTATATATATCTATACATATATACTTATACATTTATATACATACATATGTACATATATTTTCACGTTATTTACTATACGCTGTATCGCGGGAATATTTGCACCAGTTGCTGATATTCTGCGATACAGCGTGTACAAAAAGCGTGGTCCCATACATCATCCATCCTCCATCCACACTCCACGCGGCACCTAGTCGTGTTGGTTGCGTCTTTCTAGACGTCGGCTGACTCGACATAGTGCTACACTCCATCGTCACCTCCACCCCCACCCCTTTATATATATACTACATATAAATATATATCTATAGCTACTATATTTACTTTCTATCTGATAGCTTCCTTAGTAAAAAGATAAAAAAAAAAGGTATAAAAGTGAAAAGATAATCTTTGATTTGCAGGGACCCCGTCTTGCAAGTAGCAAGACGTGTTTTGAAACTCTGTTTTGGCTAAAAGCCAAGGACACAATTTTGAGGGTGTGCCTCAAGAACAAGGATTACCAGAAAAAAACCTAAATAAGAAAAATACCAAAAAACAGAATAAACGAACGGAAGAGACGCGTTTTAAGGAAAACGTAGAAACTCGACTTGAACCCCACTTCCCTGAGTTCGACCCTGGGCTTAAAAGTGACAAGATAAAATCAATTAGGCCAGGTTAAAAATTTTGTAAAGAGATGGTTAGGTCTGAATTAGGTTAACCACTATACACATTTCAACGATAAAAATATCATATTAACAACCTATCCAGGCCGACCATCAGGTAGCTACCCCGCACTGGCACTCGGTCAGTCGTTTCCGTTAACGGGTGCGCCCAAAGCACAGCACGGAACCAGTATAGGGTAGAGCCCTCTCAGTAACAGGGGTCTAGCCCCTCCACAGTAACCAAACAGGAGTCTTGCCCCTCCACAGTCCGCGCACCCTCGCCTGAATACCTTGGTTTGCCCAGTGGGCCTAACAAGTCGGTGTACGAGGGCTAGCAGAACCCCGGGGCCCGTGGGGTAGCTAGTGCTCTCCCTACACTAGTAGCTCTCCTCGGTACTGTGTACACGAGGGCCAAAAGTCGGTACAAAGTGGCCAGACCTAACCCCGGGTCCCTGGGGTGGCTAGCTCCCCTCTGCACTAAACAGGGGGACAGTTGCTCTCCTTGGTACTCCGTACTCAAGGCCAGCTCACTTCCCCAGTTCTATTCCATTCTCTTTCCAGGAGTCCTACTCCTAATTCCCCGTAGGGTTCATGCTCTTTTAACTCAGCCAATTTAGGTTTCACCGTTCCAGCTTTATATCCATATAACCCATGTTCTCAACCGTAATTATTCATTCATAACTAGGCAGCTGTTAACCAATTTAGAGGCAGTTATCGTTCCTTTCTACTTTTCCAAGGCTGCAATGTTTATATATTCAACTAGTTTTCCGGTCCTATGATTCATGCCATACCCTAGGATCTATCATTCAATCTAGTTTTCCAATCCTACGATTCATGCAATACCCTAGGATCTATCATTCAATCTAATTTTTCAGTCCTAGGGTTCATGCAATGCCCTAAACTCTATTAATTATTTCACAATTGCATAATTTTTGATAATTAATTGAAAGGCCACTCTACCCGCAAAATCGGAAGTACTGGGGGCGTGGTCGGCAATCCCGCGCGCCTCCGTAACCCCCAGAGCCGCAACGGAATGGGTCCTAATACAAGGATCAAAGACAAGGAGCTACTCAAAATAGTATACAATTACTCTAAATAGGTAGAGGAAATAAATCTGGGAAGAACGAAACTTGAAATGCGGAAAATGGACTCCGAACGGACCCTAAACACGTCAAAAACTACGATTCTGTCCAAAATCAGACGTCTGCAACTTCTTCCAGACGTCTTAAAAGGTCGCTCAGGTCATACCTTGGTCTGCACAGTCCTTCAGACGTCCAGAAGCTGGCTGGACTATTTTGACTTAGTTTCCAGACGTCCGATTGTCACCCCGGACGTCTGGAGGCCCTGCCCGTCGTCTAGTGATGTGCCCAGACGTCTAATCTGTGTGGATGGTGAGCCCTCGCGCCCTCCCGAACAAATCCTACACATGCACACACTTGCTCTCATCACGAAGGGGTGCAGAAGAACTCGGCGGTCGGCTGCATGGCCATACACGCGAAAGAAGAAGATAACAAATATTGTACCTGTCAGACGTCTGGTCCTTCCTCCAGACGTCTTATGCGTCGTCTGGACGTAAGTCCAGACGTCTAATTCTGGGAAATTATCGTAGAATCAGGACCCTTTTCGCTCTCCGCCCACAGCGCACGGCCGTGCCGCGCCTCGTCCGCCTGCTGCCTTAGCTGCAGTAGCTCCTCTGCGGCACCCCCACGCTCGCTGCTCTCCCGCCGTCCGACTCTAGCTGCCCCAGCAAGCTCGCACCCTCGCGGTCGAGCTTCTTCTTCCTCTCGCAACGCTCCTCCTCCCCACACACCCGCAGCAGTCGCTGCTGCCGATCTCGCCCACGCGCTCTCTCACAGACAGGGAGAAGAAGAAGAAGGTGGTGGAGTGAGGGTGAGGGAGAGGGGAAGCATTTTTATAAGGCAGCCGCGGGGATAGAGAAGGAGGAAAAGCGGCATCTGCAGGGAGGGAGAGGAAAGAGAAGGAGGGCAGCGGGTTCAGTCTGCACGCGCATGCGTGCAGACGCGAACCCGTACGTCGAAAAAATTTAATACCAGATGTCTGGGAAGGCTTCCAGACGTCTGGCCAGATGTTTAGGCCACTTCCCAGACGTCTTCAATGACGCCTGATGCCCTGTTCGTAACACAACACAAGGCACTCTTTTTGCGGCTGTCTGCCATATTCCCTTCAATTATTGCCACCACATCGCCCGAGTCATGAATGAAGATCTCGTGAGTTCCCTAAACTTTGGTTCTATCCTATCCAAGATCATTAGTATCCATAGGTTGCCCACCCATGACCAAGCTATCAACAAGAAGGTTGAGCCCTACAATAGGGCTACAGTTGCCAAGATGTGCATTCTCCCTTAGCACAACAATCCCAATGATGGTGACAACAATGATGAGCTCTCACCTCAACCAGATTTATATGAGCAATGCCCGCTCCAAATTGAGGCACCCCGCACCAGCTTTGATGAGACGTGGGACCCCACCACCGACTACATCATTGACAGTATCTTGATACTCATGTGGCGCACAAGTGATATCTATTCATACCTAGGCAGCATGTGCTCAGATATGAATGAGATGAGCATCGACATCCACAACCAGCAGATGGGTTAGGGTCTAGCTCATCGCCACTAGCACCAGGATCACTAGGATTAGAGCTTCCATCAAATATTTTTTTCTCTTTATTTCTATTTTCTCTTTTTATGAATGGATCTTTGGATGCTTTTCTGTTCTATTTTTTATTGGCCTATATTAAGGGGTTTCTACCCCGTACTACTTAGTTAGATGGGAACATAGCTAATGTTGGCTTAGGGCACATACATTCTATCTCTGATATTCTCTTTTTGCCTTTATATAAATCCTTATGCTATTTCCTGCTTCTAGCTAAAATGTTGTGTTCAATTTATAAGCTCATTCATGCTTACTCTATGCCCACCATGTTTTAGTATTGCTTGATCTACATTGATTAGTTCAATACATTGTTAGATAGTTTCCTTTTGATAATATTCAAAAAGGGGAGAAATCTTAGGATATCAATAACTAGCTAAAATGATTCTTCGCTCAAAATCGTCGTTTTTACGAGAAACCTATTCCTATCCAAAAAGTTGACTTCTCACAAAGACCCGAGCTTATTAACACGATAGAGCTTCTAGTACAAAAATAGGGGGGAAAAATTGATCCTAACAAGAGATTTTGAAAATCATCAAAAGGGGGAGATTGTTAGTTCAACCTCTCCAAAATTATGTTTTGATGATTTTACAAACTTTCTAAAAGAAAAATAAATCATATAAGATACTAGCTCTATTGCTACTATATCTCCATTACAGGATTCTCGAAGACCAAAAAGTTTCATGAAGACCAAAAGATGAAGATATGTATTTGTCTAGGTCTTAGGATTTTCTGCATAAACTTTAATGAGGTATGAGTTGTAAAGAGCCCCCAATAGATATAAAATCTCTAGACTTAGGCTCACAACACTTAGGAAAACTCAGAAGCAAAAACCCAACTCAAAGACATCCATCAGACGTCTGAAAGGGTTCCCAAACGTCTAATATTTAACTTTGAATCGTCTAACACTGTAATCTGATGACCAATCACCATAAACTGTGCCTTATTTCTTTAACCACTTAGGCTTCAAATGAATAGATATAACTCCAAACGTCCATAGACTACTTCAGATGTTTGGTAATTCTATCAGTTGTTCATTGACACTACCGTTAGCATTAATCACTTCCAAATCTCCTTGTGTTAGAACATATCCAGTCGTTGGTGTGTTTACCCTTGTTCCAGATGTTTGGACATGACTCTAGATGTCCAATGATGGAACGTTACACCTAAACTCACTTAACGAAAACTTTGTCAATGTAATCATGCTTTTGGATTCACAAGAAATCCAAAGATCAAGATTATCATGATGTTTAGACATCCAGAACCATTGTCAGACATCTGACCTCCTTTCACCAAAACCCTATTTGGATCTAGTCTAATCCAGGAACAAACTCACATAAAATTAGACATCCAAAAATTCTTTTAGATGTCTTAAAATGCTCTACCAGATGTTTGACCTTTAGGCACAAGAATCCTATTTTCGTCCAATCAAATCCAGGAACCTTGACCCTTAAGATCAAACGACCAAAAATTTTGTTAGATGTATGATAAGTTGTCTGACCTAAAAATCAGACGTCTGATTTGCTTTCAGAGTCACCATGAGCCTGATCTAATTTGGATTTTGACCAACTCTATTGGGGGATGTCCCCAACAACTAGGAGGGGCCTTCCAAGCCTTCTTGAAGGTTCTTATGAAGCCTATAGATACCCCTTAACCTATTCTTAAGCCATACACACCTTTGAGAGATAATTCACAAGAAAAACACTAGTTCTATACACTCATATTGCCATACTACTGTGCAACACTCTCTTTTGGGCAAACACTCACTCCATTGTGCTATAGCCTTCATCATTAAGGAGTTCACTCATCCTTAGTAGCTAACTTAAACTACTTATCTTTAGGGAGCTCCATAGGGTGTTTTTTATTTCCATTTTTATACTTATTGTTGTTGGGAATCTGGCTTATCAAATCCCCGTCTCTTCCTTGTGAAGGGAAAAATCTCCAGTTCGGGATTGGAGATGGGCATTGTAATTAAGGTACACCACCCTCATTTAGAGTGGTGTGGATAGTGAATTGATCATGTTGGTGATCGTAAATCCTAAGTCAGGGATTGACTTAGGTGGTGGCTTTCTCGCTATTTGGTTTCCACCTAAAAATCTTATGTCTCACTTGTGTAATAAATTTGTATTTAGCTATTATTATTCAATTTCACTATTCACCCCTCCTCTGGTTCAATTTCATAGATTTCCAGGGATCTCATGTCAGTGACTTGAGCGAGCTTGTGTGGAATAGCTTTCCAGGGATTCGCGAGTGACGAGGATCGTGAGAATCTTGTGTGGAATAGTCTTTCAGGTATCCGAGCAGGCGAGAGAGCAAGTGATCTTATGTGAAATAGCCTTCTAGGGATCTCATGAAACGATGCGAGGGATCTTGTGTAGAATAGCCTTCTAGGTATTCCAGCATTGGGAAATGTGTAATCTTGGGTGAAATAACTTTCTAGGGATCACGAGAGTAAAGCAGGGAGTTGCTCTCGCCGAATCAAATGGACCGAAGCTCGAAGAGTCTTGTATGGAATAGCTTTACAAGGATCTCAATGTAATCAATGTTTTGGCGATTGGAGCAAGTGTCCTTGTCTGGTAGACATGAGTGCTTTGAGGTGTCCAAAGGCCAAGGAGGAGTTATCGTACAAGTGTACCATTAGAGAGGGTAGATCGAGATCTCCTTCAGCAGGAAGGGTCAATTTAGTCACTCCAGGGATTGGAGTGGCAAGTGACAGGATCTTGGATCGTTAGGATAGTTAGGTTAGAATGTGCAACATTAATTAAGGGGAACGATTAATGGGTTTGGACTAGGGTGGTTGGTAAGGTGAAACTGGGTTGGGAGCTGAAACCTAGGGTTTTAGGTTTAGGCTAGGGATCTAGGCGGCTATTGAAACTATACACTACCCTATTTTTATTGAATTAAAGTAGTTGTTTGCTCCCTACTGATCCAATTGGCTCATCCTTATTTGTGACCTACTTTCAAGTTGTTACCATTGTGTGTCGTTGATGGGTGGGATTTGTCAAGTGTCGTATAGTTTTACGGTAACTATACACTACTGATGGGTGTTTTACGGTAGTTTTATGGCTAGGGATCTTAGTGCCTATTTAGTGTGTGTTGTACATTATCTTTTACGTGCCATCTTTATGGTGCTTTCATTCCATTTTAGTTGACTAATGGAGCTTTTTGGGTAGCCCAACTTTGTTTAGTACAACCTAAATTAAATAAACCAACGCCTTTCTTGTTACCACCCTTAGAACTCCAACCCTCATTTAGGGGCTTAGGTTTTGAGGCATAACAGTTCTCGTCACACTGCCTATGTTGTCTATTGCAGCATGAACAAAATCAAGCTAAATTGACCGCTTATGACTCTCCAACACATGAATGATATTCATGGAGGTTCTTTGCCATTGGCTTTCTCTTGTCTCATCTCTTTCTTCGCGCATGCATTGACCTATTGCAGCAACCCTTAAATTCGAAACTTGAATTTTTCGACAGTGTCACCATTAAACAAATGAATAAGACTGCTATGCGTATCCACAAAGAAGAAGAAGATGAAGTAGAAGAAGAATCTGAAGATGATGTTCCAACCACTATGAATACTCTTGGAGATGCTGCTGATTCACCTTCCTCTATTCCCTTGTCATTCTTCTCATATCATGTTCCACTAGATGACAAGATGCATACCTACAATGTTGATTAGGACTATATGGCTAAAGAATGCAACACCGTCTACATGTCTGGCCTTGGGTTGATCATGAGAAAGTAAAATGAAGGTAGAGAGCAGATGACAAAGGTTCTTGACGATATTCAAAGGCATTTCTCACACTTTAAAATGAGTGTCAAGTAAGACCTGGCCACTATCAAAAAGGATCTCAAGGAACTCAAGAAGGGAAAGAAGAAAGAATAAAGATGAAGATTGATCGGATGTTTAGGCTAGTTTTAGTTGTTTTTCTTTTTGCTTTAAGGTTTGAAGTTGCTTGTTTTCATGCATACGGTGTGTACTACTTATGATCTTCTTTAGTTTAGTTCTAGTTTGAACTCTATCGATTTTGTAATAGTTAAGTAGGATTGTGGATATTATGTGCTTTTATTTCTAGTTCAATATCATGAATGCTATGTTCTAGTTATGCACTTCTCATTTTATGCAATTTCAGTTTTATATGCACCATTTTTTTCTATCCTTTTTATGTTGACAAGAAGGGAGAGAAGAAATGTATGTCATAAAAATATTTTGCTGAATTATATCTTTTGTCTTTAGGCACTAAAGCTTTTTGATAGTGAGAGGAAACAAAATTTTATTAATCTATGCCATGTTTACATTATTTCTTTTCAATAGATATTTTTATGAACTTATTTTGTCAAACATCAAAAAAGGGGATATTATTAGTGTAAAGCATTAAATTTAATGAATTTTGATATTAACAAAATAAGCTATATTGGTCTAACTTTATGTTTTAGAGGTAAACAAAAATTAAGATAAAGATGATTCAAACATAAAGTTGCAATACTTCTTAATGAAGCTAGAAAAAGCAAAAAAAGGAATACTCTATGTTGATTAGCTCTCAAGGAAGCTTAACGATGTCAAAAGGATCACAACATACATTTCAAGATTCTATCAAGTCAAAAGAGCATCAAGTATCCAGTTTCAAAAAAAGGAGCGTCAAGTATTCATTTTGTTGTTTTCTAGAAACTTGTACAAGAGTTAATACACAACACTTAAACATTTAGTACTTTTCTAGAAAAGCACTTGAAAATTTAAAATAAATTCAAAATATTCAAAATTAATTGATTAGAGCCATTTTAGGGTCATCTAGAAGAATAGTTATAAGTTTTAATTAACACCTTTTCAAAAATACACATTTTTCAAATTTGACAACGTTCGAAACAAAAAATTAATTAATAAGAAAAATGATTAATCAATTAATTTCAGGATTGGACACAAACTTAAGTACTAGATATACAAACATTAATCAATTAAAACTATAAATTAATCGACTAAAAGCCCATGTGGATGTTCTTAGACTTGGGTTAATCGATTAATAGATTAATTTTGGATTTCATGTTTTGGTCTAAACTAAAATGTGCAGAAATTAATCAATTAATTTTTTCTTCATTCATCAATTAACAATAGTGCATTAATTGACTAATATGAGCATTAATCGATTAATTTCAGAATTTTTAAACTGAATCGCATCTTTTCAAAATTATATCATTTCATTTGAATTTTAAACGTTTGATTTCGAACTTAAGGTGGTTATTAAGCCTCTAAACACTTTTTATAAATACCTCATGATGGTTTAATACTTATACTCTCTCTTGCTTTTTGCTTTTTATCATTATTGAGAATTGTAAAGTGATTTCAAAGCACTTCATTGCCAATAGCGAAAGTTTTTATGCTTTGCTTCCTTTGTGTTACTTATTGCAATTTCAAGAAAAGAGAAGTTTAAGGGACTAATTTTTGAGTTCTATTTTAAGCATACTTTCAATTGCACATAATCTTGGCTCTATAGTATTTGTTGTACTTTTTATATTCAGATTTTCATTTTGTTGGGTGCCTAAGTTATAGGCTTCTCGTTCTTCTCTGTTAAGGAGGAACAAAAGACCTTTTGAGGTTGTCCAAGAAGAGTTTTTGTACTAGAGGTACACCACCCTCGGATATGTGGTGTGGTTTAGTAGTTCTTGCATTGGCAAGGGTAAAATCCTATAGGGATAACTAGGTAGAGATTTTTTCCTGATTTGAGTTTCCACTTTAAATTCTTGTGTTTATTTGTGATTTGAATTTGTGTGGTGTGATTTTTAAATTTTTATTTTTATTTTAAATACAAATCACCTCCCCTCTTGTGCCAAGTTCAATTAGAAAATTAGACTCTTGTTCAAAAATCTAGACATCTGAAAAATCTTGAAAATCAAATTTTTAAGAAATTTATCAAGGAATGTGAGAGTGAACGTCTATTATGGGTTCTAGAAGATATCCTAAGATTGTTTGGAAGGTCTCGTACATTCTAAAAAAGAGAGAGAGAAAATAAAAGCACAAGTTTTTTTTTGCACAATGCTTCTTTTGAGCTTCTTAAGGCTTCTATCGAGTTTATAGCCTTGTTTGAACTTGCATTTTCTTAAACTTTTTTTAGTGCACCTCTGTCTGTTTCTTTTGCTTTTACTATGATCATCCTACATCACTTATTAGTGTCCAAAGAGCAAAAATATATATAGATAATTTGTTTGTCATTATCAAAAGTTAAAACTCAGTCAGCAATAACATGTAGTTTATGTTATCTCCTAGTGAGAGCATCAGTGGCCCTGATTCATTTTGTCTTTCCCTCGTTAAAGAAGATCTTGAATGTTTGTTGACCTAACCTTGATTGATTTGATTTGAGTGATCTCCTTAGGATCTCAAGGCATTGGACAGGGTAGCTTCTAAAGGGCTAGACACTTCTCATAGCTGTTAGCAATGCTCTTATATATCGAGAAAGGGTACACCTCTCTTGAGGGTCATGAGTATGATAAGTCTTTCCTTTAATCAAGGAGAGACTCATTGTGCTATGGAAGCACATGAGAAGGATACACCCCCATCACCTTCTCTTATGGAAGGATGATTTTAGGTGTCACCCACTGTTGCAAGTGAGAGAACAGTAAAAAATAGATAACGAACTAGGTATTGGGTAATGGGACTTGGGAAGTTGATTTAACCTTTACAGTTATAAACTTGTGCACCACCCATTTTCTTGATAGCATACACACTTGTCCTTATTAGGCTAGTTGGGGCTCATTAATATTTGTGACCCACTTTTAGATTAGGATACTGTAGGGTTTGCATTTCAAAACAAACTAGGAGTAGCAACACCTCCTAGAGTAGTACGAGGTAGTGGTTCTATCGAGCACTTTGACACCTAAAAATAAAGATGTCAAAGCTTGTACATTTAAGGTTATGCACAAACCTGCCCTCTGAGGTAATCCTAGAGTTAGCTTCAAAGTTTATTAATGCTTTCTACCTACTTAATTAAGCATTATGTGTAGCACGTTTTACTCCCAAGGATGACAACGACAAGGAGTACAAGCTGCTTAGGGAGTTTAGCTTCTTTTAGGGAGTTTATTGTTGGATATTTCTTTTTATGTTGTAGTTGTGGTAATCTTTGTGCCCTTAATGCAATTTGTTGTAAAGAATGTAAATACTAATCAGTAGACACTACTTAGTTTCATAAATATATGTTTTGTAACTTATAGATAGAGACTCCTATTTATAAGCATTGCACATATTTTTGTTGCGATGATGATGATGTGAACGGTTTAACTTTTGGTCTTTATGATATTTGCATTTGTGTCTTTTTTTATATATTCATGCTATGTTGAATGTGTCAAATGTAAAATGCTAAGTTAAGAGCCAGCTTGTGGAAATGAGTAAGATAATTGAAACTAGACTACTTCTCAACCCTAACCACCAGGACTTTCATGAAATCACACCCGTTAATTTTGTTCCTAACTAATGGAAGGTGGTGGGCGTGATATGGATCATACCAGCTGATGAGAGCCTCATCATAAGCCCTAACTAGCTCATTTTGATCCAAGAAAGAGAATAAAAGCTCCTGCATAACTTAGAAGAGGGCTTAATTGAAGGAATAAGTGTTCTCAGAAGAAAACATGAAATAAAGGTTAAAACTATAATTTTACCATTGCAGTACATAAACGGGATTTCTCAGAGACGAAACATAGGTCAAATGGTCTAAATAAGATAAAAAGCGGGTTGATTCAATCAGAAATGGGTTCATGTGCAAACTAGGAATTAAATGACATCTTGTAACCCCAAAACAGACCCGCTTAATTCAACAAGGTTTCGGTCAGGATAAAAATCAAGTAAACCCTCTAAAATTCATGGAAAAATATCCCCTAGGATTTAGAACATTCAATTTTGCCTTTGGAACCTAGTTTGACCTAGATTAGGGTCCTAGCTCATCAATTGACCTAATTTGGATTTTTGTGCAAAATGTCTAGTCAAACGTGATCAAACCTAAAATCCAACTTTACCATTGGATTCCATAGGTCAAAATTAGGTTTGTACCAGAATTTGGACCTAAGGGGAGGTCATCTTGACCTACTTTGCAAATTAGTATACCCAATTACATTTTGACCCTTATCTTTTGAAAACCATTACATAAACACCCCTAACTTCCTCGCCACTCTTGCAAGCAGGTCCCTCCGCCATTATTGGGGAGAGATCCTACTATGGTGAGGAATAGAGAGGGAATACTCTCTGATTCCTTAGAGATCTCCTCCCAAATTTGGAAGGGAGATTCTCTAAGGAATTCCCTTCCATCTGAACTCAATCCTGATCTAAGATTTGCACCCAATCTCTCCTGCGAACACACAAGAGATTTGGGTACTTAATGGTTTCCGTCTCCTGCGAGGATTCCCGCGCTTGGAAGCTTGGCTTCCAAGCATAGGAGTCCCTGCCTGTGCCTATAAATTAACCCTCATCTTCGGCTGCACCTCCTTAGCTCGACTTGGCCGAAATTCTACCTCAATTTCCTCTTCTCCTCCAGCCAAGGGGTCCAGCGAGTTCCAACGAGCCCCCTCCTCTTCCTCGTCGCTCTGCCACCAAACCAGTGGTAGAGCCATCCTCCTCATCCACCTCCACGTCGCGCAACACCCGCGTGAGCCGCCCTAACCCCGTCGTCGCCGCCGTCTTCCTCCACTGGATGCTTTCTTCTTCGGCAACAGTAGGTACTGCCAACCACCTTCTTGCCCCCTTCCTCCCCTTAGTTAGGTTAGAACTGCTCTTCTCTATCTCCTCTCTCATTTCCCTCATCTTATTTCACCAAACACTGCTCGACCGCCGCTGTTCACCACCATCTTCTTCACCTTCGGCCACCCTCCGACGAGATGCTCCCAACACTCTGCAGCCCCACATGTCTCGCCGACAACTGCATAGCCTCTGCCTCACTTCACTGAATATCCTCCGCTCATCCACAGACCCTCTACACCACCACAACAGCCCCCCAACCAAACCCATCCGGCCGGCCACAGGGCGACCTAGGAATGCACGCCTAGGCCACCCCGCGGCCTGCCACCTAGCGCCTCACCTTCGCCGTGACATGGCGAAGGTGCTCCTGTGGTCTGATTAAGCTGCAAGGCTCTTTTTGTGTTAGGCAGGTTTCGCGCTCCAGCCGCCATTAACGGTGACTCGAGGAAGTCGCAAGCTCGTCCCAGCCTGCAATGCTCCAGGAGCCCAGGTTCAGCTAACTTAGGGAGGCCTCGTGAAGTCATCTGTTCCAGAGAGTGGCGCTGCGAAGCCTGCAGTGCTGCAATTGAAGCACGGTCTCCTGCGAGCGCACGCGAAAGAACGGTGGAACAATAGTCCCACCTCCGTAAGCTGTAGGGTGCTGAAGGGGGTTAAATTGATTTTATGCTATGCGCTTGTTGCCTCCGATTACACTATACTCACCGCCTCGTCCGTGAGCTCACCACACGGATCTGGTGATTCGACTCGACACCGTCCTGAGCACTCCTCGTGCACCACACCCACGCCGGTGCGCCTGGACTCGGGCACGCGACCCGACCCGTTTACCCGGCTCTGGGAGAGCGTGCCGAAGAGTGATATACAGAGAGAGAGAGACGCGGGTGTGGGTAGAGGGGTAGGTTTTGCTCCTCTTTGGTTTGTGTAGGGAAGGCAGAAGGGAGAAGCGAAGCTGACACTAGCCGCTGCTAGCAAAGGAAAAGAAGAAGGAAGGAAGCCCTCACAGAGGAAAAAGAGAAAGGCAAGGCAGAAGGAAGAGGAGAAGGAAAAAGAGAAGAGGAACTGAAGAAGAAAGAAGAAATAAAGAAAGGTAAAGGCAAGCAGAAGAAGAAGAGAAGCTGAAGACAAGGGAAATAGAACCAAGGAAGGAAGAAGAAGAAGAAGAGAAAGCAAAGCCAAGGAGAAGAAGACCCGCAGAGAAAATGAAGGAGAAAGATATTGCAGGAGAAGAAAGAAGCAAGGAAAAAGAGAAGAAAGAAGAAGCACAAAGAAGAAGAAAGGAAGAAAATCAGAAGAAGAAGAACAAGGGAAACATCTTTTAAGACGTCTGATCCCATGATCAGACGTCCAAATTCCTTCTTTTTGCCACAATTGACTTTTAAACTCATGCATTTATATATTTTGAATTAAGTTTTGAGTAATTAAGTATTCAATTACATTCTTGAGATTAGTAATAAATTTCAATTGCTCCCTGTATTCGACCTCGGATACTTAGGTTTTTGAGTAATAAATTTTTATTTGTTGACAACGCTTGATCACCTATACTACAACATAACTAACTGTTAAAACACGATCAAGACGACGTCAACACTAGCTAGGTAGTTAGAAATAAATTTGGACTTGATACTATTTCACTTTTGGATAAGATAATATAGTTATGTCCTTAATAAGCCACTTGGCTTATCCTAACTTTGTGACTTACTTTCAAGTGAAGCAAAGGTTCAATGAGTTTCAACTTAGTCAAGGTGAAGCACAAGTGCAAGTGATGGTCGTCTTTCGCGGTATTTTAAAGATATGTTTGTTGTAGTATGTTGCGAAAAAAAATGATGATTAGTTTATTTTAATTTATTACTCGAAATTTAGAATGTTCCGAAGTCGAACTCAGGGAGCAAACTTAATTCTAGAAGCATACAAATTCACAATTAACTATAATGTACTAATTTACAAAAATTAAAGAGAGAGAGAGAGTGAACAAAAAATCCTTTTCTCTATTTTTTTTTTTCTTCTCTTCTCTCTTCCTTCTCTTCTTTCTACGCCCTTTTCTTTCTCAGTTGCCTTATCTGCCTCTTGCTACAGTGCCCTTGCAAGTTCTTCTCCTCTTGGCTTCTTCTTCTTCTCTTCTCTATTTGGCCTTCTTCTTCTTCTTTCTTTCCTTTGTGCAGCAGGCTTCCCTCCTCTTTTCCTTTGGCTTTCTTCTTCAGATCCTTCTTCTATTGCAGCTCTTGGCTGCTTCTTCTCTTCTTCTTTTCTCTGTTGTGCTCCCTCCTCTTCCTTCTTCTTCAACTTCTGCTACTCTGTGTGGCTAAGTCCTCAGCCACTCCTCCTCCTTTCTTCTCCTCCTGCTTCCCTGCACATTACAAGGTTAGGCAAAACCTAACCCCTACTCGCCCCACGTCTCTCTCTCTATTTCTCTCTCAAAGGTCCACTCCCAGAGCATTTGCGGGTATACGGGTCGGGTAACGCGCCCGGGACCAGGCCCACTGGCGTGCGGTGTGAAATCGCTTGGTTCGGGACAACTGGGTTTTATTGTTATAATGTTGTAGTATAGCCAGTTATTACCAACATTTCAAATATATAAATTTTTTACTCGGAAAATAAAAGAGTTCCCGAGGTCGAACTCAGGGAGCAAGTTGTATTCTAGAGATATACATGTTTCTTTTACAAAATAAAGAAAGAGAGAGGGAAAGAATTTGTTGTTCTCTTTGTTTTCTCCTCGTGATGTTCTTCTTTCTTTCTTTCTTCAGATCTCCTACTTCTTCTTTGTTCTGCAGAGGTGATGCTCCTCTTTCTTTCTTCATATCTCCTTCTTCTTCTTCCTTGGTTTCTGTCTTGGTCTCTCTTCTTCTTTTTCTGCAGTCTCTTCTGTGAAGGTTTCTTCTTGTTTTTCCTTCCTGCGGCTAAGTGTCAGCTTCTTCTCTTCTTCTTCAGCCAGGGACGTCACCCCTCCTTTCTTCTTTTCCCTTCAGGCCGTCGTCTGATTTCCAAATCAGACGACTTAACTACCTGTTGCTACAGTCAGCTTCCTTCTTCTTCCGCGGGTCTTCTTCGCCTGTGCCTGCACACTTCAGAGTTTTTCGTCAGAGGCAAAACCTACTCTACCCCCCCCCCCCCCCCCCCCGCGTCTCTCTCTCTCTCTGAAACCACTCTTGGGAACGCTCTCCCAGAGCTACCGGGTAACCGGGTTTGGGTCAGGCCCGGGTCCAGGCCCACCGGCGTGCGTGGTGGGCGAGGAGTGCAGGTCAGTCTTAAGTCGGGTCGGGTCGGGTCAGGTCCGCGGGGCGTGAGCGCGGACGAGACCGGGTAACCGGGCGGGTGAAGGGGACCTCACCCCGTGTGCTGAGGCAGTAAGCCTCCAGCACTTTTGCATATTATATCGCTGCGCCTCTTCAGGTTGTTCCGAGGTGGGACTAAATGTCCCACCTCAATTGCGTGCCCGCAGCGGGGAAATCAGCGGGAGATTGCGGCGTCACGCGAAGCTTTCTTCCTTAGCTGCGAACCTGGTGTTTTGCCAAAACTCCTCGCAAGGCCTGGGAGTTGAATCTGGGCTTGGCGCTGAGCGTGGCGCGCCTGTAGCTGCAGGCGGAAGCAGTTCCTCCTGCGCGGCAATGGCGGCGGAGGTCGGGTGATCTGTTCACAAGAAAACGGCCTCTCGGCCTAATCAGAAAGTGCCAGGAGCTTCGCCAGGGTGCGGCGAAGCTCGTGTGGGTGGTGGCGAGGCGCGAGGCGGCGTGTGAGGGCTGCCCTAGGTCGGACTGTGGGTCGGAGGATGGGTCTGTTCGGTGGGGTTGCAGAGGGTGATGTGGGGGAAGTGGCAGGGCAGAGGTTGATCAGGGTGAGGAGGCGGAGGTCCTGCGGTGGTCGGCGAGCCGTGTGGGTCGCTGAGGTGATGGGAGCGGCTCGCCGGAGGGTGGTCGGAGACGAAGGGGATGAAGGTGGTCAGGGTCGGTCGAGGGCTTAATTGAATAAATTGAAAGCGGGGAAAGAAAGAGGAGAAGAAGGGGAGTAGCTCTAGCTTACTTGCAGGGACGAAGGGGGAGGAACAGGGCGACAGTCGTATCGACTGTCGCCGGAGAAGACGATGCTCAGGGATAGGGGCGGCGGCGAGCAGAGAGCCGGAGAGGCGCCAGCTGGGTGCGGCGTGGCGCGGGAAGAGCAGGGGAGGAAGTCTCTGCTGCTGGTATTGCGACAGAGCGAAGAGGTGGAGGGGGAGGAAACCGCCGGAGCTGGTGAGCGTCTGCCGGAGGAAGAAGAGAGGAAAGTTGGGGATTTTCTCCGTCAGATCCAGGCTGCCCCGGTCGGTGGAGCAACGGGGGGTATTTATAGGGATCAAACAGGGAGGAAGGCAGAGGGAGACGACGTGTCTCCCTCGCCGGAGGATGGTCGGAAACAAGAACCCATACCGTCTGTGCGTTCGCACGGCCGGTATGGTGGGTTACAACGACCAGGGGGGTGTCCCTGCGACGGCTGACGACGCAGGGTACCCCCGGTTTACTTGCCAGGTCCCCCGCCTCACCCTGCGCGGCGCCATGCTCCGCGCAAGGTCGCCGGAGCATGGTGCTGGCAGGTTTTGCAGGGGGGACCTGATTGCAAAGAACGAAGGAGAGTTAGGGGCCAAAATGCGAGGGTTCAAAAGTTGAGGGCCAAAGAGTAAATATATGAGGACCAAAGTGTAAAGTCGGTCAAGGAGGTTTCTTCTTAGGCTCAAGTTTTTATACATGACTAATTAGGACCTAAGGAATCTGATGGTGAATTTCATTTCCATATTAAACCTTGTTTGACCGGTCAATTTACGCAAAAACCCAAATTAAGTTATTAATTGGGCATGGTTCTCAATGTAGGTCAAAAAGGGTTCTGAAGGCCAAATTGAAGGTTCTAAACCCTGGAGATTATTTTTCTATGAATTTTAGAGGGTTTATTCTATTTTTACTTTGCCTCGAACCTTGTGAATTGAAGTGGGTTGTTTTAGGGTTACAGAGTATCATTTAGTTTCTTGGAATTGCTGTAGCCCTTGCTAGATCATTTCATCCCACTCTTATTCTTATTAAGCTGCTTTGACCTATGTTTGTGCCCTGAATTACCCTGTATGCAGATTATACTGGTAAAATTGCATTTTTACCCCTTATGACTTATTTTCTTCTCAAACTCAGGATTCTCTGAGTTAAGCCTTTCCTTGAGATATGTAGGAGCTTTTATCCTTTGTATTAGGTCAAAATGAGCTAGTTATGGCTCATGATGAGGTTCTCATCATACCCCCATGCCTAGCTTTTGCTAGTCCCTTAGCAAAAACTTAAGGTTTCAACCCTTGTTCTAGACCATGAAGTTTTTAATAGTTTTAGATAAGTGCCTTTTTTATTTGAGCATAGATTAGGTTAGAATGCTGACCATAGGCCTAAAAGGTACTCTAGTACTAATCAAGATCCAAATCTGTCTAGCCTTAGCCTCAGTCTTTTAGCAAAGGTTTTTAAGGCCCACAAGAACTAACCTAAGGTTTATTGGACTTCGTGGTTAAAGCACCCGTGCTTGAAATGATTTTAGCCCTGGCTCAGTTCGCAGTGCGTTTTGTAAGAGAGAGATAGAAAGTTTTTCTGTTTGGAGAGTTTTCTCTCTCTTTTTCTTTTTAGTTCTAGCCTAGGATTGGCTTTTCAACACGGTCTGTATCAGATTCCTTGCTCCCATCATCAATCCTCAAGGGTTCCTGGCGATCGATGCTTCGAGATAGCACCGCCCATGGCAACCCCCGGAACCCTGGCTATTGAGATTTCGAGATAATCCCATCCATGGTATTCCGTGGCCGAATCCAGACCCTGGCAATTGACACTTCGAGATAATGCCATCCATGGAATCTGAACCAGCAGAGTGCTTACATGCCCCCAGTAGGATATGTAAATATCCTAAGAGACAAGCACCGAGGAGATGATATTTTGTTACGCATCTTCGAGGGGATTTCCCGCCTCTCCGCGCTGGGAACTCGTCCAAATCAACTTGTGTTGATCGGCCGCTCCTATTCTAGGTGTTCTTTTCAGATTTTTGCGACGCTTCTACGTGATTCTGATTTTTACGCTTACTGAACCAGGCTGTATGTGAGGTTAGGGTGCTTAGGTTACTGAGTCCCGTAAACCAAAAATTAGTTAACGAGGCCGAATACTCCCTAAGCCTTAGACCTAATACTTCAGCTTTTCATTTTCCTCAACCTCTTGAGGAGTGTCCAGATCTTAATGGGTACTAAGAGTCTATTCAAGAATGCCTAAGGTTTGCATTCTTACTAATCTCATTGTGCACTTTTCAGTTATTTTCTTGAATGAGGTCTAGAACTTAGGTTAATTCCTTAGTTCCTTACTAATGACTATCACCTTTTCTTATAATTTTGTGCTCCTTTTTCATTTTGTTTTTCTTCTCCTTCACAAAATTTCCTTCTCCTCTTTTCCTCTTATTCTTTTTCGAAAATTTTTTTTAATTTTTATGGTGTTTTTGGCATATGTGAATTTTTTTGTTTGAAACCTTTTCTTACAAGTTTTTGTACTTTCCTACCCCCCCATGCCTAAGATTTGCAATGTCCTCATTGTAACCTAGGGGTTTTTATTCAACTAAGTTCATACATTAGGATAGCTGTTTTGATGAGTCTCAGATGCAAGCACCTGAGGTGGAGTTGGCTGTCCTAAAGTGTGAACTTCAAGTGCAAAAAAACTGTCAGAACAAGTTTCAGGTTTTCAAAGAGAATGACGGGCTGCCTCCCGTTAAGCGCTGAGTTTAACGCCATCGGCTGGGCGCAATGAGCTCAAGGGGAAAGGAGGGTATAAGATGCCTCAGCCAAATTAGTAGAAGTTACATCAATGAACGGCTTGAGTCTCTGACCGTTCACGATGAAAGGTTCAGAATCGTGGCTGAGTGGACTGATTTCGATTGCTCCATTTCCAAAAACCTGTCGGACCAAATATGGTCCGACCCACTTAGATCTCAGTTTTCCTGGGAAGAGTTTGAGTCGGGCATCAAAGAGTAGGACCTTTTGACCAGGATGAAAGATCTTTCTCGAGATGTGTTTGTCGTGGAAGGCTTTAACCCGCTCCTTGTAGATTTGCGAGTTCTCGTACGCGTCTATGCGTAATTCATCGATCTCGCTGATTTGGAGTTTTCTGTGGGTCCCAGCCTTGGAAAGATCTAGATTACAGTTCCGTACTGCCCAATAGGCTTTATGCTCCAGTTCGACGGGAAGGTGGCATGCCTTTCCGTACACCAGTCTAAAGGGAGACATGCCTAATTGGGTCTTGTGGGCGGTCCTATAGGCCCACAATGCTTCCGGAAGTCGGGACGACCAGTCCTTCCTGTCAGGTCGAACAGTGACTTGCAGGATTTTCTTGATCTCCCGATTAGACAGCTCAGCTAGACCATTAGTTTGGGGGTGGTAAGGAGTAGAGATTCGGTGAGACACCCCGTATTTGGTCATCAGTGACCTAAACTGAGCATTTGTGAAATGGGTCCCCCCATCAGAGATTATTGCACGAGGAATCCCGAACCTTGAGAAAATGTGTTGATGAATGAATTTGAGAACGATTTTGTGATCACAGGTTCGGGTCGGTATGGCTTCAATCCATTTGGACACGTAGTCCACAGCCAACAGAATGTATTCGAAACCATCCGAAACAGGAAAGGGGCCCATAAAATCAATCCCCCAAACATCAAAGATTTCGCATACTAGAATCGGTTGCATAGGCATCATGTCGCGATGGCTCATGTTGCCCAAAGTCTGGCAACGACTGCATGCCTTGCAATGACTGTATGCGTCTTTGAACAGTGTGGGCCAGTAAAAGCCGCACTGGAGGACTTTTGATGCGGTTTTATGTCCGGCAAAATGGCCACCGCATGCCTGGTCATGGCAGAAAGAGAGGATATTGTTGACTTCCCCTTCCGGGACACATCTCCGGATGATCTGATCGGCACCTATGCGGAAGAGGTACGGGTCTTCCCAAATGTAATACTTGGCATCGGAGCGTAATTTGTCTTTCTTGGCCTTCGGCCAATCGGACGGGGTTTGATGAGATGCCAAGTAATTTACAATATTAGCAAACCATGGAAGGCTAGTACCAATAGTCAGCAGGTGCTCATCGGGAAAATGCTCAGTGATGGGTCCGGAAGGGTCAATTATTTCAGAAGGAAGACGGGACAAGTGATCAGCTACCACGTTTTGTTTTCCCGCTTTGTCGCGAATCTCAAGGTCAAATTCTTGCAACAGCAAGATCCATCGGATCAATCGAGGTTTCGCGTCCTTCTTTGCAAGGAGATGCCTCACAGCTGTGTGATCCGAGTATATGATGACATGGGAATCCAGAAGGTACGATCTGAACTTCTCTAGGGCAAATACTACAGCTAGCAGCTCTTTCTCAGTAACCGTATAGTTACGCTGAGCCTCATCGAGTGTTTTGCTGGCGTAGTAAATGACCACAGGTTTCTTGTCATTTTTCTGCCCCAAAACCGCTCCTACAGCGAAGTCGGATGCATCACACATGATCTCAAAGGGTTGAGACCAATCAGGGGACTGTAGGATCGGGGCTTGGGTGACTCGGTCACGCAGGATTTCAAATGCTTGAGTGCATTCCTTGGAGATTTCGAAGGGAACATCCTTGGAGAGAAGAGTGGTCAGGGGGCGTGCGATTTTTGAAAAATCAGGGATAAATCGTCGATAAAAACCGACATGCCCTAAAAAGGATCGGATGTCCCTGATCGAGCTAGGCATAGGAAGGTGAGGAATCAGATTAACCTTAGCTCGATCCACTTGGATACCTTTCTCCGAAATTGAGTGTCCCAGGACAATTCCCTCAGGCACCATGAAATGGCTCTTTTCCCAGGAAAGAACTAAATTCACATCGATGCACCGCCTGAGTATCTAGACCAAGTGTTGGAGGCAATCGTCGAATGATGCTCCGAAAACTGAAAAGTCATCCATGAAGACTTCCAGATAATCACCTACCATATCTGAGAATATGGCAAGCATGCATCGCTGAAAAGTAGCGGGTGCATTGCAAAGACCGAAAGGCATCCTTCGGAAAGCGTATGTTCCGAAGGGGCAGGTGAACATGGTCTTTTCTTGGTCCTCAGGATGGATTGCCACCTGGTTATAACCGGAGTACCCGTCAAGAAAGCAGAAGAACCTATTTCCCGCTAGTTTTTCGAGAATTTGATCAATGAAGGGTAGTGGGAAATGATCCTTCTTCGTGGAGGAATTGAGTCGACGGTAATCTATACAGACTCTCCACGAGTTGGCTAATCGGGTAGGAATGATTTCTCCGGTCTCAGTCGTTATAGTGGTGAGTCCTGCCTTCTTGGGCACGACCTGAATTGGGCTCACCCAACGACTATCGGAGATCGGGTAGATGATTCCGGCATCTAACCATTTGATGATCTCCTTTTTCACGACCTCCTGCAGATTGGGGTTTAAGCGTCTCTGCATTTCACGAGAAGGTCGTGTGCCCTCTTCTGAATAGATATGATGAGTACAATAAGAGGGACTTATTCCAGTCAAATCATCGAGAGTCCATCCGATGGCTCTGCGATGTTGCTGGAGGACAACAATCAGACGGGATTCCTGTTCAGGACTGAGGTTGGAATTGATGATCACAGGAAGGGTCTGATTAGAACCCAAAAAGATGTATTTTAAGTGAGCAGGAAGGGGTTTCAGTTCGAGGATGGGGTTTTCAGCAGCAGTGGGTGGTTCAGTATAGATGTGAGGTTCAAGGGTGGGAGTTACTGGGTTGTTCACATCTGGATTTGACTCCTCTGTTTGCGGGTCAAGATCCTTCTGTGGTTGATGAGGCGTACTCAAGTCATTCTGGAGGTGTGATTCATCAACCAAAGTCTTGATGTCACAAATTTGCTCGATGACGCCGCAATTAATTCCTTGTTGGGCCTTAAATATATCAATTTTCAGTGTTTGATCTCCAAACTTAAGCTCTATTTGGCCCTCCTCACAGCTGATGTTGGCTCTAGCAGTAGCCAAGAAAGGTCTCCCTAGAATGATTGGTGTATCCCTAGGGTTCTCAGGTGCATCCATATCTAAGACTATAAAGTCCACTGGAAAATAGAAATCCCGCACTCTCACGATAACATCCTCGAGAATCCCTTTTGGTGACTTTATAGATCGATCTGCTAATTGTAATGTCACCTCGGTTGGTTTCAGCTCAGATTCTTCTAGATGGTCAAGTAAGGATGTGGGTATCAGATTTATAGATGCACCCAAGTCTAACAATGCTCTATCAAATTGGGTACCACCTATCTTACAGGAAATCAGGGGAGTTCCAGGATCTTTTGCCTTGGGTGGGAGTCTACTAAGGATTACAGAGCTGGCTTGCTCTGACAGAACAATTGGGCTCCCTCCCTTGGTTCGCGGCTTACGCTGGGGTGTACATATATTCTTTAGAAATCGTGCGTAAGCTGGTACGTGGCGGATTGCATCCATCAAGGGGATGTTTATGTGGACCTGCTCAAAGAGCTTGACCAGGTCCTCCTCAGGGGCCACGGGTTTGGTGGTCTTCTTTCCCTTGGTCAGGGCCTCGGGAAACGGGATCTTGGTTGGTTCTTCTAGGATAGGTCCAGGTTGTGGATCTGGAACAGCGGTACCTTGGATAACTATCCTAGGGTCATGGTTATCAGGCTGGGAGTGGTTTGGATAATGCGGGTCTTGAGTTGTCTTACCACTACGTGTTGTTACAGAATTTAATCCGGCCTGATTTTGGTTTGGGTTTGGTAGGAGGGGTGGCTGCTGCTGAAATCCTGCATAAGAAGTTGAGGCTTCCATCTCGTCTGGAGATGGAGCAGTAGGAGCCTGATAAATCCATTGGGCGTGGCCTAAATTTGGATTCATAACGCGCTTCTGGGTTGGCACGTTATTTGGGTTAGGAAGAGGTTGGGAAGGGAGTGTGCCTGGCTGGCGAGAATTTGCCAACTGGGCCAGTTGAGTTTTAACTTCAGTAAGCTCGCCCTTGTGCTGTTTTTGAATAGCCGCATTCGATTTTTGAATGTCAGCCAGAGTCTGAAGGATTAAGGACATTTGATCTTGATTTGGCCCTGATGGATAAGTAGGGTTGGGCCGAGGCTGAGGCGGCTGGTAGTGATGAGAGGGCTGTGGGCGGGACTGAAAAGGTGGTCTTTGGGTTTGGGAATTTCCCGCCCACTGAAAATTGGGATGGTTTCGCCATCCAGGGTTGTAAGTGTTGGAGAATGGGTCGTTCTGGATGGCGTTGAGGTCCTCGCAGGTCTGAGGAACCTCCTGAGAATCAGGGAAAGGAGGAATGGAGTTCCCCCGGCTGGTGTAGAAAGGATCGGATGATCTTCCAGTCCAAGAATCAGATGGGGATGGATATGGATCCATCCCAGGGGAGGATCGGTGGAGGATGTTTTGCACAGTCTCCTGTGTGGAAGGAGGTTGTGCAAAGGAGTTACGCGCAGAGGTGGCTCGCTGCAAGTGCTGAGTCAGCTCATCCACCTTCTTTTCAATGATTGAAACCTTGTCCAATCGACTGGCCATTAATTCCAGGTCGACTGATGCGGACAGGCCCTGCGTCTCATGTGCTCCCTTAAGATTCGTCGCTGCGCGGGTATTCGTCCTGTCGAATAATCCCATGGAGTCATTGTTGATGGAGTTCTCGCACATGTTTTCGAGAATCTCCCATACGGTGTCTTCATGTTGACCCATGATGTTTCCTCCGCAAGTTGCATTGACGAAAAGGCGGATGTCCTCACGGAGTCCCTGGTAAAAAGATTGGACTTGTTCCCATTTAGGAACTCCGTGATGGGGGCACTTTCTCATGAGATCCTGAAAACGATCCCATGCCTCATGGAGAGGTTCTCCTGATTGTTGAGTGAAGTGTGTAATCTGATGGCGCAAGGCGTTGGTCCGACCAACGGGAAAAAACTTTTTCAAAAATTCGGATTGAAGTTCTTCCCAAGTGTTGATCGGCCGGGTCTGAGTTTGATACCAATGGGCGGCCTTGTCCATAAGAGAAAAGGAGAACATCTTCATGAGAAGAATATCCCGATTTTGCGCATCTGATCCAAAAGTGTGGGCCAGATGCTTTAGCTGTTTGATGTGCTGGAAGGGATCTTCAGAATTAAGCCCATGGAATTTAGGTATAGCATGAATCATGTTGGGCTTTAGTTCGGAATCAGGTCCTCCAGTCGGGATTCTGACTCGAGGCTCAATGGCCACCGCAGCAGGATTGTAGTGGTCCCGCATCATAGGACGCTGTGGTGGGTGCACGAAGTTTTGGAAGAGGTCATTGAGTCGCTGGAGCTGGTGTTCCAGATTATTTTCTTCCTCAACTGGCTGAGCCATGATGGGGGAAGAAGAAGAACTTGGTTCTGAATCAGAAGAGAGAATAATGTGAGGGTGTTGCTGCACAAACACGGGCGTCGAGGCTTGGCCTTGACGAGAGTGAATTTCTAATGGAGGTCTTAAGGGTGGTCCTAGGGACCTCCTTCCGTACATGCACAGTTGGGAGAGGTAAGTTTAGAAGGTGCTGGACCCAATCAAGGCACCCAAAAATGTGTTGGGTGACTATAGAGGTACGGGGCAGATGGACCCCTTGATCAGAAAGATCGTCCACCTGAGAATTACCTGGGCAGCCAGAGAGGGAGAGTCCCGTGAAGACCCCTACACGGTAGAGCGTCCCCACGGGTTACAGGGTTTCCCCCACCCGACCTCTCTTGTCACTGCGGTTCCAGGTAGACCAGAATGGGGATCTTGACCTCTTAAGTCTACCAATTTTAAGATCAGGGTGCTTAAGGTTTCACTTGAACTTTAGTCTTTTTAAGTGCAAAGAGTGACCTAATTTAAGGTTGGTTAACCCAAAGGGGTCAACTTTACCTCTTGTTTTCTTTGAGAGCTTTTTGGGTCCTTTCTTTTAGGGTTCAAGTGTTTAGAGAGAGCCAATTGTTTAGGATTTTTCTTGTTAATTATTTTCAATCAATGGCTTGGGCACACCTCTTTTGGATTTCCTCAATTCTTGATTAAGGGGTGTGTCTCTACTGAAATCCTAATGTTTGACCTTATGTTGGCTCTACTTGGTCCATTTAACTCTTTGTTGGGCAATTAGGGCTCAAGCAAGAATGTGTTAGCCCTTAAATACCCTTAATAGTGTGCAGGAGTGATGAGTTGAAAACATGCAACTCTTTATGGTTACTAAGTATGGAAGACAGGTTAGCCACATATTGCTTGTTCTTTTCTTTTCTTCCTCTTTAGAGTTTAGGGGTTAATAGTGAGAGGAAAAATTTACCTGTCTTCGGAGTGGTTGTCGTGTGGTTGCTTGTCTTCTTGAGTTCCTGTAGCTGCACAAAAGAGAGGAGATTATCAGAAATTAAAAGAAACAGGAATGTTTACCTCTAGAATAGCCGTTGCTCCCCGGCAACGGCGCCAAAATGAAATCGCTTGGTTCGGGACAACTGGGTTTTATTGTTATAACGTTGTAGTATAGCCAGTTATTACCAACATTTCAAATATATAAATTTTTTACTCGGAAAATAAAAGAGTTCCCGAGGTCGAACTCAGGGAGCAAGTTGTATTCTAGAGATATACATGTTTCTTTTACAAAATAAAGAAAGAGAGAGGGAAAGAATTTGTTGTTCTCTTTGTTTTCTCCTCGTGATGTTCTTCTTTCTTTCTTTCTTCAGATCTCCTACTTCTTCTTTGTTCTGCAGAGGTGATGCTCCTCTTTCTTTCTTCATATCTCCTTCTTCTTCTTCCTTGGTTTCTGTCTTGGTCTCTCTTCTTCTTTTTCTGCAGTCTCTTCTGTGAAGGTTTCTTCTTGTTTTTCCTTCCTGCGGCTAAGTGTCAGCTTCTTCTCTTCTTCTTCAGCCAGGGACGTCACCCCTCCTTTCTTCTTTTCCCTTCAGGCCGTCGTCTGATTTCCAAATCAGACGACTTAACTACCTGTTGCTACAGTCAGCTTCCTTCTTCTTCCGCGGGTCTTCTTCGCCTGTGCCTGCACACTTCAGAGTTTTTCGTCAGAGGCAAAACCTACTCTACCCCCCCCCCCCCCCCCGCGTCTCTCTCTCTCTCTGAAACCACTCTTGGGAACGCTCTCCCAGAGCTACCGGGTAACCGGGTTCGGGTCAGGCCCGGGTCCAGGCCCACCGGCGTGCGTGGTGGGCGAGGAGTGCAGGTCAGTCTTAAGTCGGGTCGGGTCGGGTCAGGTCCGCGGGGCGTGAGCGCGGACGAGACCGGGTAACCGGGCGGGTGAAGGGGACCTCACCCCGTGTGCTGAGGCAGTAAGCCTCCAGCACTTTTGCATATTATATCGCTGCGCCTCTTCAGGTTGTTCCGAGGTGGGACTAAATGTCCCACCTCAATTGCGTGCCCGCAGCGGGGAAATCAGCGGGAGATTGCGGCGTCACGCGAAGCTTTCTTCCTTAGCTGCGAACCTGGTGTTTTGCCAAAACTCCTCGCAAGGCCTGGGAGTTGAATCTGGGCTTGGCGCTGAGCGTGGCGCGCCTGTAGCTGCAGGCGGAAGCAGTTCCTCCTGCGCGGCAATGGCGGCGGAGGTCGGGTGATCTGTTCACAAGAAAACGGCCTCTCGGCCTAATCAGAAAGTGCCAGGAGCTTCGCCAGGGTGCGGCGAAGCTCGTGTGGGTGGTGGCGAGGCGCGGGGCGGCGTGCGAGGGCTGCCCTAGGTCGGACTGTGGGTCGGAGGATGGGTCTGTTCGGTGGGGTTGCAGAGGGTGATGTGGGGGAAGTGGCAGGGCGGAGGTTGATCAGGGTGAGGAGGCGGAGGTCCTGCGGTGGTCGGCGAGCCGTGTGGGTCGCTGAGGTGATGGGAGCGGCTCGCCGGAGGGTGGTTGGAGACGAAGGGGATGAAGGTGGTCAGGGTCGGTCGAGGGCTTAATTGAATAAATTGAAAGCGGGGAAAGAAAGAGGAGAAGAAGGGGAGTAGCTCTAGCTTACTTGCAGGGACGAAGGGGGAGGAACAGGGCGACAGTCGTATCGACTGTCGCCGGAGAAGACGATGCTCAGGGATAGGGGCGGCGGCGAGCAGAGAGCCGGAGAGGCGCCAGCTGGGTGCGGCGTGGCGCGGGAAGAGCAGGGGAGGAAGTCTCTGCTGCTGGTATTGCGGCAGAGCGAAGAGGTGGAGGGGGAGGAAACCGCCGGAGCTGGTGAGCGTCTGCCGGAGGAAGAAGAGAGGAAAGTTGGGGATTTTCTCCGTCAGATCCAGGCTGCCCCGGTCGGTGGAGCAACGGGGGGTATTTATAGGGATCAAACAGGGAGGAAGGCGGAGGGAGACGACGTGTCTCCCTCGCCGGAGGATGGTCGGAAACAAGAACCCATACCGTCCGTGCGTTCGCACGGCCGGTATGGTGGGTTACAACGACCAGGGGGGTGTCCCTGCGACGGCTGACGACGCAGGGTACCCCCGGTTTACTTGCCAGGTCCCCCACCTCACCCTGCGCGGCGCCATGCTCCGCGCAAGGTCGCCGGAGCATGGTGCTGGCAGGTTTTGCAGGGGGGACCTGATTGCAAAGAACGAAGGAGAGTTAGGGGCCAAAATGCGAGGGTTCAAAAGTTGAGGGCCAAAGAGTAAATATATGAGGACCAAAGTGTAAAGTCGGTCAAGGAGGTTTCTTCTTAGGCTCAAGTTTTTATACATGACTAATTAGGACCTAAGGAATCTGATGGTGAATTTCATTTCCATATTAAACCTTGTTTGACCGGTCAATTTACGCAAAAACCCAAATTAAGTTATTAATTGGGCATGGTTCTCAATGTAGGTCAAAAAGGGTTCTGAAGGCCAAATTGAAGGTTCTAAACCCTGGAGATTATTTTTCTATGAATTTTAGAGGGTTTATTCTATTTTTACTTTGCCTCGAACCTTGTGAATTGAAGTGGGTTGTTTTAGGGTTACAGAGTATCATTTAGTTTCTTGGAATTGCTGTAGCCCTTGCTAGATCATTTCATCCCACTCTTATTCTTATTAAGCTGCTTTGACCTATGTTTGGGCCCTGAATTACCCTGTATGCAGATTATACTGGTAAAATTGCATTTTTACCCCTTATGACTTATTTTCTTCTCAAACTCAGGATTCTCTGAGTTAAGCCTTTCCTTGAGATATGTAGGAGCTTTTATCCTTTGTATTAGGTCAAAATGAGCTAGTTATGGCTCATGATGAGGTTCTCATCACGGTGGTGGGCAAGGAGTGCTTGGTCGGGTAATCGAGTTCGGCCCAAGCCCGCGGGGAGTGAGCGCGGGCGAGGGCGGGTGCGAGTGCGTGGTGCGCTGCGTGCATAGGCGAGGGACCTGATCCCTGTGTATCGAAGGCGATAAGCGTAAGGCACTTTTTCAATTTATTCGAAGCGCCGCACTCAGACGTTTACGAGGTGGGACTAAAAGTCCCACCTAAATTTCGTGCCCTCACCCGCAGCAGGAATCCTCGCGATTGCAGTGATACGCGAGCTCTCGCCTTCGATTTGGAACCTAAGGCCATGCGTAAGTCTCTCCCGCGCGGCCTGGGACTCCCACCTGGGGCTACAGAGGCCTGGAGCTGCTAGCAGGCTTGCTCCAAGCTCGACAGCAATGGCGACGAACGCTCGAGACCTAAAAGCAGCAATATGACCTTGCAGCCCTGTCAGACTATCAGAAAACCTTCACCGTATCACGACAAAGGTGAGGCGAGGGTTGGCTGGCCACGGGGCGGCCTAGGCGTGCGTGCCTAGGTCGCTCTGTGGCCATGCGGATGGGTTTGTTCAGGGGGAGGTGACAGTGGTTGGTGCGATTAGTGGAGGGTCGTAGGGTGATCAGTGGGTGGAGGTGTAGCTTCTGAGGTGTTTGGCAAGGTGAATGGGTGAGTGGAATGAAGGAAGAACCTCGCCGGAGGTCTGGCTGGAGGTGGAGAAGGTGGAGATGGAGAGTGGATGTCGAGGGGTTGAAACAACAAATTAACAGGGGGAAGTAAAGGAGAGAGTAAGAGAAACTTAGCTATGAGTCTAGAGTGATGGGGGAGGTGCGGAAGTGGCGAGCGGCTGGTGCTGTCGTTGCTGGAGACGAAGGTGCCAGGGGAGAGAACAGTGACGAGGAGAAGGGGTCAGAGAGTGCTCGCTGGTATGGCGCGGCGCTGCAGAGGATGGCAGAGTTAACCCTGCCACTGGTATGGTGGCAGGGCGACGAGAGAGGAGAGGGAGAGTCGTTGGAAGCTCGGGCAATTGGCCAGAGTTGGGAGGAGACGAAGAGGAGGGGGAATCTCAGGCCAAACGAAGCTTGTCGGAAACAACAGCCCCTGCCGCTCCTTAAATAGGTGTTGGCAAGGAGGGAAACACAAGGAGGAGGCGTGGCAGGCCATCAGAGATATGGCCGGAAAAGAGACCCATGCCTCTCGCGCATTCGCACGAGAGGTATGGGTGTCGGTAGGGCATGGGAGGGGGTCCATGCGGAAGAAGACAATGCAGGAAACTCTCCTCTCGTTTCTGGGGCCGGTCCCCATACCCTTCGCGGCGCCATCCTCCGCGCAAAGTCGCTGGAGGCATGGATTGCTGCTGTGGGTGGCAGAGGAGCCGGTTTGAAAAGAACGAAGGGAAAGTTGAGGGGTTAAGTGCAAGGGTTCAAAAAGTTAAGGGTCAAAAAGTAATTCTTGAGGACCAATTTGTAAAGTAGGTCAAGGCAAACTTTCCTTAGGTCCAAATTTTGATACAACCCTAATTTGGACCTAAGAAATCCAATGGTGAAGTTGGATTTTAGGTTTGACCACGTTTGACCGACTAATTTGTACAAAAACCAAAATTAGGTCAAAAATTGGGTATGGTTCTCAATCTAGGTCAAGATAGGTTCCAATGGCCAAATTGAAGGTTCTAAACCCTAAGGGATATTTTGTCATGAATTTTGGAGGGTTTAATTGATTTTTATCTTACCTGGAACTTCGTGAATTAAAGCGGGTTTGTTTTAGGGTTATAGAATGTCATTTAATTCCTAGAAGCCGCTATAACCCTTTTCAGATCAAATCATCCCACTTTCTCTCTTATTAAGCCCATTTGACTTGTGTTTAGACCCTAGAAATCCCATTTGTGTACTGCATTGGTAAACTTGCAGTTTACCCATTGTGAATTGCTTTATACTCAAATTTATAGTTCTCTGATTTAGGCTTTCCCTTAGGTTTTGTAGGAGCTTTTGTATATTTATTTAGGTTAAAATGTGCTAGTTAGGGTTCATAATGATGTTTTCATCAGCAAGGAATTAATGAAGGTGCATAGAAAGAGCCTAACTTAAGCAAGGTATGGTTATGGAAATGCTTTGATGTGCATTTTATCGGTATCTTTTCTATGGAATATGATCTTATGGTTATTCCTTAATATTTATTTATTTCACCATCCATATTGCATTGTAACTTAACAATAAGAATTCAAGCTCATAATTAGACTACCCAAGCAACATTTAGTAACTCAATTCAAGTTACTACTCGAGAACCTAGCTATGATAAGTTCAAGAATTGTAGGACATGACAACTACCTCAACCTAAATCTATACTTGTCACAAGGGCCATTGCCTTGACGTAAATGAGGGAAATCTCCTTTCATTGACACCATTGGTCTTAGTTTTAGTGACCACCATGTTTACAAATAGCTATCATTCAAAGGAAATTAATCGCTACCACTTCTCGGAGGTAAAAGTTACGGTTCCATTTCTCCTTTCTTTTACCCATATAGGAGAAGAAACATAGACGTGTGGGAGAAGAAATTTCTAAGAATTATATTCAATGAAACCTACTTCAGTTGATTCAATCCATGTTGAAACCTTGAGGGAATCTTTGTTCTTATGAAAGTATCATATTTTTCTATTGCTGGTAGACTTGTTAAAGGTCCAGGTTATGTTAGGCTATAAATTGGGCCGATTAGGTCAACCTTAGAAAAAATCTCGATCCAAGCCTGCCTTAACCTAGTTTGCAAGTCGAAATGCTTAGTTAGATGCAACAAATATAAGTTGGGTTGACCTATAAGCTGAAGTCTACTTTTTTATAATCTATAATTTTTCTAAAAATTTACTTGATCAAACATATATCATGCATTCAACTTATTGATTATATCAATTTAATAAACACTAACTCAATTTCATTTTACATCCATCTATCTAAAATAGAGAAAACTTATCAACTTTGTGCTTTATACATATTAGATCTCTTGACACAATGTGGCATATGATGGGCATCATAAGAGGATAACCAAATAGGTGGCAAGGAGTAGGTGGTAAAGGAAACAAGAGAGGTTTTCTTGGAATTGGGGGAAAGGTTTCTTAGGGCTTAGTTAAACCTTGACTAGATCGGGCATAATTGGGTTGAAAAAGATAAAACAAAGTCTAATTCATGGGTGAATAACTAAAACATGGGTTGGTTCAATTTGATGGTTTATTTCCAAAGTTTATATGTAACCTATTGGTCCTCAGTTTTAACTGCAATTGTAAGTTGATCCATGTATTCAATTCTTTTTAGTATTATTTGTTTTGAGGAATTGATTTTGTAAGTGATAGAATTATGGGATAAATATTGGATTGTAAAATTTTATATTTAAAAAAAATATAAGTCAAATCTTAAGATATTTAAAAAGATAGGTGCAAGTATTCTTTCATACAATCCGAAGAAAAATTCATGGTACCTTTTTCCTGAAGTTAGATAATCCTAAAATTAAGAATTCTATCGTAATAATATTATAATTTAAAATTAAAAGCTCTAAATATAACATAAACAACACATTCCCTGCTAACAAAGAGGGACTTTGAAAAATTGAAGTACGGTGGAACTAACGTCAAAGTCGAAGAATCACGTGCTGCACCTCACTCCAACTAAAAATCGTCAATAAACAGAAGCAAGCGACGATCTTCTCCTCCTCTTGGCCGACGACGTGCCCCATCGATCCCCTCCCGACTGCAGTCTCCTGACATCTCCTCTATTGAGAACCCGGTAGTGGACGGCAATCTCAGCACCAAGACCACCACCACCGCGCTCTTCCTTCCATTCCATTCCATCCTTCCTCGTTGTCGTCGTCCCCAATGGCTTCCTCTTCACCAGGCGACGGCGGCGATTCCTCCTCCTCGTCCCTCTTCGAGGGAATGGTGCTCTTGGCTCCCTCAGACCTCTCCCCATCCTCACCTCCTCCGCAAAAATCCTCACCCTCCTCCCAACAGCCGCCCCTCGACGAGGATCTCTTCTCCGATCTCACCCTCCTCACCCCCTCCGACCCACCGCCAACAACACTGCCTCCTCCATCCGCGCACGAACCACCCGACGCTCGCAATCACGGTCTGGTGTCGCGCCAGATCTCCAGGAAGAAGAAGAGGGCGGGCGTGAGGATCGGCTACGCGAGGGAGCCCCCCGCGGCCGCCGCCCCGCGAGACAGAGGAGACGGCGGCTTCTTGCCACGAGGACTCGTCGGCCCTCCTCCTCCTCCTCGCGATGACGACGACGCCTCCTCGTCCATCTCCAGCGCTTCCAGTTTCGCTGTTCCCGCGCCGACCGAGCCCTCTCTCGTCTCCTCCTCCTCCTCCTCCTCCGACGAATCCCCTTCGTTGGTCCAAGAAAAAGACGTAACGCCTGCGTCGGGGGTGCCTCCTGAGGCCAACGATACTCCTAGTGATGAGGTCATCACAGAGGAGGCGCCCCGATCTGCCGTGAAGGTGGAAGTGGTAGAATCAGCGGACGATGTTGTTGAGGACCGACGACAGGAACAGGAGGTTCTTGAAGGGGATGAAGAAGTAGAAGAGGAGAAGGTCGAGGAGGTAGTTGTGGTGACGTGTAAGGAGGAGGAGGGGGTTTCGGTCGAGAAGGATGACGCGTTTATTCTGACGGAGGGGAATTTGGAGCTGATCAGAGCCCAGATCGCCCAGAGGGTCGATGAGATACGGGAGATGGCCGCTTCGGCCTTTGCAAAGCAGAAGGAATTGGCGAGGAAGAGGAGGGAAGTGGCAGAGAGCGCCAACTCTGCAGCCACGAGGTACAAGGATCTGGAGAAGCAGTTGGAGGACGCATGCGAGGCAGAGGATTTCGAAAAGGCCGAGAGGGTGAGCGAGGACCTTGCAGCCGCAGAGAAGGAGAAAGATAAGCTCTTGCGCGTGTTGAGGGAGGCCGAAGTGGAATGTGATTCCATAGAATCGAGAATGCGGGAAGTCTTCCAGATGCAAGTCGCGGCGGAGGAAGAGGGGGCACAGCTACTAGGGCAATTTGCAAAGGTTTGATGATTGATTTAGATTTTTTCTTTTTTAATGATGGTCTTAAGATAGAATTTGGGGAATTTTGAAATGAAGTAGAATATCATTTTTCCGTTTTAGAAAAAGGGTAGAATATCATCTTTTTTCTCCTATAGAAAAGCAACAAATGAAGGCTTCCCTTTATCTCATGAGAAGCAATAAATTTCGTTGGCGCATGCATTAGTCATGAGATGGAAGAATGGCAGCTAAATCAGAAGGATGCAAGGAAAAACAATAAAAGCATAGGTCATCAGGAAGATGTAAGAAATCAAAGAAAAAAAAAATGTAAACACCCTATGATTTTCTTGGCTCAGAACAAAGTAGTTCCTCTAATCCTCTGGTAAGGATTTGGTGGTGCTTGGTTGTGATTCTTGTGAAAGAAGGTATGTGGGAGGTCAACTAGTCATGGATGAGAAAGATGAAGCCCTCTTTATTCCAAGACTAGTCTGAACCAGGGACGACTTTCTATAGAAGGGGGAGGAAAATGTAAGGCCTTGAGAGTGGCCCCTTGGAAAAACCAAACAATGATCCTCTAGGTAGGGAAAGCAACAAAGCTGTAAGCCATCCTAATCCACTTCACTTTCCTCTTAATTTTGGGGATACCCACCTAGTATGTGACAGTTTGAATTTCTTCTCTTTAGAGACATCAAATATAGTTTCACTTGGTTTCCTTTTATCTGTTTTGCTATCCCTTAGATAGGAGCTTCGAGAATGTGTACTATGAAGAAAAGTGAGATGTTTATTTGATAGAATCCCCTAAGTCATCTAAAGGGCTTTATGTTTCTCAATGTTTGAAATATACCTCAGAATCATATTACTACCATGAAGGTGGAAGCTGATTTGTTCTTGAATCATGCCTTTTATGAACATGGTATCCCTTCCCCGCTCAAAAGATGTTTTTGGTGATAGATGAAAGATTTCAGTCACATCTATAGTACCGTTGAATGTGGTTGAGAACTACAAAATCCTTTGCTATTTGTGGCTATCAATATCGAGGGTAACAACCTTGAATGAGGGCCCTACCTCATGAACCAAAAAGTGAAGATCTTTTTTTCTTTCCCCTTGAAAAAACCAGAAACTAAAGATCTTAAATAAATAGCTATAGTGCAGACCTTTGTGGCAAGGCCAAGTAGAAAGCACAATGTGACACATTCTCTTCATATGGCCTTAACCCTTTGAATAGAGCTAGATGGACCATAAAGCTTCCAGAATCCTTGCCTTTTCAAGCTTGTACCTGAGGGCTGACCCATTAGCATGCCTTTAATTCCAGAAGGAAGTCCAAAAGGACTCCCAAGATGCAAAGTCAACCCACCAGATGCCATAAGCCCCCTAAATTTGTCTTGTGAATTTGCATTTAAAGAAGATATTCTCCACATTGTCTATGATTTGAGCCCTAAAACACCAAAAGAGGACCTTTGTTGCAGCCCATGTCGAACATAATTCCTCAAATGACAATTCTCCTTTACAGGAGCCCAGCAAAGATTCTAACTTTAAGAAGGCTCTTGAAATTCCATATCAACCTAAATTTCTAGTAAGTAATGGATCTAACTATGGTGGATGGAGTCTTAATTTCCTATAGGCTTTCTGTACGTAAAATCTTCATCTTCATAAACCAAGGAATCCGTCCCACTTGCCAACTCCATGTTTGTGATTAACTCCAACCGAAGGAATCATCTCGTCGACTATCTGAGAGTGAAATTACAAAAACTAGGGACAAAATCCCCTTGATGCCACCATTGGAGAAACTCCTGTTGGCCTCATTGTATCAGTTGGCCTCATTGTTCATTGCGAGTGCAAATAGGTGTAGAAAGTTATCAACTAAGCAACTAATCGAGGACAATTTTGTCCTTCTAAAAATATAACTCCTTCCTTGTGCCAAGAAAAGACACAATTTTTTTTTCATTTTCCCACATATTTGTCATTCCCTAACAAAGACCAAAAGATCCTTTAGTTGAAAGTCACTGATGATCTCAATTGTCACATTTCAAGCAAAGGCTCTTTGTCACATTTCATGACACACTTCCACGTAGATAACAACACATTAGTGGTCCTTAGGTGTTTTATACCTAGGTGCCCTTCTTTAATAGTTGCATAGACTTTCTCCTATGCTACTAAGAACCCTACTATTAGGAGATACAAAATTCTTCTAGAAGAAATCTCTTGTTGCTCATTACAACCTCCTGTCAACCTTTGCTGGCATCCTAAACATTGGAAGGAAATAAATTGGAAGTGATGAAAGCACACACCTCAACATTGCCAATCTACCACTACTGGATAGCACCTTAGAGGCTCAACTAGATAACCCCTGCCTCTAATCTCTTTGGCAATGGGGTCTAGTCCCGAGTAGTGATTGGATGATTCAACAAAGGAAGACCAAAATAGGAAATAAAGAAAGATCCATGGTATATGTTAGGACCTAAATCAATTAGTTATTTGATTAGTTGTTTACTATATTTAGGTCGTGGTTATATTTAACAACTGCGTTATTATGTTTTCATGTATGCTCTTGCCTCTCTCTATATAAAGAGGGCTAGGGCCTCTCCTTTTATCAATAACAAAAATCATATATTCCCCCAAATTTCTCCACATGGTATTGGAGCCACCGGTCTTGGTGGTCTAGGGTTTAGAAGAAGAAATTCTGGAGGGGGGAGGCCCCCCGGCAGCACTGCCATTCTCCAGCGAGCCACCGGAGAGGCTTTCTCCTCTCCCTAACTCTCTTCCTTTCTCTTTTCTTTCTTAGTTTCCTTCTTCAGTTACTGTTGCTCACCACTGTTGGAACAAAATTGGCCACTGGTGCCACCACCTACCTCAGTCCGGCGAAGGACCATTACGGTGGTGGTTGCATCAACCGTTGCTATCGGATCGACCCCCTTCGGTGGACCTCTGATCGACCATGCGTTGGTGAGAAGCTAGAACATGTCTGGTGCCGTCCTTGAGGAAGCTTTGGATCAGAGTTTTGGGTCAACAAATCACGTCTGTTCGAAGATCTGGAAGCATCATCGTGTTCCTTGGAGCCTACGTACGGGACCAAGGCGGTTCAGATCTCCTCTGGCTCACCGGAGCACCATCATTGACCTCCTCGTCATTGTAGCGCCGCCCACAACCAAAAACAAAGGAGAAGAGGGAGTCGATGATGGCTCTTCTCCTTTCCACTGTGTTGTTGATGTTGCTGCTGCTTCATGCCCAGCAGAGAAGAATATAGGCGCTGGCAGAAGAAGAGAAGGATCTTCAACTAAGGGTTTGGAGGAATTTTCATTTAAGAAAAGAAAAAAACATTTATTAAGGGTTATTTTATGATTGAGTCCATCTTTCTGTTTTCCTTTAAAGTTAAGTCTTTTATTGTTGGGGTACTTGTTTGTAACCTTTCAAGGTATTGAGTTGTCTCAGTTGGGTCCTTATATGTTTGAGTGGAAGACACAATGAAGATGGGAGCATCCTCAAGATGTTAAGAGTACGTTTAGTATCTTCCGCACCTCAAGAGAAACCAAGCGTAGACTGGCTTTGTGAGAGCATACAAGAAGAGACACCCAGGGTTCAAGACACGAAGAAGGGACTATCATGTTGATAAGAGTTGATCTTCACTACCTTAAAGATCCAAGTCTTTGCCGTCTCCTATGTCTCAACTTGTGGGGGAGTGTTAAGAAATAAATTAATTAGTTATTTGATTACTTGTTTACTATATTTAGGTCATGGTTATATTTAACAAGTGCTTTATTGTGTTTCCATGTATGCCCATGCCTCTCTCTATATAAAGAAGGCTAAGGCCTCTCCTTTTATCAATAACATAAATCATATATTCCCCCAAATTTCTACACTTGTAGAAAATGGGCAACAACTTGAGCCTCCTCATCTGTCATCCCAAAGACTATGAAGTTAGAAAAGTTTGAATTTTGGAAGTTAATTTTAAGTCCAGAGGTTGCATTGGAGAATTCTAGAAGCCAACCAAGTCAACACATCTTTTTTCGTAGAACCGTAAAGGATAATTATTGGAGGTTAGTAGTCATCTGCTTCATTCCAGGCAAAAGAAAACAAATTACATAAAGTTTATCCAAGAATTGAACAAAGTGGATGCCTCCTTAACAACATTTTCAACCCAATAAGGCTCCTCTTTGAAAATGAGAAAGACCCCAATACTGGGTAACAAGTAAAATTGAGAGATGATTTGGGGGAGAGATGAGTGGTGAGGGTGGGAGCATTGAGAGTGGTGGGGGCTGGACCATGGTGGAGCGACACCAGAGGGGTGTGTAAGGGAAGAGCGAGGTGGCTTGCTATCGGTGTTGAGGGAGGGGGCATATCGTGTAGGATGTTAGGGACCCCGTTCGGTGTTTGACATGCGGTGGAGTCAGCCACAAGCATGCTGGGTGCCATTGGGGGGGCGAGGGACGTGTGGTGTTGGCGCCACCTCCGCCTTCATTAAGGGCTCCTTTCGAGGTTGAGGTGCCGTGGTTGGAAGAGGTTCGCAAGATGGGCTTTGGGGTGTCATTGGGGTTGGAAAGGGACGGTGGTGATTCAAGGGTGGAACAGGTGGCAAGACGGGCTTTCGCAGGACGGAGGGGTGTGTGGTTCCAATTGCCCAATGTTGAAGGCCTTGACGTGGAATGCGAGGGGTTTCCACGAACTCATGAGGGCCTCCTTAGGGGCTATCTGCGCTCTTGGGGGGCCTCAATCGTGATGCTACAAGAGAATAAGCTGGAAGCTTGTGACTCTCGACTGTGGCATGAGATTGGAGGGACCTCTTTTAGAGGTTTTTTGGCTCGGCAGTCCGCTTGTCGGTCGGGGGGGATTCTTCTTGGCTAGTGGGACGATCTTCTACAGATGGAGGAAATGGTGGGGAGGCATGTCGTTACGGTGTGCCTCAAGAGGAAGAGTGATGGCTTTGGCTTCGTGGTGTTAGCAGTCTACGTCTTTGTCGATGAAACAGCCAGGGCAGAATTATGAGAGGACCTGGTGTAGGTGGTCGAGCACTTCCAGGGGACCCCTTGGCTATATGGGGGTGATTTCAATGTTACACTACGATGCGATGATTGGCTGGAGGGATGGGGAAGGCAAGACTGAGGATCGGAAGCCTTTGTGGATTTCATAGCCTTACATGGGCTGCTCGATTTGGTGTCGGCCTCGTGTGGGTACACATGGAGAAACTCGGTGGGCCAGAAATCTAGGATTGATTGGTTTTTGTGCTACACCCTGATGGTAGAAGCTTTCCCTCTTGCGGGGGTAACCCCTCTTGACCCTTCTTGGACCACATGTCGTTGGAGTGGAAGACGAATGAAGATGTTAGCTTTAGGACCTACTTTAAGTTTGACAAGTCCTGGTTGTTGGAAGAGGGATTCAAACAACTGGTGGAGAAGTGGCGATCCACGGTTAGCATAGGGTCCACGGTGACGAAGTTGGAGAACGAGCTAAGGGAGCTGTGGGTGTTCTTGAGGGTCCACAGAAAGGAGATTTCAGCCAGAAGGAAACAACGGAAGGCATCAACGCTAGCAGGGGCTGAACATATGAGGGTCGTTCAAGAGGAGGACAGGAAGGCGGAGGTGAGCTGGGTGGTTAAGTCTAGGCAAAGGTGGCTGAAGGAGGGGGACTCGAACGCAAGGTACTTCCATCTTATGGCATAGGAGGTGGAATATGATTGACAGACTAGTGGTAGATGGAGAGGAATTCTCTAGTAGAAAAGAGATAGCAGGGGCGGCAGCAAACCACTTTCGAAGATTTACGGGAGTGAGAGCACATGGAGGATGGAGGTGGATGGGGGCGGACACTTGGTGTATCTCAAAGGTGTAGGCAGATGGCTTAATCTCTCGCTTCACAGAGGACAAGATTAGAGGCACATTGTGGGGGTTGAATGTGGATGGGTGCTCGGGGTCTGATGGCTTCTTGGTGACTTTCTATAAAGAGTTTTGTCCGATGATGAAGGATGTCATGCAGGTCATTCGGGAGTTTGAGGAAGGCAATAAGGGCATTGACAGGCTCAATCGGTTCTATATGTTCCTGCTGCCAAAAGAGGGGGTAAAGGTGATTAAAGAATTCAGGCCAATCACTCTATCGAATGTCATGCATCTCATCATCGCGAAAGCCCTAGCGATTAGATTGCTTGTCGTCTTGGAGGACCTCATCTCGTCGGTACAGATGGCCTTCATCCTTGGTAGGAATATACTACATGGTTTTATCGTTGCATCAGAGATCTTGGTACATTGGAAGAGGGAGAAGAAGGCCTTCTTGTGGAAGGTGGAATTTAGTAAGGTGTATGACTCTTTGCAGTGGCCTTTCCTTTGGACTTCCCTGGTGTTGAGGGGATTCCCTTAAGGATGGATTGACTGGATGAAGCAATGCGTCACTACATCATCTTTTTCGATCTTGGTGAATGGAAACCTGACAGGAGGATGGATACAACCACGCAGAGGAGTTAGGCAGGGGTGCCCCCTTGCCTTGTTACTGTATTCTAGCGAGCGACGCACTGGCAAGGGCTACTTTTAGAGCCTGCGGTAGAGGTTTGTTTTTCAGTTCTTCCGCACAGCAGGTGGAGGTTTCGATGTTACAATATGTAGATGATACCCTGTTTTTCGTGGATGGCTTGCTGGAGGAGGCGAGGAGACTATGCTTGTTGCTATAGGTTTTTGGGGAGGCTTTCGGGCTGTAGATCAATCTTTAGAAATTCAGCTTTGTTCCGGTGCAAATGGAGGCTGAGGAGGCTAGGACCTGTGTGGGGGCCTTGGGCACGTCGATTGCCGCTCTGTCTATGTCATACCTGGGCCTGCTCCTATTGGATGGCTGATTAAGTGTGTGGAATTTCATCTCGCTGGTGGAGCGGGTTGAGAGGAGACTAGCAGGATGGTCTTCCAAGATGCTATCTTGGGGAGGCCACCTGATTATAGCGAAAGCGGTCCTCGTGCTATCCTGATGTACTTCATGTCTATCTTCAAACTACCCAAGAAGGTGGGGCGAAGACTGACTGGGTTGATGAGGGACTTCTTCTGGTCCAATTTTGGGGAGTCAGGGAAGGGCGCAAGACTGGTGGCGTGGGAAGAGGTTTGCAGACCTGTTAAGGAGGGTGGGCTTGGAGTACGGGATCTGGAGTCCATGAATGACAGCTTGTTGACCAAATGGATCGATTGTATGATGGGTTGCAGATCGGGCCTGTTGGGTAATGTGCTGGGGGCATGCTATGGAGGATTGTTGGACTGGGCGAGGTTGCTGGAATCGGGACGAGGGGCCTCCTTCTGTAGGGGGTTAGCATCGGTGGTGCCAAAGGTATGAAGCTTCTTCTTTCTGCTGGTTGGCATAGGAGATAGATTCAGGTTCTAGACGGACGACTGAACCGGGGATGATCCCATTGCCTTTAGATTCCCGAGGCTCTTTATGCTAGTGCAGGATAAGGAGGCCTTTAGATTCCCGCGGCTGCAGGAATATATGGAAGGCAGATTGTCCTCTGAAGATCAGGATTTTTGTGTAGCTGGTGAGAAAGGGAAGGATCATAACCAGAGTCTAAAGGGCTAAGTGGGCGTAGGAGGACGTTATGTGGCCCTTGTGTCAAGGAGGTGAGGACCTTAACCACCTTTTTTTTGCTTACCCCTTCTCGGCTTGGGTGTGGAGTCGCCTAAACTTGGGTTGGATGGACTGCACCAACCAGGAACTCTTCTATGCATCCTTCAGGAGGGGTAAGCTAGCCACGGAGCAGTGTGTGTTTAGATTGAAGGAGATTGTGAAGGTGCTAGCGGTATTTTGGGGCATTTGGCTAGGGAGAAATGTGACGGTGTTCAGGGACCAAACCCCCTGTGGAGAAATTTGTTCTGTTTATTTCGGCAACAGTGCACTTTTGGGAGTCTAATTTGTAATGTATAGTCACTTCTAATCCCTGCGTCCTCTGAGCGTTTTCTCCTTAATAGATGGGGGGTTATCGCAAGGATAACCACCCCTTTTCCATTTAAAGAAAAACAATGCTCCTCTCCAAACACTGATTTGTTGTGTTGCAACCAAATAGCCTAGAGCCATGCAGTAGGTTTAATCCATGACGAAGTATCGATCTATATTCCCTTTTGATGGGTCTTCGAAGGTCACCAAAAGATTTGTTAGTGTAGGAGGCGCTACTTAGCCATAAATCATTCATCGCGTAAGAGGGTAGAGCAACAATCCACAAGCATACATAGAGGAAAACGAGGGTTTGGTGACTCAGTTCTACCACAGGGGGTGTACGTCTAGGGGGAGGATGATGCTCCCAACTATGCACTAGAATATTTGGGGATTACTTAGTGTTTACATGATTTTTTTCTTCTTTGAGGTAGGAGAGCTCCACTCCAGAGGGCCTCCCTCCCTATTTATAATCTGGGGGAGTGAACCCTCACTCAATGACCCTAGTACCCCTAGTTGCCAGGCTATATGGTAGCTGTTAGGGCGTAGGTGGGTAGGTCCATCTTACTGTATCTTCTGCTCATGCTGCGCTGAATCTTTTGGCAGGTTGGGTAGGTTTTGGTTGGGATCCGGCTAGCCTGAGGTGGGGCGGGTCGAGTCGGTTTCACCTGTACACCCTATAGTCAGGCAGCCGGATCCTCTATCGGGTCATGTGTAGAGTATTGGATCCGAGGGTAATTTTTTCCCTTCATCATATGCCCCCACTCTCTAGCTAGTGTGAACTGCTGAGAGTAGTGAGAGTGGCCAAAACTCCACTGTAGATGATGCCCCTAGATGTTCTTTCTGTTGTACTGCAGTGGGGAGAGCATCTATGATGGAGTTGAGCGGCCTTCTTCTGCTTGTAGTTGCTTGGAAGTATGAGCCTGGGCTAACGCCAGTTTTTAGGAGGCAGTGTTGCTTGAACGTGGGGCATATTTGCTTGAGATTGCGTCGGCCTTAGGGGGACATGTATTGAGGCTAAACGTGGGGCGTGTAAGCCTGAGTTTGAGCTGGCCTTATGAGGCAGCATTAATTTTGACATGGGGCGTAAGAGCCCGAGTCGATGCTGGCCTTAGGAGGCGGCATAATTTTGGTGAGGGGCATGTGAGCCCGAGTTAGTGCTGGCCTGGGGTGGTGGCAGGAGTTAGGCGTGGGGCGTATTTCCTTAGGAGGCGACAGTTCGCCTAATTAAGACATTGAGGCCGGTGTTAACTGTTGTTGTCGTGAGAGGGTGTGGTTTGAAGTGTTGGGCTTTTCTAAAAAGGCATGAAAGGCTTTTCGAATATCCGTCGTGTAATAACTCGTGGGGGTCCTTGACTGGCGGTTTTATCAGTGTGTTTACGCAGCTGCGGAATCCGTGCCAAATCTTGGGGATTCAGTTCCTTGGGAATTGGCGATCCACATGGGAGGTAGAAAGACATTACCGACCTTGGGAGACCGTGAGGTAGGGCTCTAAATAGAGGCCTAATGTGGGCCTTGCTTCACCGCCTTTCATCGTCTTTGGATGCGCTTGAGGGACTTAAGAGTCGTGGGGAGGAACGTTTGTGACTCGTTCGTTCGTTGGGTAGAGCTCTATCGCCTAACTTTTGCGTGTTTGGCGGAGCAGCCAAAGAGTGGTTATATGCAGCTCTTCAGACGGGGGTGAGCCCCTTTTCATGCCCTCGTTTCAATGCATGGGTTGAGGTAAGGGTTTTTATCTTTTGATATGCCTATTGCAGCTTGTCCTCCCTTTTGCGTGCTTATTTTGCGTTGTTTCCTGGTGCAGGCTTCTGGAGGTTTTCTTTGCTGGGCGATATCGGATGTCGCGGTGGCTTCTCCCGGCCAGGGGCTCATCTCGAGTGGGGGAAGCTTGTTCGGCGAGGCGTGAAGAAGCGGGCCTCTTGCTCATGATGAGCTCAATGGGAAGCGGGCGGCTAGCCGAGAAGGGGGGGAGCAGGCTCCCTCAAGGTGCCCGTAGGGTGAAATCGGCGGAGCGTCTGCTGAGAGGGAGTCAGTCGCGTCCATCTTAATGGACCTAGTCGAGGGTAAGACGGGGTCGTTCCACTGGGGGCGTCATCCCCTTCGGTCTTGTGTGGAGAACTCACCGGACGCTGAGTCACGGAGTTGCTGCCTAGAGGTTGGGGGAAGCATGCTCCTTTAAGGAGGCTTAGTGCCTCTCTGGTGCCGCTCTATTCCCTTTGTGACTTCGTGAAGGCAGAGCAGGGGTTGCTGTTGCTAGGAGCTCCTCTTGTGGGAGTGCATTCACCCAAGTAGAAGTAGGGCAGGGCTCGCTGGCACGGACGACGCTTACCTAGGTAGTTGTGCTCAACTGGCTATTCCTGCATGAATGACCTACTGGAAGCCTTACGGCTTTGATCACGTGGGGTGCCTCATTGATGTATGGGAGGGTAGGCCGCATGGCTGGGTTGTTGCAGCCTCCAAGACTTGCCGTTCCGCCTACGGAATTCGTCAGTCAGTCCTTTGTGAATAGGACTGAGGGGGAGTTCACCCTGCCTGAATGGGGTCTGCCTTGGGTGAGCGGTGCTGGCTGGGAAAAGACGAACCCTTTGTCGAGGGGTTGGCTCAAGCTGCAGGGCTTGCCAGTCCTGATGCTGCATTGTCACCTGTGTTACTGAAGGTGAGTGGGATTGAAGACCTGAGGCGAGGTCGCTGAGCCGTGATGACCAGCGTTGGCTTTTCCCTTGTACCAGTTTGCCTTTTGCCAGCTGTGATTTAGCTAGAGACAATAATCCAGGGAATGTAATAGTCGATGTTTATTGTAAAGGAAGAAATTTTTTGTTCCTTGTATGGCCTGCTCATTTGCCAAGCGTGAAAATGTATTTTTTGCTTGGGATTTCATTGCTCGCACGGGTTATGGGAATCGTGTTTTACGAGGTTTAGCTTGATCCCTTTAGCTTGCTCGAACGACTTGGCATAGATGGTTCTCCTATTACTCTTCGACTTACCGTTGGTGGGGCCTATTGGGATGCTCGAGAAGAGGGCCATCCGCGGTAGTGGCTAGGCGCCTATAGCTTGCATCGTGAAGTTGCAGGCGATTTATCTCCATAGAATAGTTGGGCTAAGGGCGTTTGCTATGAATGTCTTGCCTTTGATCGACTTTCCTTGCGAGGTGGCGATAAGAGGGGGGGAAGAGTCTCGACTCGCCTTGTTGGTTTTTGAAGTGGGATGCCCTAGTCCATTGCGCGTTCCTCCAGGGGTTGGCTGCTTACGAGGGCTTGCCTTAAAGGGTGATTGAGAAGGGGGGCCGACCTCGAGGGGTGGCCTCGATGCGCAGGAGCCCAAGCTTGTGTCATTATGCGGCATTGTTTCACCCGGGCGACATGGCGCTATGGTTCCGCTTCCTCACCATTCGCCAGTGTGGCGGTCGTTGGTTGAGGAGGCCCGAACCCTCACCATTCGTTTTGGTGGGCAGATGCCTCTGAGGGTGGGAGGATCAAGATTTTTGCTAGTGGGCAGTGTGTTGAACTTTAGGGTGCATAGGCCTGAGTCCTTGTCGGCCTAAGGGGCTGGCATCGTAATCGCTGGAACGTAGGGTGTGGGGGCCCTGGTTTCGCCGTTGTCTTGGGTTGACTTCCCTTATGGGGTGGAAGGAGGGGGTGGAGAGTCCTTGCTTGCCTTGGCGGCTTTTGAGTAGGATGCCCCCGGTCCTTTGTACACTACTCGGAATCAGTCGCCACTTGACGGGGTTTGCCCAGGACAGAGTTAAGAGGGTGTTCCAGCTCTGTTTGTGCCGCCTGGATCCTTCTGTCCAGGTGGCCGAGGGCTAAGGGGCTATGGCTGTTTTGGTGATGTTGTCCATTTGTACCTATGTTGAGAACCGTCGGGAGTGGGGGCTTCTTTTCTTAAGGCATGCCCCCTTATCTGGGGGATGTTCAGTCGAGTCTCCTGGGAGATCCTTGGTTGGGATAGGTCCGTTTTTGACGGTGCTCACTGCATGTCCCACGTGGGGATTGGTTTGAAGTGTCCGATGCAAGAGCGCCTGGGCGCCTATCCTTCACGAGGGAGCCCTGAGGTAGTATCTGCCAAAGGGGCTTATGGGCGTGCGCTGTTTTGGGGCTGCCGCTTCCCTTGCGAGTCGTGCTCGTGATAGGCGTCCAGGGGAGCCGATTTTGAGAGTTTTTCGAGCCTCGGCTTTGGCCTTTTGTTGAGGCTGGATAGTGATCGCCCGAGTGGGCGGATCCCTTGCCTGGATGAGGTATGTGGTGTTGTCAGGGTGGGATCAAGTAGCCGAGGTTGGAGAACCTGGCCAAAATCCTGTAGGGGGTAACTCGGATCCGGTTGTTGAACCGTGATTCGTCACCTCAGCCTCTTTGGGAAGGCGAGGTGGCCCATCTATGCGCAGAGGTGGTTAGCCATTCTGCTGTTGGGCCCGCTCTTATCATATGTGAACGAGGGACGATTGTCGCTGTGGCCGTGGGGTGTGATACCATCGGGTGTATACTCGTCTAGCCGTGCCTCCAGAGAGGGTAGGTGCAGGGGGATTTCTACATGGGTTAACCTTTGGGAGTGACCGTTGCCTGGATCCTCCAGTAGAGGGTGGCTATGAAGTGGGGTCGACCTTGGAAGGTGGTGACGAGAGCCAAGAGTGGGTGCTCGGACTCTTGTTGGCGAAGGTCTAGAAGTGCGCCAGGCGAGGCTTGGAGTATGGGGGTCCAAGCCCGTTCTAAGGGTGCTGCGTTACACAGGGCCCTAAGGTCCCGACTCGACTTTTAGTGGCCAGTATGGTGTTTGCTAGGTGAGATGGCTCGAATCCTCGCCATTTGCACCAGTGGGTAGATGCCTCTATTGGTGGAGTGGTCAGGGTTCTGCCTACGGGCGGCGTATGGAACTTTAGGGTGTACAGGCTCGAGTACTTACTTGCCCGGGGATTTAGTGTCTTAGTTGTCGGAACGTAGGGCATGGAAGCCCTAGTTTCGCTGTTTTTCGTAGATGGCATTCTGGTAGTCAGTGAATGGGGTGCGAGCGCCTATGCCAGCCATTGAGGGTGGCTGTGCCGGCCATAACGTGCGGCAATGTCCAGGGTCGGGGGGTGGGTTCGTCTGACCCCCGACCAACTCGGGGAGATGACCTGCCAATTTGGAAAGGTGATGGTATAAGAGAGCATTTGGCGGGTTTGCTTGAATACGCACCGACCTTGTGTGGTGGAAAGATAAGAGACATCGGAAGCGTTCACTTGGGTTTGTGTCGGCCTGAAGAGGCGGCAACACATGGGATGCCGGACGTGTCCATCTGAGTTATAGCCTTCCTTAAGAGGTGGGCTTGCTGACCTGAAGAGGTAGCAATACGAGGAACGTTGGATGCGCCTGTCCAAGTTCTCACCGACCTTAAGAGGTGGGCTGGCCGGCCTGAAGAGGTGGCAATAAATGGAACGTCGGACGCGTCCGTTCGAGTTCTCGCCGGCCTTGAGAGGCGGCTTGCCAGCGTGAAGAGGCGGTGATAGGTAGAACGTTGGACGCATTTGTTCGAGTTCTCGTCGACCTTAAGAGGCGGCAATACATGGAACGTTTGTTTGAGTTCTGGTCGGCCTTAAGAGGTGACACGCTGGCTTGAAGAGGCGGCAATAAATGAGATGCTGGATGTGTCCGTCCAAGTTGTAGCCGTCCTTAAGAGGTGGGCTTGCTGGCTTGAAGAGGCAGCAATACGAGGAACATTGGACGCGTCCGTTTGAGTTCTCGTCGGCCTTAAGAGGTGGGCTGGCCGGCCTGAAGAGGCGGCAATAGATGGAATGTCGGATGTATCCGTCAGAGTTCTCGTTGGCCTTTAGAGGCGGCTTGTCAGCCTAAAGAGCCGACAATAGGTGGAACGTCGGACGCGTTCGTTCGAGTTCTCGCCGACCTTAAGAGGCGGCTATACATGGAACGTCGGACGCATCCGTCCAAGTTCTCGTCGGCCTTGAGAGGCAGCTTGCCAGCTTGAAGAGGCGGCAATAAGTGGAACGTCTGACGCATCTGTCCGAGTTCTCATCGACCTTAAGAGGCGGCAATACATGGAACGTTGGACGCATCCGTCCGAGTTCTCGTTGGCCTTGAGAGGTGGCTTGCCAGCCTGGAGGCAACAATAGGTGGAACGTCGGACGCATCTGTTCGAGTTCTCGTCGGCCTTGAGAGATGGCTTGCCAGCCTAAAGAGGTGGCAATGGAACGTCGGACGCATCCGTCTGAGTTTTTGTCGACCTTAAGAGGTGACTTGCTTGTCGAAATTTCATCCCGACCATCTTCTGAGGGCGAGTCGCCAGGCGAGAGCAATGGGCGGTCGCTTCCCTCTGCGGGTGGTTGCCCTTCGTCGCGAGGGGTAAGGCCCCGTCCTTGCTAAGACAGGTTGGGCCTGTCGCTATTGCCAGGGTAGGATATGGGCCTCCAATGCCGATTTTGGTGGTGGCAGGACTGCTCCTCGTATGGCAGGGTCTGCACTTGTGAGGGATTTTATTGCTCCGTTCGTGCTCGAGGGGTGGTCTTGCCATCTTCGGGACTTCGGGGGGACTACGCAGTTCCCGACAGCCTTAAGAGGTCGCTTTTGGGTGCTTTGGACCCTTGGGGGGGTGGGGTCGTAGCCCTTAGACTTTTGGGGAGATTGAGATCCCCCTCCTAGCCCTCGACAGGCTCGGATGCGTTCGTGAGGGAAGAGTAGGAAGCGGGGAATGCCACGGTTGAAGAGTCCGATCGCGATTTCGAAGTCGCTTGGCAGATCAGCCAGGTTAGCTCCTTACTGGATTGCACGGACTTGGCTCCTCTTTTCCTTCTCCGCGAGGGCTTCCCGGGTATGAGCCTGACTCTGGGGAGCTTACGCCGCATCACAGCTTCTTCGTGTCCGGTGCTCCTCCTCTAAAGGAGTTAGGCTCGTGACGGGAGGTCTTGGCAGTGGGCGCGTACTGGTGGTTAGTTGGGTGTTCCGCCTAATTCTACTGTCAACCTGGCCGCCTTAGGTATAGCAACCAGGTTGAGTTGCCCGCCCCTGTTCGAATTGTTCGGAGGAGGGCCGTTCCTTCCCCTCTCCCTTTTCCTTGATCGCCGAAGGTCGGTGATTGAAATGGTTATCGGGAGGAGAGGGGAGCAGTCTCTTTGTCGCGACGATCTTGGACGCTCTACTGGATTCCGCGGGAGACTTGGTCGTATCCTCCTTGCCTAGATAAAAGTTGGGAGAGAGGTACCTAGAGAGAGTTGTCTCAGAAGGAGGGGCTCGGATGCCTGGAGTGATGTCGGCTTGAGGTTACCTTAACCTTTGTGCTGGTGTGCTTAGGCATTAGGAGGAGAGGACCTCGGGTGGCACGAGCGTCACCACTGGAACTTGGCGGCGATGTTTGTCAGGCGGGGGAGCTGGGGTGACGTCACCCGTCACCCCACCCGACCCTCAATTTAGCTTGGAAGACTGCATCGGCCACCCGCGGTCGTTTGGGTCCCTTCTCGGGGTGGTCCCTCAGGCTCTTGGCAAGCCTCCCATCCTTTCGCTCGATCGAGCCTTGGGATAACGAGCCTTAGCTTGCGGGCCTGCCCTCTCTTAGCACGCCTGCTTGGCCCACGACCAGGGGTTGCATCCTTTCGAGGGCTCCTCGGCGGGGTCCGCCTCGATGACCTTTGGTGGATCGATTTCCCTCAAGCACGTCCACTCGGTGCATGGCCAAGGGAGTGCGTTTCTTGAGGAACTCCTTTACGCAGTGTGGCCTACAATTGTGCAGCGTGGCCCACAATTGCGGCCCTCTAGGGGTCGGCCGCTGCCTTGAGAGAGGAAATCACTTGCGGAAGGAACCCTATTCGTAGGCGGGCATGGGGCGCCTGTCTGGGAGTATTCTCACCTTCAACGGGGCCGCCGCCGTCGTCGTCGTCGCACCTCTTGGTCGATCCACAGGAGTTAACTTGCTTCGTGGTCTCTCATTTGGTATTTTGGCGTGCGGTCTAGGGCATCGCGCCCGTGCTCGCGAATCGGATGGCCCGACTTGGGGTGCTAAGGGTCCGTCGCCTCATGGTCTCCCTTGTCAGAGTGCCAAGCCTCGAGCTAATGTGAGCAAGACCGAGCGAGCTCGGTCTTTTGCCATTTGACTTCTGACAGCCTCATGAGGTTGTCCTCAGTCCCTAAGCGCTTGGCGAAGTGCTCCCAAGACCTGCTTTTTACATCCTCAGAGGAGCTGTTCGGCTGGCCAGGCAACGATCCGCATGCAGGCTCTTACTGGGCGGGTGCCGCTAGAGAAGCCTGGTGGGATCTCCTCTTGGGATGGCCGAGCGTCGGCTTGCCCCGAGGGTGGTTCCTAAGGGAGTGGTGCATGAGCTAGGGTTCACTGTCCTTTCGCGCCAGGCCTTGATTGGCTCTCCTAGTGCTTGCAAAGGTGGACCTCCAATTTCTCTCCTGAGTGGGTAGGTGGTATGTGTAGGGGCGTATATCTAGGACTGTTGGATTCGGCTCTTGGTCCCTCTTCACTGGCCTGTGCCTCGGGGAAAGGGGGGTCCAGCTTGGGGGACCTCAGGCGATGGGCTGAGGTCAAGGTTTGAAATGCCGATTTCGACGTCGTGTCGATGAAATTCTAGGTGTGTATTTCGTGGGCATGCTGAAGGCATGTCGTGGAAACACCTATTTTTCGATGGTCATGCCGATGGGCATGCCGACAAAAAAATCACATAAATACTCAAAATGATGTTAAAATACTCAATTTTTTTATGTAAAATCATATAAATACTTAAAATGATGTCAAAATATTCGAATTTTTCTGTGTGTGTTTTTCTTCGGTCAAACCTGAACTCTCCTGCTTTCCTTTTCAAATTGGCGCCTTCCAACTTTCAGCGCACACAACCTGGATTTTCAACCTCGTGCTTCCAGCAGTAGCAAGTTTGTCGGCACTGGCGGCATGTCGCCTATATCGTCGGCATGCCGTCGGCACCCCTGTAAACCAATACCTACACTGTGTCGGCATGGCCTCCTTCCGAATATGGCCTTGCTGATGGCATGCCGGTGGCATTTAAAACACTGGCTGAGGTCACTAGGGCGTGAAGACGCTGCGTTCCGATCGGGCCCCTCCGAGGGGAGGGAAGTTGCGAGTGGGATCGTGGGTGGTTTGCAACTATCGCCACAGTTTTCGCTCAGGGGGTCGAGGCAGGGCTCCCGAGGGGCCCTTGCTCCCAGTGATCGGATGCTCTGAAGAGCGATGGCTCTTTTGTTGACGCTTCTCACAGACGACGCCATTTGATGGGCCTCCGAAGGCCACCAAAAGATTTGTTAGCGTAGGAGGCACTATTTAGCCATAAATCATCCATCGTGTAGGAGAATAGAGCTGCAATCCACAAGCATATACAGAGCAAAACGAGGGCTTGGTGACCCAGTTCCACCATAGGAAGTGTACATCTAGGGGGAGGACGATCAGTGATTTAAATGCCGACAGCATGCCGTTTGCATGCCTCTAGTAAGGCAGTTTTTGAAAAAGCTCCATGCCGATATGCATTTAATGTCGAAATGCTAGGATTTCGCTAGCATGCTCACCATTTCATCGGCATGCCGGCAGATGCCGACCAGTCTGGTGAGGTTTGTGTTGGTTAAGCACGATTTGCGATGTCTGCTGATGGGTAAGGTCCAAGTAAGGGTCTATAGGTCCAAATGGGCAAGGTCTGGGTAAGGGTTTGCACGCACGCATGCAGGGAAATACTACACACGTGCGCGCACACACACACACATAGAAAATTTGAGTAATTTAACATCATTTTAAGTATTTATGGGATTTTTTGTCGGTATGTTTTTGGCATGCCCTCGGCATGCCTATTGACATGGCCATTGAAAAACAGGCATTTTCACGGTATGCCCACGAAATGCACACTTAGAATTTTATTGGCACGGCGTCGAAATCGGCATTTTAAATCTTAAGGACAATGCTCCCAACTATGCACTAGAAATTTTAGGGATTACTTAGTATTTACATGATTTTCTCTCTTCTCCAGGGGAGGAGAACCCCTCTCCTGAGGGCCCTGGGGGGGGGGGAACCCTCACTCGGTGACCCTAGTACCCCTAGTTGCCAAGTTATATGGTAGTTGTCAGGGTGTAGGTGGGCAGGCCCATCTTATCGTATCTTCTGCCCATATTACGTTGAATCTTTTGGCAGGTTGGGTAGGTTCTGTTGGGATCCGGCTGGTCTGAGGTGGGGCAGGTCGAGCCGGTTTTGCCTGTACACCCTATAGTCAGGCAGCCAGATCCTTTATCTGGTCATGTGCGGAGTTTTGGGTTTGAGAGTAATTTTTACCCCTCATCACCTGTTGATAGGTGTTCCAGATCTCCTCGATAGAAGGTTGTATCAAGTGTTCTTTTTTTTTTTTTTGAGAGAAAAAAGGATGGCTAATAACATTAAGATAAAATTAGAACACACTTACAGATTGTTCAACCACAACTCAGTGTGATGACATGCTTCCCTTGCAACATTTTTAATCCACGCTCTCTCATTCCTAAAAATAGAATCATTACGTTGCAATTGAATAGACCACGTCGCAATATCCTTCAACCATCCTACTATATTTTGCATGCACCAGAGACCCATCATCAGGAATCAAAGTACATATAAACGTGCCGCACATTACTTCTCTTCCAGACCTCCTTAAAAAAACCACACTGAAAGAAGAGATGGTCAAAATTCTCCAGTGCTATCCTACAGAAGATGCAATCCAAGTCATCATCATTTGTCCATCTCAATTGGAAGACTTTTGTCACCAGTTTCTTCCTCCTGAATAACCATAAGAAGATTTTAACCTTTTAAAGGGACCGGTAATCTCCAAACCATAGAACAGTCCTCCCAAACAAGAGACATCAACCCCACTTCCAAAGCCAACATCTTCTATGCCTTGGCCACAGAAAAACACCATCCTCCCACCTAAAGCCATCCAAGGACTCATCACTAACAGAAATATCATGTAGTAATTGGAGCATCTCCTGTAACTCATCCAAAGATGCATCAGAGAGATCGGGTTGCAAGATCGGGGACCAACATCTAGAAGTAGAATCCCAAACCTCCGAAACAAGCACTTCTTTGTCCCGAGCTAAACTAAAGAGACAAGGAAATAAAATTTGGAGTTTGCCACTTCGCATCCAATTGTCCTTCCAAAATCGAAAGGAACACCTAGCACTAAGCATTGGCCCAAAGTAACCAGATGAAATGCCCTGCATAATGAAAGGCTGAATGGAGACCCAAAAAGATGAAGGCCGCATCAGTTGGGAATGACTGAGCCCAACCTCCATTGGTGACTCGTAAGTGTCTCTCAACAACTTATCCAAAAATCCCATCTCTACCCACTAAGAAGCGTGCCACCCACTTCATAAGAAGTGCAACATTGAACTCATTGAGTCGTCTAACATCCAAACCCCCTCTTTTACTCACCTTGCAGATCTCTCTCCATGGAACAAGTTGTAAAAGGCGAACTTGATGATCAGGTCCCTTCCAGAAAAATCTTTTGCATGCCACTTCTAACCTTGCCAAGATCTTCATTGGAGGTCTAAACAAAGAAAGAAAAAAAAAATGGAATTGTAAACAACACTGCCTTAACTAAAACCAGCCTACCAATTGAAAAAAGTCTCCCACTCTAGCCATTCAATCTCCTAGCTAATCTTTCCTCCACCAGCCTTCAATCGGACATTACCAGGCGCTTCCCTTTTAAGGGCAAGTCCAAATACATAATAGGCAACTTAACAACCGATGTATGAAGGATGTTAGAAATGTACTCCAGTGAACCCTTGTCCAAATGAAAAGGTATGAAGGCTAACTTTCTCCCATTAATCTGCAAACCAGATATATCTCCAAATAGACCAACCAAATGTGTAACATGTTCAGCCTGGCTAACACTTACTTAAACAAAAAATACAGTATCGTTTATGTACTGCAAAAGCAGAGTGAGCAATGAGCCATCATTGGTTAACGTGAAGCTAGGGAGCAATCCAACCCTACAACATTTGAAAGCTAAGGAAGCTAAGGTATCAATTGTAATGTTGAAGAGTAAGGGTGCTAATCAACATCCCTGCCTGATCCCCCTCTGTGGCTGCATCTAAAACTCACAAGACTTGCCGTTAATAAGCATTGAAAAAGACGTCATGACACATCGTCGTATGAGTCTTAACCCAAGCCTCCAACAAACCCTCTGTAATATTTCCCACAGGTAGGCTCAAGAGATAGACTTGTAAGCCTTAGAAAAGTCCACTTTCCATAAGAAAGCAGATCGAGAAGATCTGTTCCAAGATGCAATCATCTCCTCAGCTAAAGCAAAAGAATCCATGATAAATCTCCCTGAGATAAAGGTTGATTGTACAGGGGATATTGGCAACGGCGACACAGATTGCAGATGATTTGCAAAGGTCTTGGCAACAATAAGATAGATTGCATTACAAAGAGCAATAGGCCGAAATTCATCGATAGAATTTGCACCAGGCTTCTTAGGAAGCAGAAAGAGGAAGAAACAATTTAGCCTCTCAAAATCCCAGTTCTCTTGAAAGACTTCCCTTACAACTGCCAAAACATCTTCCCCAACTACATCCCAAAACTCCCTAAAGAACAAGATCGGTAAACCATCTGGACCAAGAGACCCTTCTGCCTTCAAACCATGAACTACCTCAAACACCTCATCCGAAATAGGGCTAAGCAAATCCCTTTTCGTCACCTCATCCAATCTGCCCATCTCAAAAGAACCCAAGCTCTATCTACCCTGGAGCTACCTTTTGGTGAAGTTACGGAAATGATCCGCAAAAGCCCTGCAGATCTGCTGTCTCTGAGTAAGTGTCACCTCATCAACACGTATGGATGTGATCAAGTTCATCCTCCTAGCACTAGCCGACAAATGGAAATTTTTTTTGTTGAAATCACCTTCCTGAAGCCACAATTGCCTGGACTATTGTCTTCGGTCACTCTCTCTTTTGCGGTCTTCTTTTAGTCTGTCCCACCCTCTCTTTTTGTCCTGCCCCATCAAGCTCACCTTGCTCCTCCCTCCTGTCCAACTCGACCAAGGCCTCTAAAGCCTAAAGTGTTGTAACCCTAACTCCATCGAAACAGAGAGCATGAAATTGCACTTTAAGAACAGGTGATTGCCATACTCCAGTTGCCTATAAAGGCAGCAGAGAGTGTCGGCTTTCGGAACCTAATTTCTCCTATGAGCCTCGGTGATCAAATGTCCTCTATGAAACAACCATGAGAATATTTTCACCTTTAAGGGGATCTTTGGCTTCCAAAAAGAGGAGCAATCAATTGGCAGATCCAAGTTTGCTACCTCTACCCTGTGTGTATGGTGTGCATATTGGTTATAGTTGTAGCGTGGTAGCCAATTTTTTCTAAATGTTATCTCTCGTTTAGGTTTGCTCTTTAAATGTTGGGCTAAAGTAAAAATGACATGAAAGTGCGCTCTTTACACTGGGTTTTAACTGTTAACACTTAACACTTATATATTTATATCATTTTTTTTTATTTTCCATTCAAACCTTGAGCCTTATGACTCGATTGCCTTCAAGCTTTCACGTCTCCTTGATGAAGGAAAATCGCCTCAGGATTGTCCTATATTTTTTAAAACTTTGCTCCCAATGAATAAAGATAATATTTTAAATCACACTATAGATCTTTATTATATGCCTTAGAAGATGTATTACTTTAATGGTGGATTTGCAAAGCATTAAACTAAATTGGTTCTTTGTTTTTATTGGAAAGCAAACTGGCTATTAGTTACTACGAAGACTTATCTCAACCTTCTTTTAGTACTTTCTCCCACAACTCTATTATATGATTTATGAATTTGATGCTTCTATGTCTCTTTTGTTCTTGTGTAAAAATCTAACTTCCTCTTGCTTTTCCAAATAATGTTTAATAATTTTGTGAGCTAAGTTATGCTTTTATCTACTATCACTTCCAAACATTTATAGGAATCTCATCAGGTCTAATGATAGCCTTTGTCCTGAAGTTGCCCCGGCAGGTCGTCTTGAGGATGGAGAGGCTTATGAGGAATTTCTTCTGGTCCAATCAGGGGTCGAATGGACCTAGTGCCAGATTGGTGGCGTGGGAGGAGGTTTGCAAACCGATGGAGGAGGGGGGGCTTGGGGTGAGGGACCTGGGGAGGTCTAATGATATCTTGTTGGTGAAGTGGGTTGGGAGCCTCTTGGAGTGTAGGGAGGATTTGGTGGGCAGGGTTTTCAGGACGGCTTATGGTGGCCCGCTGCGTTGGGATCTCCTGATATCTCTGCCGAGGGATGCTTCTCACTTCTTGAAAGGTTTGTCGATGGTGGCTCCTAAGGTGCAAGATTGTTTTGTACTAGTGGTGGGGACGGGAGAGATCTTTAGGTTCTGGTAGGATGATTGGACAGGGCAAGGTGCGCTCGCCAAAAGATTTCCGAGACTGTTTGCTATGTCCCAGAGCAAAGCGGCGTTAGTGGCCGAACTTTGGGAAGGTGGGTGGTGCCCATCCTTTGTAGGGAATCTTTCAGATGCGAGAACTCATGATTTCCAGAGATTGCTTGAAGAATTAGAAGGTCTACAGCTGGCATCCGGAAATGATATGTTTGGATAGGATGAAGGTGAGTTCTCGGTGGGGGCTGCGTACAGGAGATTGTCTGGTGGGGACTCCACAGGTGATTTAGATCTGGTGAGAGATTGCAAACAGGTTTGGAAGGCTGCGTGTCCGTTGAAGGTTAAGATTTTTGCTTGGCTGCTTAGGAGGAGGAGACTCGTGACTAAGGTTTGGAGGGTGAGATGGGCTCCTAGGGAGAGTAAGGTTTACCCGTTGTGCGGAGGTGAGGAGGAAGAGGTTGACCACCTTTTCTTCACCTGCCCGTTTGTTGTATAGATTTGGAGCTGTATGGGAGCAGGGTGGTGGAACTACCGGTCTTTTGATGGGTTTTGGTGCAGCTTCAGAGGTGGAGGGGGTAATGCTGGGTAGAATGTCTTCCGTATGAAGGAGAGGGCTAGACCGTTGGCGGTCCGTTGGGGCATTTGGTTGGGTAGGAATGCTGTAGTCTTCAGAGGCCAGAGGCCTTATGTGGAGAATTTTGTGGAGTCTGTTACTATTTTGTTTAAACTCTGGAGTGAGTCCTTGTGAGTGAGAGGTCTTGATGTTTGCCCTTTGTATTGGCGGTGGTCGTTGTCTCTCTCTTTACTATATTTGGGTAGTTATCATCTTGGATAATTACCCTTTCCTTTTTCAAAAAAAAAATCTCATCAGGTCTAGTAGCCTTCCCAAGTTTCATCTTTAAAGCATCAATTACTTCTTTTGTATCCGTAGATAGCTTACGCAATTCAGGTAAGATTTTGATCGGTTAAGTCCCTTAAAGTGATGTTACTAGTCTTATTTTCATTAAAAAACTTATGAAAAAGTCAAATTTCCATTTTCCTTTAAAAAAAAAAAAGCCATGTTACCTTTGTATCCTCATTAGATATAAGCAACTTTCCTTCTCCATCCTAGATACTCTATACATGTATAAAATCTTTGTTGTTTTGCTCCTTTGCTTTGGCTACACTTGAAGGTATCTCTTGCACCTTCTCTAAAATTAAGCTTCTTATAAATATGCTCTGAAGCTTTTGCCTTTGTTTCATTAATTAACTTTTTTGCTTCTCTCTTTGTTCTTTTTTAATCTACTGAAAACTTGGTATTGTCTCAATGTGGGGCTTTGAATCATTCTCTTTTAACTCAAAGCTTCTCTTATAGTTCTCTACTCAACATCAAACTTCCTTTTGCCTTGGTGCTATTGCTGTAGACATGCCTAACACATCTCTAACAACCCTTTTAATATAAGTTTCCATAGTCTCCCACATTTCATCAGCACTTACATTAGGTTTCGAAGACTTGTTCTGGCATCTTCTCCTTGAAATTCTCTTGATTTTCTTTTTATGATTCCATTATTTAGTTTATATATTCTTAAACGTCAATTTTCTCTTCTTTTGACTTCTTTATATGTAGATCCATTACTAATAGATGATGTAGGATGGTTAAACTCTCCTTTTGAATAATCTTACAATCCTTATAATACAATGAGTCTCTATGGATCTCTTTTCAAAGCAAAAGAAACAACTTGTGTTCTTGCTAAACCAGTCTTGTAGGTGACCAAATGTTATCATTTTTTTCATAAAGTATTTGCCTTAAAAGTATTATAGGTGATTGTGAAATTGAGAAAAGTCTTCCTCTCTTCGTTCCTTAGCATTAAAGCTATTTGTGATTCGACACCATGTTAACCTGACTCATTGCGAAGTGGAGAGGATAATGTTGGGAATCAAAGAAGAGCCATGTGGCAGCCATCAGGCCACGTGGCAGTTATCTAGAAGGTCACTTTGGCCACCAATTTTGGGTCTATAGGACCAAAAATAAGAATTGGTTTCTTAGTTGACAATTAACTTAATTTAGTTTATTTGTTTTAAGGAGATTTGTAAAGATTTGGTTGTTCCAAATGTAGAAGATTTGATTAGTTGAGTCTAGTTTTAGAAATATGAATATTGTTTACTATTTTTAGAGGATATGTACTCTCTATAAATAGAGAACCTTCTGATATGTTTTCTTTGAGCAATAATAAAACTCTTCCTATCTATTAAGCTCCTCTCAACTCTCTTCAAATCAAGCCACCGGTCCAAGTAGACTTGCAGCCTTGTTGATTGGCAGCAGCCATCGGTTTACTTTACCTCCGGCCTGCCCAGACCGGTTCTTCTCTGAACCGGCCACTCTTCAGACCGTAAGACAACCCTCTGGACAGTACATCGGTCTGCACATCGCAGACCGGTCGGGCTCCTTGTCAAGGACTCGATCTGCAACACTTGCAGACCATCTCTCTCCCTTTGTAGGGGTCCTCAGTCCACAGATTGATTCCTTAGTCTGCCTTTAGCAAATCAGGGACTCGTGCAGCCTCTGCAGGACTTCTCCACGCTTCGGATCGTGCAAATCTCAACATGGTATCAGAGTAGTATTATTATCTAGGCCGACGTTCTTCCCAGCCCCAGTTTAAGTTCTTTCTGGTTTCCTCATCATCCTTCACTCAAGGTCAAAGTCTTTCCAACCCCTAGAAAAAACCTAACTCTTGTATGGCCAGGTCGAAGTCTTTTCCGACCCCTAGAAAAAGCTGAAGACTTTCTAGCCAGGCTGAAGTCTTTTCTGGCCCTCAATCAGAACCGAAGTCTTCTAATTCAAATTATCTTGGAGGATGCTGGCGAAATTAGAGATACAAGTTTCCGATGAAGAAGAAAAGAATAAGAGTGATGAGGCGTCTAGACCAAGTCATCAGCCTCCCGACCTCTGACTTGAGGGGGAGTGTTGGGAATCAAAGAAGAGCCACGTGGCAGTGGCGCGTGGTAGCTATCTAGAAGGCCACTTGGGCCACCGATTTTGGATTTATAGGATCAAAAATAGGAGTTGGTTTCTTAGTTGGCAATTAGCCTAATTTAGTTTGTTTGTTTTAGGGAGATTTGTAAAGATTTGGTTGTTCCAAATCTAGAAGATTTGATTAGTTGAATCTAATTTTAGAAATAGGAATATTTATTTACTATTTTTAGGGGATATGTACTCTCTATAAATAAAGCCTTCCCATCTGTTTTTTTTGAGCAATAATAAAATTCATCCTATCTATTAAGCTCCTCTCAACTCTCTTTAAATCAAGCCACTGATCCAAGTGGACCTACAGCCTTGCTTACTGGCAGCAACCTAGCCACCAGTCTGCCTAGCCATCGGTCTGCTCTACCATCGGTCTGCCCAGACCGATTCTCCTCTGAATCGACCGCATGACAACCCTCTAGACAGTACACCGGTCTGCACACTGCAGACCAGTTAGGCTCCTTGTCAAGGACTCGGTCTGCAGCACCTGCAGACCATCTCTCTCCCTCTACAGGGGTCCTTAGTCCACAGACCGATTCCTTGGTCTGCCTCTAGCAAATTAGGGGCTACACGATTTGGATTGTGCAAATCTCAACAGATAAAAAAGGGTGTTGTTGGACCCCCATTTTGAGAGAGTAAGATTGACCAGCCAGATGATGATTGATGGGTTTCGAGATGATGGTGGTAAAGAATGACAAGTTCAACCTTGGATTGCCAAGATGATTCTCCTTACTTATTTTGCCCCACATATCTTCCTTACATTTTTGTTAGGGCTGAAATGAAATAGTTTATTCAGACAGACCTTGAGCTTCTTTATATAGAGAGCCCAAAGAAAGAGAATTACAAGTATACAATTTCACTACACAAAATAATAAAAAAATCAACCACACATAATTTAACACTCCCTCTCAAGCTGGAGCATAAGAATCAAACATGCTTAGCTTTAAACAAATATAATGTAATCTCTTTTTGGAAAGTGCTTTAGTGAAGATATCTACCGGTTGGTCTTCAGTGCATAGGTAGGGTGTAGAAATCTTCTTAGTCAAAATGGCTTCTTTGATGAAGTGACAATTCACTTCAATATTGTTGGTCATCTCATGGAAAATATGATTATTTGTAATAAAGGTGGCTGCCTTGTTGTCACAGTGCATCGGAATAGGATAAGGTACATGCGCTCCAAAGTCTTCCAGAATGAAACGAACTTAGAGTAACTCACAAGTAGTTTGAGACATGACCTTGTATGCAGATTCAGCACTAGATAGCACTGCTGTTTCTTACTTCTTCATGTAACTAGATTGCCTCTAATAAAAGTATAGCATGGATTTTTGATCCTCATCAGCACCTACATAGTTTGCATCAGAGTATCCATGAATATCAAGTGTCCATTATCTTTGAAAAGGAGACCTTTCCCAGGTGCACTTTTCAAATGCCTGAGAATGTGGCGAACACCATCCCAGTGGACTTCTTTTGGCGACTGCATAAACTGGCTCAACCTTCCAACAACAAAGGTAACGTCAGGACGAGTAATAGTCAGATATAGTAGCTTACCAATCACTGCACGGTATTTAGTGGCATCTTGTAATAGAGGACTGTCATCATCTGCAATAGGTAAGGACACATCCATGGGCACATATGCTGGTTTGTACCCCAACATACCCATGTCTTTCAGTATGTTAAGAACGTACTTGTGCTTGGATAGCACAAGTCCTCAGTGTGCTGCACCTCAATACCAAGGAAATAGCTGATGGGGCCTAAATCCTTGGTAACAAACTGTGACTGTACCATCTTCTTCGTTTTCTCTATGCCTTGCTTGTCACTACTAGTCAAAAGTATGTAATCCACATAAACCACAAGTATAATTGAGCCTATCTTTTTATGCAATGTAAAGACAAAATGATCAGAAGAAGATCTGGTGAAGCCATAATCCTGAACCACCCTGCTGAACCTCTCAAATCAAGCTCTAGGACTTTGTTTCAGTCCATAGATAGCTTTCTTCAGTCTACATATCTTCTGACACTCCCATTGAGTAGGAAAGTCAGGTGGCTGCTCCATGTAGACTTCCTCCTCCAAATCGTCATACAAAAAGGCATTTTTGATATCATGTTGATGGATAGTTCAATGTCTGTTGACAGCAAGAGATGGTAGTATCCGAATAGAATTAAGACGAGCTATCGATGAAAAAGTCTCAAAGTAGTCAACCCTGAATATCTGAGTATATCCTTTGGCCACCAAGCGTGCCTTGTATCGATCCACAGTGCCATTAGGACAACATTTGAGTGTGAATATCAATCTACACCCTACAACAATAGCACATAGGGGTAGATCAACAAGATCCTACATGTCATGAGACTGTAAAGTTGCCATTTCCTCCTCCATTGCCAAGGTCCAAGATGGATCTCGTCTCAGAAGGCCTCATGATGATCTTGCGGTACTTGCATACTGTCAATGGCCAGGGAAAATTGGTGTCCAACTATAGACAGGCTGTCAAGGGACATAAACTGAGACATAGAGTATTTAACACAAGAATGTGGAGTCTTCCTTTGTGCAATAGGAAGGTCCAGAGTAGTGTCAGTAGGAATTACCTGCTTCTCTGACAAAACATCAGCAGTTGGTAGGGACTGAGCAGAACAGTAGATAGTGGTTTATCCACCTAAGAAATATCCTGGGTCCTGTGTTAGAAATGCTTAGGAAAAGTATCCATATTAGGAATTTCAGGACGATACGGAAAAGGACCTGGATCAGGCTGAGCAGCCCTGGATATAGGTGGCTCGGTGGGTTGTGGTGGCTCAGTGGGCATAAGAAGGGGAATCTCATGTGATGACTCAGTAGTTTCCTGCCCTTATTTTTGGTAATATGGAATCTCTTCAAAAAAGGTGGCATCAACAGAAACATAAAATCTACGTGAAATAGGATCATAGCATCTGTGTCCTTTCTGGGTCCTGGAGTAACCCAGAAACATGCACTTCACAGAGCGAGGAGATATCCACTTTATGCAAGTTGACAAAACACACAGCCAGAGAAAATAAGAGTAATAGAAAAAATGTCATTGCCAGGAAACAAGAATACGGAGTTTTGCCCCTAAGATAATGGAGCAAACTCGATTCACCAGATAAGTAGCAGTAAGAATATCTCAGCTCAAAACTGTGACGGGACATTCATGTGAAATATAATAGAATGGGCTACATTAAGAAGATGTTGAAGGTTGCGTTCGGCAACCTCATTTTGTTGAGAAGTATGAATGCAAGTGGTCTGGTGAATAATACCAAAAGATTTGAAAAAATCATTTTTCTTGGCATTCAAAAATTCCAACCTATTGTCACTCCGATTAGAAAACTGAGTCTTTATTTTCATAATAAAGTTTTTGACAATATCAAAGACTTTGGATTTTTCTTTCATCGTAAAAATCCAGGACATCCTGGTATGATTATTCATAAGAATAAGAAAATACCGAAGTCCTCTAACACTCTTGACCCTGTAAGGGCCCCAAATATCAGCACGAACAAGACTAAAAGCAGAGTCAGTTCTTTTATTGTTTGGTGGAAAAGAAGACCTATGGTGTTTGCCCAATTGATAGGCATCACACTTCAAAACATTCGGAAAAGACAACGTAGGAAATTGGCAGCGCAAAACATGCAAACTGGGATGACTAAGCCTTAAGTGCCACTGGAGAGCGGTAGTGGTACAAACAACATCAACATTGAAAGGAGAAGGAATATGTAGGTAGTAGAGATCGTTTTGCTCAAGTCCTCCACCAATCCACCTCATCGTTTAGAGGTCCTGCAAGAAGTATTGATCATGAAATACAGCTCGACATCTCAAATCTTTGGTAATTTGGCTAATAGATATTAAATTAAGCACAAATTTAGGAGCATGCATGACATTAGAAAGAGGCCAAGTGTTAGAAATAGGGATATTTCCGAGCCTAGTAACTGGTGACAAACTTCCATTAGCCATTTTAACCTGAAATGACGTAACAAGGTCTCGTAGAGAAGAAAAGAGGGTAGTATCACTAGTAATGTGGGAGGAGGCATTGGAATCCGCAAGCCAGACAGGAGCTTGGGATTTAACTGACATGGCAAAAGTACCTGCAGACCTCTGAACAAAAGCAGAAGTAGATCCTTGAAAGCCATGAATCACTCGTAATCAGCCTTGGAAATAGTGATCTGGCTATCATCCTCTTGCATCTAGGTAGTCTCCTCGGCAGATACTTGATGGGCACATGGATCCATACCCCATGGGTGACCGTGCTTCACCCAGCATCGGTCTATAGTGTGTCCATTCCTGTGACAATACTCATAGAAGAAGGAATTTCGACCATGACCACGCCCACGTGCACCACCACCACAAGCTCTGCCACCTTTTCCCCTTGAATTTCCTATACCACGACCAACAACAACCATGGCAGAGGCATCAATAGTGGGCATGGGATCTGAGGTGGCAAGCCTAAAAAGACGAGATAGATCTGCTTTGGTGTAGGGATCTCGTCCATATTTATGAACTGATCTTTGACTGCCTTGTACTCGGAGCCAAGATCAGATAGAAGCTGAATAGAGCGAATAGCTTCTCTCTGCTTGGCTATAACAGAAGCATCCGTAGAGATAGGCTGGTACACATCTTGCTGGTTCCACAGGTTCCTCATGGTGCCATAATATTCGGATAAGGACATTGTACCTTTTCGAAGATTGTGAATATCCTCCACAACGCTGTACAGCCTAGTAATATTACTTCTATGAGAGTGTATCTTACGAGGTACTTCCCACATCTTTTTGGTCGAAGCATGAGCTATGACCTGTTTGGCGATGGTCGGGCTGACACTGTTAAGAAGACAAGTGAAAACTTAATCGTTGTTCGCCTCCCAATCGACAAACTTAACAGCAGGAACATCAGTCAAGATATATTTCTTCCTGTGGGATCCGATAAACCGAGAGGAGGTGGACCAGAGCAAGAAGTTGAATGCATCCAACTTAATCGATGTCCCCTACATGTGAGGTGGAGTGTTTGTGGTAGAACTCTTCCCCATCAAGTCACAGTTTCTTTCTAATCCCCATAGTATCCGGAGTCGACATCCACGAAAAATCACTGATCTATACATTTGAAAATTAGATCATGAGGTCTGAAATCTGAGTTTTCAGACCTAAAAGAGCCTTCCAAACTTTGTTTGCATACACTAGGGCGTATGAACGGCCCTAGTGGTGTCTTCCAATTAGTAGAAGCTCCTCTCCTTAGGTGTGTGAAGCCAACGCGTTCTTGATTTAGGCCAACACAGCCGCTAGAGGTGACCTAGAGGATGATGGTGCACAGGGGAAGGCCCTGCAGTGGAGAGGCAGGCCCTGCGGAGGAGGCCTTGTGAGGGCTCCTGTGGTGGCTGTGGTGACCTTGTGAGGGCTAGTGCAGTAACACAGGAGAAAGAAGGGTACCTACAGTGACAGCCCTGTGTGGTTGAGTGCTGTAGCGCAGGCGAGGAGGAAGGCAACCGGTGTCACCTCAGGCGATGGCGGTGGCACAAGACTATGCCCTACGCTGCCTCAAGCGATGGGGAAGGCGGATGGAGGCCTTGGTGGTCGCTTTAGGCGAGGGGGAAGGTTGATGGAGGCCTTAGTGGCTAGTGGAGGGGTGGTGTTGCTGGCCTGGGAGGCTGGTGACACTGTTGAGAAGAGGTGGTGGAGGCTAGGGTTTTGGTGGGGGGGTAGAGGCTAGGGTATGATGGGATACCAGAGCCCCAATCTAGGACCGTTGTTCTGATACTATGTTAGGACCGAAATGAAATAGTTTATTTAGAGAGACCTTGGGCCTCTTTGTATAGATAGCCCATGGCAAGAGAATTACAAGTATACTCTTTCACTACACAAAATAATAAAAAGACCTACCATATATAACAATTTTTGTGCTTCCTTACAAATCATATGCATTTGCACACATTCTTCGAGCATGTCTTTTGAGAAAAATCAATCATCTCGGTTGAATAATAACCCTAGTAATCATCCTGTAACTATATTAATTTAGAAAAGGAATATACTTATGGATGTTGAAGCCAAGAATCAGAAAAATAATAAGCCTCCCTTACCACATTCTCTACCCAAACTCGCTCATTATTAAAAATCTTATAATTCCTCTGCAACCAGATAGCCCAAAGAACAACAAAGGCTTTGCATCACCTAGTTATATCAAGATGAAGATGGTCCTTGAAAGTCAACCAGAAAGTCTCACAACCCGTATGATCAACCGTACGTATTCCATACTGCTCCCAGACCTCTTTGGAGAAGCTACATTAAAAAACAAGTGCTGAAATTCCTCTTCCGATTGGCCACAAAGCAGACATGTATCTCCATTAGGACTTGGCTCTATAAACATTAGTTACCAATTTCTTCCTTCTAAAAAATCATAGGAAAATCTTGATTTTGAGTGGAATCTTGCAACCCCAGATCAAATTAGAATCACCCTCCAAATGTGTCACCTGTGTCCCATTAGATATTAATATCTTGTAAGCATTCTTAATAGAGAATTTCAATTCTTCCAACACAGACTATCAGGTTATATTAACTACGAGAAATCCTTTAAAATGGCCAGGAGCTGCTAAAATTCAGAACATGTCGCATCTGAGAGACCCAATGGCAGCCTAACATCCCACGCATGATGCTCACTGTCCCACACATCTGCCACCCTTGCCTCCTCCACAATCTGCTGAAAAAGCCTTGAAAACAAGGTATGAAAACCTCTCATTTTTTGACCAATTATCAATCCAGAATTTAAACAAAGCCCCATCGCCCAAACACGGCCTGGAGTGATTTGAAAATTCAGATAAAATCGGCCATAAAGAATGCCAAAATGCCGAAGATCTATTTATTGGCGCAGCCCGTAGATTTAAATCCATGTCCTCCCCATAGGAATCTCTCAAAGTAGATGTAAGCATGTTCTACTCAATGGAAAATAATTTGCACACCCATTTTAATAACAAGGCTTTATTAAAATGTTCCAACCTGCCAACTCCAGGACTCCCCTTCTTTTTTAGGCTTGTAAATATCCTCACAGAATCAGTTGTGCAAATCTCCCTCACAATCTGTCCCTTTCCAAAAAATTTTTTTTCTAATCAAATCAATCAGCTTCGAAATTTTCTTTAATGGGGTGAACACCGACATGAAAAAAGACCGGAATGGAAGAAAGAATTGATTTAAGCAAGACCAAACGCCCCCTTTTAGAAAGAAGTCTACCACTCTAAGAAAATCTCTTTGATAATCTCTCAACAAGTGATTTCCAATCTGTGGAAGTCAATTTCTTCCCTTTTAACGACAGTCCAAGATACCGAATAGGGAGTCTAACCACTGGGGTCTCTAGGATATCTGAAATCACATTTTCCTCCAGCCTTTCCATGCCAAAAGGGACAAAAGTGGATTTATTTCTATTAATTTGCAGACCTGAAATTTCTGCAAATATTCTAACAAGTGAAGAGACATGAGTCACCTCTCTACTTCCCCCTTCAATGAAGTTGTATCATCATCATCTTGTAATAACGGGATTATGAGACGACCATCCTCTTCGCAATAAATCTAGAAACCAAGCCACCATCACAGGCTGTAAAAGCCATGTTTGCAAGTGTATCCACCGTTATGTTAAACAACATCGGCGCTAGTGGACATCCTTGTCGCACACCCCTCTGTGGCTGAGTCTAAGAACCACCTGCCCAACCGTTGACCAATATCGAAATGGAGGAAGTAGTCACACACCTTTTCATCAACATTATCTACCGATCTGAGAATCCCCTTCTCTTGAGAATGTCCAACAAATAATTATATGAGATGGAATCATAAGCCTTTGAAAGATCTACCTTCCATACGAACACCCTAGACTTGCATCTCTTCCAGGAAGCCAGGAATTCCTCTGCTAACAAATAGGAATCCTGCAATGATCTCCCCTTAATAAAGGCTGACTTAATAGGCGATGTGATGTTGGGGAGCACCTACCGCAGACGGTTGGCAAGAAATTTTAGCAACCAAAAGGTAAATGGAGTTTAATAATGCAATGGGCCTAAAATCTCCCACCTCCTTTGGATCTTGTTTCTTAGGTAGGAGAAAAAGATAAAATTTGTTAAGCTTCTCAATACCTGCATTTCCATCAAAGAACTCCTTAATCATAGCTAAAATATCAGGCCCAACCACATCCCACATCTTCTTATAAAAAATAATTTGTAAGCCATCTGGACCAGGGGAACCCTTTGCCTTAATACCACTCAAAGCACGCACGACCTCTTTCTCACCCACATCCTTAGCAATCGCAGCCTTAGCTTCATCACTGATCTGCTCTAATTGCAAATTTGTCAACTACCAGTCACCACATGGTTGCCTTCTGGTAAACTCTTGAAAGTAATTCTTAAAAGCACAAAAAATCTGGTCCCTTTTTCTAACAACATTATCACCGACTCTCAGGGTATTAATCAAATTTTTCCTTCTGGTGCTGGCTGATAGGTGAAAGAATATGATGTTAGCATCCCCTTCTTTTAACCACAACTGTCTTGACTTCTACCTCTAGTCCATCTCTGTTTTATGATCTTTCGATTCAATCGACTGGAAATGCTCTCTCCTGGCTTTCCTCCTCAGAAAGCGTCACTCCTTCCTCCTTGCACTCCAATGCAGCCACCTCCTGAAGTGCATCATTCTTGCTTTCATCTCTACGTGCTTTAAGATCCCGTCTAAACTCCATCATAGCCATCCTTATCGCCCCAATCTTGGCCACTAAAGTACGCGTGGCGGACGTAGAAGATGGGGTTGTGGACCACTTGTCCCCAACCTTCTCCTTAAAACCAGGTTCCCTTAGCCACGATTTATGAAACTTAAAATAAGTTGAGAAATTATCATCCTCATTACTGCACCAAAGGAGAATATGATTTGAAAATGGCTTGTCACAAGTCACCATGTCTTTTCTCTGAAAGGACTCTGCAAAAGGAATGTTGCATAGAAATCTGTCAATATATGACATCGCACCACTACCATTTCTCCAAGTGAAACGAGATCCTGAAGTAGGAATATCAATCAAATCTAACTCTTGTAACACCTGTTGGAACTGTGAAGAAGCTGCATCAAACCTACCATCAGGCCTGTCCTCTGCATACAAAGTTATATTAAAATCCCCACAAATCATACAAGGCATCCCCTCTACCATAGACGTCGCCTGCTGTAATTCTTCCTAGAAAAGCTTCTGTGCTCCATTTTCACATGGACTGTAAACCTTCGAAATGGCCAAGGACATGCCATCACTTTTCCTGATGAAAATCCCAGCCATCACTCTATTGGACAAGTGCGACGAATTGAGCTGAAGCAAATCATCATGCCACTTCATTAGTAAGCCCCCTGATCTGCCAACGGCCTCCACCTCCATACAAGATGCATACATGGCCCTACATAGTTGCGACTTCACACGAGGAGTCAGAGCTTCCAAGTTTGATTCCTGAATGCATGTTTTAATCAGCCAGATATCCCCTCAAGAAAGCTCTCTTTTTATCATCCCAGGGACCCCGCACATTCCACGAAGGGACCTTAACCATTGTCTGAATTTTTGAACTCCCCTTGTGAACCCTTTTGGCCCCCACGACCTTAGCAACTTGTTCATCAATGTGTTGGGCTTCTTTAGAGCCCTCTGCCTTCTTCCCCACCTTCTTCCTCTTGTAACATGCGCTCAAAAGCAACCTGTGCCTATGTGGAATGGAACCCAAGTGGTTTGACATTCTGCTAGAAGATTTACGAGACATCGACTTGGTTTTTGATGCGGATTTGGACAAGGCAACCTCATTGTTGTTAACATCCGAGGTAGCATCTTCAGGAGCTTGATTCTTTTTTCGCAACCGTCTTGAAGAAGCTTCACATCAAGTGCTATCACCACGCATTCCAAAGGCCCCAATGAAAATAGATCCAAATGCCAATGGTTCCTGCAATAACATAGGCCTAGCAGTAGACCCCCGCAACAAGGAAAAGCTCATATTAAAAGAATTAGGATATGCATGCGGCAAGCAAGTAGGCTTACCAAGATAAGACCCTTGGCTAGGTTCGGGATCCACCTTCTAAAGACTAAGAACAGGCACATAAGTCCTCGAAGCCTCTCGATGAGCCAACTCCACCACAGTAGTCGAACAAACACCAATGTTCTAAGCAATAATACCAGTCTGTTTCACATTGGCTACCTCGAAAATCGAACCAAAAGCCACAGGCAACGGTCTCTCCTACAACAAAGAACTCCCCCTAACAGGCCCCTACAACACAGAAGAGCCAAAATCGAAAGTGTTAGAGAAAGCATGAGCCAAGCAGGTAGGCTCACCATGATCGGACCCATGGTTGGGTTCGGTATCCATTTGCTGTAGGCCAAGCTAATGTCCCAAGAAAAATGCAGAGTGACCATCATGCTGCCTGATCCCCACAACTGCCTCTGAAACATGTGGAGCAGGTCCGGTAGAGAAGCAAGCTTGCAAAGAATGTTCTATTCCAATAGCATGGCCCAAGTTCGCCTCACAATGCAAAACATGGAAAGTTTTGTCAATAAGGTTAAAAGACTTAACATTCGGATTTGTAATCGGATCCGGATGCCACCTGTCGTGGACAAAAGCAGGAAGAGTCCTCAGCCAATGCTCCAAAAGGAAACTCCACCTCAGCGCCTATTTTTGGCAACCCATCGTCTACGCCAATAACAGGTCTGGAATATTCCAAATCGTACGCAAGGTCTTTACCCAAAATAGGCAAATCGTCAGCCACCAATTTTGGAAACGTGCCAGCTGCATCCCGATCAGGAAAGTCACCAACTGCAGACCTGGATTTCGAATTTTGAAATCTCACAACCAGTCTCTGTTCCCAACGAGATTGCCTGACACCCCTAGACCTCGCGGGAGCACCACCTCTCGTTGGAGCTTCATTTCTTGCCTGAAACTTGTTGGAAAAAGAAATCTAACGCTTGTCAACCTCCTTCATTGGCCAAACATGGTCTAAATATCGTTGTGCATCCTCAAAGACAACACTCTGTCTCTGGAACACCCGTTGCCACCACCTGCGCATACGAGAACTCCTTTCCCTGCACCTCATCCAAGCTCTCAAACGAGATGACACAAGTCTTCCTGGCAAAACCAAGAATCTCCTTCGAGGGAATAGGCTTCCCCACCCTGAACTCTCCATCAACAACCATCGAAGAAGCATCGCCCTCATTCAAGACAATGCCAAAAACTCTTCTAGCATGTGCAAAAGAGGAGCAAATCAACATAATATTATCCATAGTCCTCAAACAAAGTGAAATTCCCAAACTACGAAATCGAGAAATAGGCCGCTCAGGGATGCGTTCATCCAAAGCTCCATAAACGCTCGGAAGGGACCAACAGTTCATAGATTCCCCAAACGAAACCTCTTTGAATTTCAAACGGCCCACATCCGAAGCCTCTAAATCAAAAAGCAATACCCTTTTCTTAGATAACAAAGATAATTTCCAATCAATCAATTTCAAACTCGAATGGGAGAGGAAAGATTTAACCTCAGTAAGTACGAGATTACCACGAACAAGAGAGCCAACCAATGAACAGTCCAACAGGGTATCCAACCTCTTCGTCTCAGAAGACCACGTTGCCTCAACCCTGTCACCTGGCAATTCTCTTCGAGAAGGAAGAGGAAGAGATCTGGTCAGCCTGGAAGATGTCGATCACGACAACAAAGGATAAGATCTTTGCTTGTGTCCCAAACCATGGCACCGGAGACAGACCAAAGGATCCCGACATACCTTTGCTAAATGTCCGATCCGATGACATTTGAAGCAAACAATGTTTCGGAGAGAGGTTGCACGAGATCTCTCCTCCGCCCCCCATCCTCACGCTCTTCCACCCAACGCCTCTCATCCCTTCCTTTGCCCTCTAAGATTCCTTGAATTATTCTTAAAAAGAAAGGATTTCTTGAATTATCTTATCACGGTCCTCTCTAAAATCTTTATTTATCCTTTCCTTCATACTAATTTGAGGTGCATAAATTGAAATGACATACAGAATCTCTTCTTTCAAGATTAATTTTATCAAAATAATTTGATCTCCCATCCTCTTAACCTCAATTGCACTCTCCAAATCCTTATGGATGAAAATTTCCAACTCCATTCCAACTTTCTCCTTTCCTAAGTACCATATTTGAAGCATATTTTCTCATTTTCCTTGGTTTTCTCTCCTACCTACCTTATCTCTTAAAGGCAAAGAATTTGAGTTTTTCTCCTAATCATTATATCCATGATCTCCATGAGTTTCCTTGTTAAAATACCAAGATTCTAAGCATGAAAGCTTAGATTCTTGTGTTGCACTTGATGATGAAATGGTGAAACTAGCTTATTTTCTCATATGCATGCCTTATGTGAGAATTAAACTAACCGTTTTACTTGCATGTGCTTTACATGTAAGAACCCTTGCTCATTTTTCACTATACTTGAGCATTGATGCAGTGTGTTATAAGTAGTGGACCGGTAGGAGTAAATTAGAAATAAGAATAATCAAAATAGGTTTTTTAAGAGTTAAGTTAGGATTTTTTATTTTGTCATGTTATCATTAGGATTTGATTTGATTTTAGTTTATTTTGAAATTAGTTAGGATTAGGTTAGGATCACTATTGTTCTCTCAAAATAGAGAGGGCTTGTTTTTTATTTTCAATCAATGAGAATTATTTCAAAAAACTTTCACATGATATTAGAGTAGGGATCCTAGGGAAAGAAACCCTAACCCTAGACCCCACGAGAGAAAGAGGGCCTTTGTCGTTGTCATTGCTTCTCTCCACGCATGCACAACCTCTTCGCACATGTGTGGAGGGGGGCAGTAGCCGCTACACGCGTCCTCCCTAGCATTGGCTCTGTGCCTTTTGCTACCTCGCGAGATGTGTTCCTGCTCGTTGCATATGCATATGGGTTCCTTGTTGCACTGCATGTCTTTGCATGCAGTGCCTTACATGCAGTGCCTTGCGTGCGTGAACCTCTTGTTTGCCCACTATGCACCGTTGGCGGGTTCCATGCCCATTGTGCGCCATCATGTGGGTTGTTTCTACATTGTGCGATCATGTATATGGTGCCTTGGCCCTTCATGTGTTGCGTGCACACTACACTACGTTTTACCGTGTGCAAAGCCCCCTCGTGTGTGCAACTTGTGTACAACCCTATCCTCTTGTGCTCACAACTTGTGTGCATTGTTGCTATCCTATGCATACGTTCTGGTTTTGCCTCGACGCTTGAGCATGATCCTCTCTATCATGATGTTGACATTAAGATCAACATGTCCATGTTTGTATCATCTCATGCGTATAGAAGCGTGTGGATTGCCCTCTAACGTAAGAATGATCCGTATTACAGGGGGGGTTAGGGCTCTCCTTGCACCCTCCTGTGAAAATTGGATTTTTTTTTCTTTAGTGGGAACTAAGGAGAGACATCGCCTCCTCTACCATTACTACAGGGGTCGCTGCTTGCCCTTGCCCCTAGTACCTTTATTGATCATGATGCTGGACCTTCTGGTTCAGCAATTGGCTTCTCTAATGAAGTCGATGATTGGTGGAAACTTTGATTAGGGCTCTTCCACCTCTACTATTGCCTGCTTGGGAACGTTTCCTAGTTTTTAGCTACTGCTTTTGGTATGGCCACATTACTAAGTTACTCTGCTACAGCCTTCTATCGTCTATTATTGCTGCTACTTCTGCTAGAACATACTTTTACCTACTGTGGATGCTACTACTACACCTGCCACATGCTTCTTTGGTCTGCTGCCTGTTCCTTTGGATGTTTACATTAGAGGGGAGAGTCCAAACATGTATTTTGTCTTCTTTAGAACTCTTAGTTTTTTTACCTCCTACAAGTTGGGTGTTGCACGCTCCAACTTGGGGGAAAGTGTCAAAGATAAATTAGACATAAGAATAATTAAAATAGGTTCTTGAGCTTTAAAAAAAAAAGAAGGCTCTATTAGAGTTTGGAACAAGCCACGTCGCGGTGTTACATGGTAGTCAGCAGCAGTTAGTGGGGCTCATATTGGGCACATGTGCGTGCGTGTGTTTATATGTGCATGGGTTTTGGCTTGATTACCAAGTCTATTTTGCATTACATGTGGCAAGTTGTTTCTTTGAGTGATTGATTAGAGTCTAATTAGGATTGAGTCAATTTAAGAATATGTGATTTGATTTGATTGAGTTTGTTTAGGAAATAAGATTAACAAATCCTAAATTAGTTAGGATTAAAATTGGGATTATAATTGAGATTGGTTTTCTTTAAATAGAGACTAAATCTCCTTATTTTCTCTTGAGTTCCATCAATAATATTTTCTAGTTCAGAAACTCCTCTCTTCCTTCTCTCTTCCACCCCGCCAACCTTTCTTTCTCTTCCTCCTCTCTGCATGTGCTAACATCTAGAAGGAGAAGGGTTCCTCCACACATTATCAAATCTTCACATGGTCCCAGAGCGAGTCCTCCTAGCTCCTTGATCTCATGTGTGTGGAGGAGAGATCTTTCTCCATGTGTGAAACATGGAACCGTGTCGAAGGTCAAGTGCTAAGCCAAGATTAAGTTAAAGTTCGAGGCACGTGAACCTTTCACGCACTTGGGAAAGCCAAGAAGAGGACAGTTGCTCTAGGGTGTAAACGAAGAGGCACAAAGATCTCAAAGTTCAAGTTTTGGGGGCATGTGAATCTCTCACACACTAGGGAACGCCAAGCTATAGTATTTGACTCCTGGGCGTACAAGAAGAGGCACAAAGACCATAAGTTTCAATTATGACTGACACAGAGGCCCCAATCATCAAGCTCTACGTTATCCTAGAGAGTGCACCTGAAAATTATGAGGGAACTGAGGCAAAGAAGTGGGAGAAGGAGAATTACATGGCCTCATTTACATTTGCAGATTTAGAAAAGCTCCATGTGTTATTCAAGGAAGAAAAGAAGATGACTGCGGCCATAGTAATCACTTTCAAGGTTGCTAAAGAAGCAACAACTATTGAGGTTGCAAAAGGACTCGCAGTTGCACTAGAAGATGCATTCAATGAAGACCTTAGTATATACATGGATCCAGACTATAAATTTGTTTGGTGGGGTGACTTGCCTCACAGTTTCTTCATCATTGAAGTCTTCACCCTCTTCAATGTTCGACTTGAGGGGGCGTGCTAGAGTTTGGATCAGCGTTGTTGAGGCGGTCGCCTTAGGAGACGAGGCGAGGCGAATCAGGAGGTCATCGCCTCGAGGATGACCCAGGCGATGCCCTTCGAACATGCGACACACTTCCTCACCTCGGGCGGTGCCTCCTTGCCTCACCGCCTCATCACCCAAACCCTAGATGCCTCTGTGGAGAGCTTTCTCATCTCCACGGCAACCCTCACCGCCTCACGCTATTATCGCCTCCGCGGCGGAGTAGCTTGAATAGCTGAGCTTCGTCGACTACCATCGCCGCTCGAGCGTTACCGGTTACCATCTGCGACTTCTCGACCTCAGTCGCCCAAGTATCTCCTCAGCTCGAGCTTCTTCAAGTTCGACCAGCATCGCCGTCGCTTCATGTCGGGGCTTTCGGCTTCGTTTCTTCTCCTCGAAACGAAATGAACTCCTTTCATTTCTATTATATATGTATGTCATATATATATGTTATATGTTATCCTCATATATATATATATATAACATAAGAAATACATATGTATGTAATATTATATATAATACATGTATGTATAAGTAAGACATAAGTAATGTATAAGTATATTTATAAGTATATACATAAGTATGTTGTTATATATATGTATGTTACATTGGATATATATGTATGTTATATATATGTATACCTCCTTAGTATATATAAGTATGTATATAACATAAGTATGTTGTTATATTATATATGTATGTTACGTTATAACATTATATATATATATATAAAGTGAAATGGTCCTAGGGCTGTCGCCTCAATTCACTCAGGCTGTCGCCTTTTTGTCGCCTCTCGCCTCGGGCGATTTTGAGTAGTGTTGCCTTGCTATCGCCTTTCGCATTGACAGCATTGGTTTGGATGGTAGTTGGTAGTAGTTGGTGGTGCCCATGTTGGGCATGTGTGCGTGCATGCGTGTGTTTATGTGTGTGTGTGGGTTTTGGCTTGATTGCCAAGTCTATTTTGTGGCACATGTGGCAAGTTGTTTCTTTGATTGGTTGATTAAAGTCTAATTAGGATTAAGTCAATTTAGGAATATGTGATTTGATTTGATTGAGCTTGTTTAGGCAATAGGATTAGCAACTCTTTAGTTAGGATTGCAATTGAGATTGTAATTGAGATTGGTTCTCTTTAAATATAGACCAAATCTTCTTATTTCCTCTTGAGCTCCATCAATAATATTTCCTAGTTCAAAAACTCCTCTCTTCCCTCTCTCTTCCATGCCATTGGCCTCTCTTTCTCTTCCTCAGCTCTCCATGCATCAACATCTGGAAGTAGAAGATGGTAGATAACAATTAGCTTATTTATGGGAGGATGGAGAGAGTGAGCAAGGGAGAGAGAGAGAGAGCGAGGGAGTGAGAACATGCAAGGGCGAAGGGGTGCTAGGGAAAGCGAGCGAGCGTTGGGACAGGAAGGTGAGGGAGAAGGTAGGAGAGGGCGGAGGGCGGAGGGAGGACCTTTCAGAGGGAAGAGGGTGGCGGAGGCGCAATCGGAGGCCTACGCTGGTCGGAGGTGGTGGGTCGGAACCAGGCGGAGTAGGGCCTGAATGCTCGACGGGCATCCGTGCAAGGTCGAGAAGATGTGGCCGGGTGTGGAAGGTGTTACAAGTGCCTTGGCAGTGACCATTGGATCAAGGATTGTCGGGAGCCATGGCGATGCTGGAGGTGTGGAGGCCTTGGCCATAGGAGCGGTAGCTTTCGAGGGGGAGTTGTGGTCGGAAGAGGGAAGGGGCTGCCCCCGCCGCCCTTACTGGAGACGGAGGTGGAGGCCCCCTGGTCGGAGGGTGCTAGGGCTTTGAGGAGAGTGGTGGAGGAGAGCATCATGGGAGAGGCTCTGGAAGGTACAGTTTCAAGGTCGATGGTGAACTCATTGGGCGAGGCTGCGAGGAGGGGAGGGGCTGAGGTGCTGCAGGTGGCGGAGGGGGTGTTTGTGGCGAGTGGACTCCCAGTTGAGAAGCAGAGTGAGCTACTCTTCATGGTATGCACTGCTGGGGGAGGGAGGTGGCGATGGAAGTGTCCGTCACTGCACAATGGGGCCTCGTCGAAGCGCCCACCCGAATGGACAGTGCTGGAAGTTGCCATTGCCGAAGTCCCATGGTGGCTGCACTCGGTTAAGGTGGTGGAGGCGATTGTGGCGCCTTTTGCTTGGGTCAGAGGTTGTAAGGTGCTTGGGCTGGTGGAGGGCCCGGTGGTTGCGCTGGTCAAGTTGAAGGTCGGGGCGAAGCTGATGAGCATGATCTTGCTGTGGCTTGGAGGCTCCTCCTGGGTGGTGGAGTGCTCAATTCGGGGAGGGCGGTGGCATGCATCTGTGGCGGCTGGAGCTGTGAGCTCGACGTTGGGGAAGGCGAGGTGGTGAGCGGCTGCTGTGAGGAGACGAGAGGGTGCTGACGTGGACTCGGCTCTCGAGGGATCCGCGAGGACCGCACGGGGGAAGCCTGAGAGATGCGTGGATTACGACCCTGACGTGGTCTCGACCCCCGAGAGATTCGCGAAGATCTCGCAAACAACCGAGGATTGCGGGACTGCGGGAGCCTCGGAAGCCGAAAGGTCAGAAGATGCTTCTGTGGGGCGGTGCTCCGAATGCGGAGGCGAGGGATTTTTAAACCCTAGCTCGTGCACGGCACCTAATGGGGCACAGGGCACCAAAGGCGGAGCAGATCTGGATTCGGATTCGTGCTCCGGGTTCGAAATAGCAGTTCGGCCCTTGGAGCAATAAAGACCCGAGGTCTCTCTCAAGGGCGGTGGCCCCTCCGGCTGCTTTGCACAACCCCTAGGATCACCGGAGGAGGTGCCAAGTTTGGAACAGGAAGGAGTTGGTCGAGTGATGGTGCTGCACGGGGCAGATGAGGAGGTCTGGCCCCTGCTAGGGGAGGCCTGACCGATGGTGTCAATGGGGGAATATGCTCCATTGGCGGTGATAGGCGAGGTGGTTCTCCAACGAGAACCTTTGGAACGGCTGGAGGCACACCTGCGGCAGCAGCAGCCGGTTGGGAACTCCTAGGTGGGGGTTGACCCCATGGAGATCTCTTTGGCAAGGTGGACACCACGCTTGGTGGGTGGGGGGTGCGGTGGTGGTCTTCGCTATCGAAGGAGGTGGTCGTTTCGTGGCAGACAGAGACCATGGGTGGTGGTGGATGGTCGTCGGAGAGCTCCGCAGAGCCCGATGTCGAGAGAGGTGCTGAGTGGTGATGATGAGGAGGTGCGTAGGACGGTGGAAGCCGGTGGCTTCAGGTAGGCCACAAAGGAGTATACCACATCGCCTAGATGAATGGGGTGATCACCTGGAATGTGTGGGGCCTCAATGACCCTTCGAGGAGGGGCCATTTTGGGGAGGTACATCAGGCAGTGGAGGGCGGACATTGTACTGTTGCAGGAAACTAAGCTGATTGATTGCGAGGGACAAGTCTGGAGAGAGATCGGAGGCTCTTGGATGGAGGGATTTCGTGCTCTTGCCACGAATGGTAGGTTAGGGGGGTAGATCCTTGGGTGGAGGGAGGATGTCTTCTCTTTGGAGGACGTCTGATGTGGAGAGCATATCATTTCGGAGAGCTTAGTCAAGAAGGTGGGAGGTGCCATGTTGAAGGTTACAGGGGCATACAATCCCATGGATGCCCAGGCGAGGAGGGTGATGTGGGAAGAGCTTGCGGTGGTGGCGGTAGAGTCCATTGGGAGTCCCTAGTTGCTGGGAGGGGACTTCAATGTGACGCTGAAGGTGGAGGATAGACTAGGTGGACGGGGGAGGCAGGACCTCGAGTCGGACCTTTTTGTGGATTTTGTTGAGACTCATGGTCTTGTAGACTGGTCCCCTACGTCCTGTGCTTACACATGGAGGAATAATAATTGCCAAATGTCCAGGATTGATAGGTTTCTATTCAATGTGGAGCTGGTTAAGGCGTTCCTTGTGGCAGATGTCTATGCGTTGGAGAGGTCTTTCTCGGATCACACTCCTTTGTTGTGGCAGCCGAATGAGGGGGTACGGTTCGGCACATATTTTAAATTTGACAGGTCGTGGCTACTGAAGGAGTTAAAGGCATTGGTGGAGGAGAAGTGGAACTCCATGGAGGTGGAAGGTTCGGCGTCCTTCTGTCTGGCAAAGAAACTCTCCTTGCTGCGCGACCATCTGAAGCTTGCTAGGAGGGAGATCAGGGCATCTAACAGGGCCATGAAGGAGGAGGCTTTGGCAGAGATTAACAGAATTGACAGACAGGAGGACCAGGCTCCCATCTCTTTGGAGGATATGGAGATCAGGGTGAGGATGTCGAAGGTGATCCAGGAGGAAGACAGATGGATGGAGATGGAATGGAAGGTGAGATCCAGGTAGAGATGGTTGAAGGAAGGGGACTCCAATGCAAGGTTCTTTCACCAAATGGCCTCTGCCAGGAGGAGGAGGAACTGGATAGATATGACCTGATTGGCGGGGATGCTTTTTCAGGCAAGGAGGAGGTGGGGTAGGCGGCGGCAGATTATTTCAGAGAGTTCACTGGGAAATGATCTAAGGGATGCTGGAGGTGGAGGAGGGAGGATGTGCAGCGTATCACGGAGACCCAGGCGGAGGGTCTTACGGCTGGCTTCTTAGAGGAGGAGGTGAGGTAGGCTGTGTGGAGCCTCAATGCGGAGGGATGCCCTGGCCCAGACGATTTCCCTATCTTCTTCTTCAGGGAGTTCTGGCCTTTGGTGGGTGCAGATGTGATGCGAGTGGTGGAGTTCGCATCCGGCAATAGAGGTTTTGAGAAGCTGAATAGATACTACCTGTTTCTACTGCCTAAGGAAGGGGTGGAGGCCATCCAGGACTTTTGACCGATCGCCCTGTTTAATGCAGGTTACCTTATTGTGGCTAAGGTCCTGGCTAACGGATTGAGGGGCCTTCAGGGGATTTAGTCTCCCTTGTTCAGACAGCTTTTGTTCCAGGGAGAGGAATTATGGGTGGTTTTGTGATTGCGATGGAAGCCTTGGCGGCGTGGAGAAGGGAAAAGAAGCAGGCTTTTCTATGGAAGGTGGATTTTAGCAAGGCGTATGACTCGGTTCAGTGGGACTTCTTGTGGGCGTCTCTGTGGAGGAGGGGTTTCCCTACGATCTGGATTGATTGGATGGAGAGATGTGTAACATTATCCTTTTCAGTCCTTATCAAGGGGAATCCGATGGGAGGTTGGGTCCAGCCTAGAAGAGGGGTCAGAGAGGGGTGCCCTCTTGCGCCCATGCTTTTTGTTCTTGCGGCAGATGCACTTGCACGAGTGGCACACAGAGCTTGTAGCAGGGGGCTGTTTAGGAGCTTTGACTTTCGTGGTGGTCCTACAGTACGCTGATGATACACTCTTCTTAGTCGAAGGAATCGTGTTGGAGGCAAGGAGGTTGAGGATCCTACTGGAGCTCTTTGGTGAGGTGTCAGGGCTACGGATTAGCTATCAGAAATCAAATTTCGTTCCGATCAATTTGTAGGCCATGGAGGCAGAGAGGTTGGGTGCTGCTTTGGAGACAGAGATGGGTTCCTTGCCATTGGTGTATCTAGGCCTCCCTCTGTTAGACTGTCATCTCAGGCTGCAGGATTGGATCTCGTTGTTGGAAAGAATGGAGGGAATGCTGGCAGGGTGGTCTTCTAGACTTTTTTCTTGGGGCGGGCGACTGACCTTGGTGAAGGTGATTTTGGCCTCCATACCGTCCTACTTCTTGTCGGTCTTTCGGTTGCCGCGCCAGATTGAGAAGGTCTCGCGATTGATGAGAGACTTCTTCTGGTCTATTGCAGGGGCGATAGGCAGGGGGTGAGGCTGGTGGCATGGGAGGAGGTGTGCAAGCCTACACAGGAGGGGGGCCTTGGGGTCAGAGATGTGGACAGAACGAACATCAGCCTTCTCACGGAATGGATTGCGAGGTTGGTGGGGGCATGAGCAGGGGCTTCTTGGAGATGTTATGTGGCGATGCTATGGTGATTTCCTGTCGTGGGGACCTCTATGCTCCCCTTACCCTGGAGCGTCTCACTTCCTCAGGGGCCTGGCGACGGTGGCTGTGAGAGTGCGAGGCTTCTTTGACCCAGTGCTCAGTGCGGGGAACTCCTTCCGTTTCTTGCAGGATGACTGGTAGGGGGCCGGCTCTACTCTAGGGGAGAGGTTTCCTCGCTTAGTGAGTAGTGTGAATATTTCGACGAAGGTTGGAGAATGCTGGGACGGATCCTGGTGCCCCATATTCCAGGGGGGTCTTTTCGATTAGAGATGTGAGGACTTCCAGCGGTTATTGCAGGAGTTGGTGGGTTGGGTGCTAGGCGAAGGCCTTGATGGTTTTTATTGGGAGAAGGGAGACTTCTTGGTGGCAAAGGTGTACCGCAGGTTGGGGATTGGTGAGGTTGATTTCGACGTTGACTTGATGCGGGACTGCAGACTGATATGGACGACGAAATGCCGGTTGAAAGTGAAGATCTTTGCCTGGTTGGTGAGAAGAGGAAGGATCTTGATGAAGCAGTGGAGAGCAAGATGGGCTCAGATAGACGATCTAGCGTGCCCCCTTTGTGGTGGGGGGGGGCTGTTGAGGATGTGCAACATTTTCTGCTTCAGTGCCCGTTTGTAGCACAGGTTTGGCAGGAGATGGGGATTGGCTGAATCTCCCGCCAGGATGCCGCTAGCTGTTGGTCTTCGTTTCGTAGGGGAAGTGCGGGTGGCGGAGTCTTCACCTTTTGCTCTAAGCATGATTGGGTAAAGGTCTTGGCTATTTTGTGAGGAGTGTGGCTGGGGAGGAATGGGGTGGTGTTTAAGGGGGAGAGGTCTTATGTTGAGAACTTTGTATCCTCTATCTCCTCCCAGATTGGTTTTTGGAGGTTCATTTTGTAATTCCTGATGTAATTTTGTTCTGAGGTGAAATGAATTTAGGTGGTTATCTATGGGATAACTGTCCCTTACTTTTTCAAAAAAACATCTGGAAGTAGAAGGGCTCCTCTACGCATCATCAAATCTTCAAATTAAGAATTAAGTTAGGATTTCTTATTTTGTTATTGTTATAATTAAGATTTGATTTTACTCTAGCTTGTTTACAAGTTAGTTAGGATTATGATTACCATTATTATCCCCGCTTTTTATTTAATTTGGGGTTGGTTCCTATTTTCAATCAATGAGAACTATTTCCAAAAACTTCCACATGAACAACTTGATAAAATCTAAATGAGTTCTTGAATCATTGCTTAAAAGTTTTGGCAAGTTTAATGTTGGCCATTAGCTACCTAATATAGCCTCCTCTGTCCAGGCTTTAGACTGCCGATGAAAAGGCAAAGACCTCAACACAATCGGAGTTCTTGTAACTTAGGGGCTTTTATGCAATATTGAGAGTTCAGAGGAACTCATGGGCATCTGTGCAATATTGAGAGTTTACAGGAGTATTTCTATAAAAATCCCTAAAACAAATCTCAATTAACCATTAACAAGTAATATTTAATATGCTTCATGATCCTTTGATTTCTTTTCAAGTATAAGATGTAGACTTTTCTTGTCTGCAGCCATAGTCATCTTTCTCTTTATTCCTTAATTTTTCTTACTCCTGATTGAAAATTATTTGTTCAGACTATGTTGTAGTTGTAATTTTAATTTTTACCTGTCAGGATGCTGCTGAGGATGCTATTTTGATTTTAAAAGATGCTGAAGAATTCTGCTCAAGTAAAGCCGAAGAATGGCAACAGTCATCTGAAGCATTGGAACTTAAAAGACTGGAAATAGATGTAGAAATGCTTCTGGTAGACGAAGCGCGGTCTGAAGTGGAAACACGCATTGAGCTATTAATTCAAGATGACAAAAGGGAAAAGGAAATATTATGCAAGAAACAAGATGCATTGGTGAAGGAATTGGAGGAGTTGTTGGAATTGGTTAGGCTAAAGGAATCAGAAGTTACTGAGAATAAGTTTAAGATACAAGAAATTGAGAAAACAATATCTAATGTAGTAAATGGGTTTGATGAAACAAAGTCAGGTTTTAATATTAAATATGATAGTTTACAATCATCTCTATCCAGGGTTGAAGCTGAGAGTGAAGTTTTGTTTAGTAGAAAGAAAGACATTGATGAAAATCTCACGGCAACAGAACATAAACGGTCAAAACTTATTGAACTGGCCCAATCTTCCCTTGGCGAAGCAAAAAAGTGTCATGAGCTGGTAGCATTGAGGAAGAGTTTAGCATCACCTATTCTAAAGTCCCAAGAGGACAGAATAAAGCTTGCAACAACTGAAAAGAAAATCTCTGAAGAAATCCAGTTACTGCGAGAACAGATTTCAGATGCAAGATCTTCTCTACAGGTAATTTTAAATTCTTTCTTTGCAGATATAGGAGAGGGGAAAATATGTGATCATATTAGTTATCTGGCAGTCATTTCATTTTTGAGGTATTCTTGCATATCTGACGGGCTTTACTTCATTAAACTGAGGCCAACCAACCTGCTATTATATTTGTCATCTATGCAACAAGTCAATATCCCGTTCTTGTTCTTGAACAGTAGGTTGTTTATGTATAGGCTGTCTTGTTTGAGACTCTAAACTATGTGGAAAGGTAATCTGAGATTGCAATCTGGTACTTAAATAATTGTAAGAGGATCGAGTTTATTTGTACTCTAAAAGTCCCTATGTAAGCCTCTACTCTAGTAGCGTGGGAGTTGCTTTGATATCAAGTCACCATTGAGGTCAGTCTTGCTATTTATTTCCCCCCAAAAAAGGAGCTTGCTTTTTATAACTTTTGCACATTTTTGTTTTAAAGTCAAACAGTAAATCATAAGCTTGTAATGTGTGAAGAGGAGTGCTTGTTCCTTACATATGGCATTTACACTTGTAAATTTTTGGCATAGGACTTGGATGCCGTCCTATGTTAAGTTCTTTTACTTCAGTAGTTTATGCTGTCTTTCTTGATATTTGAATTTGTATCTAGTAGCCCTCTATTACAATCTTCTATACGTTTGTTGAGAAAGATGAGTATCAAGTGGCTACATGGGTTTTGTCCAAGATCCATATAGTTTACTCTCACGTCACCTATGGTGGATGTTTTGGATTGTGTGGTGACTTATATAAAGGCACTTGTACACTATAATTGTTGGAGACAAATCAACGTAATATCCAACGTATTACAAGGATCCTCTCATGGTTTTCCTTTTCTCTTACCTCTAAAAAAAAGGCTTGTCCTTTCTCTTGAGATATCCATGTAACATTAAGGTCTTCTTGTGGAGTTCTTTTGTTGCAATTCCATTTGTTTTTTGCAAAGGAATTCCATATTTTATTTTTTTCAACTTGCTATAATAGGAGGCAGTCTTGGATCGTGGAGATTCTTTTCAAAGTTAAGGCTTTTGTTTCTTGATTTCAACTTTTAATGATCGTTCATAGGCTGAATTTAGAAGAAAACTATTGCATCAAGAAAACAAGAAATTAATCTCTAATTAGCCATGTTAAGTGAAAATGACATAGCCCAAGATCCATGTTCAACCAGAATTGAAGGTCCAATATGCCTTAACCAAAGCAGTCGACTTGGAACCAAGGTTATAACACAAGGAAAAAGGCTAGCTAATAGACCATGCCCTAACTAATCATCACTTTAAAAGGAGAAAGCATCTCCTCTTTGTAAGACAAGAAAGAAAAGGCCTCATTAACCTTCCAAAATCCCAATTGAAGTCCTATTATATTAAAAAAGAAGATTAACCGCAAATATGTAACCCATTGCCCACAATTTTGGCAAGTGTTGTAACAAGTAAGGAGTGCTATTCATCATCCTCAAATGGAGAATGCTCAAGCCTTCTTGAAAAAGGATCATGCATAAAGTGAATTGGTAATCCTTTAAAGCTAACATTCTTTCCATTTGGTCTTTTTGGAAACTCCATCAAAGGAAAATCCTTGTTAGGGCTTTCTACTTTCAACCTTCAAGTGCATTTGAAACACATGCATAAAGTGAATTGGTAATATATAAAGAATGAATTTAAGGAGCATAACCTTTCCCTTTAGATGGAAAGAAAATGGAGTTCCATCACCTCTTCTCCATCTTTTCAATCAAAGAAGTCCCATATGTTGACAACCTATTGGAAAAAGGTAAACCAAGGTAGCTAATTGCTAAAGTGCTTAGTGGTGTCCCCAAGACTTTTTTCACATATTTTACTTCAAGATAGGCTAGTTCAGTTGGGATGGAAGAATTCTTCTCCTTTTCCAAAAAGTAAACATTTTTGAAAGCTCAACCAATTCTACAATGTGTTTGATCTCCACCATCTTTCCCTCAATAAAGATGTAATCATTTGCATGCGCCATGAAGATTATGAACCAAAGTGCTTGTCTTATAAAAAGCCAAAGTGACACCCTAGAAAGCTAAAAAAGGCAGCTAGATAGTGCATTGATTGCCACTACTATTAGAAACTAAGCTAATGGATGACCTTGTACGCCTCTTTAAGGCTATACCTAGTTAGATGTAGGCATATTGTTGCCTAGTAGGGGAAATGAACTGGGGGTGATGTAAGTGTAACTTTTCATACATGTAATCCACTCTTCAAAAAATGATTCCATAAGGAGCTCGAGAGGAAACAATAGTTAACTAAATCATATATGTTGGCAAAGTTGATTATCTAGAGGAACCTTCTTTAAGCTTTGCAAGAAGATATGTTCAACCAAGATGAACCCCTTTATATAAATCTCCCTGAGAGGGAGTCATAAAGGAGAGAGGGGGGGTGGGGGGTGGAAGGTGTTGATGAGAAGACATCTGAGAATAACTCACAAGTGACAAAAAGTCCATTGATGTTTGTTGTGATGAAAGGAGTTGTAGGAGGCTGATTTTCGCTACTTTCATTGCTGTGGATGGGTTGTAGAGTTGTCGAATGCGGGGACCTTATGCAATGTGTTGCATGTTGGGGGGGCTCAGTCATAGGTTACATGCCACACCATTTGGAATCATCGCTATTGACAAGAAGGTGACGTTGGTGGTAGAAGCTTTATTAAGGTGAGTACTAAGAAGCGTGGAGGAGGTGGTCAAACTATGTCGATATCCATTTGGGAGAATGAAGATTTCCTTAATGGTTGTTTGGTAGCTAATGTGGTCTAGGGTTTACCTACCATTAAGTCTGTGCATGCAGTGTTGAATGGTTCCTCGCTCCAACGTGGTTTTATCGTCATTGTAATCAACGGGTGAAGTTACTACTTTGGTGGTGTGTTGTAGAAGGAAAGTTGTTCTTAATGTTGTTGTATGGGGGTGGAAAGGTACAGGGGCATCTGTGGTCGATGTTGGATGGAGCACTCAAAGTTCCACCTTTACTGAAGCTTAAGGTTTGGCTGACACTAATGAGGATCTTATGTTTAAAGGTTGGCTGACACTGAAGCCTAATGTTGCAATGTTTTAAGTTAAGGTAGTGGTGGCGCCTTTTGGAGGTTGATGCATTATGAGGGTCTTGGTATGAATTGTGGAGGTTTGCAGAAAGTGGTTCAGGTGGAATGGTTGATGAGAGCACCATGCATGATTAGGTGGAGTTGTGAGTGGGTGGGTCTTCTTGGTTTGTTAGGATCAAAAGGTCTAAGGGAGGGTGATCCTTTGCTTGTCAAGAATGGCGTATAGGGGTTGCAAGAGATGAGTATGGCTTTTACTCTAAGCTAGGTGATGGTAGTGGGCGATGCCTATCATTGGGAGTAGAGGAAGAGTTCATGCAAAGGGATAAACTTCATGTGAAGAAGAATGGGTGAGAAAGGGAAAGGGGGTGAAGAGGAGCGGGGGTGGATTGTGGTTGCGAGGTGGCCGAAGCGGAGGAGGGTGGCGCAGGAGATCATATGCTTCAAATGTCGGGGGAGGGGCCATCTCGCAAGGGAGTGTACGAACCCGGTTAGTTGTCTCCATTATGGCAACCTCGATCACAGGAGGGTGACGTGTGGAAGGCATGGGCTGGTGCGAGGGGGTGCTTTTGGGGGTGTCGATCCTTACCAGGTCCTCGATGGAGGAGAAGGCACCCTGCCTCCACCGTCGGGGGGCACACCATTGGTGGAGGTTGAAGCCCCTTGGTTGTAGGAGGTCAGGGTTCTCAAGAAGGTCCTCATTGTGGCCTTGATTGGAGTTGTTGTTGAAGGTCGAGCGGCTTTGGAGGAGTTCAGGATTGCGATCTCGAGGAGCTTAGGGAGGAGGAAGGAGGTCAGAGTGGTGTTGGTCGGGTCAGGGAAATTTGCGATGTTTGGCCTCCGCTAGGAGTTGATGGGAAAGTTGATCTTCACAGACTTGCAGTGCAGGGTGGGCGTGGTCTAGTGGAGGTGGCCAGTGAGGTTGGATGGTGCAGTGTTGGAGTGTTCGCCGACAAAAGTGGGGTTGCTGGTGGATATTGAGGGGATACCTCTATTCTTGCACATGCTGTAGGTGTTTACGGTCGAATTGGTTGAAATGAGATAAGTTTAATGTAACCCTAGGTCTCTCTTATATAGAGAGACCAAAAGAGTAAAAATACATCCTTGCCCCTGAGGAGCACACATGGAAAAAGCGAGAAAGGAAATAACACACATATGGTATGTTAACTAGAAAGGAAATAAAACATATATGGTATGCTAACACTCCCCCTAAAGTTGGAGCATATATATCTATCATGCTCAGCTTGGAGATACACGAATCAAATGAAGATTTGGTCAAGGGCTTGGTGAAAACATCTGTAGTCTACTCCTCAGATGCAACAGAAGTGCTATATAGCAACCCCTTCTGAGTAATGTCCCTCGTATAGTGATGGTTAACCTCAACATGCTTTGTTTTCTCGTGAAATGCTGGGTTGTTGGCAATAAAGGTGGTTGCGTTATTATAACATCGCATCTCCATAGGGCTAAAAAATTACACCTGCAGGTCAATAAGCAAGGATTTGATCCATATCATCTTCGCAGTCGTCTGAGCTATAGCTCTATACTCAGACTCGGCACTGGATCCTACAACTGTGCCTTATTTCTTACTCCTCTAGGTGATCAAATTTCATGCTAAGGTGCATAACCTAGTAGTGGATTTACGATCCACATGGCATCCGGCATAATCTGCATCCGAGTAGCCAACCATCACAGAGGACCCCTTTGAGAAGAAAAGACCCTTCCCAGGAGCCTTCTTGACATATCTAAGTACCATCAATGCTGCATCCCAATGCTACTGTGTTGGCTTGGCTATGAACTGACTCAGTCTCCTGACTGCAAAGGAGATATCTGGTCTCATAATAGTAAGATACAACTTGCCAACAAGCTGTCTGTACCTTCTATTGTCTACCACCTGTGCATCCTCATCATAGAGTGGCATCTTGGGGTCCATAGGAATATTGGCCTCCTTGGCCCTAAGTATACCAACCTCCTGCAAAATATCTAGAGCATACTTTTGCTGAGATAAGACCACACCCTCCTTGCTCTGAGCCACCTCAATACCAAGGAAATATTGTAATGCCCCCAGGTCCTTCATGACAAACTATTCTGCTAAGATGTGCTTAACCTTAGCAATACCCTCCATATCGTCTCCTGCGATGATCAAATCATCTACATAAACCAGAAGTACTACAGTACCTCGTCTAGTCCTCCTGACAAAGAGTGAAAAATCAGCTGTCGATCTCCTGAATCTAGCTGCCTTTACAACTTATGACAATATCTGAAATCAGGTTCAGGGACTCTGTTTGAGGCCATATATAGCCTTCTGTAATCGACATACACATCCCCTGTCTCTCAAATCTAGGCGGCTGCTGCATATAGACTTCTTCTTTGAGATCACCATAAAGGAAGGCATTCTTCACATCTAACTGGTGCAAGGGCCAATCTAATTGAACTGCCACTGCAATCAACACTTGGACTTTGGGAAGTCTGGCAACTGGAGAGGTGTTAAAGAAGTCCACCCCATAGGTCTGGGTGAATCCTTTTGCCACAAGGCAGGCTTTGTACCTAGCAACACCACCATCAGGATTGAGCTTCACAGTAAATACCCATCGACAGCCAACGAGTGCAGCACCATCAGGAAGTGAAGTAAGCTCCTAAGTCTCACAGTCTCGAAGAGTAACCATCTCATCCTTCATAGCTGCCCGCCATTTTGATCAAGCATGGCCTCATGGTGTGTAGCTGGAATTTGTGTAGTAGCTAATGCCTAAGTAAATCCAGCAAATCCAGGAGCAAGTGCCCCCACCGTGGGATAAGTAGTACAAGTCCGTGGCCGCTTCCGAATAGCTATCGAAAGGTCAATATCATCGCTTGACACATCGCCTATCCTATCTTTGTGACCATCACATGTCAAACATATGTCAGTATCTAAAGTACTCACCTGGGAAGCCAATGGTGAGGGCGAGGATGGGGGTCCCTTATAGGTAGTATTAGGGCGAACATATGTCTGCAGAGGTCCAGTTAGGCGTGGAAAGGGATGTGTAGCAGGTGGTGGTGGTGGTGTGGTAGGGACAGAAATCTCGAGAAAGCTCCCAAAACGAATGGGAGAATATGGCATAGGTGACATATCGCCCTCGGGAGGCATCTCAACAGCCGTCACATAAAAGAAAGGTACAGTTTCATAAAAGGTAACATTCGCTGAAACATAGTGCCGAGAAGTAAGTGGATCAAAACAGCGATACCTCTTTTGTGTCTGGGTATACCCAAGAAAAATACACTTAACTGCTCTCGGTGTACTTTATCCCAACCTGGTCCCAACAAATGGATAAAGGCAACACAACCAAAAGTTCGAGGGGTGACGTGAAATAAGGGACAATCATGATACATGACCTGAATAGGAATCTGCTCATGCAAAGTAGCATTAGGCATCCTGTTAACCAAAAAATAAGCAGTCAAAACAGCGTCACCCTAAGAAAGAGATGGGACAGAGTGGTGAATCAATAAGGTGCGAGCAACATTAAGAATATGGCGATGTTTTATCTCAGCAACACTATTTTGCTGAGAGGTATGAGGACAAGTTATCTGATGGATAATGCCACAACCAGAAAAGAAACTGCGTAAACGCATAGTACAAAACTCCAAGGCGTTATCAGAACGAAAGTATTTTATCAAACACGAATGCTGAGTTTTTATTTCCTTGATAAAGTTCTCAATAATTTGTCCCACATCAGATTTATTTTTCAAGAGAAGCATCTAAGAAACATGAGAAAAGTCATCAACTAAAACAAGATAATACTTGTTCCCAAGTCGATCAGGAGTACGACTGGGACCCCACACATCCATATGGATCAAATAAAAAATGGCAATAAACGAAACAGACGTAGAACTGGAAAAATTAGTTTTATGGTGCTTGCCAAGTTGATAAGCATCACTGGTGAGCAGTAGTGGAGGGAATATGTGGTATAACGCATCTAAGGCGATGAATGGGTAGATGGCCAAGGCGGTGGTGACATTGGAGAGGAGATCCAGTAGAAGCAAAGCCCTAGGTAGCAGAAGCAGCAAAAGCAGTACAGCTCAGACGATACATCCCATTTTCCTCACCCCCTCCACCAATCGTCTTCCCAGTGAATTTGTCTTGCAAGACATAAGAAGATGCATCAAAGATAGCTCGGCAATTTAGATCCCTAGTAATGCTGCCAACATACAATAAACTCAAGGGAAAATGAGGCACATAATAGATATCTGCAAGTCTCAAAGTAGGAGACAATGACATCTCCCTTGCCAACAAGTGGCAAGTGTCTCCCATCAGCCACCTACACTGTCCTGGCAGGTGTAACAGGTGCCAACTGAGAGAAGGATCCACAGTTGCCACATAAGTGCTTGGATGCACCAGAATCAATCAACCACTCACCAGAAGACAAAAGTGACGACATATCAGTCACAAGTGTCTCTGATGAGGAGGCCATGGTTGCAGTGTTCGGAATCTGAGAGGAGGATGAAGCCTATGTCAACTGCGCAATCTGCTTTCTCAGGGTCTAAATCTCTGTACTCAAGGAGCTCACATCAGGATCGGTAGACACTCTGTCGAGAACCTCAGCTGCCTGATTAGCCATGGGTGGCCTACCGTGCTTCTGCCAGCATGTAGCCTCTGGATGACCAAGTTTGCCACAGTAAGTCATGGTGTCTTGGTACGTGTACTAGACGAGCGTCCACGTCCATGACCACGTGTAGGGCAAGGGGTACCCTTGCTACGTCCAGGGATCGTTGTCAGTGCGGATGTCTGAGTACCTGTGTCTGGAGTCGGAGTACGAACTGCAACTCTGCTGAGTCTACTGCAAGCCTCCTCGAGGGTAGGAAGCTCAGGAGTTGTGAGAATATGATCTCTGGTAGCTATATACTCAGGTCTAAGACCTGCCAAGAAGAGAGATATGACGAACTATCTCTAAAAATTCCTCCAAGAATCACAGACACACCCCGGTAGATAAGAGTGATATCTCTCTAGCATTCCCTTCAAGAGGGAGTAGTACTGTGGCAGAGTGCATCCTTCCTGGTGCAAATAGAAAAGGTCGTAGAAGACCTGAAAGACTCGTGCAGAGTTCTTAGCATGAGAATAGGTCTCGCGCAAGAACTCCCACATCTTCTTTACAGTGTCGTAATATATGATCTCACCCCCTATACGGGGAATAACTGTTTGCATAAGTCACGCAGAGACCATGGCATTGTCTCTATCCCAAGTGGCGTTGGCGCCAATCTTGCTCTCAGGCTTCGGATCTGTAAGGATGTGGCTCTTCCCATGACCCCTGACGGTCAGGAGGAAAGTCTGAGACCACCATGGGTAATTGGTCTCGTCCAACTTGACGATATAACCAAAAAACGGATTCTTCAGTACTCCAGTGTCCAAAGAATTGCCCGAATTCACCTCGGACTAATCATCTAAAGCCATCCTTACAATCTTTAAGCTACAATTAGACTTTTATATCCAATAGATCATCAATTAGATTTGAATAATGTAAAATCAGATCTGCATCTTCATAAGAAATCCCGTTAGACTAGTGTTGGCCTAACCCGGGTGTAATGAGACCACCCGAGAAGGCCCCAAAGAGATCTAGGTCTCTTTCTTCCTGTTGTAAAAGAAGAAAGTAGCCCTAGGAAGGGGTTATAGTTCCCTTAAACGTGCAGCAACATGCCAATCTGTTGCTTTGGAGGTCGTCAGTGTTGCCTCAGCCATGCAAAGCTCTACTAGGTGGCACTCTGAACAGTCGTACAACCGTTGATGCACCTTGGTGAGGTGCTGCACCGCCTTCAGGACTGTTGTAGCACCTCCTCAGGTGCACATGACGATTGTTCGATTGACTAGAGCGCCGCCGTGAGGCGTTGCGTCGACTCAGGAGCGTTGGAACGCCGCCTCAGGCGCGCACAACCATCGTGCGACCGGCTGGAGTGTCGCTGTGAGGTGCTGTGTTGCCTCAGAGACGCTGGAGCACCACCTATGGGTGCTGCCGGCTCACCAACGCCGTTGTAGCACCGCCGCACATGCTGTAGCGCACCGCTGGAGCTCCACCAAGAGCTTTTGCTACTCTTGAGGGAGAAAGGAGACCTAGGGTTTCAGTGATTAGAGCTTTGGAGGCTGTGAGAGGTGGGATACCTAGAACTACGATTTAGGACTGGTGCTCTGATACCAAATTGGTTGAAATGAGATAAGTTTATTGTAATCCTAGGTCTCTCTTATATAGAGAGAGACCAAAAGAATAAAAATACATCTTTGCCCCTAAGTAGCACACATGGAAAAAGCTAAAAAGGAAATAACACACATATGGTATGCTAATAGGTCGTGGTCTCCCCTTTCACAAAGGTCCGGTGGTGCAGGGGCCTAGGTCTTAGAGGAGGTGACTTCTCTGTGGTGCGCACGATGGTGGAATTGGCGTTGGGGCAAAGGCCCGAGGAGAAGGTCGTGTTGAGCCTTAGGGGGGCCTTGTGGGTTGTGCTCATCAAGTCGGTGAGGAGGGAGCCCTGGTCATTTACGGAGGCGGTGACAGGTTCCGATGATAGCTGATGGCGTTGGGGTGGCGGCGACGCAATCGAATATTCCAATGAGAGGCGTTAGTTGGAGACTGAAGAGTTGTGGAGGAGATTGCACGACCGTTATGGTCCCTTCGGTGTAAGTCTTGGGGCACGTGCATGTGGAGGAGGCAACGGAATCCAAGTAGACGATGGTGGTGCCTCATCAATGCTGGGTGAGATTTGCAGAGGGGATGGAGGTGATGATGGGGGCGGCGGTTGGTGAGGACCTTTCAAATCCCTCATAGATGCTTTTGGAGGTGCATGTCGAGGAGGGGGCTACTGCGGACGTGGCGTGGGAGTCCGTCTATAAAGATGTTGGACCCAATTTAGGGGACATGGATCCGATAACGTTTCGGGTCTGTGTCTTGGGGCATAAGAATACATGCCTCTCCCCTGCCACTTTGGACTCTCATCTTGCAGGGCCTCGTTCCCATGGCTCAGGGGCGACTCTCGTGGGAAGAGCAGACCACATAGAGGAGTAGAGAGGCAGCGCGGACGACTTTCGCCTCCGGTGGTGGAAGCCAACGAGGGTTCCGACAATGCGGCTCTCCTATAGGCCGAAGTGGAGCTAACGAAGGGGCGTGATGGGGCTCCATCGTGTGAGAAGGGTGGCGGTGGTGGAGCTGTGGCCCACAACGATGCGCATCTAGGGGGTGCTTCAGGGTGGCTCTTGTGGATCGGCAACGGTGCTTGAGGTCAGTATATGATTGTTGGGGAGGGGGGTTTCGTTGGAGGTGGCTCTGTGATGCGAGGGGCCTCTCGGTTCAATTTTATGGCGGAGGATGTCGCTCCCAGTGATGGAGTTCGTGGTAGTAAAGGGGAGGTGGCAAGTCTGTGGGATGAAAGACGCCCTCTGCCTTGTGGGTTGGGGGCTATTGAAGAGGCTGTTGGAGCGGAGGGTGCAGAAGATGTTGGGGAGTCTCTGATGTGGAGCATAAGGAGAGAAAATTGTGAGGCTCAACCGATTGCTGTGGAGATGGATCATGTTGCAGAGGTAGTAGGATTTAGACACACTTCATGGGAAAGGGGTTCTGTTTCCCATGACTAAGGTCTTCACTTGGAATGTCAGGGGACTGAATGACCCCTCTAGGCGTGTTGCTTTGAGGAATTACCTCCAGAAGTGGGGCCCTAAGGTGGTGCTATTTCAAGAAACGAAGTTGGAGCACTATGAGCAGCAGGTTTGGAGAGAGATTGGAGGGGGAGCTCTAGGGGGTTTATGGCTTTAGATGCAATTGGACACTCAGGCGGGGTGGTTGTTGGTTGGAAGGACGACGCTTTCTCTTTGGTCGACTTTGTGGTGGGCTCTTATGTGGTCACAATGCAGTTGTTGAGGCGTAGAGACAATTTTAGCTGTCTTCTTAGCAGTTTATGGGTCGAATGATGCTACACAGAGGCATGGGCTGTAGGAGGAATTGAATCAGGTGGCAATGAAATTTTAAGGGTGTCCATGGCTGAGAGGAGATTTTAATGTGACACTAGTGGTGGATGATAGGTCGGATGGAAGTGGAGGGATGGACCCTGAATTGGAGGATTTTGCAGAATTTGCTGCTATGCACGGCTTAGTAGATTTGCCTCCTTGCTCGTGTGCATTCACTTGAAGGAGCTCTGGGGGACAAAGGTCCACGATCAACATATTCTTCTTGTCGATGTTGATTACGGAGGCATTCCCTATGGTGGAGGTCCGACCCTTGGAGCGACCTTTTTCAGATCACATGCTACGACTTTGGTCGACGAATGAAGGTTGGCAGTATGGGACATTTTAAATTTGACAGGGCATGGTCGATGGAGGAAGGATTCGGGGAGAAGGTCAAGGAAAAATGGAGATCACTACACCAAGGGGGCTTAACTACAATGCAGTTGGAGGCGAAGCTTTATGAGCTTAGATCGTTTCTCAAGGTGTACAGGAGATAAATTAGAGAGGAACGAAACAGGAAGAGGAATGAGGTGCTTGAGGAGGTTGTAAGGCTGGACGGAGTCGATGATATTGTTCTCCTTTCCGAGGAGGATTGGGCAACTAGAGTGGAACACTTGCAGGTGGTATAGGCGAATGATTGGAAGGTAGAGGTAGAATGAAGGGTGAGGTCCAAGCAGAAATGGCTTAAAGAAGACTTTTAAGACTCGCTTTTCTCACATGGTGGCTTCGGGGAGGAGAAACTGGATTGATAAACTGAGGGTGAATGGTGGGGAGTTCGTTGGTGTTGATTCGGAAAATCATCGCAAACGAAAGTCGAGTTTTGAAAACCTGTCATTGTAGTGTGATTTACGAAGAAATTCGTCAACAAATAAATTTTACTGAAATTCGAAAAGAATTTCGGATTGAACACAAGGAGGCTATGTCGATTTGAAATCCGCGATTATATATATATTTTATTTTTGTATAGAAAGCAAGATAATCACAACGAATTCGATATTAACAATAAGAGAGACTAAACACTTTATAATATGGATAATGTTTTTACAACTAAAAAGCGGGAAATATTACAGCTAGAAAGTGAAAAATATTACAACTAGAAAGAAATAAAATCTACTCTAGAAAGTAGTAAAGAGAAAGGAGGTGAGAAGTTATCCTCCTCGATGGTTGCTTGGAGGACGAGCCGGATGGGGTGACACTTGGAAGATGGAGGGCGAAGATGGAAGACGGAGAACGAAGTAGGAAGAACCGGGGGCGAGGTAGGGCATCGTCGTCGCAGGATCCACGTCCGGAATGGGGGTAAGAAAACTTTGATTTTAACTCTAGAGGAGCATCCCGGGTTTGGGACAAGCTTCTTTAGAGCTTTGGAGAGGGAGAGAGGTGAAGGAAGGGATGAATGAAATGTGGGGGGTGTAGGTCTTTTTATAGGTGTAGAGGTTGAGGGCAAATAGGTCATTTTAACCTTAAAACATTAATATAGTGGTCTTTAATGATGGATTTATTTGTCATTAAAGCCCTGATTGTGGGCGACGTGCGTGTGCACACCCGCGTCTCTTCTTCCCGCGCCTCAACGTATACACACGTTTGTGCGTTATTAGCCATCTGATCGCGAGATTGGACGGCTTAAACGTATCGCGCTCGCACCTCTTCAACGCATGTGTGTGCCTTCTCATCTGGGCATGCCATGTGGCCGCTTCTCTGCTACCCGATGTGCATCGCACGGCTGAAATGAACCACACCCCGCGTTCAGCTGATTTGAGGCACTTGCGGGGGCTCGAATGTGCGACCTCTGCGTCACCCGTGGCTTCAAGACCATTGTGCCATCCTTACGGATGGTCGCGGTTTCAATTTGGGCTCAAGTACGCTCGGCCATTGGATGAAGATCCAACGGCTGAGGACGCTCGAGCATTGAATCTTCTTTAGCATGAGGGCATTCCTTGATGTGATTTCGACTGTTGGATTTGAGATCCAACAGCTGAGATTGATCAAGCAATCGAGGAGGGCGTTGTGCAGCACTCCTTTGGTCAGTTGGGTGGTTGGGATGGCGTCACGTAGCGCTATCTTGGCCGTCTATCTTCTATGTGTTGTAGATGGTGCCACAGATGTCGGATTGGATCGATTTTTGCGCTGTTGAGCTGCGATCGTTGATTCGAACCCATCCGTATGATCAGATTGGTCATCTGAAGTGCGAATTTACACAATCTTGGCCCTTGATCTCTGATCTTCCTCGCATTATATCTGATGCTACGGAAGTCTGATCAGGGCGATCTTGGAGTCGTTGAACTCCGATCGTCGCCCTGATCAAATCCGTATGATTGGATCTTCAATCCGAGGCCTCGATTAAATGTCGCCCTGTCCTTGGCCACCAAGAAGAAGAAATTATTATACAATTTGTATAATTTGACCTAAATGCATGATAATACATGTTATGTAATATTTACAATGCATGATGCTTATATGATACTAAGAACATGCATTAATAAACATTTTTGGCTATTTAGATGCATGCACATCAGACCCCCATGTCTATCTTTTGCTAGTCTCTAGTAAAAACTATATGCTATTTATAAAAAAATTAGGATTGGATTTCTCGGGCAAGTGTCATTTTTCAACATTAGGAAATTTTTACTAAGGATCTGAACTACAAAGACACAATAGCATCTGGGTGTTTGCCAAAATGCAGATCGCTTCAAGCCCTCGCCTTATTCAAAGAAAGATCTTTTTTTTTCTTTTTCTTTTTTTTTTTGGAATTTTGAGTTTAAGGTATCAGAGCAGATTTTGACGACTACTCAACCCACCCAAGACTCGATGAGAACTCTAAGTTCTAAGCATCTTTTCGTAATGTGATAGACTCATTGATCGGCAATCAAAACAGACTTCGGATTTCTACATCCCAGGTGACCTTAAAAAAAAAAAAATTCTACCTAAAGATGTATCTATTCGAACAGTAGCTTTCTCCCTACTTTTATTTTTATGGGGTCAACACAAGGGCGAACCCAGTGTATATCTTCCCAGCTTATTCTACTTTTCCGCTTCTTCCTAAGTGTTTAGGAATTATACGTGCATTTCGTGAGCTGGGTTTTAGACAACCTACCAATGGGCTGTTACCCACGATAATTTGCCATCCATACTCGTGCAGTGAAGTATGACTTATTATTTTTTTTTCTTTTCTTCTTTTCCATTTCTTTTTCTTTTTGGATATTTTTTTCTTTTTCTTTTCTTTTTTTAAGTAGGTGGCTTCACTGATCTAAGATTTACCTAAAGGCAGCAGGAAAAGAATGGTCTTGTGGCTGGGCTCTAGACAACTGACTGATGAGCTGTTACCATTGATAACTTGCCAGCATGCCACTCTAGAAGGTTTATTAGCTACCCAATTTCCGTTAAAATCATCGAACAACGAGTTAGTGCCAAAAGTGTGTAGATGCTTAGACTTAAAGTTTCCTTAAATCAGAGGGCGGTTTGATAAGTCGTGTACTTATCACCCCAACTTATTTAACCAATTTGAAGTAAATTCAGAATGGCGAGGACTTGATAAAAAAATTCACATTTTAGTGGACACCCGGGCTGATTAAGCCCGAAGACCTGAAGGGTGTAAGTATTCAGATCCTATTGTATTATTCCCTAAGGTTGAAAAGTCCTAATACTCAAGTATTCTTTCCTAATTCAATTTTTTTTAAATAAAGAGAAAAATAAGTAGAATTTACAAGAATTCCACAGAGCTGACAAAATGATTCAGAATTGAATCCAACCCCCATGCCTAGTTGATGCAAAGTCCTCGTTGAAAAATAAAAGGCATGAAAGGAAGGGTAGAATGAAGAAAATATCACCTGTATATGATGCTTGGGTCAGCTCTGAGTCAGACTGTACAAGTGACTGTATAAGTGCTGAGTTTAATGCCAGCTAGGCGAAGTTCAGCCAAAGAAATCATGATAAGATTAGAGCAACCTTGTCTGAGACGGGTTCTGGAACAACACGATCAACATAAGGTTTCAGACATTGACTGTTGACTTTAAAAGAATTACTCGTCCTTGGGTCAGAGATCTGAACAGCCCCGTTTGGAAATATCTGAGCAATGATGAATGGGCCATTCCATTTTGACCTACGTTTGACGAAAAAGAGCTTAAGTTAAGAATCAAAGAGCCAGACCTTCTGGTTCGGCTCAAGGCTCTTGTGGGAAATCAGTTGGTCATGAAGAGCTTTGGTTCAAGCCTTATAGATCTTGGCATTCTCATACGCATCGTTTCTAAGCTCTTCCAACTCAGATAGTTGGAGTTGCCTGGTCTTTCCGGTTAAACTCAAATCCAAGTTGCACTGCTTGATTGCTCAAAATGGTCGATGTTCAATCTCTACGGGTAAATGGCACGCCTTTCCATGCACCAAATGAAATGGTGACATGCCGATATGCGTTTTGTACGCTGTATGGTAGGCCCAAAGAGCATCATCAAGCTTTTGAGTCTAATCTTTTTGATCAAGCCTAACTGTTTTCTGCAGGATATTCTTGATCTCCCGATTGGAGATCTTGGCCTGTCCGTTTGTCTGGGGGTGGTAAGGTGTGGAAATTCTGTGATTTACCCTGTATTTTGCTAATGGATTGCGAAACTGGACATTTGTGAAGTGAGTACCACCATTGCTGATGATGACCCTCGGAGTCCCGAATCGACTGAAGACGTTCTTCTTAACAAAATCAATGACCACCTTATGGTCGGTTCGGGTGGGAATAGCCTCGATCCACTTAGATACGTAATCAACAGGGACAAGAATGTACTGGTGTCCAAATGAAGGGTCCCATGAAATCGATGTCCCAAATGTCAAAGATTTCGACGGGAAGGATTGGGTTTAGTGGCATCATATCTCTCTTGGTTATACTCCTGAGTGCCTAGCATCGGGAACACGACCTCGAGAATTCCTGGGCATCTTTGAATAAGGACGACCAATAGAATCTAGATTGCAATATTTTTGCAGCCATCTTTTTCTTGGAGAAATATCCACCACACGTAGATGCATGATAGAACTCAAGTATACTTTGAAATTCATTCTCCGGAACACATCGGTGGATAATCTGATCAGAGCCGATGTGGTACAGTTCAGGGTCCTCCCAGAAGTAATATTTGGCCTCAGATTTGAGTCTATCTCGTTGTTGCTTGGTTCAATCCTGAGGGATTTGACCAATAGCCAAATAGTTTACTATGTCTGCAAACTACGGGGTTTGGACACCTGACACTGCAAGAATAGTCTCGTCTGGAAAAGTATCAGTAATCGGAATATCCGGATGAGAAGAGTCACTTAGAAGCCTCGAAAGATGATCCGTCACCACTTTCTGTGCTCCGAATTTATCTTTGATTTCAAGATCGAATTCTTGAAGCGGAAGAATCCATTGAATGAGCCAGGATTTAGCATCCTTTTTGGCTAAGAGATATCTCAAGGCCGAGTGGTCAGTGAAAATTATGATGTGAGACCCTAAGAGATAAGCCCTGAATTTCTCCAATGCAAATACTACAGCTAACAACTCCTCAGTAACGGTATAATTCCTCTGGGCCTCATCTAGAGTTTTGTTAGCGTAGTAGATGATAGAGGGCTTCCTATCAATCTTTTGACCCAAAATAACCCCAACTGCATAATTAGAAGCGTCAGTCATGATCTTAAATGGAGCTATCCAGACCGGTGGTTGCAACATCGGAGCACAAGTGACTGCCGTTTTAAGAAAATCAAATGCCCTATGGCATGATTCGTTGAACTTAAACGGCGTATCTTTGGCAAGAAGGTTGTTCAGAGGGCGAGCAACCTTGGAGAAGTCCTTGATGAACCTCCGATAGAATCCCACATGACTGAGAAATGAGTGGATTTGTTTGATAGATGTGGGAGGAGGAAGTTTAGAAATAGCATCAACCTTAGTTTTGTCAACTTCAATTCCTCGTTCAGAGATTACATGACTCAAGACAATACCTTCTTATGTCATGAAATGGCTCCTTTCCTAGAGCCAAGCAAGATTCAAACGAGTCTCCGAAAATGAAGAAATCGTCCATGAACTCTCCCACCATGTCAGAAAATATGGCTAGCATATACTTTTGAAAAGTCGCAGGTGCATTGTAAAGCTCGAATGACATTCTACAGAAAGCAAAGGCTCCGTAGGGATAGGTGAAAGTCGTCTTTTCTTGATCCTCGGGATGGATAGGGACTTGATTGTATCTCGAGTAACCGTTCAGGAAGCAGAAGTACTTTTGCCTGGCTGATCTTTCAAGGATTTGTTCGATGAAGGGCAGAGAAAAATGATCCTTTTTGTTGGCTGTGTTCAGCTTCCTGTAATCGATACAAACTCTCCATGAGGAAGTTGAACAAGTTGTGACAGATTCTCCTTTTTCGTTAGTCACAACGGTAATCCTGGCTTTCTTAGGAATAATTTGCACAGGGCTTACCCATGGACTATCTGAGATCGGATAGATGATTCCTGCATCGAGCCACTTAATTATTTCTTTCTTGACCACTTCTCGCATATTAGGGTTTAGTCTCCTCTACATCTGGCGAGAAGGGCGGGATCCATCTTCCATGAAAATTTTGTGATTGCAGTAAGATGGCTCAATCCCCCTAAAGTCATGGATGGTTCAACCAATTACCTCTTTGTGTTCTTTTAGGACCTTGAGCAGTATAATCTCCTGCTCCTTAGTCAATCTAGCACTGATAATCATAGGGAGTGTCTTTTTAGGTCCTAAAAATTGATATTTCAAATTCTCAGGCAATGGTTTCAGTTTGAGTTGGGGCGGGTCTAACATGAAAGGTAAGGAGGATGCTGATGAAGATTCATCAGGACAATCGAGAGGAAGAGGTTGAAAATGAACAAAATCAGCAACCTCTTCAAAATGTGACGGGTTTGCCACGGAGGGTTGTGGGTTGGGTTCATCGGTGCTAGAGGAATTCTCAATAGCGTTACTGAGGTCGGTTGAAGTTCACCTAATCCGAATTTTTCGTAAAGAGAAGTCGGAATTAAGTTAATGGATGCACTTAGATCCAAGAGTGCCCGGTCAAAAGTGTAATTTCCGTTAACACATGAAATCAAAGGGGCACCTGGATCTCTCTTTTTCGAAGGAAGGTGATGCAGAATAACAAAATTAGCCTGCTCAGAGAGTATCACTTTCCTCGGAACAGATTCTCTTGACTTACGCTTCTTGGTGCATAAATCCTTTAAGAATTTACCATAAGCTGATATGTGTTTGATAGTATGGAGGAGGGGGATATTGATTTCAACATTCTTGAATATATTCAAGAGCTCCTTATTACTATCAATAGGCTTCTTCCTAGGTTTAATCAAGGCCTCAGGAAAATGAACATGAGTCAGATCTTCGAAATTAGGTTCTTGAGCCTTGATTTCTTTCTTAGAATTCTCTCTTTCCTCAGGCTCACTAGGATTTTCTTGACTAGAGCATGATAGGTGTGGGTCCTGGATTTGCCTTCCACTACTCAAAGTAACGGAGTTGGCAGATGCGTACAAGTTTGGGTCTTGGGGAGGGTTAGGAAAGATTAGAGGGGCTTGCTTAGCCAAAAACCTCGGATTTGATGAAGAAGCAAAAGAGGAAGGACCCTGCGTAACCACTTGAGCATGTGCGTGTAGGTCCCTTTGATTCCCGTACCCTTGGGCTTGATTGCTTGGATTTTGTATGTTGCGTGGGTTGGGTACGGGTTGAGATGGCAAAGATCTGGGTTGACGGGTGTTAGCAATGAGCTCGGTTTGCAAGTTGTCCAGCAAGGTTTTCATTTATTACATGAGTTGGAGCATAGATCCTTGCATCTCTATCATCTGACGGTTCAAATCAGCCTACCCTATGGGTTGACGAGCATTCCAAACTGGCTGGTTGACCTGATTTGGGTGCAGCTAAGTATAAACATGACCCTGACCCATTTGTCTTTGTGGAGCATAGTTGCTAGGTCAGAATTGGGTCTGCTGCCCCGAATTTTTCCAGGAGAAGTTAGGGTGGTTCCTCCAACCTGGATTATAAGCATTGAAATATGGGTTGGACCTAACGTTCTCCTATACAGCATAGACGTCCTCATAGGGCGAGGATGAAGAGATAAAGGGAGGGATAAGAGAAACTGGGATCAATGGCCCCAGTTTGGAACCCGTGGGGTTCCGAGCAATGTTGGCTCACAGGTTGAGCTGCATCCAGTTGATTCATGAACTCCCATCTAGAAGGAGCTTGCAAAGAATGGAATCCCGAATTCAGGGATTGAGTGGATCAAGAATTGTTTGCAGAGTTTCCCGCCATCCACTCCATCCTTTTGGTAACCAGGTCCACCTTATCTAGTTTATTACAAATCAGCTCTATATCGAATGAATGAGTCATGGACCTCATTAACATTCGATCTGGGTTGTTGGGACCGATCAAATGTATCCATGAAGGTATGATTGATTGAATTTTCATTCATTTCTTCAAACAAATCATGCGCACTATTTACATCTTTGTTGAGGAAATTACCTCCGCAAGAAGCGTCCACGTGATTTCTGAGTTGCTCAGTCAACCTGTGGTAAAAGATTTATACGAGTTGCCATTTCGGCATTTCGTGGTGTGGACACTTTTGTAATAAGTCCTGGAATTGCTTCTAGGCAACATGAAACTGCTCCCCCAGCCGTTGGGCGAAAGTAGTAATCGCTTGCCTCAATGCATTGGTATGCCCGACTGGAAAGAATTTCTTTAAGAAAGCCAATTTAAGATCGTTCCAAGTTGCTATCGACCTTCTTATGGTCTTGTACTAATGAGAAACTTTATCTCTAAGAGAGTGGGGAAAGAGCTTCATGATCATTTGCTCTTCATTCACGTTTCGTGCTTTGATGGTCTGGACCAAAGTGATTAAGTTCTCCAAATGCTGAAATAGGTTTTCAAAGCCAAGTCCATGAAAATGTTTGATTAGGTTTAACACATGGGGCTTGATTTCTACGACTCTGGTAGGAATCTGAACACCGGGTCGTTCATTGTAATTTGAAGGATTATAGAAATCCTTCAAGGGCTAAGTGCCCTGCATTTTCTGGAACCATTCTTGCATTCTCTGCATTTGTTCCAGCTGCCTTTGAAACATTTCTTGTTGATTCTGAGACAGAGGAAGTTGTTTATCGGCCATGGGATCAATTTAGTCAAAATTCAATCTACGGCTCCTAGAATGATCTAATGGTCCTTCCAATCGGGGATTTAATGACCTCTTCCAAGTATAAACTAGGAAGAGGTCGGAAGGACTAGGAATAAGAACCCTGCAGCACAACAAAACAAGCCTGTCCTTAAGTTGGGTAGCATAAGGATCTACAGACTCTCAGAATTCATCTTAAGATTATAGACGATTTACTCTACTTGCATCCAATCAATCCAACCAGTTAGGAGGGGCTGGGGAGAGGGTTCTTTCTTTGGCTTGTGCTTCCGGTTCCTAGTGTACCCCCCAACCGTGGTCATTTGACGCTACTCCCTTAGCTAGACATAAGATTGATTAGTACAAGCAGGTTAATCGTGAACAATCTCAATCTGGACCTCGAAGAGTGAATCAATCCTTAAGGCCAATGTCTAATCAATTTTAACTTAGGCTTAAGATTGTAGTGCTTATGGAATGTGGTGGGTCCTTAAAATTGGTTGTGCCCTTAATAATTGATTGAATATGTGTGAGTGCGTGCACGACCAGGGTTTTCAAGTAAGATTATTTGGATGAGTGGATTTTAAGGTTCAAATCTTACTTAAGTAGCTTTTGGGGTTTAGAATTAGGTAAATTCAATTTAAGTTCAAGAGGCAAGCCAGATTTTCAAAATACAGGCGAAGATCTTTTCTTTTTGAATTCAAAAGTGGAGTGCCTATTATCGACCTAAATTGTAAACCCTAAGGGGAAGCTACTTGATGATCTGATTTTAGATGAAGTGGTGCGGCCCAAACAACGCAAACAATTGGCCCTAATGCACCATTGAGTTAGGCACACAAGTGGTTACCTAATCTGATTTCTACTCAATTATGTGTTTGGGTGTGTGTACCGGTTCCAAGGATTGGTTAACTGGTTGAGTTTGAAAATTAGAAGAGGTCGTGTACCTCTGTGTTTTTTTTTAATCTTTTTAGTTTATATACGGAGGGTGTGATGGGTGGAGGTGGAAATCAAATAATCAAAACTAATCCTAAGGTTTATGAGAACACTTGGGTTAATTAGGGTTTGAATTAGGGTTATGAAATGAACTCTATAGAGGGGGGAAGAATAGGGAGCACTCACATTTGTCTTCAACTGCATTTTACTCCTTTTTACCACTTGAAGATTCCTTGTTGAGGTACCTGCAAAATAATAGAAAAGAAATCAAAGCAAGTTAGAAAACAGATAAGTGCGTGGAAATGCAGAAAGAAAATCGAGATTCGTTACTTCCCCGACAACGGTGTCAAAATATTCATTCGAAAATCATCGTAAATGGAAGTTAAGTTTTGAAAACCCGTCGTAGTGTGATTTGCGAAGAAATCTATCAACAAATAAATTTTACCGAAACTCGAAAAGAATTTCGGGTCGAATACAGGAAGGCTACGTCGATTTGAAATCCGCAGTTCTTTTTTTTATTTTTATTTAGAAAGCAAGATAATCACAATGAATTCGATATTAACAATAAGAGAGAGAGAACAAACACTTTATAATATGGATAATGTTTTTACAACTAAAAAGTGGGAAATATTACAGCTAGAAAGTAGTAAAGAGAAAGGAGGTGAGAAGTTATCCTCCTCGATGGTTGCTTGAAGGATGAGTCGGATAGGGTGACGCCTAGAAGACGGAGGGCGAAGACGGAAGACGGAGAATGAAGCGGGAAGAACCAGGGGCGAGGTAGGGTGTCGTCGTCGCGGGATCCACTTTCGGAATGGGGGTGAGAAAACTTTGATTTTAACTCTAGAGGAGCATCCCGGGTTTGGGACTATCTTCTTTAGAGCTTTGGAGAGGGAGAGAGGTGAAGGAAGGGATGAATGAAATGCGGGGGTGTAGGCCTTTTTACAAGTGTAGAGGTTGGGGGCAAATATGTCATTTTAACCTTAAAACATTAATATAGGGGTCTTTAGTGACGGATTTAGTCGTCACTAAAGGCCTGAACGTGAGCGAGGTGCGTACGCCTGTCCGCGTCTCTTCTCCTCACACCTCAACGTATACACACGTTCGTGCATTATTAGCCGTCCGATCTCGCCGCTTAAACGCATCGTGCCCGCACCTCTTCGACGCATGCGTGCGCCTCTCCTTGCATCTGGGCATGCCACGTGGCCGCTTCTCCGCCGCCCGATGTGCATCGCACGGCTAAAATCAACCGCGCCCTATGTTCAGCTGATTTGAGGCACTTGCAGGGGTTAGAACATGCGACCTTCGCGTCGCCCGTGGCTGCGAGACTGCTGCGCCATCCTCACGGATGGTTACAGTTTCAATTTGGGCTTAAGCGTGCTCGGCCGTTGGATGAAGATCCAACAACTGAGGGCGCTCGAGCGTTAAATCTTCATCAGCGCATGGGCATTTGTTGATGCAATCTCGGCTGTTGGATTTGAGATCCAATGGCTGAGATTGATCAAGCGATCGAGGAGGGTGTCGTGCAGCTTTCCTTTGGCCAGTTGGGTGGCTGGGATGGCACCACGTGGCGCCATCTTGGCCGTCTATCTTCCATGTGTTGTAGATGATGTCACAGATGTCGGATTTGATCGATTTTCATGTCGTTAGGTTGCGATCGTTGATCCGAACCCATCCGTGCAATCGGATTTGTCATATGAAGTGCGGATTTACGCCATCTTGGCTCTTGATCTCTGATCTTCCTCAGTTTATATCTGATGCTACAGAAGTCTGATCAGGGCGATTTTGGAGTCGTTGAACTTTGATCGTCGCCCTAATCAAATCCGTACGGTTGGATCTTCAATCTGAGGCCCCAATTAAATGTCGCCCTGTCCCTAGCCACCAATAAGAAGAAATTACTATAAAATTTGTATAATTCGACCTAAATGCATGATGATGCATGTTATGCAAAATTTACAATGTATGATGCTTATATGATACTAAGAACATGTATTAATAGACATTTTTAGCTATTCAGATATATGCACATCAGTTGGTAGGGAGGCAGTTGGTAAGGCTACTGCTGATTTCTATGGGGAGTTCACTAGGAAGATATAGGGGGAAAGTGAAGGTGGCTGGGGTGGGGCATTCTGCGTGTAGCTGAGGAGTAGGCTAGGAGACTTAACTGGCCTTTTGAGGAGAGGTCCAAAGGGCGGTGTGGGGGCTAAATGCGGATGGTTGTCTTGGCCCTGATGGTTTTCCTGTACTCTTCTACAAGGAGTTCTGGATGTTGACTAAGGATGATGTCTTACAGGTGTTGCATGGAAATCGGGGTTTTAACAAGATTAACAAGTTCTTTATGTTTTTGTTGCCGAAGGATGGGGCGAAGGCCATTGAAGATTCTAGACCCATTGTCCTTTCCAATGCCATTTACTTGATTGTGGCAAAGATCTTGGCAAATAGATTGAAGGGGGAATTGGCAGATGTGGTATCTCAGGTACAGATGGCTTTTGTCCCAAGTAGTAACATCTTGGATGGGTATGTCGCAACTTCGAAGATATGGACCTCCTAAAGGAGGAAGAAAAGAAAGGCGTTCTTGTAGAAGGTTGATTTTAGCAAGGCGTATGATTTGATACAGTGGTCCTTCATTTGGGCACCCTTGATTAAGAGGGCCTTCCTACCCATTTGCGTTGACTAGATGAAGCATTACGTCACTACCTCTTTCTCCATTCTTATTAACAACAACCCAGCGGGGGGTTGGATTTAGTGGAGGGGGTTCAGGCAAGGTTGCCGCTGGCTCTAATGCTTTTTGTGCTGGCAACATGTGCTTTGGCGAAAGTGGCGGATAGATCATGTGAGAGGAACTTGATTAGAGGTTTCTCCTTGGATGACGGGTTTGCAATCCCTGTGCTCCAATATGCTGATGATACTTTGCTCTTTGTAAAGGGTTCTGATACTGAGGCAAGGAGGATGCGTTGCTACTGGAGCTATTTGGGGAGGCATCTAGGTTGCAGCTTAATCTCTCCAAGTCAATTTTTGTTCCTTTCAATTTATTGGAGGAAGAGGCAAGCAATTGAAGTATAGTTCTTGGCACTCAGATGGGGGCTTTGCCTATCTCTTACTTAGACCTTCCCGTAACAGATAAGAGGATCTCGATGTATGATTGGACGTCCTTGATTTAGAAGTGTTTTAAACCAGTGAAAATGGGGGTTTGGGCGTTAAGGATTTGGGAAGGATGAATGACAACCTATTGACAAAATGGATTGGCAAATTGATAGAGAACAGAGTTTTTTGTTTTGATGGTTGATTTGGGTGATGTGTTTAGATTTTGGCAAGATGACTGGACAGGTCAAGGGAAGTTGTGCAAGCGGTTCCCTTGACTATTTGCATTGACCGCGGATAGACGAGCCTTAGTGGCTGATGTTTAGGCTAGTTGCTAGTGCCTTACTTTTGTGAGGAACCTCTCGGACTTGTGGATACAGGAGCTTTAGACCTTGCTACGGGAGTTGGAGGTCTTTTAATCGGAAGGCGGCATTGATGCTTTCTCTTGGGAAAATTTTAGTAAGGGATGCATATAGAAGGTTGGGAAATGGTGGTCTGCTGGTGGACTTGGATCTGATTAGAGATTGCAATCAAATTTGGTCGACGGGGTGCCCCCTAAAGATGAAAATCTTTGTGTGGTTGCTTAGGAGACAAAGACTATGATGAGAATGTGGACGGCTAGGTGGGTGCCCAAGGTGGAGGAGTGCCCCTATTGTCTTGGGCAGATGAAGATATTGAGCACTTGTTCTTTGGGTGTCCTTTTGTTTTTCAGATCTAGAGCCGTCTTGATGCAGGGTGGTGGAAGTTCTCTACTTTTGATGAGTTCTGGAGATCCTTCAAGAGTTGGGGTAGCAGTGTGGGGTGGAATGTCTTTAGGACGAAGAAAGAAAGGGCGATGCCTTTGGCATTCTTGTGGAATATTTGGTTGGGGAGGAATGCGGTCATTTTTAGAGGGCAGCGGCCCTATGTGGAAAATTTTGTGGAGCCTGTTTCCTCTTTGGTTAGTCTGTTTCATAGGGCAGCGGCCCAAGGGTGGCTTGGGTGTGCTATACCTTGCCAACTTTTGTGATGCCCTCTTAGTGAAATGGATTGTTAACCTGTTTGAGGAACGAGGACACTTGTGGGAGCAGGTTTTCTATGATTCCTATGGTGACATGCTGAACTTGGCTGAGAGGAGAAATGTGTCTCATGGTGCTTCTGCTTTATTAGACTTTGCGCGATCCTGCCTCGGGTTGATTCCTACTTCAAGCCCGTCCTAGGCAATGGAAGCTCTTTTAGATTATGGGAGGATGACTGGACTGGCACGGGGATTCTTGCAAATGCTTTTCCTAGATTGTATGTGCTATCCATAGAGAAAGGGCACTGGGTGGTGGAGGCTTAGGATGGACCTTTGGTTAGGGGAGTGGGTTCCTGGTTGCCACGTTTTGGGGGCTCTCTTTCTGATGCAAGGATTCTTGAGTTGGAGTTGCTAGCTGCTTTGGAGGCTTTTTGGCCGGTTTGGGAATCTTCAGACTGGTTGTCCTGGGCTCATGGAAGCTTTTCTGCGAAAAAGGCCTATTATTTGCTGAGGGGGGGTGTAGTGGGGCAGGATATTTACTTGGGGATATGGACCGTGTCTCCTTTTAGAAGATGAAAGTGCCTCTAAAGATTAAAATCTTTCTTTGCTTGTTGTGGAGGAAGAGGCTTCCCACAGTACTTAGCCTCAGCTGATGGAACCCAGACGTTGATGTTACATGCCCACTCTATAGAGTGCAGTAGGAGGATGTCACACACTTTCTTATGCACTATGCCTACTTTTGAGGGTGGTATTCTTGCAGATTTTTGGTTCTCTTGGTGAAGGGGAGATTTGGTGGATCCATCCACTCAAGTATTGATGTCTACCGTTTGTTGGGGGGGGGGGGGGGGGGTTAAGGTTTGTTTGGAGAATGTTGTAAGGGAAGTAAACTCCTTTTTCTCTTTTCGGTTGTGCCACCTGTAAGTTGTTGAATTCACTGTTTTGGAGCTAATATAGTAGATGTCTACCGACCTCCAGAAGGCATCCTTTTCCTTTTCAAAAAAACTAGAAATAAAGTTGGAACATTGCGTATGATGAGGGATATTAGGAAACTGGAAGAGGGAAGGTTGGAGAGATTTGTGACAGCTAACATAGTGGGAAGAGCGCGTGGGATATTGGTGGCCTAGTGGGAGGATTTGATGGAGGTGTCTCACCGATAAGGGTCCAAGGTGATATTGATACTTGTATACTGATGTAGGGATGGCTTGATGTTTTTGCTTTCTAGTTCAGTAAGGTGTAGAAGCAAGGCTTCCAAGAACCTCTGATAAAATGACAATCGGATTGCTATACTAAGGGTGATTTGGTTTCATAGACTATTTATTCATAGACTAAGGTAGAGACCTAAATCATGATTCCGAAAATTGTGTTTACCGAAGACTATGACTGAAGATCAACTGCTGGACATCTTCAATAAAGCATTTCCTCAAAGTCTATTGTGTTTATTATCACCGGAGCATGCGAAAAAATGCATGCTCTAGCTTGAGGAGGAATTCTTGAGTAGAGACTGGACTTCATATTTATTTTATGTTTGGATATCTTATACTCTATATCATTGTTCTGAATGTCTATGGCATGCTCATGACATGCCCATGAAATGAATTTTTTATAACGTGGGGTGATATCGACACATGTAATGTTGAAATGCAGGAGCGTAAGTAATATTTTGCCAAATATGGATAATATGTCGATAAGTTTGGAGAAATACGTGAATTAGGTACAACTCTTAAATCATTACCATATTTTAAGATCAATATTTTTTTTTGAAAAGTTATTTTAAGGTCAATATAGGTATCTCAATAACCAATTTCTATCCATTATTATTTTTGTAAGTGATTTAAATTTTGACGTCATGTCGTCGGCATATTGTTGTGAGCGATCTATCAGGGATTTAAATCAAAGTATTGTCGTCGTAGTTTGAAATCCACAATAAATCAAACAACAAATAAAATTTATAAGCTCAGAATGTCAGAAATGAAGTTCGAGGTCGTTCGCTGGGAGCAAATATGTAATTCACGCATCAATCTCGATTAATATATATATGAGCACAATGGCCAAGCCAAGAATGATATTGCAATGCATAACAATTACTCAAAATTGATCATCTATGCAGAACATGAGTATTCAATAGTTCGAAAAAGCAAAAAGAGATCTATAATAAAAGAATGGTGATTTAGATCACAAATTATTTAGTCTAGATACATATATACTATTTACTTAATAATCTAAATAAGTGCATAGTGACGAACCACTTAAATATTTCAACAATGCACAAGTAATTGTTACAGTGCACGAGCACTTGGTCTTCCTTGATTCTCCTTCACTTTTTCCTTTCTCAACTCTTCTTCTGCATTGCCTCTTTTCTTCCTTATTTCCTTCCTTTCTTTGGTTCTCTCTCTTGTCCTCTTCTCGCGACTAAGTGTTGCACAGTTGCCTGCAAGAGCAAAACCCCCCTAACCCTGCATGCTCTCTCTCTCTCTCTCCCTTCTCTTTCTCAAGGGACAACTGGGCATTTAGGTAATCGGGCATAAGCGCACCCGGGACCAGGACTGCCTGCAGTGGGTAGCAGCTGAGGTGTGAGGCTTAGGCAAGTAATCGGACTAGACCCACGTGGAGGTGTCACGGGCGAGGCGTGAAGGGGTGCGGGGACCTCACCCCCCAAGTGTCGAGGCGATAAGCCGGTGCAACATTCAACTTATGCGTGCACACCGCTTCTCTTCACGAGGTGGGATTAAATCCCTCCCTCTCCTTCGTGCGTCTGCTGGAGGATGGAATCTCCTTCAATCGGATCAGCTACTAACGAGAAGGCTTCCAATTGAAGCCTTGTCTCGCAACCTGGAGCCCTTTTGCACGACCTGGGGCTGGAGCCTGGGACAGACGTAGCAAGAACGAACTTCAAGCTTCGCTCGAAACTACCGTCAATGGCGGTGAAGGAGCGAACACCTGAAACAATAAAAACGACCTAAAGGCCATGCCAGAATAGCTCACGAGGGTCGCCTGTGGACGAGGAATGCAATGGTGGTGGTTTTGTGGCGTGGGAGTCGGTGTAGTGGCCGGACGGAGGCAGAGATGGCCTGAGGAAGTGGGTTTGTTTTGTGGGTGTTTTGGGTGGATGGGAAGGTGGATAGATAGAGGGATTTTGATGAGTGGAGTACGATGGAGGTTATGGGTGTGTTGGCGAAGAGGATGGAGGTGTGTAGCGTGCGGAAGTCCTCACCTGAGGGTTCTTCAGAGGTAGGAACGAAGGTGGTGGGTGGTGTAGTCGAGGGGTCAAAACAAGAGTTAAAAGGGGGAGAATTAACCTAAGAGTCTAAGGGAACTAAATTACTCCTAAACTAACGAACGAAAGGGGGAGAACGACGTCGGCTTTGATTGGCTGGTGTCGGGGAAGAAGATACTCCGATGAGGTGGAAAACGACGATGAAGACGAGGGAGAAGCTCCTGTTGGTACGGACGACGATGGAGGTCGGAGAAGATTGCCGAACGTCGAGGAGCTATTCGGCCGGAGAGGAGGGAGGAATTGAGGGTGATTCCGGTCTAATTCGAGCGTTGAAGGATTGGTGTGCATTGGGGATCCTTTTATAGGCTTTTAGAGGGCGGTTGAAGTTTGGAAACCAAGCTCTTGAACTTGGAAGGTTTGCCAGAGTTGGAAACCTAAGAGATACCTGAATGTCTCATGTGTTCGCATGAGAGATTGGGAAGGTTATGGAGTTTGAAGTTGGCTGAGTTGAAAAGATAACTTCTCAAGGAATCTCCCTTCCAATTTTGGAAGGGATTCGTTGATCAGAGTTCTCTTTAATCAAAGGTTTTCAGAGAAGGATTCCTCCGTGATAATGATGGAGGGACCTATTTGCAAAGAGTGACAACAAAGATAGGGGCCTGTTTGTAAGGATTTTGAAAGTTAGGGGCATGTGTGTGAGAGAAAAGAGTCAAACATGATCAAATTACAAACTAAGTCAAGATGATCTCTAATTGGGCTCAAATTTTGGTACAAACCTAATTTGGACCCAAGGAATCTGATGTTGAAGTCAGATTTAGGTTTTGACCAAGTTTGACTGGATAAATTGTGCAGAAACCTAGATTAGGGCAACTGTCTATCTGAAACTCTGTTTTAGGTCACAACGGATTCTGATGGTCAAATCAAGCATACCAAACCTTAGAGAATATTTTTATATGATTTTTAGAGGGTTTATGTGAATTTTATCTTGATCAGAACCTCAGTTAATTAAGCAGGTCTATTTTTAGGATTTCAGATGTCATTTAATTCTCGAAATGCGTGAAAACCCATTTTTGTCTACACGGACCCACTTGTTAGACATTTAAAACCAGTTGACCTTTAATTAACCCCTAAGAAATTCTGTGATTGTTTTGCAATTGAGATGTGCTATCAAAACTGCATTTGTACCCTTGTTTTACTTGTTATTCTCTTAGAAAGGATGCGTAATGAATTACTGTCTTCTGGTGGTTATGGATGAGCATTTAATGATGGAATATGACTAAATAAAGTTAGATATAGCTGATGATGACGTTATCATCACATATTGAAATGGCTAGTTTTGGGATTATATCATGTTGACATCAATATAATGTCTAAACACAAGGACTTTGATGAAATGTCGTCGCAATGTCAGCAAGTGATGAAATACATTCAACATGTTGACTTACTCCTATTGCTTCTCACTCAGTTCTCCTATTTTTCTCTACTATTACTACTGTTGTTCACGCTGCTACTGCTCGCTTTTATCTCGCTACTTCTCTCTTTCAACTCTCTTAAGGTTTGATTCAGCACCTATTTATAATTATAAAGTAGATCAACATACTAAAATTTAGATCTATTATTAGATCTAATCACAATTTAGAATTGAGAAAATAGTTATTTAATTCCTAAAAATAAAATTTTAAGTTTGGGTTAACATTAGAGAATAAAGAACTTACATCGTTATGTTCATGAGTTGTATTGACTCTTTATTTGTTTATTGTGAAAGTGTATTCTTGTAATTTTTCTCTTGTGTGCTTTTCTATATAAAAGCACCAGGGCCTCTCTAGAATAACTAATGCCATTACAACCTAACATGGTATCAGAGCAGCAGTCCTAGATCGGGGCTTTAGTATCCCACCAAATCCTAGCCACCTACCCCCTACCAAAACCCTAGTAGCCACCCCCTTCTCTCTCCTCAACGGTGCCACAGGCCTCCCAGGCTAGCAGTACCGCCGTTCACAGGCCACTTAGGCCCACCATCGGTCCCCCGGCCTTCCCTGTTTGCCACATGCCTCCTACATCGTCGCGCACCCTCCTCGTAGTCGGGCGACACCTTCGCTCGACCTTCCTGCGCTGCCGCATGCTCCCTCAACTAGTGTCGTCGCTGACCCTCTCTTAGTGCCATTAGTGTGTTCTGCCACCTCCTTTCCCTCCTGCGCCGCCATTGCAGCTCTTTAGAGGTGGCATAGGGGACGTCTGTCACGTGGCTGACCTTCCTCTTTGGTTTGTCGGACTTCATGTAGGTGAGAGAGGTCTCTACATCAACTAGGACTGGGGTTTTTTGATCCGGTCTTCTTCTGTAAGTCTTCTACAGGGAGCCTCTTGAAGCTAAGGCACTGCTGGGACTTGATTTATGCCTTAGCACGTGCAAAGGAACTTTGTTCCCACGAGGTACATGATTTGAAATCTGGATTCTTGTGACATATGTGTGATTCAAAGACAATATTGGTTTGAAATTGAAGTTTTCAGACTTTAAAGCCATTGTTCTTTATGGATCTTCATTCCGGCTATTATATAGGACCAAAAGGAATCAAACAGTGACTCTGTGGGGAAGATATCTACCACGAGCGCCCCCCCCCCCCCCAATCCATGCGAGGGACATTTAAAAGTTGGATGGATCCAACTTTCTATTTTGGTCTACCTTTTCTCCCGGTTTGTCGGATCACATCGGAAGAAGTATATTTTGACAAATGATGTGCCAGTCGTGAAGACTGCAGATTGGGAAGTCGACAATGACTGGTTGGTGACATGTCTTCTAAACAACATGACTCAGACCATCGCCAAGCAGGTCATGGCGTATGCCTTTGTGAAGAAAATGTGAGAAGTGTTGCATGAGATTCATTTTCATAGGAGCAACATTACCAGACTGTATAGAGTCATAGAGGACATCCATACTCTTCAAGAAGGCACTATGGCCTTATCCGAATACTATGGCACGATGAAAAATCTTTGGTACGAGCAGGATGTTAACTAGCCCATTTTTATCGATGCAGCGGTTATTGCCAAGCAGAGAGAGTCCATTCGATCCATGCAACTTCTCTCTGGTCTTGGCCTTGAGTACAAGGTGGTAAAAAGGATCAATTTATGACCATGAATCAGATTCCTACATCGACACAGATTTACGCTTGTCTTTCTAGACTTAACACTGCTGATCCAATGCCCACTTCTGATGCCTCTGTCATGGCCACTGTTGGTTGTGGTAGGGGAGCTTCTGGAGGTTGAAGAGCTTGATCTCATGGTCGTGGTCGAGGCCGGAGTTCCTTCTTCTGTGAGTACTGTATAGAAATGGACATATTGTGGATCGTTGCTGAGTGAAGCATGGATATCCATAGGGTATGGATCCACGCGCTCGTCAAGTATCTATAGAAGATACATCTCAGGCACAAGAAGATAGCCAGATTTCGATCTCCAGAGTAGATTATGAGCGCTTCATGACTTCTCAGGCATCTACTTCTGCCTCAGTTTAGAGATTTGCAGGTACTGTAGTTGTGTCAGCTAGATCCCAAGCCCTGGTGTGGCTTGTAGATTCAGGTGCCTCCTCTCACATAACTGGTGATACCACTTTATTTTTCTCTTTACGAGGTCTTGCTACACAATTTCAGGTTAAGGTAGCAGATGGTGGTTTGTCACCAGTTACTGGTCTTAGGAACATATCTATATCCTCCACTTTACCGTTGTCAAATGTGATGCATGCTCTTAAGTTTACTCTAAATTTGATGTCTATTAGATAGATTACAAAGGATTTGAAATGTCAAGTAGTGTTTTATGACCAATATTTTTGTAGGACCTCCAGACGATGAGGCGGATTGGTGGCGGGCTTGAGCAGAATTGTCTCTATTACCTTCATGTCCCTCCTTCCAGTGCTGTTGCTGTTTGTGTCACTTCTGCTCTCAAATGTCACATTTGTCTTGGTCATCCGAGTTTACATGTTCTTCGCCACCAGTTCTCTGAGTTGTCTTTTCTGGATGCTTTTAGGTGTGAAGCCTGTCAGTTGGGTAAGCACCATAGGTCTTTTCCACCGTAAAATAAAGAGTTGAGTTTGATTTTACTTTAGTTCATGCTGATGTTTGGGGCCTGTGTATGGTCAACAGTGTTAGAGGCTTTCGGTATTTTCTTGTTCTTGTGGATAACCTCACTAGGATGTCATGAGTGTTTATGATGAAGAAAAGTCCGAGATCTTGGATATTGTAAAAAATTTTGTTTTGGAAATAAGGAGTCAATTTTTGTTATAAAAATTTCCGGAGTGATAATGGTTTGAAATTTGTGAATGCCAAGACTACTACTTTAAATTGTTGATACTCCTATTTATATTGTTTATATTTACCAGGAACTATTTTGTTATCTTTATATTTTGTCTGGTTCTTTTATGTATTTTTCTGTAGGGTTTTCTCAACAAAGCAGACTAGTCATTTCCCACTTGGTATCAGAGCATCGGTCCTACACCGTGGTTCTAGGTATCCTATCCTACACAGCCTCCAAAACCTTAACCACCAAAACCTTAATCCTCCTTTCTCCCTCGAGAGCAGTAGAAGCTCTCGGCAGAGCTTCAGTGGCGCGTTGCAGCACGTGCGGCAGTGCTGGGTTGCGCGGGTGAGCCGGCAGCACCCTTAGGAGGTGCTTGCGGCGACGCAACAGCGTGCTTCGAGGCCTTCTTGGCTTCCAGCGGCGACGTAGCAGTCACCACACTGATTGTGGTGGCTCTGCGACATTGCTCACGACTCTCAGCGGTGGCAAAGCAGCATCAAGAGGCTCTCGCGGTGGCGCTGCGACCTCTTGGAGGTTGATTTGGGGCTACTGTGCCACTGGTGCTTCACCGGAGCACCTCCTCAGAGACCACCTGAGGGTTAATCAGAGGCTGCGATGCTTCTTCTGTTAATTTTAGGGGGTTGGTGTCATTCTAGAGTCTACCCATGATTTGAAAAACTCAATGTCAGGTCATGGTTTGGTACTTCCATATCAAATTTTGCATCTAGAGTGATGCCTTAGTGATTTTACATCTATGATGGCGAGTTCTAACTCTTGGTGATCCACTTCATTGCTTCTATGGCAGGGGTCATTGAGTAGCAAGCTTGATACCGCAGAAGCATGACAGGAGTCACCATGGTACAGAATGGTTAGTCGATTCTGGTGCTTCACAACATCTCTGTGGAGATCAGAGTTATTTCCAGTCACTCAGTTCTATTGCATTAGGGAGAACAGTACAGGTTGCTGATGGCAGACATGCACCCATTGTTGGTAAGGGGGAAGTATCTATGACCCCTACGTTGCGGCTGTCGAAAGCACTACACGTACTAGAGTTTCCCATGAGCTTGTTGCCCGTGAGCAGGATCACGAAGGATCTTCATTGTAGGGTGATTTTTGATGAGGTCGGATGTATTGTCCAGGATAAGCTCACTGGGAAGACCATCACCAGAGGTACAGAGAAGGATGGTCTTTATCATCTTGGTCAGGAGTCATTTGCAGGTGTCAGTAGACATGATGGTAGGAGTGTCTTACAATGGCACGTTCATCTAGGACATTTGCCTCTGGATCGCCTCAAGAGGGTGATTCCGCATCTTTCACCTGCTGTTACATTAGGTGTGATGCTTGCCAATTAGGTAAACATCATCGGTCTTCATTCCCTGCCAGTACTTCTCTTGGATCAGCTACTCCCTTTGAGTTACTCCATATGGATGTTTGGGGACCGAGTAGAGTTCCAGACAGGACAGGACACCATTACTATCTTGTTGTTGACGATTTCACTAGAGTATCCTGGGTGTTTCTTATAAAGAACAAGGCAGAAGTTGGAGGTATTATTAAGACTCTTTTCTTGGAGATTGGGATTCAGTATTCTGCTATAGTGAAAATTGTACGGACAGATAATGCTGTCGAATTCTGTACTACTAGACTCGCAGAGTTTTACAGGACTCATGGGATTATCCATCTGACTTCTTATCCCCATACCTCGCAGTAGGATGGAGTTGTCGAGCAGAAACACAGACACCTGTTAGATGTTGCCCGCACTTTTCTTATCCACCACAATGTTCCACAGAGATACTGGGGCGATGCTGTTTTGACGGTGACCTACCTCATTAACAGGATGCCGAGTTCAGTTCTTCACGAGTAGATACCGATTCTCCTGTTACACTCAGATGGTGAGCTTTTGCATGTGTCTCCTAGGAGTTTTGGATGTGTTGCTTTTGTTCATGTGCCATCGCTAGGATGTGACAAGCTTGCTCCTCGTGCTGTTAAGTGCATCTTCTTAGGGTACTTCAGGAGTCAGAAGGGGTACCAATGCTGTGATCCCATCTACCACAGGCATTATATCAGCACTGATGTGACTTTTCATGAGACGACATCATAATTTTCTGTTGGACAGACGAGTATTCATGATGATGCAGCTCCCATGCCTATTCCTCTGATTTCACTTGAGGATATTCCGGTCCCCATACCTCAACCGACCTCTTCAGGCTCCACTGCCCCCGTGGATGACTACCAGTTATTGCATAGTCCTTTACGCACATATAATAGACCTCATGCGACATTACAGAAGTCACCGGCCACACCAGTGATTGATGTTTCACAGGCAGTTGAGATTAACTCTGGTGGTAGTGATAGTCGAGTTAAACTTGATCTCCCTGACAGTGTAGATCACCACAGTAGTGAGGCTCCTTCTGCAGTGACTCAGTCAGAGATACCAGATGATTCTGACCTTCCTATTGCTATTAGGAAGGCACCCCATACATGTGAGTCCAGATATCGTGTTGTAGGCAGTTTGGCTACCGATGATCTTGCTCCTCAGTTTAGCAGCTTCTGTCAGGCACTTACAGCTTCACACATTCCGTCTACCTATCAGCATGCCATGCTTGATCCTAAGTGGCGTTAAGCCATAGAGGATGAGATGGTCGCACTTTAGAGCAGACAGACTTGAGATCTCATCTCGCTTCCTACAGGTGCGCGACTTGTTGGCTCTAGATGGGTCTTCGCCTTGAAATACAACCCTGATGGGTCTATTTCAAGGTATAAGGCTAGGTTGGTGGCAAAGGGGTTCACCCAGACTTATGGGGTGGACTTCTTTGATACTTTCTCTCTTGTTGCACGTCTTGCCACCGTTCGGGTACTCATCTATGTTGCTGCCCACAGAGATTGGAGGCTACACCAGCTTGATATGAAGAACGCTTTTCTCTATGGTGATCTTCAGGAGGAGGTTCACATGCAGTAACCCCCAGGTTTTGAGGTTTAGAGGGAGTGTGTGTGCAGACTCAGGAAGGCCATTTATGGCCTGAAGTAGAGCCCGAGAGCTTGGTTTTAGAAGCTGTCAGATGTGTTGTAGAGGATGGGGATGCAGAGGTCCTCTTCAGATCATTCTCTGTTTGTCAGGAAAACGGAGAATGGCATTGTAGCACTATTGGTTTATGTAGATCTGATTGTCACCGGCAGTGATGGGGTTGGGATAAGACATGCCAAGGAGTCTCTTGCACAGAAGTTTGTTACGAAGGATCTAGGCCAGCTTAGATACTTTCTGAAGATTGAGGTTGCTAGGAGTAAAGATGGGATTATTCTTTCTCAACGCAAGTATGCGTTGGATGCCCTTTAGGAGATAGGCATGTTGGGTCCAAGCCAGCCAATATTCTTATGGACTCCAAGGCACATCTACATGATGATGAGGCAGAGGCAACTGATAGCAGAGCGTACAGACAACTTGTAGGAAAGTTGTTGTATCTGACCATTACTAGATCGGATATTGCCTTGGCAGTAGGCAAACTCAGCTAGTTTATGGAGAAGCCAATGAAGCTGCACTGGCAGGCTGTATGCAGGTGCTTAGATACTTGAAGAAAGTATCAGGTCGTGGTATTCTCTTCCAGAGAGGCTCTCTTATGACAGTGGTAGGATATTTTGATGCAGATTATGCAAAGTGCGTGCTTAACATGAAATCTACTACTGGTTTCTATACTTTTGTAGCTGGTAATTTTGTTACTTGGAGGAGCAAGAAATAGGGGTAGTTTCTCGCTCCAGTGCAGAGTCAGAGTATAGGGCGATGGCTTAAACTGCTGCAGAGATGGTTTGAATATAGTCTCTACTACATGATTTACACATCCAGATTAAGGAACCTATGGAGATGTAATGCGACAATCGGGCTGGTACATATATAGCCAACAACCCGATGTTCCATAAGCGCACCAAACACGTTGTGGTTGACTACCACTATATCAGAGATCTCATACAGCGTGGTTTGCTACGTACTACTTATGTTGCATCTGAGGACCAGACTGCTGATGTGTTCACAAAGCCTCTACCTCGATCGACACTTGATTATTGCTATTCCAAGCTGAGCATGATTGACATCTATGCTTCACCTTGAAGAGGAGTGTTGATACTCTTATTTATATTGTTTATGTTTACTGGGAACTGTTTTGTTATCTTTATATTTTGTCTGGTTTTATGTATTTTTTCCAACATCTTTCTCTATATAGAGAGGTGTAGGGTTTTCTCAATAAGGCAGATTGGTCATTTCTTCCCACTTAAATCAATGGGTATTATTCACCAGACTATCTGCGCTCATACTTCCTGACGAAATGGGGTAGCTGAATGTAAGCTTAGACATTTCCTTGATGTGACCCGTTCTAATATGTTTCAAATGAATGCTCCTTTTTGGGCAAATGTTGTTCTTACTGCCACTTATCTGGTGAATCGTGTCTCTTCGTCTATTTTAGAGGGTAAAGCACCATAGTCTCTGTTGTCTCTTGGCAAAGTTCTATCACCTCGGTTGTCTTTGGCTATGTATGTTTTGTCCATCTACACCATGTGGACAAGATTTCTCCTCGTTCTGTGAAGTGCATTTTTCTGGGTTGACCTAGAACCCAAAAAGGGTATCGTTATTATGATCTTGTTTCACGAAAATTCTGTGTATCTGCCGATGTTACTTTCTTTGAGGAGATTCCTTACTACCAGAAATAGGGGGAGCAGTCCATTACTCAGCATATTGTTCCTCTTCCTGTTCTATCTTAGCCACCATAGCCCACTGGGCCACCTACATCGCAGGTCACTCAACTTGATCTTGGCCCTTACCCATATCATCTTGAGGTTTCTCTTGTAGATACCTTTCCCAAGCATTTTTGGTGCAGGACTCAGGTTGTTCCTCAGGTGGAGCCATTGTCTACCATTTCTTCCACCAACTGTTGATGATTCGTCTGAGGACCAGGTACCTACTGTTACTGAGGATACTACCCTAAACCTTCCTATTACACAAAGGAAGTCTCTACGATCTTATGCAAAATATTCTGTATCTCAGTTTATGTTACTTGACAATTTACCTGTAGTTGGAGGACAATTTTCTCTTGCTATTGACAGTTTATAGGTACCACGGGACCATTAGGTGGTCTTCTAAGATCCATGTTGGACCTTGGCCATGGAGGAGGAGATGGTAGCTTTATAGTCTCGTGGCACATGGGATTTTGTTAATCTACCCCTAAGTGCTACAGTTGTGGCCCTTGTGGGGTGTAGATGGGTTTTTACCTTCAAATGTCATCCAGATGGAGCTGTAAAAAGATACAAGGCTCGTTTAGTTGCCAATGGCTACACTCAGACCTCCAAGGTGGATTACTTTGAGACATTCTCCCCAGTGGCTCACCTTAATTCTGTCAGGATCCTGCTTTCTCTTGCGGTCAACAGGAACTGGACTCTTCATCAATTAGATATCAAGAATGCTTTTTCTTTATGGCGACTTGGAGTAGGAAGTGTACATGGAGCAGCCACCTGGCTTTCTATCTTAGGGGGGGGAGTGTTAGAAGGTGTGTAAACTGAAGAAGGCTATTTATGGACTGAAACAGAGTTCCAGAGCCTAGTTTGAGAGGTTCAACATAGTAGTCCAGGAATATGGTTTCACCAGATCCTCTGCTGATTACTCGATTTTTACATTACATGAGAAGACATGTTCAATTATACCTATTGTGTATGTATATGACATACTACTAATTGGAAGTGACATGCAAGGTATATAAAGAAACTGTTACAGTCATAATTTGTTGCCAAGGATCTAGGCCTCGTCAACTATTTCCTGGGATTGAGGTGGTGCAACACACTGAAAGACTTGTGCTATCTCAACGCAAGTATGTGTTTGATGAGTTGAGAGACATTGGTATGCTGGGGTGCAAACTAGCATATGTGCCCATTGATGTATCCTTGCCTGTCGCAGATGATGACAATCCTTTACTTCAAGATGTGACCAGATACCGTGCAGTGATCGGTAAGCTACTATATCTGACAGTTACTCGTCCTGACATTGTATTTGCAGTTGGAAGATTGAGCCAGTTCATGTAGTCACCAAGGGAGGTCCATTGGGATGGAGTTTGCTAGATTCTCAAGTATTTGAAAAGTGCACTTGGGAAAGGACTTTTGTTTAAAAACAATGGACATGTAGATGTTGGTGGATATTTAGATGCAGACTATGCTGGAGCACATGAGGATAGGAGATCCACTACATGATACTACACATTTGTTGGGGGTAATTTGGTTACATGGAGAAGCAAGAAATAGGCAATTGTCTCTAGGTCAAGTACTAAATTCGAATACAGGGTCATGGCTCAAATCACTGAGTTACTTTGAGTCCATTCTATCCTAGAGGACTTTGGAGTATAAGTCTCTGGTTCTATTCCTATGCACTGTGACAACAAAGCTGTCATATTCATTGGAAATAACCCTATCTTCCATGAGAGAATCAAGCATATTGAAGTGGATCGCCACTTCATCAAAGAGGCCATTGCTGCAGAGAAGATTTCTACACCCTACATATGTACTGAAGATCAACTTACAGACATATTCACCGAAGTGCTTCCCAAGAAATGACTGCACCATATTAATTCCAAGCTGAGCTTGTTTGATGCTTATGCTCTAGTTTGAGAGGGAGTGTTAAGTTATGTTTGTGAGTCGTGTTGGCTATTTGTTTATTATGTAAAGGTATTCTTATAATTCTTTTTCTCTGGTGTGCTTTTCTATATAAAGGCACCAAGGCCTCTCTGGAATAACTAGTGCCGTTACAACCTAACATATTCATAAAAGAATAAAACTTGGAAATTACAAACACCAAGGGCTTGTTTGCTTCATGGATCAATCATTATTTACTTCAAGGATAACATCCAACAAAGAAACTTGTGGTCCCATGTTTAAAGGTGACATCTTATAATTTTTATACATAAATATGAGACAATTAGATCTTGTTGAGAAAAAGAGAACATCTCGTTAATGAATAGAAACCGTAGCCTCTCTTTTATAATTGAGAGATTTGGGAAAATTACAAAAGCACCTCAATAATAAAAAAAATAACAAATACGTCCCTAATTTCAACACTCGTAGATATCTACATGACCTAACTTATCGCATAGAAAATCTAGGCGCTTCTTCAGAGATTTAGTAAATATGTCAGCTAGCTGAAGCTCTGAAGAAACATTTCTTTTTTTTAAGGAAAAAGAAGGAAGATTACCTGTAATAATTATCCTGTAACTATATTAATTTAAAAAAGGAACATACTTACAGGTTTTGAAGTCAAGAATTAGAAAAATAACAGACCTCTCTCACCACATTCTCTACCTAAACTCGCTCATTGTTGAAAACCTTACAATTCCTCTGCAACCAGATAGCCCAAAGAACAGCAAAAGCTTTGCACCACTTGGTCATATCAAGGTGAAGATAGTTCCTGAATGTCGTCTAGAACGCCTCTCAATCTGAATGATCAACCGTATAGATGCCACATTGATCTTAGACCTCTTTAGAGAAGTTACATTCAAAAAACAAATGTTGAAAGTCCTCTTCCGACTGGCCATACAACGGACATGTATCCTCGGAAGGATACCACTTTGCTCTATAAACTTTAGCTACCAATTTCTTCCTTCTAAAGAATCAAAGGAAAACCTTGATTTTGAGTGAGATCTTGCAGCCCCAAATCAGATTAGAATCTTCTATGGGGGTCACCTGCGCACCATTAGAAAGCAATAGTTTGTAAGCATTCTTAACTGAGAACTTTCCATGTTTCCACCACATACTATCAGGTTCTATTGATGGCCAAAAATCCTCCACAACAGCCAGCAGCTGCTGAAATTCAGAATGCCGCATCAGAGAGACCCTCCGGTAGTCTAACATCCCACACATTGTGGTCACTGTCCCATACATTTGCCACCCGCGCCTCCTCCAAAATGTGCTGAAATAACCTCTTAAACATGTCTGAAAATTTCCCATTTTCAGACCAATCTTCAGTCTAGAATTTAAACAACAATCTATCGCCCAAACACGGCTTGAAATGGTTCGAAAATTCTGACAAGATCAGCCGCAACGAATGTTGGAACGCTGATGATTCACTAATGGGAACAGCTAGTTGGTTTAAATCCATGTCTTCCCCGTAGAAATCTTTCAAAGTAGATGTAAGCATGTCTTACTCAATGGAAAACAATTTGCACACCTATTTCAATAACAAGGCTTTATTAAAATGGTCCAACCTGTCAACTCCAAGATCCCCTTCCTTTCTTGGCCTGTAAATATCATCCCACGGAATCAGTTGTGCAAATCTCTTCTCACAATCCACCCATTTCCAAAAGAACTTTCTAATTAAATCAATATGCTTCAAAATTTTCTTTGGTGGTAGAAGAGAGAATCGATTTGAGCAGGACCAAACACCCACCTTTAGAAAGGAGTCTATTACTTCAGGAAGACAATCTCTTTGATAACCTTTCAATAAGTGCTTTCTAATCTGCCGAAGTCAGTTTCTTCCCCTTTAATGGCAATCCAAGATATCGAATAGGGAGTCTAACCACCGGTGTCTCTAGGATATTTGAAATCACATTTTTCTCCAAACTTTCCATGCCAAAGGGGACCAAAGTGGACTTAATTCCATTAATTTTCAAACCTGAAATTTTAGCAAAAATTCTTACAAGCGAAGAGACATGAATCGCCTATCTACTCCCTTCAATGAAAAAGGTTGTATCATCAGCATATTGCAAAATAGGTGTGATGAGCCTACCATCATTCTTTGCCATAAACCAAGAAATCAGGCCACCTTCACAGGCTTTAAAAGCCATGTTTGCAAGTGTATCTACTGCAATGTTAAACAACATTGGTGCCAATGGGCAACCTTGTTGCACACCCCTCTGTGGCTGAGTCCAAGAACCACTTGCCTGTCCAGTAACCAACACAGAGAACGAGGAGGTAGTCACGTATCTTTTCATCATCATAATCCACCGATCTGGGAATCCCCTTCTCTTGAGAATGTCCTATAAATAATTCCATGAGACGGAATCATAGGTGTTCAAGAAGTCCACTTTTCATACAAATGTTGTAGATTTACACCTCTTCCAGGAAGCCAAAAATTCCTTTGCCAACACATAGGAATCTTGTAGAGACCTCCCCTTAATAAATGTTGACTGAAAAGGCAAGATGATGTCAGGAAGGACCTAACGCAAGCGATTGGCCAAACTTTTAGCAACCAAAAGGTAAATAGAGTTTGATAATGTAATAGGCCTAAAATCTCCCATCTCTTCTGGATCTTGTTTCTTTGGTAGGAGAAAAAGATAAAATTTGTTTAGTCTTTCAACACCTGCATTTCCATCAAAGAACTCGTTAACCATGGTCAATATATCATGCTCAATCACCTCCTACATTTCTTTATAGAAAATAATTTGCAAGCCATCCGGGCCGGGAGAACCCTCTGCCTTCAAATCATGCAAAGCAGTCATGACCTCATCTTCATCCACATCCTTAACAAGTGCAACCTTTGCTTCATCATTGAATCTGGTCTAGCTACAGATTTACCAACTGCCAATCACCACACAACACAATTGCCTTTTGATAAACTATTGAAAATAATTTTTAAAAGCAGAACAAATCTATTCTCTTTTTCTGACAACATCCTCACCAACTCTCAGGCTATTAATCATATTTTTCCTTCTTTTGGTGCTGGTATACAAATGAAAGAATCTGGTATTAGCATCTTCTTCTTTTAGCCATAACTGTCTCGACTTTTACCTCCAGTCCATTTTCGTTTTATGATATTCTTCCGACACAATCGACTGGAATCTCTCTCTCCTGGCTTTCCTCCTCTGAAAGCGCCACCCCCTCCTCTTTTCGGTCCAACGCAACCACCTCCTAAAGTGCAGCATTCCTTCTTTCATCTCTGCATGCTTTAAGACCCCGTTTAAACTCCATCAAAGCCATCCTTACCACCCCAATCTTTGCCGCCAAGGTACGTGTGGCCGATGTGGAAGATGAGGTTGTAGACCACTTGTCTTTGGCCATCTCCTTGAAACCATGTTCCCTAAGCCAAGACTTGTGAAACTTAAAGTAAGTTGAGAAGTAACCTTCCTCATTACTGTGCCAAAGAAGTGGAGTATGATATGAAAATAGCCTATCACAAGTCACCACATCTGTTCTCTGAAAAGATTCAGCGAAAGGAATGTTGCAAAGGAATCTGTCCATACAAGATCTCGCACCTTTACCATTTCTCCAAGTAGAGCGAGATCCAAAAGTAGGAAGATCAATTAAATCTAACTCTTGTAGCACCTGTTGAAACTGCGTAGAAGCCGCATCAAACCTATCATCAGGCTTTCCCTCTGCATATAAAGTTACATTAAAATCTCTACAAATCATCCACTACATTCCCTCCACCAATGATGCAGCCTGTTGCAACTCCTCCCAAAAAAGCATACGTAATCCATCTTCACAGGGGCCATAAACATTCGAAATGGCCAGTGACATGCCATCACTTTTTCTGGTGAACACCCTAGTTATTACTCTATTAGACAGGTGCAATGAATTGAGTTCAAGCAAAATCATCATGCCACATCATTAGTAAGCTCCTTGATCTGCCTACGGCCTCCACCTCCATACTACGAGTATAAACGACCCCACAAAACTGTGACTTCACATAAGTCAGTGCTTCCATGTATGATTCCTGAATGCACGTCACATCTACCTTCCAATCAGGCAGGTACTTCCTCAGAAAAGCTCTCTTTTTATCATCCCAAAGACCTCGAACATTCCACAAAAGGACCTTAACCATTGGCAGAACCTTTGGAACTCCCCTTATGAACCCTTTTGGCTGCTACGACCTTGGCAACTCGTTCATCAATGTGTTGGGCCTCTTCATTCCCCTCTGCCTTCTTCTCCACCTTTTTCCTCTTGTAACAAGCACTCAAAAGCAACTTGTGCGTATGTGGAATGGAACCTAGGTGGCCTATCGTTTTGCTAGAAGATGATTTACGAGAAGCCGACTTGGTTTTCACTGTCGATTTGGAAAAGGAAACACCATTGTTATCGACATCCGAAGCCGCATCTTCAGGAGCTTGAATCACTTTTTGCAGATGTCCAGAATAAGCATCACTCCGAGCGCGCACACCATGCACCCCAATAGCCCCAATGAAAATAGATCTGAATGCATAGGTTCCTGTAACATAGGCACGACAGTAGGTCCCTGCAACAAAGAACTCAACGAAAAAATTAGGATATGCATGTGCCAAGCAAGTAGGCTCACCAAGATCGGACCCATGGTTGGGTTCGTTAGCCACCTACTGAAACTTGGGCTCATGCACATCTGACTTTGAGGTTTCGCGATCATCCAACTTCACAATAGTCGCCGCAGCAGCTAAACACGAACCAACGAGTCCAACAGTAGCGTCAGCCTGGCCAAAACAACCAACCCCATGTCCACCATTTGATGAGCCTCGAATGGCCACCAAAAGATTTGTAAGGGCTGGAAGCACTACTTAGCCATTGACATCTGTCGCTCAGGAGGAAAAGATCGAGCCTTCCAAGCGATGGGAAAGCTCGACTCGACAATCACCCAGCAAGTACAAAGGAAATCAGGGATTTGGTGATCCAATTCTACTGTACAAGGTGTACATCTGAGGGGAGGGTGGTACTCCCAACTATACACTATAACTTATGAGATTACAGGATTTTCTCTCTTGCCCTGAGCTTGCGTGAGAGCTCGCTCGGGGGCCGCTCTTCACTATTTATAGTGTGAGGGAAGCTTGACTAACAAGATCTTTTTCGTGATCTTTGGTACACCACTTGTCGGGGTGCCTACCCGTTGTCAGGTCATAGGCTTGCCTACGTTGCTGTCAGTGGTCGACGCAGGATCCCTAGGTGGGTTGGTCCTCCAGACCCGCTTGTATTCGGGCCTTGCTGGGTGTAGGCGGGTTCCCCAGATTCGCCTATACCTGAGTCTTTCTGAGTCAGACACTTGTTGGGCTTTTCGTGAAGTTTTGAGTCCGAGGGCATCTTTTGCCCCTTATCGTATGCCCCTTACCCTCTGGCTAGTGAATGCTTGCGGATAGAGTAACTGTAGTGGCGAAAACTCCACGATAGGTGATGCCCCCAAATGATGCCCGGCTGTTTCTTTAAGTGGGGGAGCATTTGTTGTGGAGAGGAATTTGCCTCGAGCTTGCATTTGCTTGTTATGTTGCCTGACCTTGAGAGGTGGTGTCGGGGGCCTTCGCCTGGTGTACTGCCATCCTTTAGAGGAGGCTGAAGGCATATTTGCCTGTATTTCCTCCGTCCTTAAGAGGCAAGTATATTGAGTGGACGTGAGCGCAAGTGCCCAACTTGCTACCGGCCTTAAGAGGCGGCACCTCACCGAGGCTGAGCGTTCGGCGTATGAGCTTGAGTTTGTGCCGGCCTTAAAAGGCGACATTCATTAAACTTGGGGCAAGTGAGCTTTAGCTTACACTGACCTTGGGAGGTGGCACTTGTTAAGTCTAGGGCGAATGCATCTTGGCTCGTGGCGGAATTTCGTGGAACTTGCACTTCGGGCGTATAAGCTCAAGTTTGTGCCAGCCTTAAAAGGTAGCATTCCGTCGAGCCTTAGGCGAATGAATTCTAGCTCATGCTGTTTTTGGGAGGCGATGTTAGTTGAGCTTGGAGCGAATGAGCCTGAGCTCGCACTAGCCTTAGGAGCCAGCATTAGTTGAGCCTGGGGTGTATGGGCCTTAGCTCGTACCGACCTTAGGAGGCGGCGTTAGTTGAGCCTGGGGCGAATGGGCCCTAGCTTGTACCGGCTTTAGGAGGTGGCAGTAGTTGAGCCTAGGGTGAATGAGCCCTAGCTCGTGTCGTTCTTAGGAGGCGGCGTTAGTTTAGCCTGGGTCGACTAAGCACTGGCTCGCATTGGCCTTAGGATGCGACGTTAGCTATGCTTAGGGCGACTGAGCCCTAGCTCGTGCTGGCGTTAGGAGGCGGCACTTCATCGAGCCTGGGGCAAATGAGTTTGAGCTCACGTCGGTCTTAGGAGGCGACACTTTGTTGAGCCTGGGGCAAATGAGCCCGGGCTTACGCTAGCCTTAGGAGGGGGCATTTGTTGAGGTTAGGGTGAATGAGCCCTAACTCGTGCCGGCCTTAGGAGGTGGTGCTAGTTGAGGCTGGGATGACTGAGCCCTAGCTCGTGTCAGCCTTAGGAGGCGGTACTTCGTTGAGGCGGGCATCAATTTTGTTTCCGGATGTCATGGCCTCGAATGTCATGCCTGCTCAAAAAGGCGAGTGATGCCTTCGCAGCATCGGTCCAAGTGTCCAATGTGTTAACGTACAGAGTCCTTGATTGATGGTCTTATTAGTGCAGTCATGCTGCTGCGGAATCAGTGCCGTATCTCTGGAGATTTTATTCCTCGGGAACTTGGGAACTGCAGGGGGTGGAAAGATGTCACCGCCCTCGGGAGTCCGTGTGGTGGGGCTATAAATAAAAGCTCTTGGTGGGTCTCATTTCATGTTCTTTCATCCTCTTTCGCCATGCTTGAGAGACTTAATAGTCGTGGGGAGGAATGTTTACGTTTCGTTCGCTCCCCTTATCAAGCTTCAACGTTGAACTTCTGCATGTTCGGTGAAGCAGTCGAAGGGTGATCATGTGCGGTTCTTCGGATGGGGGTGAGCCCCTCTCGGTGCCCTTGCTCAACAAACGGGCTGAGGTGAGGGCCTCAAGTCCTTTTGTAGCTTGATACGGCTGTTGCGGCACTGGTGGGTTGGAGGTGTTACCTGCCCTCCTACGTGCTTACTTTGTCATATTTTCTGGCGTAGGCTTTTTGGGGGTTTTCTTTGCCAGGTGATTTTGGATGCCGCGGCGGCTTCCCGTGGTCTGGGGCCCATCTCATGTGGGGGAGGCCTATGTGGCAAGGCGAGAAGGGGTCTTGTTCTTGAGGGGTTCAATAGGAAGCGGGCGGAAAGCCATGAAGGGGCGGAGCAGGCTCTCTCAAGGTGCCCGTGGGGCGAATCCAGCTGGGTGTTCGTTGAGAGAGTCAGTCGCGTTCGTTCTTGTGGACCCAGGCGGGAATGAGGCGGAGGCTATTCTGCTGGGGGTACTGCCTCCTTTAGTTCTGTGTGGAGAACCCGCTGGACACTGGGTCGCAAAGGCGCTGTTGGGCCTAGGTGAAGCTCGCTCCTTTACGGGGGCTTGGGGCTTCTACTGCTTTGCTTAGCTCCCTTGGTGACTCCGCGAAGGCAGAGCGGGGGTTGTTGCTGCCGAAAGCTCCTCTTGTGGGAGTGTACTTGCTCAGGTAGAGTTGGGGTAGAGCTCAACGGGGATGCTGGCCGGAGCGGGTGTAGCGCCCGCCTAGGTAGTCGAGCTCGACTGGTTAACCCCTGTGGAATGGCCTGCTAGAGGCCTTATGGCATCGACTAGGTAGGGTACCTCATTGATATATTGGAGGGTACTTTGCATGTCCGAGTTGCTTTGCCTGCCTTGGGCAAGCATCGTGGCTCGCCAAGACTTGCCAGTCCGCCAGTGGGCTCCTTATTCAACCATTCTTCCTCTGGAGATGGGACTAGGGTGGTCATCTCACCAATAGTCAGGGGTTTGTTAGGGACGTGGGCATGCGGTGTTAGATGGGAAGAGACGGGTCTTTGCTCAGGGGCCATCTAAAGCGGATCCGCCCGAGGTTACTGGGTCTGCTGGTCTTGCTGCACTCACCCATGTTGCTGAAGGTGGGCAAGCTCATAGACCTGGGGCGGGACTGCTGAGTCTTGAGGAACTGTCGCTGGAAATTCTTGTAGTGACTTGTCTCTTTTCAGCTGTAATGTAGTCTGGGACGATCTCGGGGAATGTAACAATCAATATTTATAGAGAATTTTTCGTTGTTTCTTCTATTGTCATCTCGTAATGAAACTGCTCGTATGCCAAGTATGAGGAACTAGTTTGCCACCAGGTATTTTTTGCTTGCTCGGGTCATGTGAACCACGTTTTACGAGTCAGCTTGATCCTTGTCGTTTGCTTGAATAATCTTGGCATAGAATCTTGTCCTGTTACTCCCTCCCAACTGATTCTTGGCAGAGTCGAATGGGATGCTCGTGGAGAGGGCTATCCGCGATAGTGGCCGAGCGCTCACGGCTTGTGCCTATGTAGGCGCAGGCATTTGACCCTTGGGGATCTTCTTACACTCTCCCTAGCCCGACTGTTCGCCTTGCACCTCGTCCACTTGTCTGCGCCTGGCACATGGGGTAACTATGTTAGCCGTGGGTGGAATCGGTGCCTTGGTTGCACCCCACTTGTATAATTGGGCGGGCAAATGTAATCCCCCTAGTAGGCGAGAGGGGCATGCACTCTTCAAGCAAGAGGTTGCGTTGAGGCTACTTGGTGTGTAACGCTTATTTTCCGCAAAATAGTTGGGCTAGGAATGGTTGCCGTGAATGCCTTCCCTCTGAATAGCTTTCCTTGCGCGGTAGCTGAAAGAGGGGGCGGAAAATCCCTGCTTGCCTTGTCGGCTTTTAAGTGGGATGCCTTGGTCTATTGCGCGTTCTCCGTAGTCGGCTGCCGACGGGATTTGCCAGGGCGGAGTCTTGTGGGTACTCGAGCTTCGCCTGCATTGCCTGGGCCCTTTTTCTTGGTGCCTAGGGGCGAAGGGGCTAAGGTCGCCTTGACCGTGTTGTCCACTTGTCTCTCTGCTGAAGACAAAGGGGCTTTGGGGTTCCTCGTATTTGGGTGTGCCCCTTTATCCGAGAGTTGTCAACTTAGATCTCTTGGGAAACCCCTTGGCTTGGATAGGGCCGATTTTGGTGATACTCGTTGCGTGTCCCGCATGGGGGCTAGGCAAAAATGCCCGTTGCAGGAGCGCTTGAGTGCCTATCCTTGATGAGGGTACTCTCAAGCGTGACGCTTGGTCTATGGTCGCTTGCTTTTGGGTGAATTGGCCCTTTCTGGGGGGGGGGGGGGTGTCGCCCTTCAACCTTTGGAGGGAATGAGATTCCCTCTGACCTCAACGAGCTTGACAACATCGTGAGGAAAAAAGAGAAGGCAGGGAATGCCGCGACTGAAGAGTCTGGTTATGATCCTGAAATCGCTTGTTAGATCAGCTGAGGTAGCCCCTCGCTGGATTGTACAGACTTGGTTCCCCTTTCCTTGTATGGGCTTTTCGGGTCACTTCAATTCATCCTTGAGGGGTTTGCGCTAGGTTGCCGCGCCTCCATGTGCTGCATTCACCCTCTGATGAGGCCGTGCATGTATTAGGAGGATCTGGCGACGAGTGTATATCGGTGGTTTGTCAGCTAGGATGCCTAATGCTACCGTCAACCTGGCCACCTTAAGGATGGCAACTTGGATGGTTGAGGTGCCCATCCTCATCCAAGTTGGTCGGAGGAGGGCCGCTCCCTTTGGCCTCTTTTCCCGATTGCCAGAGGCCCATGACCAGAACAGTTGATGGGAGGAGAGGAGGGCATTTTCACCAAAGTGGTGAAGGCGCCATGGGCGTGCTGACCTAGAAGGGGTGACTTGAAAGGTAGCTCGACCTGAGTGTCTCGGAGAACTACAAGCGTTGTTGCTGGAGGTTAGTTATGCTGGTTGTTGACCTGTCTCAAACGTCACTCTTGGAGGTTGCCTTGGCATTCGAGCTGACGCGCTTGGGCGGCCGGAGGAGAGGACCTCGAGTAAAGCAAGTGTCACGGTCGAGACTTCCGCTTGGTCTATGGCCAGGGGAGCATACTCTCCAAAGGGTTTGGGGTTGCCCCGACGGGGGGAGCTTCGCTAAGGTAAGCCTCGACACTCTACTGGATCATGCGAGGAGGCTTGATTGTGCCATCCTCGCCCTACTGTAGATTGAGGGGAGGTACCTAGGGAGAGTCGACTCAGAAATTTGCCTGAGGTGACGTCGATCCCAAGGTTACCTTAACCTCTGTGCTGGCACGCTTAAGCGATAGGGGGAGAGGACCTTGGGTAATGCTAGCGTTACGACCAGAATTCAGTGGTGATGTCTGCTGGACGGGGAGCCAGGGTGACATCGCCTGCCTACTTTGGCGAGGTGCTGAATAGCCTGGCTCTCTATTCGCAAGGAAGACCGTACCAGCCGCCTATAATCGCTGGAGCTCCTTCCCTAGGTGGTCTTCTAGGCCCTTCGTAGGCCTTCTATGTTTCCACATGGTGGGTCTTGCGGGCAGTGGGCCCTCGCTTGGGGGCCGACTCCTTTCGAGCATGTCCGCCCGGTTCATGGCTAGGGAGTGCACTTTCCAAGAGAATCCTGCCTTGCGCGGCGGGGTCCATAATGGTAACCTTCAATGGATCAACCCTTCTCAAGCACGTTCGCTTGGTGCATGGCCAAGGGAGTGCATTCCTCGGGGAACTCCTTTACCCAGTGAGATCTGTAATAGTAGCCTTTCATGGGCTAGCTGCTATCTCGAGGAAGGCAGCCCTTCGCTCGCGGAAGGAGTCACTTCCGCGAGCGGGCGCAGGAACACGCCCACCTAGGAGTCTTCTTGCCTTGAGTGGGGCAGTTGTTGCCGTTGCTTCCCTTGGTCGATCCACGAGAGTTACCTCGCTCCGCGGTCTCTACGAGTTCGCTCAGAGCCTCGCTAGGTGCTTTGACGCGTGATCGATGGCGTTGTGATCATGCCTACGAGCTGAACAGTCTGACACGGGGTGCCGAGGAATCGTCGCCTCACGGAGCCTCCTTTGCTTGGAGTGTTGAGCCTTGAGTTGATCCAAGTAAAGGACCAGATGGGCTCAGTCTTCCATGACTTGACTTTCGACAACCTCTCAGGGTTGTCTCCAAGCGCTTAGCGAAGTGCTCCTAGGACTTGCCCACCACGCTTTGGGGAGTCGACAACCTGTTCGGCTTGTTGGTCAACGGATCGCAGGTGGGCTATGTTGGGTAGGCACCATCGAACATGCCTGGCGGGATCTCCTCTTGGGGCGGTCGTGTGTCGGCCTCACCCGGGGGTGGCTCTAAAGGGCGTGGCTGGGGTCCTCCATTCATCGGCGTTGGGCCCTGACTGGCTCCTCGAATGCTTCTAGTGAGAGGTTGCCATTTCCTCCTTTCTGAGCGGGCAGGCGGTGTGCATAGGGGCGTATAACTGAGGTCGCCAGTCTCGGCTCCCTATTCCTCTTCCCTGTGCTGTGCCTTGAGGGAGTTTACTTTGGGGCCTTAGGTGATCGGTTGAGGTCATTGGGGAGTGGAGACGTCGAATCTCGACTAGGCCCCTCTGAGGGGGGAGTCGTGAGTAGGGCCGCGAGTGGTTAAGACCACTACGGAAGTTCTCGCCAAGGGAGGTTGAGGCAGGGCATCGAAAGTGCACCTCCTCCCAACGATTGGATGCTTAGAAGAGTAATGGTGTTTTTGTTGACGCTTCCCACAGATGGCGCCATTTGATAAGCCTCGAATGGCCACCAAAAGATTTGTAAGGGCTAGAAGCGCTACTTAACCATTGACATTCGTTGCTTAGGAGGGAAAGATCGAGCCTTCTAAGTGATGGGAAAGCTCGACTCGACAATCACCCAGCAAGCACAAAGGAAATCAAGGATTGGTGACCCAATTATACCACATGGGGTGTACATCTGGGGGGAGGATGGTACTCCCAACTATACACTATAACTTATGAGATTACATGATTTTCTCTCTTGCCCTAAGCTTGCGTGAGAGCTCGCTCGGGGGCCTCTCTTCACTATTTATAGTGTGGGGGAAGCTTGACTAGCAAGATCTTTCCCGTGATCTTTGGTATACCACTTGTTGGGGCGCCTACCTGTTAGGTTGTAGGCCTGCCTATGCTGCTGTCCGTGGTCGATGCTGGGTCCCTGGGCGGGTTGGTCCTCCAGACCTGCTTGTATCCGGGCCTCGTTGGGTGTAGACGGGTCGGATTCCCGGATTTGCTTGTACTTAAGTCTTTTCGAGTCGGACACTTCTTGCCGAGCTTTTTGTGGAGTTTTGAGTCCAAGGGCATCTTTTGCCCCTCATCACCAATCATCTGCTTCTCATTGGCCCCATCGAATATCGAACCAAATGCCTCCAGCAGCGGTCTTTCTTGCATCAAGGTTGACGCACCAATAGGCCCTTGCAACATAGAAGAGCCAACAACGAAAGTACAAGGGGATGTACGAGCCAAGCAGGTAGGCTTACCGAGATCGAACCCATGGCTGGGTCCAGTAGCCATCTACTGAGAGTCGAGCTCATGCATCTCGACACCTGCAGCATCACCATCAACCTGCTCGATTACATCAGCCACAATCGGAGCACTTCGAGTAGCATGTCCAAAACAAATGCAAGCCTGTAGAGAACGATCTCTTCTAATATCAAGGCACATGTCCACCACACAATGCAAAACATGAAAAGGTTTGTCAAAACATGAAAAGGTTTGTCGTTAGCCAATGCTCCAATTGGTATGTCCACATCATTCTCTATTTTTGGCACCCCATCCTCTACGTTCTGCATAGATATGGAAAAGCCCAATTCAAGCGCATGGTCATTACCCAAAATAGGCAAGTCTTCAACCACCCACTCTGGAATCTCGCCAGTTGTAGCCCGATGAAGAAGCTCGCCAGTTGCAACCTGATTTGCAATATTTGGTTCAGAAGTTAAATTGCCAACTGTAGCCCGAATAGGAAGCTCGTCAACTATAGCTTGATCTGCAATATTCGATTCAAAATTCAAATTGCTAGTTGCAGGTTGATCAGGAAACGTGCCAGTTGCAGCTCAATCATGAAACTCGCCAATTGCGGCCCGATTTGGAAACTCGCGATTCTTTCCAACTGCAGACATGGAATTCGAATTTCGAATCCCCACCACCAGTCTCCACTCCCTACGAGATCGCTTGACCCCCCCAGGCCTCGCCGAAGCACCAACTCACGCATGCAGCCCATCGAAAGGAGAAATCTAACGCATGCCAGCATCCTTCATTGACCAAATATGATTTGCAGACCGCTGTGCACATTCCAAGGCAACTCTTCGTCTCCGCAACACTCGCAGCCACCACCTGAGCATAGGACAAATCTTTTCTTTGCACCTCATCCAAGCTCACAAAAGAAATGACACAAGCCTTCCCGCCAAATCAAAGAATCTCCTTCGTGGGAATAGATTTCCCTACCTTGATTTCCCTACCTTGATTTCCCCATCTACTACAACAGAAGAAGCATCAGCCTTATGCAAACCAATGCCAAAAACCTTTCTCACTCGCACAAAAGAGGAGCAAATCATCATAATATTATCAATAGTCCTCAAATGAACCGGAATTTGCAAAATACGAAAACGAGAAAAGGGTTGCATTGGAATGCGTTCATCCAAAGCTCCTTTATAAATGCTCGAAAGGGACCAACGAACCAAAGATTCCCCAATCAAAACCTCTTTAAATTTAAGATGATTCACACCTAAAGCCTCCAAACCAAAAAGCAAAAACCTTTTCTTCGACAACACAATAATTTCCAACCAATTGATTTCAACCCCGAACGAGAGATGAAAGATCTAACCTCAGTAAGCACAAGATTACCACGAAGAAGAGATCCGATCACCAAACATTCCAATAGAGCATCCAACCTCATCATCTCAGAAGACCATGCGGCCTCAAAACCTTCACCTGGCATCTCTCTTCGGGGAAGGAGAGATCGGACCAGCCTCGATGAAGATGTTGACCGTAGAAACAAAGGACATGAAATCCGTTTGTGTCCCCATCCACGGCATCGGAGACACAACAAAGGTTCCCGACATTCCTTCGCCAAGTGCCTAATCTGGCAACACTTGAACAGACAACTCCTCAAAGAGAGGCCGCATGAGATCTCTCCACCACCCTCCTCACGCGTTTCCACCCAGAGTCCGCCATCCTAACTTGGAAATGTGGTCCACTGTTTTGGTTTCTGATACACCCTTATCTTATACTGATCTTAGTGTTCAAGCCCAGTTTTTCTTAATTAATCTCCAAGCTTTGAAGAAACATATGGGGTAGTAATCCTGCTAGTGAGAACAGCATCACGAACAAAGTGGTAGTTGACCTCAATGTGCTTGGTCCTAATGAAAAATTGGATTTGAGGCAATGTAGGTAGTTGACTTGTTGTCACATAGAAGTGAACATGTGTAATAGTCTGAACACCGAGATCTTGTAAGAAGGAAACTACCCACTTAATCTTGTAGGCCACCTGTGCTATCGCTCTGTACCTGGCCTCTGCACTCAATCGTGCAACAACGCTCTGCTTCTTACTTCTCCAAGAGATGAGATTCCCCCTAAGATACACTGAAGTAGAGCAACGATTATCTATAGACCCAGCATAACCTGCATTTGAGTAACAATATTTAGATTCCCATTATCTCTGTAATATAGTCCTCTGCCTGGTACCCCCTTGAGGTACCTCAAAATGAGGCAAACCTCATGTTAATGGCTGTAACATGCAGCTTGCATGTGTTGGCTGGCTCTGCTCACGGCAAAACTGATATCAGGTCTTGTAATAGTAAGATAGAGTAAGCATCCAACTGTATTGCGATAACCGGTAGCATCCTCATATAATGGGTCTTCCTCATCAAGTGAATGTGCAGGTGCCAGCTCCACAGGTATACCGGATGGCTTAGCTCCAAGAAAGCCTAACTCCTGAAGAATCTGGAGTGTATACTATCTCTATAACAAGGACATGCTCGTCTCCTGTCACACAACCTCAATCCCCAGAAAATATCTTTACTCTCCCAGGTCCTTGGTAACAAAAGTGGACTGTAAGGACTTGATTTGGGTAATGCCATTTTTATCATCTCCAGTAAGAATCATGTCACCCACGTACACTATAAGAAGAACAACACGTGTATGCTCTCCATACTTAGTCTTCCTGATGAAGACTGAATGATTTGAGGTAGAGCGCTGAAACCCAATCTTCGCAATCTCCGTAGTAAGCCCTCTCAAGCCAGGCATGGGGACACTGTTTCAAGCCATATATTTCCTTTCATAGGCGACAAACATCCTTCCCCTCGGTGTTGTAACCTAGAGGCCTATCTCATGCATACCTCCTCAGATAAATCACCATATAAGAAGGAATTTTTAATATCAAGCTGATGTAGGGGTTATCTCCTAATCACAGCAACATAAATAATAATTCGATCAGAAGTAATACATTGCCATAGGGGAAAAGGTCTCAAAGTAATCTACCCCATAAGTCTGAGTAAAGCCCGTAGCCACAAGCCTAGCTAACTAGCTTTATACCTATCAGCTGTCCCATCAGGTTTATACTTGATAGTTTAGACCCATCTGCAATCTGCCACAATAGCTCCATGAGGGCAAGGTACTAGGTCCCATGTTTGTCGTGACTGTAGGGCTTGTATCTCCTCACCCATTGCAGCCTGCCATCTTGGATCACGAGACGCTTGAATAAAATCCCTGAGAATTGTAAAAGTAGTAATCGCTGAAGCAACCTAACGAGCTCCATCCTTAAGATGAGCAACACCTGCGTACTGGGACAGAGGATGGAGAATAGAAACTCTGTTGGATCTCCTCAGAGATGGCTACTCCTTAGTGTCTGAGGTACTCTCATCTTCCAAGTCAGGATCGGTCCTAGTGTTTAGTGAAGGATGTGGCCTGTGGTGATAGATCTGAGTCTCTTCTAAGGCGGCCTGTATGGATGTTCCTTCCTTTAAGAAGTAAGGAATCTTCTCGAAGAAGTTGACATCTGCAGTGACAATGTATTTCCTGCGACTCAGATCATAGCACCTATACCCCTTCTGTGTTTTGGAACACCCAAGGAAGATACATTTGATTGCTCTAAGAGAAAACTTGTCCTGATTCCCATGTGACTAGACGAAATAAGTGCAGCCAAAAACCCTAAAAGGTAAGGCAAACAGCCTGTCACAACTTGAATGGACCACCTGAAAGGGAATTTGCCCGTGAAGAATAGATGAAGGTATCCAGTTGATGAGATAGGTAGCGGTAAGTATGGCATCCCCTCAGAATTGCTCAGGAACCTTCATATGGATCATTAGGGTCCTAGCAATATCCAGAGGGTATTAAAGTTTATGCTTAGCCATGCCATTCTATTGTGACATGTGAGTACAAGACATCTGATGAATGATGCCCCCAGAGGAGAACAGGCTCTGGACATCTCTCTGCATGAACTCTAGAGCATTATTACTGCGGAAGACTTGAACTGTGTCATCATACTGAGTCTGAACCTCTGCTAAGAACTACTGAATAACCTAAGGAATCTCTAAACGGATCTTCTTTAGGAAAACCCAAGTAAGACGGCTATGATCATCCACAACAACAGTGTAGTATCTGTGTCCTCTTGGAGTAGGAACCCTGGCTAGGCCCCACACATCATAATGGACTAAAGCAAAAGGAACCGAGCTCATTCCTGACTCCCTCTATGGATAAGTGCTCTTATGGTGCTTCCTAAGTTGACAATCCTCGCACTGCATAGTCAAGGTGTCTGGTAAGTTGAGATATATTTGTCGCATTTTCTTGAGTGATGGGTGCCCAAGTCACCTATGCCATAGCCAAGGATCAGTAGCTATGGAGGCCGCTCTTGCAAACAGTATGGGTATGTCCAGGTAATAGAGGCCACCTCTCTCTATTCCCCCACCTATGATATCCTGGAAGTAACAATAGCCCTCATCAAAACTTGGCATTCAAGATCTTTGCAGTTCATCAAAAACTTCGAAGCACAATGAACCTCGTCAATCACAATACTAGGGGATGCGTGCACACGCCCAACAATAGTGATGGATGATATGGCTCCATTAGCCACTTTGACATCCTTGATTCCTTGTGGAGCCTTGAGATTCACTAGTCACTCCACATCTCCCGTAAGATGGACAATCCATGCTCTTTCGATCCGCTACTTCCTTGAATCTTCTTGGACTGCATGTGCAAGTCCCTCTAAATCTGAGTTTGACTTTCTTGTAGATCAAACTCATCTTCTTGGCATGAGAGAAGGCTCATCATACTTGAGAAAGATATCTTCTTAATCAATGGTGAGAGGACTCATCACCACAAGGGTAATGCGTGAAAGAGACTTCAACATGCGTAAGACAACACAACTCTGAAACCAAGGTCATGACTCAACCATAGAATCTGATTATGGCCTTCCTGCGGGTTCGCCCACAATGGTAGCGGGTCCCATAAGACTCCTCGTGGGGGTAGCGAACCCCCACTGCCCATAAACGACAACAGCGCCCCCATCGCAGGCGGTAGACCTCTCAAGCAACCTCCATGGTACTGCCCCTCAAAGGGGTGGCGATCCTCCTCAGCAACGCTAATGCTACCTCCAACAGCCCCCATGGGTGGCACTGCTGTCTAGCAGCAGTAGCAGGGCCCTACACAGGGGCAGCAGACCTCTTCAGCGGTGCTAGATGGCTGGTGGCGACGTTGGGAACCCTATTACTGTCGTCGCCGTCCCTACTATCATGCTTCGTCATGATTTTTGGTGATCAAATCTCTTCACATTGATGATTTGATCATCTTTTTGGTGGATATTTGGTAGGATATCCGAACACCAGCCTAAAATCGTTACTCTGATATCATGATGAGAAAAAGATAACTTCTATTAATAAATAGAAACCTTAGCCTCTCTTTTATAATAGAGTTTTGAAAAAAATACAAAAGTACCCCAAGAATAACAAAAATAACAAAAATGCCCCTAATCTCAACATATCTAAACATAACTCATAAGGGGTAGCATAAATAAAAATAGTCAACACAACATACATTGTTATGTTAATGTAAATATATTTGAATTGTCATGGTGAAATGCCTCAAACTAATTAATAAATTAATTTAAGATTAATTTGTTAGATATTTAAATTTTAGCTTTTAAATTTTTACTTTAGTTTAATGCAAACTATACATTTGAATTTTTTATCTTTTCATGATTTAATTCAATTCGCATAGTAATTATTTGATATTTAATTCTTGAACTTGAGCATGATATAGTAGATTATATGTTACATATGAATATTAGTATATAACATTATTATTCTTACATAAACATGTTTAAGCTTGTGATTTTATTGAAATTTTAATCATTTTAACTACTACGATTTCGTCAGTATATGTCCGCATGCCCTTGATGTGCCTTCAAAATGAACTTTTTTAGGGGCATCGAAATCTGATGTCGAAATACGATCGTTTCCATGGCGTGCCCTTGGTGTGCCTTTGAAATGTATACTTAGAAATTTATTGAAACGGCGTTGAAATCGATATTTCAAATCTTGTAAGAGAATGTGATTTCTCTATTTTCCTAACATATTACTCTTCATCACCAACTTTTATAGTGCTTAATTAGGAATTTATGCAACTTTGTATGTGCTATGAAGTTTTCTGATCTCCCATATTTTATTAGTACAAAATCGTAATTTAATGGTTAAATATAAATGCTTGGATGATGGATGACATACTCTTGATGTCAGTGTGATAGAAGGATGACTAGTTAAGGTCAGTGGTCATCCTAGGCTGATATGATTAGAATATGGTCAAATTACAAGACCTGAAGATCTGCGCAACAAGTCCATTAGGAGTTGAAGTACAATCATGGTCACTCAACATAGAATTTCGTGAAGATTGTGTTAGTGCAGTATGACATGGTTTAAAAAGGCACGCCTCGAGGCGAGGCAACCCAAAATAGCCTCGAGGCGGTAGCCTCAAGCTGCTGACAAGAGACGTGTGCCTCACTTTGGTCAAGGCACTTGAGGTAGTTTGAGGCATTGAGGCGCATTTGAGGCGTTGCCTCAGGTGCAATAGCATCGTCGGAGGAGCATCGCCGGTGGTGCAGTAGCCGTTGTCGGAGGGTTTTGGCTGGTTTCTGCCCTTGGAAAAGATGGGATGGAAAGGGAAGGGCCTTGGAAAAGATGAGCAAGGTAAGTCTTTGTTTGGAGAAATCCTATTGATGCAAACTACATTAGAACTGTCCTTGCTGGGGATGACTATTTCACCGTAGCTATTCTTTAGTAGAAAGTCTGCAATATGTTGCAATGCTTGTAGATAGTTAAGGATCTATTCTTTTTGACATTAGGGTTTAGGGTTTAGATATGTTGTGATGCATGTAGATCGATTTTTTATGAAACTATTTATCATTCTTAAATGCCCATTCTGTGCCACATGTTTGTAATGCAGTATAACTTTTAGGCACATGTACTTGGGAGTTAGGAGCATGATTTTCCTGAAATACATATGCATACCAAGTTTAACGTGTACCATGCCAGTACAGTTCATTTTATAATGCCATAGTGGGATATATAGATATTAACCATAATTGTTGACTTTCACAAATCTTGGATGGCTTTAGAGATATTTTGGGTTTCTAAGCTATCCACTGTATTTCCCAATGGGCACACACTCATTATATCTTAACTTGCTATAATGCATTATTTTTTGAGTTTTATATTCACATAATATGGATTTTTGTCGAATGTTAAACTCATTTCTATTTTAGTGTAGTAGGGAATTAGGGATTTATTGTTGCTATTTTATGTGTAACTTTTCAAACCCTTCCGGAAATGTAAGGAGGACCTTTTTGCAAGAAAAGGCTTTTCCTTTTGGACTAAATCATTCAAAATAACTTTTAGGGGGTTATAACTTGTGATAGAGAAAAAAATGTTATGAAAGTGTGTTATTTACATTATTATTTTCTTATTAGCATTTAACAAGTATGTATTATATCATTTTCCTATGTTTTCTATGCAAATCTTGAGGCTTACGCCTCGACCGCCTCGAGGCTTACGCCTCGCCTCAATGAAGGTAAACCACCTCGGTATCGCCTCACATTTTTTCAAACCTTAGATCTAAAGCAGATTGTATGTATTATGGAGTTTTGTTAGTCTTTTATTTTATTGGTGCTTTTCCTTAATGGGGTTATATTGTAATTTGCACCTACCTTTCTCTTTTTATATATAGAGGTAGAACTTGAGAATAGACTAAGTGCTTCATTTTTCCTAACTTGGTATCAGAGCAGCGATCCTAGATCGAAACCCTAGGTACCCCCACTTAAAAAGGCCTTCAGCACCTCCATCGTCTCCCTTCTCTCTCTCTCTCACTTGTTGAATCTCTTCTTGCTAGTGGCGTAGCAACAACATCCATCTCCAGCATCATCGGTAGTGGTGGTTTGGGTACCCAATGCTGCCCTTGGGAACCTCCTGATCCCTTGGCGGCACCGTCTACTGCCCCTTAGGCATTACCCAGCTCTGTTGGACCTTTGCTTCCGTTACCAACCTGATCTGGATGGCTATGCAGCGCTTCTGGGTGGCCTTCTGCTGCAACAAGATCTACATCTACCGTGGTAGGGACGATTAGTGTCCTCCCTCGTTTCCTCGTTCTTGAGAATTCATGAGGGAGAGGCTGCACTGTTAGAGAGTTGAAGGAAATGAAGCTTCTTATTTGGTAAAGAATAACTCTACACCTCTCTTATAGAGAGGTGAAGGTGAAGGAAAATATTACAAAACTCCAAATAAAAATAAAAATGACATGAACACCCTCATTACATAACGCAACACTCCCTTTCAAGTTGGAGCATATATATCAACAGTGTTCAGCTTGTTTCTACACTTCTCAAACACAGGGCTTGATAAGGGTTTGTGAACATGTCTGCAATCTACTTTGACGAAACTAAGCAAGAAGTGCGAAGTAAACCTTGATGAATCAGGCTTCTAGTGTAATGACAATCTATCTCCACATGCTTTGTCCGTTCATGGAACATAGAGTTATTAGTAATACATGTGGTAGCTTTATTATCACAATACATCTCCATAGGCTCCTCAATAGTAACATGGAGATCCTTCAGTAATGACTGTATCTAGATCATCTCAGCAGCTGTATGCACCATAGCATGATACTCTGATTAAGATTGCAACGTGACAGCACGCTCTGCTTCTTGCTCCTCTGTCACTAGATTTCTTACAACAAATGTACAGAAACTTGTGGTGGACCTCCTGTTCCCAATATCACATGCGTAGTCGGCATCAGAGTACCTAACAACAGTCATAGGAGCTCCTCTCTGGAACAGAAGTCCTCGGCTTGGAGCCTCCTTGATAAATCACAACACCTGTATTACTGTCTGCTAATGCTCATCTGTAGGCCTCTGTAGAAACTGACTCAACTTGCCCATTGCAAGGTTGATATTTGGCCTTGTAATTGTCAGATAGAGCAATTTTCCTACAAGTTGCTTATATGCCTTATTCATTAGTCCAGCAAACTTATCAAATAGGTGAACCTTTGGATCGATAGAGATATTTACTCCCTTAGACCCAAGCATGCCAGCCTCCTGAAGAATATCTGAAGCATACTTCCTCTGGGACATAACAATCTCCTGCTTGCTCATGGCAATCTCAATACCTAGGAAGTACCTGAGTCTCCTAAGGTTCTTCATAACAAATTGCTGTGCCAAATACTCCTTGACCTGGGATATACCAGCCGTGTCATCACCTGTGAGATTAAGATCATCTACATATACAAGTAGAGCTACAACATCCCTACTAGTCTTTCTCACAAATAAATAATGGTCAAACGAAGACCTTTGTAATCCAATCATGGACAATACTTCTGATAACCATTGGAACCATACTCTAGGACTCTGCTAAAGGCCATAGATTGCCTTACGTAGTTTGCACATGCACTCGCCCTTAACCTTGAAACCTGGGGGCTGCTGCATGTATATCTTCTCCTGAAGATCGCCATAGGGAAATGCATTTTTGATGTCCAGCTGATGAAGCATCCTTCCATAGTGCGCAGCCACAGAAATAAGAATGCAAACAGTAGAGAGCTGAGTTACTGGCGAGAAGGTGTCAAAGAAATCGACTTCATAAGCCTACGTGAATCCTTTGGCCACAAGATGAGCCTTGTATCGAGAAATAGACCCATCAGGGTTGTATTTCAAGGCAGACCCACCTCATTCCAATAAGATGTGCGCCAGATTGTAAAGAAGCAAGCTCGTAGGTGCCCTTGTTACAAAGAGCAGACATTTTTTCTTCCATGGTAGCCTTTCAATGTGAATTTAGAAGTGCTTGCTAATAAAACATGGGAAACTCAGAGGTAGATGCTGCAGTGGTAAAGGCATGAAATGCAACACCCAAGGAGTGGGTAGACACTGCACTCTCAGTCACATGATATTGAGCACAAGCGAGATGCTTTCCAAATAGCAATCGGAACATCATCATCATTATCAGGTGGACTTGGAGAAACATCAATAGGAGAAATACTGTCAGTAGGCTCAATATGTACCTGATTAGGGGAGGACTGTGGTGGCTTAGGAGGGATAGAGGAAGGGGTGGGTAAGTTTCTCTCTCTGATATGGAGCCCTTGAATGTTCTTTCATCTAGAGGTACAATTCTGAGTGAATTGGCAAGCTGCTCAAGCTAAGATATGGGCATCATGGCGAGAAGGTATCAAAGAAATCGACTTCATAAGCCTACGTGAATCCTTTGGCCACAAGATGAGCCTTGTACTAAGAAATAGACCCATCAGGGTTGTATTTCAAGGTAGAGACCCACCTCATTCCAATAAGATGTGCTCCAGATTGTAAAGAAGCAAGCTCCTAGGTGCCTCTGTTACGAAGAGCAGACATTTTCTCTTCCATAGTAGCCTTTCAATGTGAATTCAGAAGTGCTTGCTGATAAAACATGGGAATCTCAGAGGTAGACGCTACAGTGGTAAAGGCATGAAATGCAACACCCAAGGAGTTGGTAGACACTGCACTCTCAGTCACATGATACTGAGCACAAGCGAGGTGCTTTCCGAATAGCAATCGGAACATCATCATCATTATCAGGTGGACTTGGAGAAACATCAATAGGAGAAATACTGTCAGTAGGTTCAATATGTACCTGATTAGGGGAGGATTGTGGTGGCTTAGGAGGGATAGAGGAGGGGGTGGGTAACTTTCTCTCTCTGATATGGAGCCCTTGAATGTTCTTTCATCTAGAGGTACAATTCGGAGTGAACTGGCAGGCTGCTCAAGAGTAGTACTACTAGCTTGGAAATCACCCATGGACACAGGAGGCGCAGGCATAAGTGCAGCAATTTCTACATCATGTAGCTGACGAGCTGAGGTGGAAAAATAGGGAATAGATTCATAGAAAGTGACATCCACACTGGCATATTGCTTCCTATGTATAGGTTCAAAGCATCTGTACCCCTTTTAGGTTCGACAGTAGCCAAGAAACATGCACTTGGCTGCTTTGGGGGCAAGTTTATCAAGTTCAGGTCCAAGTAAGTGAACAAAGGCAATATAGCCAAATGTCTTAGGGAGCACCAAAATAGATCTGCATCTGGATATAACACTATCCATGGTACTTGTTTATGAAGCACAGAAGAGGGAAGCCTGTTAATGAGATAACGTGTAGTCAGTATTGCATCCCCCCAGTAAAAGTGTGGGACACTATTCTGAATGAGGCACGAGTTGTATCCAAAATGTGTATGCTTTCGCTTTGTCACCCCATTCTACTGTTATGTGTGGGGTAAGGAGGTCTAGTGCACAATGCCAAGAGAAGCATAAAGAGTGGTTGGTTGCTTGGTACAAAATTCTAGTGTGTTATTTGTTCTAATAATCTTGATACACATCAATTTGATTTTTCACAAAGGCAATAAATTGAATGATAAGATAACCAACATCAGTTATTTCTTATAAAAAATAACCATAACAATCATGAAAAATCATCCACAAACAACAAATAATAGCGATAACCATGTCTGTCTACCACATGACTTGAACCCCACACATCACAATGTACTAAAAATAAACAAAACTACTAGAACTTGTAGAAGTTGGAAAACTAACTCTATGGTGTTTCCCTAAATGGCAAGCATCACACTGGATCTTGGTAGCATGCGAAAAATGTGGAATAAGTCGACGTAGCTTGTCCAAAGAAGGATGGCCTAATCATCTGTGCCACTGCAAGGCACTACCAGCAGAACTCATCTGACATGCTGCAGAAACTGGACTCTGTGCTAGCCAGTAGACACCTCCCTCATACCTACTACCAATCATTCTCCCCGTCATGCAATCCTAAAAAGTACACCTAACATCATCAAAAATTGCACGAAAGTTCAATTGATTTGTAATAGTGCTAATAGAAAGCAACTGCATAACCATATCAGGTACATAATAGACATATGAGAGATGTATAGTAGGGGTAATCGACACTCCCTACCACGAATAGGAGCATGCCTACCATCTGCCAGTTGGACTTAACGTCGCTGTGGAACTCCCTGCATGTCTCCAAAATACTAGGAATTCCCAGTGAGATGATCTGACGCACCATAATCTATCAACCAGGTAGTAGTCATACCTGAAGAAGCGGAAGCCTAGGCTATTGTGCCTGAAGACTGACCCTGATCATGTGTCAACTAGGCCAAGCGTTGTACCACGGAATCATAATCTACCTTTGTAAGTGTAAGAGACTTAAGAGTAGTCACTGAAGTAGGAGTCACAATGGCTTGGTTGGCGACAGTCGACCTCTTATGTTTGTCCTAACACTTGGCCTCAACATGACCGAGTCGCCCACAATATGTGCAAGTAGGCTTGTCACGAATACCATCTCCACGTCTTCTTCCTCTACCATGAAAAGGATCCTGTATGTCATGAGCACAAATAGCTGCATAAGCAGAGGCTGGAGTAGAAATCACCTCATGTGTTTCCTGCACTTGCAATTTGCTTAATCTCCTATAGATCTCAATAGGTAGTAATTATGACAAGGTAAGAATTTGAGATCTAGCCATTGCATACTCATCACTCAGAAAAGCAAGGAACATATAGGCAGAAAATTCATTCCTCTAATCCCTGCATGTAGTAGAAGTGCACATGGGTTGGGAAGTATTATACTTCTCCAGTAGACCTTTCATAGTGGAGTAGAACTGTGAAAGAGTCATTCTCCTATTTTAAATGGCATAAGTCAATGAATCTGAAACACCTGGAATTGAGTTCATGTGAATATGCTATCTTCAGACCATCCTACATTTCTTTGGCATATTTGTAGTATATATTCTCATCTTTAATCTGAGGAATGACACTATTTAGTATCCAGGTTCTCACCATAGCGTCATCCCTGTTTGATGTGACATACTTGCCTGTCTTCTGCTCTGGTGGCATCTTAATGATCACATGTTGCTTTTCATGTCCTTCCACCATCACAAGAAAAGTCTGAGACCAACAAGGGTAGTTGGTCTTATCCAACTTCACAATGGGTGCGAAAAATGGGCTTTTGTACACACCTGTGTCTCCTATTTATCTACCTTGCCCTAAATTTATTTCTGACTCAGAAGAGGAGGCCATAATGCACCTTCAGTAGTCACAAACACCCAAACTAATGCAGGAATCAGATTTGGAAAAAAAAATCGCCACAACTTAGGGAATACACACCCCTAAACCCGCATACACAGTAGAATACTTCTTGAATGCATTAAAGGGGAATACATACCCCAAATCTAATAGAAAATTCTGAACAATACCATCAGACCACCATGCAAAGGGTTCTTGGATCTAGAACTCTATCAACCAATCTCCAGGAACTCTTCAATCAGATAGAGGCACTGGTGTGCCCTCTCCCAGTTGCCAAACATGTAAGCAACGAACGAGAGAGAGTACTGGGAGGACAGTGGATGGTGTAGGTGCCTGGGGCAACAACCTGGACTGCCTACACGGTAGCCAGCAAGCGGCCTGGAGCGGCGACGTCGGGCAGAGACCGACGAACAGTGTGGCTGGGTGGCGACCTAGGTGCCTGGGCGATGCTATTGGTGGCGGCGGTGATGGAGACTGGGGGGCAGTCGGTGAAGGGTTAGGGTTTCTCTTGGTGGAGCCCTCAATTTAGCTCTGGTACTAAGTTGAAGGAAATGAAGCGTCTTATTTGATAAAGAAAACCCTACACCTCTTTTATAGAGTTGAGGGAAAATATTACAAGACTCCAAATAAAATAAAAATGACACGAACACCCTCATAACATAACGTAACATAGAGGTTGATCTTCGCTCTAACAAGTGTAGCTAGGCCCTAATTATGATTCGGATGAAAAATAGATTGATTTCTTCATTAGATTAATATGATCTACCTTTGATTCAGTGCTTTAGAGTTTTTTTTTTCTTGGTGGATTTGTGATTCTATTGTAAAGGTATGGCCTTCTTTGAAATTAAGCCAAACACCTTTATCACACAGAGATTGACGGATGATACAGTGACCATTGCACTGAGTATGGGAGACTACTCTGAGGTAGTACAAAGTTTTGGGGAGCCACTGAGTTGGGTTCCATTGCACATGACAAGAATTGGGGTAGTATAAAGTAGCTTGTTGATTCAGGTGCTTCACGACATCTCAGTGGAGATCAAAATTATTTTACCCACCTTAGGTCTGTACTCGTAAGCGGGACAATCTTGGTTGCAAACAACAGGCACTCCATGATAGAGGATCAGGGGGAGGTATTGGTGACTTCTACTTTGAGATTTCCTGATATTTTGTATGTGCCAGACTTCCTGATCAGCTTACTCTCAGTCAACAAGATTACTAAGAAGATTAATGGACATGCTATCTTTGATGATATGGTATACATCATTCAGGACAAGCTGATGGGGAAGTCGATTGGTAGTGGAAATGTAAAGGGTGGAGTTTATTGCTGGGCTTAGGCTCCAGTTCCTTCTGCATGTCGAGAAGTGTTTTTTACTAGTTGAAGTGCATTTCAATGGTATCTCCAACTTGGACATCTTCCTCTGGATAGCCTTTGATGAGTCATTCCCCATATATCTCCTGTAGCTCTAATATATTGTGATGCTTGTTAGGTGAGCAAGCTCCATCGTTCCTCCTACCTTGTGAGTACTCATCCTAGTTCAATGGCTTTGTTTGAGTTGTTACATATAGATATATGGGGACCGAGCCGGATACAAGATAGATAGGGCCACCGTTACTACTTGGTAGTTAATTTTTCACACATCATGGGTGTTTCTGTTGAAGAATAAGTGAGACGTTGAACCTGTCATCGAGCATTTCATGTTCAAGATAAAAAATTAGTATTCAACTACTATTAAGTGGCAAGATTTGATAATGCACTTGAGTTATGCATCACCAAGCTGTCTGCTTTTTACAAGTCTCATGGGATAGTGTGCTAGACTACCTGTGCTCATACCACTTAGCAGAATGGGGTGGCTGAGAGAACATCATCTTTTGGATGTGGCCCGCACTTTGTTTCATTACAGTATGCCTCTGTAATGTTGGGGAGACGCAGTTTTTACAGGTTATTTAATTAATAGAATGTCTAGTTCAATGCTTCATGAGTAGATTCCTTGGCACATATTGTATCCTGAGCGAGAGCTTTTTCACGTGGCATCACGTGTGTTTGGATGTGTTGCATTTATTTACCTCCTTTTGCCAGGTTGAGGCAAGCTTGCACCATGGGCAGTCAAGTGTGTGTTCTTGGGAAATTCACGGACTTAGAAAGGATATAGATGCCTGGATCCTATCATTGGCAGGCACTATGTGATTGCTAATGTTACTTTTCATGAGTTCATTCCATACTTTTCTACTGCTGTTCGGAGCCTATATCCTAAGGTTACAGAGTCGCCCATGCCTATACCTCCTGTTCCTTTGGAGGAGATACCCATTTCTACTCCCTCGACTACTATGACTGGACCCAAGGTTCGAGAAGTCGGTATGTGGCAGATGGTTAGTTAGGCCACCTCATAGGAGTATGCGGTATTCGAACAAGTATACGGATGAGTATACGGTTTTGCATTTTTTTATTTTAAAAATATAAAATAAATAGTTAATTTATTAAATTGTGTTATATGCAATGCTATAACTATACAACTATATCAAGTAGTATAATAAAAAATACAGGTAATACTCCTCTTTAATTACTATACAACCTAGAATATAAAAGATTAAACATTGTGGGATCTCAAAGAATGCATTCACCTCAAAAAGAAACCCTAGCCCTTTTTTATATAAAAGAGAACTGGGGAACATAAGTGCCTCATAAAGGAAAATAAAATAACAAATACCTCTTTTCAACTCAACACTCCCCTTCAAGTTGGGGCGTATTTGTCAATGAGGCCCAACTTACTAAAAAAATCATTGTCTTTTTCTTCAAGGGCTTAGTGATGATGTCTGCAAGTTGAAGCTCAAAGGGTATATAAGGGGTATCTTTCCTTCCAAAATTGCATCCCGTATAAAATAGCAATCAACTTCAATATGATTAGTCTGCTTATGAAAAATTGGATTTGATGCAATATAGGTTGCAGATTTATTGTGACAATAAAGGGGGATAGGCATATGAACCTCTATCCCTAAGTCCCGTAGAAAGCCAACTATCCATATGATCTCACAAGCTGCTTTAGCCATATATTTGTACTTTGCCTCTGCACTGGAGTGAGCTACCACATTATGTTTCTTTCTCCATGAAATAAGATTACCTCCTAAGTACACTACAAAGCCCAACATAAACGGTCTATCCTTCATAGATCTTGCATAATATGCATCTGAGTATGCCAGAAGGTCAAGAGAACCACTCACACTGTAGTACAAACCTCTCCTAGGGTGCCCTTCAGGTATCTCAGAATGAAACAAACATCTCGCATGTATCTAGGACTTTGCATAAACTGAGTGGCTCGACTCACAACAAAACTAATATCTAGTCGTGTAATAGTCATATAAAACAAACAACCAACAATACTACGGTACCTGATAGCATTCTCAAACAAGGGATACGTCTCATCAGTGCTATGACTAGAAGATGACTCTACTGGTATCCCAAATGGTTTGGAACCAAGAAGCCCAACTTCCTCTAGAATATGTAAAGTGTACTACTTCTTTGATAGGGATAAGTCAATTTCCTGACGAACTGCTTCAATCCCTAAGAAATAGCGAAGATCACCTAGATCCTTGGTGACAAATGTGGATTGAAGAAAGGCTTTTATCTGTACTACCCCATCTGCATGATCATCAACATAAACTGCCAAGATAACGACTCTCCATATCCTACCATATTGTGTCTTGACAAAAATAGAATGAATAGTAGTAGACCGTATGAACCCCATTTTCCTAACCTCCAAATTGAGCTTCTCAAACTAGGCTCGTGGGTTCTATTTCAGGCCATAAATGACCTTCTGTAAGCGACATACAAGCTTCCCCTTACTGTCATATCCAGATGGTTGTCTCATATATACTTCCTCAGCAAGATCACTATACAAGAAAGCATTTTTGATATCAAGTTAATATAAAGGCTACTATCTAACTACTGCAATAGACAAAATAATCCTGATGGAAATAATACGGGCAACTGGTGAGAAAGTCTCAAGATAGTCCACCACATATGTTTAGGTGAACCTCTTGGCAACAAGTCTAGCCTTATATCTCTCTATTGTCCCTTCAGACCTGTACTTGATGGTATCCACCCATTGGCAACCAACAACAATGACACCCTCATGAAATGGAACAAGATCCCATGTTTTCTTGGTCTATAGGACGTGCATCGCCTTATCCATAGCTGCTTTCCACCTGTGATCTTGGGAGGCCTGGAGAAAATCTCTGCGAATGGTAGCAATAGTAATAGCTAATGTAAATTGTCTATCTCCCTCCTGGAGATGGGAGATCAAAGTGTAATGTGAAATGGGTTGAAGAGTACATGTGGAAGTAGATCTCCTCGGTATCGGCTCCTCCCTATCTGAGCTGCTCCTGTCCAGAGAGGTAACAAGCTGAACTGGCTCATTGTCTAAGAATCATCTACCTGTGATCTCCTATGATACATTTCTATCTCCTAGATGACAGCCTCTATAGATCATTCTTTAGAGAAGTAGACGATTTTCTCAAAGATCACAATAGCAGTGACAACATATCTCCTACAAACTGGATCGTAGCATTTGTAACACTTTTGAGTCCCAGAGTAACCAAGAAAGACACTTTGTGGCCCAGGGAGCAAATTTATCCTGAATATCATGATTTTGAACAAAATATATACATCCAAAAACTCACAAGGGTAAACGAAACGGCTTGCTACACTCAAGGTGTATAATGTGATATGGAATCTGCCCTGAAGTACAGAGGATAGCATTCAATTGATCAAATATGCTAGTGTGTGTATGACATCACTCCAGAATTGCCTAGGAACCTTCATATGCCTTGCTACCACTACTGACCAAATGAATTCTCTTCGTCGGTGCTGCCTTTAGGTGGAGAAGCTTGATGGTCGCTAGCCGAAGAAGCCCATGTTGCTTGCTACTTGTCACTGCTATCGTGCGAAGACCTCTATTGTGGACCGAACGAAGGTCCTCATCGCTACTCATAGCCCCACACAAGGGGTTCTAGTGTGCAATGGGTGGGGGTGCAATGACTTTTTAAATCCTAACAATTGATGAGGGTTTTAGTTTTGGGGGTTTTCGGGCTTCTTGATAGGATGCAATGGTGTTTTATTTTAGGGGGTTATTGTAGGGGACAGGGGTATCGAGGGTGGGGGTTTAAATAGGAAGGGGGGTATTAGGGGTGGGGTATTGTTCGTGTGGGATTTTTTTAAGAAGAGCCCATCAATGGCTCCATCTCAAACATGGGTGAGTATGCGGCCAAGTAAACGCCTACTCGGCCAAACTTGACTATAGGATCGCATGGCATTACTCGGTTCGAGAAGGGAGCCGCTGACGCCTATGCAGGTGCCTACTCAGCCTAGGCAGCCGATTTCCTGAACATTGACTGGACTTATGAAGTTTTCTAAGCCTTCTATTACCTATAAATGCCCTCATAGTACTTTCTAGATGCCACCCTCTCCAGTTTAGGCGTCCATAGATAGTTTGCATACTGATGATACAGTATCCAGTGGTGATACTACAAGTCCAGATAAGGATATTTCTGCCTCAGAGCCAGTATAAGAGGATCTGATAGATCTTAACCTTCCGATTGTCATTCAGAAGCCACCTTGGAATTGTCAGATATTCAGTTATAGGCAGTCTGCCTATTAAGGGATTTGGGTATGCTTTTGGGAGCTCTTGCCTTGCACTTTCAACCACAAATCTCTATCACCTACCAGCAGGCCATGCTTGATCCAAAGTGGCTCTAGGTCATGGAGGATGAGATTGCTGCTCTTACTTCATGTGATACTTAGGAGCTCACACCCTTACCAGAGGGTTCTACAGTAGTTGGTTGTAGATGAGTGTTTGCACTCAAATACAACCCAGATGAGTTAGTTGCAGGATATAAGGTCCGACTTGTTGCCAAAGGGTTTACTTAGAAATATGGAGTGGACTTCTTTGACACTTTCTCACCGGTGCGTCGGCTTCTACAGTGCAGATTCTTATTTCGGTGGAAGTTCAGCAAGATTGGCACCTTCATCAGCTTGATGTGAAGACTACCCTTCTCTATGGGGATTTATAGGAAGGAGGTATACATGCAGCTAGTGCTGTCAAGGCGCTCACCTAGGCATGCCTAAGCACTCACGTAAGGCGAGGCGAGGCCCTAGTGCTTTGACAGTATGAAGCTCCCATCGCCCCCATCGCCACCGTGCAATGTTTCCATGCCCCATCGCCACGTTGCAGTGCTCCCATGCCCCATCGCCACCATAGTGCTCCCATCTACACTAATAAGATGGGGGTATTGAGTGTCCCATAGCAGTAAGTCATTTGTTATTATTGTAAATGTTTTAGGGTTTTACTCAAAATGTTTTATATTTTACTGTTCAAACATTTTATATGATAGGCAGTGGTGTCATTTTATTCTAGTATTTGTGTTGATCTAACAATTAAATAATTATTTAGATTATACTAAATGGCTTCTGCAAGTGAGGATGATGCATTTTCTGCGATGAGTGGAAAGAGAAATCTTGCTTGGAAGTATAATTTTTAAAGGATGAAAATGAAAAGAATGCAGTCACAAAAGGTGGAATATATCGAGCCAAATAACATCAAGTTGGATCATACAAGAATGTATCGGCTTGTCAGAAATGTCCTCCAGAGGTGAAGGAGGAATTAAAAAATTACATGACAGAGAGACAAAAAGAGTATGCCTGACTTTGATGATTTGGAGAATCCGATTGATGTCGGAGATGATGAAAAAGAAATGGAAGTAATTGCTCCAACTAAGAGAGCCTTTACTAGTGGAAGTAACACAATTTTCATCCCTAACAAGAAACAAAAGGGAAAAGGACCCATGGACATGTTTGTGAAGAGTAAAGGAAAGACTCCATTGAGGCAAGATAACCTCAAAGATGCAGTTCCAAAAGGGGTAGAAGAGGTAGAGGAGTATGTATTAGATACAGGAGAAGAACAAGACTTAAACTTTGAGGGAGATGAGGAAGACGAATTTACTACAGACTTGTGGAGCTAGTTGTTTTAGTTTGTGGCATTGGATTCTCTAAAACTTTTGGTCAAGCTTGGGTTTACATTTTTTTGCTTGTGAACTTGGTAATATGGTGGTTGGCCATGCTAGGATTTATTTTTAAAGTCGTAGTTATGTGCTTTCTATAATCTTTGGTATGACTTTTGTTTGGACATATACTTTTTATTCATGCATTTCATTGTTGGATTTGTGTTTTTCTTATATAAAATACTTTTTATTTAGCAATTCTAATTTTTGTTTCACATTTTTGCTTATTATATTTACTGATAGATCCATGCATTAGATTATAAAAGCATCTAATATATTGATAATTTATATATTTTTTAAAATAAATAAATAAATTAATGCCTCATTTGTCTCGGGCGAGTGCCTAGTGCCTCGGGTGTTTTGGACCCCCCTCGCCTTTTAGCACCTCTCACCTTTAACAGCACTGCATGCAGCAACCTCCTAGCTATGAGGTTTAAGAGTTGTGTGCAGCTTGTAAAAGACCATTTATAGCCTCAAGCATAGCTCAACCGTTTGGTTTCAGAAGCTCTCAGTTGGTAGAGTTAATGGGATTCCTCAAATCATCTGCAGCTCATTCTTTGTTTATTAGGAGGATAAGGAAATGGTGGTAGTTCTTTTGGTATATGTTGATAACTTGATTGTCATTGATGATGATACAATAGGTGTGGCTAAGATTAAGTAGACTTTGGCAGATCAGTTTGCAATGAAGGATTTGGGGCCTTTGTGATATTTCCTTAGGATATAAGTGGCTCGTAGTAGGCGTGGCATTGTTTTATCTTAATGGAAATATGCCTAGATGTGTTGGAGATAGGTATGCTGGGAGCCAAACCAACATTCTTATGGATCCTAAATCACGGCTATAGGACAATGATGCAAGGCCAGTTGATAGCAAGCAGTATCGCCAGCTTGTGAAGAAATTATACTTGATGATTACCAGGCTTAGTATTTCCTTTGTAGCAGGAAAGTTGCGTCAGTTTATGGAGAGACCTACTAGAAAACATTGTGATGCAGCTATGATGGTGCTCAGGTACCTTAAGAGAGCACTAGGATAAGGTCTTCTTTTCACTAGAACATCTATGACGGTGGTTGGATATTTTGATGCAGATTATGCAGGCAGTCATGATGACGAAAAGTCTAGTACAAGCTTTTATACTTATGTTGCAGGGAATTTGATGACTTGCAAAAGCAAGTAGACTACTGTGTCCAGTTCTAGTGCTGAGTCTGCGTACCGTGCCATTGGTTCGACATCTGCAAAGTTGATGTGGGTGAGATCCCTACTGATTGATCTATATATACAGATTGATGGGCCTAGGGAGCTGCGGTGTGACAACTGAGCTGCTACTTATATTGCTAAAAACCTTCTGTCTCATGAATGTACCAAATATGCGGAGGTAGATTGCCACTACACGAGATATTTGATTAAGGGATTTATCTTCACCTCTCAGGTTGGCTTCAGAAGCTCAAACTACTGACATCTTCACCAAGTGACTAGTTAGATCTCCCTTTGATACGTGTGTCCAAACTAAACATGATCAATATCTATATTCTAGCTTGAGTGGGAGTGTTATGGAGTTTTGTTAGCATTTTTTTTTTATTGGTGTTATGTGTTATTTTTCCTTTTCTTAATGGGGTTGTCCTGTAATTTACACCCACCTCTCTATCTTTATATAAAGAAAGATAGGATTTAAGAATAAACTAAGTGCTTCATTTTTTTCCAACTGAAAAATCCTAAGATTCATCTGCTGTAATTTGTGTACACGTTCTAAACAAAATTTGGAAATCGAGATCTATGATCTATGGGAAAAAGGTGCAAATTGTCAGAACACACACATGCACTTAGTTCTGATAATCATTTGAGTTTGATAATCAAGATTGCTTCCTTTTCTTCATAAAGCACGTTATTTGTGGTTCATGTTTTCCCCTCCCCTTCTCTCTTTTCCTTATGTTATTAATGATTTATTTGTTTTATTTGCTTTTCTTAGGAGCTCTCTCTAAACAGATCAAGCATTCAGGAAGAAATTGCTTCTCTCGATCAGAGAGGGGCATTCATTGACAAAAGAGTTCCTGAGCTAGAGGCGGAAAAGAAAGTAGCTGCGGCGGCAAGGAATTTTAAAGAGGCTGGCAGGGTATCTGCAGAGGCCAAAGCGCTGATTTCAGAAAAGGAAAGTGTTCAGCTTAAACTTGGGGAGGTGGTCTCCAAATTGGGTAAAATGGAAGAAGAGATACAGAAGATGGTTGACAAGCTACATGAAAGTGAAGGACTGATTGTGTTGAAGGAAAAAGAGGCAGCAAGAGCAGGCAACCAAAGACTCTGCTTAGTTGCCGCAGCTGCTAGGGCAGAGAGGATCACAGCTCTGACACTTGGCGACCTGGAAGAAGGTGATGTTTCTCTAAAAGAAGCGGAAGCCGCAAAATCCAAAGCAAAGGAGCTTCTTGAATCCTATGGCCTCCATGTTGAGAAAAATGAGCAGCCAGAGGATCGATTTTCCCTATCATTGCTTATTAATCTTTCAGGGAAAAGGTTAGCTTTAATGGCCTCGTCTCTTGGTCTCACTGAGACAACTTATGTATGATCTGCCAAAGTTCCTTCGTGAATAGTGAACTGAATTCGTTGCATTCCTGGGATCCTGCTGGAGCTTCAAAATGATCCCTCACTGGTTTATCAATTCGGCTGGGTTGCCCAAGCCAAATACCTGTTGTAAATTTAATTAATCATTTCTTTCCCACTATCAGGAATTTGGCATGTTCTGAGTTTGTAAATTGTGAGGCTTGACAGGATAGAACGAGTCTGCATTGGTTTCGCCGGTCAATAATTTGCACAAATGTTCCGTCAGGCACTGCCTGTTATGATTTTACCTCAAATTGAATGCCCGTTCTTTTGCTTTGAGAATCTTATCCTCTTAAGCTGTGTTTGGATGAGTAGCGGAAAATGGTGGGTAAAATCTGATCTGAGAGTTTGGTTGAGTGGAACAGTAAGAGATCAATTTGAGTGATGGATTTGATAGGTAAATTGATGAGTTGGATGATGTAACATTATTTTATTTAATTTAGTAGTAGTAGATAGAGATAGGTAAATTGTAATATTATTTTATTTGATTTGAGAGTGGGATGGATATGGTAGGTATGTGGAAGATAGATGGGAGGGTGATTAATGAAGGCTTGATATTGTGACATGGGTTAAGAAGCTTGGAATAAACTTTGTTATTGTATCATATTAGGAGTATTTGCAGGTCATATTCAACTTGAACCCCAGACCCATTGGTTTAAGAATTTTTTAATCTGATAAAAAATAAGTGAGTTGGATTTGAGATTTAATTATTTCAATTTAACCTAGAATATTATATATAGAAAAAGTATCCATTGAGTTTATAAATCTTCAAAATGGTTCATCATTTTGCTTGTTGGATGATATTTTTCATTGATGGAAATTACTACACGTTGAAAGTGGGTTTAGAACATTAACATTTGTGTATGGAATGTATTTAATTAATTATTATATTATTTCTAAAAATTATCAATGTACATAAATATTGAGTTGTATTATGCCTATATTCATAAATTATATTTGGAATAATTAATCAAATATTACATTATTAGTGGTAAATAATCATATTGCATTGATGCTTAATCGTATTATAAGTTTCTTCTAACAAGAATGAATTTGTATTGTAAGATTTCGTATGTATTACAATTCAAATTTTTACTTATAATATAAATTCTTACATTTCTATTGTAATAAATGATTATAATACAAGTTCATCAGATATATAAATTTATTTTAACTTGTAATATAAGTTTTTACACTTTTTCTAATAAATATTTTGTAATACAAGTTTATCATGTGTTATAAGTTAATTTTTTACTTGTAATTCATTTTTATAATATATCATTGTAATTGGTTTTGAATATAATCATCTTGTGATACATTATTTTGGTTGAAATACATCAGTTACAACATGCATATTATTTTATTACAAAACTCATTTCAATTGTTACAATGTTAATGCACAATTATTACAATCCCATCTTATTGATATTATAACAAATGTTTTTCTTTGTTACAATCATTTTACGTTTCTAACTCATGTTAAGTTAGTTTTAAGATTCTACCAGTGAGATTTGTGTGTTTCTTTCCTTTTTAATTTCATATAAGTTTGTTTTTCAATTATTGATGCTTATATTACAAAATCTCTTATCATACAAATAATTAATTTATTATCTACTTATATAATGTGGATTCGTTAAGATATTATCACATTATTTTTAGGAAAGTTTTTTTGTAGTTTATTCAAGTTGTATTCTTTTAGCAACCTCCTTTATCTATGGTGTAATGTAAAATCACTTTTGTTAATATAGGTGATATTTGTTATGATCGTAAGATTTTTATCTAATGGATGACATGTTGTACTCATTTGATTATTTTTAAATACTCTACTCAATGAATAGCCTCCTTCAAATAAAATCATTAATACGACATTCGATTCAAATAATAAGAAAGAAGACAGTGTGTGAGATGCATTAATACTACTTTCTTTTAGCGAAAATTGTATTCCAAACTTGTATTGTAAAAAGAATTACTGGAATAAATGTTAAATTTGTATTACAATAATTGACACTGAATATCACTAATGTATCAAGTAATGAAAGATTTATTATAGACAGATATTATAAATAAAATTAGTGGAATATGTATTACAAAATTGTAAAATACTTGCACAACAATACCGAAACATGTAATATGATATGTGTTGTGATAAATGAAATATATATAACAAATTTTCATTGTAAACTTGATTTTATTAGAAGAATTTTATGAAATGAGAAAAAAAGGCCATATATACATGACAACGTGATAGGCTATGAGTGATCATTGGAATTCTTAAAAATGAGATTGAAATTAACAATAAGCTATCAATGGAACCGAGTGAAAGTGCACTAAAGGCGAGGGGAGTTGACTAGTGCAATTAAATTTAAAATGTGAATTAAAAGGATGCAATGCATAAGACGATTCTACGTATCAAGTTCGAAATGGGATCGGATGTTTTCATGTCGAACCCTAGTGTCCAGTTTATTTTCATTGGACCTTTACGAACAAGAAGGAAAATGGAAAAGTGTCAATAGGTCGCAAAGGACTCAATTTAGCCATAAGTTCCCCTACTGCTACCTTGTTTCGACTTTACCCTAGTCGCAGACCCCACCGTGGTATGCGCTAATAAGATGACCAGAAGTCTTTGTGGGCCCTGTGATACACATAAGGAATGCTTGCTCCTTGGTCACAATGGTACACATAAAGACAATCATAAGATATACTAGGAATTTTACATGAAAAACACCAACAAGTAAAAGTCATCACCTAGGTTAGCCCGACTTAGGATTTTCAACTGCCAAGAGATCAACTGATCACTAACCACACCACTTTAAATGGGAGTGGTGTCCCTTTACTGCAATCCCACCTCTGATCCCAAATCAGATGATTTACCCTTCCACTAGGAAGAGAAAGGGATTTAATAGGCCAGATACGCTGTTACAACAACTACAATTAAAAAGAAATTACAACAACTTATAGAGCCTAAGTGAGAAGGGTAATATGCTTAGCTACCATAGGATGAAAATTCTCCTTGAGATTTAAGGTGAATCGGAGTGAGGAATAAGGGAAGAGTTCTCAAGTAGTGGCTTGACCAGAAGAGAGCTTTAAGGAAGAATGCTCAGAGAGCTTTTGAGTGTATAATGGTGTTTTTGGTCTCCAATGGTGTGTTTTTGGCCAAGGGATATTCATGTCTATTTATAGAGTACATAGGAATGCTCTAGAATGGTTTAGATGGGCATTATAGTCATTGGGAAGAATCATTGAAAGATTTGGTCGAAATCCAATAAGAGTGCAGACTAATCAATGTCTGACAATAAAGTATTGGACGTCTGGTATGTTTATCAGACATTTAATTCAGGTCAATTAGGCGTCTGTAAAGAATGCTAGTCATCTAGAAAAGAAAGGCAGGGTTCCTAGATTTGATCTTGTCTGATTGAATTTGGTGCAGGGTTCCTCCATCAAAAGAATAGATGCTTGGAGCCAATTTATCAGATGTTTGGAAATCAGTGCCTGGAATGGCCTCTGATTTGTTGGATCATCTTCAAGGTACATGATTCAAAGGATTAGATTTTGGCAGAGGTGTTGGACGTTTGATGGTGTTTATAACATAAGGATTGGATTTCTCAAAACTTGGGAAATCAAGATTACGTCAGATAAGAAAGATTTGGGGTTAATTGAAATCCTAACGTCTCTATATTAGACATTTAGAAAGGGTTATAGATGTATGGAAGGTTTGATGGATGTATAGAAGAGAGGATGGACGTCTAAAGAGCTGAATGTTGAACTTAAGGTAGTAAGTGGTTGGTCATTGTAAATAGAATCATTAGACGTCTAGAAAGAAGATCAAATGTTTGGTTAAAGAGATTGTTTTGAGTTTGACTTTGAAATTCTTTCTTATGATTTGCCTAAGTGTTGTAGGATTGTGTAAGAGCTACTTAGAATATAGTGGGTATATATATTAGGGCTCTTTTACATTACATCTAGACTCAAGAAAGATAGAATACATCCTTTTCAAATGATACAACATCGACTAAATTTTACAACTTAGGGTATACTAATCTAAAGCAATCTTGCATCTTCAAAGCAGCTTTACATCCAGTCTAAGATCTTGCAAAACTTGTTACACACGTATATATGCCCAAGAAATAAAACAAACTAATTCTAATTTTATTAGGGATTTTCTTTAAGTCATTTTGTAAAATTATAAAAATATACATAGAAGAGGGGTTGCACCAACAATGAGAACATATAATTGATGCGATTAGTTAAAATCAATCAATTGTAATGTATTTCGATAATAGACGGTGGTTTTCTAAACCACCACAATAATTTTAAAGTGGAGTTTATCAACATGAAAGATGATCCAATGTCCATAAATTGGTGTCTCTTTTGTATTTTTTGAGCATTGTATTCAAAAGATCGATTGTAATATATTCTAATAATAGACAATAGTTTTCTAAACCGCCACAATAGTTGTAAAGTGGATTTTATCAACATGAAAGATGATCCAATGGCCATGAATTGGTGCTTCTTTTGTATTTTTTGAGCATTGTGTTCAAAAGATATCTTTTCTATATATATATATATATATATATATATATATATATATATATATATATATATATATATATAAGGGTTGTATCCTTTGTGCATTATGATCAAAATATGCTAAAAAAGAATTAAATGTGCTCCATCCAATGAAAATATGATCTTCCTTAAAGAAATCACAAAAATGTAACACAAATGATTTTTTTTTTTTTTGGTAATTGGGAAATGCTCATCATCTATAAAAGTTTTAAAAAATATGAATCAATCAAAGACCTTGGATGAGTGGAGCATCCCAAATGTGGAGAAAAAAATATTAATTTTATCCACAAAAGGTAACCACATGTGTCTTTATAATAGCACATAACTGCCTGTAATACAGACTACAAAGATTCACACTTGTCATGCCTGCAATGAACTTTCATTACAAGTATTTATTGTAATAAAAGTTGAAAATTTTGTTTTACAAGTGGGTAACAAACTTATAATATACGTAATGAACTTATATTAAAATTATTTACTGTAATAGAAGTGTATAAATTTTTAAAAGTAAGAAACGAAATTGTAACAAATGTTAACAAACTTATATTACAAATATTTACTACAAATGTAAGTGAAAAAGCTTGTATTACAGGTGAAAAATAAATTTGTAATACATGTGATGAACTTGTATTATAAGTATTTTTCTGTAATAAAAGTGCAAAACTTGTATTACAAGTGAAAAACAAACCTGTAATATATGTGATGAATTTGCATTACAATTATTTACTGTAACAAAAAGCAAAAGTTCTCATTACATGTGGGAAATTGAATTGTGATACATGTGAAAATTGCTAAAACAACTTCGTTCTAGTTACAGAAAAGAGTTATAATACAACTAAGCATTACTTTCAATAATAACGTAATAATTGATTAATTGTATTCCAAATATAGGTCGTGAATTGATCGTCGACAATCTATATTGCATAAAAATGATGATTTAATGGTGTCGTTGTTGTAGTGTCACAATGCAAACAGATGTCGTGTCATTTTATTTAATTACAATTTTTACTGGTTAGTTTCCAGGTCGTTCACTGGGAGGCAATTATTGATATACATTACTCTCTTTGTTCCAAAAATGTTCTTTTATTCCAAAAATGTCAATTATATTTACAAAATGAATCAATGAATCATAGAATGAATAAATGAGTTAATTATGCACAAAAGAATCAATTAATGTTAATTGACATGCCTCAAACATATTTACAACTAAGCAGACATTAAAAACTAAGTAACACTTCTATGTTAGTTATATACAACTATCTTAAGTAATACCTAAGTATAGGTACAAAAATACTATTAATATATACTAAACTAAATATATTAACATATATTAATGACTTTAATAACATATAATGTATATACAATAATGAATATAAGCATTGCCATAGCCTTACTAAAAGTATTGACAAACTTTAAGGCAAAAGAATTATATTTAATAACATTTATGTATATCTACAGTGATGGATATATATGTTACTAAAGCCTTGAAAATATATACACATAAAAGGCTCAAAGAGTACATGTACTTACTCCATTTATACTTATTATATATATGTACATATTTTATACTTATATATACACATATACTCTATACATATATATTATTTATTATACATGCATACATACATACATACATACATATATATATTTGCGTATACACTATATATACAATACACACACTACACATACAAAGCTCACAACACTTGGTCTCTTAAGTCCTCACACTCACACAACACTCAACACTTATGCACAACACACACAGGCACACTCATAGGCTCAACACTTAGCCATTTTAGACCCTCAACTCTCAACACTTAACAAAAATTTTGGCTATTTTTATGGACGAACCGTATTTTTCGTGGGGTATATAGCACCCCTAGGGGTGGGATTAGACTACTAGACTCGGTTCTAATTTTTATCATGTATAATTTTTGTGCATTTTCTTTCAGGCCCATATTAGGCCCACTGGGCCCACCACTGTGCACATGGGCTCCCAGCACAAATGCTCATTCATATGCTCAATTCATGCTCAGAGAGAGGAGAGGGGTATTTGTGTGCCCAACACTAAAGACTGACCAGCTGTTGGGCATGATTCACATTATATGGCACCTGTAACGACCCGGTTCCCGAGTCCCTACGAGACACGAGAACCGGACCGACTCGACTAATCCCAAGACCCAGTCGTCCAACGAGGAAGTAACCAAAAGACAGTAAAATAAACCACATTCAGCATGAATATAACTAACAGTAAAAAGTACAGCAGTAAGGAAAGAAACTACTACAGTAGGCACCACCACAACAGTAAAACAACATTTATCATATAACAAAAACTGCAGGTAAAGAAGGTACAGCGGAAACAAAACTACTCACTAGAACAGAAACAAAAGAAGGTACAAAGCTGTGGCAACTCTACTGGACCCTACTCGGCCCAGCGTCCTCTGCAGCTGCCGACCCTGGCTGCTCAACACCTGGTCCTGAAAAAGGTAACGAGTGTAACACGTCAGCAAAACGCTGAGTAGAGTGGCAAACTAACTAAAGGCAACAGTAGAGTGTACAGTAGCTGTTATGTTCTATTACTTCCTTTATTTACATCTTTCAATTTTTCTCACTATTTCATTTACTTCTCAGATCCTTTACTTGATCTCGAATGTCCTCGTGGGACGATCTTGATTGCAGTCTTTTCCAACAGTAGAAGTAGCACGTGGTGCTCTCCTGGCCGTGAGAGTCCCCCGTGGTGATCCTACCCTCAGTCAACCACCCCAAGGTCACTGACAGACGTAACGGTGACTACGGCACGCGCGATAAACGCACAGGTAGCTAGCCCGTACTGGCACGCGGTCAGTCGTTTCCGTTAACGGGTGCGCCCAAAGCACAGCACGGAACCAGGGCAGAGCCCTCTCAGTAACAGGGGTCCAACCCCTCCACAGTAACCAAACCGGGGCCTTGCCCCTCCACAGTCCGCGCACCCTCGTCTGACTACCCTGGTTTGCCCTAGTGGGCCTAACAAGTCGGTGAAGGAGGCTAGCAGAACCCCGGGGCCCGTGGGGTAGCTAGTACTCTCCTAACACTACTAGCTCTCCTCGGTACTACGTACACGAGGGCCAACAAGTCGGTACAGAGCGGCCAAGCCTAACCCCGGGTCCCTGGGGCGGCTGGCCCCACTCTGCACTAAAACAGGTACAGGTACTTCCCTTGGTACTGCGTACCCAAGAGACAGTACAACTACATCTCAGTTCCATTCCTTTTCTTTCCAGGAGTTCCACTCCTAATTCCCCGTAGGGTTCCAGCTCTTTATCTCAGAACATCATATGTTTCACTTTCCAGATTCACGTTCTCACATTCCATGATCTCAACATGTTTCCTTGTTCATAACAGGCAGCTGTTAATTAATTTCACAGGCAGCTTATATATTCCTTTCCATTTTTCCAAGACTGCAGTAATATACATTCCACTAGTTTTTCCATCCTAGGATTCATGCCATATCCTAGGATCTATCATACAATCTAGTTTTCCGGCCCTAGGATTCATGCAACACCTAGGAGCTATCATTCCATACATTTCTCATTCCTAGGGTTCATGCAATGCCCTAGGTTCTAGTTATGGTTCCATACTTTAACAGATTTTATTAATGCTTAAAACCACTCTACCAGGTACAACGGAAGTAATGGGGGCGTGGTCGGGAATCCCGCGTGCCTCCGCGACTCTCAAGACGGCAACCGAACGAGGTCCTATCACAAGGATCAAACACAAGGAGTGTCTCAAAACAGTGTATAGCTACTGTAGGCGGGTAGAGGAATAAATTCTGAATCGAACGCAACTCGAATCACGGAAAACGGAGCCCAAACGGGCCCTAAACGGGTCGAGAAAGACAATACTGTGCAAAATCAGACGTCTGGAACTCCTTCCAGACGTCTTAAACGGTGGATCAGAGAATTACCTGTTCGGCTTGGTTCCCCGGACGTCCAGAAGTCTGTGGCGACGTCTCTCCTAGATCCCAGACGTCCGATGGTCTCTCCGGACGTCTGGAAGTCACTCCCGCCGTCTGGTACAACTTCCAGACGTCGGATTCGCAAAGGATGACGAATCCGAACACCTGCGCACAGCCAACCCTCCTCCCTCAGTACGGTCAGTCGACAACAAAAGAAGGAGAAAGCGGAACTCACCTTTCAGACGTCTGTATGATCACACAGACGTCGACCTTGCCGTCTGGATATCAGTCCAGACGTCTGATTCTGGAGATTTTTCCAGAATCAGAACCTCGCTCGGCCTCCGCTCGCGACGCCGCCCGCGTCGCACCTCGCGCGTCCGCTGCTCCGCCCGCAGCAGGTCCCTCTTCGCGACGCTCTGCGCCCCCTGCGCCCTCCGCCGGCCGGCCAAGCCGCTCCCGGCGAGCTCGCCCTCACGGCAGAGCCCTGCCCTCGCACGCCGCAGCTCCTCCGCGCCTTCTGCTGCGCCGCTGCCGCTGCGCCCTTGCGTCCGCTCGCTCCGCCCGCAGCAGGAGAGGAGGAAGATGGTGGAGACGGGAGGGGAGGCGCGCCCCCTCCCCCTTTTAACGCCGCGCGGAGAGGAGGAGAGAGACGGCCGCAGTCGCCTGCAGCCGCAGAGAAGATGCGGATCGCAGGTCTGCGCGCACAGGCGCGCAGACGAATATCCCGTGCGAGTATAACTGTTCGTCAGACGTCTGTAAACTATCCCGGACGTCTGGTCAGACGTCTGGATGTGATCCCAGACGTCTTTACAGACGTCTGGGCCACCTCCCAGACGTCTTAAAAGACGTCTGGGGTACGCACTCGTTACAGCACCGGTTGCTCCACATCCAATGGTGTGGCACTAATGCCACCGTGAAATTAGTGTGAATTCGACACACAACATCGTCGAAGAGGCTAATTCGAGCCTCGTTTTTCATGTAAAAACTTCCTCTTTTCCCAAAATAAATTAGAGGCTTGAAAAGCCCTCACATAGGGCTATAAGATTATATAATTAATTTGGCACAATAACTTATTTAATTATATATTAAAATTGGTTAAATTTAGTGATTTTTATAAGTTAAATTAGTGCTTAATTACTTAATTAATATACAAATTAATAAGTTAATCATTCGATTGACTTATGTATTAGTTAATTTACATAATAAGGTATTTATTACTTATTTTTAGTTTATTTTAGAACATTTATTTTAATTTATATACATTTATTTACACATTATAAATAGATATACATATAATTTAGTTATAAATATTATTATATAGTATAAATATATTATAAATAGAATGAAATAATCAAAATTAATATATATAAGTGTACAATATAAGTTACTTCACTAATAAGTTAATTTACTAATTTATTTTATTTTAACTTAATAGTTTATTTAATTAACTTAATAACTTAATTACCTACAATAAATAGATAAAGAAATCAATGTACAAGTGTTGTACAGTATATAATAATTACTTAAATACATATGTACAGTAATAAATATGATTGTACATGTTTATTTATTTATTTATAATTACCTTAGTACATGTACATATAACTTACTATAAATAGATAGATAATTATATAGTTAATATATATACAATATAACTCAATATAAATACTTACTTAAATAATTATAATACATGTATACATTGGTTATGTACAATATAGATATATAAGTTATTATTCACATTTAACTTAGCTTTAAATAGTACATACAAGTATAAATACAATATACATGGTAATTTTTAGGTATTTTTGAGTATTTTCATATTTTTATGGTGTTTTTATGTATAATAGAGATAGGAGAAGAGAGGGAGAAGGTGGGATGAGAGGAGAAGAATTTCTTTTTGGTAATTTTAGATTGCATTCTTTTATTAAGTTTCAAAGTAGACTGAACGGACTACTGATATGTCCTACTAGCTAGAGAGCTTAGAATACTATGAAATTTCATACACACTTATAAAACTATCTAATCCTACTCAAGACAGCTTTGTTTTATTTTTTTACAAATTTTTTGTATGTTTTTATGTTTTTACAATCTCACACAATGAAAGCTTAAAGTGAGTTGGAAACTAGGAACCTAAGCCTTGGAAGTTAGTTCTCATGGCTGGAATTGGAGTTCAAACATTCATAGATGTCTAGCATAACATATGAAACATAAATGATCAAAGAAATATGATTTTGACTTTGAATTCAATTTAAAACCCAAAATGGATAGCTTTTACAAACTCTACATGTTGACAAAGGATTTACACAAAGTTTACATGCAATTCAGATAAGATTAAAAATCAATACCGTGTACATGAATACTTACAAATGTTGTTTGAATAATATACTATATGGTTCATTTATTAAACTCTTCAAATTATCCCAAAAGTCCCTCTTGAGGATTTGCTATTGCCATAATTCAGCAGTTAATTCAGCTGTTGCATTTCTTGACCCCAGCAGCTGCTTGCTGTTAATTCTTTGCCAAACTGAGCAGCCTTGCTGTTGCTACTCAAGTTAGGAAAACCAACTCACCCACACGTCCATTGCAATATCAGAGATTAAATCTACTAGAAGACCTCAACAACAGGAGAAAACAAAGCAGCTACTGCTGCTTCTGTACATGTCAAGTCAGCAACTGAAACTCATGAAATTCTCACTTTAAATCATTGCAAACACTCTCAAAAGGTTTGAAATTGATTGAAATCAAATCACAAATCTAGGGAGCTCTAAAGCCTTAGTTCAAACCCTTTTCTCTTTACTATTGACAGCACAAGAGGATTGGATAGAACTAGTCATTAAATTCACTTATAAATCAAATCAAAACCTTCATTATTATCATTCAAACCTCATTTTAACCTTGATCATCAGACTAAAACCAATTTGAATCGAGAAACCATATCGCCCATGAGGCCTTTTAATGTAGGATCGTTGTGGTGATCTGATCACCCAATAAATCTGCACACTATGAATTAGTGTTTGGCATACCATTGTGATCTTCCTAAACCTCTCAGATCATTGCCTACGTTTCAAATCCGAACCTTGGTTTTCATCAACCTAGACTCTACAGAGAAGAACAGGAGCTGAAGTAGAAATTGGATGCAAATACTCAAAGCTAAAAAAATTCGATCAAATAAATCTAAAGCAATCACAATACATCCAATCAAACTCAGATAAACTCAATTTCGACAATTAAATCCAAACCAGTTGCAATTACTTGTAAATTCACTCGAATGGTCATTGAAACAACCTAATAAAATCATCAAATCAGCTCAATTCAAACTCAGGGGAGGGTGATTGTGGTTAGATGGCATGAATGAGATCACCCTTAAATGAGTTTGGTGCACCAGTAGATCTTAGAAAGCTTCCTAGGCCCTCTATAAATGTAGGAAGGCTTTGGAAGACCTTAGAAAGCTTCCATAACCATTGGGGTTGAACCCAAGGCAACACAGGTCGTAATCATAATCAATCATGATTCTGACAAGGTCATCAGACGTCTAGAAAACATGTTTAAGACGTCTGGGAACTAAGTCAGACGTCTGATTCTAGGCGGGTTTCCTTACTGACTTGATTCAAACCTAAACAGGGTTCTAGTATATGGCCTTCAGACGACATACAAGACATTTAGCCCTAGGTTTGGACGTCTAAAAACCTACTATACTGCATAAATGGATTCCCAAGATAGGTTAATGGCTAGAAAATCTTACAAAGGAGATTTTGGGTCAGTCGAGGCAAAATGGTCACATATCAAACGTCTGGGGTCCTCTATGGACGTCTGATATAAGCCTAACGGTCATTTCCCTCAACGTTTGTATAGGAAGCCAACATTCCATAATTGGACGTTTGGCACAAACATCAGACGTCTTCTAAGACGTCTGAACTAAGGTCTGGACGTTAGATTTCATTAGACAGAAGCTACAAAGTCCAGCCTAAGTTATTGGACGTTTGAGTCAATAGTTAGTCGTCTTAAATGTCACTATCAGACGTCTGATTTCCAGATTAGACGTCTGATTAGGTTGTCAAAACCCTATTTTGGGTTTTCTATGTTCTCCACAGAAAACTTAAGTATCCTAGGGTTGTGCAGGTGTTCCTAGGACTACTTTAAGGGTTCTTTGAGGCTCTTTAACATAAGATCTAAGAAAGAAATAAAGAAAAAAACAAAGAAACAAAATTACCTAGAACAAGATAAAAGAAAATCTATCCTATTCTTGTCTTCATTCTTCTTCAGGCTATCGCTCCTTACGAAGCTCCTCCATTCTCCGTCAAGCTCCTCCAATCCGCCATGGATGCAAGCTCGAATTCCGTCTAAACACGTCTCCATTTGCAATTAACCTGAAATCTAAGACTTCAAGTGCAAATGTTAAATAACACGTGTTTTGTTATCATCAAAATAAATGATCATGGTGCTCTAGTACCAACACACAGTTGGATGGGATTTGAAGAAGGCTATGGTGCTGTGCAAAGGTGCACGAAGATTGGAAGACGATTGACCATTGGATCAATGGAATCGTTGATGGATGGCAGCTGCTTCATGAGTTCTTACTCGTGAACAATGTGTGAGGAGAAGAACCGTTGCAGGTGTATTGGTGTTTTTACATCGATACCCTTATAGTGAAACGATGTGACAATATCAGAAGAAGCCCATAAGTGAAAAGTGTTTACATAGAGCAGTCCCTGAAGGCTTTCAAATGAGGTCCTTGGAAGTTTTATGCTTAATAAAATGTGATGAGTAAATGACCTATATGTAAACTAATGATTTCAAGGCCCTAATGATGTCCAAATGCAATGACATTTTTTTTAGAAATTAATTGAACACTTTGGAAGTAAATTTTACCCTTGATTTATACTTTTGAGCTTAGAAATGTGTTCAATTGGCAATTGGATTATCAATTTACCTTTGTGAATAGAATATCTCATTAATTTAACCTAATTACTCATTTTAAACCCAAATTTGATGTTTTAGGTCTTTTTCCTTAATTTCCACACTTAATCTTTTTATCATGTTAATAATATAGTGTTTTACAGAGTTTCTAGCGTAAGTTGGGCATTTTAGCTATGATGAGCCACACCTCATCATGAATATAGTTGTAATACAAGTCATCATTTATCTGAAAAGATACTTTCTAGAAATAGTATAATAATTGATTGAGTGCATTCCAAATACAAAGGGTGTTTTTTAAACCACCTTTTAACATTTGCAATGATTTCCATCAAGGGAGAACCTCATCTAAGGGACACAAATGAGAGTTTTTGAGAACATTTAAACATAGTGCTCAAATGATACTTTTCCTATTTGTATATGTATAGAGGGTAGGAAACATGCAACACACCTACAACTAAATTACATGAAGCACAGGTGATAAATGCATGATCTTTAATAATAAAATACCTAGATTATACTAGTTTCCTAGTTAGCTTGTGTAAATAGTTGCATATTAGGTTTAAAGCATGCATTTAGCACAAATTTGATTTTTTTACTAATTATTGCATTTTGTATATATGCAAAATGTGGATAGAATAAAGTTTGAGGACTTGAATAAAGAATAAAGACAAGGAATTTGAAGACAAGGGACAAGAGGACACATAGCAAACCCAAATTCCTTTCCAAAACCTACCTTAAGAAAACCTATCCTATCCAAATCTTTGTCCTAAATCCTATATTTAGAAACCTACCCATACACATCCATCATAGATCTTAAATCTTAAGGCTTAAACACACTTGCTATAAATATAAACTGAAGGCCATATCCATACCTTATGGCTAGCTATGGAAGCTTCTCTTGGAAGCAACATGGTTGGCCAACCCACCTCCCATATCCACCATTGATGCACCAACCTTTGGCAAAGATCTCTCACATAAAACCAAACCTTAACGCCCTCCTAAAATTCTCTAAATATAGTAGACCATTGTAGACTTAAAATAGACCCTTGATTGAACGTCTAATGGCCTACAATTGATTCCAATGGTTGGCTACTTGGGTGAATTTTTAATTATTAATGGCTGGCCATATAAAGTGAAATCCTAGCCCTTCCTTTAGCCTCCAATTCCCTCTCCACCCTCCATTCAATTGCAAATAATTCTAATTATCCTAGCCCTCCATCCACCTTGATCCATGGCTAACCTAATGGGCCAATCACATTCATCTTTTACTTCTATATATACACCTAGCATTCCACCATTCTCAATTCAATTCCATGCTCTACCTTAGTCTACATTAGTCCATGCCTAATACCTAGTTGTCCACCCTCTCCTCTACTTTTCCATCATCTTGACCTTGAGGCCTTCCTCTAGCCACCTTTGGTGTGGATCCTCTACCGGGTGTGCCTTCACCTCTGATTCCTTGCTAGAATCTCCATCTTCTGGGCTATGCCTTCATGGTCAACTTTTATAGCATTTCATTTTTCTGCTTTCCTTTCTTAAGCTTTCCTCTACATTTGTAGTCATAGTTTTATGCTTAGTCCAATCTTAGTTTGTAATAAACTTTTCTAATTAGCAATAAAAGTCTATTTTTGCTTCTATCTTTGACTCTCATATTTTCTCTTGATTAGTAGTTGATAGTTATATCTCTATTTTTATTTATATCAAAAATAAAAAAATAAAAAGAAAAAAATTAGGAAGTGTGAATATTCAGCTGCCTCCTCGTGAGATGACCCTAGACTTTTGTTTTAAAATACATATTTTCGAGTTCAGTAACAAATTTCTTCTACAGTATTTATGTGAATATTTGTTATAACAAATGTATTCTCACGTATATATCTTCATGTAAATCACTTTTTAGCACTGTTGCCAAGGAGGCACAACTCATATTCCCTCTTTCCTTTGCATTTTACTTTGCATTTGATTTCTAACTTGCTCTTTCTTGTTTGTTGCCTTGTGTGCTAGAAACCACATAGGAGCACAGGATCTAGATGCAAAGTAGTAGATGAAAGAAAAGCGTGGGTGAATAAATCCAAGTATTTGTCTTTCATCTTAGTTTAGGTCTCCTTTAGAAAATTAAAAAAAAAAAACTCTTCTTTGTCCACTTAGGTTTCTGATTTGAACCCTAGGAATAGATTTGCTTTTTGTTTGCATTATTTGCTTATTTGAAAAAGAAATTGCAAAAAATAGAAAAAGAAAAAAGTCCTATATCCTGCGATTGTGTTTTCTTTCTAATCTTAGAAACCACAATTCTAAATTTAGGTAGATTAAAAAGCTATTTTTGAAAAATCAATTCTGAAAAATCCTAACTTCCAAAAATCACAAAATCTAAACTAAACCTGCACCTATAAATTAGGAAGTACCATACTAAATTTCAAGCCAAAATTATTTTTAGAAAAAATTTAAAAATTTGCGAAGAAGACTTGGGTCCAGGTCAAAATAGAATGCAAAATTTTCACTCTTTGAACTTTTGTGAATTTCATACTCATCCAAATTTCCTGAAATTACTTTTGTTGGTTTGATAATCAAGTCAGTAATATTATAAAAAATTACAGGAAATTTCTGAGCACGGGCATTATCTAGTTCAGTGCAGGTCTTTTCTGACTTTTAGACCCTAATTCTTGAAATTTTATTTTTAATTGCTGAAAATTTCCTGCAAAATATTTTTATGTGATTAATTGAGTAGTGCTTAGAAGCCATTGGTTATTTTGATTGGGTCGTGTGGCGAAACGGTGGCAGCAACTAGCTTTTCTTAAGTCGTTGTAGTACAGATAGTTATTGCCATCATTTGCTAATATTTGTTACTCGGAAAATACAGTTCTCCCGAGGTCGAACTCAGGGAGCAAGTCGTATTCTAGAGATATACATGTTTTATTACAAAAATAAAGAGAGAAAGAGATGAAAGTTTGGCTTCTTCTTCTCTTCTTTCTTTCTCTGTCTTTGGCTTTTGTTCTTCCTGTTCTTCTTCTTCTTCTTTTCTTGCTTCAGATCTGCCGACGATCCTGTCTTTTTCTTCTTTTTATTTTCTTTGTTTCTTCTTTTCTTGCTTTAGATCTGCCTCCCGTGCTCTTCTTCTTCTGCTTTCTGTTTCTTCACTTGGCTGCTCCTCTCTTCTTTTCTTCTTCTTCTTTGTCTTCTGATGTCTGCAGAGTCTTCACTTGGCTGCTCTGTGTTCCTCTCTTTCCTCTGCCTCGCCTTCCTTCTTCTTTGCCTTCACCTGTCTTCAGGACGTCGTCTGATTTGAAAATCAGACGACTTAAACCTCTTGTTGCTATAGTGTCTCCCTGAGCTTCCTTCTTCTTCACCTGTGCCTGCACGCTCAAGAGTTCAGAGTCAGGGCAAAACCTACTCTACCCCTCTCCCCCGCGCGTCTCTTTCTCTCTGAGTTCGCTCTTAGGACAGCTCTCCCAGAGCAACCGGGTAATCGGGTACGAGTCGCGCCTGGGTCCAGGCCCACCGGCGTGCGGTGGTGGGAGAGGAGTGCAAATCCGTTTAATCGGGTCGGGCCAGGTCTGCGGAGCGTGGTCACGGACGAGGCCGGGTCGGGTGAGAGGGACCTCACCCCGTGGTCAGGAGGCAGACAGCATAAGGCACTTTTTGCCTTTATGCGCTCGCGCGCTTCCGAAGAGTTCCGAGGTGGGACTAAATGTCCCACCCCAATTGAGCACCTGTCGCGGAGGGAGCAGTGGGCGATCGTGGCTTCACGCGCGGCCTTCGCCCCAACTGCGAGCCTGGGACGTTTCGCGGAGACGCCCCGCGCAACCTGGGAGTCGAACTTGGGCGAAGGCGTGCCTGCACCTGCAGGTGAAGGAGCTCTGCCTGCTCAGTAATGGCGACGACGGGTGAGTCACCTGGTCACAGAAGAACGGCCTCTCGGCCTAATCAGACAGGCGGGGGACCTTCGCCGTGGCACGGCGAAGGTGGTCGGATGGTTTGCAGTGGGCGTGGTGGAGCCAACGGATCGCCCTAGGTCAAACTGTAGGCGGAGAAGTGGGTGTGTTTGGTGGATCTGCAGAGGGCGTTTGGTGGGAAGAGGAGGGGTGGAAGAGGATCAGGGTGACGAGGTGGAGGTTATGCACAGGTCGGCGAGCCGTGTGGGGTGCTGGAGCGATGGGAGCGGTTCGCCGGAGTTTGGCTGGAGGTGGAGAAGGTGAGGGTGATCGGTGGGAAATCGGGGCCGAAAGTAAGGGTTTCAGTATGGAAAAGAAAGAGGGGAGGAAGAGGAGAAGTTCTACCTGCTAAGCTGGATGAGGAGGGGTTGGCGCAGGTGACAGTCGTATCGACTATCGCCGGAGAAGAAATTGCCCAGAGGAAGGAGCGGCAGCGAGGAAGGGACCGGAGAGGCGCCAGCTGGGTGCGGCGTGACGCGGAAGGATCGAGGGAAGGTAACCCTGCTGCTGGTAGTGTGACAAGGCGACGAGGAGGAGGAGGAGATGGCCGTCGGAGCAAGGGGGCATTTGTCGGAGTGGGAAGGGAGGAATTTAGGGGGGTGTCTCCGTCAGATCCGAGCTGCGAAGAACGGCGGAGCGACGGGGGTATTTATAGGGGCGGAATCAGAGAGGAAGGCGGAGGGAGATGACGTGTCTCCCTCGCCGGAGGACGCCGGAGGAAGGAGACCCATACCGTCCGTGCGTTCGCACGAGCGGTATGGGCGGTCGCAGTACCCAGGGGGGTGTCCCTGCGGTGGCTGACGACGCAGGGTACCCCCCATTGACTTGCCAGGGCCCCTCCCTCACCCTGCGCGGCGCCATGCTCCGCGCAAGGTCGCCAGAGCATGGTGCTGCACAGGTTTTGCAGGAGGGACCTAAATGCAAAGAACGAAGGAGAGTTAGGGGCCAAAATGCGAGGGTTCAAAAGTTGAGGGCCAAAAAGTAAATATATGAGGACCAAAGTGTAAAGTTGGTCAAGAAGGTTTCTTCTTAGGCCCAAGTTTTTATGCATGACTAATTAGGACCTAAGGATTCTGATGGTGAATTTTATTTCTAGCTTAAACCTTGTTTGACAGGTCAATTTATGTAAAAACCCAAATTAAGTTGTTAATTGGCCATGGTTTTCAATGTAGGTCAAAATGGGTTCCTAAGGCCAAATTGAAAGTCCTAAACCCTAGAGATTATTTTTATATGAATTTTAGAGGATTTAGTTGATTTTTACCTTGCCTCGAACCACGTGAATTGAAGTGGGTTTATTTTTAGGGTTATAGGCTGTCATTTAATTCTTTGGGGTTGCTGTAGCCCTTATTGAGTCATCTCATCCCACTTTTCTTCTTATTAGGTTGTTTTGACCTATGTTTGGGCCCTGAGTTACCCTATTTTCAGATCGGATTGGTGAAATTGCATTTTTACCCCTCAGTTTATGTTTTCTTTGCAAACTCAGAATCTCTCTTAGCCAAGCCTTTCTAAGGTTATGTAGGAGCTTTTATTCTCTGTATTAGGTCAAAATGAGCTAGTTATGGCTCATGATGAGGTTCTCATCATACCCCCATGCCTAAGTTTTGCTAGTCCCTTAGCAAAAACTTAAGGTTTCAACCCTTGTTCTAGACCATGAAGTCCTTTAATAGCTTCAGATAAGTGCTTTTTCATTTAAACTTAGATTAGGTTAAAATGCTGACCATTGGCTTAAAAGGTACTCTAGTACCAATCAAGATCCAAATCTCTCTAGCCTCAGCCTCAGTCCTTAGCAAAGGTTTTTAAGACCCACAAGAACTAACCTAAGGTTTATTGGACTTTGTAGTTAAAGCACCCCGTGCTTGAAACGATTTTAGCTCTGGTTCAGTTCGCAGTGCGTTTTGTAAGAGAGAGAGGTAGAAAATTTTTCTATTTTTGGAGAGTTTTCTCTCTCTTTTTCTTTTTAATTCTAGCTTAGGATTGGCTTTTCAACACGGTTTGTATCAGATTCCTTGTCCCCATCATCAATCCTCAAGGGTTCCTGGCGATCGATGCTTCGAGATAGCACCGCCCATGGCAACCCCCAGAACCCTGGCTATTGAGATTTCGAGATAATCCCATCCATGGTGTTCTGTGGCCGCGTCCAGACCCTGGCAGTTGACACTTCGTGATAATGCCATCCATGGAATCTGAACCAGCAGGGTGCTTACATGCCCCCAGTAGGATATGTGAATATCCTAAGAGATAAGCACCGAGGAGATGATATTTTGTTACGCATCTTTGAGGGGATTTCCCTCCTCTCTGAGCTGGGAACTCTTCCAAATCAACTTGTGTTGATCGGCCGCTCCTACTCTAGGTGTACTTTTCAGAATTTTTTCGACGCTTCTGCGTGATTTTGATTTTTATGCTTGCTGAACCAGGCTGTGTGTGAGGTTAGGGTGCTTAGGTTACTGAGTCCCGTAAGCCAGAAGTTAGTTAGCGAGGTCAAATACTTCCTAAGCCTTGGACCTAGTACTTAAGCTTTTCATTTTCCTCAACCTCCTGAGGATTGTCTAGATCTTAATGGGTACTAAGAGTCTATCAAGAATGCCTAAGGTTTGCGTTCTTACTAATCTTACCAAGCACTTTTCATTTCTTTTCTTGAAAAAATGGTCTAGACTAAGGTTAATTCCTTAGCTTCTTACTAATGACTATTACTCTTTTCTTTCATCTTTTTGCGCTCCTTTTCATTTTGTTTCTTTTGCTTCTCCTCAAAATTTCCTTTCTCCTCTTATTCTTTTTATTTTGAAAATTTTTTAATTTTTATGGTGTTTTTGGCATATATGAATTTTTTGTTTAAAACCTTTTTTTCTACAAGTTTTGCACTTATACCCCCCCATGCCTAAAACTTGCAATGTCCTCATTGTGATTTAGGGGTTTTTATTTACTTAATTTATTCCTTAAGACAGATATTTTTGTGAGTGAATGGGTCGGGATGAATTCTGCGGACGATTTCTAATCTCAGATGCAAGCATCTGAGGTGGAGTCGGCTGTCTTAAAGGGTGAACCTTAAGTGCACAATGGTGTCAGAAAAAAGGTTTTAGATTTTCAAGAAATGACGGGCTGCCTCCCATTAAGCGCTGAGTTTTACGCCATCGGCCGGGAGCAATAAGTTCAAGGGGAATGGAGGATGAGGGATGATTCAGCCGAATCAGTAGAAGTCACATCAATGAACGGTTTGAGTCTCTGACCATTCACGATGAAAGGTTCGGAATCATGACTGAGTGGACTGATTTCAATTGCTCCATTTCCAAAAACCTGTCGGACTAAATACGGTCCGACCCACTTGGACCTCAGTTTTCCCGGGAAAAGTTTGAGTCGGGCATCAAAGAGTACGACCTTTTGACTAGGATGAAAGATCTTTCTCGAGATGTGCTTGTCGTGGAAGGCTTTAACCCGCTCCTTGTAGATTCGCGAGTTCTCGTACGCATCTAGGCGTAATTCATCGATCTCGCTGATTTGGAGTTTTCTGTGGGTTCCAGCCTTGGAAAGATCTAGATTACAATTCCGTACTGCCCAATAGGCTTTATGCTCCAATTCTACGGGAAGGTGACATGCCTTTCCGTACACCAGTCTAAAGGGAGACATGCCCAATTGGGTCTTGTGGGCGGTCCTATAGGCCCACAATGCTTCCAGAAGTCGGGACGACCAGTCCTTCCTGTCAGGCCGAACAGTGACTTGCAGGATTTTCTTGATCTCCCGATTTGATAGCTCAGCTAGACCATTTGTTTGGGGGTGGTAAGGAGTAGAGATTCGATGAGACACCCCAAATTTGGCCATCAGTGACCTAAACTGAGCATTTGTAAAATGGGTCCCCCCATCGGAGATAATAGCACGGGGAATCCCGAACCTTGAGAAAATGTTTTGATGTATGAACTTAAGAACAATCTTGTGATTGCAGGTTCGGGTCGGTATGGATTCGATCCATTTGGACACGTAGTCCACCGCAAGCAGAATGTACTCGAAACCATCCGAAACAGGAAAGGGGCCCATAAAATCAATCCCCCATACATCGAAGATTTCGCATACGAGAATAGGCTGCAAAGGCATCATGTCACGATGGTTCATGTTGCCCAAAGTCTGGCAACGAATGCATGCCTTGCAGTGACTGTATGCGTCTTTGAAAAGTGTAGGCCAGTAGAAGCCACACTGGAGGACTTTGGATGCGGTTTTATGGCCTGAGAAATGGCCACCGCATGCCTGGTCATGGCAGAAAGATAGGATATTGCTGATTTCCTCTTCCGGGATGCATCTCCGAATAATTTGATCAGCACCTATGCGGAAAAGGTACGGGTCTTCCCAAATGTAATACTTGGAATCAGAACGCAATTTGTATTTCTTGGCCTTCGGCCAATCAGATGGTGTCTGATGAGATGCCAAGTAGTTTACTATATCAGCAAACCATGGAAGTCTAGTACCAACAGAAAGCAGGTGCTCATCAGGAAAATGTTCCGTGATGGGTCCGAAAGGGTTGATGATCTCAGAAGGAAGGTGGGACAGATGGTCGGCTACCACATTCTTCCTTCCCGCCTTGTCGCGAATCTCAAGATCGAATTCTTGCAACAGCAAGATCCAACGGATTAGTCAGGGCTTCGCGTCCTTCTTGGCAAGGAGATGCCTTACAACCGTGTGATCCGAGTAGATGATGACATGGGAGCCCAGAAGATACGATCGAAATTTTTCAAGGGCAAATACTACGGCTAGCAGCTCTTTCTCCGTAACCGTATAGTTACGCTGAGCCTCGTCAAGTGTCTTGCTAGCGTAGTAGATGACCATGGGTTTCCCGTCAGCTTTCTGCCCCAGGACCGCTCCTACAGCGAAGTCAGACGCATCGCACATGATCTCAAAGGGTTGAGACCAGTCAGGGGATTGTAGGATAGGTGCCTGGGTGACTCGATCACGTAGGTTTTTAAAGGCTAGCGTGCATTCCTTGGAGATTTCAAAAGGTACATCCTTAGAGAGAAGAGAAGTCAAGGGGCATGCGATTTTCGAGAAATCTGGAATGAAACGGCGGTAAAAATCGACGTGCCCTAAAAAGGAACGGATGTCCCTGATCGAGCTAGGTACAGGAAGGCGAGAAATCAGATCAACCTTAGCTCGATCCACCTGGATGCCTTTTTCCGAAATTGAGTGTCCCAGGACAATTCCCTCAGGCACCATGAAATGGCTCTTTTCCCAGGAAAGAACCAAGTTCACCTCAATGCATCGCCTGAGTATCTGGACCAAGTGTTGGAGGCAATCATCAAAAGATTCTCCAAAGACTGAAAAGTCATCCATGAAGACTTCCAGGAAATCACCTACCATATCTGAGAATATGGCAAGCATGCATCGCTGAAAAGTAGCGGGTGCATTGCAAAGATCGAAAGGCATCCTTCGGAAAGCATACGTGTCGAAGGGGCAGGTGAATGTGGTCTTTTCTTGGTCCTCAGGATGGATTGCCACCTGGTTAAAATCGGAGTACCCGTCAAGAAAGCAGAACCTATTTCCCGCTAGTTTCTCGAGAATTTGATCAATGAAGGGTAGTGGGAAATGATCCTTCTTCGTGGAGGAATTGAGTCGGCGGTAATCTATACAGACTCTCCACGCATTGGCTACTCGGGTAGGAATGATTTCTCCGGTTTCAGTCGTCATGGTGGTGAGTCCTTCCTTCTTAGGCACAACCTGAATTGGGCTCACCCAACGACTATCGGAGATCGGGTAGATGATCCTGGCATCTAACCACTTAACGATCTCCTTTTTCACTACCTCCTGCAGATTAGGGTTTAAATGTCTCTGCATTTCACGATAAGGTCGCGCGCCCTCTTCTGAATAGATATGATGAGTACAATAAGAGGGGCTTATTCCAGTCAAATCATCGAGAGTCCACCCGATGGCTCTGTGATGTTGCTGGAGGACAGCAATCAGACGGGATTCCTATTCGGGATTGAGGTTGGAATTGATAATCACAGGAAGGGTCTGATTGGAACCCAAAAAGATGTATTTCAAGTGAGCAGGAAGAGGCTTTAACTCGAGGATAGGGTTATCAGCAGCAGCGGGTGGTTCAGTGTAGATGTGATGTTCAAGGGTAGGAGTTACTGGGTTGTGTATGTCTGGATTCGACTCCTCTGTTTGCAGGTCAAGATCTTTCTGTGATTGATGAGGCATAATCGAGTCATTCTGGAAGTGTGATTCATCAACCAAAGTCCTGACGTCACAAATCTGTTCGATGACACCGCAATTAATTCCTTGTTGGGCCTTAAATATATCAATTTTTAAGGTTTGATCTCCAAATTTAAGCTCTATTTGGCCCTCCTCATAGCTGATGTTGGCTCTAGCAGTAGCCAAGAAAGGCCTCCCTAGAATGATTGGTGTATCCCTAGGGTTTTTAGGCGCGTCCATATCTAAGACTATAAAGTCCACTGGGAAATAGAAATCCCGCACTCTTACGATAACATCCTCGAGAATCCCTTTTGGTGACTTTATAGATCGATCTGCTAATTGTAATGTCACCTCGGTTGGTTTTAACTCAGATTCTTCTAGATGGTCAAGTAAGGATGTGGGTATCAGGTTTATGGATGCACCCAAGTCTAGCAAAGCTCTATCAAATTGGGTATCACCTATCTTGCAGGAGATCAGGGGAGTACCAGGATCTTTTGCCTTGGGTGGGAGTTTACTGAGGATTACAGACCTGGCTTGCTCTGACAGAACAATTGGGCTCCCACCCTTGGTTCGCGGCTTACGCTGGGGTGTACACACATTCTTTAAAAATCGTGCGTAAGCTAGTACGTGGCGGATTGCATCCATCAAGGGGATGTTTATGTGGACCTGCTCAAAGAGCTTGACTAGGTCCTCCTCAGGTGCCACGGGCTTGGTGGTCTTCTTTCCCTTGGTCAAGGCCTCGGGAAACGGGATCTTGGTTGGTTCTTCTAGGATAGGTCCAGGTTGTGGATCTGGGACAGGGGTGGGGACGTCCTGGATTACTGTCCTAGGCTTGGGATCAATACCCGGCTTGGAGTGGTTCAGATGAGGTGGGTCTTGGGTTTCCTTACCACTACGGGTCGTTACGGAATTAAGTCCTGCCTGGTTTTGGTTGGGATTGGGTAAGATAGCTTGCTGCTGGTAACCTGCAAAAGAAGTGGAGGCCTCTATCCCGTCAGGTGAAGGAACAGAGGGGGCCTGATAAATCATATGGGCATGGCCCGGGTTTGGGTTCATAACGCGCCGCTGGGTGGGCACGTTATTGGGATTAGGCAGAGGTTGGGAAGGAAGAGTACCTGGCTGGCAAGAGTTTGCCAACTGGGTCAATTGGTTTCGGACCTCTGTAAGTTCGTCCTTGTGTTGTTTCTGAATAGCCGCATTCGTTCTTTGAATGTCAGCCAGGGTCTGAAGGATAAGGGACATTTGATCTTGATTTGGCCCAGATGGATAAGTAGGGTTGGGCTGAGGCTGAGGCGGCTGGTAAGGACAAGGAGGTTGTGGGCGGGGTTGGAAGGATGGTCTTTGGGTTTGGGAATTTCCCACCCACTGAAAGTTAGGATGGTTACGCCATCCAGGATTATAGGTGTTGGAGAACGGGTCGTTCTGGATGGGGTTGAGGTCCTCGTAGGTCTGAGGAACCTCCAGAGAGTTAGAGAAAAAGGGAATGGAATTTCCCTGGCATGTGAAGAAGGAATCGGAGGGACCTCCGGGCAAAGATTCGGATGATGGGTCCATCCTAGGAGAAGATCGATGGAGAATGTTTTGCACAGTTTCCCTTGTGGAAGGAGGCTGTGCGAAAGGGTTATGCGCAGAGGTGGCTCGCTGCAGATGCTGAGTCAGCTCATCCACCTTCTTTTCGATAATCGAGACCTTGTCCAATCGACTGGCCATTAACTCCAAGTCGACTGATGCGGACAGGCCCTGCGTCTCGTGTGCTCCCCTGAGATTCGTCGCTGCGCGGGTATTCGTCCTGTCGAATAATCCCATGGAGTCATTGTTGATGGAGTTCTCACACATGTTTTCAAGAATCTCCCACACGGTGTCTTCATGTTGACCCATGATATTTCCTCCGCAGGTTGCATTGACGAAAAGACGGATGTCCTCACGGAGTCCCTGGTAAAAAGATTGGACTTGTTCCCATTTAGGAACTCCGTGATGGGGGCACTTTCTCATGAGATCCTGAAAATGATCCCATGCCTCATGGAGAGGTTCCCCTGTGTGTTGGGTGAAGTGTGTAATCTGATGGCGCAAGGCGTTGGTCCGTCCAACAGGGAAGAACTTTTTTAGGAACTCTGACTGAAGTTCTTCCCAATTGTTGATCGGCCGGGTCTGAGTTTGGTACCAATGGGCGGCCTTGTCCATAAGAGAAAAGGAGAACATCTTCATGAGAAGAATATCCCGATTTTGTGCGTCTGACCCAAAAGTTTGGGCCAGATGCTTTAGTTGTTTGATGTGCTGGAAGGGATCTTCAGAATTAAGCCCATGGAATTTAGGTATAGCATGAATCATATTGGGCTTCCATTCAGAATCAGGTCCTCCAGTCGAGATTCTGACTCGAGGCTCGATGGCCACCGCAGCAGGATTATAATGGTCCCGCATCATGGGACGCTGCGGTGGGTGCACAAAGTTTTGGAAGAGGTCGTTGAGTCGCTGGAGCTGGTGCTCCAGATTGTTTTCTTCCTCAACTGGCTGAGCCATGATGGGGGAAGAAGAAGAACTTGGTTCTGAATCAGAAGAGAGAATAATGTGAGGGGGTTGCTACACAAACACGGGCGTCGAGGCTTGGCCTTGACGAGAGTGAATTTCTAAAGGAGGTCTTAAGGGTGGTCTTAAGGACCTCCTACCGTACATGCACTGTTGGAAGAGATGAGTTTAGAATGTGCTGGACCCAATCAAGACACCCAAAAATGTGTTGGGTGACTATAGAGGTGCGGGGCAGATGGACCCCTTGATCAGAAAGATCGACCACCTGAGAATTACCTGGGCAGCCAGAGAGGGTGAGTCCCGCGAAGACCCCTACACGGTAGAGCGTCCCCACGGGTTACAGGGTTTCCCCCACCCGACCTCTCTTGTCACTGCGGTTCCAGGTAGACCAGAATGGGGATCTTGACCTCTTAAGTCTACCAATTTTAGTTCAAGAGCAAGGTGCTTAGGGTTCCACTTGAACTTTAGTCTTTTAAGTGCAAAGAGTGACCTAATTTGAAGGTTAGTTGACCCAAATGGTCAACTTTACCTGCTAGTTTTACTTATTAGGTCTTGTCTTTTAGGGTTCAAGTGTTTAAAGAGCCAATCTTATTTTAGGGTTTCTTTGTATAGGTATTTTCAGATAATGGCTTGGGCACACTTCTTTTAAGGTTTCTCAATTCTTGTTTAAGAAGTGTGTCTCTAAATCCCTAATGTTGAATCTTATGTTGGCTCTACTTGGTCCAGTTAGTTCTTTGAAGGGTAATTAGGGCTCAAGCAAGAATGTGTTAGCCCCTAAATACCCTTAATAGTGTACAGGAATAATGGGTTGAAAACATGCAACTTCTTATGGTTTACTAAGTATAGAAGACAGGTTAGCCCTATATTGCTTGTTATTTTCTTTTCTTCCTCTTTAGAGTTTAGGGGTTGAGAGGATAGAAAATTACCTATCCTCGGAGTGGTTGTCGTGCGGTTGCTTGTCTTCTTGATTTCCTGTAGCTGCACAAAAGAGAGGAGATTATTAGAACTAAAAAGAAACAGAAATGTTTACCTCTAGAATAGCCGTTTCTCCCCAGCAACGGCACCAACTAGCGGAACGGTGGCAGCAACTAGCTTTTCTTAAGTCGTTGTAGTACAGATAGTTATTGCCATCATTTGCTAATATTTGTTACTCGGAAAATACAGTTCTCCCGAGGTCGAACTCAGGGAGCAAGTCGTATTCTAGAGATATACATGTTTTATTACAAAAATAAAGAGAGAAAGAGATGAAAGTTTGGCTTCTTCTTCTCTTCTTTCTTTCTCTGTCTTTGGCTTTTGTTCTTCCTGTTCTTCTTCTTCTTCTTTTCTTGCTTCAGATCTGCCGACGATCCTGTCTTTTTCTTCTTTTTATTTTCTTTGTTTCTTCTTTTCTTGCTTTAGATCTGCCTCCCGTGCTCTTCTTCTTCTGCTTTCTGTTTCTTCACTTGGCTGCTCCTCTCTTCTTTTCTTCTTCTTCTTTGTCTTCTGATGTCTGCAGAGTCTTCACTTGGCTGCTCTGTGTTCCTCTCTTTCCTCTGCCTCGCCTTCCTTCTTCTTTGCCTTCACCTGTCTTCAGGACGTCGTCTGATTTGAAAATCAGACGACTTAAACCTCTTGTTGCTACAGTGTCTCCCTGAGCTTCCTTCTTCTTCACCTGTGCCTGCACGCTCAAGAGTTCAGAGTCAGGGCAAAACCTACTCTACCCCTCTCCCCCGCGCGTCTCTTTCTCTCTGAGTTCGCTCTTAGGACAGCTCTCCCAGAGCAACCGGGTAATCGGGTACGAGTTGCGCTCGGGTCCAGGCCCACCGGCGTGCGGTGGTGGGCGAGGAGTGCAGGTCGGTTTAATCGGGTCAGTCCAGGACCGCAGAGCGTGGTCACGGACGAGGCCGGGTCGGGTGAGAGGGACCTCACCTGTGGTCAGGAGGCAGACAGCATAAGGCACTTTTTGCCTTTATGCGCTCGCGCGCTTCCGAATAGTTCCGAGTTGGGACTAAATGTCCCACCCCAATTGAGCGCCCGTCGCGGAGGGAGCAGTGGGCGATCGTGGCTTCACGCGCGGCCTTTGCCCCAACTGCGAGCCTGGGACGTTTCGCAGAGACGCCCCGCGCAACCTGGGAGTCGAACCTGGGCGAAGGCGTGCCTGCACCTGCAGGTGAAGGAGCTCTGCCTGCTCAGTAATGGCGACGGTGGGCGAGTCACCTGGTCACAGAAGAACGGCCTCTCGGCCTAATCAGACAGGCGGGGGACCTTTCCCGTGGCACGGCGAAGGTGGTCGGATGGTTTGCAGTGGGTGTGGTGGAGCCAACGGATCGCCCTAGGTCAAACTGCAGGCGGAGAAGTGGGTGTGTTTGGTGGATCTGCAAAGGGCGTTTGGTGGGAAGAGGAGGGGTGGAAGAGGATCAGGGTGACGAGGTGGAGGTTATGCACAGGTCGGTGAGCCGTGTGGGGTGCTGGAGCGATGGGAGCGGTTCGCCAGAGTTTGGCCGGAGGTGGAGAAGGTGAGGGTGATCGGTGGGAAATCGGGGCCGACAGTAAGGGTTTCAGTATGGAAAAGAAAGAGGGGAGGAAGAGGAGAAGTTCTACCTGCTAAGCTGGATGAGGAGGGGTTGGCGCAGGCGACAGTCGTATCGACTGTCGCCGGAGAAGAAATTGCCCAGAGGAAGGAGCGGCGGCGAGGAAGGGACCGGAGAGGCGCCAGCTGGGTGCGGCGTGACGCGGAAGGATCGAGGGAAGGTAACCCTGCTGCTGGTAGTGCGGCAGGGCGACGAGGAGGAGGAGGAGATGGCCGCCGGAGCAAGGGGGCATCTGTCGGAGTGGGAAGGGAGGAATTTAGGTGGGTGTCTCCGTCAGATCCGAGCTACAAAGAACGGCGGAGCGACGAGGGTATTTATAGGGGCGGAATCAGAGAGGAGGGTGGAGGGAGACGACGTGTCTCCCTCGCCGGAGGACGCCGGAGGAAGGAGACCCATACCGTCCGTGCATTCGCACGGGCGGTATGGGCGGTCGCAGTACCCAGGAGGGTGTCCCTACGGTGGCTGACGACGCAAGGTACCCCCCATTGACTTGCCAGGGCCCCTCCCTCACCCTGCGCGGCGCCATGCTCCGCGCAAGGTCGCCGGAGCATGGTGCTGCGCAGGTTTTGCAGGAGGGACCTAAATGCAAAGAACGAAGGAGAGTTAGGGGCTAAAATGCGAGGGTTCAAAAGTTGAGGGCCAAAAAGTAAATATATGAGGACCAAAGTGTAAAGTTGGTCAAGAAGGTTTCTTCTTAGGCACAAGTTTTTATGCATGACTAATTAGGACCTAAGGATTCTGATGGTGAATTTTAGTTCTAGCTTAGACCTTGTTTGACCGATCAATTTACGTAAAAACCCAAATTAAGTTGTTAATTGGGCATGGTTCTCAATGTAGGTCAAAATGGGTTCCTAAGGCCAAATTGAAAGTTCTAAACTCTATAGATTATTTTTATATGAATTTTAGAGGGTTTAGTTGATTTTTACCTTGCCTCAAACCACGTGAATTGAAGTGGGTTTATTTTTAGGGTTACAGGCTGTCATTTAATTCTTTGGGGTTGCTGTAGCCCTTATTGAGTCATCTCATCCCACTTTTCTTCTTATTAGGTTGTTTTGACCTATGCTTGGGCCCTGAGTTACCCTATTTTCAAATCGGATTGGTAAAATTACATTTTTACCCCTCAATTTATGTTTTCTTTGCAAACTCAGAATCTCTCTGAGCCAAGCCTTTCTAAGGTTATGTAGGAGCTTTTATTCTCTGTATTAGGTCAAAATGAGCTAGTTATGGCTCATGATGAGGTTCTCATCATCGTGTTTGTACAACCTCTCATTAATAAGTGTTTTGATGATTTTACAAAATAACTAAAGGAAAGAAATTGAGATCGTTTTACTTTGATATGTTCAGCCTGACCCCTAGTTGTAGGAATCAAATTAGACCTTCAAGGACAAGACATGAAGACAAAAGTTTGGTCTAGGTCCTAGGTTTACTTGTATAATTATTAAAGAGTTGTAATCTTAATTTTATTGAGTTTAGAAGTGTTGTAAAAGAGCCCCAATAAGATGTAAGATTCTCACTTTTAGTTTTTGAACACTTAAGAAAAAAGTGTCTGATGATAAGATCAAACGTCCAATACCCAAATGACTTGCCTTTACGAGTTCTACCTTTGGTGTATTAAACGTCCAGCATTTGCCCTAGATGTTCAGAGTCCTCAGGAGATGTTTGAGCATGATCTCAGACATCTAATAATGGACCATTAGGCCTAATCTTGACCTAAATCAAGTTATGTCAGAACCTAATCTTATTGAGACAATTTAGAATTATTTTATTGATATTTCAGACACCCAGAGCCCTTACCAGATGACCAATAAAGAACATTAGACTAATTTTGACCCAAATCCTAATTTGTTAGAGTAACCTTAACTATTAGATTCTCAAGAAATCAATTCTCAAGGGTTAAGACATTAGACATCCAATGGGTTAACCAGATGTCCTATAGACGTCTGCCATGTAGTCACAAGAACCCTGCAAAGGATCTAATGGATCATGAAGTGTTCCAAGAACCTTCCCTCCAATTTTAGACGTTTGATTTACGTTTCAGATGTCTAATATATCCTCATCAGACGTCCAACCTATAGGAACGAGTTTCATGTACAAAGTCCAAACGAAGTCAATAACAACCCTCTTTGATATTAGACATCCAGAATTTCTTTCTGACATCTTATTTAGTAGCATCAGATGTCTACTCTTTTAGGAAAATGTCCAACAATGCTGTCAAACATAATTATTGTCATGATCTCAATGGGATTTTGTCCAAATCCTCTTGTATTTGATTCCAATGGCCAAGACAAGTATCCCAAACCTTATTGAGCCTTCTCTTGAGCTCTATAAATAGGACTAAGGATCCCTTAAGCCAAGATACACCATTAGAGATAGAAATCAAGTGTTCCACTCTATATTGCTCCACATACACTTTGCCCAAGCTCTATTCTACTCAATTCTCTTGGGCAACCACTCTCTTTTGCTAAGCTCTGTATTGTGCTCATCTCAAGGAGTCTTTATTTCTTTTAGTTGCTAGAATTTATATTATCATATTGTTGGGAGCTCTATAGGCTATGCTAAATTTATTTTCTATTTGTTATATTGTTGTATCAAGGTATCTGACCTGTTGGGTCCCCTTTTCTTCTTAGTGGAAGGGTAAAACCTCTGTCTCGAGATCGGGGGTGGGTTTGTAATCAAGGTACACCACTCTCATTCAAAGTGGTGTAGATAGTGCTGTAGTTGATTACTTTTTGATCGAAGATCCTAAGTCAGTTTAACTTAGGTGGTAGTTTTTACCCGGTTGGCATTTCCACCTAAAAATCTTGGTGCCCATTTGTGTGATTGTGATTTGCAAAATTTTTATTTACTTATATTTTCTTCAATTACATTATTCACCCCCTATAGTGTACTTTTAGTTGGTATCAAAGTGGGTTCTCACACTTGGAGTAATATCCTTGCAAAGATCTGATGGAGGGGAAGGTCGTTGCCACCAACCAAACTGAAGGACAATCCGCCAATCAATTGCCACTATTCGAAAGTATGAATTATTCATACTGGAAACTAAGAATGGAGATGTAGTTGTAGGCAAATGATTTTGCGGTTTAGAAAAAATGTGAAAGTCAATTCGAGATCCTGGAGAAGCCCACAATCAGATACACGGATGACCAAATCCATCAACTCAATCTCAATGCAAAAGCAATGAATTCTTTGTATTGTGCTTTGAGTCCGAAGGAGTTCAACCGAATTAGTCAATGTGTCACCACCTACAAAATATGGAGGACACTCGAGGTAACCCAGGAAGGTACGTCTAAAGTTAAAACCTCCAAGATCCTCTTATCGCAGAAATTTGAAGCCTTCACTATGAAAGAAAATGAGAAGATTGGAGAGATGCATACACAGTTAATCATGAACAACCTTAAGTTGTGGATGACGTTTGTTCAAGGTGAGCTACAATCTAAGCTCCTATGCTCCCTTGGACCAGAGTGTGAGCAAAAAGTAATAGCTATTAAGGAAGCGCACCAAGTGAAGGAATTAAATATGGATGACCTCCTTGGAAATTTGATGGCCTACGAAACCAAGATGGAACAAAGAAGGAAGTCCATTGCATTAAAGCCAAAGATGAAGACCTTGGCATTCAAAGCAGCTTTCGATCGTAAGGTATAGTTCCGATGACGAGGACTTTGTTTTACTTGCTAAAAAATTTAAAAACTTTATCAAGAGTAGGAAAGATATCAAAGGAAAAAGCAAGGAAGAGGATCCTCTTTTTGCTACAATTGCAAAAAGAGGGGTTCCTTAGTGTCCTTTACTTAAAAGTGATGAAGATAAGAAAAACAAGAAAGTGATAAGCACAAGAACACCTCAAGGCCAAAATCTTTCAAAAAGAAAGCATTCCAAGCTACGTGGGATGATTCAAGTTCTAAAGAAGAGGATGAGGAGGACAACTCCACCAAAGAGACCGCTTGCTTGGGTCTCATGGAAACCAAGGATGATTCCAACTTTGAGCAAAACAAGGAACCTTCTTGCACTTGTGATGAATTACAAGAAGCTTTGGACTCTTTGTTCTTGAACTTCAAAGAACTAAAAACTAAAAATAAGTTGTTGAAAATCTAAAATAATGAAGCAATTGAATCTACTAAGCTCCTAAAAGAAAAGAATCTAGCCCTTACAAATGAAGTAACCAGTCTCTCAATGAAAGTGGGCAACCTCACTATTGAAAATGAGTCACTAACAAAAGACTTCTACACAACCATAAATGAGAAAAAGTTTCTTGATAGAGAAGAATTGTTAGATAAAATTCATGTCCTTGAGAAATCTAATTCTTTTAGAAAAGATGAAAATGGCTTGCTTAAGTTTGAGATTAGAGGTCTTGAAGATAAAATAGATAAAATGAAGTTAGAAATAACACACCTTAGAGAAAAATCAAATCAACTTCTTGAGGACTTAACCAAATTTACCAAAGGAAAAGGTAATCTAGATAAGCTTATTGCTCACCAAAATCCTTCCTCTAGTAAATATGGTTTAGGCTATTATGAAGCTACCTCTAGCCAAAGTGAGATAAAAAAAGCTCCTCCCACAAAGAGAACCACTAACAAATCCAGATCCATAATCACATGGATATCGAAAAAACAACTTGAGTGTGGTTTTGTAGGGTTCAAAGGTGATTATAATGTGAAGAATTGGGCATATAAGCTCAAGGATGCATAAGTGTGAAATGGCTTTGAAAGGCCAAATTGAGGACCCGAGTGGTTTCCTCTTGTGAATCCACACGCGATGAAGGGGGTATCCTATTGATGCATCGTCGGAGATGTGGTGTCAACGACGGAGAAGAAGGGCACATCCGACGAAGGTCCTGAAACAAAAGATGGCCTTGCAGCCTCAATTAAATACCTAGAAAGCTTCGCCATGATGAGACGAAGGTGATGGTGGTGGTGATTTGGTACGTGAGGGCATGAGGTGGCCGGACGGTGACGACGGAGGTGGTTTTGAGGTGGGTTGTCCGACCAAGTGTCTCATAGATCAAAACCCTCAATTTCTTGAGGGCTTTTGATCTACATGTCATGGGGAATGTTTTGGTGTAGGTGTCGTGATGTTTGACGATGTGTGGTGACCGTTCGAAGCTTGTTGGAGCTTCACCGGCTTTGGAGAAGAAAGGGGAGATCAGAGAGAAGGAGGGATCAAAACCTAGTTCTAAGGACCTATACCTATTCTAAGAAAACGAAGTGAGGTGAAAGAAGCACTACGTATTTGGACGAAAAGGGGAAGAACCACGTCCGTCGTGGCCGATCGGACGTAGGGAAGAAGACTACTCCAGTAGGGGAGAACGACGTTGAGGAGGGAAGGAGACCTAGCTATGGTTGGCTAGCATTGGGAGAACTAGGGAAAGAGGTTGGCGCAACCAATTTTGTTGTTGTACACGTGGAAGAGGGAGGAAAGAGGAATTTCCAGTCATTGGAGTCCTTAGCCAAACAGAGGAAGAAGAGGAGGTTTTCAACCTAAAATTGACTAACATGCACACGAGAAGGTGGGAGAGCTTAAATAGAAGAGGTTTTGGCCTCTAATTGTGTTGAATTCATGAAATTGCTCGCGAATTTGGCAAGCCATGGCCACGAGATTCGCGAGCTTCGTTGGAGCTCTTCGCTCCAAATTAGAGCACAAGATCTTGCTTAATCAAAAGCCCTTAATCTCAAGAACAATCCCTCCAAATTTGGAGGGATTTGTTGAGGGGTCAATCCCTCAATCAAAGATTTACATGTTGGGTCAATTTCTCTACTACGAAGTTGCCTGATTTGGAAACGAAGGAGGGGGATAGTTTTGTAATGGAAATCAAGGACTTAGGCAAGAATGCAAACTGAGTCAAGATAAACTCCAATTTGGCTCAAAATTTAGGGCTAACCTAATTTCAACCTAAGGAATATAGTGGTGATGTTAGATTTGGGTTTTGGTGTATTTTGGCTAGGAAATTTACATAGAAGTCCAAAATAGAGAAAATTCTCGCCTAAGTCTCTATTTTTGGTCCAAACAGGTCCTTTGTTCAAAGCGAAGGTTCCAACCTTGATAGAATATTTTTCAATAATTTTTAGGAGATTTAGATTATATTTATTTCCACCAAAACCCATTTAATTGAAGTGAGACTGTAATTAGGGTTTTTCTTAATAAATTAATTCACAGATCTTCATAAAGTCATGATTCAATCAGCTCGGGCCCACTTCTTGGGAAATTAGGCTCATTTGACCTTGGATCAAGCTCGGATTAACCCTTTAGTTAATCTACATTTGTGATTATGTGTTAAAACAACAAAATTAACTTAGTTTCTTGTCTTCTTCTTAGATTCAATTTAGAATGGAGTTATGACCCTTAGATGAACATTAAGGGGCATTTATAACTTGATTTTGGCTAATTTAAGCTAGTTATGATGGATGATGGTGTTATCATCATACCTCCATGCCTAACTTTTGCTAGTCCCTAGCAAAATCTTATGGAACAGATCATATCTCTAGATTAGATTTTTACTGTTCGGATGCCTGATTATGTCACCTCTCTAGAAATTAGATCAAAATACCAACTCTAGGCCTAGAGGTTCTTAAGTACCAGCTAAGATACAGACCTAACTAGCCTCAACCTTGGGTCCTCAATGAAGGTTTCTACAGCACCAAAATCTGCTAAAGGTTCATTGATCCCAACGATTAAAACACTCGTGCATATGTGCAGTAAGGTCATGGTTCAACTTGCCAGTGTATTTTTACAAGAGCAAGAGAGATATGTATTTTTTTAGAGTTTTCTCTCTTTTGTTTTTAGATTCCCCTAAATCCAACATTGGATTGGTCCTACACACGAACTGTATCAGATTCCCTATCCCCATCATCAATCCTTGAAGGGTCTCTAGCATTCGATGCTTCGTGATAGCACTGCCCATGGCAACCCCCAGAATCTTGGCTTTCGACACTTCGTGATAGTGCCGCCCATGGCATTCTGTAGGTAAATCTAGGTCCTGGCAATCGACATTTCAGGATAATGCTGCCCATGGCACCTGAACCAGCACAAGGTGCTTACATGCCACTGGTAGGATATTTAGATATCCCAGGAGACAAGCATTGAGGAGATGATATGTTATAATGTGTCTTCAAGGGGAGTATTTACTCCACCTCTTTATGGCGGGAACTCATCCAATCAACTTGTGTTTTCGAGCCGCTCCTAATTCAAATTTTCGAGAAAACATCTTTTTCATAATAGACCACTGATTGCACAGCAATCATAGGACCTAATCTACCTAAATTAAGTTAGATTTTAGCATAACTTAGAAATAATGCATGCATAACCATCATAATTTGCATCATAGATGATTGGTTAGCTTTATAGATAATAATGTTGTTTTATGCTCTAAAAGAGAGACAAATAATCCAAGGTCAAAGATGATAGATTAGACTGTACGAATCTGATCAGGATGACGATGGGAGTCCAACGCTTCTGGAATTGTCTTGATCAGACTTATGTAGTATCACATATATTCCATAGAAGATAAGAAGCCAAGAAGCAAGATAGCAGAAATCCAAACCTCAGATGTCAAATCCAGCCACACGGATGGATCCAGATCAACGATCGCAGTCCAACAACGCAAAAATCAGCTCAATTGGAGCCCTGTAGCACCTACTACAAAGGTGGGAAGATGGACGGTCAAGATAATGCCACATGGCACCATCCCAACAAGCCCACCACCACGCCCCAACCAATGAAGGAAAAAAGTGGACCATTTGATCATCATCCAACGACCACGAAGAGGCCACGTCGCCCCTCACCGCGCCTTCATCAACTAAGAGTTCATCTCAGCAGTTGTATCTTCATCCAACGGCTAACAAATAGCCACGCATGAATCCTAAAGGCGACACAAGTGAGCGCATGGCGCATTGGTATCCAGCCTCAAATGTGAAACATAGGCACGCAATCGACTTACGGTTAGCGCTAAATCAAGAAGTTGGTGCATTCGCGTGAAATCAAGTTGTGTGATGAAGATCAAGTGGGTGCACAATGGCCTGCGTGGCACGAGGAGAATAGACCGATGTGGTGGTGCGATGGATGCCTGATTTGACTCCCAACCCAAATCCCTACCATACGTAGGTGACTAAGGGGGCACTGCGATCCTTTTAAGCCGTCCGATAGTGAGATGGGATGGCTGAAATCAAATGAGCATGTATTCGCACATCAAGATGTGAGGCGGTGGATCTAGAAAGTGAGAACATGCCACGTGTCGCCATCTGAAGAAATCCAGATGTTATAGGCACGTGGAAGGTTATTTTGAGATGCGATCTGATCTGTGGATCTCCCGATCGACGGATCTAGTGGCTCCAAGGGTGTTGCATGAGTTTGGGACTCAAATACCAGCTTTGCCTCTAATTTTGGCTATAAAGAGGGACCCTAGAGCCCCTATCCGAGGCCCATCTCAACTTCCACCAGACACATCTCTAGCCTCTCTCTCTCTGCAGCATCTCTCTAGTCTTCTTTCCAGTGCTTTGGATGTGAAGTGCTGTTGCACTTCACACAAACATCCCTTAAGCAGTGTCATCCTTCATCTATTTTTCTCTCTCTACTCGTTATCATAGTTGTTTTAATTCCTAGTTTAAGAATTGTTTCTAAGTAGTAATAAAATTTTGATTCTCTAAATATCTGGTCTCTATTTTTATGCTTAGATTAGTTAGTATGAAAAGTTTTAAAAATCATGTTTTGCCTCCCTACGAACGACTCGGTACTTACCGAAATATTTATAAATTTATTTGTTTCGACATGATTTGAAACTACAGCGATATAAAGATATTTTCATGCGTTTCATGACAAACAAACACTTATGGAATTATTTTTATTAAGTGCACTGAACCAGACTAGTGTGTAAATTTTGGGTGCCTAGGTTACCAAGTCCCGTAAACCAAAGGGTAGACAACGAGGCTGAATAATCCCTAAGCCTTAGACTTAATACATCAGCCTTGTAACTCCCTCAACCTCTTGAGAAATAGTCCAGCTCTTAACAAATACGTAGGTGTTTTAGCCCAAAATAGGCCCCAGAGGCCTAAAATCGGTATCTTTTACTAATCTCCTTTTTCTCTAGCACTTCAGGACTTAATCCATTATGTGATTTAGTCCAGAACTTAGGTATTATTCCATAATTAGCTACTAGGACTAACATAATTCTTTTATGTTTTTGCTCCTTTTTCTTTGTTTTCCCTCTACTTTTTTTTCTTTTATAAAGAATTTTCAATTCAGCTAAAAAATTTTCTTTCCCTTTCCTCCATTTATTATTTTTTTGTGAGAACCCTTCAATGAATTTGAATTTCCATTTGTTTTGCACTTTAATACCTCCCTTTATGCTTTAGATTTGCAATGCCCTCATTGCAAACTAGATGGGTGCAAATTCAGCTTAGTTCAGAGATTAGAATAGGTTCAAAGGGTGGGTGAATGGGTCAGGATGACTGTTGCAATCGATTTCAAGCTTTAATATGAATACCAGAGGTGGAGTCAACTATTCTAACGTGTGAACTCTAAAGTGCAATCAACATGCAGCTCAAAAAGAATCAGAAGGATCTCGAGTCTTTGAAATGATGGGTTGCCTCCAGGTAAGCGCTAAATTCAATGCCTTTATCCGAGCAGAAAATGGTCAAGGAGAAGGGGTGATGAAAATGGTTTTGTAGAACAAGCACCTTGATGATTAACCTGATTGGTGCAACTAGGTGCTTCTTCAGATCAACTAGCTGATGATGCAGACCAAACCCAATCAGTCTGATGGGTTGAAAAATGTGAATTAATAAGTGTGGAGCCCACCAGGTGAATTCTGGCTTAAACAGATGGAGAAATGAAAATTGAGGGTTTAGCTGTTTTGGTTTAGCCAGGTCAGAGTAAGGGTCCTCAAAAGATAATGGAGTGGTGAAGAATGTAAGAACCCTACTTATGGGATTAGATGTAAGCGAGGGTGGATTGTCAGTTTGATAAATGTCCTATTCATTATCAAACTTTGGTTGTAGATTAGCTTTGATTGGATTAGTTTGAGGTGAGTTAGAGTAGAAATGGATTTCGGTGGAGTAACGTGGCGAGGGCCAGTATCTGAAAGGCTTGGGTTCTGGATTAGGTGGTGCGGTGATAAATGCCAATTTATCATCATTCTTATGCCTTAAAACAAACCAAACTCTTAGGGTTTTAACTCCGCAAACGAGTTTTCGGGCTGCATTTAGGCATTCACCTAGGATATGCATGGCATTTTATTATCTTTTTGATGAGTTATTTGAGTGTCAGGGATAAGAAAAATGTTAGATCCCTCAAACCTTGGCACTCAAGAAGGCAAAAGATGAAGGAGAAGCTCAAATCAATTGGGTCTCAAGTGGATCCAACTCATCCTAACTGGATCCCAGCTCATTCTAGCTAGATCAACCTATCCTTAGCTCCATTCAGCTCACCTTAGCTGAATGGTAGCTCAAGCTAGTTCACCTCAGCTTACCTCAGCTAGATGGTAGCTCAGACTAGCTCAAGTTAGTTGATCCCAGCTCCATTCCAGCTCCTCCCAACTCAAGACAGTTCACTAGAAGCTCTACCTAACTAGGATTAGCTACTACCATCAACTAGCTAAGCCTAGTCAATTGAATAAGTTCTCAACTAGCTTGGGTCAGCTCAACTCTAGCTCTCGAAGACTCAGATCAGCTAACTTAGTTGAGCTGAGCTACTGGACCTAAGCTGGCTACCCCAACTAGCTATGTAGTCTTTGGGAAGACCAGCTCCAGCTCACCTCAACTCAGAACAAAAGAAAGCTCAAATTAGCTTAGTTTAGCTACTAGCAAAGAACTAACTAGCTAGGCTAACTACTGAGCTCCACTTCAGCTCTCCTTAGTAGCCATCTACTTCAGTGCTGCTCCTTGTAGCTCCTCCTCAACTCCTTGATGTGAAGAATGCATGATTTGTTAAAACTAGGGTTTAAGTCGTTGCAACACGTAATTTCGCAACCGCTTTTAGAATTTGTAAAGCCTAGATAGTGGGGTATCTAGGGTCGTCCAAGGAGGCGGAAATGCAATTTTAATATTCTTACTTAACAAAGAGGAAATCAACTTTCTTTTTGGGAATTTTAAATATAAGATTTTTTTTGTATTTTGAAGTAATGGGCAAATATACAATTGGAAGCAGGAAAATGAATACACCTAAATTGCTAATCCTAACACAAAAGTGACAAGCCAGTGTTCTCTCTAAACTCACCTTAGGCATGCAGGGGCCTAGGGTAATTAGAGAGAGAGTGAAAAGTGATAGAAACCACAAAGAAAGATGCAACACAATTGAAGAAAGGCAACTTTAATTAAGGAGAAAAATTGTTTTACAAAGTAAAAGTAGAGGAATGCTTCTACTTTAAAAAATGAAAATAAAAGAAAACAAAAATCCTTCTGTGATGGTGTTGGTGAAGAAAAGAGAGAGGCTTCTTGCTCCAAGCTCAGCTGCACCTGGGCTTGAAAAGAAGTTCTCCTTCTTCTCCTTCCTTGAATACCTCCTCCAAAATGGTGTCCTCCTTGGCAAGCCCTAGGGGGGCATGCCTTTGCTCCTCCAAAGGTGGGTGATCTCCACCCACAAATATCCTCCTAGGGTGGCATGTACCACCCTCAAGACCTCCTCCTAAGGTCTTCCTTTCCTAGCTACTCCTCTGGCTGGTGGTAGCACAAGAGAGAAGGGAAGAGACGAAGGCACCAAGGGGATAGAGTGTCCCCTTAATCTTCTTCTTCTCCTTCTTCTCTTGGCTGTGAGTATGGTGGAATGAAGGTAGAGAATATCAAGCCAAAGGATGGTCATTAATGGTGGTAGGTAGGGGGTATATATAGGAATGGTGATGAGGGTGTAGGTGTAGGTGAGGTGTAGGGTTAGGATGGGCTTATGAAGGTGGTTAGATGATCCTAGGGCTAGGGTTATTTGGTGCCAAGGGGGGAGGTGTGTAGGTGGTGGTTATGTTGGTGGAGAGGCACCATTAATGGCGCCAACCATAGGAGGGTTAAAGTGTTGGTAGTAGGTTTGGAAAATGGAAGGTTAGGATGAAGTTGTGAAGTGGACGGAGGGTGGATGTGTGGGTATAAGTTGGTGCCAACTTAGATGTTGGTTAGGTGGATTTTTGTCGCCAACTATAAGAGGGTTAGGATGGGGTTTGTGGGTTAAGGGTTTGGCACCAAAAATGGGTGGTGGTGATGGTCTTATGAGGGTAGGTGTAAGGTGGAGATTAAGGTAGATGTTGGCATCAATTTGTAGGGGTGTGTATGTAGGGTATTTTGGCACCAACTAAGGGTGGTTAGGAGGTGGTTATGGTGGTGGAATGGTGCTTAGAGTTGGCTCCAACTTAGGTTTCTAGAAGGGGTGTAGGTGGATAGTTAGGATGGTTTGTAAGGGTAGGTGTATGGTGGTGATGGAGGGGTTTTTGGAGGGAAAACGTGGCACCAAGTATAAGGTGGTTATGGGGGTTTTGGCGCCACCTTTTTGGTGGCTTTTAGAGGAGGTGGTGTGAAGAGCTGTGGAGGTTGTGGTTGGCGCCAAAATAGAGGAGTAGGTGTAGGTGGTTAGATTTATTTGGTGGACTAGTTAGGTGGTGAGGTAGGGTTAGGTTGTAGGTGGCGGATGGCCAATGGGAGCTGAGATGTAGCTAAGCTAGCTTAGCTTGTAGTTGAATAGGGGAGGAGGTGGGATGGAGTGAGGATTTAGGGAAGAGGAGCTGAGAAAAGAATGTCTGGAGCTAAACTGGAGCTGATAGCTACTGAAGGGGGTTGTTAGGAACTACTTTAGCTGGCTTAGCTTGCTAGTTCTTTGCTAGCTGCTAATCCAAGCTAAAGTAAGCTGGCTTTTGCTAAAATATGCTGAGGTGAGCTAAGTCTGATTTTCCCGGGGAGGACCTAGATAGCTGGAGTAGCTGATGATAACGTCATCATCAGCCATAAATAGCTTTAATTAATCAGAATCAAAAGACAAAATGCTCCTACATAATCGCTGGAGAGTTGTAATTCATTGCATATTCTTTCTAAGAGAAATACAATAAATCAGGGGTAAATCTGCAGGTTTAACATCATATCCTAAATGCATAGTAACCACGGGTTTTCCCAGGGGTTAATTAAAGTACAAATGAGCATTAATGACTAACAAGAGTGTCCATGCAAACAAAAATGGGTTTTCACGCATTTCACGAATTAATGGACATCTGAAACCCTAATTTCAGACCCACTTAATTAACTGAGGTTTTGGTCAGGATAAAATTCATCTAACCTTCTAAAAATCATATAAAAATATTCTATAAGGTTTGGTATCCCTGATTTGACCATCTGAACCCATTTTTACCTAAAATAGAGTCTCAGACAGGAAGTTGCCCTAATTTGGGTTTCTACGTAAATTACTCAATCAAACTTGGTCAAAACCAAAATCGAACTTCACCATCAAATTCCTTGGGTCCAAATTAGGTTTGTAACAAAATTTGGGCCCAATTAGAGATCACCTTGACCTAGTTTGTATTTTGGTCCAATCTGACTCTTTTTCTCTCAAATAGCCTCTCAGCTTTCGAAATCATTACAAGGACCCCCCTAACTTCATTGTCTTCTTCACTAATAGGTCTCTGCAGCCATTGAAGGTCAACCGATCTCCAAGCTGGCATTGACCGACCTAAATCCTACTCAAATGGCAATCAAATCCCACCAAACTTGGTGGGATTGATGTTCACACATAGACGAATCATCTGGGATCAATTTGGAGTTCCAAATCCCCATAGATTGCTCATGGGAATGCACAAGAATCGTGGGTCCTATTTCTTCAATCCCAAGCCAATGAAGTCCTTTCTTGATCAAGAGCTCTCCCTGAAGATCTATAAAGAGCCAGCGTGCACAACCTTACATCCTTAGCTTGGTTTGGTGGTCAGAATCCCCTTGTTCTCTTCTCCCTGGCCTCCGTCTCCACCAACTCTGGTGACCCTCTTCGACTACCTTCTTCGCTTGTCGTCACAGACAATAGCCGGTGGGAACTTCTTCCTCTCATTCCTCCACGCATCGCAATACCAGTAAGCATCCTCTATCTCCCCTCGTCGTCGCCGCTTCTCCCACCGGAGGCTTCACCTTCTCCGATGTCGACCATACCATAACTGGAGCCTTCCTCCCCTTTTGAACATTAGTTTAGGATTAGTTAGGTTCCTTCCTCCCTCTACTCTCTTTTCCTCTATCTAAACCCTCAATTCGACCACTGACACCACCACATGCCGTCATCTTCTCCATCTCCGACCGTACCTCCAGCGAGGCTTCCCCGACTCTCCACCACACCACATGCCTCTCCAACACCCTCATAAGCTCTACCATACCTTCACGCACAAACCCCCCATCCTTATTCGCCATTCCACCTACCCAAACACTCCACCGAACAACCCACCTTCTCACCTTCATCTCCATCACTGTCCACCTTCCATACACACTCTCACACCACGCAAACACCACCACAACATTTTCCAACACTTGGAGAAGCTCCTGAAGTTATTTAATGTGGCCGTAAGGCTGTACCTTACGTTTCAAGTCCTCGTTGTGCCCCTCTGCCGCCACCATCATCTCCGATGACAACCACAGTCCTCTAACTGTGTTCTTCATCAAATTCATCTCCAGGTCGCACACAACTCCTCCTGGCACCACTCCAGACCCTCAATTGAAGACCACATCCATAGCAACACCTTCTATTCAATGAAGCTTCGTCTGCTGCTGCTATGCGAAGGAGGGGGATTAAGATAGTCCCACCTTGTGCAGTGAAAGGCATGTGATAACGTATAAATGTTTTTTGTGCATAGGCCCTATTGCCTAGTACATGGAGGTCGAGTCCCCATTACCCACACACTCGCTTAACTTGCCTATGCACTAATCACCTGCGACCCACGCACGCAAGCCCAGACACTGTGCATGATCCGATAACCCGAGTATGGATCCAGTTACATTGGTTTTCGAGAGAGAAGAAGCAGAGGAATTTGTAAGAGAGCGGGGGAGGTTTTGCTCCTCTGTGTATGCGGCTAACAGTTAGTCGCTGAAGGGATTTGGATCCCTTGTGCTGAGAAGAAGGGAAGCTCTAAAGAAGCAGAGGCTTAAAAGAGAAGAGAAGGCTCGTGAAAGAAGAAAAAAAAAAGGCTTTCAGAGCTGATAACACCACGCAAGGGGGTAGTAATTAGGTTGAATATGGCCCATCTTTAGAATAAAAGGCACAACATAAAGTAGAATAGGAGCATTGCATGCATCAAGTACCAAGATTGCTTATAAACTGTATTAATGGCCATTTGTGTAAAGCATTTGTCAAAGCAGGCCTCAGATGAGCAATCGGACCGCACGGATGGATTCAGGACGACGAACGGAGTCTAACGGACTCAAAATCGGCCAAATCCGACATCCGGAGCTCCCACAATGGGCCCAAGAAATCCTGACCGTTGATCTGGAGATCAACGGCCTAGAACGCGCCACGTCGCCCCGCCCCTGCCGCCCGCACGCCCCCAAGCCAGCCAAGGACGCATCTCGGCCGTTGATCTTCGATCGAACGGCCGAGATCCGCGCGCTCGCCCGCGGTCGCCGCGACAAAGCGCGGGCGTGGCGCAACGGTTAGCGCGCACGCCCGCGTCGCGGCGACGCGCGTTCGATTCGCGTGGAGCGAAAATCATTTGCGGGCGAAGGGTGCGGCAAAATTGAGCCGCGCGATCAGAAGCGAGCGGCCAGGATTGCGCCACGCGGCGCGACGACAGCGCCCCACCTCCCACGCGCGCGCGCACGGCGGGCGGAAACACGCGCGCGCACGCGCGCCCGAAGCGCGATCCTAGCGCAGGCGCGGGAGGATCTCAGCCGTCCGATCATCAATCGGACGGCTCTCGTTCGACAGCCACGGATCGCGCCTGAAGAGAGAGAGGGGCGGGCGGCTGACCGGCGGCAGAAGGCCTTCACCGACGTATATGGAAGCGGTTTTAGCGACGTTCTGGATGTCGCTAAAGCACATTCTTCTTTTAGGAAGCCCTTAACTCTATTTAAACCCCCTTCTACCACCATTCAAGGCATCCTCTCCCACTTGCAACTACTCCACTCCTCTCCTAGCTAGTCTTAGGCACTCTTGTAATCGCCGGAGACGACGAGCCGCCGACGGAGCCTCCTCCACCGCCGTGGCTGCCTCGTCGCTCTCCACTCTCTCTCTACCTCTCTCTCTCTCTTTTAAGCTTTCATTTACTTTTGTTGAAGCATGTATTTAATATTGTAAACCATGAACTATGAATGCATGTTTAATGAAATTATTTTTCATTTAGTTGCCTTTTTAATTTCTATTTAAAGTGCATGATCAAAACCAAGAGCTTTCTAACCCTAAACTCTCTCTATCTCTCGCTTTTCAAAACCGTTTCTTTCGCAAGCAAAACTCCGCCTTTTTCGTGACAATAAGTGGTAAACAAAATCCGATTTCCACGCCTCCCTGAGATCGACACTCGGACTCACCTCCGTTTACTTCTTTTAAAACCGACGTATCAAGTGCAACTATAACGACACCTCTTAACACACACGCACGAAGGCACGTCAGTTTTTGGCGCCGTTGCCGGGGAGGCAACGGATTTGTTTTATCACCTCCATTCCACCTTCATTCTCATATCGTCTAATGCCCTACTTTCCTTTTTACTTGACGGATGCAGGAATTCGGCGCATGGACGGCGAAGCGACGCATTCCACTATGGTAGCAAGGAAGTAGACGCCTCGAGGACCGATAGTGAGTACTCTCTCTCTCTCATTGTTTGCTTGCGTGAAAAAGCTAAAAAAAATCATAAAAACTGAAAAAAATTGGCGTGGCGAATGATTGCTTGACCCACATTCTTAACACACCACCCTACAAAAAATGTACACTCTAATATACTGGACAAATTCTTGGAGTGTTCTTTTCTTTCTCTCTTGAGTGGTGTTTGCGAAGCCACCGTGAGTTGACCTGGGCCGCACCACTCAACCCTAAAACTGACTCATCTAATAGAAGCTGCATGATTATCAGGATGAGTACACTAGGGTTTTAGAGCCTCTACAAAATAAAAGGAAATCTACTTTCACTAAGTTGTGTGCAGAACTTGACGTGCCCACTGAAACTTGTTTGAAAAAATTAAGACACGTCAACCCTAAAAAGTACTTAAGTAAGGATGAAACACTAAAAAGACACTATATCTTAACAAATCCTTGCTTGAAAATCATGTTTTGCTAGAAGCACACACTTTGAAAGTAGAACATTAAGAGGCACCACCCCAATCAACGCCTCATCACATCACCCTAAGCACAAGCACTCTCCTAGCCCTTTAAAACTGAGTAGACGTGCCCTAGGCAGGACTGAGTTAAGTCTCAAAAGGTGAGGTTTTGTCTGCTAGGCACTTGGCTTTCATTCCCTTGGTAGAATCTGGTGACTAGGCTGCGGGGCAGTGTCAAACGACCGTGGTTGTGGGGTCTATGGAACCGGAGGCGTAAGCCAAAGGAAGAACCTTCCCTGCAATCCCCTCGTAATCAACCTGGCCAGATTAGCCTTGAGAAGGGAAGTCCAGTGCTTACGGACTTAATCACCCTTTGTGAGATTTCTAGGTCTCCTAAGGAATACACCATAAGGATTAGGCTTGCGTGCTTGATTGAAACACATTTCTCGCATCTGTCGCCCTCCGCATCCCCTCCAGTTCTTCTCTAGTGTATGCACGGGAGGCGCTCACTGCATCCCGAATTGTGTGTTTTGGGGCAGGAATCTAGGCGACGTAATTCTGTTGAAAACATGGCTGAACCTAGGGTAGATGAGGCTGAAGATCAACCCCCACCAGATGCTATGGCTGTCGTCCAGGCTCAAATCAATGCTAACCATCGGCTTCAGCAACGACAAATCCACACCATCATGCAAGCCATACAACGGTTACAGAACCCGCAAGAACAACCACCACCTTTCAATGACATACCAGGACAACCACCACTTGATTTACCACCATTTCAGAACCAGCCAAGACCCCTCCGTGATTTCTATAACCCTTCTGCCATTAGAGTCGAGCCACACCTTAGGATCCTCGAAGGGGGAGACGATTTTGAGCTAAAACCTAATGTATTAAGTCTAATCCAGAGCCACTTTCATGGAAGCTCAAATGAAGACCCCTTTCAGCACCTAGAAGATCTCGACCGCATAGCAAGAACAGTAAAACCTAGGAACATTAGCCTTGATATTGTTCTAATCAAGATGTTCCCTTTCTCATTAAGAGACAAGGCTTCTCATTGGCTTAGAACCCTAGGTAGACCCATCACCACCTGGGAGGAACTGAGGCATGCATTTTTAAAGAAATTCTTCCCCATAGGAAAGACCAATGCCCTCAGAAGAGCTATCACTACCTTCACACTCCAGGGTGGGGAACAATTTCGTGAGGCGTGGGAAAGATTCAATGAACTTTTGAGGAAATGCCCACACCACGAAGTTCCAAGGTGGCAATTGGCCCAGATCTTCTACCACGGTCTGGATAGCAACCTACGGAACTTCGTCGATGCCTCATGCGGGGGAAACTTCCTAAACAAAGATGAGGAGAGAGCGTTTGAGCTCTTTGAGTCTATGAGCGAGAATTCGCTCAACAATGCCTCCATGAACCAGTTTAACAGATCCAGTCAACCCCGTGGTGGGATTTATGAGGTGCAAGCAAATTCTGGAATGGTTGACATGGACATTATTGCCAAAAAGTTGGATCGAGTGGAATTGGTGGACAAGAAGATTGATGAGCTTCTAAACCAGACCAGGAACCCCTTGCAGACTTTCACCCTAGCAAAAGGAGCACATAATGTTGACTTGGTCCAACCCTTCACCCAACTAAACCTGGAACAACCCCCAACCATGTTCCAAGGAGGGACCTTTGCTCCCTCGACCCTTGATTACTCCCTTCCTTCTTCATCAACATCGGCTATTCTAGAAGATGTGCAAGCCGTCCAAGGATATGCAAAACCTGACCCTTTCTCCAACACTTACAACACCGGCTGGCGTAATCACCCCAACTTTGGTTGGACAAACCAGAAACTGCCGCAATTCCAAAACCAGCCCAGGCCAAACCAACAGCCACACTTGCCCCCCTATCAGCAAGGACCACCAGTTAGACCCCAATATAACCAAAATAGGGCGGCCCCTCCCCCACAAAACCAAATGGACACCCTAATAAAGATGATGGCTGACATGAACCAAAAACATCAGGAGGAAATGGCCTTGGTAAAGGGACAGTTAAGCCAACTCTTGGACTGTAAACAGCAAGGATCTCTACCTTCCCAACCACAACCAAACCCGCGAAACATAATTAACAGAGGCCCCAATTCGCAAGGGTTCCAAGGCAACCCCGGGCAGGCTCATATGGTCCAACCGGCTCCACAAACACCTCCTGGGTTTGGCACCTCTTCATCCTCATCTTCTCAAGGATCACCCCATGGCCCCAATGCCTCTGCGAATGCGGTGACCTTGAGAAGCGGCACCAAAACCCAGGATCCCAAATGGCCGACTCTCCCCGAGACTTTACCCGACTTAGAAGAAGCACCAACCAAGGACCCAAACATGGAACCAATCCAGACACCCTATCCTGAGGCCTTGGAAACAATCAAGAGAAAAAAGAATACTGTGGAAACTGAGGAGCTGATGGAAATTTTTAAACAAGTACAGATTAATATTCCGCTTCTAGAAGCTGTCAAACACATCCCCGCTTACGCCAAGTTCTTAAAGGATGCCTGTACACCCAAGCGTAAGCCGAGACCTCAAGCACCTAGGAAGGTTGTACTCTCTGAGCAAGCCAGTTCCGTGATATCAAGCAACCTTCCACTCAAACGAACTGACCCAGGAGCACCCCTGATTTCCTGCAACATCGGGGACATGACATTTGATAGAGCGCTCCTGGACCTAGGTGCTTCTATCAACCTAATTCCCACAACCTTGTACCACCAATTTGGTTTTGGGGAGCTGGCACCAACCCCTGTCACCATCCAGCTGGCGGATAGATCAGTGAAAACCCCGAAGGGGGTTGTCGAGGACGTGATTGTACGGGTCAAGGACTTCTATTTCCCAGTCGACTTTTTGGTGCTCGACATGGAAGTCCCTAAAAAATTACAGAACGCACCCATAATCTTAGGCAGACCTTTCTTAGCCACGGCTAAAGCAAACATCGATTGCGACACGGGATGTATGGAAATCGCCTTCGGAGACAGGAAAATGCAATTAGATATCTTCCGGGCAACAAAGTCTTTTGATTGTGATTACATTGAGGAACATGATCCCGTGGAAACTTTAATCGAGGAATGCCTTACCCTCAATTCTGTCTCAGACCACCAAACCCGTAGTTCTGACTCGCCACCATCATTACCTGTGGACCTCTGTAAGGCTGAGTATCATCACATGACACCATTTGAAGAAATCAATGTTGATCAACTACCGCCCTTTCCATTCCCATCGACTGTGGTCCCACCCGCACCTGAACTTAAACCATTGCCCGAGAATCTCAAGTACGTCTTCTTGGGACCTGGCCAAACCTTCCCAGTGATTATTAATTCCCATCTAACCAAGGATCAGGAACTACGGTTGACTGCAACTCTTTCAGAACATCGGGCCGCCATTGGTTGGACCATCTCAGATCTAAGAGGAATTAGCCCCACCTATTGCACCCACAAGATTTACCTGGAAGACGGGGCCCGACCTTCCCGCCAGATGCAGAGACGGTTAAACCCTAATATGCGGGAGGTCGTTAAAAAAGAAATTATCAAGTGGCTCGACGCCGACATCATCTACCCTATCTCTGATAGCCCCTGGGTGAGCCCCACTCAAGTGGTTCCAAAGAAGGCTGGGCTCACCGTTGTCACTAATGATCATGGCGAATCCATTCCCACCCACACCACCACCGCATGGCGGGTGTGTATTGATTATAGGAAGCTTAACGAAGCCACTAAGAAGGACCACTTCCCCTTGCCATTCATTGACCAAATCCTTGAAAGATTGGCAGGGCAGAAGTATTTTTGCTTCCTGGATGGATATTCAGGATATAACCAAGTCGCAATTGCTCCGGAAGATCAGGAAAAGACCACATTCACTTGCCCGTATGGCACATTTGCATTCCGTCGAATGCCGTTCGGGTTATGCAACGCACCCGCAACCTTCCAGCGTTGCATGCTAGCCATTTTTTCAGAAATGGTGGGTGAATACTTGGAGGTCTTTATGGATGATTTCTCTGTATTCGGGAATTCATTCGACCATTGTTTGAGCAACTTGGAGAAAATCCTGAAACGATGTATCGAGGTTAACTTGGTGTTAAGTTGGGAAAAGAGCCATTTTATGGTTCAAGAAGGAATTGTCCTCGGACACATCGTTTCGCATAAGGGCATCGAGGTAGATCGAGCTAAGGTTGATTTAATTTCCAAACTTCCTCCACCTAGTTCGGTCCGACAGATTCGTTCTTTCCTAGGACATGTTGGCTTCTACCGAAGGTTCATCAAAGACTTTTCCAAACTTTCCAAACCCTTGACCGACCTTCTAGCCAACGACGCAACTTTCCACATGTCTCCTGATTGCACCCAGGCTTATCAGACCCTCCGGGACTTAGTCTCCACCGCACCTGTACTTCAACCCCCAGACTGGTCCCAGGATTTTGAGATTATGTGTGACGCATCAGATTTTGCCATAGGCGCTGTCCTGGGACAAAGGCAAGACAAGAAGCCCGTGGTGATCTACTACGCGAGCAAAACGTTGGACGAGGCCCAGCGTAATTATACGGTCACAGAAAAAGAGTTGCTTGCTGTAGTCTTTGGACTGGAAAAATTCCGATCATACTTGCTGGGATCCCACGTGACTATCTACACCGACCATTCAGCCATCCGGCACCTGTTGGCCAAAAAGGACGCAAAACCCAGGCTCATCAGATGGATCCTGCTTTTGCAGGAATTTGACCTGGAAATCCAAGACAAGGCCGGATCGAAAAATGTGGTGGCTGACCACCTGTCAAGGCTTCATCCAGACCACATTGGACCCTCCCTACCTCTATCTGATACCTTCCCTGATGAACACATCCTAGCCGTGCAAGACAAGAAAATGCAATGGTATGCTGACTATGTCAACTACCTGGTTATAGGACAAACCCCTCACAGCTGGTCCAGACAGCAACGGGACAGGTTCTTGGCTGAGGCCAAGCACTATTTCTGGGATGATCCCATGCTGTTTCGCCTCTGTGCTGATCAGATCATCAGGAGGTGCCTCCCCGAAGACGAGGTTCAGAGTGTGCTTTCCTTTTGTCATGACCAAGCATGTGTCGGCCATTTCTCTGGCAAGAAAACAGCTGCAAAAGTTTTGCAGTCTGGATTTTATTGGCCATCCCTATTCAAGGATGCACACATCTTTGCCAAGACTTGCTCACGATGCCAAACACTAGGGACAATGACCAAAAAAGATATGATGCCCCTTCAGCCCATTTTGATTGTCGAAATTTTCGACGTTTGGGGTATCGATTTTATGGGCCCCTTTCCACCATCCAACGGCTTCGAGTATATCTTGGTCTCGGTAGACTATGTTTCCAAATGGATTGAAGCTGTCGCCACCCGACGATGCGATCACAAGACGGTCATGGACTTTGTAAAGAAGAACATCTTTTCCCATTTTGGAATACCCAAGGCCATGATCAGTGATGGTGGAAGCCATTTTATCCATTCCCAGTTCCGTGCCCTACTTAGAAAATACGGGGTAAACCACCGCATTGCCACCCCGTATCATCCACAAACAAATGGGCAGACTGAGGTCTCAAACAGACAAATCAAGAACATTTTACAGAAGACTGTGAGACCTGACAGGAAAGACTGGTCCACACGACTTGATGATGCCCTGTGGGCATACAGGACCGCTTTTAAGACCCCGATAGGCATGTCACCTTACCGCTTGGTCTTTGGCAAAGCTTGCCATCTCCCTGTCGAATTGGAACACCGGGCTTACTGGGCTGTTAAGCAATGTAACATGGATCCCCAGTTAGCTGGTGCGCAAAGGACTCTTCAATTATCTGAGCTTGAAGAAATTCGTCGGGACGCCTTTGACAATAGTCGGCTATATAAGGAGAAAATGAAAGCCGTCCACGACCGACTCATTCATAGGAAAACCTTTGAGCCAAACCAACAAGTCTGGCTATTTGATGCACGCCTGAAACTCTTTCCAGGGAAACTTAGGTCCAAATGGACAGGACCATTTCGGGTGGTCAAGCCCTTTTCCAATGGGGCAGTCGAAATCGCCGATCTTAATACCGGGCACACCTTTACAGTCAATGGTCAAAGATTGAAGCATTTCCTGGCCCAGGTACCCCCCAAGGAAAGTGTCACCCTTGTTGAGGGCTGACACCAGGCACCGCCCAGCTGGAGGCGTTAAACTCAGCGCTTCCTGGGAGGCAACCCAGCGGATTCAGACTAATCTGGTAGCTTACGTCACTCAGGTACTATCTTTTTGAACCCTTTTGCATCCATGCATCTGCCAATGAGGACATTGTTCAACTTAAGCATGGGGGGATGGTAAACTGCATAATCCTGAGCTTAATTAATCAGTCTGAATGAATAAATTAATTGATTAAAAAAAAAAAAAAAATGAATTTAGGAAGAAAAACTTAGGCATTAGAAACTTGTCAATAGTGGGAAATAATACAAAAAGAACTTAAACACTTAGACTTTTCAGGCCTTCAGGCTTAATTAGCCCTGGTGTCCATTAAAATATGGATTTAGCGGCGAACCCTTGCAACTTTAAGCTATTCTAATCCACCTAATAAATAAGGTAATAAGTATACGACTTATCAACTCACCCTCTAACTCAGGAAAACTTTGAGTCTAAGCATCTACACACATTTTTGCACAGACTCACTTCTCGGAGATTTTGACAGAAATTGGGTAGCTAATGAACTCTCTAGGGTGGTATGGCTGGCAAGTTGTCGTGGGTAACAGCCCATTGGCAGGTTGTCCAGAACCCAGCCACAGGCCATTTCTTTTTCACTGCCTCTAGGTACATTTGAGATTAGGGAAGCCACCTACGTAAAAATAATAATAATTAAAAAAAAAAAAAAAAAAAAGGGAAAAGAAGAAAAGAAAATAAACCACACTTCACCGCACAAGTATGGCTGGCAAGTGATCGTGGGTAACAGCCCATTGGTCGGTTGTCCAGAGCCCAGCTCAATAATTGCACAAAAAAAGAAGACCAAAAACACCTAAGGAAGAAGCGGGGAAGTAGTACAAGCCGGGGAGATATACATTGGAAAATCCTTGTGTTGACCCCAAGTAAAATGAACGCAGGGAGAAAGCTACCAATCGAACAAATACACCTTCAGGCAAAAATTTATTTTCTTTTCCGGTCACCTAGAGGCGTAGAAACTCGAAGTCTGTCTCAATTACCGTTAAGTAAGTCTATCACAACATTCACACCAAGATGCTTAGCACTTAGCGTTTTGACCGAGTTTTGGGTGGGTTGGGTAGCCGTAAAAAGTTACCAATCCACACTGAATTCTAAAAATTCTAAAAAGACATATATAGATATATACGTATACATAAGTATAGTTATATATACAAAGCAAGGATTCGGGCGATTCGTATTTTGGCAGACACCCGGGCGCTGCTTAGTCTTTGTAGATTAAGATCTTCGTATAGTTCCTCTTATTGACAAGTAACGAAGTGCCTAAGCAATTACTTCTTGAATTCGCCAAAGAAATAAAGGCTAGAATAAACCTTGCTAGGGACTAGCAAGGAGTAAGCATGGGGGAATGATAACACCACGCAAGGGGGTAGTAATTAGGTTGAATATGGCCCATCTTTAGAATAAAAGGCACAACATAAAGTAGAATAGGAGCATTGCATGCATCAAGTACCAAGATTGCTTATAAACTGTATTAATGGCCATTTGTGTAAAGCATTTGTCAAAGCAGGCCTCAGATGAGCAATCGGACCGCATGGATGGATTCAGGATGACGAACGGAGTCTAACGGACTCAAAATCGGCCAAATCCGACATCCGGAGCTCCCACAATGGGCCCAAGAAATCCTGACCGTTGATCTGGAGATCAACGGCCTAGAACGCGCCACGTCGCCCCGCCCCCGCCGCCCGCACACCCCCAAGCCAGCCAAGGACGCATCTCGGCCGTTGATCTTCGATCGAACGGCCGAGATCCGCGCGCTCGCCCGCGGTCGCAGCGACAAAGCGCGGGCGTGGCGCAACGGTTAGCGCGCACGCCCGCGTCGCGGCGACGCGCGTTCGATTCGCGCGGAGCGAAAATCATTTGCGGGCGAAGGGCGCGGCAAAATTGAGCCGCGCGGTCAGAAGCGAGCGGCCAGGATTGCGCCACGCGGCGCGACGACAGCGCCCCACCTCCCACGCGCGCGCGCACGCCGGGCGGAAACGCGCGCGCGCACGCGCGCCCGAAGCGCGATCCTAGCGCAGGCGCGGGAGGATCTCAGCCGTCCGATCATCAATCGGACGGCTCTCGTTCGACAGCCACGGATCGCGCCTGAAGAGAGAGAGGGGCGGGCGGCTGACCGGCGGCAGAAGGCCTTCACCGACGTATATGGAAGCGGTTTTAGCGACGTTCTGGATGTCGCTAAAGCACATTCTTCTTTTAGGAAGCCCTTAACTCTATTTAAACCCCCTTCTACCACCATTCAAGGCATCCTCTCCCACTTGCAACTACTCCACTCCTCTCCTAGCTAGTCTTAGGCACTCTTGTAATCGTCGGAGACGACGAGCCGCCGACGGAGCCTCCTCCACCGCCGTGGCTGCCTCGTCGCTCTCCACTCTCTCTCTACCTCTCTCTCTCTCTTTTAAGCTTTCATTTACTTTTGTTGAAGCATGTATTTAATATTGTAAACCATGAACTATGAATGCATGTTTAATGAAATTATTTTTCATTTAGTTGCCTTTTTAATTTCTGTTTAAAGTGCATGATCAAAACCAAGAGCTTTCTAACCCTAAACTCTCTCTATCTCTCGCTTTTCAAAACCGTTTCTTTCGCAAGCAAAACTCCGCCTTTTTCGTGACAACAAGTGGTAAACAAAATCATTTCCACGCCTCCCTGAGATCGACACTCGGACTCACCTCCGTTTACTTCTTTTAAAACCGACGTATCAAGTGCAACTATAACGACACCTCTTAACACACACGCACGAAGGCACGTCAAGAGCCTTGATCACTTAAGTTGTCTGGTGCTTGATTCTATCATCTGAATTCTGAAACCTTAAGGAATTAAGGCTTTGAATTAATTTGGCCACTTATCTGACGTGGCATATCTGATTGATAACATTGTTCATACATTTGAGTATATTGAGTAGTTGATATATATGCTTAATTAAGACTTATAATTGATGATTCAAATCACCATTATTTTATCTTGATCTCTTTTTATCATTGTGATCTATTGAAATACTCATGCTTATAATTGAAAATCAATTTGAGTAGATATTATTCATTGAATATCTCTTTTGTGCTTTGATTATGGTGCTCATTTATATGCAATTAAAGATTAGTGCGTGAATTCCATATTTGCTCCTTGTGTTCGACCTTAGACTTCAATTTAGATTTCAAGTAATAAATTTTATCTGTTGATTGAGCTATTTAGGAGTGTGCTACAATGACGAAACATTGAACTCCTGTCTGGTTCGGTTCAACATTTTAGCACCGTTGCTAGGGAGCAACTCGCAATTAACAGCTATTTTTGTTTTACTTGTTTCTATTTGAGCACTAACTTGCCCTATTTGTTTTCTTATGATTTTGCGAGGTACATCACGAGGCGATCTTCTGTGCAAATCAGCCACTCCCGAGGCAGGTAATCTCTTTTCTTCCCTAATCAATCTCTTAATCTTGGGAAGATAAAAAAGGAAACATATCAATTAGGAACCATATGCTTTATTTTCATAGTAATCATCACTTAAAGGAAAGTTCCTGATTTGCAAATGAAAAATTCATATCTGATTGAAGTTAAGACAATTTTTTATTAGAGATCCCTACCCTATTTCCTGTACCTATTAGGGATTACGCTTAATTTATAATCACCTTGGACCACACACTTCTTGTTTGAAGTCCAAGGTGAACATTTTTAAGATCAAATTGGACTTGAAATAGAGCCAATTAGGGTTTCAACATTAGGATTTGAAATGCTAGTTCACACTTGCTTGAATTAAAGAAAATTGACCCTCCCGCATTTGTGTGCCACCCAAACCCTTGCTTGAAAAGAGCTAATCACTTAAACCCTAAAATCAGTCTCTAATTTCACTTGAACCCTAAAAATTATGAACCTAATAACCTGAGAGTCAATTCAAGATGATTTCTAGGTCTTGACCTAGATTTCATTCTTCATCATTTAGGACAGGTCAAGTGAAGTTGGTCTACTTTGTGGGCCAATCAACCTCCAAATTAGGTCACAAATCAAATCAATTTATAAATCAAGTGAAATCCAAGGCACAAATTAGGCTAAAATTGGTATACTTAAGGTCTCAATTCATACATTCCGATCTACTTGGAACCTTAATGACAAGGAAGGTCGGGTGGGGGAAACCCTGTAACCCGTGGGGACGCTCTACCATGTAGGGGTCTTTGTGGGGCTCTCCCTTCCTAGCTGCCTAGGTAATTCTTGAGTGTGTGGATATCTAATTCAGAGGTATCATCCGCCTCGAAATAGCCTTATTCATCCAAAAATCTTTGGGTACCTTGATTGGGTCCAGTTCATATCCAATCCCTCACCCCTTCTCTAGAGCACATACACAGGAAGATCATTAGGATTTTAACCTAAGAGGCCTCATTAGATCTTCTACAGGATTTCTGATCTGATCTGATTACTTCAAACTGAACTTGAATTTGATTCTACATCCTGATCCACCACCTAATTTGAAAATGCAACCTGGTAGTTTAGGAAGACCAATTAGGAAATCCCGAAGGTCCATGAAAGATAGAATGATTGAGGATGCCCTTAAATATTATGAAGAACAAAAGAGAACATCAAATCCAATTAGCGGGATTTCAGTTAATGTTCTAGAAACAACAACCCACATTATGAACCGTGTTCAGATGATGTTGACTCAAATTACACATGGTTCAACCCGGGATGATCCCTTATAAAGAATATAAAGGAATTACATGGAAATGAATATCTACAATGTGTGTCAGACCCACAACTTTGGGGGATGTACCAAGGTCCCATAGAGAAACATGGGTACATGATAAACACATTACAGAAAACCATTGATCAAAGATATGTAAATCCCTACTTGGAGGGGGTGAGATCAGCGTGACGTAAAAATGCTGAATTAAAATATAACAATCTCACAGAATAGACAATCACACAAAGTACACAATGATTTTTAGGTGGAAACCCAAACCGGGTGAAAACCACCACCTAACCCTCTCGAGTTAGGATTTTCCGATCAACCAAGTTGATCAAATCCACTAACGTATTACTTAAGAGAGGGTAGTACAACCTCAATTACAACTATGCTACTTTATACGAGGGTAGCGTACCTCAAACCCCTTCTCTTCACGAGAAGGATTTTGTCTCACGAAGGAGACTGGAATTCGCAAAGCGAATACGAAACCAAATAACAAAGTAAATTACAAATAGTCCTACAGAGCCAACAAAGATATTCTAAAACTAAGCTTCTATAGGAGTAAGGATGCTTCCCTTTGGTGGAAGTGCGTCGACGACGCGGATGCGTGAACTAAGCAATGACACAACGATGCTCTCATGAACTACGGCGGGAGAGCGGGTGCACAGCAGAATGAAGCTCTTAGGTGAAGTGAGTGCTTGTAGAGCTAGAGCTTCTTCTATAGATCAATTTGACACAAGGATGTGGAAATGCTTGTACTTGGTGTATGTTTGAGTGGCAAAGGTTCTCCTCTCTTTATAGAGGCTCTAGGAAGGCTTTGGAAGGCTTTGGAAGGCTTCCATAGCCGTTGGGTGCAAGCTCCAAGAAAATCAGGTCGAAATCAGGGTTAATCATTACACTGACAAGGTTGTCAGACATCTGATCTTGGCATCGGACATCTGGAAAACCAGTTTAAGATGTTTGGGAACAAAGTCAAACGTGTGCTTTTAGGCGGGTTTCCTTCTTGACTTAAATCAGATCTAAACAGGATTCTAGCGAAATGTCATTAGACAACATACAGGACGTTTGGAATGATGTTTGGACGTCTGGAAACCTACTTTTCTGCAGAAATGGATTCCCAAGGGAGTGCAACGGCTATAAAATCTTTGAGAAGAGATTTTGGATCAGCCGAGGCAAAACGGTCATGTATCAGACGTCTGGGGTCCTCTACGGACGTTTGATATGAGGCTAACGGTCATTTCCTTCTGTGTTTACTAAGGCAGCCAACGGTCCACTAATTGGACATTTGGCAAAATCATTAGACATCTTCTAAGACGTCTAGACTAAGGTATGGACATCTAATTTGATCAGACAGAACTAAGTCCAGCCTAAATATAATTGGACATCTGAGTCAACAATCAGACGTCTTAAAAGTATTTATCTGACGTCTGATTTTCAGATTAGACGTCTGAAAAGACTGTTTGATCCCTAGTTTTGTTTTCTAAGTTCTTTACATAAAACCTAAGTATCCTAGGGTTGTACAAGTGTTCTTAGGACTACTGTTAGGGTCCTTTGAGGCTCTTTAACATGATATTCTAAGAAACAAAAAGAGCAAGGAAATAAAGACAAAAGTACATAGTAGTATAAGGAAAGGAAATCTATCATATTCTTCATCTCCTTCCTTCTTCAGGCTATTGCTCCTTGCGAAGCTCCTATGTTCTCTGTCAAGCTCCTCCAATCCGCCATGGATGCGAGCTCAAACTCTGCCTAACCACATCTCCATTTGTAATTGACCTGAAATCTATGACTTCAAGTACAAATGTTAAATGACACGTGTTTTGTTATCATCAAAATAAATGATCACGGCACTCTAGCACCAACAATCTCCCCCTTTTTTATGATGACAAAATCATAAATAATAATGCAAAAAATCCTTCCCCTTTCTGACATTATTAAAAAGGCTTAATTGATTTTAAATTTCTTATAACTTCCCCTTAAAACATGCTCTTCTATGAGTAAGTTGAATTTCTTTTAACAAGAATAATGTCCTCCCCCTTTTTGTAACAACAAGATAGCTATATTTTTTCTCCCCCTTACTAAAGGAAATATATCTAACTTACATCTCCCTCTTAATAATTGACAATTAGCTCATAATTTAAACTCCCCCTATCTATATGTTAATGATAAAAAGATAGGGTAAAGGGTTTTACCTCACCTACCATGGCCAATAAAATGGCCCAAATGGAGGTGGTGGATGCCACATTAGATGGAGCTCCCATCCGTAGCTTGGAGGCCCGGGCATCAGGACTGGTCTCCAGTCTAGCGGTCGACATACGGTGGGTCCATCGTTTGTTCGTCATCTCGTCGGTCTTCTTGTCCTTCTCCTTGGTCTACTCTTTGGTCCTCCCAACTTGAGTTGACCAGCCTTGAGCTTGTAGGTCCAGTCCTTTGTGTTGTAATCACCCTTGAAGCCTACAAAACAAGATTCCAAATCTTTCTTCGGTATCCAAGTGAGCTTGGATCCATATCTATTAGCGGGTCTCCTTGTCGGAGATCCTTTCTCAACCTTAGGGCTATATAAGTTATCTATCTTATTTATCAAATTATTTGATTTTTCCCTAAGACAAGCAATTTCTTTTTCTATAGTATTCATCTTAGTCTTTAAATCAAAAATTTCTAGCTTTAGACAAGCTTTTTCCTTAATCAATTAGTATTTTCATTGATCAAGTCATCATTTTTAGGAGTAGTTTCTAGATCCTTAAGTTCTTTTTCTAATCTTTCATTTTCATTTTTAAGAAAACTAAGGTTCTTTTTAATATTTTTATTGTCTACCTTAAGTGATTTACTAACTTCAAAAAGCTCATTAAAAGCATTTTGTAAATCAGAATTTACCGCGTTGTCGGAGTCACTTCTGCTTTCACTGCCGCTATCACTTCCTTTGGCCATGAAACCAAAGCAAGCAGTTTCTTCCTCGGGGTTCAGCTCTTCTTCTTCCTCTGAGCTTGAGTCATCCCAAGTTTCTTGGAGCGCATTCTTCTTAGGCTTCTCCTTCTTCTTCTCCTTCTTGAGAAGAAGGCATTCTAGTCGTAGATGCCCTTTCTCGTTGCAGTGGTAGCAACGTCTCGGGCTTTCCTTCTCCTTTTCTTTCTTTGATTCCCTACAAAACTTGGAAAACTTTTTAAGTAAAATTTTAAAGTCTTCGTCATCGGAATTTACCTCGCTATTTGACGCAGCTCTGAATGCAAGGGTCTTCTTTGGATTTGGGTCCGGTGTGTCCTTTTGATTCAGCTTTGTCTCGTAGGCCATTAGATTGCCTAGGAGATCTTCCATGTTAAGCTCCTCCACCTCATTTGCTTCCTCAATCGCAGTGACCTTCTGCTCCCATTCTGGTCCAAGGGAACGGAGTAGCTTTCCTTGAAGCTCCCCCTTGATGGTCTTCCCTAAAGCTTTCAAATTATTTACTATGAGAGTGAACCTAGTGTTCATCTCACTTAAAGTTTAGTTAGTTTTCATAGAAAATGATTCAAATTCTTGTGAAAGTAAATTAATTTTAGAAGACTTTACCTTAGTCGTACCTTCGTGTGTAACTTTTAAAGTATGCCATACCTCGTATGCAGTGGCGCACTGAGATATATGGTTGAATTCCTCTGGGCTAAGGGTGCAGTATAACGCATTCATAGCTTTCGCATTGGGGGAAAGCTCGCAGGTTTGCTGCTGTGAATAGCCTCTCTTTAGTTTCTCCAGGACTTCGTATGGGGTCTCACAACATTCCCATAACATGAAGTCAGTGGCTTGAAGCCACATCTTCATCCGTAATTTCCCGTAGCTATAGTTGTTTCCGTTGAAGAAAGGCGGTCGGATGGTGGACTACCCCTCAACAATTCTGGTGGCGGTGATGCTTCCCTCCATCGGATCTTCGCCGGTGTGTAACGCTGAAATTGTGAAACCTGCTCTGATACCAATTGTAAATCCCTACTTGGAGGGGGTGAGATCAGCGTGACGTAAAAATGCAGAATTAAAATATAACAGTCTCACAAAATAGACAATTACACAAAGTACACAATGATTTTTAGGTGGAAACCCAAACCGGGTGAAAACCACCACCTAACCCTCTCGAGTTAGGATTTTCCGATCAACTAAGTTGATCAAATCCACTAACGTACTACTTAAGTGAGGATAGTACAACCTCAATTACAACCACGCTATTTTATACGAGGGTAGCGTACCTCAAACCCCTTCTTTTCACGAGAAGGATTTTGTCTCACAAAGGAGACCGGAATTCGCAAAGCGAATACGAAACCAAATAACAAAGTAAATTACAAATAGTCCTACAGAGCCAACAAAGATATTCTAAAACTAAACTTCTATAGGGGTAAGGATGCTTCCCTTTGGTGGAAGTGCGTCGACGATGTGGATGCGTGAACTAAGCAATGGCACAACGACGCTCTCGTGAACTACGGCGGGAGAGCGGGTGCACAGCAAGACGAAGCTCTTAGGTGAAGTGAGTGCTTGTAGAGTTAGAGCTTCTTCTATAGATCAATTTGACACAAGGATGTGAAAATTCTTGTACTTGGTGTATGTTTGATTGGAAAAGGTTCTCCTCTATTTATAGAGGCTCTGGGAAGGCTTTGGAAGGCTTCCATAGCCGTTGGGCGCAAGCTCCAAGAAAATCAGGCCGAATCAGGGTTAATCATTACACTGACAGGGTTGTCAGGCATCTGATTTTGGCACCGGACGTCTATAAAATCAGTTTAAGACGTCTGGGAACAAAGTCAGATGTCTGATTTTAGGCGGGTTTCCTTCCTGACTTAAATCAGATCTAAACAGGGTTCTAGTGAAATGTCATTAGACAACATACAGGACGTCTGGAATGATGTCTGGACGTCTGGAAACCTACTTTTCTGCAGAAATGGATTCCCAAGGGATTGCAACGGCTATAAAATCTCTGAGAAGATATTTTGGGTCAACCGAGGCAAAACAGTCATGTATCAAATGTCTAGGGTCCTCTACGGACATCTAATATGAGGCTAACCATCATTTCCTTCAGTGTTTACTAAGGCAGCCAACGATCCACTAATTGGATGTTTGGCAAAATCATCAGACGTCTTCTAAGACGTCTAGACTAAGGTATGGACGTCTGATTTCATCAGACAGAACTAACTAAGTCTAGCCTAAATATAATCGGACGTCTGAGTCAACAGGTAGACGTCTTAAAAGTATTTATCAGACGTCTGATTTTCAGATTAGATGTCTGAAAAGGTTGTTTGATCCCTAGTTTGGTTTTCTAAGTTCTTTACATAAAACCTAAGTATCCTAGGGTTGTGCAAGTGTTTCTAGGACTACTGTTAGGGTTCTTTGAGGCTCTTTAACATGATATTCTAAGAAACAAAAAGAGCAAAGAAATAAAGAGTAAGAAAACAAAGACAAAAGTACATAGTAGTACAAGGAAAGAAAATCTATCCTATTCTTCATCTCCTTCCTTCTTCAAGCTATCGCTCCTTGAGAAGCTCCTATGTTCTCCGTCAAGCTCCTCCAATTCTCCATGGATGCGAGCTCGAACTCTGTCTAACCACGTCTCCATTTGTAATTGACCTGAAATCTAAGATTTCAAGTACAAATGTTAAATGACATGTGTTTTGTTATCATCAAAATAAATGATCGCAGTGCTCTAGCACCAACAAGATACCCATACATTTTTTCAAGAGATGATGAGACATCTTGGAGTAAGACTGAGAATCACTATGATTTCCCAAATCTTGGGTTCGAGAATCAAGGTTGTTGTGGACCCCCAACACAAATGGAATTAGACAAAAATTATTTACAGAATGACACACCTGATCTTGAAATGGGTTGAGAGGATCCGATTGCTGGTGTTCCCGATTGCGAACCAGACTTAGAAAACCTTGAAGCTCGTCGACCAAGCCCTGAATTGCCAAACACCTGTGATGATGAGATTAAGTCAGAACCTCTTGAGAATGTAAATTCTGCTCCTTATTCTGATAAGGTGACTCTTGAGAGTGACTCTAACATCCCAATAGAGCCCAGCCTAGATTCTAGTGATCCAATCCTTGCATTGAACCTAGAATCTAGATTCGAGCATATGTGGGATAATTATGAGGCCCAATGTAATGAGAACCAGATTTTGGATCTAGATTATGATTGTGGGCTTATATTTGATGATTACACCTCTCCAACCTCCTCAAAGACACAAATTGATTTTTTGAAAGTCATGCCAATCTATGATACAGAAATCGAGGGGCTGGAAGAACTGGGACTCGATTGGGTCTATCCTAGGAAACAAGAACCTGAGCCCATGCCTAATAAGGACACCTTTTTGAGCTCAGAAATTGAAATTAGGCTAGACCTAAGTCAGGTTGCTGATTCTACACATCTTGATTCATTCTATGGTGGAACTTCTGATCTGGAATCAAGTTCAGAACATGATTCTCGTACATTCTCCGATGATTTTGAATCTTACTCTGATTTTGGAGAACCTTTGTTTCCTGATAACTACGAGCCAGTTTATGACCTCAGTATCCATGATCCATTCTTTGATTATGATGCTAAGGTCAATGATTTGGACCTTAAAGAAGCCACACCTTTTGACCTGCATATAGAGCCTTCTCAAATTCGATCCCAACCTCGACCTCCCACCTGAATCAACTTCTACTCTGATTCACCTCTCTCTGATTCGGTTGCATACGATTCACCTCCATCTTTCAATCGGGTTTCGAACAACGATCAAACTACTAATCACGTCCCATCCTTTTCTGATCACTCTTGTAGGGTTCCTACACCCTCCACAGATCCATTTTCTTTTGAGGATCCCTACTCTGACCAGGCTGATCGACTCAGCCACACCTTAGATTCACACTACCATATCTTTTTGAGCAACAAAGTATCTGGTGGGCTCCATATCTAATGATTCACTTCTATCAACCCACTAGATTGATTGGGCTTGGGCTGCATCATTAACCTGTAGATTTGAACAAGCACCTGGTTGGACCAACCAAGCTTTTGATTAAGGTGCCTGTTCTACAACACTCCTCTGATTTAACCACCCCTTCTCCTTGATTTAGCGCTTAATGGGAGGCAACCCATCATTCCAAAAAATTGAGACCCTTCTGATCATCATTTTTTAGCTACACTCCTACTGCACTTAGAGTTCAGAGCTAGAACAACTGGCTCCACCTTTGATACTTGTATTAAAGATTGAAATCATCCGCAACAGTCATCTCGACCCATTCACCCACCCTTTGAACCTATTCTAACCCATGAACCAAGATGATTTCATACCCTCCGATTTACAATGAGGACATTGTAAAACTTAGGCATGGGGAGGTGTTAAAGTGCAAACATATCGAAACTCAAATTCTCTGAAAGGTTCTCACAAAAAATACATATTCAGAAAAAAAACCAAAAAACTAAAAAAAAATTGAAAAAGAACAAAAAAATAGAAAGGGGAGGAAAATTTTGAGAATTCATTGCATATCATTCGTGAGGAGGAAAAGAGGAAAAAAATTCAAAATGTCAAAAAGGAGCAAACATTCAAGAACAAAATTGAGAGTCATTAGCACTTGATTTTGAAAGTTACTAAGTTCTAGACCTAATAAAAAAGAAAGGAAAAATTAAGTCCTGAAAAAAATAAAGAGATAAAGAGATTAGTATGAGTGCTGATCTTAGGCCTCTTGGGCTTGTTTTAGGGATTAAACATTTACGTATCCATTAAGATCCAGATTAATCCTCAAGAGGTTGAGGAAAGTGCGAGGCTGATGTATTAGGTCTAAGACTTAGGGATTATTCAACCCCGTTGCCTGCCCATTGGTTTGCAGGACTTGGTAACCTGAGCACCCGAAATCACACACTTAGTCTGGTTCAGTGAGCTTAACAAAGAAAAAATCTACCAAAGGTGTTCTGTTATGAAAATTCATCTCGAAGATCTAGCTTAGAAGCGGCTCGACGACAAAATTTATGGACGACATGTGGAAAATTCCCCTAGAAGATGCATAATAAGACATTGTCTCCTCGGTGCTTGTTTCCTAGGATATCTAAATAACCTACTGCGTGAATGTAAGCACCTTTTGCTAGTTCAGGTGTCATGGGAGGGATTATCCCGAAATGTCGATTGCTAGGGCCCAAATTTAGCTACAAAGCGCCATGGGCGACACTATCTCGAAGTGTCGAAGGCCAGGATTTTGGGGGTTTCCATGGACGATGCTATCCCAAAGCATCGAAAGCTAGGGACCCTTCGAGGATTGATGATAGGGACAAGGAATCTGATACAGATCGTGTTTAGGGCCAATTTGAGGCTGAATCTAGGGAAATCTAAAAGGACAAGAGAGAGAAAACTCTCCAAATGAAAAATCTACTTCTATCCCTCTCTCTTACAAAAATTGCATTGGCAAACTGAACCTGGACCTGTTATGTTTACGCACAGGTGCTTTACCCGCTGGGTTTAACGAACCTCTGGATAGTTTTTTCAGGCCTTAAAAACCTTCACGTCAGATTGAAATTGAAGTTGGTCAGGTCTGGATCTTGATTGATACTTGAGTACCTCTAGGTCTACTATTAGTATTCTGACCTAGTTTCTAAAAATTAATAAGAATCAGGACTCAAAACATCAATCCATGGTCTAGAACTCAAGTTCTTTTCATAAGAGTTTGCTAAGGGACTAGCAAAAGTTAGGCATAAGGGTATGATGATAACGTCACCATCAGCCATAAATAGCTTTAATTAATCAGAATCAAAAGATAAATGCTCCTACATAACCACCGGAGAGTCGTAATTCATTGCATATTCTTTCTAAGAGAAATACATTAAATCAGGGGTAAATCTACAGTTTTAACATCATATCATAAATGTAGAGTAAGCATGGGTTTTCCCAAGGGTTAATTAAAGATCAAATGAGCATTAATGACTAACAAGAGGATCTATGCAGACAAAAACGGGTTTTCGCACATTTTAAGAATTAATGGGCATCTGAAACTCTAATTTTAGACCTGCTTAATTAAATGAGGTTATGGTCAGGATAAAATTCACTTAAACCTTATAAAAATTATATAAAAATATTCTATAAGGTTTGGTATCCTTGATTTGACCATCTGAACTCATTTTGACCTAAAACAGAGTCTCAAATAGGAAGTTACCCTAATTTGGGTTTCTACGTAAATTACCCATTCAAACTTGGTCAAAACCAAAATCGGACTTCACCATCAGATTCCTTGGGTTCAAATTATGTTTTTACCAAAATTTGGGCCCAATTAAAGATCATCTTAACCTAGTTTGCATTTTGGTCCAATCTGAGTCTTTTTCCCCCAAATAACTCCTCAGCTTTCGAAATCTATTACAAGGACCCCCCTACTTCATTGTCTTCTTCACCAATAGGTCCCTGCAGCCAATGGAGGTCAATCGACCTCCAGGCTGGCGTTGATCAACCTAAATCCTACTCAAATGGCAATCAAATCCCACCAAACTTAGTGGGAGATGTTCACACAAATGGATCATCTGGGATCAATTTGGAGTTTCAAATCCCCATAGATTGCTCGTGTCAATGCACGGGAATCTTGGGTCCTATTTCTTCAATCCCAAGCCATGGAAGTCCTTCGTTCCTTATCAAGAGCTCTCCCTGAAGCTATATAAAGAGCTGGCATGCACAACATTACATCCTTAGCTTGATTTGGAGGTCGAAATCCCCTTCTCTTCTCCCCAACCTTTGTATCCACCAACTCCGGAGACCCTCTTCGACTACCTTTGTCGCTTGCCATCATAGACAATAGCCGGCGGGAACTTCCTCTCATTCCTCCGCGCGTCGCAATACCAGCGAATGTCCTCTATCTCCCCTTGTCATCACAACTTCTCCCATTGGAGGCTTCACCTTCTCCAGTGCTAGCCATACCATAACCAGTGCCTTCCTCCCCTTTCAACCATTAGTTTAGGATTAGTTAGGTTCCTTCCTCCCTTTACTCTCTTTTCCTCTATCTAAACCCTCAATTCGACCACCGACACCACCACACACCGCCATCTTCTCCATCTCCAGTCGCACCTCCGGTGAGGCTTCCCCAAGACCCCACCACACCACATGCCTTGCCAACACCCTCGTAAGCTCTGCCATACCTCCCCGCACAAAATCCCCATCCTTATTCGTTATTCCACCTACCCAAACGCTCCACCGAACAACCCACCTTCTCACCTTCATCTTCGTCACCGTCCACCTTCCACACACACTCTCACACCACACAAACACCACCACCACATTTGCTGACACTTGGTGAAGCTCCTCAGGTTATTTAATGTGGCCGTAAGGCCGTACCTTACATTTCAGGTCCTCGCCATGTCCTCTGCCGCCACCATCATCTCTGATGACAACCACAATCCTCCAATCATGTTCTTCATCAAATTCATCTCTAGGTTTTGAGCAACTCCTCCAGTCACCACTCCAGACCCTCAATTGAAGACCACATCCGGAGCAACACCTCCTATTCAATGAAGCTTCATCTACTGCTGCTATGCGAAGGAGGGGGACTAAGGTAGTCCCACCTTGTGCAGTGAAAGGCGTGTGATAGTGCATAAATGTTTTTTGTGCATAGGCTCTATCGCCCAATACACAAGGGTCAGGTCCCTATTACTCACACACTCCCTTAACCCGCCTATACACTCCTCACCTATGACCCATGCATGCAGGCCTAGACACTGTGCGTGATCCGATAACCCGAGTATGGATCCGGTTATGTTGGGTTTCCGAGAGAGAAGAAGCAGAGGAATTTGTGAGAGAGTGGGGGAGGGTTTTGCTCCTTTGTGTATGCGGCTAACACTTAGTCACTGAAGGGATTTGGATCCCTTGTGCTGAGAAGAGAATCTCTAAAGAAGCAGAGGCTTAGAAGAGAAGAGAAGGAAGGTCTAAGAAAGAGAAGGCTCATGAAAGAAGAAACAAAAAAAAGGCTTTGAGAGCGTTGATCACTTAAGATGTCTGGTGCTTGATTTTGTCGTCTGAATTCTGAAACCTTGAGGAATTAAGACTCTGAATTAATTTGGCCACTTGTTTAAGTGGCATATCTGATTGATAACACTGTTCATATGTTTGAATATATTGAGTAGTTGATATATAGACTTAATTAAGACTTATAATTGGTGATTCAAATCACCATTATTTTGTCTTGACCTCTTTTATAATTGTGATCTATTGAAATACTCATGCTTATAATTGAATATCAATTTGAGTAGATATTATTCATTGAATATCTCTTTTTTGCTTCGATTATGGTGCTCATTTATATGCAATTAAAGATTAGCGTGTAATTCCATATTTGCTCCTTGTGTTCGACATCAGACTTCAATTTAAATTTTGAATAATAAGTTTTATCTATTAATTGAGCTATTTAGGAGTGTGCTACAACGATGAAACATTAAACTCCCATCTGGTTCGGTTCAACAATAGCTAAGGAAGCTTAGCTCAACTAAGTTGAGCTAAGTGGAGTGATTATGTAGCAATCATAGATCTTAATTAACCTAAATTAGGCTAGGACTCAGCATAAGTTAGGGAAATTCATGCATGCGTAAGCATTATCTGCATCTTTACTGCTTTCCTTTAGCTATGCATAAAATAATGTTATAATGTGCTAATTAAGTGCGTTATGTCAAATTACAGGTAATAAGCTGAATCTGGAGCTGGATCTGAAGTGGGATTTGAAGCTGGATCAGGAATAATGGGTGTTGCAGCAAAGCTGGAGTAGAAGACTTAGATTAGATGTAGTAAATAATAATGTAAGGGAGTTAAGGTATGCTACTCTATTAAGTAGGAATAAAGCAGTAAATTGTGAAGAACCTAGGTCCATCCTAGCCCTAGGATAGGCTAGAGACTTCCCCAAGCATTAGCCACCCCTAGATTAGGTCACCGCACTCTAGAAAACCTTAAAACCCTAATTCCAACCGTTATCTGGACGTCCAGATGAATTATAGGACATCCATAACCCTTAGCCAACTCCTGCACACCCTAAACCCACTTCTGCAGTGTTATTAGACATCCAGACACTTGGTCAGATGTCTAATTTCTGCAGAATACCCAAGACAGAACCTTGAATTCTTCCTAACTCTGATTGGATGTCCAGACAACAAGTCTGGACGTCTAATTTTTGAGTATAAGACGTCTGATCCTATTTTTGGACGTCTGGAACTGTTCTCCGATTCCTGTTTTGAGATTCAAGCCTTGATCTTGGATCTCTAGCTCCCTAAACCCCATTCCAATCTCATAAGAACCTAAATTAAGGTACCCTAACCCTAGTACACCACCTCTAGACCTCCCTAGGGACATAATTAGGTCCTCACAAAACCTAATTGACTTAGATCATAGTCAATTACCCTTACCTAAGTCAATTATACTCATAGAGTCCAATTGAGCTCAGATCTCAACCTACACAAGTCCAATTGGACTTAGTGAGAGTCCAATTGACCTAAGCCCAACCTAAGTGAGTTATTTCACTCTCAATTAGGTTCACACTCATTCAATTAAACTTGTGTTAAGTTTAATTGCAATTCCTCCTTAGCAATTCGGGTTTGCAACCCTAATTTAAGGCCTACACCTACCTAAACCCCTTAAGACCTAACCTAGAACACTTAGCCACATAGGGCACAGCCACACACTCACACACACACACCCATTCATGCACACACACCCATATAGAGTTCTCTAGAACTCTATTAAAAGTGGCGCCACTCTTGGTTGCCAAATTTAGCAACCAAGAGTCATTCAATTCTTAGATCCACTTTTTATGGATCTAAGAACTACTCTCTCTCACCATGGCCGGTCACTCATGGGACTCTCTCTAGAGAGTTCCACACTTCTCTAGAGAGACTCCCTTAGGTCTATAAAAAGACCTAAGGGGTGGCCATTTACACCCATCCCATTCTTGGCATTCATTTCATTTAGGTTAGCTACATCACCTCCACTCCACCTCCTTGAGTTGTGCACCATGGAAGCCACCATCTCCATGCCAGGATGCTGGATCATCTCTCCAACCTCTCTTCAAGGGCCGGCCTAAGCACCATTGGCCGCCCCTCCTTCTCCTCTCAGCCACTCAAAGGCCATTGGTGCCTACCTCCGAATGCCCTTCTTTTCTGCTAGATTAGTAGCTAGTTCCTCATATTTACTGCTTTCATTTACTGCTTAGTAGTGTAGCTCTTATCCTCCCCCAATGATGCTTGCAAAATCCCCCCATAGATTCCTGTATGCGATCATTTTCTGTTGGCTAGATTTGTGTTTTACAAGCTTTCCTTTACAAGCTTTCCTCTAAATTCCATGTTGCAAACATCCTCTAAATGAATGAATAAAAGATATATTTTTTTATACATATCTCTATGTTTGAAATCACCATCAGCTTATTGGTTGCCATCTATTTTGTGTGATTCAAGTTGCTTACTTTTCATTTATATATATATTGCAACAAGCATGTCGGTTCCGGAAAATATAGAAGATTTAACTATAAATGCATTTTTCGTAAATAGCCACCACATCACTAGAATTGTGTGCACCGAAAGTCATACTTTCATCTTCATTATCTATCTAACACACGCACACGTAATCAGAATTCACAATAGAAGTGGCAAAACTCTAATACGAAGTTTGGAAACCGACGTGCGATTTGAAACAAGTAGAGCGGTAAAAGATCGATTTCAGATTTGAATAAATGCCTCCTAGAGACGAACGACTGGGACTCAAGTCTCATTATTTTTACAAAATATTTTTTTTTTTTGACGAACGTTTTTGCGCGACTATACTACGATTTCTGACGACTTTAAAATGCGTGAAAATGGATTCTGTCAAATGGCGTCGTTGCCGGGGAGGCAACGTCATTTTTCTTAATTTCAATTTTTTAAACTATCATTGACAAATCTTCCTCTACTTGTTTTTGGATGTGCAGGACAACACAAAAAAAAATGAGATCTACGCACACATCGAGCGCGGAAAAAAAAAAATCAAATGCACATCTCCTCTTAGTCTAGGTTTTCTTTTGAACCCTAGGATTAGATTTGCTTCCAGCAATTTCTTTTGAAAAAAAAATCTTATTCATTTTTGTGAAAAAGAAAAAAAACTCAACAAAAAAGAAAAAGTCAAAAAATCTAGATTAGGTTTCTTTTTGAATCCTAGGTTAGTTTGAAAAAGAAAAAAAATATATATATATATATTTTTCGAAAATCCTTTGGAAAAAAAATCCTTTTTGAAAAAACAACTTGCAAAAGTTTTTGAAAAAAAAACATTTTGGTGGAGATCTTGAATTTCAAACTCAAACACTTTTCAAAGGCTTCTCCACCATTCTCTGATTTTCGGCTAGATTTCAAAATCTGTTTTAAAAATTTGATTGCCGAAAAACTAGTGAACAAAAAAATCTGAAATTCGGGCTAGACTTTCATTTTCAAATCATATTTCAAACGGCACCATTCTTTTAAAAAATTCCAAGAATAAAATTTTTAAAAATTCGTGAAGTGAGACCCAGATTTAAGATTTTTTCAAAATTCAAAAAGTAATTTCAAGCAATCCACAAATCTGTTTTGACTAAAAATGGTAGGGTTTGAAAGCTGATCTCATTGGCTTTATTTTTCATATTTTTCCTGAATTTTTGAAAGTCATGTGATACTGTCTCAAAGCAAAAAATTGACCAGGGGTCAAAATTCCAGATCTGACCCCCTGACATTCAAAAACCTCTAAAAACTTAGTTGAAACAGTAAAAATTACAAAAAAATATTCTTTGAAAAGATAATTGAAAAAGGAATCTACTCGCTAAATTTCAAGTTAATTGGATTCCAAATTTTGTTAGAGAACTAATTGTATTTCTTGTGATCTGCTGAAGAAAAAAAAACAAAAGAACAAAACCCTAAAATTGCAGGAACCCTAGGTTACACCTTTAGGGTTTCAATTTAGAGGCCACATTTGGGCTAACCTAGGCTTAGTTAAGTCTATTACTTAGTCGGTGAGCTTGGTCACCTTGTGGGCCACTCACCAAAAACCCCAACCAAAGAAAAATGGGCTAAAAATCAAGTCTAAAACATGAAATAAACCCGAATTCGTTGTCGTACTATTGGGTGCTTTCAACCTTTTGGTTGTGTTAGCAGAGAGGCGAGATTCACTTTCAGTCGGTTGTACGATAAATTTTCTTCAGAAATTAGAACTTAAAATAAAAAATCCGGTCATCTGATTCATAAGGACCATCTATTGACAGGGCCTTAGCCTTATCTGGTTTAGCTACACCAACCCAGGGGTTGGGTGGTGTATGCAAGGAAGGAGGTCACTTAGACCTCAATTGGTTGGACCTTGGGAGCCACTCCCAAGGAGGCGGGTCACCTCGCCAGGACCTACTTCTCCCCCCTCTTCTTCTACTCCCGTAGCCACAATGGCTAATCTTGGACCTGGACCTAGACCGGGTCAGGATATTGATAATCTAGACCCGATGGCTCGTCTGGAAGCCCGGGTGGTTGAATCTGAGGAGCGGCATCGGCAGAGCATGGACCGCATTTTGACAGCTCTTGACAGAATGCAGCATCCACCGCGAGGAGAACTGTGGGATTTCTATGATCCAGCCGCACCAATCGTTGCACCCTTAGTCAGGATTCCTGCAAGTGGAGACACGTTTGGGCTCAAGCCCAATGTGATCGGGTTGATCAGCACTCACTTCTATGGAAACTCAAGCAAAGATCCGTTCCAGCACCAAGAGGACTTGAGTCGACTCGCAGAAACGGTTCGACCCAAGAACATTGATCTTAGGATTGTTCTAATGAAGATTTTCCCATTTTCTCTGAGGGACAAAGCTTCATACTCGTTCAAGACCATTGGGAAGCCAATTGGAACCTAGCCGAAATTACAACGTGAATTCCTACAAAAGTTCTTCCCAATCGGTCGAACAAACGCGATGAGGTGCACAATCACGACTTTCTCCCAAGGAGCTGGGGAGAAGTTGCATGAAGCCTGGGACTGATTTCACGACCTTCTCTGGAAATTCCTGCACTATGATATACCTAGATGGCACCTAGCTCAAATCTTTTACCATGGGCTGGATGACACACATTAGTATCTGGCTGATGCATCTAGTGGTGGGAATTTCCTCGTGAAAGACAAGAACAGTGCATTTGAGTTGTTCGAATCTTTGGCAAAGAACTCGATGAATGCCGCATCCATGAACCAGTTCCAGCGGCTTGGTCAGTAAGGGGTTGGTGTCCATGAGGCTCACACCGAGTCTATTCAAGCCGGCATGGATATCATCGTCAAGCAGCTGGATAGAATAAACCTGATTGAGAAAAAGATTGACCAGATTAGTTAGGGTCAATCTGACATGAACTCTGCCGCTTCAAGACCCTCCTATAAACCCCGAGCCCCTCCTTCTCGAGTCAATCTACTCACTCAGGATGCATCTTCTCCTTATTTACGAGATCCTGCATATCAAGATCCCGTAAACAATCCAGATCTGGCACCTTACGACCAGGGTTACGCACCACCTGCAAATTATAACACGTATCCCCTCAATGGATATACATCTCAGACGTCTTCGGCCTACGAGGACGTCAGTGCTATCCAAGGATACGGGCATAGTAACCCATATTGAGAGACGTATAACCCTAGTTGGAGCCAGCATCTGAACTTCTTTTGGTCTGGTAATCCACAGAGACCACATCAAGATCCACACTACCAGACCAGGAAATACGGGAATGTGCAAAACACTTACCCTAGGCAGCAGCCATTCCCGCATCAGCAGAAACCCCATCCTTTATACCAGCCACTGCACCAAGCTGCCAGTCACCCTCCAAAGCGAGCTGACCCTTTGGAGGCACTGAAAGAGGAGCTACAAGAATCGACGAGGAAATCTACACAAGATAGCTTGCAGATAATGAAGGCGATGGCTGACCAGGTACAGACTGTACAGAACACTCAAAACCAGCTGTTACAGGAGCACAGGACTCAGGGAGCCTTGCCCTCTCAACCCGTCTCGAACCCTCGGTATGTGCAGAACCAAGGTGCCCTGCCTAGGTTTCAGGCACCACAGGGACAGGCACATGCCATATTACAGGCACCTCCTTCACCACCTGGTTATGCTCAAGGCCAGTCGCCTTTGATGCAGAACCCCGCACACTCTGCCTCTTTCGCTCCCCCACCACCTCATGGACATCAAGCCGATGCAAATGCTATCGCTTTGAGGAGAGGAAGGAAGGCATTCGACCCACCACATAGGCAGGCGGGTCCTAATTTTTCTCACCCTTCGCCGCAGGCAAATTCGACTCCTTCATCTTAGGAGCCACCTACGGTAGATAAGGGTAGGAAGCCACTTGATCCTGAGATTCCCGTCCCTTTTCCTGAGTCTCTGACACGGAATGTAGTACGGAAAAAGGACACGCGGAATTTTGAGGACTTGAAATCAATGTTCAAGGAAGTACATATTCAGGTCCCCCTCCTCGAGGCAATCGATCACATCCTTGCTGTCGCTAGGTTCTTTAAGGACTATTGTACCTCGAAGTGACAGTCGAGAATTGGACAACAGGCGGTACTGTCAAAAGTTGCTAGCACCGTGATTCTAGCCAACTTGCGACTGAAAAAGAAAGACCCTGGCACCCCACTTATATCCTGCTTCTTGCAGGATTCTCCATTTGATTGGGCCCTTCTAGATCTAGGTTCGTCCATCAACTTAACTCCTACTGCCGTATTTGATCGATTTTGATTTGGGGAGTTAAAGCCCACCTCGTTCACGATTCATCTGGCTGACAGATCAGTAAAAACACCGAGGGGGGTGGTTGAAAACGTGATCATAAAAGTCTGCGGATTCTGCTTTCCCACAGACTTTTTCATTCTCGATATGAAAGTTCCTCCTAATCTCCGAGATGCACCAATTATTTTGGATCGCCCATTTCTAGCAACAACTTGAGCGAGCATTGATTGTGCATCCGGGTGTATGGAGATTCCCTAGGTAATGAGCAACTTCGACTTGACATATTCAGGGCATCAAGGAATTTTGACTATGATCGCATAGAGGAGGATGGTGAAGACGAAGACTCGGCATACTGTGGTAACATTGGGCTCCTTTGTGATGACCCAATGTCTTATTCGTCTACACTATCAGGGTTCCTGGACCTCAATCCACACGGAACTGAAACCACTGCACTACACATATCTCCCCGTGGATCTAACTGTTTAGGGTGTGCTCCTGACCACAGCACCCCTGAATCCAGCTATCCTGATCCACACATTACTGAATCGCCCCTGTTGTTGCAGGAAGATGTGACCACAGCTAATGGGTTTCCCGTTAACGCAGTCATGACCGATTATTTCACAGGAAGCAAATCAGCGAGAATTCACGTGTATACGGATCAGCAGATTCCCACCCTTGAGTTTACTCCTCCCACTCCCATTTCTGACTCTGACCCACCCGTGATTGAATTGAAGCCCTTACCTGACTCACTTAAGTATGTGTTCTTGGGCGAAAGTGAGACATATCCAGTCATTATTAGTGCCCACTTAACCCAAGAACAAGAGCATCAATTGATTCTATGCTACAAGACCATAGGGCTGTTATAGGGTGGAGTATTGCTGATCTCCGCGGTATTCGCCCCTTGTATTGCACTCATCACATTTACACGGATGAGGGGGTGAAACCTTCAAGACAACCTCAAAGATGGCTTAACCCGAATATGCTAGAGGTTGTTAAGAAGGAGATCATCAAATGGCTAGACGCAGGTATTGTATACCCAATCTCTGACAGCCAGTGGGTTAGTTCGATCTAGATAGTGCCCAAGAAAGCAAGACTCACCATAATAAAAAATGATAAGGGCGAATCCATCCCGACCCGCACTGCGACATCTTGGTGGGTCTGTATCGACTATAGGAAACTGAACATGGCTACCCAGAAGGATCACTTTCCTTTACCTTTCATTGACTAGATCTTGGAACGGTTAGCCGGACGCAGTTTCTTTTGCTTTTTGGATGGATACTCCGGGTATGATCAAGTAGCAATTAGCCCAGAATATTAAGACAAGAGCACATTCACATGCACCTTTGGAACATTTGCTTTCAAGCGGATGCCCTTTGGCCTGTACAATGCACTAGCAACATTTCAACGTTGTATGATGGCCATCTTCTCTGACATGATTGGGGACTATGTGGAGGTATTCATGGATGACTTCTCCGTCTTCGGAGATGATTTCGCATCTTGTCTTGATAACCTCACCAAGATCCTGAAACAGCGTATTGAGGTAAACTTAGTACTATCCTGGGAGAAAAGCCATTTCATGGTGAGGGATGGCATAGTACTAGGGCATAGGATCTCTAAAAATGGACTCGAGGTCGATCGAGCTAAATCTGAGATTATTTCCCACTTACTGCCACCTAGCTCGATCAAGCAGATCAGATCATTCTTGGGTCACATCGGCTTCTATCGGAGATTTATACGCTATTTCTCAAAAATTGCACGGCCTTTAACAAATCTCCTTGTTGCCAATGCCCCATTTGAATTCGACACCTCGTGTCTCAGCTCCTTCGAGACTTTACGAAGCATTGTCTTTGATTCCCCGATTCTCCAACCACCCGACTGATCGCTCGATTTTGAGATGATGTGCGACGCTTCAGACTTTGTCGTCGGTGCTATTTTAAGCCAGCGTCGGGAAAAACAACCCTTTGTCATATACTATGCTAGCAAGATGCTGAATGAGGCTCAATGCAATTATACTGTCACCAAAAAAGAACTGCTAGCAGTAGTATTCGGGTTGGAGAAATTCAGATCTTACCTATTAGGGTCCAAAGTCATCATTTTCACCAACCACTCCGCCCTCCAACATTTGTTGGCAAAGAAGGATGCCAAACCACAGCTCATCAGATGGATCCTTCTATTGCAGGAATTTGATATTGAAATATGCAACAAAGCCGGAAAGTAGAATGTTGTGGAGGATCACCTATCCAGACTGGACCCAGGCCACATTCCTTATTCCCTGCCTATCCACAAGCAATTTTTGGATGAATCTCTTTTGGTAGTTCACTCTGTAGAGTTCCCTTGGTATGCGAATATCGCGAACTACCTTGCTGCAGGCAAGATTCCCTCAAACCTATCCAAGGACCAAAAACTCAAATTCACTACGGAAGCTAAATTCTACTTCTGGGATGACCCACTGCTCTTTCGCATTGAAGCAGATCAGATTATTCGAAGATGCATCCCAGATTCTGAGATCCCCAATGTGTTATCTTTTTGCCACAATGTTGCTTGCGGTAGTCATTTCTCGGGATGGAAAACCGCTGCAAAAATTTTGCAATCAAGATTTTCCTGGCCAACTATTTTCAGAGATACACACGAATAAGCCCAACACTGCAAACAATGCTAGTCGGTTAGTTCTATGACCAGGAGAGACATGATGCCACTCCAACCCATCATGGTTATAGAAGTGTTCAACGTCTGGGGCATCGATTTTATGGGCCCTTTTCCGAACTCGCATGGCTTCGAGTACATATTACTAGTCGTTGATTATGTCTCGAAGTGGGTCGAGGCCATCCCGGCGAGACGGGCTGATCATAAGACCGTCATTTCTTTCATACGGCAATACATATTTGCAAGATTCGGAATACCCCACGCTCTGATTAGCAACAGGGGAAGCCACTTCATCCATGCCCACTTCAGGTCATTATTAAAGAAATATGGGGTACATCACCGTATAGCCACCTTGTACCACCCACAGACCAATGGGCAGGCTGAAGTGTCTAACCGTCAGATCAAACTGACTCTCCAGAAGACAGTTAGACCAGACAGGAAGGACTGGTCCGATGAATTAGTTGATGCACTCTGGACATATCGGACTGCGTATAAGGCCCCACTCGGAATGTCACCATATCGCATGGTATATGGCAAGGCCTGTCACCTTCCTGTAGAGTTGGAAAACCGCGCCTTTTGGGCAGTGCGAAAATGTAACCTTGACCTCGATGGAGGAGGTCAAGAATAGAAACTCCAACTCAGCAAATTAGAAGAGATCCGACGGGAGGCCTATGAGAACGCATTGATATACAAGGATAAGACCAAGGCCTTTCATGACCACCACATCTGGAGGAAAGCATTCATGCCCAACCAGCAAGTTTGGTTGTTCGATTCACGATTAAAACTATTCGCAGGGAAGCTCAAGTCCAAGTGGACTGGCCCGTATGTTGTAATTCAGCCATATCCTAATGGGGCAGTCTAGATCAGGGACCCAAAATCTGGGCATATATCTACGGTAAATGGCCAGCACCTCAAGCCATTTTTGGCCCAGGAATCTCCTCCACCTGACAAGATCGTTCATCTTATTGAGGATGTGTGATTGAATTCTCACTCAGCTGGAGGCATTAAACTCAGCACATATAGATAACATCTATCCCACATTCCACCATCATATATACATAACCATTTTTATACATAGCATATTTTTCTTTTAAGTATATTTTCTTTTTGCATATTGCATACTGACAAGTTGGCCGGTGATGAATATATAATTTCAGGAGCAATTACAGGTGATTTCTACCCATTCTCTCCCTGCTGTACTTATTTTCTTTTATATTCATGCATGAGGACATGCAAGAACTTAGGCATAGGGGGGCAGATACAACAAAACTGAAAAATTTTTTTTATGCCAACATTTAGGAAAACCTCAAAGCTGCATGTAAAACGTACTTTAGGACCCTAAAGAAAAGAACAACCGGCACCACCTCCAATGCTCGCATTGGAGCTAGAAATCATCCGCAACAGCCATTCTGACTCACCCGCTCACCTCTTGTTCTAAATTTAGGGTCAAGCTGAATGTAACCCGATATGGGAATTTCATGAAGTATAAATATAAGAGGTTACTTGTTTATAGCTTATATACATATTGCATTCATGAATAAGATTATTTTATTAAGAGAATGCATTAGGAATTTTATCCTCTAGTTGATTCTTGTAATCTGGAATCAAGTATAATTTTTCACACACATGTAGAATTTGTAATGGATTCACGGTGAAGGCTGATAAACGTCTTTAGTCTATCAAGAAGAAGCAGTGCTTCCTCTCCTGAACCCCTGGATAGTGTTTTGGGAGTCAGGCAGATTTTCTTCCAAAAATCCACCAAATAGTATGAGATGAGAGTAGAGTATACTGGTGCTCTAAGATTAGTGCAAGGAATCTAGAATCCTAGATAATTAGGTGATGATACTCTGAGATTAGACATAGTTTTCGCTCTCGGTTTCTGCGTATACATTTTGTGTGAATTTTGAGAGCCACCAACTAAGGCAAGTACGCGGAGAGCAAGTTCTCATAAAACTAGGGCTAAGGTGGATGGTTACGACCATTCTTTTCAGAATCCTCGACTAAAGGAGGGTATTGATGTCAAGGTCAGAAATACACCGTCCTATCCATCTCTCCCGATGCCGTAAGTAGGCACTTCCACCAAATAAGACACCCAATGTCTCTTGAGTACCACCAATCCCTAATAATATCTCTTCAATAAAATTCATGAATGTGTTGCTAGATTGTGTTGAGTTAGAAAAATTATATATGAAAAAAAAGAAAAAGAGAATGAGAAAATGAGAAAAATAAAAAATGAGAAAAAATGAAAATAAAAAAAAGAAAAGAGCAGAAAAAGAGTTTGTGAATATTTAATGTTTATTTCATTTGCATTGAGGCAATACCACCAAATAAGTTTGAGATCCACCAAATATGGCCTTAACCTATTTTTCTATGTTTCTGACCACCCGAATACTGGCTGAGGAATTACAACTTAGTGTTAGGGTTATAGGAACTCAACTAAAGTGTTAATGCCAAGTGAGACCACCAAATACAGGTCATCTGTGTAAATCTAATGAGATTGTGAGATCCAAGAAAAAGAAAAAGAGTAAGAGAAAATGAATACAAAGAAATCAAAAGAGAGCATAGTTTTTCTCGTCTTTCTTTGAGTTGAGTTACTTAGTAATCTAGGAATCTAGATTATAAAGTACTAATCTCAATGTAGCACCAGTGAGAGTGAGCCACCAAATAAACACCCGTACCCCTCAGAGATTCTCTACCTAAGCCTAAAGCCAGGGTGGAATTCATAGAATATCTCGAATACCTCGAGGGAAGAAGTCCGCCTATCCAGCTAGAATTTTTACTAATGGTCAAGTACAGGCTTTAGAGGTGTATCAGTTTTTCACTCGAATCCATTGCAAAAGCTACGTAGCTACACTTTCATGATTGTCTGGATTTCTAGAGCATAGGATGAAAACAAAAAGAAGCAAAATCTCTAGGCATACACTTGATAAAATAATCAATCTCTTAGGGACTCTTGCTGTGAATAAGTTAGTCTTGCATTTGCTAGGGACTAACAAGATTTAGGCATGGGGGTATAATTGTGCAGCAATCATAGGTCTTAATTGACCTAAATTAGGCTAGGACTCAGCATAAGTTAGGGAAATTCATGCATGCATAAGCATTATCTGCATCTTTACTGCTTTCCTTTAGCTATGCATAAAACAATGTTATAATGTGCTGATTAAGTACATTATGTCAAATTACAGGTAATAAGCGAGATTTGGAGTTGGATCAGGATTAATGGGTGTTGCAGCAAAGCTGGAGCAGAAGACTTAGATTAGATGTAGTAAATAATAATGTAAGGGAGTTAAGGTATGCTACTCTATTAAGTAGGAATAAAGCAGAAAAATGTGAAGAACTTAGGTCCATCCTAGCCCTAAGATAGCGTAGAGACTTCCCCAAGCCTTAGCCATCCTTAGATTAGGTCACCGCACCCTAGGAAACCTTAAAACCCTAATTCCAACCTTTATCTGGACGTCCAGATGAATTATAGGAAGTCCAGAACCCTTAGCCAACTCCCGCACACCCTAAACCCACTTCTACAGTGTTATTGGACGTCTAGACACTTGGTCAGACGTCCAATTTTTGCAGAATACCCAAGACAAAACCTTGAATTCTTCCCGACTCTGATTGGACGTTCAGACAACAAGTCTGGACTTCTGATTTTTTAGTATAAGACATCTGATCCTATTTTGGACGTCTAGAACTGTTCTCCAATTCCTATTTTGAGATTCAAGCCTTGATCTTGGATCTCTAGCTCCCTAAAACCAATTCCAACCCCATAGGAACCTAAATTAAGGTACCCTAACCCTAGTACACCACCTCTAGACCTCCCCAGGGGCCTAATTAGGTCCTCACTAAACCTAATTGACTTAGATCATAGTCAATTACCCTTACCTAAGTCAATTAGACTCATAAAGTCCAATTGAGCTTAGATCTCAACCCACACAAGTCCAATTGGACTCAGTGAGAGTCCAATTGACCTAAGTCCAACCTAAGTGAGTTATTTCACTCTCAATTAGGTTCACACTCATTCAATTAAACTTGTGTTAAGTTTAATTGCAATTCCTCCTTAGCAATTCGGGTTTGCAACCCTAATTTAAGGCCTACACCTACCTAAACCCCTTAAGACCTAACCTAGACCACTTAGCCACATAGGGCACGGCCACACACTCACACACACACACCCATTCATGCACACACACCCATATAGAGTTCTCTAGAACTCTATTAAAAGTGGCGCCACTCTTGGTTGCCAAATTTAGCAACCAAGAGTCATTCAATTCTTAGATCCACTTTTTATGGATCTAAGAACTACTCTCTCTCACCATGGTCGGCCACTCATGGGACTCTCTCTAGAGAGTTCCACACTTCTCTAGAGAGACTCCCTTTGGTCTATAAAAGACCTAAGGGGTGGCCATTTGCACCCATCCCATTCTTGGCATTCATTCCATTTAGGTTAGCTACATCACCTCCACTCCACCTCCACGAGTTGTGCACCATGGAAGCCACCATCTCCACGCTAGGATGCTAGATCATCTCTCCAACCTCTCTCCAGAGGCCGGCCTAAGTACCATTGGCCACCCCTCCTCCTCTCAGCCACTCAAAGGCCATTGGAGCCCACCTCTGAATGCCCTTCTTTTCTGCTAGATTAGTAGCTAGTTCTTCATATTTACTGCATTCATTTACTGCTTAGTAGTGTAGCTCTTATTCTCCCCCAATGATGCATGCAAAATCCCCCCATAGATTCCTATATGCGATCATTTTATGTTAGCTAGATTTGTGTTTTACAAGCTTTCCTTTATAAGCTTTCCTCTAAATTCTATGTTGAAAACATCCTCTGAATGAATGAATAAAAGACATATTTTTTTATACATATCTCTATGTTTAAAATCACCATGAGCTTATTGGTTGCCATCTATTTTGTGTGATTCAAGTTGCTTGCTTTTCATTTATATATATATTGCAACAAGCATATCGGTTCCGGAAAATATAGAAGATTTAACTATAAATGCATTTTCCATAAACAGCCACCACATCACTAGAATTGTGTGCACCGAAACTCATACTTTCACCTTCGTTATCCATCTAACACACGCGCACGTAATCAGAATTCACAATAGAAGTGGCGAAACTCTAATATGAAGATTGGAAATCGGTGTGCGATTCTAAACAAGTAGAGCGGTAAAATATCAATTTCAGATTTGAATAAACGCCTCCCAGAGATAAACAACCAGGACTCAAGTCTCGTTATTTTTACAAAATCATTTTTTTTTACGAACGTTTTGCGCGACTATACTACGATTTCCGATGACTTTAAAAGGCGTGAAAATGGATTCTATCATGGAGTCCCGAGCAGCTGGGCTTAAGCTGGCCTAAACTGTATGAAGTCATCTTTAGCTGACTTGAGTTCAGTGGAGCTGGAAGTAGTTGGTCCTGAGCTGAGGTGAACTCCTGTCAACTTTGTTGAGCTAGCTAGAGCTCCCAGTGAACTGATTGGAGCTAAGGTAAGCTAGACTCAATTAAGTTGAGCAGTATCTGAGCTGACTTGAGCTAAGGTGAGCTAAGATGAGCTGAATGGAGCTTAATGGAGCTAACCCTAACCCAAATGAGCTTGTATTCAGCTATGATGAGCTGGAATTGGCTGAGTCCCAACTGGAATGAGCTTCCTCTTCACCAATTACCTTCATGAGTGCTAGGGTTTTAGGGATCTATCAATCTGTTTGTGCCTAACACTCAAACAAACGTATTAAAAATACAATAAAAAATGCAATGCATGCCTAACCTATTTGATGCCTAAATGCATCCCAAAAACCTATTTGAGAAGTTAAAATCCTAAGAGCTAGGTTTGTTTTAGGGCATAAGAATGATGATAAACTGGCATTTATCACTCCTCAATCTAAAACCCTAGCTGATAAATGTCAGTTTATCATCATTCTTATGCATTAAAACAAACCAAGCTCTTAGGATTTTAACTCCGCAAATGGGTTTTTGGGCTGCATTAGGCATAAATTAAGTTAGGCATGCATCACACATTTTGTTGTCTTTTTAATGTGTTTTTGTCAGTGTTAAGGATAAACAGATTGTTAGATCCCCAGAACTCTAGCACTCAGGAAGGCCATTGGTGAAGGAAAAGCTCAAACCTGCTAGAACTCAACCTAATCCAGCTCATCATAACTAGATACCAGCTCACTTGAACTAGGGTTAGCTCATCCTGGCTCCATTCAACTCATTTCAGCTGAATGGTAGCTCAAGATAGCTCATCTTAGCTCACCCTAGCTCAAGTCAGCTTAGATTCAGCCCAACTTAGTTGAGTCTAGCTTATCTCAGCTCCTATCAGTTCAGTGGGAGCTCTAGCTAGCTCAGCTGAGTTGAATGGAGTCCACATCAACTTAGGTCCAGCTACCTCCAGCTCTACTCAACTCAACCCAGCTTACTTTAGCTTGGCTTACAGCTAGCAAAGAACTAGCAAGCTAAGCCAACTAAAGTAGCTCCTTGCCATCTTCTTCAGCAGCCACCAGTTCTTATGTAGCTCCAAGCATCACGTTCTCAACTCCTCTCCTCAAAACCCTAGCTCCAGATACCTCCCCCTCCACTCACCTACTAGCTAAGCTAGCTTAGCTAAGCTCCAACTCCTTGGCCATCCACCATCCACCCTACCTAACCCTAACTCCCAGCTAACTAGCTCCACCAAGTAAGCCCACCTAAGCTACCCTACTCCACCTCAACTTGGTGCCAACAAGGCACACCTCTTCAACCCACACCAGTACCAAAAGACACCATGAAAATGGCACCAAAAACCACCTCCAACCACCTTAGTTTTTGGCACCAACTTTCCCTTCATCCTAACCATCCATCCAACACCTAAACCCATCCTAACCCTTCCTAACTTGACGCCAAAATAACCTTCTATAAGATACCCAAATTGGCACCAATTTATGGTGTCTCTTCACCACCAAAAGCCACCAACACCACCATAACTACCCCCCTCCCAACCCTTCCTTTGGCGCCAACACACCTCCCCCCTTGGATCACCTAACTACCCTCATCATCCAATCCTAGCCATCCATCCAAAGGTCACGCCAACCACCATTCTCCACCTCTATAAAAACCCTCCTAACCACCACTAAATCATCATCCTCCCTTAGTTTATTTTCTACCTAATCCACCCATAACCCACGGCCAAGGAGAAGAAGGAGAGAAGAAGATTAAGGGGGCAACATACCCGCCCCCTTTGTGCCCTCTTCTTCTCATTTCTTCTTCTTGTGCCACGCCAAGGAGGAGGACCTTTTCCATTCAAGGAGGGTGGCCAGGCAGAGGAGAAGAATCTAGGGTGGACATCCACCCTTGGACGAGCAAGGGCATGCCCCAACTAGGGCTTACCAGGAAGGACACATCTTGGAGGAGCAAATCAAGGAGAAGGAGATGGAGAAGTTCTTTTCAACTACGGGACCAGTTGTAGTTGGAGCAAGAGCCTCTCTTCTTCACCAACATTCTAAGGATTAGTGTTTTGCATATTTTGTATTTTAGTTGCTAGTAGTAGAAGCATTCCTCTACTAGGGTTTTTTGTAAAATACTTTTTTATTAATCAAAGTTGCCTTCTTTTCAATTTTTGTCGCAATTGCTTTATCTTGTTTCAAGCACTTTTTCACTTCCTCTTCCTAATTACTATAGGCCTCCATGTGCCTAGAGTGAGCTTAGGGAGAGGCCATACTTGTCATTTTAGTAATAGTTTAGTGAATTAGGTGTAGATCACTTTTCTGCCATCAACTTTGCGAGTGACTATTATTTCAAAATCAAACAAAAATCATCTATGCAAAAATACCAAAAATAAAGTTGATTTCCTATTTTTCAAGTAAGAGATCCGAAATTGCAAACATTACCTCCTTGGATGACCCTAGATACTCTACTATCTAGGTCCTATAAATTTAAAAGTTAATCGATTTTTGTGTGTTGCAATGACTAAAACCCTAATTTTACAAACTACACAAAAATCTGATCACTAGCCTCCTACTTCCTCCCCTACTCCTTACTAGCTAAGCTAGCTTAACCAGCTTAGCAAACTTGAGCTCCACCTCCATGGCCATCAAACCTAACTCTAATTGCCACCTACTTAGCTCCACCATATAGTCCACCTAAGCTCTCCCTACTCCCATTCCTTTTCTGTGCCACAACTACACATCCCTTTACCCCTCAACCACCACCAAAAGCCACCATAAGTTGGCACCAAAAACATGCATAACCACCCCCTCTTGACACCAACTTTTCCCTCCAAAAATCTCATCATCTCACCCGTACACCTACCCCTCAACCCATCTCCACCATCCACCTCACCCTCCTTCTAGAATCCTCCCTTGTTGGAGCCAAATAGTGGTGTCTCTCCACCACAAAGAGCCACCAACATCACCATAACTACCACTAATAGCGAAAATGCGTGATTTGATAAAATTAGGTTTTTAAGTTGTTGCAACACACAAATCCGCAATCGCTTTTAAATTTATAACCTAGATAATGGTGGTATCTAGGGTCGTCCAAGGAGGCACGATTGCAATTTTGAAAACTCTCGCTTGACAAGTTGGAAATCAACTTTCTTTTTGTAATTTTTGAATATAAGATGTTTTTTTGAATTTTGAAATAACGGGCAATTGAATAGGGAAATGAGAAGAACTGCACCTAATCACTAAAATCTAAGTGATAGGAAGAACCTCTCTCTAAGCTCACCCTAGGTACATGAAGACCTAGGATAATTAAAGAGAGGGTGTGAATGCATTAAAGTAAAAAGCAATTGATTGAATGAAACAGAAATGTAGAAAGGCAACTTTTATATATTGAGAAAATTTGTTTTACAGGAATGCATGTAGAGGAATGCTTATACTACAAAAATAAAAATACAAAATGATAAAACAAAGATCCTCTTGGTAATGGTGGTGAAGAGGAGAGAATCTTTGCTCCAAGCTTAGCTGCTCCTGGGCATAGAAAGGACCCCTCCTACTCCCTTCTTGACGTGCTCCTCCAAGTTGATGTTGTCCTCCTTGGCAAGCCCTTGGTGGGGGTGCCCTAGCTCCTTCTAGAGTGGAAGGATTCAACTCTAAAAACTCCTCCTAGGGTGGACGTAAACCACCCTAAAGATTCTCCTCTGAACGTCCTCCTTGCCTGGCTTGACCTTTGGATGGCGTGGGCACAAGAGAGAAGGGAAGAGGGGAAGGCACCAAGGAGACAAAATGTTTCCTTCTTCTCTTGGTCATGGGCTGTGGTGGAGTGTTGGTGGAAGAATGAATGATGTATGTAGCCAAGGGTCAAATGGAATTGGGTGGTTAATGGTTTTTTTATAGAGTGGAAGGGGGAGGTAGGTGTGGTTAAAGGGGGGACGGCTAGGATGGCTCATGGAGGGTAGTTATGGGACCTAGGGTTAGGATTGATGGTGTCAAAGTGAAGGGATACTTAATGATTGGCACCATCCTTAGAGATAACTAGGGTTAAGGGGTTGGTGTGATGTGTTGTAGGGTTAGGATGGAGTTGTATGGTGCTGTTATGAGATTGAGGGCTTAGGTAAGTTGGTGCCAAAGGGAGTGGTGTATGAAGGTGGAGTTAAGGGGGCTGGTGTGGGTTTGTATTGTGGTTGTGGGTTAGATGTTTGGTGCCAACTAGTGGAGGGTGGAGATAGGTTGGATGGGTTATGTGTAAGGTGGAGATGGGCTTATAGGTTGGCGTTAAGGTGAAGAGGTATGAGTAGTTGTTTTGGTGCCACCTTAGGTGGTAGTTATAGGTTGGTTAAGGGGTGGAGGGGTTCATCAAGTTGGCGCCAAAAGTGAGTGTTCTAGAAGATGTTAAGTTGGTGCCAACTTGAATGGTGGAGATGGCTTTTAAAGGTGGATGGATGGTTGAGATGGGAGGGTTTTTGGAGGGAATAAATGGTGCCAATTCTAGGTGGTTTTGGAGGGAAATGGGTGGTGTCTTTTGGTGGTGATTGAGGGGCTAAGGGATGCTTAGGTTAGCGCCAAAAGGAGGGAGCTAGGTGGTAGCTTAGGTAGGCTTTCTTGGTGGAGCTACTTTAGGGTGGAATTTAGGGTTAGGGTTGGTGGCCATGGGGTGGACATAGGTAGAGCTAAGCTTAGCTAATAGATGATTGGAGGTAGGAAGCTAGGTTTTGCTGAGGAGGAGCTGAGAGAGAGTTGTCTGAAGTAGAATTGGAGTTGAGGTGAATTTCACGGAGCTAATTCTACTGAAGTGGTTTTCATAAGAGTTCAGCTACTCAGCTTAGCTAGCTACTACTTCTGCTAGCAGCTAAGCTTGTGTAGTAGAGCTAAGTTGAGCTGGCCTCAACCTATCTGAAATTGGGTTGAGCTGGACCTGGTTCTAATAGGAACTCTTGAGCTAGCTTAGCTACTAAGTTAACAAGTAGTAGCTAAGCTGGAGGGAGTTCAGCTGCCGTGAGCTAAGTGGAGCTGGGGAGAGCTAGACTCGAGCTAAGGTGAACTCCTGTCGACTAAGTTAAGCTAGCTAGAGCTCCCAATGAACTGATTGGAGCTAGGAAAAGCTTGACTCAACTAAGTTGAGCTGGATCTGAGCTGAGTTGAGCTACCTTGAGCTACCGTCCAGCTAAGATGAGCTAAATGGAGCTAGAGAGAGCTAAACCTAACTCAGGTGAGATGGTTTCTAGCTATGACGAGCTGGATTCAGCTATGGTCCAGCTGGAATGAGCTTCCTCTTCACTTGTTGCCTTCCTGAATACTAGGATTTTTGGGATCTGGATATCTTTTCATCCCTAGCACACAAATAAATGTGTCAAAAACAACAAAAATTATGCAATGCATCATGCCTAACCTAAGTGATGCCTAAATGAAGCCCAAAAACTCGTCTGCGAAGTTAAAATCCTAAGCTCTAGATCAGTTTTAGGGCATAAGGATGATGATAAACTGGCATTTATCAACCACCCTACAAACCCCTTAGGTTGGTGCCAATAACCTCCACCCTTGGATCACCTAACCACCTCCCAAATTCCATCCTAACCCTCCATCTATAACCCACGCCAAGCCCCACCTTCCCTTCCTATAAAAACACCATTAACTACCCACATTTTCCCCATCCTTGGTTAGATTAATTCCACCCATATCCACCATAGCCCATGGCCAAGGAAGGAGAAGAAGAGAAGAAGATCAAAGGGGCAACCTATCCGCCCCCTTAGTGCCTTCTTCCTCTTTCTTCCTCTCCCTTGTACCACGCCAAGGTAGAGCTCCTCACTAAGGGGGGACGACCAGGCAAGGAGGAAGGAGAGCAAGGGTGGTGGACGTCCACCCTTGGAGGAATTAAAGAGGAGGAAGAAAGGAGCAAGAAAGCATCTTCTTCAAGCCCAGGAGCTACTAAGCTTGGAGCGAAGACCATCCCGAGCTTCATTTGAAGGATACCTTTTTCTTCATCTTTACTATCTTCTTTTGTATTAGCTAGTATTTATTTTCATCTATTTGTAACAAGCATTCCACTACAAGTACTTCATTTTAATTAGCAATAGAAAAGTTCCAATTGTTGCCTTCAATTTCTTACTCATAATTTTTATTGCTTTCTTTTTATCTTTAGTGCACCAAACTTCTACCCTCTAATTACCCTAGGTGCACTTGCCTAGGGTGAGTATAGAGGTGTAGACTTATTCTTGTCACCTTAGGCATGTTCTTTAGCATAGTTATCTCCATTTTCATTGCCCAATATTTCTAAAACCTAAAAACAACAAAAACTAAAATCACAAAAATACAAGTGCTGATTTGAGAGGTGAGAGAGAGAATCACCTTGTTGATTAACAATTTGGCCTCCTTCGATGACCCTAGATACTCCACTATCTAGGAATTATAAATTTTAATAGTTGATTGCAAAGATACGTGTCCCAACGACAAAACTAGCTTTTTACAAAATCGCATATTTTAGCATCACTCCTTGCCATCTCTTTCATTAAAAACAAAAATCTCTTAAAAAAAATCTTAAAATTATCAAAAAATTCAAAAACAAGAAAAATTAAGCGGGGTGGAACCCTAAAAATCATTGTGCTGCTAGTTTGCTTCATTTTTCCACCATCTTTGCCTTATTGGTGTTTGACTTTTGAAAATCTAGACTTCTATTTTTATTTTCAAAAGTCAATTTTGGGAACTTAGAAACTTCCTAAAATTACCAAATTTCACCCAAGGAAGCTTCTCTGAGTCAGGAATCTTGAGTCCAAATTTCAAACAATTTTGACAAATAGAAAAAATTAAATAATTCAAAGACTAAACAAGGGTCAGACCTTATTTCCTTACTATTTTCTTACTATCCGTGAATTTTATAAATTTTTATTCTCATCAAATTTTTACAAAATTTATATTGCTAGAAACCTCGAGAAATTCTCTACATCATATAAAATTCTCAAAAATTTTTGAGGTTATTTGAGGTTTCTACATAATCATTTTCTGAATCTATCAATTTTGACTCTTAACACCAATAAGAAGAAAAATTCCAAAAAAATACCAAACAATTTCTAAAATCTAAAAAACATCATTTTTGGATTCCTTTTTAGAGTTCTTGTCAAGTGGTGGTGTTTTTTATCTTGTTTGGACCACCACTTGAAAAGATTTTAAAAAGAGATTCATTTTTAGGAGTTGTATACATAGGATTTCCACTTTAGGGTTTTTGATTCTCTCTTAGTCACATTAATTTTAAAGGAATTGACTTCCACCAACAACAACTTGTTTGCTAGTATTTTTGGAACTTCAAAACCTTTTTTAAACATTTAAAAAGAGAGAATCTTAAAATACACATTATTTTGATCAAAACCCTAAAATCCTTCAACAAAAAAATTCCTTGTTTGCAATCTCCTGTTTTGGCTTGGGCATCACTTCCCGCCCAATTCGCATACACCATAAAAAAGAAATAATCAGGCATTACCCCAATTAATGGCCATTACACTTCTTGTGCACTTTAGCTTCCTAGACCTAATTAAAAACTGTAGCAATTTGACCCCTAAGGTTTCATCAAACTTAGGCTTGCTACCTAGGTCTTAAGATTTCCTTAGTTTGTTTCAATTCCTTCATCTATATCTGGTGCTAAACTAAGGGGTTGGGTCAAACGACTAGGTGTGGGTTTATACAAGCCCCTAGTGATTTTTCTAGGACATGCTTGGACCCAACCCTCCCTTTATTCAGTCTAACTAGATTTGTTGTGGGAACTGTTAGCAGCTATTGATTTCTTAATTCTTAGGTAGACCAAGTCTTAGGTAATTTTTAGGGAGTCACCTTTAAGTTAGGTCTAGAATTATGTTTGCTTGATTGCATACTTCTTCTCACCTTTCCCTCCTCTCCCCCCCGTTTTTCCATTGTATGCACGGGGGGTGGTCCCAAACTCCACACTTGGAGAAACACTTGATTCTGCCCCCGCACAAAAGGATCCTCTTCCTCTCTTTTTCATTCTAAAAAAATGGAAGACCAAAACAGGTCCAGCATCGCTTCCACCTCTCAACCCACCTCTAATTCATAGCCTAATTTTCCCATCCTTGACCTTCCTAACTTTGAGCTTCCTAAAAATCATGAGTTGCCACCAAATCAAAATCAAGCTCCCCCACCTAATCTATTGTTAATGATGGTTGAGAAATTGGCTCAACTTTACACCAATCAACAACAATTGGCTAGGACTGTGATGAACCTAGCCAATTAACAAGGCAATTTACCACCCCAAAATCCTGTCATTCCACTGAAGGATTTTTATGATCCTTCTAATTATAAAGAAAGATCGAGAGTGGTAATTCTAGTGGGAGACTTCGAGATTAAGCCAGCTATCCTGAACCTCATTAAGCATTTTCACGGTTGAAAGGATGATTTTCACTTAACAAGATGATAATTAAAATGATTTATCATTTGTATTTCTATGTGGTGGAAACTTAATTAATCAAAGTATTGAATTAAAATTAAACCACTCGAGATAATAGTGGGTCGTGTCCACAGGGAGGCAATATCTATTACAAACTTGCACAGGTCAAAAACAGATGTTCATGGTTAATTTCACAAAGAAACCAAATCAAAATCGTCTTTCAATTAAGATAACAAGATATGATCATGCTAGTATTGTATTTATGTGAAAGATTGAGGGAGTTCTCACAAAATAATCGGATTAGAATATTATTAAATCAGAAATCCTTCTCTTTCAATGGCAAAGAAATGTAAATATTAATTCAACCTAAAACAGAGCATCTCCTTTGGCAAGCTACTATGCACACAAGAGGGAGCGATCGATTGTAAGGAGCTCACCGGAGCTGGAGTGGACCGAGGGCTTTGCGGCGAAGTCGGTGGCACGACGAATAGTGGCTGCTGAAGGTCGGACAGAGCAACGAAGGTTGTGGGTTCCGGCGGCCTGCTGCTATTGCTGGAGCTTCTCCACGAGGGGCAGTTGAAGAGGGGCTCACGTGGTGGCTGCTGCTGCTATGCGCGCACGAAGAGGTGCGCACGTACAGGCGAAGGTGCGACGAGGGGAGCTGCTGGCTGACGTGTGACGGACGCGTATGTCTAAATAGGTTGTTGTAGCTCGCGTTCGCAACGTTGATTTTAAATGTAGAAATGGATGTGGGTCCGAGTGTCGAACACAGAGAGGCATGAAAGCGGCTTTTTCTGTCACTTAGTCATCATGGAAATGGCAGGTTTTGCTTGCGTGCTAGAAAACGTGGGAGAGAAAAGAGAATATGAGAGAAAGAGAGAGAGAGAGAGAGTAGGGTTAGAGTCTTTTGATCATAGCATTCATGCAAATCCAAATAAGAACAATCTGATCAAAAGAGAGGCAATAGCTATATAAGAAACAACATCATTTAACATGAAACTTGAGTTTTACAACAAAAGCTAAATGCTTAAACAAAAGTAAAGTAAAGCTAGAGTAGAGAGAGAGAGAGAGAGGAGAAGGCAAGGCGGCCACGGCGGTGGAGGAGGGCTCCGTCAACGTCTCGTCAACTCCAGTGACTACAAAATGTGCTAAGGGAGGCTAGGAATGGGGGAGAAGGATTACAAGTGTATTCAATGCCTTCCCATGGTAGTTGGAGGGGGTTTATATAGGAAGAAGGGGTTTCTAATTTAAGTAGGGGCTTTAGCAACGTCCAGGACGTCTCTAAAATCACCCCAGAAATGTCTGTGAAGCCCCCTACCTGCTGGTCTCCCGCGTGCACCTACTCTTCCTCCTGCACGCCGTGCCCGCGATCCGCGTGTGCTTGCTGTGCACCGTCCAATCAAAGATCAGATGGTTGAGGCTTTGCGAAAGCACACGCTCAAGATTGCGCTTTCGCAGCGCACGCGTGAACGTCCATGTGCATCCATGGAGAAGTCTTTAATAAACCTTCGATAGAAACCAATGTGTCCTAGGAAGGATCGGATCTGACGGACCGAGCTAGGTGGCGGAAGTTTGGAAATCAAATCAACCTTAGCTCGATCCACCTCAATGCCCCTATGCGGTACAATGTGCCCGAGGACAATCCCTTCTTGAACCATGAAATGACTTTTTTTCCTAGCTCGAAACCAAGTTAACCTCGATACATCACTTCAGGATTTTCTCCAAGTTGCTTAGACAATGGTCGAATGAGTTCCCAAACAGTGAGAAATCATCCATAAAGACCTCCAGGTATTCACCCACCATCTATGAAGAGATGGCTAGCATGCAATGCTGAAAGGTAGCGGGTGCGTTGCATAACCCGAATGGCATACGATGGAACATGAATGTGCCATATGGGCAAGTGAATGTGGTCTTCTTTTGATCTTCAGGAGCAATTGTGACTTGGTTGTATCCTGATTATCCATCTAGGAAGTAAAAATATTTTTGCCCTACCAATCGTTCAAGAATCTGGTCAATGAATGACAGAGGGAAATGATCTTTCTTGGTCACCTCATTGAGCTTCCTATAATCCATGCACACTCTCCATGCAGTGGTGGTGTGGGTGGGGATGGATTCGCCACGCTCATTGGTGACAACGGTGAGCCCGACTTTCTTGGGGACCACTTGAGTGGGGCTTACCCAGGGGCTATCGAAGATTAGGTAGATGATGTTAGCATCAAGCCACTTGATGATTTCCTTTTTAACGACCTCCCACATATTCAGGTTTAATCATCTCTGCATCTGATGGGAAGGTCGAGCCCCATCTTCCAGATAGATCTTGTGGGTGCAATAGGTGGGGCTAATTCCTTGCAAATTCAAGATGGTCCATCCAATGGCTGCCCGATGTTTTGATAGGGTCGTGGTCAACCTGAGTTCCTGATCCTTGGTTAGATGGAAATTTATAATCACCCGGAAGGTCTGGTCAAGTCTAAGAAAGACGTACTTTAGATTTTCGGGTAGCGGCTTCAGCTTAGGTGTGGGTGGAATAACACTCAATGGGTAGGGAAAAGGCAGGAGCTGTTCAGCATCAATCTCCTCCAATGGTGGTTGCTGATGGTAATCAGCTCTACAGAGGTCAGCGTGCATAGACGAGAATGGGCTAGAACAATTGTCACAAGGTTGGGTCTGATGGTCTAATACAGCACTAAGGGTGAGGCATTTCTCAACCAGTGGCTCCACGGGATCGTGCTCCTTAATCCAGTCGTAATCAAAAGACTTGGTCGCCCTGAAGATATCCAACTTCATCTTCCTGTCTCCGAAGGCGATTTCCATGCATCCTATGTCACAATCGATGTTCACCTTAGCCGTAGCTAAGAAAGGTTTGCCCAGGATGATGGGTGTGTTTTGTAGCTATTTGGGGGCTTCGATGTTGAGAACCAAGAAGTCGACAGGGAAGTAGAAGTCCTTGACCCAAACAATTACATCCTCGACAACCCCCTTCGGGGTCTTTACAGATCGATCAGCCAATTGGATGGTCACAGGTGTGGGTGTCAATTCTCCGAATCCGAATTGGTGATACAGGGTTGTTGGGATCAGATTGATTGAAGCACCTAAGTCCAGGAGCGCTCTATCAAATGTCATATCCCTGATATTACAAGATATCAGGGTGCTCCTGGGTTTGTTCGTTTGAGCGGAAGGTTGCTCGATATCACGGAACTCGCTTACTTTGAGAGCACAACCTTCCTAGGTGATTGGGGTCATGGCTTACACTTCGACGTATAGACGTCCTTTAGGAACTTAGCATAAGCCGGAATGTGCTTGATTGCCTCAAGGAGCGGGATATTAATCTGAACCTACTTGAAAATTTTCAAAAGCTCCTCATTTTCCACAATCGCTTTCTTTCTCTTCATCTTCTCCAAGGCCTCGGGGTACGATGTCTGGATTTGAATTGGGTCAGTCTCCAGGTCCTTGGGTGTTTCCTGCTCGTCTTTAGAGTGGGGTATCTCAGGGAGTAAGGTCATGGGAGGAGTCAGCCACTTGGGATCCTAGGTTTTAGTGCCGCTTCTCAAGGTCACCGCATTTGTAGAGGCATTGGGACCATGGGTTGATCCTTGAGAAGAAGAGGAAGAAGAAGCACCAAACCTAGGGGGTGTTTGTAGGGTAGGCTAGACCATGTGGGCCTGCCCGGGATTGCCTTGGAACCCATGCGAATTAGGGCCTCTGTTAATTACGTTTCACAGGTTCGGCTGTGGCTGAGAAGGAAGGGATCCTTGTTGTTTAAAATCCAACAACTGGCTCAACTGTCCCTGCACTAATGCCATTTCCTCCTGGTGTTTCTGGTTCATGTCAGCCATCATTTTCATCAAGGTGTCCATTTGGTTTTGTGGGGGAGGGGCTGCCCTATTTGGATTATAAGGGTTCTAACCGGTGGACCTTGCTGATAGGAAATCAAGTTTGGCTTATGGTTTGGCCTGGGCTGGCTCTGAAATTGATTTGGTTTTTGGTTCGTCCAAGCAAAGTTTGGGTGATTACACCATCCGATGTTGTAGGTGTTGGGGAAGGGATTAGGTTTGGAATAACCTTGAACGGCCTGGACATCTTCAAAGATAGAAGGTGCTGAGGGGGAGGGAAGGGAATAATCAGGGGTTGAGGGAGCAAAGGTCCCTCCCTGGAACATGGTCAGGGGTTGTTCCAGGTGCATCTGGCTTATTGGCTGAACTAGGCCGACATTGTGAGCTCCCTTTGCTAGGGAGAGAGTCTGTAGTGGGTTCCTGGTCTGGTTCAATAGTTCATCTTTCTTCTTTTCCACCAATTCCACTCGATCCAACTTCTTGGCAATGATATCCATGTCAACCATTTCAAAATTTGCTTGTACCTTATAGATCCCACCACGGGGTTGACTGGATCGATTGAACTGGGTCATGGAGGCATTGTTGAGAGAATTTTCGCCCATAGACTCGAAAAGCTCAAACGCACTTTCCTCATCTTTGTTCAGAAAGTTTCCTCAGCATGAGCCATCGACAAAGTTCCGAAGGTTGTTGTCTAAACCGTGGTAGAAGATCTAGGCCAATTGCCACCTTGGAGCCTCATGATGTAGGCATTTCCTCAACAATTCATTAAATTTATCCCACGCCTCGTGGAATTGTTCCCCGCCCTGGAGTGTAAAGGTGGTAATGGCTCTTCTGAGAGCATTGGTCTCTCCGATGGGGAAGAATTTCTTTAAAAATGCATGCCTCAATTCTTCCCAGGTGGAGATAAGTCTTCCTAAAGTTCTAATCCAGTGAGATGCTTTGTCTCTCAGTAAGAAGGGGAACATCTTAATCAAAATAATGTCTAAGCTGATGTTCCTAGGCTTGACAGTCCGGGCAATCCGGTCAAGGTCCTCTAGGTGTGGGAAGGGGTTCTCATTTGAGCTTCCATGGAAGTGGCTTTGAATCAGTCACAGGACATTAGGTTTTAGCTCAAAATCATCTCCCCCTTCAAGGACCCTAAGATGTGGTTCGATCCGAATAACAGACAGATCGAAAAAGTCACGGAGGGGGTTGGGTTGGTTTTGGAATTGCGGTGGATCATGTGGTGGGTGCCCCTGCAGGTTCTGCAAAGGTGGTAGTGGTTTCCCCTGCGGGTTCTGCAATCGGTGTATGGCTTGCATGATAGTGTGGATCTGCTACTGCTGAAGCTGGTGGTTTGCATTAATCTGGGCTTGGATGATGGTCATCGTATCTGGTGGGGGTTGGTCCTCAACCTCATCTACTCTAGGTTTGACCATATTTTAGCAAGATCAAGTTTCTCCTAAGTTTCCCACCCCAAAACAAACAGCTCAGGATGAAGTGATCGTCTCCCGTGCATACACTAGAGAAGAACAGAGGGGGATGCAGAGAGAAACAGATGCGAGAAGTGTGTGTTCTCAATCAAGCAGACAAGACTAGTCCTTATAGGGTATTCCTTAGGGGACCTAGAAATCTCAAGAGGAATGATCACACCTACAGGCATGTAACCACCATTCCCAAGGCTAATCTAGCTAGGTTGATTACGAGGGGATTGTGGGGAAGGTTCTTCCTTTGGCTTGCACCGCCGGTTCCGTAGATCCCACAACTGCGGTCGTTTGACACTTCCCCACACCCTAGTCACCAGATTTTACAAAGGGACTGAAGGCCAAGTGCCTAGCAACCGGAATCATGCCTTTCGAGACTTAAACCAGTCTTGCCTAGGGCACGTCTGCTCTGTTTTATTGAGGGCTTAGGTCAGTGCTTGTGCTCAAGACATGTGATGAGGCGTTGATTGGGGTGGTGCCTCTTAGTTATCCAATTCAAATGTGTGTGCACCTAACAAGACATGGTTTTCAAGCAAGGATTTAAGATATAGTGACTTTTAACATTTGTCCTTACCTTAATGTATTTTAGGGTTGAAGTGCCTTAGTGTTTTCAAACAAGTTTCAAGTGGGCACGCCAAGTTTTACACACAATGGGTGAGAGTGGATTTCCTTTAGAGTGAAGAGGCCCTAGCAAACAACCCTAATGTTCTCATCCTACTGTTCATGCAATCTACCAAGTGAGTCTATTTTAAGGTGAGTGACGCGGCCCAAGTCAAGTCATGGTGGCTTCTCAAACATCACTCAAAAGAAAAAGAACACTCCAAAGAGATTATGTCTTTAAGAATGTTAGAGTGTATTTTTTTTTTTTGTTGGGTGGTGGGTTTAGGATGTGGATCAAGCAATCATTCACCATGCTGATTTTTCTCTGATTTTAATTTTTTTTTTAGATTTTTTTAGGCAAGCAAACAACCACGGGTACAGCAATACTCACAACCAGTCTTTGCTGCATTTACTCCATCTCCATCGTCACGATTCGTGCTCCTTCATTGCCTAGGCGTTGAGTTCCTGCAACTAATAGAGTCGAGGGAGAAAATGAGTTAGACGATGTGAGTATGGATGCAAAATGAAAGCGACAGAATAAATCCGTTGCCTCCCCGGCAACGGAACCAAAAATTGATGTGTGACGGACGCGTATGTCTAAATAGGTCATTCTAGCTCGCGTTTTGCAACGTCGATTTTAAATGTAGAAACAGATGTGGGTTTGAGTGTCAAACATAGGGAGGCATGAAATCACTTTTTCTGTCACTTAGTCGTCACGGAAATGGCAGGTTTTGCTTGCATGCGAGAAAACGTGGGAGAGAAAAGAGAATACGAGAGAAAGAGAAAGAGAGAGAGAGTAGGGTTAAAGTCTTTTGATCATAGCATTCATGCAAATCCAGATAAGAAAAACTCGATCAAAAGAGCGAGGCAATAGCTATATAAGAAACAACATCGTTTAACACTCAACTTGAGTTTTACAACAATAGCTAAATGCTTAAACAAAAGAAAAGTAAAGCTAGAGTAGAGGGAGAGAGAGAGAGGAGAAGGCGAGGTGGCCACAGGGTGGAAGAGGGCTCCGTCTGCGGCTCGTCAACTCCGACGAGTATAAAATGTGTTAAGGGAAGCTAGGAATGAGGGAGAAGAATTACAAGTGTATTCAATGCCTTCCCATGGTAGTTGGAGGGGGTTTATAAAGGAAAAAGGGGTTTCTAATTTAAGTAGGGGCTTTAGCGATGTCCAGGACGTCGCTAAAGCCCCTACTTAAATTAGACGTCGCTAAAATCTCCCCAGAAATGTCGATGAAGCCCCTTGCCTGCTGGTCTCCCGTGCGTACCTGCTCTTCCTCCTGCACGCTGTGCCCGCGATCCACGTGCACTCACTCTGCACTGTCCAATCAAAGATCGGACAGTTGAGGCTTTGCAAGAGTGCATGCTCAGAATTGCGCTTGTGTAGCGCGTGTCTCACGCATCATCGTGCGAGTGAACGTCCGTGTGCATCCGTGGGTGCCATGTAGCACGATCTCCGTTGTCTGCACACTCATCGACGATTCAATTTCTCCTACGTGCGCCTTCGCCTCGGATTTGATTCGCAGTGTGGCTCGATCCTGCTTTGGATGCACGGAAAAGGAGCGTCAATTGCTGTGCTGCGATCCGCAGATGGTCGCGGCGATGGATTTGCGCTCAGCTGCTGCCGACCATTGGATGAAGATCCAACGGTCGGATCTTCGTGCTAGGTAGAGAGCGAGGGTGATGCGGTGGCTTCTCAACCATCCGATCGTCAGATCGGATGGCTTAGAATGCTTGGCACAATGATGAGGTGTGCCGCAGGTGTGGGTGCATCAAATGCCACCACGTGGCCACCTGTGGGCCGTTGATCATCAGATCAACGGCTAGAACTACTTGGGCTAATTGCGGGAGCTCCGGATGTCAGATTTGATCGATTTTGAGTCTGTTGGATTCCGTTCGTCATTCTGAATCCATCCGTGCAGTCCGATCGCTCATCTAAGGCCTGTTTTGACATGAACTTGTACAAATGGCCATTAACACTGACTATAAGCAATCTCACTGTGCAATGCATGTAATGATCCCATGCCCATTTATGATGTGTTATTTGTGCATGTTACCCTTAAGATAAACCTCGATTGACAGAATTATTTCCACTAAATGTAGAGTTATCACTGGCCTACTGGAGGTGTGCGGGGGCGCGCTACTGGCCGTTCATGGGAGGGGAAGGTGCGAAGGAGAGGGCCCTACTAGGTGCAGTCAAGGTACATGGAGTCATGGCGACTGGTGGCTGAAGAGAAAAGAGATGATGTGAAGTTGGTGAAGGTGGTGCTGCGGTGATGTGGGTGAATAGCAAGCGTGGAGGTGATGGTGAAGGTAGTCTCCTACGATGAACAAGGGGCACGGTGAGGTTGTAGTGCAAAGCTCTGTGATGGCGGTGCAAGCTATTACCCTGCATGCCCACGATGGCGAAGCTCCACCGTGGTTGAGGCCGGTGGTGATGAGAGGAGAAGAGTTTGAATTCTCTACACAGTAGTGAAAGGGGTGGGATGGTGGCCTCCTCAACATGGCAGTCCCCCCTCCTTTGTAGTTGCGACTGCCTAGATTTGAAATGGGAGAGGCGGGAGTAGATCCACTTCTCACGTCCATTAAGGAGATTCCATGGCTGGAGGAGGAAGTGAAGTCGTTTCCTGTGAAGAAGAGAAATGAAATAAAATAAAATATTAGGGTTATTTATGCACAAACCCTTAACTTCTATGTTAAACCCAAAACAATGCATGTAATGCACCTAATTGGTTAGGTCAATTCTAAATTTATATGAATGCAATGCATGAATAATGAAATCAAGCTAAAAACATAAATTAATTTATTTACATCCTAATGCATGTTAACTAAATCTTAAAGATATCTTAATGTCTAGGCATTCACATACTTAAATAGCCCACAAATATAGGCTAATCAAATGCCCCCATGCCTAGTTTTTGCTAGTCCCTAGTAAATTCAAGCATGACTTAATACTCCAAGTTATCCAGGCTAACTCAATTGACCTTCTCATAGAAATTAGGATATACTATCTAACTCTAGATCATAAGGTACCCAAGTAGTTACTAAGCTACAAATTAAGTCAGCTAAAGACAAGTTACAGGTACAGGTTTCTTTGATTTCTAACTCTACCCTAGGGTTTATTGGTCCCAGAGATTAAAGCATCCGTGCATGTGCATTGGTCTGATTTATTTGAGGTTGGTATGATTGCCAACCTAGAAAGAGAGTAAGAGGGATTATATGTATATATATATATATATATATATATATATATTTGTATGATTCCTCTAAGTCTAACCTTGGATCAACTATCAACACGATATATGCCGGATTCATTGTCCCCATCATCAAAACTCGAAGGGTGCCTGACTTTCGATGCTTCGAGATAGCACTGCCCAAAGTGACTCCAAGAACTCCTGGCAATTGACATTTCGAGATAGTATCACTCATGGATTTCTTAAGCAAATTCAAGCCTGTGGCAATCGACACTTCGAAATATGGCTGCCCATGGTACCTAAACTGCACAATGTGCTTACATGCCCCTAGTAGGATGGATATCCTAAGAGACAAGCATCGAGGAGGTGACATGTTATAATCATGTAATCAAGGTGAGTATATACTCCACCTCTCGTGTGGTAGGAACTTGTCCAATCAAGTTGTGTTTTCAAGCTTCTCCTAAGTCAAAACTAAGAGAACCAAATTTTCTTCAAGAAAGGAATTAAGGTGATCACTATTTACACAAGACCAAGTCTGTGTGATGTAGATGTTTAGGTTACGAGGACTCATAAATCAAAAGGTAGAAAAAGACACCCGGTACTACCCAGCCTTTAACTCAATCCCTAGCTTTCATTCCTCAACCTCTTGAGGAATGGTCCATAACTTAACTCCTACTTGAGTTTTTAAGTGCAAACGGACCCTAGAGTTCTAAAGTCAGTAGTTCAACCCTAGCTCCTATAATTAGTCAACTAGAGTCAACTAAGCAAACCTAAAGTCATGCCTAAAGATGCAAGCCTAGCCAGTTAAGCATAACAACATGGCTTTTTTTAATTATTATTTTATTATTATTATTATTATTTTGAATGCAATATGCATGCATGAATGCAAAATGTAGACATGCTATAAACAAATGCCTCAGGTCCTATCCCCCCATGCCCGGTTCAAACAATGTTCTCGTTGGAAGTAAAATAGCCAAAGGAAGATGTTACCTAAGGCGGAGAATGACAGAAGTAAGGCTCCTTGAGAGTGACCTCGTCAACCAGATGACCATCTAAAGTAATATATAGTTTCAACTATTGGCCATTGACGGTAAAGGGCGTTACTGAAGAGGAGGGACTCTTGATCTCCACAGCCCCATGCAGAAACACTTTAGTGATTATGTATGGCCCATTCCAATGAGATTTTAATTTCCCTAGGAAAAGTTTAAGTCTGGAATTGAAATGCCAGACTTGTTGGTTGGGCCCAAAGGTCTTTCTAAGGATATACTTATCATGCAAGACCTTAGTTCTCTCTTTATAGTCTTGAGAGGTGTCATAAGCATCATTCCTCAACTCCTCAAGCTCACTTAATTCCAGAAGTCGTGCCTTACTAACCTTTTCTAAATCCATGTTGACACTTCGAATAGCCCAAACTGCTCCATGTTCCAGCTCAACGGGTAAATAGCACATTTTCCCGTACACTATCTGGAAGGGAGACATACCCAAAGGGGTTTTGTAGGCTGTCTAATAAGCCCATAAAGCATCATCCAGCTTTTGGGACCAATCCTTCCTATTAGGCCTAACAGTCTTTTCCAAAATATTTTTTATCTCCCTATTCGACACTCCAACCTGGCCACTCGTCTGAGGAAGGTGATAAACTCTAGTTTATCATCATTCTATGAATTAAAACAAACCTAGCTCCTAGGATTTTACTCCGCAAACGAGTTTTTGGGCTGCATTTAGGCATTAATTAGGTTAGGCATGCATTGCATTTTTTATTATCTTTTTGATATGTTTTTGTGAGTGTTAGGGATGAACAGATATACAGATCCCTAAAACCCTAGCACTCAAGAAGGCAAATGATGAAGGAGGAGCTCAGACTAGCTGGAACTCAACTTGATCCAGCTCACCACAGCTGGAACCCAGCTCACCTGAATTAGGGTTAGCTCATCCTAGCTGCATTCAGCTCATCTCAGCTGAATGGCAGCTCAAGAGAGCTCATCTTAGCTCACCCTAGCTCAGGTCAGCTCAAATCCAGCTCAACTTAGTTGAGTCTAGCTCATCTCAGCTCCCACTAGTCCACAGGGAGCTCTAGCTAGCTCAGCTGAGTTGACTGGAGTTCACCCCAGCTCAGATCCAGCTACATCCAGCTCCACTCAACTCCAGCCAGCTGAAGATGAATTCATCCCATCTTAGGAAGCTCAAGTCCAGCTCCTGGGGACTCAGCTTAGCTCAACTTAGTTGAGCTAAGCTAACTTAGCTGCCTCAACCAGCTTGATCCACCCCGGGAGCACCAGACCTAGCTCACTTGAGCTCATTATGGTAGAAGCCAGCTTACTTTAGCTTGGCTTAGCAGCTAGCAAAGAACTAGCAAGCTAAGCCAGCTAGAGTAGCTCCATGCCACCCTCTTCAGCAGCTACCAGCTCCAGTTCAGCTCCAGGCTTCTCCTCCTCAGCTCCTCTCCTCAAACCCTAAGCTCCACATGCATCTTCCTCTACTCTATAGCTATCTAAGCTAGCTTAGCTTAGCTAGCATCCACCTCCATGGCACCAAAAACCTAACGCTAACTCCACCTACATAACCTACCATTCCAAGTCCACCTAACCCCACTTAAGCTAGCTCCACCTCTACTCAAAGCTGGCACCACCTCTTCACCACCTTTCACCCCTTAATAACCACCAAATGACACCAAAAGTTGGTGCCAAAACTAACCCTAACCACCTCCCTTTTGGCGCCAGCTTTCAGCCCCTTTATCCACCCTACACCTACCCACATAACCCATCCTAGCCATCCACATACCCCCCTTCTAGAACCCTAAGGTGGCGCCACCTAATAGCCTTCTAGAAGGCCCATTTTGGCGCCAATTCTAAAGGGCACCAAAGCCATAACTTCCCCCCTTAGCACCCCTTAGGTGGCGCCACTTATCCTTAGCCATAGGATCCCCAACTACCCGCCATATCCTATCCTAGCCATCCATTCCAAGAGCCACCTATGCCCCCCTTCCTACACTATATATACCCACCTAACTTCCCACATTTTCTTCATCCTCCATTAGTGTATTATTCCACCTACATCCACCTATACCTACGGCCAAGGAGAAGGAGTAGAGAAGGAGATTAAGGGGGCACATCACTAGCCCCTTTGGTGCCTTCTTCTCCCCACTCTCTTCAACTTGGGCCATGCCAAGGAGGAGGACCTTTCCATCGCAAGGAGGATGGCTAGGCAAAGGAGAAGGGCCTAGGGTGGACTTCCACCCTTGGAGAAAAACTTAGGGCACACCCCCTTAGGGCTTGCTTTGGAGGACATCAATTTGGTGGAGCTTTCAGAGACAAAGAGTTGGAGCACTTCTTTACAAGCCCAGGAGCTACTAGGCTTGGAGTAAGGAGCCTCCCCTCTTCATCAATTTTTAAAGGATTAGTGTTTCTTTACTTTGTACTTATAATTCTAGTTGTAGAAGCTTTCTTCTACTAGGGTTTTTGTACAACACTTTCTCATTAATCAAGTTGCCTTCTTTAGTTGCATTTTTAATTGCTTTGTTTTTAGCATTCTTCACTCCCTCTCCCTAATTATTCTAGACCTCCACTTGCCTAGAGTGAGCTTAGGGAGAGGCTCTACTTGCCACTTTAGGATTAGTGTATTGAGTTAAGTGTTAGTCACTTTCTTGCCAACAATTTCGCATGTTGCCTTAATTTCAAAAACATAAAAATGATATATTGAAAAAGATCAAAAAGAAAGGTGATTTCTATTTCCAAGCAAGTGACCTGAATTTTGCAAACATATTGCCTCCTTGGACGACCCTAGATACCGCACTATCTATGTTTATAAATTTAAGAGTAGATCGATTTTGCATGTTACAACGACGTATTTTACAAACCGCGTAAAATCCGTATCAGATGGTAAGGGGTAGCGATCTTGTGAGTTACTCCCAGACTTTTGAGTAGCCAATTGAAGTGGTGGTTTCAAAAATGAGGTCCCCCATCACTTATAATCGTCTTGGGGTAGCCAAAGCGAGATATGATATTGGCCCTCACAAATTTCAAAACCACAGAGTGGTCATTTATGCGCGTAGGAATGACCTCTATCCACTTGGAGACATAATCAACTGCCACCAATATATACTCAACCTTGGGACGATGGGAAGGGGCTGATGAGTGGCTACTCATCATAGCTAAAAGGCCGAAATTAAGCTAGACACTAAGCAAAACAATATCAAATTAACACATAAAAAGGGTTAAGTGTGGGAATTAAAGAAAATACCTAAAACTTTTAATGTGGGTTAAAACCTCCTAATTAGGTCACAAAAATGAGATATTCTGAAAACTAAAGGACAAATGATGATCCATGCATCAATTGAACACATAAACAAGTTTGAAAAGATAAATCACAAGTAAAATCAATGTCTTAAATGTTCAATTAAGCACATGTAAAAATTTGAAAGCAATTGGACATCATTTAGGCTTAGAAATAAATAGATTACAATTAGGTCCTTCATGCATTACATTTCTACCCTTCAAAACTCCTTCTTGGACCTTTTTGCAAGCTGCAGGGACCCTTCTGTATGACTGCAAGGCCCTTCCAGTTATAGTCCTTTTCACTTTTGGACCTGCACGCTATTCTTCTACCCCTTCGTTCAAGGGTCTTCCTGCAAGTTTTCCCTCATTTCAGAGAGAAGCCTGTGTTCTTCACGCGCACTGTAGCACGCGAAGAACACAGCCATTCTCGACCGTCCATCGCACTTTTGATCTCGATCTGCGGCTGGAATCAAATGGAACCTTCGCGCGATTCGGTGTGTGCGTTCACCTCTCTTCCCAGATCTCATCTGACGGTCAGATCTCTCTCTTGACTCGCCGCGCGCTCTACCCATTTCATCCTCACCGCCGGCTTAATTTTGATTAACCTCACCCTTGCGGTGATTCCAATCACTGAGCTGCTACTTAAGCACCTCAGTGGTGTCGTGCGCAAAGGATCGCTCCCTCCTACATCTCTTAGCGATCAGTTCGTCCACTCCAGTCTCTCCTCCTCATCTAGACCCTGATTTCACAGCCACCGGCTGTGGAATCATCGCCTGCTCTCGACCCTCCTCGTCGCTAAGGACCTCGTAGCACCTGAGGACGACCATGGAGTCTCACTAGCAGACTCTTCCCTCCGCTGGAATCACCCTCCTCCTTTCTTCCTCCTTAGCCGCCGGCTAAGGACCCATAGGTCCCATTCTTCCTTTTAGTTTAGGTTTTTAATTCTGCACAAGTAGTGTTAGATTTAGTTTGCAGTAGTTTAGAATAGATTTAGTTTTAATTGTTAGTGTTTAATGTTAGCTGTAGTTAGATTAGTCTTAGGAGTAGAATTAGTATTAGATCCCCTCCCTCACCTCCTCTGATCAGTCCAGATCAGAGGGGAAGAATCATCTGTTCATTGTTCAATTTATCTCCCTCTTCATGTTTTGTTTTTCCATCATCCAAATTCTGATTCTTGTTTTTCCTTTTAACGATGAATTTTTCATCAATCACCCACACATCCTGACCCAATTTCAGATCTGATGGTGCACTGCCTCAGATCTGAAAGTGGCGTCACAAGCACCATTTGGGTCTTCTCACTCACTCCATTTGTTTCACAAAAGCCCCTCTGTTTTAAATGGATTGCCTCAGTTTGTCAGAGCACTTTTGATTTGGATTTTAAAGGATTTTTACTCTCTGAAATGTTTTGACAGATCTGACAAATTGAAGGGATTTTTGGTTTTCATTGTGGGCAAGGACTCTGAGAAGTTCTCTGGTGACAGAGAACCAATCAGAAGAGCCTTTCATGATTCTGTTTATACTTTGTTTTGAATGCATTCGCCAGCTTCCATTAAATTTCCTTAATGCATTCTTAGTCTCTTTTTGCTATTTCAGAACTGCCATACACTATTTGTGTTGATGATCATTTCTGTATGGTGATTCTCTAACCTAAGGAGTTTTCCATACTCCTTAAGGTTGCAAGAAACTGGGATTGTGTTTCTTTGGTTTTAATTGATCGAGCTAAGTCTTCCTTCATGCTGTCTATGGCATTAGGAAGACTAACTCAATGCCATTTGAATTTTGATCTGAAAGGATGCTTCTGATAAGGTTTTTCCTAATGAGTGTTTGAGCTGAATTTACATGAGATTTTCGTGAGATTTAAACCCCTTTCAGATTTGGATTTCAACTCTGAAAATTTTTAGTTTGTTTTGAATTTTATCTTACTCCCAGTTACACAGCAATATGCTGCAACTTGCAACTACATTTCCCTCCATCTCCAAATTCTCTTCTCCTCCAAATTCCCCTTTCAACTGTGAATTTTTTGTTCCCCTTTCTCTAAGTGGACTAACTGCAGTTAGCCACTTGACAGTGGCTTAAGCCACTGCCACTGTAAACTACACATACTAAATACATTCTTCTTCTCTCCATCTCTTCTGACAGTAGCTGTGGCTGCTGTCTTAATTGAGCACTAACACTCAATCAACTCTAATTCCCTAACTTTATACAAAAGCCTAATGACATAAACTTATTTTAAAACTGTAAATATACCTATTCATAGTATTATAACTATAGCATATCAGTTAGATACATAGTTATACTGTAAATATGTATAAAACCTGTACAGAAGTTCATATACATATGTAATCTATGTAAAAATATGTATATATACTAATCTATTATGTATGTATTTACTGATTTATGTATATATGTATGTACAGATTTATATTTACTTATTTAGTAGCTAAGTTAATAAGTTAGAGCAATAATCAAGTAAATAAATCTATAAACTTGGGAATATATATATATTAAGTAATTTAAGTTAGTCAAAGTATAATTATACCTAGTATAACTTACTGTAACTTAGTTTTAATTTTAAACACCCAGAACTGCTATTTTAGCCTAAATAAAACATAAATAAATTCGTAAAAATACAATAAAAATATGTATTAAATACTTAAGTATGTAAGTTAAAACTGTTTAAGGTCAATTAGACCATTTACTAATTATTTTATAAGTAATTAACTATTTAATCACCTAAATCAACCTGTATAATCAGCCTAGTTTAGCGAATTTATTTGTATAGTAAAAATATTTAAAATTCAAAATTAATTAATCAATTATGTAGTATTACGTAAATATTTTATTTACCATATTTTATTTTATTTTTTTTAATAATTTATGGCCCCCAAATCGAGGGCCAAAAATGCGCACAGACGCAGCTGCGTTTGATTTCCAGCGCACGATGTGGCGCTGGAATAGCGCCACATCGTGTGCTACAAACCAAACGCAGCCATATAAATATAATTTATGTTATACCGTAAGCAGTCTTCAAGGCGCGGGGCACCCGAAACACTGCCTGTTATGTCCGATCCGATTACCCGATGTGTGCTGAACTTTGATATGTGTGTGGGGCCGGGGGCCCGAGCGTTTGCGAGCTTTGAAGGCGTTGGGCTGAGGCCTGACGCTGAGATTGAAAACGTAACTAAGACACCTAATCTGAGGTTAGGGCACGCTTAGTAGAGGTCTGGTCCCACCCGTAGGGTGCTGTGTATCCCTCGAAAAGCGCGCCCGCTAATTAAACACATTTTACACTAAGGACGTTAGCCTAACCCCGTCTCCACCGCAGCCTCTGAAATACCTCAAGAGACAAGAGTTAAACACAGAAGAAAATGAAAGGACAGACGACTTGGGAGAAGGAACACAAGAGATAACAAGAACAGAAAGACTTACTGTACATACAGCAGTAGAATAAGTAATATACATACGTAAAAGTAAACCCAAATAATTACTAACAGAATAGAACGACACTATAAACGTCGCTAAAGACCTCAGTTTGCTTCTTTAGGTTGTATATAGTGTTTTCTGAGATTTAGCGACGTTTATATCTGTCACTAAAACTGATATATATATGTCACTATAAATAAAAGACTAGTAAGTTAAGTTTTTACACTATGGTATCCTAATGTAGTATGAACTAACATATTAGTGTTAATAGTATAACTTTAAATACATAGTTTAGAGTATAATAATAAATTGTTTGATGCTTGTTCATAGTTAGTATTTTTGCAAGCACTTCTTAGTAACTAGGTAAATAAAGCATTCATTCATTCTTTAAGTGTAAAGTTTCTTTTTGAATAAGAAGATAATTTTGGAGATAATCAAAGAGTGACCGAATTAAATTCAATAAATTGCCTCCCAGAGAACGACCTGGAACAAAACCAGTAAAAATTAGATAAATAAGCAAATGATAATAATGGTTGTAATGACTGGTACTCACCCATACTCACCACTATACGACATCCTTAATGTTATATTATACACCCTATACTACAACGACATGATCATAACAATAATCATTCATCATCATACAACCATTGTGTTATATACACATTGTAGATCATCGGTGTCATTGTTATCATTGTCATTCACACATTACACACATTACACCATCAATCATCATCAGGGGCCCATGAAGTCTATTCCCTAAAATCAAAAATTTCAACAGGTTGGATCGGGTGTTAAGGCATCTCATTCCTCTTCCCAATCGTTCCAGTCCGTTGACATCTACTACAAGTCTTAACAAAGTTATGAGAATCCTTAAATAAAGTAGGCCCCCAAAAATTAGACTAAATAACCTTAAAAGCAGTTTTCTTAGCACCAAAGTGTCCTCCACAATGAAGTTCATGGAAAAAGCTCGACAAACTTTGTTGCTCCTCTTCAGGTATGCATCGTCTCAGTACTTGGTCTTGTCCAATTCTAAATAATTTGGGCTCTTCCAAATGAAAGTAACTAGCTTGGGAAATAAATCTCCTCCTCTTTTGCTCATCCTAAGATCTAGGAGTCTCTCCAGTGACTAAGTAATTAACAGTATCAGCATACCAAGGTGAAGTCGGTGTTACTGCCATAAGGGTTTCATCGAGAAATGTCTCGCAGATGTCTCTAGATGGAGAGTCATCAAGTGGGAGGCGAGATAGGTGATCATCCACTACATTTTCCACTCCTCTTTTTTCACAAATCTCCAAGTCAAACTCTTGAAGGAGTAGAATCCACCAAATAAGTCATGGTTTAGAATCTTTCTTGGCAATGAGGTGTTTCACTGCTGCATAATCAGTAAAAATGACCACCTTAGACCCAAGAAGATAAGACCTAAACTTCTCCAAAGCAAATACTACGGAGAATAATTCCGTTTCTGTCACAGTGTAGTTTTGTTGTGGGTTAGTTAAGGTTTTGCTAGTGTAATGTAGCATATAAGGTCTTCCCTCAACCCTTTGTCCAAGGACAACTCCCACGGCATAATCTGAAGCATCACACATTAGCTCGAATGGGAGTGTCCAATCTAGAGCTCGGAGAATAGGCACAGAGATCAAGGCCTCCTTCAAAGTGTGAAAGGCCTCGACACACTTTGAATCAAAATCGAAGATTCCTTCGCCAATAGGTCGCAAAGTGGCCTAGAAATTTTACTGAAATTTTTAATAAAGTGCCTATAAAAGCCCTCATGGCCCAAAAATGATCTAATCTGTTTGACATTCGTGGGCACTGAGAGGTTGGAAATAGAATCAACTTTAGCCTTATCTACTTCCAAGCCCCTTTCAGACACAACATGCCCAAGTACAATGCCTTTCTGTACCATGAAGTGGCTTTTCTCCCAGCTGAGGACTAAACCAGTCTCCTTACATCGCTTTAGCACATTCTGTAGGTGCAGGAGACACTGGTCGAAAGACAAGCCATAAATAGAGAAGTCATCCATAAACACTTCAACATACTCGTCAATCATGTCCGAGAAAATGGACATCATACACCACTGAAAGGTTGCCAATGCATTACATAACCCAAATGGCATATGTCTGAATGCAAAGGTACCGTAAGGTCTCGTGAAAGTCGTCTTCTCCTAGTCATCAGGGAAGACTGCAAGCTAGTTGTACCCAGAATATCCATTAAGAAATTAATAGTACTTATTCCCTACCAATTTTTCGAGAATTTGGTCAATAAAAGGCAAAGGAAAGTGGTCTTTCTGGGTAGCAGTGTTCAGCTTGCGGTAATCGATGTAGACCCTCTATCCAGTTGAGGGACTAAACACCACTTGTTCTCCTTGGTCATTAATTTCCACGGTAAAGCCTGCCTTCTTTGGCACCACATGGATAGGACTAACCCATTTACTATCCGCAATGGGATATATAATCCCATCATCCAACTACTTCAGAATTTCCTTTTTAACCACCTCCCTCATATTGGGGTTAAGATGTCTCTGCATGTCCCTAAATGGCTTGATGGAATCATCAGTATAAATGTGGTTTATGAAGAGTGTAGAGTCTATACCCCTTACTATTAGCGATGCTCCAAGCAGTAGCTTCCTTGTGCCTAGACAAACATTCAATCAGGGCTCCCTCCTATGCCTCAAATAGCACAGCCGAAATGATAATGGGGAGCGTATCATTGGTGATTTCAAGCGGAGGAGAGTTGGGCAACTCTTCTCCAGTGGGGGCAAATGTCGAGGTGGATGGGCATTCAGAAGGTGAGACTATAGGAGCATCAGGTTTGGAAATTTCTTTCCCACTCCTCAGAATAGTCACTACCTGGCATGCTCCCTAAAGACAATCCCTTTTCCTTTAGGATTCTCCTCAGCAGCACTGGGAAGCTTCCCAGTCTCCCTCTGTCCAATAGCCTCTACATGGTGTCCTATCTATGATTTCATTCCGTGCATAGCCTTGTCATGAGATTGGATGATGGCACTTTGACTTTCCTACATAGTTCTCAACATCGCCTTTAATTCACCCATCTCAGAGGTCTTTGGTTAGGCAAAGGTCTAAGGTTGGTTCGTTTGTTGGTTTTGAAAGGGTTATAGTTTATAATTCCTTGAATTTGAGACATTCCCTTGTCTTCATGAAATGTTTGGGTGGTTCCTCCATCCCTCGTTATAAGTGTTGGAAAAAGGGTCATTACAAGGTCTGGGATGGAACCCTTGGGCGGCATTCATGTCCGCCTGTACAAGCTCAAGGAATTGGAAGGCCAAGTGGCAATCCACAATGGTGTGCGTATTGCCTTGGAAAATGGAGCATTCTGAAGCTTGGGATGTGGAGGTAGTAGGCGTGAATTGGCCTAGGCTCGACATAAGCCTTTCCATATTTTGATTCAATAATTGGATCTGGTAGACTAAATTCTGGGCGTCCCTAGCCTCATTTGCATCCAACTTTCTTTACATGAGAGTGAGCTTTCTATCCAAGTACGTAGAATTCAAGTAAATAGAATTCTCACTCAATGTATCAAACAAGTTCCAAGCTTCATCCTCAGCCTTAGACAGAAAGGCTCCTGCACAAGCCCTATCCACAGTCAACCTATGCGAATCACTAAGTCCCGTGTAGAACCTTTCAACCAATTACCACTTGGGCACCTGGTGATGCGAGCAAAGTCTTAAAAGTTCAATAAATCGCTCCCACGCATCATGGAAAGCTTCCCCATCCTTTTGAGCAAAACTCATAATTTCCCTCCGAAAGTGATTAGTTTTGCTCTTGGTGAAGTACTTCTTCAGAAACTCCTTCAAGGCATCCCAAGTGTTAATACCATCTAGGGTATGATACCAATACTTGGCCTTGTCTTTGAGGGAGAAAGGAAAGAGGGTCTGCATTTGGGCATCATCAGTAACACCCTGCAGCTTCACTGTGGAACAAACCTCGGTGAATTCCTCTATATACCTGAAAGGGTCTTCCCTAGCAGTACCATAAAAGGAAGGCAGCAAGGATATGGTACTGCTTTTGATCTCATAGGGATTGTCCCCTCCAGGTCTACGTAGTACAGAGACAGGGTGATTGGTCAAAATGAAATATTCCTTAAGGCTCCTTTGACCAGCCATTTCTTCCCTTTGGGTGGTTTCTTCTTAGGATTCTTTTAGGTTCTGGATCAAACACAAGTCTCCTAAGAGATCGCCTACCAAGCATGCACTAAAAACATAATTCAAAAGGACTTGTTAGGTCCTTACAGATTTAGACTTTCGACTTTAGTTCAGATTGTAGGTGACAATACAAATTGCCCAATCAATTACACACCTATTGTCGACCTACAGAATGCCTTAATAAAAACCTAACTAGAATTTTAGAGATCCTCCCTAAAGGCCAAAAAGTTTAGTCACTTCCAAACACGGCAAAGTGGGATGCAAGTAGGGTCAAGCCCTTCCTTTGAAGCGTTGCTTTTGCGGTGCTTCTTAACTACCCTCAATCCGTAAGGTTTAGAGGCAACCTCACTTTTGGAATATAGTTTGGATCACCTCAACGTCCAGCAATAGGAGGCTTTTTCCTAGAGGTTTCAACCTAGGAGTGTCTAAAGTGCGTGCTTCAGTGCAAAAAATGTCATATACGTGTACATTCACTGAAAAAAAAAATTAACTTTGAACCACAACACAATGTCTCAAATCAACTCCTTGGGTTTTAATGTGTTCCTCCTTTAATTAGTCCTTTTTAGATATTTAATGTGACCACTTGTTAGATCATTTCAAGATAAATTATGTGGTCTAGGAATTAAGTCCAAATGCAAATGCGTGATCAAGATATGGATGCAAAGTAAGAGAATGCGTACCTTACTTCCAGCAATCAATGATGCGAGAATGCATGCAATGCAGAAAATAAAGCCTAGATGCTGCTCATATAATCCTAAATGGTCATCCCTAGGAGCAGGTAGCTTCTAGCTAGTAGCTCGTGCTTTTCTTTCTTTTTTTTTCTACCCTACTTAAGCGTAAACAAGAAAGGATAAACTCCACAAAAGAAAATGAAAAACCTATTGCCTAAATAAACGGGAACAAGCTCCCAAAAAGATTACCTAACATGGGCCTAAACCAAAATCAAGGAACAAACCCGTAAAAATATGACCCCAGAACAAGGGTCTCAAATAATGAATGCAAGAAATCCTAAAGTCTAAGTCTGTCTAAATGCAAAAGTAGAGGAGAATAAATATGAATCTCCTGTCCTCAAGAATTTCTCCTCCGGATTGGTGGTGACAAGGTCCACCAAGATGCCAAGCTCCTCCTCGCAGGTGCGGTAAGATGTCTCCTGGTCAAGAGTGTGGCCCAAGGTCCACGATACAAAGATGCTGAGGTGGGTGTGACGATTCTCTCAGAGGTACCTCGCACAAACTAGATAGAACAAATTAAATATGCCTAAAAATTTTAAATCTGCATGAACAAATGAATGACTGCAAGTTTATCAGGCTCGTTGCCTCCCCAGCAACGGTGCCATTCGAAAGGACGATTTTCACTTAACAAGATGATAATTAAAAAGATTTGTCGCTTGTATTTCTAAGTGGTGGAAAATCGACTAATCAATGTATTGAATTAAAATTAAACCACTCAAGATACGAGCGAGTCGTGTCCACAGGGAGGCAATGTCTATTACAAACTTACACGGGTCAAAAATAGATGTTCATGATTAATTTCACAAAGAAACCGAATCAAAATTCCTTTCAATTAAGATAACAAGATATGATCATGCTGGTAATGTATTTACGTGAAAGATTAAGGGAGTTCTCACAAATAAATGGATTAGAATATTATTAAATCTAAAATCCTTCTCTTCTAATGGCAAAGAAATGTCTCCTTTCGCAAGCTACTGTGTGCACAAGAGGGAGTGGTCGGCCGTGAGGAGCTCACCGAAGATGGAGTGGAGCGAGGGCTTCGTGACGGAGTTGGTGTCACGGCGAATAACAACCGCCGGTGGCCAAAGGGAGAGACGGAGGTTGTGGGTTCCGACAACCTACTGCTACTATTGGAGCTACTCCACGCGCAGGCTACTGAAGAGGGGCATGCGCGGTGGCTGCTGCTGCTATGCGCACATGAAGAGGTGCACGTGCGCGCAGGCAAAGGTGCGATGAGGGGAACTGCTAGCCACGCCTGCTGGAGGTGCGTGCAGGAACGCTGCTGGCCTTTTAAAGGTGCACGTGGGCACGCTGCTGGTTGTGCGTGGAAGGGGAAGGCGTGGAGGAGCAGGCCCTGCTTGGTGCGGGTAGGGTACGTGAAGGCGTAGCAACTGGTGGCTGAAGAGAAAAGAGATGACATGAAGTTGGTGAAGGTGGCGTGGCGGTGATGTGGGTGAACAGCGAGAGTGGAGGTGGTGGTGAAGGTGGTCTCCTACGATGAACAGGGGGCACGGTGAGGTTGTAGTGTGAAGCTCTACAATGGCGTTGCAAGCTGTCACCCTGCATGCCCACAGTGGTAAAGCTCTACAGCGGTTGAGGCCGGTGGTGATGAGAGGAGAAGAGTTTTAATTCTCTGCACAGCAGTGAAAAGGGTGGGATGGTGACCTCCTCAACATGGTAGGCCCTCCTCCTTTGTAGCTGCGGCTGCCTGGATTTGAAATGGGAGAGGTGAGAGCAAGTCCGCTTCTCACAGCCATTAAGGAGATTTCATGGCTGGAGGAGGAGGAATCGAAGTCGTTTCCTGTGAAGAAGAAGAGAAATGAAATAAAATAAAATATTAGGGTTATTTATGCACAAACCATTAACTTCTATGTTAAACCCAAAATAATGCATGTAATGCACGTAATTGGTTAACTGAGTCAATTCTAAATGCATATGAATGCAATGCATGAATTATGGAATCAAGCTAAAAACATAAATTAATTTATTTACATCCTAATGCATGTTAACTAAATCTTAAAGATATCTTGATGTCTAAGCATTCATATACTTAAATAGCTCACAAATATGGGCTAATCAACGGCCTTCCCAAAGAGGACCCTTTTAGCCATTTGGAGGAACTAACAGTCCTCACCCAAACTACTCACTTCCGCAATGTGCAGGAGGACCTATGGCTCATGAAATTATTTCCTCTCAGCCTTAAGGATAAGGCTGCTTACTGGTTCAGGACTGTTGGCCGACCTATAACCACATGGCCACATCTTAAAAGTACCTTCCTGAAAAAGTTTTTCCCAATCTATCGTACAAATGCATTACAAAGATCAATTACAACTTTCCAACAAAAGCATGGTGAATCTTTATACAAGTCATGGGAGCGATTTCAGGACTTATTGCGGAGTTGCCCTTATCATGAAATCCCACTTTGGCAGCTAGTGCAAATCTTCTATCACTGATTAGAAGATCAATTACGAAAATTTGTGGATGCTCCATTGAGGGAAACTTGCTGAATAAAGATGCCAAAGGTGCTTACCAATTGTTTGAGGAGATGAGTGAAAACTTATTCAGCCATGCCTCAATTGATACTTTTGGTAGAAACTATAATCCTAGACTCGACTTAAATGAAATTGACTCTAAATCCACATTTATTCCAGTAACTCAAGATGATATTCAAACGATTGCACAAAGATTGGACCAGATACAAATTCACCAAAAGAAACTTGAGGAAAAATTTGATCAAAAACTGTTGTGTCGAAAATCATCATTTTAGGAAAATGCATCATAGTACAGTGATGAAAATCGATATAGCATTTAAATTTATAAGTGCAAGAAAATAGGAAATTAGTTCGAGCTCATTTGCAGGGAGCAAATGTAGAATTCACAACACTAATCGCAATATAAATCAATGAGCACAATGATAAAGATATGCAATGAATAAAATCTACTCAAAATGATATTCAATAGTAACAATTGTATCTCAAGAAACACTAGGATAAAAAGAATATTAAAAGCCCTAGAAATGGTGATTTGAACCACCACTTAAATCCTCAATCAAGCATATGTCCCAAATAATCAACCAATTCAATTTCTCTACAGTGATTTTGAACCACTTTTAAATATCCATGTTAGATTAATAAGCCAACAGTACCCTCAATTAGACATCAGCCAGGCGCTACAGACACCTTAAGTCATAAAAGCCTCAACACAAGGCATAAGAAACAACACCTCAACCCAAGCACAAGTGATCTCAGAATTGCCTTAGTGTTGGCTCACAAGGCATGCACTTCAAGGCAACAGAGCACGAAACCCAATGCAAAACCACCCTCCAAACTCCTTAGAATTTCTTTCTTCTTCTCCCTAATCAGATCTCTAATCGAGTAATTAGGTCAAGTACAAGGGACTAGGCTCACCGGCGTGGGTAGTTAGAGAGGGCGTGAGAGAGTGCGTGAAAGAGCATGTGGGAGAGGGGGCCTCACCCTTGTGTTCAAGGCAGATAGCCTTCATCACATTTGCATATTATATGTTGCGCTGGACTTGTTCGTTCATGATGTGGGACTAATGCTCCCACTCCCTCCTTTGCGTAGTTGCGTGAGAAGCTCACGTCAATTGGGGATGCTGCTGCTCTATTTCTCGATCCCAAGTCCAGATGCCTTCGCGAGGATGTTTCACAGCCATTGGTGGTCAAAGCAAGGTCTGAGATGGTCGCACGGCGGCGTATAGTGGCAGTGATTCGACGATGAAGGCAAAGGTCCGGCAACAACCTAAAAGCAAGAATACAGGCTAATAGCCCAAATTAAAGCGCTCAATAGGGTCGTCGAAGGACAGCAAGTGTGTTAGTGGCATTCTCGAGGTGTATTATGGTGTGTAGAGGGTGGACAATGACGGAGATGAGCTACAAGAGCTGGGTCGTTCAGTGGGGCGAGTATGAGGGTAAAGCACCCAATTTTGTTGGGGCTTTTGCTTTATAGGTCATGGCGAAGGTGGTGATGGTGGCGGTTTTTTGTTTGGTGAAGTGTAGTGGTTGTACGGCTTCGCCGGAGCTACGATCGACGTTGGGGAAGATGATGGGGAAGAGTGGCGGTCGGCGGTTTAATTGGGGTCCTAAGAGGCTAAGCCTAGTCTATAGAGGGAGGAGTGAGAGAACCTATCTATGCGGTCAAAGGAAGGCAGAACCATGCCGGTGTGGCTTGCCGGACACGGGGAAGGTGAAGTTCTTCGGTGGGAGAGACGGCGACGAGGAGGGGGGGGAGGCCTCCACTATGGCTGACAAGAGGCGGACAATGATGAGGGATAAGGAGGCACACCCAATTTAGTTGTTGGGAGGCCATAGGACGGGGAAGGACGATCACAGGAGTCACGGCAGAGGTGGCCGAAGAAGAGGAAGGAGGGTTGTTTTGGCTTGTAACCGAGCTAAAGAGAACGCTGGTACCAAAAGGAGTTTAAATAGAGCTTGATGTGGCCTAGAAACATGCAAATTCCATGCATTTACTCCATGGATTTGGAAAGTAGAAACCCACCAATTTTGTGAACTTGCTAGAGCTTCTTGCTCCAAATCAAGACCTGGGATTGCATTCAAACGGTTCTTCTTGGTCTAAACTCTAATCCCACCAAATTTGGTGGGATTTGGAGATGATTTAATATGGATTTTCTTGACTCAAAGTCAGTTGTGTAGGATGGTTGACTGATCAAATGGCAGCAGGGACCAAAGTGTAAAGAAGATGATAAATTTAGGGAAAAAATAAGGAGAACTTGAAAGTTAGGAGTCTCATTGTAAGAAATAAAGATTTTAGGGACTGAATTGCAAACTAGGTTGAGATGGACTCTGATTGGGCTTAAATTTTGGTGTTAATTTAATTTGGATCTAAGGAATATAATGGTGAACTTAGATTTGAGTTTTGTCCATGTTTAACTAGGTAAATTGCACAAAATCCCAAATCAAGGCAAAATCCCATTTGAAACTCTATCCTAGGTCAAAATGGATTCAGATGGTAAAACTAAGAGTTCCAAACCTCGTAGAATATATTTCTATGAATTTTAGGAGGTTTATATGAATTTTATCCTAACCAAATTCTCTTCAATTTAAGTGGGATTGATAATTAGGGTTTTATGTACTGTTTTGGTTCTCGAAATGTGTGAAACCCTGTTTCTGCCAGTGTGGACCCACTTCTTGGTATTTAATGCTCAGTTGACCTTTAATTAACCCCTAGGTGACCCCATGGTTACTACGCATTCATGATGTGAGGTTAAAATAGTAGAATTACCCCTATTTTATTATTCTCTTCTCAAAACAGATCTGAGTGGAATTGTTGTTCTCAAGCGATCATTCAGGAGCATTTATCTCTTGATTTCAACTAATTCAAGCTAGTTATGGTGAATGAGGATGTTACCATCAACAAGCTTCCCATCTTACTCTACCTAAGATCATGAAGAGAGCAAACATGAACAATGTTGGTGCTGTCTCGGCTGACCAAAATTATTTCTGAGGATATACCTGACATGACTAGGACATATGATTTTTCTAATTCTTATAACCCTGATTCTGAGAACATCTCTACTCTCTAGGATAATTTTAGAAATTCTTCCAATTTGAACAATCCAAATTGGAGGAACAAGCCAAACTTTTCCTTGAAAGCCCCTACTCAAGTTCCTTTCCATCAACAAAATCAGCATGGATTTTATGGGCAAAACCAATATTCTTATGGGCCATCCCAAAATGATATTAATACCCAGCTGTTGAAAACCCTACAGGGTATGAAAAATCAAATGTCTGCAGTAACCTGCATGGTAACCTCCTTGAAAAATCAAGTTGGGGTTACTCCAAACCAAAGACCTGCAGGTAATTTACCTTCCCAGCCCATGCCTAATCCAAATAACCAAAGGAACCACAACCAGGGTTCAAATCGCAATCATCATCAACCTCCTTTATAACCAGCCCCACAGCATCCCCCTAGTTTTCATCAACATCAGACCCCCTGCTCTCTGACGGAGAGAATTTCACTTGACGAAAAAGATAATAGCAATAAATTGATATGTCATTGTATTTTATGTGGTGGAAAATCTCTCTATCAAAATTAATTTATATCTAGTATAACCACATTGTTCAAAGTGTTCTATCCACAAGGAGGCACGTCTAGTAAAACTCAAACAAGATGTAAAGCGAATGTTCACAAATATATTCTTAAGCAGTGGAATCAGAATCAAGCTAAAACCCTCTTTAAATTAGGATCACAGTGCATGGAATCACTGAAATCGCATTTATGTTAAATAACAGGAGTGATCATGAAATTTTCCTACAATAAGGGAATCAAAAATAAAGATTGACCATAATATTCACCGCCACTTCTCCTAAAATAAGACAAGAGAATGTCTTCCCTTTAATCAAATAAAAAACCTTTTGAATGAATGGAATAATGTTGAAATAGTAATTTAACGAAAGAAGAGGGACATTCTTATCAAAGACATCCAATATCTAATTGATTTAATAATATATGTAGGAATAGGCAATGGCAAGGCAATGTCAAAACTAATTCTCTTCAAAATAGAGGAATGATTCTCCCTCCTCCTCATGCATGAAATGGAGCACAATGGCTGGAGATGCCCTGGAGGATGGTCGGCCGGTGCATGGGGAGTTCGATGATGGTGGAATCACAGCATGGGGAAATTGGGCGTGGCCGGCTAGAAGAGAGGGAGATGGTGGGTCACTCTTTATTTACAGTAGCTTGTAGCACTGGCAAAGGGCGCAGGAGGGGCGCAGTCGGCTGAGGCGAGCTGCAGATGGAGCGGTCGCCAGGCGTACGCTAGGTGGAACAGCATGGGGGGGCTGGTTGCACTGCTGATGGTGCGCCCACACGTGGGGGCGAGGACACGCGACGGGAATTAGGTAGGGGTGGCTTGTAGAAGTGGAGCGGTCACGTAAGGCGTGCTAGGCACATGCAGGTAGGTTGCTGCAATGCCGTGTGTGGTGCGTGAGGGGCGTGGACGTGCAGCTTGCGCACAGGCTACGCGTAGAAGGTGCGTGGGAGGTGCGCTGGTCGCACGCAGGCTGAAGGCGATGCGTGCTTTTATTTGGTGCAGAAGAAGAAGAGGGTGGAGGTGAGGGGTAGGCGCTAATGGTGGTGGTGATGCTCTCTGTCACAGAGCACCGCAAGTCGAGGGTGATAGCAAGGTTGATGGTGGAGGGTCCCAGGCCATGGTGTGCACCACCTTCACGGTTGATACGATGGGAGAAGATGGAAGATCCCCTTCAATGGTCACTACACCTCTTCTTTTAAACACCTCTGTCATTTGTTTCCCTCGCCGCGAATCTCGACCAGCAACTCGGTGAGTAAATCTAAACCGTTGGAGAGGAGTTGCGTTGAAGCCGTGCTGTTGCGAGAAGGCTGGCGGCGAGGGTGTGATGGGTTGAAGTCGTGCACTCTGCAGGGAAGAAACCAAAAAGAAAGTGGGTTATTTATAAAGATAATCCAAAATAATGCATGTAATGCATGCATGTCACCATAATGCATATTACTTTCTAATACATGTGAATGCCATGTATAAAATATGCATGCAATCATTTTTATAAAATAATCTATTTATAAATCTAAGTATGCCATGTATATGTAGTCATCATTCTAATATCTAGGTATTTATGCATTCGATTAGCTCACAAATGTGGTCTCATCAAATGCCCTCTTGCTTAGTTTTTGCTAGTCTCTAGCAAAAGTGGAAAGTGAATGAACTGACCAAAAGATTTCTTCTTTCCAAATGTTTAGAGATCCAGACAAATGCGAAGTGATAGTAGCCTAGGTAACAGATCTAAGTGAAAAGCCAACTTACATTTAAAGTTTGTACTTAACCCTTGATAAAATTCTATCGTGATAGGTAATTACTTCCCTAGGGGATAAAGCAATAAATGAGCTATAATTTGACCCCGGCATTTTGGCTTAGGTAGGAGATACTGAGTTGAATGGATTTATATTTGGTAGCTCACACTCATCTGGTGCTACATGTAGTATAATACTGCAGACTCTAAATCTCTAAACTATAAAATGAGTCAACCCAGAGAGAGGCTAAACAAAACTACGCTCTCTTAACATTCCTTTGTACTTACTCACTCTCTCTCTTCTTTTTTTTCTTTTTCTTCTTTCCTTTCTGAGATCACATATCTTACCAGATTTTGTAAATGTGCTTACTATTTGATGGCCTCACGTGGCATTCACACTTCAAGTAAAATTCTAATAACCCTGCAACTAAGTTAGAGGTCTTCAGCCAATATTCGGGTGATCAGAAATATTGAAAGATAGGTATGAGTCATATTTGGTGGATCACAATGGTTGTTTTTGTTGTTGCCTCAAAAACATTGACACATAAATGACATGAAGATAAAACTTCAAACTTGGACTCTTTTTTCTCTCTCTCTCTTTTCCTTTTTTTTCTTTTTTTTAATATAAATGTTTTTTTTTTGTTGCTATCTCTCTCTCTTTTTCTTTTTTTTTTCTTCTTTTTTTTTTTACTAACATCAAATGATGTATACTTTTATTTATGAGACATTATTAAGGATGATGATGGTCAAGAGGATATTGTGTGGCTTATTTGGTAGAAGTACCTACTCTTGGCATCGGGAAAGAATGAATAGGACAATCGTATTTCTAACCTTTGACACTATTACTCTCCCTCTGTCAAGGACTCTATGAAGGATGGTAGTAACCATCCACCATAATCATAGTTTTATTAGGACTCAATCTCTGTGTATCTGCCTTATTTGGTGACTCTTAGAAATTCACACAATGATTACATGTAGAAACAGAGAGCAAAAACTATGCCTAACTCTGAGGTATCATCATCTAATTATCCAGAACTTAAGAGTCCTTACACTAGACTTAGTGCACCAGTAGTCTCTCTACTTTCTTCTCATAAATATTAGTTGGATCTTAATAGAAGATAGTATGCCTAACTCCTTAGTAACAGTCCAAGGGTTCAGCAGACTCAAAATACTTATTGGTTTTCTTCAAAGATCCGTTACCCAGTCTACGTGCAAGTGAAGTAAATGTACCGGATTCTAAACTTAAGAAACAATTTAAGAAGAAAAACTTTAATGACACCTCCTTGATAAAAAAAATTTTATGTTAGGGACTAACCAATTCTGCTCAAGAAAATAAAAGAGAATTTCTTTTTGATCTAATGCATTATCCTAAATGCATGCAAATATTTATAAATGCTATAAACATCCTCAGGTTATACCCCTCATGCCTAAACTGACAATGTCCTCATTGAAAAAAATAAAGACATAGAAGAATAACACCTGAGGAGGAGAGTGGGAGGAGCTAAGGCTCCTCAAGCCAAAGTGCATCCAAAACCTAGCCATCTAAAAGAGTAACATAAGGTTTAAGACGTTAGCCATTTACCTTGAAGCTTGCACCAGAAGTAGGGTTCCGAATTTCTACTGCTCCATGAGGGAAGGTATTGATAACAACGTACGGTCCATCCCAACAGGACTTGAGCTTTTCTAAAAATAATTTAAGTCTGGAATTGAAAAGCCAGACCCACTAGTTGTGCTCAAAGGTTTTTCTAATGATGTGCTTATCATAGAAGACCTTTGTACGTTGCTTGTAAGATTGAGACGTTTCATAAGCTTCATTACAAAGCTCCTCAAGCTCACTTAACTCCAGCATGCATGCCCTTGCCACTTTATCCAGATTTAAGTTCATGTTTTTAATAGCCTAATAGGCTTTGGGTTGGATTTCAACGGGAAGATGGCACGCCTTTCCGTAGAAAAGATGGAAAGGAGACATGCCCAAGGGAGTCTTATACACTGTTCTATAGGCCCAAAAATCATCATTTAGTTTTTTAGACAAATCCTTACGGTTGGGCATGACAGTTTTTTCTAAAATTTGTTTAATCTCCCTATTAGATACTTCAACTTGTCCACTTGTTTGGGGATGGTAAGGTGTGGCTATCGTGTGGTTGACTCTCAAATTTTGGAGTAGTCTTGTGAATTGTACGTTCTTGAAGTGAGGTCCTCCATCACTTATGATCGTCCTTGGGCACCCGTACCGGGAAATAATATTAGCCTTGACAAAATCCAAGACCACGGAATGGTCATTGGTCTGCGTGGGTATGGACAAATATCAAAGATCTCAATGGGGAGAATAGGTTACTAGGGCATCTCATCCCTTTTTCTGATGGTTCCAATCTGCTGGCAACATAGACATATGCCCACATAAGTATGTGCATCTTGAATCATGTGGGCCACCAAAAGCCAGATTGAAGAACCTTATGGGCAATCTTTCTTCCACTAAAATGCCCTCCACAGTGGAGGTCATGGTAGAAATTCAGAACACTCCTTTGTTCTTCGTCAGGGACACAATGAAAAAGCTGGTCAGGGCCGATTCTAAAAAGCTTAAGTTCCTCCCAATGATAAAATTTAGTGTCAGCAAGAAACCTGTCTCGCTTCTGCTTGTCCCAAGTACTGGGGGTAATGTCCATGACCAGATAGTTTACTATGTCAACGAACCGAGTTTTGGCTTCCACGACCATTAGAGACTCATCAGGAAAAGTCTCTTGAATAACGCCAGCCGGAGTTGATGCCTCAATAGGGATCCTAGTTAGATGATCTGCTACCACATTCTCAACTCCTTTCTTGTCTTTAATTTCTAGGTCAAACTCCTGGAGTAGCAGAATCCAACGAATTAAGTGAGGTTTGGTGTCCTTTTTAGCCAGAAGATGCTTTAAAGTAGAATGATCAGTGAGCACCACAACCTTGGATCCCAAAAGATAAGACCGAAACTTTTCCAAAGCAAATACTACACCAAAAGGTTCTTTTTCAGTGATCGTCTAGTTTTGCTGAGGATCCATAAGGGTCTTGCTGGCATAATGCAACACATGAGGTTTGCCATCAACCCTTTGACCTAAGATTGCTCCCACTGTGAAATCAGAAGCATTGCACATTAGCTCAAACGGGAGGGTCCAATTTGGTGCTTGAAGAATTGGCACGGTAATGAGGGCTTTCTTCAAAACTTGGAAAGCCTCGTCACATCTGTCATTAAATTCAAAGGAAACATCCTTCGCTAATAGGTCGCAGAGTGGCTTAGAGATTTTACTGAAATCTCTAATGAAGCACCTATAGAACCAGCATGGCTAAGGAAAGATCTAACTTGACAAACATTGGTGGGCAATGGAAGCTTAGAGATGGAATCAATTTTTGCGGTATCCACCTCTAATCCTCTCTCAGAAATAACATGCCCTAACACAATGCCCTGCTGGACCATAAAATGGCTTTTCTCCCACCTAAGCACCAACTTTGCCTCTTCGCAACGAGTTAAGACTTTATCAAGGTGCGAAAGGCATAAGTCAAACGACAAACCATAAATGGAGAAATCATCCATGAAAATCTCAACAAACTCATCGATCATATCAGAAAAGATAGCCATCATATAATGTTAGAAGGTGGCAGGAGCATTACATAACCCAAATGGCATTCGGCGGAATGCAAAAGTGCCATACGGACTCGTGAAGGTGGTACGCTCCTGATTGTCAGGAAAGACAGCTATCTGATTATACCCAGAGTGCTCATCAAGGAAATAGAAGTACTTGTTCCCCGCCAGTCATTCCAAAATCTTATCAATAAATGGTAAGGGGAAATGGTCTTTCTGGGTAATCGTGTTCAAACGGCGATAATCAATGCAGACCCTCCAACCAGTTGAGGGTCTAGTGGTTACCAACTCTCCTTGGTCGTTCTCTTCCACAGTGATTCCTGCCTTTTTGGGCACCACATGTATCGGACTGACCCATTTACTATCTAAAATGGGATAGATAATTCCTACATCCAGCCATTTCAGAATCTCCTTTTTAACAACCTCCTGCATATTGGGGTTGAGCCTTCTCTGCATGTCTCAGAAGGGTTTCACAGACTCATCCGTGTATATATGATGCATGCAAAGGGAGGGATCAACACCCTTAATATCAGCTATCGACCAAGCAAATGCTTTCTTGTGCCTTTATAAACACTCAAGCAAAGCTCCCTCCTGTGATTCAGATAATGCAGATGAGATAATAACGGGGAGCGTGTCGTTAGGGCCAAGGAAAGCATACTTCAATGTGCTCGAGAAGGGTTTCAGCTCCAACTCAGGAGCCTTTTGGATTGAGGGTTTGAGTTGAGATGTTCCCGCCTCAGGTAGCGGATCTACCTTCACGGTCCAAGGAGGGGACAGAGACTCTGTGTGTACCCCCAGCGACTCTTCGAATTCGGGTATATCCCCTTCAATTTCTTCAATAGTCGGAGGATGGTCCTTAGATATGACCTTTTGAAGGGGATCTCTACATAAGAGTGCTGGAGTAGTCTCTTCAACGATTTTATCAACTACCTCAATCTGGGAACAATCTTCCAATCCGAATTGCTTGTAGGTATCAAAAACATTCAACCGAATCTTCTTGTTCCCAAAGCCCATTTTAAGTGCCCCTGATCTACAATTGATAGAGGCGTTGGCTATGGCCAGAAAGGGGCATCCTAGAATAATGGATGGCTTGGTGGGTTTATTAGGTGGGTCAGTATCTAGCACAAGAAAGTCAATAGGGAAGAAGTCCTCCACTCTCACCAGGACATCTTCCAGCATTCCCCGTGGTGTCTTAAGCAATCTATCTGAAACCTGGAGGATGACTGGACTAGGCTTTAAATCACCTCCTCCCAGAAGGTCATAGACAGAGCTCAATAAAATGTTCACCCCCACGCCTAGATTGAGTAGAGCCTCATCAATGTGTTGGTTACCTATAACCACTGAAATATACGGGGTCCCTGGGTCTTCCATTTTGGAGGGTGTTCCATGCTGGAGCACCGAGCTAACATGGTCAGGCAGGATGACCTTGGCTTGGACCTATCTCCTAGATCGACATTTCTAGGTGCACAAGTCCCTTAGAAACTTGGCATAGGATGGGATCTGTTTGATAGCTTCCAACAAAGGCAAGTTGATATGGACATGCCTAAAATTGTCCATAATTTCATCTGTCCTATCCTTGGCTCCAGACGAGCCAACAGAAGATTCCCAAGGACAGATAAGCGCTCTGGATAGGGCACCCTCGACTTCTAGGTAGAAGGGTCTTCATGGCAGGAAAGGGGTGGTGGAATGACGACATCCTTAGGGTGGGTGATTTCAAGTGAGGGAGAGCAGTGTGGCTCTTCCTTGGTGGAGATGGAAATCGAGTCTGATGTAGAAGGGGAATCCTGAGAGGTGACCATAGGAGTGCTATCAGGCTTGTCAATTTTCTTTCCACTCCTCAGCACGGTCACAGCTTGGGCGTGCTCCCTAAATATGACCCCCTTGCCCTTTGGGTTCTCCTTAGAAGAGCTAGGCAACTTCCCTGGATCCCGCTGCCTAACTGCCTTAGTAAGATGACCAATTTGGGATTGCAAATTAGTAATCATCTTATTTTGAGATTGGATGACCATATTCTAATGCTTTTGCATCGCTTTCATCATGGCTTTAAGTTCATCCATCTCAGAAGGCTTATTCTGAGGAGGGTTTGCATCGGATGACTGGTATATGGGTTGGGGAAGTAGGGGTCATACATTCCCTGAGTTGGAAGCATCACCTTGCTTCCATGAGAAGTTTGGATGGTTCCACCACCCCAGATTATAGGTATTAGAATATGGGTTATTGCAAGGAGGTGGGAAAAAACCTTGGGCCACTTTCAGATCGGCTTAAATTAACTTAGGGAATTGATTTTCCTGGTGGCACTCCGCAGTGGTGTGTGTTGTGCTTTGGCAAATGGAGCATTCACTTGAAGCCTGAAAGATAGAGGCTGCTTGTGGGTTCATGCCAGGATTTGCTAAAAGCCTATCAAAGTTTTTGTTCAACAATTGAATCTGATAAGCCAAATCTTGAGTAGCCCTGGCTTCATGGGCCTCTATCTTCCTCTGCAAGATCGATGGTTTTCTTTCTTGATAGGAAGAGGACAAATGTATGGAATTGTTACTTAATGTTTCAAATAATGCCCAGGCTTCATCCTCAGTTTTGGTCATGAAGCTTCCTACACAGGCTGCATCGATGGTTTTCCTGGGCCTTTTAGATAATCCATTATAGAACCTTTCGACCAACTGCCATCTTGGCACCTGATGGTGGGGGCATAACCTAAGAAGGTCATTAAAGCACTCCCAACTCTCGTGAAATTGCTCCCCTTCTTGTTGAGTAAAACCCATAATCTCTCTTTTGTAATGGTTTGCCTTACTCATAGGAAAATACTTTTTCAAGAATTCTCCCTTACGGGTGGCCCAATCATTTACCCTTGCATCAAGGGTATGATACCAGTGCTTGGCCTTATCCTTAAGGGAGAATGGAAATAGAGTCCTCATCAGGGCTTCATCAGTAAAGCCCTGGAGCTTCACCGTGGAACAGACCTCGGTGAATTCCTCAAGATGCTTGTAGGGATCCTCCCTAGCAGTACCAAAGAAAGTGGGGAGCAAAGATATGGCGCTACTCTTGATTTCATAAGGATTATCCACTCTAGGTCTTCGGATAGGTAGGGCTTGGTAGGTTGTAGGGAGGAAGTAGTCTCTCAAGGTTCTTTGATTTTCACCAACCCTAATCTCTTCTTCAGGTTTTTCTTCAGCCATTTTTCTTCTTTCTTGGTTGGCTTTCCTAATAATTCTCTCAGGCTCAGGGTTGAAAAGAATATTATTTCTAAGAGAGCACCTACCAAGCATACACCAAGCAAACACAAGGCAAGAGGTCTTTTGTTAAGTTAAAGCACTTTAAGCCATCTTCCAACCTTTTTAGTTTGGCCAAATGGAGTCAAGGCAGTGTTTCTCCATTCCCACATAAGTGGTATAAGAGAAGTGAGACGCTTGAGATTCCTGGTCAAAGGCTATTAAAGAGGTAGAGGTTACTTTTAGTTCTTTTGGGTGACCAATCAAGTTGTCAATCAATTATGCACCCTAAATAGACCTTCGAGTGCCCTAGAGACGTACACTTTGCTGCAATGATATTCTCATATGCTCAAGTAAAAAGGTACTCCAAGGATGGAACCAAGGGATGCAAGTACAGAGAGCCCTTCCTTTGAGGCGATGCGTTAGCGGTGCCTCTTAACTACCCTTGAATTCCTTTAAGGGGTGTCCCCCTCCTTAGAGTATCAAATCACTCTGGCAAAAGTTAATAGCATTGTTTCAAAGCAAGATAGGAGGGTTTGTACCGATAAAGAGATCGATGTCTATAGCCTTAACTGTCTAAGTCCTAGTGCAGTGCCTATAGTGCGTGCTCAGTGCAGGAAGTGTGCATCACACCACGAAAAGTGATTTTTCATTTGAAAACCACAATCAAGTTATTCAAACACTTCCTATATATTTTACTTTCTTTTCCAGAAGCAATGTGACCTCTTGATTAATCTTTTCAAATTAGTTTAAGTGGTCTTCTTAACTTATGTTCAGATGCAATGCGTGTGTAGATAACTAATGTAGTAAGATAGGAAATTCGTACCTTGCTCTAGCACTGTTCGATGAAGAAATGCACGCAATGCAGTTAGAAAATCTAGAAGCTACTCAAGCAATCCTAGATGGTCATCCTAAAGATATGCAGCTTCTAGTAGGTAGTTCAGATTTTCTTCAAAAAAATAAATGCACAATCAAAAGAACTAACTAACTAAGAATAAACCTAGAGTTTAAATAATCGGGGACACTCCCCCAAAAATTGGCCCCAAAGTACAAGGGCAAGAAAATAAATAACTAGACTAAACCTAAAGAGTCTACTCTAAAATGCTGAATCAGAAGAATCCTCCTAGATGGTCCTCCATGCTTCTCCACGCGTGTGGGATCAAGGCCCATAGTCTTCTACGATTATCTCTAAGGTGGCGGCAAGGTCCACCAAGATGAGCGTCCGCTGCATGTGCCTTCTCCTTCGATGTACCTCTCATAGAAAAAAAAATGATAGGTCAATGAATATAATCGCAATCAGAACTTAATGCATACAGAAATAATACTTGAGAGTTTACTAGGCCTATTGCCTCCCCAGCAATGGCACCATTTGACAGAGAGAATTTCACTTGATGAAAAAGATAATAGCAATAAATTGATATGTCATTGTATTTTATGTGGTGGAAAATCTCTCTATCAAAATTAATTTATATCTAATCTAACCACATTGTTCAAAGTGTTGTATCCATAGGGAGGCACGTCTAGTAAAACTCACACAAGATGTAAAGCGAATGTTCACAAATATATTCTTAAGCAGTGGAATCAGAATCAAGCTAAAACCCTCTTTAAATTAAGATCACAATGCATGGAATCACTGAAATCGCATTTATGTTAAATAACAGGAGTGATCATGAAATTTTCATACAATAAGGGAATCAAAAATAAAGATTAACCATGATATTCACCTACACTTCTCCTGAAACAAGACAAGAGATTGTCTTCCCTTTAATCAAATCAAAAATCTTTTGAATGAATGGAATAATGTTGAAATAGTAATTTAACGAAAGAAGAGGAACATTCTCATCAAATCCACCCAATATCTAATTGATTTAATAATATATGTAGGAATTGGCAATGGCAAGGCAATGTAAAAACTAATTCTCTTCAAAACAGAGGAATGATTCTCCCTCCTCCTCACGCATGGGATGGAGCACGGCGGCCAGAGATGCTCTGGAGGATGGTCGGCCGGCGCATGGGGAGTTCGATGACAGTGGAATCACGGCGTGGGGCGACAGGCCGTGGCTGGTCAAAAGAGAGGGAGATGGTGGGTCACACTCTATTTGCAGCAGCTTGTAGCATTGGCTGAGGGCACACGAGGGGCACGGTCGGCTGAGGTGAGCTGCAGATGGAGCAGTTGCCAGGCGTGTGCTAGGTGGAATGGCGTGGGGATGCTGGCTGCACTGCTGGTGGTGCACCCATATGCGAGGGCAAGGATGCGCGAGGGGGCTCAGGAAAGGGTGGCTTGCTAAAGGTGGACCAATCGCGTGAGGCATGCTAGGCGCACGCAGGTGGGTTGCTGCAGTGCCATGCGTGGTGCATGAGGGGCACGGACATGTAGCTTGCGCACAGGCAGCGCGTGGAAGGTGCGTGGGAGGTGCACCGATCTCATGCAGGCTAGAGGTGGTGCATGCTTTTGTTTGGTGGAGAAGATGAAGAGGGTGGAGGTGAGGGGTAGGCACTGATGGTGCCGGTGATGCTCACTGTCACAGAGCACCACAAGTCGACGGTGATAGCTAGGTTGATGGTGGAGAGATCTCAAGCCACAGTGTGCGCCATGTCCATGGTGCGCGCCTCCTTCACGGTCGATAGGATGGGAGATGGAAGATCCCCTTCAATGGTCGCTGCAGCTCTTCATTTAAACACCTCTCCCATTTGCTTCCCCTGCTGCGAATCTCGACTAGCAACTCGACGAGTAAATCTAAACCGTTGGAGAAGAGTTGCGTTGAAGCCATGCTGTTGCGAGAAGGCTGGCGGCGAGGGTGCAATGGGTTGAATCCATGCACTCTGTAGGGAAGAAAACAAAAAGAATGTGGGTTATTTATAAAATAATCCAAAATAATGCATGTAATGCATGTCACCATAATGCATATTACTTTCTAATACATGTGAATGCCATGTATGAAATATGCATGCAATCATTTTTATAAAATAATCTATTTATAAATCTAAGTATGCTATGTACATGTAGTCATCATTCTAATATCTAGATATTTATGCATTCGATTAGCTCACAAATGTGGTCTCATCACCCTCCTCCCATGAACAACCACGTTGCAAATGCAATCCAGTTGAAGGACGGGAAAACAACTAAAGATCCTGGGCCTTCTTATCCCACACAGGAAACCCACCCATCCCAAATGCAAGTCGACTCTCCTCCCACCCTAAATCAGGAAGAACAAGTTCAATCTAATTCCTAAGGCAAGACTCCTACCCCTTTTCCTCATGCATTTCAATCCAACTCTAAAAGAAAAAATCTGAGCCCATGACTAAAGAACTCATGGATTTATTCGAGCAAGTTTAGATCAACATCCCTCTCCTAGATGCAATCAAGTATTAACCTACCTATGGCAAACTTTTGAAGGATATTTGTTCTCCAAAACAACAGACCAAAAATCTAGGAAAGGTACATCTTTCGAAGACATAAGCTTTGTCATACAGAGCAAGCTGCCTCCCAAGATGAAAGACTTGGGTGTGACTTCGATTTCTATGATCATTGATGATACCACTTTTAACCATGTCCTTCTCGATCTTGGTGCCTCAATAAATATCATCGCCACTGTTCCCTTTGAGGAATTTAAGATCGGTGATCTCAAGCCTATCAAGGTGACCCTCCAATTAGCTGACCAATCTTCAATAAAACCCAGGGGGATTGTCGAGGATGTCCTTGTCAAGGTCCAGAACTGTGTCTTCCCAGTTGACTTTCTGGTCCTTGACATTGAGATACCTGAATCTCTAATCAATGCCCCTATCATTCTTAGAAGATCCATTTTGGCCATCGCGAAAGCAAATATAAATTGCCATTCTGGTAAAATAGATATCACTTGCGTGGCCCAAACAATTACTCTTGACATTTTCAAATCCTCCAGGAGATTTCATGATGATGATAGCTTCTTTGATGACTTAGATACTGAAACATCTAATTTGGTAGAGGAAACAATGCTAGTGGATACTCTTCCAAACCACAATGTTTTCGAGGATTCTGAATTTGAATCTGTGGTCGGCAACATCAATGACTTGAAGCCTTGTCTTTAATCTTACTCTCTTTTTGATTCATCACCTTATCCACCCACCCTAACTTCACCCAGCCGTCATCTCGCTAACTTTTCCCCCACTCCTTTTTCCTTGGACCTACCGCTCGACCCCCCCAAGTATGGCCTTCATCGTGAGCTAAGACCATGGCTAGACTCAAATCATTCTTCCATTTTTCCATCTTATTTTGGTCCCCTTATTTCTATCACTCATCTTTTAGGGGATCAAGAGGAAAACATCTTTCATGAGGGCATTCACATGTCCAATTTTTTACATGATTATCCATCTTCTATGCATCACTTCACACCTGACTGAATGGAGTAAAAGATAGCACTGGATGGGAAGTAACCCATCATTTTTCCTAGTTTTGTTTTATCTTTTCTTCTCCTAGGTTTTAACCATCCTAACACTGATCACCTTTCACCAAGGTGATCTCTTTTCCCTCCTAATGCATAAGGACATTGCATATCATAAGCATGGGAGGGGTTTTCAAATTTTGACGATTGATTCAGGATTTCCAAAACCTAAAAACATTCAAAATTTTTCTTTTGCATGGATTTTCATAATAAAAATATCTTGAAAACTTTTTGAGGAAATTATGAAATCGGGACCAAGGTTGAAGATTCATTTTAAGGTACAATGGGATTTAATCTTTAACAAACTTGAGACTAAGATGTGGATCTGATTGTTAGACCTTCTGGATCTATTCTTAGACTAAATCAAGTATCCTTCTCTAAATCCTGCCTGAACTCATGATGATTCAAGTAGCTTGATCTCTTTTTGCGACCTAGAAGGTAGTTGGCTTAGTCTCCAAGCCTAAAACTTGTGTCTCTTGTGAAATTCTTATGTCAAATTTCACACACCAAGCCAACACCTAAAAACAATTAGAAAAATTAGAAAAACCCCATGTTTAGTCTTAGTAAAAATTTGAGACAGATGATTGGTTTGAGTTCCCACCGCTGAGGAGGAAAATTCCTCCTTTGAGCACGCGATGTCAACATGTTACTATCTCGACACTATTCCATATCTATATTTCATATCTTTAAACATAGCATTAACGCATAATTTTGCAACTCAGGTATCTTGGACAGTGCTCTACCTATAGCGTCAAAGTAAGAGCCTGAGTTTTCTTAGAGCACCCCTTTACGCCATTGTGTTTTGGGGTTGTGAGTTCCTGGCGTGTGTCTTGAACAATACTATCTTGAAGTGCTGGCACCAAAGCTCCCTTGAGCACTGACACAAGATTTTAAAGGTTATGCAAATTATGAATCGGATTCAAGACCCAAGGAAATCCTAACTACAAAAATGATATCAGGTCATTTGAATTAAAAAGGAGTTAACTTGTGAATTTTTGAAGGATACATTGATTCCAATTCATCTAACTTTTGGATCAAAAAATGAATCCCAATGATTTATCTCTAACAAATCCCATACCTTTCATGTTTTCAATCAACCAAAGTGTTGTAATTTTCTTTCCTCAAAAGTAAAAAAAAATAGTCTTTCCTAAAAATCCATTTTGTGAAAATAGTTTTGCTAAGAAACTAGCAAAAGATAACCATGGGGGTGTGATAAACGTCAATTTATCATCATTCTTATGCCTTAAAACAAACCTAGCTCTTAGGGTTTTAACTCCACAAACGGGTTTTCAGGCTGCATTTAGGCATTCACCTAGGATAGGCATGCATTGCATTTTATTGTCTTTTTGATGAGTTTATTTGAGTGTTAGGGATAAGCAGAATGTCAGATCCCTCAAACCTTGGCACTAAGGAAGGTAGAAGATGAAGGAGAAGCTCAAATCAACTAGGTCTTAAGTGGATCCAACTCATCCCAGCTGGATCCCAGCTCATTCTAGCTAGATCAACCTATCCTTAGCTCCATTCAGCTCAGCTCAGCTAAATGGTAGCTCAAGCTAGTTCACCTCAGCTCCATTCAGCTCACCTCAGCTAGATGGCAGCTCAAACTAGCTCAAGTCACTTGATCCCAGCTCCTCCCAACATAAGAAATTCACTGGAAGCTCTACCTGACTAGGATTAGTGGTCGGGCGAGTTTCACATGTTAGAAACGGGGTTACAAGTAACCCGTCATCGTAGTTGCAAAACACGTCGATTAGATAAAATTTATACCGAAACTCCAAGGGAGTCCCGGGTCGAACACAGGGAGGCGACGTTTACTTTAATTGAAAACCATGCTTCATTTTGTTTGTTTTTGGTATTTTAGGGTTTTGTCATTTTTTTGTATTTTTGTAAGAAGAAGACAAGCAAATGAATCACAAGATAGAGATGGAACGAAAATGGTATAGATATCACTTCAATGTCTATTACAATCTACTATGAAAGCATAAAAAGAGAGGGGGGTGAGAAGAAATCTCCCGAATCGGCTGTTCGGCAAGATGACGACGCCTGGCGGAAGCTCGGACGAAGGAGGTGAGGAGCGGGACGACGGAGGTGAGATGCAGGAGGACGTCAGGTAGAGGAAAGCTTCAACGTAGCTCCGGAATGGAGCTAAGAAGGCGGAGATGATCTGCTACCGGAATGGAGGTGGGAGGATGACTCCAAGGCAACCTATGAATGGGGATGGGAAGTTGGAGGAGTATTTGATGGGGCAAAGGTTCACTATACTAATTGACGCCTTGGGAGCTTGAGAGCAAGCTCTAACAGAGCGTTAGTAGGCTTACTAGAGCTTGGGAGTAGGTGGGAGTAGAGTAGGTAGAGATGGCTTGGAAGGGAGGGGGTGTAGGTCCTTTTATAGTAGAGGAGGCAAAAATAGGTATGGGACCATTAGTGACATACAGGCCGTCGCGGGAAGTGTCGCTGTAGGTAGCTTATGCCTGCTCACGCCCACAACTGGCTTTGCTAATGCGCGAAGAATTAGCGACGGTTGGAAGCGTCGCTGTAGGCCAGCTCATGCACATTGGCGTGCACTGTCCCCGCCTTTGCCACGCACGCGCACACTTACGCGCTGGCGTTGCGCTGTGTGCATGCACGCCTCTGCGTGTGCGCGTGCACCCACGCTACTGCATGCGCTAGGCTGCGCCATGTGGTGCAATTTGGGCCATCCACCTTCTTTTCGTTGTAGGGGCTACTACAGAGGTCGGATTAAGTCGATTTTTGCGTCGTTACGCTGCGATCGTCAACCCGAATCCATCAGCATTGTTGGATTTGTCATTTGAAGCTCCGAATTATGCCATGTAGTCCCTTGGCTGTTGATCTTCCTCGGAGTGCATATGATGCTACGGGACTCCAATCGAAGCGATTTCAGAGGCGGACTCCGATTATCGTCTTGATCTGATCCATACAGAAGGATTGTCAATCCAAGGCTACGAAATAAATATCCTTCTCTCCTGACCACAAAAAGGATGCAATTAACCTAAATTATATACAACTACTCTAAATGCAGAATGATGCACGCTATGCAATATTTATAACATGAAATGCAAATCTAAGCCTAGGAACATGCATGAATAGGCATTTTACCCTCTATAAATGTGTTTACATCATACCCCCATGCCTATCTTTTGCTAGTCCCTAGGAAAATTAAACTATAGGCTATGTATGAAAGCAGAATTAGGATTAGATAGCTTAGGCCTAAGTCGTTTATTAACAATAGAAAATTTCAACTAAGGTCCTAAACTACGAAAAGTCAACAGTAGCCGGGTGCCTACCAGAATGTAGATCGCCCAAGTCCTCACCTTATTTGAAAAGGGAAGATGCATTTTTTTATTATTTTTCTTCTTTTCTAATTTTTTTGTACTTTTGGAGTTTGAGAGTTCCGGGATAACCTTTTATGGCTACCCGACCCGCCCAAGACTCGAAAAGGATTCTAAGTGCTAATCATCTTGTGACAATAGTGAAACTCACTAGGCAACCGTTAAAATGGACTTCAGGTTTCTACGACCCTAAGTGACCTTGCCTAGAGGTTTATCTTTTCGAACGGTAGCTTTCTCCCTACTTTTATTTATGGGGTCAACACAAGGGCGAACCCAGTGTATATCTCCCTGGTTTATTCTACTCCCCCGCTTCTTCCCTAAGTGTTTTGGGAATTATTGTGCTTTTTCTTTTGTTAGCTGGGTTCTGGATAACCGGCCGATGAGCTGTTACCACCGACAACTTGCCAGGCATACCACCCTAGATAGTTCATTAGCTACCCAATTTCCAAAGAAACCACTGAAAAGTGAGTTAGTGCAAAAAAATGTGTGTAGATGCTTAGGCTTAAAGTCTTCCCAAATCAGAGGGCGGGTTGATAAGTCACATACTTATCATCCCAATTTATTAGCCAAATTAAAAATGAATTTGAATTGGCGAGAACTCGAGACTAAGTCCACATTCGAGTGGACACCCAGACTAATTAAGCTCGAAGACCTGAAGAGTCTAAGTGTTTAGGTCCTCTCGTATCATTTCCTAAAGTTAATAACTTCCAAATGCCTAAGTTCTCTTTTCCTAATTTCTTTCTTTTTATATCTTTTTCAAATTTTCATATTTTTTTTAAAAAATTTTATAAGAAACTAAAAGAACTTCTACGGAGTTAACATAATGATTTCAGGAATTGATTATCCACCTCCCATGCCTAAATGATGCAATGTCCTCATTGTAAAAATAAAGGCATGAAAAGGGCGGAGTAAACAGAATATCACCTGAGTGTCGTGAAAATCCAGTCAGCTCCGTAGAGAGAAGAGTGTATACACACGTGTTAAGTTTAATGCCTTCAGCTAATCATAACATACATACAAAGAAGAAATTGAGAATTCACAAGTGCGGGTCAGAATCAAAATCAAAAGGTTGATCTTGAAACCTATTTGCAAAAGATGTCCATAGATGTGGACCAGATTATGGTGCAGACCCATGCCCTAGGGTCGAGTGGTTCTCAAGTTCTAGATGAAAATCACCCAGAATCGAAGGTTGTTAAGCTTACGGGGTCAGGCCTTCAGTTTTGTGGTGTGCAACCCAAAACCAAAATGGCAGACAATAGGTAGATCTGGTTCACTAGTTTCATATGTCCACTTAACATTCAGCTTAGAAAAATAATCAGTTATTCCAGGCTTGGGTAGCACGTTAAAGATATCATAAGGGTTTGTATAGAAGATAGGTGGTTTCAGGTCAATAGGTACCCTTATATCCAAAATCGTAGTTCCCATAGAATTAGCCTCCCAGATTTTTAATGCCAAATTCCATCCTCTAAAATCAAGTGCTCAAGCTTCAGGACCTCCAAATCGTTGTATACCCCATCAAAAGTGCCCAAGTTCAACAATTACGGCTAAATCAGGATTGACTTGGGCGTAATGATCTCAGAAGTCAGCCCTTCAGGGTGCAGATGAGGATTGGGGTCACTGATTGAATCATCCAAATTTGGATCCTCCAAGTTAACCCCAACTGAATCCAAATCTTCAATGAACGGGCTATCAAATGGTTCATCAAATTCCTCATGCCCGTTTGTCTCACTAAAATCATTTTCCTTATGCTCAAGTGAGACTTCTCCTAAAGATTCTTCACCCTCAGAGTCAAAGAATTGATGATCCTCATTTATATATGTCTTAAAATCATAAATCATTTCATGATCCAAGGAGACATAATTTTCTTCGTTTCCTTACTTGGGGAGCTCGGGTGAATTAATCGGTTCATCCTCAAAGGGTTGCTCTAGACCAATCTGGTCATCTCCAATCTCCGAATATGTATCCCCGCCGACAGGTGCCTGAGCGGGTTTAGACATTGGCTCTCCTGAAGAGGGTTCATCTTGAGAATCATCCCAAGATTTGACTAGTGCAACCACAAATTTCATCCTCAACCTCGACAATTTCCCAAGAAGAAACTCACCCAGGTCATTATCCCTAACACTTTGGAGCAAATCCAATAAAGAACTATTAAGTTTATCAATCATTTTTATCCTAGGCTCCAGTGCTTCAATGCATGGTGTTGGCTGAGCTTCTAAAGATTGTATAGTGTTCCTCAAATTAGCCAACACCCTATCCTGGATTTGGTTCACCTGAACTGACTAGTTCGATTCAGGTTTGGGTGGGTTTGGGTTAAATCTAGGAGAGTCAAGATGTCGAGGTTCTCGGGTCCCTCCCTGAAAGTAGGTCATTCTAGGTTGTTCAAAGGATGGTGGCAACCTATATTCAATGGAATACTGGGGAGGGTAGGTGTTATAATCATTATACCCTTCCTGATTGTAGATCGGGTTGGCTTGGTCATCAAAGGATGGAGATCCAGAATCATTGTAGGTTTGAGAAGGATAGCAATCATAGTCTTGTTGTCCAGGGTTAAGCCCTAGACATTGAGGTATGGATTCGTATCCTCAATCAAAGTTATCCCGTCTAGTGGATGGATAATTACAAGACAAGTCGAAATAGTAATCATCTTGGGGATAAGTGGTGGTAGGAGGATAGGATGTGAAATGTGTATAGGATGTGGAAGGGTACATGGTGAAGTAAGGAGGGAAATCAGAAGAGAGAAAGGTGTCCTGCAGTACAAGCAATCAACCCTGTCCTTAGGTGGGTTAGCCTAAAGACCTACAGACTCCCAGGACCCATCTTGAGATTATAAACGATTTAGTGTACCCAGACTCCAGTCAATCCAACCAGTTAGAAGGAGGGACTAGGGAGAAGGCTTTTCCTTTGGCTTGCACCTCCGGTTCTTAGTGTACCCCCCAGCCACAGTCATTTGATGCTACTCTCCTAGCTAGACATCAGATGGACCAGCAGAAGCAGATTAATAGAAAAAAATCTCAATCTAAGTCCTGAAGAGTGAATCAATCCTTACGGCCAGCGTCTACTCAGTTTTAATTAGGCTTAGGATGATTGTGCTCTTGGAATGTGATGGGCTTTTTAGATGGGTTGTGCCCTTAGTGATCAGTTAAAATGTGTGTGCGTGCACAACCAGGGTTTTCAAACAAGGTTAGTTGATGATGTGTCTTTTAGGATTTAACCTTGTTTAGTAGCTTTTAGGGTTTAATTCTTAGGTTGGTTCAACCAAGGTTTAGTAGAACACTCCAAGTTTTGAAAACACGGGTGATGATATGTTCCTTTAAAAATAAAAAATAAAGTGGAGTGCCTAGTTTAGCCCTAAGAATCAACCCTAAGTGGCAAGCTACTAATGAATCGCTTTTAATTTGAGTGGTGCAGCCCAAACAAATCAATTAATTAGCCTATTCTCACCACAAATTAAGGCACACAATGCCTTAGCCTAATCAAATTTCTACTCACTTATGTGTTGTGAGTTGAAGTGTACCAGGTCCGCAGGTTATATCCCGGTTAAGTGGTAGAATCAAACTGGAGTGGTGCGCCTTAAGTCGAGAGTTGTGGGTGTTAAGGTGTGTCTCTTTCAGAAAATCCCACAATCAGATAACACTTTTTTTTATTTTTTTTATTTGTGGATGGAGAGGTGAGTGGAGGTGGCAAACAAACAAACAAATCTATCCTAGGGTTTATAAAAAGCACCTAAATTGATTTGGGTTTGAGTTATTAGGTTATGGAATGAAAACTAAGGTGGGGGTGGTGTGGGGGACACTTACAAAATACTTTACTTGCACTTTACTCTGGTCTACCGCATTTGGATCTCCATGCTAGGGTACCTGCAAGATAATAAATCATAGATAAGCAGGGTTAGTGTTATGTAGATGCAATGAAGAGCAGAAAATAATAAAGTAAATTCCGTTGCCTCTTCAGCAACGGCGCCAAAATGGTCGGGCGAGTTTCGCGTGTTAGAAATCGGGGTTACGAGTAACCCATCGTCATAGTTGCAAAACACATCGATCAGATAAAATTTATACAGAAACTCCAAGGGAGTCCCAGGTCGAACACAGGGAGGCGATGTTTACTTTAATTGAAAGCTGCACTTCGTTTTGTTTGTTTTTGGTATTTTAGGGTTTTGTTATTTTTTTTGTATTTTTGTAATAAGACAAGCAAATGAATCACAAGATAGAGATGGAACGAAAATGGTATAGATATCACTTCAATGTCTATTACAATCTACTATGAAAGCATAAAAAGAGAGAGGGTGAGAAGAAATCTCCTAAATCGGCTGTTCGGCAAGACGACGGCGCCTGGCAGAAGCTCGGACGAAGGAGGTGAGGAGTGGGACGACGGAGGTGAGATGCAAGAGGACGTCGGGTAGAGGAAAGCTTCAGCGTAGCTCTGGAATGGAGGTAAGAAGGCAGAGATGATCTGTTACCAGAATGGAGGTGGGAGGACGGAGATGATCTGCTACCGGAATGGAGGTGGGAGGACTGCTCCAAAGCGACCTATGAATGGGGATGGGAAGTTGGAGGAGTATTTGGTGGGGCAGAGGTTCGCTATACTAACAGGCACATTGGGAGCTTGAGAGTAAGCTCTAACAAAGCACTGGTAGGCCTGCTAGAGCTTGGGAGTAGGTGGGAGTAGAGTAGGTAGAGATGGCTTGGAAGGGAGGGGGTGTAGGCCCTTTTATAGTGGTGGAGAAGAGGTAAAAATAGGTATGACACCATTAGTGACATCCAAGTCGTCGCTGGAAGAGTCGCTATAGGCCGCTCATGCCTGCTCACGCCCACAGCTTGCTTTGTTAGAGCACAAAGAATTAGCAACAGCTGTAAGCATCACTGTAGGTTAGCTCATGCGTCGTTGTAGGCCAGCTCATGCATCGTTGCACGCGCTATCCCCACCTTTGCCGTGCGCGCGCACGCTCACGCGCTGGCGTTGCGTTGTGCGCATGCACGCCTCCGCGTGCACGTGCGCGCACCCGTGCTGCTACATGCGTGCAGTGGCACATGCATGCGCTGGGCAGCCTGGGCTGCGCCACGTGGCGCAATCTAGGCCGTCGATCTTCTTTTCGTTGCAGGGGCTGCTACAAAGGTCTAATTGAGTCGATTTTGGCGCCGTTAGGCTACGATCGTCGACCCGAATCCATCCGCACAGTCAGATTTGTCATTTGAAGCTCCAAATTATGTCACCTAGTCCCTTGGCCGTTGATCTTCCTCGGACTGCATATGATGCTACGGGACTCCGATCGAAGCGATTTCGAAGGTGTTGGACTCCGATCGTCGTCTTAATCAGATCCATATGGTCGGATCGTCAATCCGAGCCTCCGAAATAAATATCCTTCTCCCTTGACCATAAAAAGGACGCAACTAACCTAAATTATATACAACTACTCTAAATGTAGAATGATGCATGTTATGCAATATTTATAACATGAAATGCAAATCTAAGCCTAGGAACATGCATGAATACATATTTTACCCTTAATAAATGTGTTTACATCAATTAGCTACTGTCATCAACTAGCTAAGCCTAATCAGCTGAAGTTCTCAACTAGCTTGGGTCAGCTCAACTCCAACTCATGAAGACTCTGATGGGAACACCATCATGAGCCCTAACTAGCTCATTTTGACCCAATGAAGTCAATAAATGCTCCTACATAACCAATTGAAGGTCATAATCATTGCATAACCATTCTAAGAGAAAAATAAGAAACTAGGGGTAAAGCTATAATTTTACCAACACATCTTGAATGTAGTACAACCATGGGTTTTCTCATGAGTTGAATAAAGGTCAAATGGTCTTGATAAGATAATATGTGGGTTGGATTAGACAAAAAAGGGTTTGTGAGTGTTCTGAGACTTAAATGACTTTTGAAACCCTAAAAACATACCCACTTAATTAACCAAGGTTCTGGTCAGGATAAAATTCACTTAAATCCTTTAAAAATCATATTAAAATATTCTCTAGGATTTAGTACCTTCAATTTGGTCATTAGTACTCATCTTGACCTAAAATGGAGTCTTATACAGATATTTGCCCTAATTTGGGTTTTCTCATAAATTACCCAATCGAACGTGCTCAAAACCAAAATCCAACTTCACCATTGGTTTCCTTAGGTCCAAATTAGGTTTTTACCAAAATTTAGGACCAAGATGAGTTTGCCTTGACCTAGTTTGCAAAAAGGTCCTGTCTAATTACATTTCTACCCAACTTTCAAAAACCCTTGCGAACAGCCCCCTAACTTATTCATCATCTTCACAATTAGGTCCCTCCACCATTATAACAGAGGAAACCTACTCCGGCAACCTTTGAAAGGAGATTTCTCCATGATTGCTTGGAGAATCTCTTCCAAAATTAGAAGGGAGATCCTCTGAGAAATTCTCTCCAGTATGAACCCATTGATGAGCTTTGATTCCCTCCCAATCCCTCATGCGAAAGCATGAGATATTTGAATATCTTAATAGCTCCCAAGTCAAGTGACCACTCAGATCCCTATTTAAAGAAGCCCAAATCCTCCCGAACTCCTCACGCTCGAATTCAGCCATGAATCCTCTCAAATTCCTCTCTCCCTCACAGCCGAAGGCTCCTTGACGTCCAGCGATCCCCTTCACCCTTTCTCGTTGTTCGTCTACCATACCTGCTGTGGATTCATCCTCCCTACTCTTGTCCACGTCTCTCTGTACCAACAGACACCACTCCTCCATCCTTGTCGTTCCCACCTCACCGGAGCTGCCTTCATCTCCAACATCGGCCACACCAGACCCGATGCCCTCGCTGCCCCCCTTCATCCATTGACCTCCTAGCTAAGTCCCCTGTCCCCTCTACTTTCCTCTCCGCTCCTTACTTTCCAAAACTGACCACTGACGCCCCTACGCACTTCCATCTCCTCCATCTCCGACCACCCCCTCCGGCGAGGCCATCCCACCTCCACAGCCCACCGAAACCCTTGCTGACCCTCCCAAAACCTTTGCCACACCTCACTGAGAACCCATCCATTCAGTCACAAGCACCCCCAAACACGACCACTCACATGCACACAGTTTGACCTAGGTACACACTCACAGTCACTCTCGCTCCATGCCACCACCCCCATCACATCCGCCGTGCTCCGACGATACTCCCTGAGCGCTTTGACATGGCCGAGAGGCCGTTCTACTGATTTCAGGTTCCAGACCTTGTTCGCCATTGGCGAGCAAGCTCGAAGCTTGCTTGTGGCTGCCCCAAGTCCTTGCTGTCCTAGGCTGAAGTCCCAGAACATGCGGAAGAGCCTCGCGAACGGTCCCAGGACCTCAATTGAAGACGTGATCCTCAGTCGCTGAGGCAATTGCAAAGGACAGTCCCTGCTGCAGGCACGAGAGAAAAGGGGTGCACGGATAGTCCCACATCGGAAGCTGTTGAAGTCGCGCACCTGCATAAATTGAAAAGGTGGTGGTAGCTGTTTGCCTCAAATACCACGAGGTGAGGTCCTTCTCACCTTCACCCGGCCTCGTCTGCGACACGCCCCCGCAAACCTAGCCTGACCCGACCCGACTTGCACTCCTTGCTCATCACCGCACGCCAGTGAGCCTGGACCCGAGTACACGCCTGACCCGATAACCCGGATACCCGTGGCTCTGGGAGAGCGGATCCTAAGAGAGAGAGAGAGGAGTGTCGCGCTAGTAGGGGGATGGTTTTGCTACAGGAACCTTCAGCTGACACTTAGCCAAATTCTGAAGATGGAAGCCAAAGAAGAAGAGGAGGAGGCTTGAAGCTGAAGAAGAAGAGAAAGCAGCTAAGGGCCAAGGAAGAAGAAAGCTAAAGGCAAAGAAGAAGAAGGCTTGGAGAGGTCGAAGCTGAGAAAGCCAAGAAAGAAGAAGCAGGGCTTAAGAAAGAGCTGAAGAGGAAAGGAGAAGACAGAGAAAGCAAAGACAGAGAAGAAGAAAAGAAGAAGACAAAGAAGAAATCAGCTGACAACTTTAAGTCGTTTGATTTCCAAATCAGACAACAGAACTTAGCCCTCATTTCATAACATTTACATTGAGTTCCTTGGTGATATTGTAGGAGTATTTGGTGATCTAAATCACCATTTTACTCCCATATTTTTATACATTGATACTACTATTATTGCAATCTCTTTTAATTTTGAATTGTGATCTTGATTTCTAAATCCCATATAGCTCCCTGTGTTAGACCTTGGAACTTTTTCGAGTAATAAAAATTGTATATGTTTTGAACACTATTTCAGCTATACTGCAACGCGACACTTTTAAACACCGACTCAGTGCGATTAAACATTTTGGCGCCGTTGTCGGGGAGCAACGGGTAATTTAGAATTCTCAATTGCAATTTCTGATACAGATTCTAACTTGATATATCTCTTTGCCGTGGTTGTTTCAGGGAGAAGATACATTCAAAGGAAATTCAGCCACACATCAAACACACCAGGGGCAGGTAAATTCTGATTACTCTCACTCTTAAGCCCCTCATTCTGAAAATGTTAAAAAGGGTAAAATCAATTAAGGATACTTGCTTTCCATTCTTAGATAATCCATCAAGTTTCCTGATTTGATTTCAACAACAAAAACCTAATTTGTGCACCCATTTAAGGTAACTAGGGCTATCACATTCTTGTTTGAGCCCAGATACCACATTTGGCAAACTAAATTGGACCAAAATTAGAGCCAATTAAGGATTCCAAAGTTAGGATTTTAGAGACACACTTACATAATCTAGAATGGATCTTTCCAAAGTGATGTGTGCCTAAGCCTTGGTTGAGTTGATCTATTCAAGCAAACCCTAAAAATCAGGCTCTTAATCTCACTTGAATCCTAAAAGAGGGACCTAATACTTCTCAAGGGACAAATAGGTGAAGTTGACCCACCTTGTTGGGTCAACCAATCTTTACATTAGGTCACTTTTGCACTCAATACATCTTAAAGTTCAAGTGAAATCCTAAGCACCCTTGCTCTTAATTAAAACTGGTAGACTTAAGAGGTCAAGTCCCCATTTTGGTCTACCTGGAACATCAGTGACAAGAGAGTTCGGGTGGGGGAAACCCTGTAACCCATGGGGGCGCTCTACTGTGTAGGGGTCTTCGCGAGACTCTCCATCTCTAGCTGCCCAGGTAATTCTCAGGTGGATAGCTTTCTGACTAAGGGGTATCATCCGCCCCGAACCTCTATAGTCATCCAAAAGTTTTGGGTGTCTTGATTGGGTCCATCACATTCTGTTATCATCCAGTCCATCGGTGCATGTTTGGTAGGAGATTGATGAGTCCATTTTAATGGACTATTGTTACGCCTAAGTACTTCAATTCTAACATAGTATGTTTGTTAATAATCACATTAGGTCATTAAATAAGTGCATGCATCATTACTTGAGTTTTTATCTATTTTATCGCATTCTATAACTTAGTATGTAATTATTTTATGCTTTGTTGTTGTAGGAATAATGTTGGAAAAGAACAAGGAGGGGGGGATAAATTTCCCCCAACAAACGGCCACCTCAACACCTCCCTCAACCTCCGGTCGGCCTCAACACCTCCCCACAAATATCTAACCTACGGCCGTCCTCCCTCAACAGAAGAAAACAGTGCTGGCCATATTTAGTAAAGGATTTTGAAAATTCCTTCAGGGGTGAAAGAGAGGACATATAGAGCGAGAGGCAGAGGGCCTTGGGGGGATCCATCGAGAAGTACTGCGTGCACTGTGCAACCAGCAAGCACTGTGTGCCAATGCCCTCCACCTCCTGCCTTACGCGCCCTGCAGGCGCTGCACCCACGCCACAGCCGCGCCCTTCACCGTCGGCCCACCCATCAAAGCCTTCCCACACCGCACGCCTGCAACTGCTTGCACTGCCTTCACAGCATCAAGGTTTCACCGCACCCATCACCCACGCTACTGCCACAACCGCGCCTTCCAGCCTGCACCCTGCATCCACTGCCCTTCCGTGCCCTACAGGCACGCCCCCTCCACCGCCCTTGCGTGCCCCCTCCAGTGCCCTTGCACACTAGCCTCCAGCGCTCCCAGCACCCCCTCCAGCACCCTTGCGTGCCAGCCTCCAATGCTCTCACCACCCCATCCAGCGCTCCTAGCAGCACCAGCGCCTGCAAGCAGCAACCGCCCGCAGGTGGTGCGCCCAGCCTACAGTGCCCTTGCTGTGCCCAGCCACCTGCGCCCTCACCGCTCACCGCACTGCCATAGCACGCAGAGACGTGCATTGCAGACCGCATGGCACCTCCTCTTCGTCATCTTCTTCATCTCCAGTGCCCTGCAGGAACCAAAAGAAGCCGCCCGCAGCAAGCACCACAGTAGCCACGCGACTATGGACAAGGCAGCGCAACCACGCGCGACCGTGCGCAAGTGCAATGTAGCCACACACGCCCGCACGATCACGTGCATAGCAGTAGTTCAGCCACCTGTCGACACTCCTCTCTGCCAGCCAGCCGCCTCCAGCCACCTCTAGCCGCCGCATCACCACCATTACGTAGCCCTTGTCGAGACGTGCCTTCCCGCCGCGTAGCTCCTCCCACAAAGCCTCCTCGTGCATGCAAGGAAGAGAGAGGAAGTTTCCTCTATTTTATACTCAATTAATATTTACATTGAATGTACTGCCATTTAGATATTAATATTTTAATCAGGCCACATTGCACTGATGCACTTATAGTTTCCTGAAATTACTTCCCTTGTGTTATGTGCATCATTTAACTTTGAATTTCAAATCAGATTTGCATGCAAGTTGAATTTACATGATATGCCATTACACATGCATCATATACATATTTTTGGAGCTTAATTCTTGACGTGAAAATTGCATAAATAACCCTGAACTCTTAAGGAAATTGAAAGCTCCATTTAAAATAGCATATTCCTCGCATTAAAGTCGCGATAGTGTCTACAAATAGTATATTCCTTTACTCATGAATTTATTGATCCATTCCTCCCTGTGGATGCAACATCTTTATTGTGGTAAAATTTGATATTTAGTTTTGATTGAGAGATTTTCCACCACATAAAACACGACATATCATTCTATCATCTTCATAAATAAGCTAAACTCTCTTCGTCAAATGGCGCCATTGCCGGGGAGGCAACGGACGCAATAGATTCATGTTATTATTTTTGAATATTCTGAGTTACGCAATCATCTGATCATTTTTTTTATTGTGCGAGGAATCTGATGAGGCGATGAGGCACAACAGAGCGGCGACATCAACCATGAGCTAAGCCACACAAGGAAAAGACGTACGAGACCTGGATCCCTCTTTCACAAGGGATTCTCCGTCATTACAAAATTTATTCCTGTCTTTTCACCCTTGTAGTAATTAGGGCTTAATTTTTGGGGGTCTGTCCCCACATTCTTTAGCTACTAGGATTTACATTTTTTTTTGCATGCGTGATTCCATTCTATGCTTGTTTGCCTTTAAAACCAACAAAAGAAAATATCAAGCTGCCTGTTTAGAAGTTGCATGCCCTTAGGTGCGCGCATTTAGGGGTGATTGAGCAGCACATTAGATCTTATTATTGCATTGCAAGCATATTAGCACGAAGATTGCTGGGGACAGGTACACCTTTCTGACTCTTGCATCCAACTCCTGTTCACGCATTTGCATTCAAATTAAAATTCAAGACCACCAAGTTTGAATTTACTTATTCAGTGGTCGCATAACTAAAAGTGGGACTGATAATTAGATTCAACCCTAAAATCAATTCACATTTGATCTGATTCTAAGGGACTTGTTTGCATTTTCAAAAAATTAGAAAGATTTGCGGTGTGATGCACACTTCTGACACTAAGCACTCACATTAGGCACTGCACTAAGGCTCGATCCCTTAAGGCTATAAGCACCAATCTCTTTATCGGTGCAAACCCTCCTATTGTGCTTTGTGGTAGTGGTGGTACTATCTTTTGACCAAGTGTTTTAATACTTCACGAAGGGGGACACCCCTTAAAGGAACAAAAGGGTAGTTAAGGGGCACCGCATACGCATCGCCTCAAAGGAAGGGCTCGCCCTACTTGCATCCCTTTGTTCGTCCTTGGAGTAACTTCTCACTTGATCACCTGGGAGTATCATCCAAGCAAAGTATAGGTCCTAGGGCACTCGAAGGTTGAATTAAGGCCCGTAATAGCAGTGAAAAACTTGTTTGGCCATTTATATCAACTAATTCGACCTCCGCAACAAAGAAGGTTAAGATTTCAAGTCAACACCCCTCTTATACCACTTACGTGGGAACGGAGGGATAAACCTTGACCTTTTGACTTATCTTTGGAGTGGAGGTTTCACTTACTTAATAAGAACCTAAATTGTGATTGATATTGTATGCTTGGTAGACGCGCTCTTGAGGGTAGTCTAGTGTTTGATCCTGAGCCTAAGAAAATTCTTAGGAGACTCACATAGGAGAGAAAAGAGAAGGAATGGCTGATCAAGGAGAAAATCAACCAAGGACCCTAAAGGACTACTTTATTCCAACAAACCAACCCGCACAAGCACTAAGACGACCGGCAGGGGATAATCCATATGAGATCAAGAGCAGTATCATATCTTTATTGCCCTCCTTTTATGGTACTACTAGGGAGGACCCCTACCGGCATTTGGAGGAATTCACCGAGGTCTGTTCCACGGTGAAGCTCCAAGGCTTTACTAATGAAGCCCTGATGAGGACTCTATTTCCTTTCTCCCTAAAGGATAAGGCCAAGCACTGGTATCATACCCTCGATGCAAGGGTAAATGATTGGGCCACCCTTAAGGAAGAATTTTTGAAAAAGTATTTTCATATGAGTAAGACCAACCATTACAGAAGAGAGATTATGGGTTTTACTCAACAGGAAGGGGAGCAATTTCATGAGACTTGGGAGTACTTTAATGACCTTCTTAGGTTATTCCCCCACCGTCAGGTGCCAAATGGCAGTTGGTCGAAAGGTTCTATAACGAATTATCTGAAAGGCATAGGCAAACCATCGATGCAGCCTGTGCAGGAACCTTCATGACCAGAACTGAGGATGAAGCTTGGGCATTATTTGAAACATTAAGTGACAACCCCATACATCTATCCTCTGCCTATCAAGAAAGAAAGCCATCAATGTTTCAGACGAAGATAGAGGCCCATGAAGCTGGGGCTTCTCAGAATTTGGCTTATCAGATTCAACTATTGAAAAAAAACTTTGATAGGCTTTTAGCAAACCCTGGCATGAACCCGGAAGCAACCTCTATCTTTCAAGCTTCAAGAAAATGCTCCATTTGCCAAAGCACAACGCACACCACTGCAGAGTGCCATCAGGCAAATCAATTCCCTGAGTTGATTCAGGCTGACTTGAACGCGGCCCAAGGTTTCCACCCCCCTCGCAATAACCCTTATTCCAATACCCACAATCCGGGGTGGCGAAACCATCCAAACTTCTCTTGGAAGCAAGGCGATGCTTCTAACTCAGGGAATACAAGACCCTTACCTCCCCAACCCATATACCAACCATCTTATGAAAACCCTCCTTAGAATAAGCCCTTTGAGATGGATGAACTGAAGGCCATGATGAAAGCAATGCAAGAGTATCAAAATATGGTCATCCAATCTCAAAATAAGATGATTACTGATATGCAATCCCAAATTGGTCATCTTACTGAGGCAGCTAGGCAACGTGATCCGGAGAAGCTGCCTAGCTCTTCTAAGGAGAACCCTAATGGCAAGGGGGTTGTATTCAGGGAGCACGCCCAAGCGGTGACCGTGTTGAGGAGTGGAAAAAGGATTGACAAACCTGATAACACTCCTACGGTTACGTCTCAAAATTCCCCTTCTACACCTGACCTGACTTCCATCTCCACCGAGGAAGAGCCACATGCTCTCCCTCACACAAAATCACCCACAATGAGGATGTCGTCCTTCCACCACCCCTTTCCCGCTATGACGACCCCTCTACCCAGAAGCGGAGGGTGCCCTATCCAAAGTGCCTATCTGCTCTTGGGGAATCTTCTGTTGGCTCATCTGGAGCCAAGGATAGGACGAAAGAGATTATTGATACTTTTAGGCAAGTCCAGATTAACTTGCCTCTGTTGGAAGCTATTAAACAGATCCCGTCCTATGCCAAGTTTCTGAATGACCTATGCACCCAGAAGCACCAATCTAAGAAATAGGTCCAAACCAAGGTCATCCTGCCTGACCATGTTAGCTCGATTTTTCAGCATGGAACACCCCCCAAAATGAAAGACCCAAGGGCCCCGTATATTTCAGTGGTTATAGGTAACCAACACATTGACGAGGCTCTGCGTGATCTGGGTGCGGGGGTGAACATTCTACCGAGCTCTATCTACGGCCTTTTGGGAGGAGGCAAGCTAAAGCCTAGTCCAATAATCCTTCAGGTTGCAGACAGATCACTTAAGACACCATGGGGATTGTTGGAAGATGTCCTTGTGAGAGTGGAGGATTTATTCCCTGTTGACTTTCTGGTGCTTGATACTGACCCATCAAATAAGCCCACAAAGCCATCCATTATTCTGGGATGCCCCTTCTTGGCCATAGCCAATGCCTCTATAAATTGTAGATCCGGGGCACTTAAAATGGATTTCGGGAACAAGAAGACCCGGTTGAATGTTTTTCATACTTACAAGCAACTCGAATTTGAAGATTATTCTCAGATTGAGGTTGTTGATGAAATAAGTGAAGAGGCTACTCTAGCACTCTTATGTAGAGATTCCCTTCAAAAGGTCATATCTAGGGACCATCCCTCGATTATTAAAGAAACTAAAAGGGAAATGCCCGAATTAGAAGAGTTGCTGGGGATACACATTGAGTCTCTGTCCCCACCCTGGACCATGAAGGTAGATCCACTACCTGAGGCGGGGACATCTCAACTAAAACCCTTAATCCAAAAGGCTCCTGAGTTGGAGTTGAAACCCCTTCCGAGCAAATTGAAATATGCTTTCCTTGGCCCTAATAACACGCTCCCCACTATTATCTCGTCTACATTATCCGAATTGCAGGAGGGAGCTCTGCTTAAGTGTTTACAAAGGCACAAGGAAGCAATTGCCTAGTCAATTGCTGATATTAAGGGTGTTGATCCCTCTCTTTGCATGCATAATATAGACACGAACGAGTCCATGAAGCCTTTTCGAGACATGCAGAGAAGGATCAATCCAAATATGCGGGAGGTTGTTAAAAAGGAGATTCTGAAATGGCTAGATGCAGGGATTATCTATCCCATTTCAGATAGTAAATGGGTCAGTCCTATTGATGTAGTTCCTAAAAAGGAAGGAATCACTGTGGAGGAGAATGACCAAGGAGAGCTGGTGACCACTAGACCCTCAACTGGTTGGAGGGTCTGCATTGATTACCGCCGTTTGAACACGGCTACCCAAAAAGACCATTTCCCCTTACCGTTTATCGATCAAATTTTGGAACGATTGGCGGGGAACAAGTACTTCTGTTTTCTTGACGGGTACTCTGGGTATAATTAAATAGCCATTTTTCCTGACAATCAGGAGTGTACCATCTTCACGAGTCCATATGGCACATTTGCGTTCCGTCGAATGCCATTCGGGTTATGTAATGCTCCTACCACTTTCCAACATTGTATGATGGCAATCTTTTCTGATATGATCGATGAGTTCGTTGAAATTTTCATGGATGACTTCTCCATTTATGGCTCGTCGTTTGACCTATGCCTTTCGCACCTTGATAAAGTCTTAACCCATTGCGAAGAGGCAAAGCTGGTGCTTAGCTAGGAGAAAAGCCACTTTATGGTCTAGCAGGGCATTGTGTTAGGGCATATAGTTTCTAAGAGAGGATTAGAGGTGGACACCGCAAAAATCGATTCCATCTCTAAGCTTCCATTGCCCGCTAATGTTCGTCAGGTTAGATCTTTCCTTGGCCATGCTGGATTTTATAGGCGCTTCATTAGAGATTTCAGTAAAATCTCTAAGCCACTCTGTGACCTGTTAGCGAAGGATGTCTCCTTCGATTTTGATGATAGATGTGGTGAGGCTTTCCAAGTTTTGAAGAAATCCTTTATTACCGTGCCGACTCTCCAAGCACCAGATTGGACCCTCCCATTTGAGCTTATGTGCAATGCTTCTAATTTTGCAGTGGGAGCGATCTTAAGTCAAAGGGTTGATGGCAAATCTCATGTGCTGCATTATGCCAGCAAGGCCCTTACGAATCCTCAGCAAAACTACACGGTCACTGAAAAGGAACTACTTGCTATAGTATTTGCTTTGGAAAAGTTTTGGTCTTATCTTTTGGGATCCAAGGTTGTGGTGTTCACTAATCATTCTGCCTTAAAGCATCTTCTTGCTAAAAAGGACACCAAACCTCACCTAATTCGTTGGATTCTGCTACTCCAGGAATTTGACCTGGAAATTAAAGATAAGAAAGGAGTCGAGAATGTGGTAGCAGATCATATATCTAGGATCCCTATTGAGGCATCAAACCCTGCTGACGGTATTCAAGAGACTTTCCTTGATGAGTCTCTGATGGTAGTGGAAGCTAAAACTCCTTGGTTCACTAACATAGTGAACTATCTGGTCACAGGCATTACTTCCAGTACTTCGGACAAGCAGAAGCGAGACAGGTTTCTTGCTAACGCTAAGTCTTATCATTGGGAGGAACTCAAGCTTTTTAGAGTAGGCCCTGACCAGCTTTTTCGCGGTTGCATCCCTGATGACGAACAAAGAAGTGTTCTGAGTTTTTGCCATGACCTCCATTGTGGGGGACATTTTAGTGGGAAGAAGACTGCCCATAAGGTTCTTCAGTATAGCTTTTGGCGGCCCACATTATTCTGAGATGCACATACATATGTGGGCGCATGTCTACGTTGCCGGCAGATGGGAACCATTGGAAAAAGGGATGAGATGCCCCAACAACCTATCCTCCCTGTTGAGATCTTTGATATTTGGGGCATTGACTTCATGGGTCCCTTTCTTATGTCCTTCAAATATGAATACATCCTTGTAGCTGTAGACTATGTATCAAAATGGATAGAAGACATACCCATGCGAACCAATGACCATTCCGTGGTCTTGGGCTTTGTCAAGGCTAATATCATTTCACGATATAGGTGCCCAAGGATGATCATAAGTGATGAAGGACCTCACTTCAAGAATGTACACTTCACAAGACTACTCCAAAATTTGGGAGTCAACCACATGATAGCCACACCTTACCATCCCCAAACGAGTGGACAAGTTGAAGTGTCTAATAAGGAGATTAAGCGAATTTTAGAGAAAACTGTCAGGCCCGATCAGAAGGATTGGCCTAAAAAACTAAATGATGCTCTTTGGGCCTACAGAACTACGTATAAGACTCCCTTGGGCATGTCTCCTTTCCGTCTTGTCTATGGAAAAGCATGCCACCTTCCCATTGAAATCCAACATCAAGCTTATTGGGTTATTAAAAACATTAACTTAAATCTAGATAAAGCGGGAAAGGCATGTATGTTAGAATTAAGTGAGCTTGAGGAGCTTCATAATGAAGCCTATGAAACTTCTCAAGATTACAAGCAACATACAAAAGTCTTTCATGATAAGCACATCATTAGAAAGACTTTTGAGCCTAACCAGTGGGTCTTGCTTTTCAATTCTAGACTTAAATTATTTCCTGGAAAGCTCAAGTCTCGCTGGGATGGGCCATACGTTGTTATCAATACTTTCCGTCATGGAGCTATAGAAATTTGAAACCCTACTTCAGGTGCGAGCTTTAAGGTAAATGGCCAGCGGCTTAAACCTTATATTTCTCTTTCAGATGGCTAGGTTTTGGATGCACTTCGGCTTGAGGAGCCTTAGCTCCTCCCACTCTCCTCCTCAGGTGATATTCTTCTATGTCTGCTTTTTTTCCAATGAGGACATTGTCAATCTTAGGCATAGGGGGGTATAACTTGATAATGTTTATAGCATTTATAAATATTTGCATACATAAAAAAAAAACTCTTATTTTCTTTGAGCTAAATGGGTTAGTCCCTAGCAAAATATCTTTGTCATTGGAGGTTTTTCTTGAATTATTTCTTAAGTTTAGAATCCAATACATTTATTTCACGTGCATGTAGACTGGGTAATGGATCCTTGAAGAAAACCAATAAGCATTTGTAATCTACTGAACCCTTGAACAGTTAATAGGGAGTCAGGCATACTATCTTCTAGTAGATCCACCCATATTTGTGAGATAAAAGTAGCGAGATTACTGGTGCGTTAAGTCTAGTGCAAGGACTCTTAAGTTTTGGACAATTAGATGATGATACTTCAGAGTTAGGCATAGTTTTAGCTCTCTATTCCTGTGTGCGTACTTTGTGTGAATTTTTTAAAGTCACCAAATAAGGCAGATACACAGAGATTGAGTCTTAATAAAGCTATGACTATGGTGGATGGTTACAACCGTCCTTCATAGAGTCCTTAGCTGAAGGAGGGTAATAGTGTCAAAGGTCAAAAATACACCTGCCCCATCCATTCCTTCCTGGTGCCGAGAATAGGCACTTCCACCTAATAAGCCACACAATATCCTCTTAACCATCATCATCCCTAATAATGCCTCATAAATAAAAGTCTGTGTCGTGTTATGTTGATTTATAAAAAATAAAAAAAAAAAAAAAAATAGAAGAAACAGAAAGAAGAAAAAGAAACAGTTATATTACAAAAAAAAAGACAAAAAAAAAAGAAGAAGAAGAAGAAAAGAGAGAGAAAAGGAAAAGAAAAGAGTCCAAGTTTATAATGTTATTTATGTAACATTATTTTTTTTTTTTGAAACAATGTTATTTATGTAACATTGTTTCTAAGGCAACAAAACACCTATCGCGATCCACCAAATATAACCCATACCTACCTTTTAGTATTTCTGATCGCCTGAATACTAGCTAAGGACTCTAACTTAGTTGTAGAGTTATTAGGACTTTATTTATAGTGTGAATGCCATGTGAGGCCACCAAACAGTGAGTACACTTACTAAATCTGGCGACATTTGGGATCTCAGGGAGAAAAGAAAGAAAAGAGTGAGTGCCAAGGAACATCAAGAGAGCACAATTGTTTAGCCTCTCTCCGAGTTGACTTGTCTAATAGTCTAGAGATCTAGAGTTTGTAGTACTAGATTACATGTAGCACCAGATGAGTGTGTGCCACCAAGTACAAATCCATTCAACTCAATATCTCCTACCTAAGCCAAAAGTCGAGGTCAAATTACAAATTATATTCTGCTTTATCCCCTAGGGAAGTAGTTGCTTATTCCGACAGAAATATTTACCAAGGGTGAAGTACGAACTCCCAATGCGAATTGGCTTTTCACGTGGATCTGTTACCTAGGCCATCATCACTTCACATTTGTCTGGATCTCTAAAGTATTGAAATAAGAAAAGAAGAAATCTTCTTATTACTTCTATTATTTTTCATCTTTGCTAGGGACTAGCAAATCTTAGGCATGGGGGTATTTAATGAGTCCATCTTAATGGACTATTATTACGCCTAAGTACTTCAATTCTAACATAGTATGTTTGTTAATAATCACATTAGGTCATTAAATAAGTGCATGCATCATTACTTGCGTTTTATCTATTTTATCGCATTCTATAACTTAGTATGTAATTATTTTATGCTTGGTTGTTGTAGGAATAATGTTGGAAAAGAACAAGGACGGGGGGATAAATTTCTCCCAGCAAACGGTCGCCTCAACACCTCCCTCAACGTCCGGCCGGCCTCAACACCTCCCCACAAATATCTAACCTACGGCCGTCCTCCCTCAACAGAAGAAAAAAATGCTAGTCATATTTAGTAAAGGATTTTGAAAATCCCTTGAGGGGTGGAAGAGAGGAGATATAGAGCGAGAGGAGGGGCTTAGGGGGATCCATTGAGAAGTACTGCGTGCACTGTGCAACCAGCAAGCACTGTGCGCCAACGCCCTCCACCTCCTGCCTTACGCGCCCTGCAGGCGCTGCACCCACGCCACAACCGCGCCCTCCACCACTGGCCCACCCATCAGAGCCTTCCCTCACCGCACGCCTGCAACTGCTCGCACTGCCTTCACAGCACCAAGGTTTCACCGCACCCATCACCCACGCTACTGCCACAGCTGCGCCTTCCAACCAACGCCCTGCATCCACTGCCCTTCCGTGCCCTATAGGTGCGCCCCCTCCACCGCCCTTTCGCACCCCCTCCAGCGCCCTTGCGCTCCAGCCTCCAGTGCTCTCATCGCCCCCTCTAATGCTCCTAGCAGCACCAGCGCCCGCAGGCAGCAGCCACCAGCAGGCGCTGCGCCCAGCCTCCAGCACCCTTGCTGCGCCTAGCCACCCGCGCCCTCACCACTCACCGCACTGCAGACCGCTCGACATCTCCTCTTCGTCATCTTCTTCATCTCCAGCACCCTGCAGGAACCAAAAGAAGCCGCCCGTAGCAAGCACCACAGCAGCCACGTGACTGCAGGCAGGGCAGTGTAGCCACGTGCAACTGCACACAAGTGCAGCGCAGCCACGCGCACCCGCACGATCGCGTGCACAGCAGCAGTTCAGCCACCTGCCGATGCTCCTCTCTGCCAACTGGCCGCCTCCGGCCGCCGCGTCACCACCATTGCGTTGCCCTCATCGAGACGTGCCTTCCCACCGCGTAGCTCCTCCCACGAAGCCTCCTCATGGGCGCAAGGAAGTGGGAGGAAGTTTCCTCTGTTTTGTACTCAATTAATATTTACATTGAATGCCATTGCCATTTAGATATTAATATTTTAATCAGGCTACATTGCACTGATGCACTTATAGTTTCCTAAAATTACTTCCCTCGTGTTATGTGCATCATTTAACTTTGAATTTCAAATCAGATTTGTATGCAAGTTGAATTTACATGATATGCCATTACACATGCATCATATACATATTTTTGGAGCATAATTTCTGACGTGAAAATTGCATAAATAACCCCAAACTCTTAAGGAAATTGAAAGCTCCATTTAAAATAGCATATTCCTTGCATTAAAGTCGCGATAGTGTCTGCAAACAATATATTCCTTTACTCGTGAATTTATTGGTCCATTCCTCCCTATAGATGCAACATCTTTATTGTGGTTAAATTTGACATTTAGTTTTGATTGAGAGATTTTCCACCACATAAAACACGACATATCATTCTATCATCTTCATAAATAAGCGAAACTCACTTCGTCAAAGATCCTTAAGACCATTCTTGAGGCCTCCTTTAGTCATTCACTCCCGTCAAGGCTAGGCCTCGACTTCCGTGTTTGTGCCGCAACCCCATCACATAGACATCTCTTCTGATTCATATGAACCTAATTCTCCTTCATCCATCATCATGGCACAACCCGCAGAAGAAGAGAATAACCTCGAGAATCAACTTCAGCGCCTTAATGATTTATTCCAAGCCTTTGTGAATCCACCGCAATGTCCTATGATGCAAGATCATTACAATCCCACTGCAGTGGCGATCGAACCTCGAGTCCAAATCCCGACTGGAGGTCCTGATACTGAACTCAAGCCCAACATGATTCATACTATTCCAAAATTTCATGGGCTCAACTCCGAGGATCCTTTCCAGTACATCAAACATCTCAAGCATCTAGCCCAGACCTTCGAGTCAGATGTTTAGAATCGAGATATCCTTCTCATGAAAATGTTCTCCTCTCTCATGGACAAAGAAGCTCACTGGTATCAGACTCAAATGCATCCAATCAACACATGGGTTGAACTACAATCCGAGTTTCTGAAAAAGTTCTTCCCAGTTGGTCGGATGAATGCTTTACGACACCAGAACACGCACTTCACACAGTAGCCTGGAGAACCACTTCACGAAGCATGGGACCGCTTCCTAGATCTTATGTGAAAGTGCCCCCATCACGGAGTTCCTAAATGGGAACAAGTCCAATCATTTTACCAGAGACTCCGTGAAGATATCCATTTATTCGTCAATACAACTTGCAAAGGAAATATCATGGGTCAACACGAAGACACTATGTGGGAGATTCTCGAGAATATGTGCGACAACACCATCAATAATGAATCCATGGGCATATTCGACCGGACGAATGCCTGCGCATCGACAAATCCAAGGGGAGCACATGAGACGCAGGGCCTGTCCTCTTCTATCAACTTGGAATTGATGGCCAGTCGGTTGAACAAGATCTCTATTATTGAGAAGAAGGTGGATGAGCTAACTCAACATCTGCAATGAGCCACCTCTGCGCAAAACCCATTCGCACAATCGCCCTCTGGGAGAGAAGCCATGCATAACATCTACCACCGATCTTCTCAGAGGATGGACCCGTATCCACCCTCGTCTGACTCTAGGGTCGAAAGAAACTCCAATCCTACCTATTCTAGTTAGGGGAACTCTGAACCCTCGTACTCTAACTTTTCTGAGATTCCTCAGACCTACGAGGACCTCAACGCCATCCAGAATGACCCATTCTCTAATACATATAACCCTGGATGGCGAAATCATCCTAATTTCATGTGGGCGGGAAACAATCGGAATCAAAGACCATATCAACCCCGTCCACAAGCTCCTCGTCCATATCAGCCACCTCAGCCTCGGCTCAACCCCACCTATCAATCTGGGCCAACTCAAATAGATCAAATGACTCTTATCCTTCAGACTCTGGCTGACATTCAAAACACGAATGTAGTTATGCAGAAACAGCACAAAGACGAGATCATAGAGGTTCGCAATCAACTCACCCAGATGGCAAATTCCTGCCAACCTGGTACACTCCCTTCGCAACCTCTACCTAATCTGAATAACGTGTCGAACCAGAGGCACGTTATGAACCCAAATCCCACGATAGTCATCCAGGATACCCCTATCCCAGATCAAGAACCTGGACCAATTCTAAAGGAACCATCCAAGGTTCCATTTCTCGAGGCCTTGACCAAGGGAAAGAGGACAACCAAACCTGTGGCACCTAAAGAGGACCTGGTCAAGCTCTTTGAACAGGTCCATATAAACATCCCCTTAATGGATGCGATTCGCCACGTACCAGCTTATGCATGATTTCTAAAAGACATGTGTACACCTAAGCGTAAGTCGCGAACCAAAAGTGGGAGCCCAATCGTATTGTCAGAGTAAGCCATCTCTGTCATTTTGAGCAAACTCCCACCTAAGGCAACAGACCCAAGTACTCCCCAGATTTCCTGTACAATTAGTGATATCCAATTTGATAGACTTTATTGGATCTAAGAGCCTCCATAAACCTAATACCTACATCCCTACTTGACCATCTTGAGGAATCTGAGCTCAAACCAACAAAGGAGACATTACAGTTGGCAGATCAATCTATTAATTCACCTAAAGGAGTTCTTGAGGATGTCATTGTTAGGGTTCGAGATTTCTATTTCCCAATGGATTTCGTAGTCTTAGATATGGATGCTCTAGAAAATCTGAGAAACACACCGATCATACTAAGGAGACCCTTTCTGGCCACTGCTAGGGCTAACATTAATTGTGAGGAGGGCCAAATTGAACTAAAATTTGGGAACCAGATACTAAAGATCGACATCTTTAAGGCCCAACAAGGGATTATTTGCAGAGTTATAGAACAAATATGTGACATTGAGGCTATGATTTACGATCAGTATATCGAGGAAAACATGACTACTTCTATTCAACCACAAGAGAATCAAAATCGGCAATCAGAGGAGTCCAAACTCAACCTAGACACACCCATAACTCCTTCCTTTGCCCCTGACACCCACCCTAAACCACCTGCTGCTACCGATAACCCTTTCTTGGAACTAAAGCCCCTTTGCGATCCTCTAAAGTACGTCTTTTTGGGTTCCAATCAGACGTTTCCTATGATTATCAACTCCAGACTCACAACTGATCAGGAATTCCATCTAATTTCTGTTCTCCAGCAACATTGAAGAGCCATTGGATGGACTCTCGATGATTTGATTGGCATTAGCCCCTCTTACTGCACACATCGCATCTACACTGAAGAGGGCACACAACCTTCCCGTGAAATGTAGAGACGTTTGAATCCTAATCTGCAGGAGGTCGTGAAAAAGGAGATCATCAAGTGGTTAGATGCTGGGATCATCTACCCGATCTCCAACAATCGGTGGGTGAGTCCAATCCAGGTTGTGCCTAAGAAGGCAGGACTCACCATGATCACGACTGAGATCGAAGAAATCACACCGACCCGTGTAGCAAATGCGTGGAGAGTCTACATTGATTATAGAAGTCTCAATACCTCCACAAAGAAGGATCATTTCCCACAACCATTTATTGATCAGATCCTCGAAAAACTAGTGGGAAATAGATTCTTCTGCTTTTTGGACGGGTACTCTAGTTATAACCAGGTGCTAATCCATCCTGAGGACCAAGAGAAGACCACTTTCACCTGCCCCTTCGGGACATATGCATTCCAAAGGATGCCTTTTAGTCTCTGCAATGCACCTGCTACTTTTCAGCAGTGCATGCTTGCCATATTCTCAGATATGGTAGGTGATTAGCTGGAAGTCTTCATGGATGACTTCTCAATTTTTGGTAAATCATTTGGAGATTGCCACCTACACTTGGTCCAGATCCTCAGGCGGTGCATTAACATGAATCTAGTTCTTTCCTGGGAAAAGAGCCACTTCATGGCGCCTAAAGGAATTGTCCTGGGACATCTCATCTCTGAAAAAGGCATCCAGGTTGATCGAGCCAAGGTGAATCTGATTTTCAAACTCCCTATTCCTAGCTCGGTCAAGGACATCCGATCTTTCCTGGGGCATGTCGATTTTTACCGTCTATTCATTCCCGATTTCTCAAAAATTACATGCCCCCTGACTAATCTACTATCTAAGGATGTTCCTTTTGAAATCTCCAAGGAGTGCACTCAAGCATTTGAAATCCTACGTGATCAAGCTACCCAAGCTCCGATCCTACAGCCCTGGAATCAGTCTCAACCCTTTGAGATCATGTGCGATGCATCTGATTTTGCTGTAGGAGTGGTACTTAGGCATAAAATTAAAGGGAAACCCATGGTCATCTACTATGCTAGCAAGACACTTGACGAGGCTCGGCGTAACTACACAGTTACTGAGAAAGAGTTGCTAGCCGTAGTATTTGCCCTGGAAAAGTTCAGATCATATCTTCTGGGTTCCCGTGTTATCATTTACTCTGATCACACAGCTGTGAGGCATCTCCTTGCAAAGAAGGATGCGAAACCTTGACTAATCCACTAGATCTTACTATTGTAAGAGTTTGACCTCGAGATTCGTGACAAGGTGGGAAAACAGAACGTGGTAGCTGATCACTTGTCCTGCCTTCCTTCTAACATAATTAACCCTTTCGGACCCATTACGGAACATTTTCCTGATGAGTACCTCCTAACTATCAGTACGAGGCTTCCATGGTTCATTGATCTAGTAAACAACTTGGCATCACATCAGATTTTGTCCGATTATCCGAAGACCAAGAAGGACAAATTGCTTTTCGATGCCAAGTACTACTTTTGGGAAGACCCGTATCTCTTCCACATAGGTGCTGATTAAATCATTCGACGATGTGTCCCGGAAGCAGAGATTCAGGACATCTTGTCCTTCTGCCATTACCAGGCATGCGGTGGACATTTCTCTGGTCATCAAATCACAGCAAAAGTCCTCCAGTGCGGCTTCTATTGGCCCACAATTTTCAAAGACACATACAATCACTGTAAGGCATGCACTTGTTGCCAGACCTTTGGCAACATGAGCCACCGTGATATGATGCCCTTATAGCCAATTCTCGTATGCGAAATTTTTGAAGTCTGGGGGATCGATTTTATGGGACGCTTTCCTATTTCGGACGGCTTTGAGTACATTCTGCTCGTCGTTAACTAGCTCCTACCCTTGAACCTCACTTCTATTCTTAACCACCCGCTGCTGCTGATAACCCCATCCTTGAATTGAAACCCCTTCCCGATCATTTGAAATACATCTTTCTGGGTTCTAATCAGACCCTTCCTGTGATTATTAATTCCAAGCTCAATCCCGAACAGGAATCCCGTCTGATTGCTGTCCTCCAGCAACATCGCAGATCCATCGGATGGACTCTCGATGATTTGACTGGAATAAGTCCCTCTTATTGCATGCATCGTATTTATTCAGAAGAGGGCACACGACCTTCTCGTGAACCCCAATCTGCAGGAGGTCGTGAAAAAGGAGATCATCAAGTGGTTAGATGCAGGGATCATCTACCCAATCTCCGATAGTCGTTGGGTGAGCCCAATTCAGGTTGTGCCTAAGAAGGCAGGACTCACCACCATAACGACTGAAACCGGAGAAGTCATACCTACCCGATTAGCCAACTCGTGGAGAGTCTGTCTAGATTACCGACGACTCAATTCCTCCATGAAGAAGGATCATTTCCCACTACCTTTCATTGATCAAATTCTCAAGAAATTAGCGGGAAATCGATTCTTCTGCTTCCTTGACGGGTACTCCGATTATAACCAGGTGGCAATCCATCCAGAGGACCAAGAGAAGACCACATTTACCTGCCCCTTCGGAACATACGCATTCCGAAGGATGCCTTTCGGTCTCTGCAATGCACCCGTGACTTTTCAGCGGTGCATGCTTGCCATATTCTCAGATATGGTAGGTGACTATCTGGAAGTCTTCATGGATGACTTTTCAGTTTTTGGAGCATCATTTGACGATTGCTTCCAACACTTGGTCCAAATACTCAGGCGGTGCATTGATGGCGATTTCACGCGGTTTGCTAATTACGTTGTTGTAACGCGCAAAACCGAACTCTTAAATTTATATTCCTAGATAGGGGAGTATCTAGGGTCGTCCAAGGAGGCCAAAAGTTTGCAATAGTGATTCTCTTGCTTGGAATAAATCTAAACTTTCTTTTTGGTATTTTTCAATATATCATTTTTTTTCGTTTTTCAATTAAGACAACATGCGAAATGGTGGCGGGAAGGTAATTTACACTTCAATTTAACTACTTCTTCTAAGTGGCAAGTAGATCCTCTCCCTAAGATCACTCTAGGTAAGTGGAGGCCTAGAATAATTAGGGAGAGGGAGTGGAAAATGCTAAAAAAAACAAAGCAAGTAGAAATGCAAAATAGAAAATTGCAAAGAAGGCAACTTAGATTGATGAAAAGTGTTTTACAAAAAAGCCTAGTAGAGGAATGCTTCTACTACTAGAAAAATTAAAATAAAGAAAAGCAAACACAAATCCTCTAGATAGATGGTGAAGAAGAGGGCTTCTTGCTCCAAGGTTGGTGGCTCCCAAGCTTGAAAAGAATCCTTCAACTCCTTCCTTGCAGTGCTCCGCCAAGGTGATGTCCTCCAAGTCAAGCCCTAAGGGGGCATGCCCTAAGCTTCTCTCCAAGGGTGGACGTCCACCCTAGGTCCTTCTCCCTTGCCTAGCCATCCTCCTTGAAGTGGAAGAGTCCTCCTCCTTGGCGTGGCCCAAGTTGAAGCGAGTGGGGAGAAGAAGGCACCAAAAGGGCTGGTGATGTGCCCCTTTAATCTCCTTCTCTACTCCTTCTTCTTGGCCGTAGGTATAGGTGGTTTAGGTAGTAAAATACACTAATGGAGGATGCCCCAAAATGGTGGTAGGTGGTGGGTTTTTATAGAATAGGAAGGGGGCTAAGGTGTCCCTTGAAATGGAGGGCCAAGATGAAGAGATGGAGGTGGTTAAAGATCCTATGGCCAAGGTGAGTTGGCGCCACCTTAAGGGACACCAAGGGGGTAGTTATGGGTGTTTACACCCCTTGATGTTGGCGCCAAAAAGGGTTCTATAAGGTGTTCTAGGTTGGCGCCAAGAGGGATTCTAGAAGGAGGGGTAGGTGGATGGCTAGGATGGCTTATGTGGGTAGGTGTAGGGTGGATTAAGGGCTGAAAGTTGGCGCCAATATAGAGGTGGTTAGGGGTAGTTTTTGGCACCAACTTAAGGTGTCTTTTGGTGGTGATAATGGGGTGAAGGGATGGCTAGGAGGTGGCGCCAACTTGAGTAGGGTAGCTAGCTTAGGTAGGCTTAAGTTGGTGGAGCTAGCTAAGGTTGACTTTGAAGGTGGTGGATGGCCAAGGAGCTAGTTGCTAGCTAAGCTAAGCTAAGCTAGCTTAGCTAATGAAGGAGTAGAGGAGAAGGTGTTGGAGCTAGGGTTTGGAGGGAGGAGCTGAGGAGGAGAAGTCAGAAGCTGAAACTGGAGCTGGCTGCTGCTGAAGAGGCTGGTATGGAACTACTCTAGCTGGCTTGGCTTGCTAGTTCTTTGCTAGCTGCTAAGCCAAGCTAAAGTGAGCTGGCTTCTTCCACAATGAGCTAAGGTGAGCTGGGTCTAGTGCTCCCGGGGAGGGTCAAGCTGGTTGAGGTAGCTAAGGTAGCTTAGCTCAACTGAGTTGAGCTAAGCTGAGTCCCTGGGAGCTGGACTTGAGCTTCCTGAGCTGGGATGAGTTCTTTTTCAGCTGGCTAGAGTTGAGTGGAGCTGGATGTAGCTAGATCTGAGCTGGGGTGAACTCCTGTCAACTCAGCTGAGCTAGCTAGAGCTCCCTGTGGACTAGTGGGAGCTGAGATGAGCTAGACTCAGCTAAGTTGAGCTAGATCTGAGCTGACTTGAGCTAGGGTGAGCTAAGATGAACTCTCTTGAGTTGCCATTCAGCTGATATTAGCTGAATGGAGCTGGGATGAGCTAACCCTAGTTCAAGTGAGCTAGGTTCCAACTGCGGTGAGCTGGATCAAGCTGAAGTGAGCTGGATCAAGCTGAGGTGAGTTGGATCAAGCTGAGTTCCAGCTAGTCTGGGCTTCTCCTTCACCATTTGCCTTCTTAAGTGCTAGGGTTTTAGGGATCTATATATCTGTACATCCCTAACACTCACAAAAACATATTAGAAAGACAATAAAAAATGCAATGCATGCCTAACCTATTTTATGCCTAAATGCAGCCCAAAAACCCGTTTGTGGAGTAAAATCCTAAGAGCTAGGTTTGTTTTAATGCATAAGAATGATGATAAACTAGCGTTTATCATGCATCGATGTGAATTTGGTTCTTTCTTGGGAAAAGAGCCATTTCATGGTGCCTGAGGGAATTGTCTTGGGACATTTAATCTCGAAGAAAGGCATCCAAGTGGATCGAGCTAAGGTTGATCTAATCTCTCGCCTTCCTATGCCTAGCTCGATTTGGGACATCCGTTCTTTTCTGGGGCACGTCGGTTCTTACCGTCATTTCATTCCTGATTTCTCGAAAATTATGCGCCCCTTGACTACTCTTCTCTCTAAGGATGTACCCTTTGAAATCTCCAAGGAATGCACACTAGCCTTTGAAAACCTTCGTGATCGAATCACCCAGACACCTATCCTACAATCCCCTGACTGGTCTCAACCCTTTGAGATCATGTGCGATGCATCCGATTTCGCTATAGGAGCGGTTCTGGGGCAGAAAGCTGACGAGAAACCCGTGGTCATTTACTACGCTAGCAAGACACTTGACGAGGCTTAGCGTAACTACACGGTTACAGAGAAAGAGCTGCTAGCCCTAGTATTTGCCCTTGAAAAATTCCAATCTTATCTCCTGGGTTCCCACGTCATCGTCTACTCGAATCACACGGCTGTGAGGCATCTCCTTGCCAAGAAGGATGCGAAGCCCCGACTAATCCGATGGATCTTGCTGTTGCAAGAATTCGATCTCGAGATTCGCGACAAGGCGGGGAGACAGAATGTGGTAGCCAACCATTCGTCCCGCCTTCCTTCTGAGATTATCAACCCTTCCGAACCCATCACGGAACATTTTCCTGATGAGCACCTGCTGACTATTGGTACTACGCTTCCATGGTTTGCTGATATAGTAAACCACTTGGCATCTCATCAGATCCCGTCTGATTGGCCGAAGGTCAAGAAAGACAAATTGCGCTCTGATGCCAAGTATTACATTTGGGAAGCTCTGTACCTCTTCCGCATAGGTGCTGACCAAGTCATCTGGAGATGTGTCCCGGAAGAGGAAGTCAATAATATTCTCTCCTTCTGCCATGACCAGGCATGCGGTGGCCATTTCTCTGGGCATAAAACCGCATCAAAAGTCCTCCAGTGCGGCTTTTACTTGCCCACACTGTTCAAAGACGCATACAATCACTGCAAGGCATGCAGTCGTTGCCAAACTCTGGGCAACATGAGCCATCGAGACATGATGCCTTTGCAGCCGATTCTCGTATGCGAAATCTTTGATGTTTGGGGGATTGATTTTATGGGCCCCTTTCCTGTCTCGGACGGCTTCGAATACATCTTACTCGCGGTTGAATACGTGTCTAAGTGGATAGAAGCCATTCCGACCGGAACCAACAATCATAAAATTGTTCTCAAATTCATTCATCAAAACATTTTCTCAAGGTTCGGGATTCCATGAGCAATAATTTCCGACGGAGGGACCCATTTCACAAATTCTCAGTTTAGGTCACTGATGACAAAATACGGGGTGTCTCACCAAATATCTACTCCTTATCACCCCCAGACTAATGGTCTAGCTGAGCTATCAAATCGGGAGATCAAGAAAATCCTGCAGGTCACTGTTCGGCCTGACAGGAAGGACTGGTCTCCCAACTTCCGGAAGCCTTGTGGGCCTATAGTACCGCCCACAAAACCCAATTAGGCATGTCTCCCTTTAGACTGGTGTACGGGAAGGCGTGTCACCTTCCCGTCGAACTGGAGCACAAAGCCTATTGGGCAGTACGGAACTGTAATCTAGATCTTTCGAAGGCTGGAATCCACAGAAAGCTTCAAATCAGCGAGATCAATGAATTACACCTTGATGCGTATGAGAACTCGCGAATCTACAAGGAGCGGGTCAAAGCCTTCCATGACAGGCATATCTCTAGAAAGAACTTTCATCCTGGTCAGAAGGTCCTACTCTTTGATGCCCAACTCAAACTTTTCCCTAGGAAGTTGCGATCCAAGTGGGTCGAACCATACTTGGTCCGACAGATTTTTGGAAATGGAGCTGTAGAAATCAGTCCGCTCAGCCATGATTCCGAACCTGTTATCGTGAACGGTCAGAGACTCAAGCCGTTCATTGATGTAGCTTCTACTGATTTGGCTGAATCATCTTATATCCTCCATTCCCCATGAGCTTATTGCGCCCGGCCGATGGCGTAAAACTCAGCGCTTAACAGGAGGCAGCCCGTCTTTTCCTTTGAAAACCTAAAACCTTTTTGACACCTTTTTGCACTTAAGGTTCACCCTTTAAGACAGCCGACTCCACCTCAGATGCTTGCATTTAGGATTAGAAATCGTCTGCAACAGTCATCCTGACCCATTCACTCATCAAAATACCTATCCTAAGGAATGAACTAAGTTGAATAAAAACCCCCTAAGTCACAATGAGGACATTGCAAATCTTAGGCATGGGGGGGTATGAAAGTGCAAAACTTGTAAGAAAAGATTTTAAACAAAAAAATTCACATATGCCAAAAACACCATAAAAATTAAAAAAAAATCGAAAAAGAATAATAGAATAAGAGGAGAAAGGAAATTTTGTGGGAGAAGGAAAAAGAAACAAAATGAAAAAGGAGCACAAAAATGTGAGAAAAGAGAGATAGTCATTAGTAAGAAACTAAGGAATTGACCTAAGTTCTAGACCTCATTTATGAAAAAATTGAAAAGTGCACAGTAAGATTAGTAAGAACGCAAACCTTAGGCATTCTTGGATAGACTCTTAGTACCCATTAAGAGCTAGACACTCCTTAAGAGGTTGAGGAAAATGAAAAGCTTAAGTATTAGGTCCAAGGCTTAGGGAGTATTTGGCCTCGTTAACTAACTTTTGGTTTACGGGACTCAGTAACCTAAGCACCCTAACCCCACACACAGCCTGGTTCAGTAAGCGTAAAAATCAAAACCACGCAGAAGCGTCGCAAAATTCTGAAAATAACACCTAGAGTAGGAGCGGCCGATCAACACAAGTTGATTTGGACGAGTTTCCAGTACGGAGAGGTGGGAAATTTCCCTCAAAGATGCGTAACAAAATATCATCTCCTTGGTGCTTGTCTCTTAGGATATTTACATATCCTACTGGGGGCATGTAAGCACTCCGATGGTTCAGATTCCATGGATGGCATTATCACGAAGTGTCAATTGCCAGGGTCTGAATTCAGCCACGGAACACCATGGATGGGATTATCTCGAAATCTCAATAGCCAGGGTTTCGGAGGTTGCCATGGGCGGTGCTATCTCGAAGCATCGATTGCCAGGAACCGTTGAGGATTGATGATGGGAACAAGGAATCTGATACAGACCGTGTTGAGAAGCCAATCCTAAGCTAGAATTAAAAATAAAAAAAGTGAGAGAAAACCCTCCAAACATATAAATCTTCTATCTCTCTCTCTTACAAAACGCACTGCGAACTGAGCCAGGGCTAAAATCATTTCAAGCACGGGTACTTTAACCAAAAAGTCCAATAAACCTTAGGTTAGTTCTTGTAGGCCTTAAAAACCTTTGCTAAGAACTGAAGCTGAGGCTAGACAGATCTGGATCTTGGTTGGCACTAGAATACCTTTTAGGCCTATGGTCAGCATTCTAACCTAATCCAGGTTCAAATGAAAAAGCACTTATTTGAAATCATTAAGAACTTCATGGTCTAGAACAAAGGTTGAAACCTTAAGTTTTTGCTAAGGGACTAGCAAAAGCTAGGCATGGGGGTATGATGAGAACCTCATCATGAACCCTAACTAGCATAATCTAACCTAGATATGCAAGAAAAAAAGCTCCTACATAGCTCAAAGAAAGGCTTAACTCAGAGAATTCTCAGTTCAAGAAGAAAATAAGTCATAATGGGCAAAAATGCAATTTTACCAACACAATTTGCAAACAGGGTAATTAAGGATCCAAACACAGGTCAAACAAACCTAATAAGAAGGAAAGTGAGATGATCTGATCTAACGAGGGTTGCAGCAACTTCAAGAAATTAAATGACATTCTGTAATCCTAAAACAAAACCACTTCAATTCATGAGGTTCGAGGCAGGGTAAAAATCAAATAAACCCTCTAAAATTCATAGAAAAATATTCTCTAGGGTTTAGAACCTTCAATTTGGCCTTAGAAACCCATTTTGACCTACATTGAGAACCATGCCCAATTAATGATTTAATTTGGGTTTTTACGTAAATTGGCCAGTCAAACATGGTCTAACTTAGAAAAAAAATTCACCATTAAAATCCTTAGGCTCAAAATAGTCATGCATAAAAACTTGAGCCTAAGAAGAAGCCTCCTTGACTGACTTTGCAATTTGGTCCTCTTCATTTAGTTTTTGACCCTTAACTTTCCAAACCCTTGCATTTTGGCCCCCAAATTTCTCGTCGTTCTTTGCATAACGGTCCCTCCTGCAAAACTCTGCGCAGCATCATGCTCCGGCGACTTTGCACGGAGCATGGCGCCGTGTAGGGAGAGAGGATCGTCCTGCAAAATGTACGCGGAGTTCCCTGCGACGTCTTCTGTCACAGGGACTCAACCATGCTGCCTGACGACCCCCACACCTTCCATGCGAACGAGTGGAAGGTATGGGTCTCTTCTCTGACCACACTCCGGCGAGGCGCGCACGTCGCCAGCCTGCGCCTCCCTCTCCGCCACCCCCTTTATAAAAACCAGCACCCCCTACCGATTCTTGTAGACTTGTCTTGACGGAGAAACCCTCAAACATTCCTCTCTTCCCTCTCTGGCAGAAAACCCACAAGCTCCGACGACCACTCCTCTTCCTTCTCGTCGCTCTACTGCCATACCAGCAGCAAAGTCCGCTTCGTCTCGTCTTCCTACATCGCACCGCACCAAGCGCACGCCTCCCTACCCACTTCCTTGTCGCCACTCTCTCCCTCTGGGTATTTCTTCTCTGGCGACAGTCGATACGGCTGTCCGCCTCTCCGGCCCCCTTCGTCCCTGCAAGTAGGTTACAATTACTCCCAATCTTCCCCTCTTTCTTTTCCCCACATTATTTCATTCAAATCGACCCTCGACTGTCCCTGACCACCATCACCTTCCCCGTCTCCGGCCACTCTCCGGCAAGTTGCCCCCGTCGATCTGCAGCTCCACACAATTCGCCAACCGTCCCACAAGCTCCGCCTCATCACACTGAACGCCCTCCACCCCTCCACAGTCCCTCCACACTCACTCAACACGCCATCGAACACACCCACTTTTTCGGCCACAGGACGACCAAGGCACGCACGCCTAGGCCGCCCCGTGGCCTGCCACACAGCTCAACACCTTCGCCGTGCCACGGCGAAGGTTCCCCAATGGTTTGATTAGGCCGAGAGGCCCTTTTAGTACTTGATAGGTCTGCTGCCCTGGCCGCCATTGTCGACGATTCGAGAAGCTCCCAAGCGAGCTCCAGGCTTCAGAGCTCTAGGCTTCCAGCTACTGCGATTGGGGAGACTCCTACGAAGGCAACCAGCCAGCAAGCGAAGGGAATCGAGGCTACAGCTGAGGAGATTGCGAGGAGGTCTTCCTGTGAGCGCGCGTGAGGAGAAGCAACCAATTAGTCCCACATCGTAAGTTCACGAAGCGTCGCACTGGTTTAAATTGATTTTGTGAATAAGCCTTATCGCCTCCGAATCCACTGGGGTGAGGTCCCTCACACATCACACCCGCCTCGTCCGCTGATTCACCTCGCGGACCTGGCAGATCCGACCCAACACTACCGAGCACACCTCACGCACTATACACACGCCAGTGCGCCTGGTCACGAGTACGCTATCCGACCCGTTAACCCGGCTCTGGGAGAGCTTTATGTGAGCGGTTTACAGAGAGAGAGATACGTGCGGGTAGAGGGAAGGGTTAGGTTTTGTTGTGCCTTGTGTGCAGGAATAGAGCACCAAAGGAGAAAGGCTAAGTACTTAGTCGCAGGAAGGAAAAGGAAGAAGCTCTGAAGAGAGGCTGAGTAGAGAAAAGGCAAGGCAGAGAGGAAGAAGAAGAAGCAGCGAAGGAAGAAAGAAAGGAAAAGAGGAGAAGCACTGTAGCAGACCTGCAGTTAAGTCGTCTGACCACTTCATCAGACGACGGTTGAGCAGCAGCCAGAGCAGATAAAGCAGAGAAGAAGGAAGAAGAAGAAAAGAAGAAGACTCTGCAGCTGAAGAGAAGAGAAGAAGACAGGACGAGCAGAAGAAGAAGACGAACAGCCAGGAAGAAGAAAAAGAAGAAAGAAAAAGACTTGGCCGCCAGAGAAAAAGAAATCAAAAGAAAGAGAAAGAAAGAAAGAAATAGGAAGAAAAAGAAAAAAAGAAGAAGAAGAAAGAAGAGGGAAGAAGACAGAAAGCACAAAAAGAAGAAAGAAGAAGGCACAGCCGTGAGAGAAGAAGAGAAGAAGAAGAAGCCAAGACAAACAAAATTCTCTCTCTCTCTCTCTCTCTCTCTCTCTCTCTTTCTTATTTTTGTAATCAAATAGAGAAACTTTGTGCTTCTAGAATTCCAGTAGCTCCCTGAGTTCGACCTCGAGAAAACTATTTCCGAGTAAAAAAAAATCTATTGTAATGACAACCGTAGATATCTTGTCTTATACTATAACGATTGTACTATAATAAACATAAAGACGCAAAAACAACCAAAGCGGTTGCATTACCAAACCTTTCGAGGGCATGTAAGCCCCCTGGTGCTGGTTCGGATGCCATGGGCGGCATTATCCCGAAATGTCAATTGCCAGGGTCTGGATTTAGCTACATAACACCATGGGTGGGATTATCTCGAAATCTTGAAAGCTAGGGTTCTGGGGGTTGCCATGGGCGGTGCAATCTCGAAGCATCGATTGCCAGGGACCCTTCGAGGATTGATGATGGGGACTAGGAATCCAACATAAATCGTGTTGTAAAGCTAATCTGAAGCTAGAAATAAAAAGAAAAGAGAGAGAAAACTCTCCAAAAATAAAGAAAAATTCCTCTATCGCTCTCTGACAAAAACGCACTGCAAACTAAATCGGGACTAAAACATGTTACAAGCACGGGTGCTTTAACTGCGGAGTTCAACGAACCTTAGGTTAGTTCCTGTGGGCCTTAGAAACCTTCGCAGCAGACTGAAGCTAAAGCTGGTCAGGTCCGAATCTTGGTTGGTACCTCTAGGCCTACTATCGGCATTCTAACCTAATCTACAGAAAAAAGCACACATCACAGTTTTTGAGCATCAAAGGATCTTATGATCTAGAGTCAAAGTTAACACCTTGAAATTTTACTAAGGGACTAGCAAAAGATAGGCATGGGGTATGATGGGAACACCATCATGAGCACTAACTAGCTCATTTTGACCCCATGAAGTCAATAAATGCTCCAACATAACCAACTGAAGGTCATAATTCATTGCATAACCATTCTGAGAGAAAAATAAGAAACTAGGGGTAAAACTGTAATTTTACCAGCACATCTTGAATGTAGTACAACCATGGGTTTTCTCAAGGGCTGAATAAAGGTCAAATGGTCTTAATAAGATAATAAGTGTATTGGATTAGACAAAAAAAGGTTTGTGAGTGTTCTGAGAATTAAAAGACTTTTGAAACCCTAAAAATAGACCCACTTAATTAACCAAGGTTCTGGTTAGGATAAAATTCACTTAAACCCTTTAAAAATCATAAAAAAATATTCTCTAGGGTTTAGTACCTTCAATTTGGCCATTAGTACTCATCTTGACCTAAAATGGAGTTTTAGACAGATATTTGCCCTAATTTGGGTTTCTTCATAAATTACCCAATCGAACGTGCTCAAAACCAAAATCCAACTTCACCATTGGTTTCCTTAGGTCCAAATTAGGTCTGTACCAAAATTTGGGCCCAAGATGAGTTTGCCTTGACCTAGTTTGCAAAAAGGTCCTATTTGATTACATTTCTACAACTAACTTTCAAAAACCCTTGCAAATAGCCCTCTAACTTCATCATCTTCACAATTAGGTCCCTCCACCATTATCACGGAGGAAACCTACTCTGGCGACCCTTGAAAGGAGATTTCTCCTTGATTGCTTGGAGAATCTCTTCCAAAATTGGAAGGAAGATCCTCTAAGAAATTCTCTCCAGTATGAACCAATTGATGAGCTTTGATTCCCTCCCAATCTCTCATGCGAACACATGAGAGATTTGGGTATCTTAACAGCTCCCAAGTCCTGCGACCTTCCAAGCTTGGGAAGCTTGCTTCACAAGCCCTAACCACCACTTAGATCCCTATTTAAAGAAGCCCAGATCCTTCCAAACTCCTCACGCTCGAATTCAGTCGTGAATCCTCTCAAATTCCCCTCTCCCTCACGGTTGAAGTCTCCTCGATGTCCGATGATCCCCTCTGCCTTTCTCGTTCTCCGTCTACCATACCTGCTACAAATTCATCCTCCCTGCTCTCGTCCGCGTCTCGTCGTACCAGCAGACGCCACTTCCTCCTTCATCCTCGCCGTTCCCACCTCATCGAAGCCGCCTTCGTCTTCGATGTCGGCCACACTAGACCTGATGCCCTCGCTGCCCCCTTCGTCCATTGACCTCCTAGCTAAGTCCCTTGTCCCCTCTACTTTCTTCTTCGCTCTTTACTTTCCAAAATCAACCATTAATGCCCCTTCGTACTTCCATCTCCTCCATCTCTGACCACCCCCTCCGGCAAGGCCATCCCACATCCACAGCCCACCAAAACCCTTGCCGACCATCCCAAAACCTTTGCCACACCTCACTAAGCATTTCCCCTCTCTTCATTCACCCATCCATTCACTCACAAGCACCCCTGAACACACCCACTCACACGCACACAGTTTGACCTAGGTACGCACTCGCAGTCACTCTCGCTCCATGCCACCACCCCCATCACATCCACCATTCTCCGACGATACTCCCTGAGTGCTCTGACGTGGTCGAGAGGCCGTTCTACTGATTTCAGGTTCTAGACCATATCCGCCATTGGCGAGCAAGCTCGAAGCTTGCTTGAGGTTGCCCCAGGTCCTTGCTGTCCCATGCTAAAGTCCCAAAATGCGTGGAAGAGCCTTGCAAACGGTCCCAAGTCCTCAATTGAAGACGTGAGCCTCAGTCGCTGAGGCAATTGCGAAGGACAATCCCTGCTGCAGGCACACGAGAAAAGGGGTGCGCGCATAGTCCCACATCGGAAGCTGTTGAAGACGCGCACCCACATAAATTGAAAGCTAGTGGTAGCTGTTTGCGTCAAATACCACGGGGTGAGCTCCCTCTCACCTTTACCTGACCTCATCTGTGACATGCTCCCACGGACCTGGCCTGACCCGACCCGACCTGCACTCCTCGCTCACCATCGCACGCCGGTGAGCCTGGACCCGAGTACACGCTTAACCTGATAACCTGGATACCCATGGCTCTGGGAGAGTAGATCCTAAGAGAGAAAGAGAGAGGAGTGTCGCACAGGTAGGGGGAGGGCTTTGCTACAGGAACCTTCTACCAACACTTAACCGAATTCTGAAGAGGGAAGCCAAAGAAGAAGAGGAGGAGGCCCGAAGCAGAAGAAGAAGAGAAAGAAGCTAAGGGCCAAGGAAGAAGAAAGCTAAAGGCAAAGGAAGAAGAAGAAGAAGGCTTGGAGAGGTCGTAGCTGAGAAAGCCAAGAAAGAAGAAGAGGCAGGGCTAAAGAAAGAGCTGAAGAGGAAAGGAGAAGACAGAGAAAGCCAAGAAAGAAGAAGAAGCAGGGCTGAAGCAAGAGCTGAAGAGGAAAGAAGACAGAGAAAGCAAAGATAGAGAAGAAGAAAAGAAGAAGACAAAGAAGAAATCAGCTGACAACTTTAAGTCGTCTGATTTCCAAATCAGATGACAGAACTTAGATCTCATTTCATAACATTTACATTGAGTTCCTTGGTGATATTATAGGAGTATTTGGTGACCTAAATCACCATTTTAATCCCATATTCTTGCACATTGATACTGCCATTATTGCAATCTCTTTTAATTTTGAATTGTGATCTTGATTTCTAAATCCCATATAGCTCCCTGTGTTCGACCATGAAACTTTTTCGAGTATTAAAAAATGTATATGTTCTGAATGCTATTTCGACTATACTGTAACACGGCACAAACAGACTCAGATCAGCAAAACTTAGTTGAGCTGAGCTACTAGACCTAAGCTAACACCCCAGCTAGCAAGGTAGTCTTCGGGAAGACCAACTCCAGGTCACCTCAGCTCAAAATAGAATCAAGATTTCCACCACAAGAAGAATCAAGATGCATAGAGTTATCAACCTGACTTTGATCTAACCTAGCTTCAGATTCCAAGCTGACAAGGATCTCCTTATTAGGTATAGGCTTGGCTTCAGGGCATCTATGGTAGATCCAATTTAGTTCTGACTCTCCAAATTTTTTTGATTCTGTGTCATAAATCAATTTTACTTCAAACAAATCAATCTTGTCTTCTAAGGAGTCTGGTGAGATTTCTTCATCAAACATAGGCTCAAAATCGTATTTCGAATAAGAGATTCCATCCTTGTCATGTTGAGCCTCATAATCATCCCAAATATGTTCAAATCTAGATTCTAGGTTAGGTGAAGGAATTGGGTCACTAGAATCTCAATCTAGCTTAGTGGGGATATCAAAACTATTCTCGAGGAATACCTTACAAAGATAAGGTGCAAGACTTACATTCTCGAGGGATTTTGAACCAAACTTATCACAAGTGTTTTGAAGATCTTTTGCGATGGACTAGCTTCAAAATTTCTAATAGCTGACTCGTAGTCAAGAATACCTATAATGGAATCCAGCCAACCCATGAATTGATCAGGTATTTCATTCTGCACAAAATCATGCTCTAGATCCATTTGGGTTGGTGATTTAGCATGGAACCTCTATTATCAAACCTGGGCTCTGGGAAATCAAATTAATCCTCAAAATTACCCCAAGATTCAAAATCGACTTTTGGGCAGGGGTCTGGGTATCTTACATTAATCACTTTTTCTAACTGATCTAATAGGACCCCACATTATCCAATGATATGTTGGTACTTTTCCCAAAGTGGTGAATTTGACAGGTATTGTAAACCCTCAGTGCTATGCAATCTTCTCGCCAAAATAATCTATTCTAAGAGGGTTTCTCAGGAGATTGCGCAGCAATCATAGGTCTTAATTGACCTAAATTAGGGTACGACTTAGCATAAGTTACGATAATTCATGCATGCATAAGCATTACTAGCACCTTTATTGCTTTCTTTTAGCTATGCATAAAATAATGCTATAATGTACTTATTAGGTGCATTATGTCAATTACAAGTAATAAGCTGATCAGAAGCTAGATCTAAAACTGGATCTAAAGCGGGATCTGAAGAATAAAGAATAACTGATGTTGCAACAGAGCTGGAGCGGAAGACCTAGATTAGATGTAGTAGATAATAATGTAAGGGAGTTAAGGTATGATATTCTATTAAGTAGGAATAAAGCAATAAATTATGAAGAACTTAGGTCCATCCTAGCAATAGGACAGCCTAGAAGCCTCCCCAAGCCTTAACCACCCATAGATTAGGTCACCGCACCCTAGGAAACCTTAAAACCCTAATTCTAGCCTCTATCTAGACGTCCAGATGAGTTATAGGATGTCCAGAACCCTTAGTCAACTCTTGCACACGTTAAACCCACTTCTGCAGTGTTATTGGACGTCCAGACACTTGGTCAGACGTCCAATTTCTACAGAATACCCAAAATAGAACCCAAAATCCCTCCTTACTCTAATTGGACATCCAAACAACAAGTCTGGAGTTTTGATTTTTCATTATAAGATGTCTAAAACTATTATTAGACGTCTAGAACTGCCCTCCAGACCCTATTTTGATATTCAAGCCTTGATCTTGGATCTCTAGCTCCCTAAACCCAATTCTAACCCCGTAGGAACCTAAATGAAGGTGCCCTAACCCTAGTACATCACCTCTAGACCTCCCTAAGGACCTAATTAGGTTCTCACTAAACCTTATTGACTTGGATCATAGTCAATTTCATCATCCTATTCAATTGGACTAATTGAATCTAATTGAGCCCTGATCTCAGCACACATTGTCCAATTAGACTCAGTAAGAGTCCAATTGACCTAGACCTGACTTAATTGAGTTATTTTACTCTCAATTAGGTTTCCACACACCCAATTAAACTTGTATTAAGTTTAATTGCACTTTACCTTAGTGAATTAGGGTTTACAACCCTAATTTGATACCTAGCTTGACCTAAACCCACTAGAACCTAACCTAATCAACCTAGCCACCTAAGTTTCGACCCACCCACACACACCATCCACACGAAAATACCTAGCCTAGAGTTCTCTAGAACTTTCTACCATGTGTTGTTTCCTTGATTGCTAAAATTAGCAACCAAGATGTATTCAATTTTTAGATCCACTAAATGTGGATCTAAAAACCACCATCCATCCTTTCTTTCACTCTCCCACGAGCTCCCATCATAGGCCTCTCTAGAGAATTTCATAATTCTCTAGAGAGCTTCCCTTAGGTCTATAAAAAGACCTAAGGGGTGACACTTTGGACCCATCCACTCTTGGCTCCATTTTAGCTTAGCTTCATTCCACCTCCACTCCACCTTCACGAGTAGCTTCACCACTACCACCACCATCTCCATGCCAAGATGTTGGATCACCTCCTCAACCTCTCTCCAAGGGCTGGCCTAAGCACCATTGGCCACCCCTCCATCTCCTCTCAACCAAGTCAAAGGCCACCAGAGCCCACCTCTGAATGCCCTTAGTTTTGACAGATTAGATTATAGTTCTTCATAGTTTTACTACTTTGATTACTGCTTAGTAGTGTAGCTCCTTACTTCTCCCCCAATGATGCATGAATAATCCCCTGTAGATTCATGTATGCAGTCGTTTTCTATTAGCTATTAGTTTTTACATTCCCTGTACAAGCATTCTGCTACCGGTGCTCTGCAACTCTGTTATCATCATCTTTATTGTTTAACGGGCAAGATCAATGTTTTAAAATCGATGCGTCGTAGTATAGTTGAAATCGCTCGAAAACAAATAGATTATATTACTCGAAGTTTAAAGTCCAAGGTCGAACACAGGAAGTAAATTGGGGTTTAAAAATCAAGAGCACAACTTTAAAATTGAATATAATATGCAATGCAAACTAGAGTTATAGTGAAAAAATGTAAATGTAAACACAGGATATCAATGTATAAAAGGAGCACAAAAAAAATGGACGTTCGATTTTGTGAATCAAACGTCTTAAACTTGTGATTGCTACAGTTCTATTTCTGATCTTTTTCTCTTCTCTGTCTCTGATCTTTGTCTCTGGCCGCTTCCTTCTTCTTTTCTTCTCTGTTCCTTCCGTGCCTTAGCCTTCTTTCTTCCTTTAGCTTCTCTTGCCTTTGTCTTCTTCTTCTTTCTTTCCTTCTGGAAACTCCTCTTTCTTCTGCCTTTAGTTCCTTCTCTTTCTCTTTCTTCAGCCCTTCTTTAGCTTCTTCCTCTTCATTCCTTGCCTTCTCCTCCCTTAGCTTCTCTGGCTTCTGCCCTCTTCTTCCTTGGCTTCTTCTTCTCCTTGCTTGTGAGAGAGCAAAACCTACCCTTACCCATCCCTGCGATCTCTCTTCCTCTTTCTCCCTTAGGCTTGCCCTCCCAAAGCCGCTTCTTAGGTAATCAGGTCGGGTACGTGCACGGGACCAAGCCCACCGGCATGCGATGGTGGGTGAGGAGTGCAGGTCGGGTATACGGGTCTGGCCAGGTCCGCAGGGATCGGGTCGCAGATGAGGCAGTGAGAGGTGAGTGGGACCTCACCCCGTGGTCAGGAGGCAAAGAAGCTATGTCACTTTTTCCTCATATTTCGCTGCGCCTGCTCAAGATCTTCCGAGGTGGGACTAAACGTCCCACCTTCTTTCACGCGTGCCTGCAGCAGGAGACCTCCTTGATTGCAGTAGCTACAGGGTCTTCAAAGCCAATCACTCATCTGGAGTTGTGCGTGAAGGGATTCCGCACACCTGGGGCAATTCACCTGGAGCAGGGAAGACCTGGAGGACGCTTGCAAGCAAGCTGCTTGCTTGCTTCAGTGGCGACCGACCTCCGAACCTGTCCACACTAAAGCAGCCTCGTGGCCTCGTCAGAAAGCTCAGATAATTTTGCCGAGCTTGCTTCAGTGGCGACCGGCCTCCGAACCTGTCCACACTAAAGCAGCCTCGTGGCCTCGTCAGAAAGATCAGACAATTTTGCCGAGACACGACAAATGTAGTGCAGGGGTCGACGTGGCGTGGGGTGGCCGAAGAGTACGTGCCTAGGGCACCCTGTGTGCATGGAAGTGGGTGTGTTCGGGGGGTGTTCTGGGGGCGTGGCATGGTGAGTGGAGTGAGGGTTTAGAATCAATGAGGTGCTGCGGTGCTTATGGGGTGGTTGGCGAGGCAGATGGAGGCATGGAGCGGCGGGGATGACTCACCGAAGGTCTGGTCGGAGATGAAGGAGGTGAGAATGATAGTGTGCGTCGAGCCGTGTTTTGAAGAAATAAAGAGAGGAAAATGATTAGAAAAGAGAGAGGACTTAGCTGAGCGTAGATAGACGAAGGGGGAGGCAGAGATGGCGGTCGGTTCGTACTGCCGTCGTCGGAGACAACGCAATCAGTGGGGGGAGGACGGCGACGACGAAGGGGCTGCAGGAGCGTCGGCGGGTGTGGCGCAACATGGATGAACAGGAGGAAGAGAACCCTGCCACTAGTATTGTGGTAGAGCGAAGAGGGATAGAGAGGGATGTCACTGGAGCTTGCTGAGTCACTGGCCGAAGGGGGAAGAGACGAAGTAGAGGGATTCTCTGGCCAATTTCAAGCGTGCTCGATGCAGGGTGATCTGGGAGTGCTTTTATAGGCCCTGGAGGAAGGTTTTGTGCTTGGAAACCAAGCTTACAAGCATGGCAACCTCGTCAGAGATGGAAATTAGAAGGAGACCTGAATCTCTCATGCATTCGCATGAGAGATTAGGTACCAAATCGAGCCTGGAATTGTGTTCAAATCGGAGGAGATTTCTCAGAGAATCTCCATTTCAATTTTGAAGGGGATTCTCTGAGAAATCAAAGAGATCTTTCCTTTGAAACCCCACCGAAGTAGGATTCCCTCCGCTATAATGGTGGAGGGACCTAATTGAAAAGAATGATGAGGAAGTTAGGGGGGTTTCCGCAAAGGTTTTCAAAAGATAGGGGTAGAAATGTAATTAGGCTAGACCTGTTTGCAAAGTAGGTCAAGATGAGTTCCCCTTAGGTCCAAATTTTGGTAAAAATCTAATTTAGACCTAAGGAATCCAATGGTGAAGTTGGATTTTGGGTTTGACTATGTCTGACTGGGTAATTTACGTAAAAACCTAATTTAGGATGAATATTTGTCTGAGACCCTAATTTAGGTCAAAATAAGTTCTAAGGGACAAATTGAAGGTTCTAAATCCTAAAGAATATTTTTCCGTGATTTTTAGAGGGTTTAGGTGAATTTTATCCTGACCAGAACCTCATTAAATCAAGTGGGTCTATTTTAGGGTTACAAGAAGTCATTTAATTCCTGGAATTCACATGAACCCTTTTCTGTTTGAATCAACCCACTTTTTATCTTGTTAAGACCATTTGACCTATGTTTAGCCCATGAGAAAATCCGTTGTTGTACTGCAATGGTAAAATTATAGTTTTACCCCTTGTTTCTTACTTTTCTCTCAGAAGGGTTGTTCATTGAGTTAAGACCTCCACTTGGTTATGTAGAAGCTTTTGTTCTCTTTTCTGGGTCAAAATGAGCTAGTTAAGGCTCATGATGGTGTTCCCATCTTATATATATATGTTGAAAATCACCATGTGCCTGATTATCATCTTTTAGTGTGATTAAAGTTGCATGTTTTCAATTTCTGATATTCTGGCAACAACATGTCAAGCATCAATACGAACTTAGTATAAATCGACATGCGATTTTGAATAAGTAGAATGAGCGGGATTGATTTCTAATTTGCATTAACAAAATGCCTCCCAGAGGCAAACGACCCGGACTCCAAGTCTCGTTATCTTTATAAATTATTTTTGACGATCGTTTTTGCGCACTATACTACGACGAGATCTCTGTTTTCAAAACACACGTGAGAATCGCCTCTTGTCACCAGGTTGAACCACATGCTAGTTGTGTTGCAATCATCTGGATGTAGTCCATAATGAGGTATGTCATCTTTGGTTCACTAACCTGAACTTTGTTAACGAGGACTAAGGTTCTGTAAAATTCTTCACTAAATCTAATAGCATCCTCAATCATACTATCTTTCATACTCTTACGGGGTTCAAGGTCAGTGGCCATCTTTCTTAATTTGTCAGGTTGAAACTCAAAATCAGGTGGTGGATCGAAATGAAGAATCAAATTCATGTTCAGATTTGAAAAGATCAGATCAAATCAGATTTCGCCCAAGACAATGGGGGCTTGACCCTGATTTGTATCAGACACTAACGGAGGCCTCTAGGTTAGACCTAGGGACGTCTTCCTATATATGTGCACTAGAGAAAGGATGAGGGACTGGATATAAATTGGACCCAATCAAGGCACCCAACAGAATTAGATGGCTATGGTAAATTGAGGTTGATGGACCTCTCGATCAAAAACCCGCACACCCGAGAATTACTTGGGTAGCAAGAAAGGGAGAGTCCCGCAAAGATCCCTACACGATAGATTCTTCCCACGGGTTACAGGGTTTCCCCCACCCTTCCTTCCTTGTCACCATGGTTCCAAGTAGACTTGTATGTACGAATTGAGCCTTTAAGTCTACCAATTTTAGACCTAATTGTGCCTTGAATTTCACTTGAATTAGAAGTTGATTCAAATTGTGACTTAATTTGAAGGTTGGTTGATTCACAAAGTGAACCAACTTCACCTGACCTGTCCTACAGTTGAGGATGAAGTTCGGGTCAAGTCACCCAAACCACCCTGTTGTGGTTCTCAATAAGTTATTAGGTCCCATGTTTTAAGATTCAAGTGAAGATAGAGCCTTGATTTTAGGATTTGTTGATGATATCAATTGAACCCAGGGCTTGGGTGGCACACAAATGAGAGAAGATTAGTTTCCTTTATAAATGGCAAATGTGTACTGACACTTCAAAACCCTAATATGGAAACCCTAATTGGTTGTATTCCAAGTCCAAATTGATTACAAATATGACACCCTGGACTCAAATAAGAAAGTGAGTAGTCCAGGGTGTTGAGAAAATGAGTGCAAGTCTAATAGGTGTAAATAGCAAGATTGGGTATCTCTAATCCAAATTAAAATCAATCAAATCCAATAGTAATCAAATCAAGATGAATTAGGAAAACTCTTGCCTTGGATGATAGTCACTAGAAAAATAAGGAAAGGTTGGATCCTAATTCCTTTTTGTTTCCTTTTTTATCTTCCCAATATAAAGAGGGGATTAGGGAAGAAATCAGAATGATTACCTGCCCCTGGCGTGGTTGATCCGAGGTTAACGATCCTTAATGATGATTTTCCTCGAAGCAGCACAACAAAACAAATATAGCAAGTTAGAGTTCAAATCGAGAATGAATATGACCAGTGGTCAAACTGTGTGTTGCTCCCTGGCAACGGCACCAAAATGTCAAGCGTGCTTTTGTCGAAGATTAAGAATGCGTCGTAATATAGCAACAAAAATGAATCAACACTTAAAATTTATAATGCTCGAAATGTGAGTTCCGAGGTCATCTCAGGGAGCAAACATGATCGCAATTAAACCACTAATCAAGTAATAAGAATGAAGCATAGGGAGCTTGATATAAAAGGAACATATGCTCAATTAATTACAATATCAAAACTCCAAAAAGATATGAGTGTTTGAGTAATAAAAATGTGATTCAAAAAATCAACTCAACACTTCATTCACTGATTAGACATCTGGAACCAATGACCAGATGACTTAAACTTCAAACTTAGACATCTGGTCTAAACCTTGGATGAGCAAAAACCCCCTTATCCCTCTCTTAGCCGAACCCTTCTTTTTCTCTCTCTAATCGAACCTAAACCTGGCCCAAGCCCAGATTCGATTCCCGAGGCAAAAGCATGCCTAGGCTCGCGCTCACGTGCATGCGAGCAAGTGTGTGTGTGCGCATGCACATGGGTCGAGTTAGGGGACCCGAGCCCCTGTGCTCATGGGCAACAAACCCATGCACACAAAATAATTTATTGCCAAAATTTTCTCCTCTTCACATGATGTGGCACAAAAGAGTGCCTTCCTCTTCATTGCTTTGTCGTGAACTACAGCTGATGGATGTTGCTCAATCGAAGTGTGAAATGGCATTGAAAGGCCAAATTGAGGACCCAGGTGGCTTCCCCTTCTAAATCCACATGCGATGAAGAGCGTATCTTGTCGATGCGTCGTCGGAGACATGGTGTCGATGTCGGAGAAGAAGGGAATGGCCGGCGAAGGTCCTGAAACAAAAGACGTCCTTACGACCTCAATTAAATACCTAAAAAGCTTTGCCGCGATGCGACGAAGGTGACGGTGGTGCTGATTTGGTGCATGAGAGGGTCGAGTGGTGAAGGCAGAGGTGGTTTCAAGGTGGGTTGTTCGACCGAGTGTCTCGTAGATCAAAATAATTAATTTCTTGAGGGCGTTTGATCTACGAGTCATGAGGAATTTTAAGGTGTATGTGGCATGATGTTTGACGGCATGCGATGATCATTCGAAGCTCGTCGGAGCTTTGCCGACCTTGGAGAAGAAAGGGGAGATCAGAGAGGAGGGATCAAAACCTAGTTTTAAGGAATAAGACCTATTCTAAAAAAGAAAGAGAAGAGGAAGAAGCACTACCTCTTTGGACGAAAAGGGGAAGAACCACGTCCAGTGTGGCTGGCTAGACATAGGGAAGAATGGTGATGAGGAAGGGGAAAGGAGACCTAGCCATGGTTGGCTAGCATCGGGAGGACTTGGAGAAGAGGTTGGTGCAACCAATTTGGCCGTTGGACATGCAGAAGAGGGAGAACAAAGGAATCACTGGAGTCGTTCAAGTCTTTGGCCATACGAAGGAAGAAGAGGAGGTTTTCGACCTAAAATCGACTAAAATGCACATGGGATGGTGGGAGAGCTTAAATAGATGAGGTTTTGGCCTCTAATTGCATTGAATTCATGAAATTACTCATAAATTTGGAAAGCCATGGAGTAGGATTCGCGAGCTTCATTGGAGCTCTCGACTCCAAATCAAAGCACGAGATCTTGCTTAATCAAAAGCCCTTGATCTCAAGAGCAATCCCTCCAAATTTAGAAGGATTTGGAGTGGATTTAAGGGGTCAATCCCTCAATCAAAGATCTGTGTGTTGGGTTGATTTCTCCACTATGAATGTGCCTGATTTGGAAACAAAGATGGAGGGGGACCGTTTTGTAATGGAAATCAAGGATTTAAGCAGTTTTATTAGATAACTAGGCACATTTGAGCTAGATTGCAAACTAAGTCAAGATGAACTCTGATTGGGGTCAAAATTTAGGGTTAACCTAATTTTGACCAAAGAAATATAGTGATGACCTTAGATTTGGGTGTTGACATAGTTTGGCTAGGAAATTTACATAGAAAACCAAAATAGAGAAAATTCCCACCTAAGTCTTTATTTTTAGTCCAAACAAGTTCCTTTAGTCAAAGCAAAGGTTTCAAACCTCATAGAATATGTTTCAATGATTTTTAGAAGGTTTAGATTAGATTTATTTCCACCAAAACCCATTTAATTGAAGGCTATAATTAGGGTTTTTCTTAAGAAATTAATTCTTAGATCTTCATAAAACCCTGATTCAGTCAACACAAGCCCACTTTTTGGAAAATTAAGCTCATTTGACCTTGGATTAAATCCTGATTAACCCCTTAGTTAATCTGCATTTATGATTAGGTGTTAAAACAACTGAATTAACTTCTTTTCTATCTTCTTAGATAGGTGTTAAAACAACAGAATTAACTTCTTTTCTGTCTTCTTAGATTCAATTCAGAATGGAGTTATGATCCTCAGATGAACATTAAGGAGCATTTATCACTTGATTTTGGCTAATTTAAGTTAATTATGATGGATGATGGTATTACCATCACCTCTTTAACAATAAAACCTTCATCCTCAAACCTAAAGAACCATTGATACTCGCAAACAAATGTCTCGTAATTAGACTTGTTAATACATAGATTTTCATTATTATTTGAGACATTATCTTTATCATCCTCATTCTCCTCGAGGGCATTAGATGTCGAGATCACTTCTTTACTTTCATTTTTACAATCAACGTTCTCAATGTCCCGATCAAGCTCATCACCTAAGGTCTCTTCAATGACACTTCCAAGATCAATTGCAACTTTTCTTATTGGTTCAATGGAGGAGTCATGAGTCAAATTTACGATAAGGGTCGTCATTGGGTTCCTTGGCTTTTGTTTTAGGTGGTTCGTCATTCATCTAATCATCAAAACCAGGCGTCTGTAATATTTTACTTAAAAGCTGAGATCTCATTTTTTTCATCTTTTGATACAATTTTTCAGCTTGCTTCTTTTGAGCTTGAGTATCCATTTGGTCTATTTGTTGTAACAATATGTCTGTCATGTCATCCAACTTACTTAGCTCGTCCACCATTTCATCAAATTGATTTCTTGTGCTGATCGAGAGGTCATAGGTTGGTCTTGAGCTTGATCTTGATTGAGACCATACTAGATGTATTTGAGTTGATTTGGTGGGGGTTAATCAACTAAGGATCAGAAAAATAAAAATAAAAATGTCTTTGATATCTTCATTGGTTGTGGGTCACATTGGAATAGTATTTTGGATCTAGTAACCTAGATTGAAAGTTATGATTAAGAGGATAAGAGGCTTAATCATGATATCCCCAGTTGGCTATAGAATTTTCCCAATTAGAAGATGGATAAGGTTGAGTCAAATTGGGATTAGAGTTAAAATCACTTTGGGGATTTTCTCCTTGGTTCCAAGTCATATTGGGATAATAATTTTGGGATGATGACCTAGATTGAGAGTTGCTATTAGGAGGATACGAGTCTTGATCTTGATTTTGATATCCAAACTGATATCCCCTATTCAATGTGGAGTTATCCTAATTCGAGGATGGATGTGGTTGGGTCGAATTGGGATTAAAGTTATAATCATTTTGAGGATAAAGAATTTGGATTGGATATTGGAATCCCATGCTATATCTCCAATTAGAGTTATCCTAATTAAAGGATGGATATTGTTGGGTCAAATTGAGATATGCATTATAATCATGTTGGAGATAGAAGTTTGAAGGATAAGAGTTACAAGACATTGTGTGTGCTAAAAGAATTTAGGGGATAAGAATAGAATAGGAGAGAGAATGTGTGTGCCCTTAACTAAGCAAATCAAGTAAACAATTTCTAGCCTTAAGGTATAACCCTATGGGACCTAATCTGGGTACAATTAGGTCCAACTAAATCTCCTCAACCTTTGAATTACTTGGTCGACCAGATGGAAAGGGACCCCTAGGACACCCCGCACGGCGAGATACCACTAAAGGTTAACGCAGTTTCCACACCATTCCGTCTAGGCACCAATTGGTCCAAGTAGACAAGGCCTTGATTCCAAGTAACCCTTCCATATTGCACTAAGATAGTAAATCCTGGCTAGGGCACATCTACTCAATTTTAATTAAGACTAGGATAATTGTGCTCAGGAATGTGATGGGCATTAGAGGTATTTATAATAACATAATTATTAGGCCTAAAATACCTAAATTATGTCCTTAGTTAATATAGCTCATCTAAGACATATATAATGCATTGTATTAACCCTTTCATAATTAGCTTCATGCATGCATAAATTAGTCTAATTACATTTTTTATTTATTTATTAACTCAAATAATGTGCAGTAGGTAGCTTAGGTGTGATGTGCAGGGTTGTATTGGAGTGTAGAGGAGAAAACATCCCATGAGGGGCAAAAGTGAAATTTTTCCAAGATGCAAGGGGTTAGGTGTAATTTTCAAACCATCACTCCAAGCCCTTGCTATTGAAGAAATAGAAGACCCTTCGGACATCACTGCAAAATTCCAGTGAAAACAAACGTCAAATGCTCCAATTCCGACCGTTCGCACGCACTCTGCATGCAAACACACACACTAGCACATGCCATGCCCACACACACGCACTGCCAACCACGCACTGTCACATGCCACACCTACGTGCTCACCAACTAACTCACCCGTGCACTGCACCCGATAGCACTCGCTTACGCAATGGATCCTGTTGGATTGGTGTAGGATTCGTGCTCAACAAATCCACTTGACCTACACGCTCTACCCTTGCCTTTGCCCCCGCTCGTACGCATGATCTCCGCACACCCCGCAACTTCTCCACGTACGCCCGGCGTGCAAGCAACCGGCCACCACCCCTTACTTCACCTATAAATACCCCTCCAACCCTCCCATTGGAAAACCATCCACACCTACTTCTTCCCTGCCTCCTAAGGAGTTCCAAGAGCCCATTAACGCTCCAATTCCCCATTCAAGGCATGTTCCAACCCTCTGCTAGTGTAGAAGCTGCCACTCTATCCTCTCTCTAGCTTCATTCTCCTTCATCGAGCACCACTGCCACCTCCCTCACCCCATTCAAAGGCTTGAGATCAACTGGTTGCTGCTTCACTTCGTCCTCATCACGTCTAGCTCTGTCCTCCTTTATCCGGCCTCCTCCCCCTTTTGTCTAAGCGCCAACTAGGTCCTCTATCTCCCAAGTAACTAACTCGGGAGACTATTCTCTCTCTTGTCTTTTTATTTTACTTTATAGTTTAGATTTACTTTGTTAAGCATTTTTGCAATGACAATTATTCTCTCTTTTTCTCTCCTCTCTTAGTGTAATTATTACTACATTTTATTTTTAAATAAAATTCCAAGGTATTTCTTCACATATTCTTCCGACTATCTTATTATCACTTCATTACGTACCACTTTTGTCACTCTGCATCCACTCACTATCGCTCACATTTTTCCATTCCATTTTTATTTCCAAAAATTTATAAAAATCAGAAAATTGAAAAATGCAAAAAATAAATAAACTCACGTAGATTTTCGAACGTCGCCTCCCTGTGTTCGACCTGGACTCACCTTCAGTTATCTTATTTGATCTCAAAGTTTTGCGAGCTACTACGACACATTTTTCAAACATTTTCTTTGCAATTTTTTGACGATTAGGTAATTTCTCTTAAAGATTAATTCAAAGCATGTAGTACAATGTCAAACAAACAACCAAGGCCTTTATTGTAAATGTATGTCTTTTAGGCCTAGTTTACTTGAGTAGTTAACCCTCTTTTTTAGGGGTTAACCCCTCAAATAAACTAAAAAAGAGGGTTAACCCTCGTTTACTTAACTACTTAACCCCTCATCTGCTAACCCATGTTTAGGTTTGTCTAACACCAGTTTCGACTGGTATTAGCCAAACCTGTGTTAAAATCATACACCACTCACACCCCTAACACCCCACATGTTTTATATGTCTAACGTCACTACCAAATAAATGCCACAAGAGTAAACACCACAACTTAACACCAATTCAAGTAAACACAAATTAGTGTTAACACCACTCTGCAAGTAAAATAATTGCAAGTTAACACTAGTTTCACATTTCTTAGCACCACTTTCCTAACCCCCCAAGTAAGCTAGCCCTTGAGGTCTCGCCTTGTTGTTACATGTTTGAAGCTTTCACTTGCCTCTTTTAGGTTTCACAAACAAAGTTATTGTGGGTGATGTAACTTCCTTTAATAGTTAAGTACAATGCAAGAATGTGTGATGATTTCAAGAAAGTTAACCACAGGAATACACGAGTCTAATAGAGGCAACTTAATTACCCTAGAATGAATGCCCTAGAAGTAGATATCTTCTAGTGTCATGCGAGTTTTAGAGTATGAATCAGAATTTTATTTTTTTGTATTTTTTTTCAATGTAAGTCCTAATCTAAGTGGAGAGACACGTGTCATCATGAGGGTGATGATTAAGGGATTATGGCTGCAGGGATGGAGGGTTACCGTCGCAAGGGGTGACATCAGGGGAGGAGGGGAAAAGGATGAAGGAGGAAGAGGGTTATCATCGTAGAGGTTGATGGTCGAAGGACAATAACAATGATGGATGCAATGGATGATGATGGACCGCGAAGGATGAAGGAAGCGATCGACGATGATGTGAGGATTTTGTAAATCTTACTTGGCCACAAACAAAAGATCAAGTGTGATATCGATTGTAATAAAAATATGGCACAAAAAAAAAAATAATCCCACAATATACACAAAGATTTATAGTGGAAACCCCTATGGGTAAAAACCACTAACTAAGCCTCCTAGCTTAGGATTTTCTCGACTAGGCAACGCTAGTCAATCCACTAGCATACACTTGAACAAGGGTGGCACAACCTCTTACAAACCACTTCTCTTTTACCAAAAAAAAAAATCACAAACAACATTGGGAATTTCAACACAAAGAATCCCAACAATGGAATGAATGAAGTAAAATGAATACAAAAATTATTCATATGGAACCTCAAGGAAAGTCAAACCAGATTTTTGCAGAGGTTTGAATCGACATGCTTTGGAGAGCATGAAAACAGAAGCGCAGAAGTACTTTTAGAGAAAGCACGAGAGCTCTTTTTCTAGATGATTTTCTCTTTAAAAGTGTGTTTTGAAATGAAGGGGTGGAGCCCTATTTATAGGTGAAAATGGAGCATTTTTGGAATGTTAGAAAAAATCATTTGAACCAAATTAGTCGATCAATTTACTTAATTGGTCAGTCAATTACTGATCGATCAAATATTTAATTGGTCGATCAATCACTAGAAAATCGGATTTGACTATTAGGCTAATTTGACTGATCAATATTCTTATTTTCATCGATCAATTGATTTGATCAGTAAATTCTAATATTTTGGTTCATCAATACTATCTAGATGTTTATTTTATGACTTCGAAAGGTTTGTCTTTAATCCTGAGGTTCCTTACAGTCATTCTAGACTCAAGAAATATAAAAGAATCACACTAACTAAAGATAATCTTCACTTTGATCCACACAAAGGATAATTGACTTGATTTATGCGAGCGTGATCCTGAAAAATTAGTTCACAATAAAATATAATTTTGTTTCATCAAAACAGAGGTCTTAACATTCTCCCCCTTTTTGATGATAACAAAATTAAATTATACATGTGAGAATAATAAATAATTACTTTAGAATTACTCCCCCTATCATCATGCATATTTTATATTTCTCCCCCTTTTTGTTATCAACAAAAAGATATATCTCAAGTGACTTGTTATTAATCATGCTTAAACTAGTAAAATTCTAAGAAAGAAATTTACATTTTTCTCCCCCTTTTTCAAGTAATACTCTATGAAGCATGATGCCAAATTTATCATATAAAAATTATCAAATTCATGATAAGGAGATGATGAAATTCATCATAGTCAACACAATGACTATATCAAAATAAAATGAAGTGTTGAGTAAGAGTTGTACAACCCAACATAGATAAATATGCTATCTAAATGATACTAAGAAAGTGATCTTGATTCTCCCCCTCAAACAATGATCCCTTATCAAGGTTTGATTGTCTTCATTCTTCTCCCCATATCAAGTTGCTATCCCAATTTAATTAATTCAATGCTTAGTCAATTTTATATTAAAAAATTATTTATAACTAAGTAGGTAATAAAGATTTAGTTTTGGGAATCATACCTGCTAAGGTATAAGGAGTTATACCTAATAGCAGTAACCAAGTGGAGGGGGTCTCCACCAAAAATCTGGCATCAATTGACATTGTTGGTTCCACCATCTTTCATAGCCAAATTGATTATTATTGGCTTGTTGAAGGTTGCCACTCCAATTGTGATTTCCATGTCGATCTTTCCCATAACCTGCAACACAATTTTCCACAAATTTTTTCGGTACCCATATTCTTTTGGGACTGTGGTTGTTAATTCCTTTCAAGTTAGAGAGTCTATTAGACTCTCTTCCCTTGACCTTTTGATATAAAAATGCATGCCTAATCTTCTTTTGATTTTTCTTTTTAATGTCCTCATATTTTTCTACATATGTTCTAGTAGAATATTTGAGGTCATTAAGTGTGTCTTTAAAGTGTATGTATTGTTCCTTGAGATCTCCCATTTTCTTATGGAACTCTACATTCACAACTCTTATTTCATCTAATTCTCCTTTTTTATTTTCTAAAACTAAAGATAAACCATCCTTTTCATTTTCTAAACTTAAGCACTTATCCTTAAGTTCCTTATTTTCCTTGTTTAATTTTTTAGCCAATTTGTATAAATCATGAAATGCATCTAATAATTCATCTAAAGTAAGGTCAGAGTTTGCCTCTTCTTTGCTTAATTCTGTTGGTGCCATGAGACATAGATGAGTAACTCCATCTTCATGGCTTTGTTCTTCAATATCTGATTCCGAACTTGGGATGGAATCATCCCATGTTACTTCTTCATTAGTGGTTTCTTCATGCATGACAGAGAGCTGGTTCAATATCTCATATGCACTTTTGCATGAAGCAACTTTATCAAATTCCTCCCCTGTTAATGCATAAAATAGTGCATTCATGGCTTTAGCATTATTCGTTGCTTTCTTCTCTTCCTTCATTAGCTCTTTTTCTTCTTTCTTCTTTGTCATATATTTAGACCCGATGACATGCCTGTAAGTCCCTACAGAAGGGGGTGAGATTTGTGTGATAAAATATAAACTGCGAAAATTATGTAAGTAATGTCACAAAAAGCAACAATCACACAAAAGCACAAGAGATTTTTAGGTGGAAACCCAAACCGGGTAAAAACCACCACTTAGCCCTATCGAGTTAGGATTTCCCGATAGGCAAAGTCGATCAAATCCACTAACTCAGTCACTTAAACAAGGGTGACTGTACCTCAATACAACAACACTACTTTGAACGAGGGTAGCGTGCCTCAAACCCCTTCTCTTCACGAGAAGGTTTTTGTCTTACGAAGGAGATGGGAATTCGCAAGGCGAATACCCAACCAAATAACAAAGTAAAATTACAACACAGACCTATAGAGCCACAAAGTAAATGATTGAATCTAGCTACTATAGGTGAAGGAACTTCCCTTTGCTGGGTGTGCGTCGATTTGACAACGCGAGTACGTGAACCATGCGTAGGCACTACATTGCTCTCATAATCACGAAGTGAGAGCGGGTGCACAGCTGGACAAAGCTCTCAGGCGTGGAACAAATGCTTGGAGAGCTGAGCTTCTTCTACTTCTCTTGGACACCAAAGATGTGGAAAATTTGTTGCTTGGTGTATGTTTGCAAGGCAAGGGTACTCCTCTATTTATAGAGGACCTAGGAAGGCTTTGGAAGGCCTTGGACGGCTTCCATAGTCATTGGGGCTCATTCCAAGCCAAGGCAAGCTGCAATCAGACTCATTAATGATTCTGACAGAGTCATCAGACGTCTGGGAAAAAGATTAGATGTCTGGAAGTCACTCTTAAGACGTCTGGGAACTAAGTCAGACGTCTAATTCTAGATAGGTTCCCTTACTGACTTTCATCATACCTAAACAAGGTTCTAGTGTAAATCAATCAAACAATGTACAGGACGTCTAGCACTAAGTCTGGACGTCTAGAAACTAATTGTACTGCGGGAATGGATTTCCCAAGGTCCAAACGGCTATATTAGTCTAGGAAAGCAATTTTGGGTCAGTCGAGGCTTAACGGTCACATATCAGATGTCTGGGGTCCTCTACAGACGTCTGATAGAAGCCTAATGGTTATTTTCCTCAACGTTTACTTTGTTAGCCAATATTCCACTTATTGGACTTCTTGCACAACCATCAGACGTCTGGACTAAGGTCTGGATGTCTGATTTCAACAGACATAACCTACTAAGTCCAGCCTAAGTTATCAGATGTCTGAGTCAACAGTTAAACGTCTTAAAAGTCAAGATTAGATGTTTGATTTCCAGATTGGACGTCTGATCAGGCTATCTGATGCCTATCTTGGATTTCTAAGTTCTCTACGGAAAACCTAAGTATCCTAAAGTTGTGCAGGTGTTCTTAGGACTACAGTTTAGATCCTTTGAGGCTCTTTAACATATATCTAGACACAAAGAATAAAGAGCAAAAGAATTACAAAAGAATACATGAAAAGAGTATCTATCCTATTCTTCATCTCCTTGCTTCTTCAAGCTTTCGCTCCTCGCAATGTTCCTTCTTCTTCGACGAGCTCCTCCAATCCACCATGGACGCAAGCTCTGAGGTCCTTCACACTTCAATCCATTTGCAAATAACCTGAAATCTTAGACTTCAAATGCAAATGTTAAATACAAGTGTTTTGTTATCATCAAAATAAACGATCGTGGTGCCCTTGCACCAACAATGCCAAATCTCAAAGTCCATTGCTTTAAGAAAATTTTGCATTCTTCTTTTCCAATAATCATAATTTAGTCCATCAAATAGTGATGGTTGGAAAAATAATTGCCCCTCCATAAACCTTGTTGTTGCGACCATGGGAAGGTGAGGTGTGACATCTCCTTCACGATCAAGCTCTGATACCAAATAGGGTTCTGCGGATCTTACTTGGCCACAAACACAAGATCAAGTGTGATATCGATTGTAATAAAAATATGGCACAAAAAAAAATAATCCCACAATATACACTAAGATTTATAGTGAAAATCCCTACGGGTAAAAATCACTACCTAAGCCTCCCAACTTAGGATTTTCTCGACTAGGCAATGCTAGTCAATCTACTAACGTACCACTTGAACGAGGGTGGCACAACCTCTTGCAAACCACTTCTCTTTTACCAACAAAGAGAAGTCACAAACAACATTGGGAATTCCAACATAAAGAATCCCAACAATGGAATGAATGAAGTAAAATGAATATAGAAATTAATCCTATGGAACCTCAAGGAAAGTTAAATCAGATTTTTGCAGAGGTTTGAATCAACGTGCTTTGGAGAGCGTGAAAATAGAAGCATAGAAGCACTTTGAGAGAAAGTGCGAGAGCTCTTTTTCTAGATGGATTTCTCTTTGAAAGTGTGTTTTGAAATGAGGGGTATGGAACCCTATTTATAAGTGAAAACGGAGCATTTTTGGAATGTTAAGAAAAATCATTCAAACCAAATTGGTCGATCAATTTACTTAATTAGTCGATCAATTTTCATTTTGATCGATCAATTTACTTAATTGCTAGATCAATTGCTAATTGATCAAATATTTAATTGGTCGATCAATTGCGAGAAAATTAGATTTGACCATTAGGCTAATTTGGTCAATCAATATTCTTATTTTGATCGATCAATTCTAATACTTTAGTCAATCAATACTATCTAGATATTTATTTTACAACTTCGAAAGGTTTGTCTTTAATCCTGAGGTTCCTTACAATCATTCTAAATTCAAGAAATATAAAAGAATTACATTGACTAAAGATAATCTTTACTTTGATCCACACAGAGGATAATTGATTTGATTTATGCAAGCGTGATCCTGAAAAATTTTAATCCTGAGGTTCCTTACAATCATTCTAAATTCAAGAAATATAAAAGAATTACATTGACTAAAGATAATCTTTACTTTGATCCACACAGAGGATAATTGATTTGATTTATGCAAGCGTGATCCTGAAAAATTAGTTCACAATAAAACATAATTTTGTTTCATCAAAACAGAGGTCTTAACATAATGGACGATCAACGATGATGAAGGAGGAAGAAGGATGCTGGAGGACAAAGGATGCTGGAGGACGGACGATGACAAGAATGAGGAGGATGTGTTGTCGTGGTCGTTGTGAGGAGGGAGATTGTCGAGGACGACTAAAGGAGTTGTGTTTTCTGGAGGTGAGGGTTTAGGGCATCAGTTTGGATGGGGTGGGGTTTAGGGCAGGTGGTATATTTTTTTTTCAGTGTGACAGTTTATTGATCACCAAGTTACAAGAGTTTATCAATCGTCAATTTACAAGGGTTTATCAAGCGAGCGGTGACAACACTTCACCTATGTCGAAGGTTTAAAATTGCCAGTAATAGAGATAATTTGGGTATGCCGACTGTTCTAATATAATCACCACCAAATCTTTGAATTACTAACTGTTTCATATAATTGTCGGTAAATGTCCATCACCAAAAGTCTTATTTCTTGTAGTGGTCTGCTTTAGTACGTCAATTTCTAAACTGATTTAAAGGAGTCCTGACTTGATGAAGCTAACATCCCATATTAACTCCTAACATACCAAGTCCTTCAAATATTAGATAACTTACATATGCCTAATTTTCTATAATTAGCATTAAAATGACAATAGTTCAAAGGCTTAGTCATTTCCCCTTTGAGTGCATTATGCATCAAAAAATGAAGCCTAACATCAATATACTTTGTATGGGAATGGTGTACTAGGTTTTTTGAAAGGTTGATAGCATTAGTATTATTGCATAATATTTTTATCTCACTAAATATCGAATCCAAATCCTTCAAAGTACTTTTCATCCATAAAACTTGGGAACGTACTAACGCAGTGGCTATGTATTCAACCTCCATAGTTGATAGGTCTACACTTGATTGTTTCTTAGAGAATCAAAAGACTAGTGGATCAACCAAGAACTGTCACGTTCCACTAGTACTCTTCCTATCAGTGAGACTACCTACACAGTTTGCATCTCTATAGGCCACTAAGTTGAAATTACTACTCCTAGGATAAAATAATCCATAATTTGGGGTGTCTACAAGATGCCTAAATATTCTTTTAATAGCATTTAAATGAGATTGTTTAGGATTAGCTTGAAATCTTGCACAAAGACAAGTACTAAATAGAATGTCAGACCTATTAGCAATCAAATATAATAAAGAACCTATCACACCACAATAAAGCTTCTAATCAGTAGGCGTACCAGTTTCATCCAAGTCAAGTGATGTGGAAGCACTCATGGAAGTGTTCTAACCCTTGCTTTTGTCCATTCTAAATCTTTTCAACATCTCCTTTCCGTACTTTGATTGGTTCACAAAGGTTCCATAGTCGAGTTGAGTGATTTGTAAGCCCATAAAAAATTTGAGCTCACCCATCAAACTCATCTTGAATTCTTCCTGCATCAACTTAGAGAATTCTTGGCAAAGGGATTCATTAGTAGCTCCAAACAATATATCATCTACATAAATTTGTACTAATAAGATATCCTCTTCTTTTCTTCTTATAAACAAGGTTGAGTCGGCTTCTCCTATGACAAAGTTTACTCCTAACAAGTATTCCATAAGCCTCTCATACCAAGCTCTAGGATCTTGTGTAAGTCCATAGAGTGCCTTATTTAGTTTGTAGAAAAAATCCAGGTTGTCATGGGATTTCAAACCAGGAGGTTGTTTTACAAAAACTTCCTCCTTAATGAAACCATTAAGAAATGCACTCTTTTTTTGACAAAGATTAAGAAATGCACTCTTAACATGCATTTGAGAGAGCTTGAAGCTAAGGAAGGAGACATATATAAGAGAGAAGCATGCGAATTTACTCGAGCCTCGCCACGAGTGCATAGGTCTCATTAAAGTCAGTGCCTTCCTCTTGATTATATCCTTGTGCTACTAATCTAGCCTTGTTACAAATCATTATGCCCAATTCATCCAAGTTGTTCCAAAACACCCATTTAGTCCCTATTACAATTTGCCCTTCGGGCTTCGACTCTAAGGCTCAAACTTGGTTTCTTTAGAATTAGTTGAGCTCCTCTTGCATAGCCATCAACCAAGGCTCACTAGAGCATAATTAAGCTAAATACCTAGCTTACATTGTATATGGATCATGCATAACATGCATCTACATCCTTGTACATTCTTATTTAAATTTTCTTTAAAATAAGGGCCTATAGTGATATTTCATAATTTATGTGTCTAGGCCTATACTAGGAGTAGCGAAGCTGTGCTGTGAAGAAAATGCAAGAAGATAATATTGCTTGCAACAGAGTGAGGAGAGCTAGCAATCAAAAATAGTAGAAGAAAGGAAGACAAGGCCATGCAAAGCCAGGACAAGCTCATGCGAGGCCAAGACAAGGCCATGCGACCCTGACAACACCATGCATGCACGTCAACACACTCCCAATCACTCACCTACACACACACCTTGATTCCTACTCATGTGAACACACTCAATGCACACACATGTGTCGAATTACACAATTCACACATGCACACACACATGTACACATATCTTAATTTTGTCCACACACCCTCTTCCCATTTGGGCCATCAATTCATAATGAATACTCTTCCTAGGTGTATTTGTGTTATATTTAATTTAGCCACCTAGGCTAGGCCCTCCAACACACCACTTTACAAGCCCACTCCACAATTCCAGCCTCCTAGCTAACCACCTAGCCTAATCAACCCTCAAGTCCCACACCACCTTAACCCTCCTTAAGACCCACCTAAGTCCCCCCATAACCTCCACACCAACCTTACCCCATCCCCAAGCCATTTGACCACTCTTAACCATGCCCTCCTCAATTTGTACACCCATAGAACCCACTAAAATATTCCTAAACCTTTAGGATGTGCCCCTTATGCTAGTTCCTAACCTACTCCTCATCACTACCACACCATAGGGCATGCTCTATAAAAAGAGAAAATCCCATAACCCCCCACCCCTCCATTCTCTCTTCTCCCATCCTCTCAACACCACTCTCCACACTCAAGCTCCCCCTCCCCATACCTAGGGCCAACAGCTACTTAGTAGCCCCCATCGGTGCCTTGGTTACTTCAAGGTGAAGGTGGAGTAGGCTCTAGCCCATGATCTCCACCATCAACTCAATGGCTACCTAGTGGCCCTCATTGAGTTGAGCACCTTACCTTCTCAATCCCATTATCTTTATACAATCTTTTTTTGTTAGTTAGATTTACTTTCAACACAAGCTCTTTGGTTGCATTTCAATTCCTGCAAGTTGTATAGCATTTTTCTTCTTATTGTACTTCAAGCACTTTTATTTCAAGCACTTTTCATTCTTATTTTGCTTCCTTATTTTTATGACTTTTGTTGATATTCAACACACACTCACACTCTAAACCGACATGCCACCACCCTCCACTCCATCACGATCCATGGCACCTTCATTCACCACCATTTCACCATCACCAATACACTCACCCCACTCCCTTAGTCCACACCACCCTCACATCACTCACTCTTGAGCACCTCACTCCACTCACACACATTCTCACTTGCAAACACACTTCCACACACTCAATATCACACGGCCACCACTTTCCCTACCACTATCATCCACCACCATATTCACTACTCCAACACCACCCACGTCCCCTCCTAACTACACCAATACTCACGCACCACCTTCCCCACACACTCTACATGACTACACTACACACACACATACTCACATCCACTCACTATCTCCTTATTCACCTCACCACCTTAGTCCTTCCCATCACTTAAGGGAGCTCACTACACCACTCCAACCTACCTCACACTACATGCACACTCTTGACCTAAGCCTCACCATATTGTCCTAACCATTCCCAACTCCACCTACAAGGCCTTGTCCTATCACCTTAGCAAACACCTTCACCAATGACCTAACCCCAAGACCTCCATTAGAATTAGCATGGCCATACTCAACCCATTCCATATACCTCGCCAAATAGACACCTTTGAAAACCACACAATCCATTGCACCATTACATTCCCCAACCAAACTATAGATGTCTACATCCAACTCGCATCTACAGTTTTTATTGTTGGTGATAAAGCACCATGATCATTGATTTTGATGATAATAAAACATGTTATATTTAACATTGTATTTGAAGATGAATGTTTCAGGCTTAAGTTTGGATGAAGCTTGATGAAAGCTTAAGTTCAAGTTCTATGGAAGATAGAAGGAGATGAGCATTAAGGAAATGAGGAGATGAAGGTAGAAGGAGATGAGCATCAAGGAGATGAGGAGATAGAGGAGATATAGTTAGATTAGTTTTCTTTCATTTTTAGAATGTAAATGAGCCTTGAATTATCCTTAGGATTCCTTTAGAGTCTTCCTATTCTCATTCTTCTAATTCAGCATACTAGACCTTGTTTCTAATTGATTTTTCAGACATCCTATGATTGCTTCAGACGTCTGAGTCTGCTTGGTCAGACGTCTAATCTACTTCATTAGATGTCTATGCTCTTGTCTAGAACTTAGATTCTTGTCCAGAATTCTCGACCACTGTCATCTAGATTTTTCAGATGTTTGTTATCTTCGTCAGACGTCTAGTATTGTCTTTCAGATGCCTCTTTGAGCATTTGATATCTCTTTAACTTAATTGAACAATGGTCATAATTTTTCTTATCTTTTAGATGTCTTCTATCTTCTTGAGATGTCTGGAAATGACCAACATACACTTTCTATCCAATGATCAAATGGACCGTAATTGATTATATTTGTTACATTTTATTTTCGGAACATTGTAGGCAAGCAGACATCCTTGCATTTATTTAGACGTCTAATGATTCTTTTTAAGATGTCTAAACTTTTGTCTAGACGTCCAATATGACGTCTGATCATTTATCTTTAGATCCTTGTTTAGATCCAACCTCATTCCAGTAACGAGCACTCTTTCCTTGAGGCTTTTTCAGACATCTGGCTTTATTCACAAACGTCTGAAATGACTCCTTCAAACATCTATCTTGCCTTTTCAGGCATCTGATCCAGTCAGACTTTGAGTAATTGCTTTGTAGCCATTCTACCTTAATTTATTCCATTCCAATTCAAATCCTGACGACTACCTAGGCTTAGATCTGACCTCCTACACCTATATACCCACCAAGGGTTGCTTTAAGTCTGCACATATAGAAAAGAAATATTCTAGTGCTAAATACTTTCTATTATCCTATTCTAAGCTTTCTAAAGATATTGTGCTCCATTGTGCTCTTTTATTCTTAAAGATTCTTGAGAGCAACATCACTCCCGCTCTGATTTTCTGCATCACATATTTTTCAAAGGGAGTATCTTAGCCTACTTTCTATATCATATCATTCAAGGCTCTTAGGATTGTTTATTTTGTTTTGAAAGTTTATTTGGGTGCCCGAGCTATGGGTTTCCTGTTTCCTCTTAGTACTACAGGGGCTAAACTCTCCTTAGGGGTTATCCAGGAGAGGGGAATTATTTTTGAGGAACACCACCCTCAGATTTGTGGTGTGGATTAGTGATTCGTACTTGAGTAGGGGTAAAATCCTAGATTGGGAGATCTAGGTAGAGGTTTTTCCCGCAAGGATTTCCTCTCTAAATACCAGTGTTTTGTTGCGATTGTTTGTGGAATGTTTTTACTTAATATTATTTCACAATTCAACCCCCCCTTCTTGTGCCACTAACATTTATTACCACTTTCCATGACACACACGCTACCTATATGAGACATCTCACCAACTCCAACCCTTAAACACTCCCTTAACACACCCTCACCTACGAACTATCTCTTAATAGTCATCACTTCAATCACCACAACCACCACCACCTTCAATCTCACTCCATATCCTCATCTAGCTCACACCATGCACCAAAGATCCACTCACATTTCACTCATCATCACCACTATCTTAATCACTCATGTTGGTGCTTAGTGTTCTTGTAAATATTTCTCCTTTGAGTTGCTTTGTATAAGAGGCTTGAGCCACCAGTAAAGTTTTAATAGTTAGTTTATTTTCATGTTTCAAGGAGTTATGTTGTAGTAGTGTAGTGTTGTAAATACTCAGGTAATGAAAGATAAAGTTTTTGTTGTTTCTCAAATGTAGTTAATTGATACCTTCCTTCTCTTTACATAAAAAAAAGGGAGAAAAAAAAGAGCAAGTTGTTATTTCCTTTCACTAACTAAAAGTAAAAAGAATCACAGAGTCAAAAACAAGCAGATAGTGTTTTGTATAGTTTTACATTACTTCCTGTTTTTGTGTAATCATCAAAATGACAAAAAAATTACAAACCTAAGAAAAGCCCAAAAAGAAGTGCTAGTTAGTTAGGGTATTTTCTCACTTCACTTAACAAAAGACAAAAAAATTTGGTATATGATTAAAACAACAAAAATAGATTAAAAGTTCCTAAGTGGGTTTTCTTAAGCAAAGTGCCAATCTTTTGCTACCTTGTGGATTGACCAGGACTCATATCAAACTTAACTAAAAGAAAAAAAAAACAACTCATGTTTCGCGTAGTAAATACAAGTAACTTAATGATTGAACAAGTGGTTTGAATCTCAACAACTACAACGACCAAACAAGTAAACCCTTCAATTTCACGTTTCGCACCACTTAAAGCTGACCATCATTTTTGGCGCCGTTGTAGGGGAGGCAATGGGCCTTTGTATTAGGATTCCACCTAGTTTTTAACTTTGGGTTTAACTAGGGTTTTGTTGTGTGTATTGCTGGTACTCGTTGTGGGAGCTTCACACACATACAACCCATGGTGAAGACCTAAGGTTCATTGTCTTTCCACTCCTTTGTAGGATAAAAAAATTCTAAAAAAAAATTGATAAATATTCAAAAACCTAAAAAAATGTAAAAATTTGAAAAAATATTTGGTTAAGAAAAGGTGTGGTTTGGTTTTGCATGTTCATATACCACTCTAAACCACATTCTAATCAAGTTCTAAGTTTGGACATAACACAAAGCCAATTTTCAAAAATTGATTCTCATTCTATTTGAGTCCCTAAAATTCTGAAGCTCATACTAGAACTAGGGCTCGAAACCATCTTTCGAATGCCACCATTCATACTAAAAACCCTTATCTACAAAATTTTCTAAAATTCAACACTGAGTAGTGGTCAAGTCTATCTAGACTTGGTTCCTACCCAAGTTCACAAATTTGCTGCAAACAGTATACAAATCAAATTGAGATGAAACTTGTGGCATTGGAAAGCCCCTGAAAAGTAGTTATTCCAATAATGTTTCTAGAATTTTGGGGACTATCTTGTGATAATGTTTTACTATTTGAATACACAAGGGTCTACGTAGCCTATTTGAACTACTTAAACAACAAAAATTCAAATAAAATTCTATATAATAGTGAAAATCATAAAAAAAATACTCTTTGTGATCCCTACTTCAGGGAGAATCAATACCCAAGAGTTACAACAGTTTGGATACTGGTTCACTCTTGTAGGGTCATTTTAAGCTATTGTTAAGGTCTGCAAACATGTAGCAACATAAACTCTAAGTCTACACAACCTAGGCTTTAATTCTTAGAGATCCAAAACATCTTGTTTGAGGCTATTGAGTGTGTATCCTTGGTGGGTAAGGATTTGAATGCTTGTTTGAACCCCTCACCCACAATACTAGAAGTGATTGATATAATCTAGAAATCACCATTAGACTTCCCATAGGAGTTGTAGGGTAAAGTAAAGAAAAGACACATTCACCAATGCGTGTACAATCTCTTATTGTCAAACTCCAACAAGTGAACAAATCATATAAAACGTATCTAATCAAGCACTTCAATTACCAATCCAATCATTCTAAGTAAAGGACTCCCCACATTCCTTCAAAGCACTTAGCCTTATTCCACATCACCAATCCCTTGCAACTGGTGTATGTGTAGTAGGAGGTCCTTGAGACCACCACTTGTTGGGCCTTGGGAACCATCCCTAAGGAGACCTCCTACCTCTCGTAGGTAAGTTCTCTTCTCCTATTTCGTCCTCTTCCCATTCTTCATCTTCATCAACCACAGAGATGGCTGAACAACCTCCTCTTCCTCCTCCCAATGAGGGGCCTTTGGCCTTCTTTGAGGCTCGTTTGGCTACAGCTTAGCAGCACTATCAAGAATAGTTAAAGGCCATCATGCAGACTTTGCATGACATGAAACACCCATCTAAACAAGATAAACCTAGATAATTGACAAATTTCTATGACCCTGCGACACGTCAGTGCAGCCTAGAGTGCAAATTCCTACAAGAGGTGATGCTTTCGAGCTAAAGCCTAATGTTATAAGCCTAATCCAAAACATCTATCATGAAAAGTCCCATGAAGATCCTTCCCAACACTTGGAGGATCTAGGTTGGATAGACAAGACTATCTAACCAAGAAACATCGATATAGGCATAATAATGATGAAGCTCTTCCCTTTTTCATTAAGGGATAAAGCATCTTGGTGGTTTAAGACTATTGGATGACCTATTGCCACTTGGGAGGAACTACACAAGGGGTTCATAAATTTTTCCCTATAGGTCATACCAATGTGATGCATAGATGATAAATGCCAGTTTATCATCATTCTTATGCATTAAAATAAACCTAGCTCTTAGGATTTTGCTCTGCAAATGATTTTTTTGGATTGCATTTAGGCATAAAATGGGTTAGGCATGCATTACATTTGTTATTTTATTTTTGATATGTTTCATGGAGTGTTAGGGATAAGCAGAGAGTCAGATCCCCAAAACCCTAGCATTCGGGAAGGCAACTGTTGAAGAGGAAGCTCAATCAGGCTACGACTCAGCTAATTCCAGCTCATCATGGTTGGATACTAGCTCCATTGGACAAAGGTTGGCTCCCTTCAACTCCATTCAACTCACCTTAGCTAAATGGTAGCTCAAGAGAGCTCATCTTAGCTCACCCTAGCTCAGGTCAGCTCAGATCCAGCTCAACGTAGCTAAGTCTAGCTCATCTCAGCTCCCTTTAGTTCACAGGGAGCTCTAGCTAGCTCAACTCAGCTCAACCTAGCTGAGTCTAGCTCATCTCAGCTCCCACCAACTCTCTGGAAGCTCCAGGTAGCTCAACTAGGTTCACATGAGTCCACCTCAGCTCAAGCTCAGCTCACCTCAGCTCAAGCTCAGCTAACCTCATCTCCAGCAAGCTCACAATTGCTAATCTCTAAGCTAGCTGAGCTACTACTTGTCAACTAGTAGCTTAGCTAGCTCTGGAGTCCTCACCAGAGGCAGTCCCAGCTCAACCTACCTCCAGCTAGGCTGAAGCCAGCTCAACTACCCAAGCTTTACTACTTGCACAAAAACTAAGTAGCTAAAGCTCAGTAGTTGAGCTCCCCTTCAAGCTACCTCAGCAGACCCAGCTCCAGCATAGCTGCCATCAGCTCCAGCTTACTCTTCTCCAGCTCTCCTATAAAAAACCCTAGCTTTTCCACCTCTACTCTACTAGCTAAGCTCCAGCTCTACCTAAAAATCCATGGCCTTCCACTCCTCCACCTTAACCATAACTAACCCTAATCTAACCCACTCCCTTTTAGCACCAACCCACCATAACCACCACCTTAGACACCCCTTCATGTTGGTGCCAACATGAGTCTCCATCCAAGCCTTACACCTCACCCTATATACACATCTAAACCCTACACATAACCCCCTTCTAGAAACTTTAAAGTGGTGCCACCTAACCCCCTTTTTACCCACCTAAAATTGCACCAACTCCACCTAAACCTAACCTCCATGCAACCCTTCATGTGGCATCAAACAACCTACACCCTCCACCATATAACCACCACCTAAAGACCTCATCCTAACCCTTCATTCACCTCCACGCCAACCTTAACCCTTAACCCCAAAAGAGTTGGCACCAACATCCTAACCACCACCTAACACAACCTTACAAATGGTGCCAACTTATCCTATCCCTCCATCACATAACCTCCACCATATAACTCCATCTCCACCCTACACACCTAACCAAACCCTTAACCCTAGCTACCACTTAAGGTTGGCGCCAACCACCAAGTACCCCTCCATTTTGGTGCCAACAACCCTAGCCCTAGGATCCTATAACCACCATCTAACCCGCATCATAGCTGTCCATCCTATAACCACCCTTAACCCTGTACCCTTCCTATATAAACCCCCTACCACCACCATTAAATCTTCACCCTTGGCTACAATTTTTCTACCTATATTTCCACCTACATAGAATGTCAAGAGAAAAAGAAGAAGAAGAAGAAGAAGAAGATTAAGGGGATACTCTATCCCCTTGGTGCCTTCCCCTCTTCTCTTCTCTCTTGTGTCCACGCCAGCCAAGGAAGGAAGCCAAGCATTGGAGGACAACCTAGGGTACATGCCTACCCTAGGAAGTGGAGGATTTGAGGGTGGTACACTACCACCCTTGGAGGAGGAATCAAAGGTGGTCCACGCCACCTTAGGAGGAGCCTTTGAAGGTGGAAATCCATCCACCTTGGAGGAGTTAAGCATGCCCCCCCTTGGGCTTGCTAGGAGGAGACTATCTCTGGTTCAAGAAAAAGAGAAGGAGGATCCTTTTTAACTGTGGGAGCAGCCGCAGTTGGAGCAAGGAACACTCCCTCTTCACCATCATCATCATCTAGGAGTTGTGTTTTAATTTTTGTGGTTTTACTTTTTGTAGTAGAAACTTTCCTCTTCTTTTGTAAAATAGAAATCCGCTTAATATTAAGTTGCCTTTTCTACTTGGTGTAGCCTCTTCTTACTTTAGTTTTTAGCACTTTCACTCCCTCTTCTCAATTATCCTAGGCCTTCACGTGCCTAGGGTGAGCTTGAGAAGAGGTCTTTCTTGTCATCTAGTAGTTAAATTAGATTTAATCTTTTTTCTACCACCATCTTGTGATTGCCCCTTTATTTCAAAAACCTAAAAAAATACATATCTGAAAAGACCAAAAAGAAAGGTGATTCCCGCATTTCCAAGCAAGAGATTGATTTATCAAATATTGCCTCCTTGGACAACCCTGGATACTCCCTTATCTAGGTCTTACAAATTTTAAAAGCGAATTCATTTTTGTGCGTTGCAATGACTTAAAACCCTAATTTAACAAACTGTGCAAAAACGCGATCAACAGAGCTATCATGACCTTCTCCTAACAACATGAGGAGAAGTTACATGAGGCTTGGGAGAGATTCCAAGACCTATTAAATGTCCTTACCACGAGGTACCCCAATGGCACCTTCCACAAATCTTTTATCACAAGCTAAATGATACTTATAAGTATCTAGCCAACACATCAAGGGGGGGGGACTTCCTGGCCAAGGATGAAGCCAGTGCCTTTCAATTATTTGAATCCTTGGCTGAGAACTCTCTCAATGCCACATCCATGACCCAGTTTCACAGGCCTAGGGAACATTGAGCAGCCACACATGAAATTCAAGCTGACTTTGCTCGGGTTGACATGGACATTATAGCGAAGAAACTAGATAAGGTGGACATCTTAGACAGGAAGGTTGATGAAATCATCTGATCTCGGCCTGTAGGCTCTAGCTCTGTTCCTTCTACCCCTTCATCATCCTGAGCCCTTCAAGCCCGAGCATACATGCTCACTCGGCATGCCTCTTCCCCTTCTCCACAGGTTCCTACCCTCCAAGAATCTGTAAACAATTTGGAGCTAGTTCCAGTGAACAAAGTTTATACACACTCTAATGACTTAAGTGCATACTCTTTTGATGAAAAAGCATCTTTAACATCTTCGACCTACAAAGATGTAAATGACATCCACGTAACAACCCATATTCAAAAACATATAACCCTGGCTAGAGACCGATGGGAAGTCCATTATGAGCCATAACTAGCTCAATTTGGTCTGATAAAGTCAATAAAAGCTCCTACATATCAGTCAGAAGGTCTCTCGGGCAGGTTGAGTTGTTTTGAGAAGAAAATAAGAATACAAGTTTATTTCTGCAATTTTACCAGTAATCCACAAATACAGAATAAACATGGGGTATTTTAGGGGTTTATTAAAGGTCATTTGGTCATTAATGTCTAGTAAGTGGGTCATGCAGACAAAAATGGGTTTTCACGCATTTTAAGAATTAATAGACATCTGAAACCCTAAAAATAAACTTGCTTAATTAACTGAGATTCTATTCAGAATAAAATCATCTAAACCCTCTAAAAATCATAGAAAAATATTCTCTATGGTTTGGCATCCGTGATTTGACCATCTGAACTCATTTTGACCTAAAACAGAGTCTCAGACAGATAGTTGCCCTAATTAGGGATTCTACGTAATTTACCCATCCAAACTTGGTCAAAACCTAAAACTGACTTCACCATCAGATTCCTTGGGTTTAAATTAGGTTTGTACCAAAATTTGGGCCTAATCAGAAATCACCTTGACCTCGTTTACATTCCAGTCCAGACAGACTCTTCTTATCACACAATGGCCCTTAACTTTTTGAATTCTTTACAAACAAGTCCCTCACTTTTTCATCATCTTCACATTTAGGTCCCTACCGCCATTGGTGTGAGCACACCAATCTCCATTGAGATTCAAGCAAGGATTTCACACTAGATTCTCAATCAAACTCTCCCAAAATTGAAAGGGAGATTCCTTGAATAATTCTCTTCCAATTAAACCCGACCATGAATCCTGATTCATTCCCAATCTTCCATGTGAATGCATGGAAGATGTCAGTATCAAGTTTGCACAAACTTTTCCAGCTTCGTAAGCTTGTTTCCAAGCTTGGAGCTCCTCTTTTTGGGCCTATAAAAGGATCAGAGGCAAGAACCCTTGCTCCTTAGCAAATTTTAATCAGAGAAAACCTTCTCTCTTCCCTCTCTGGCCACCTCTGTAGTTTGCTCCAGCGTCCTCTCTTCGACCTGCTCCTCCGCACCTCCAACCATCAAATTGGAGGTGCCACCGTCTTCCTTTCTTCCTCACACACCTCTCCGGTCAATGGGAGGCCGTTCCTCTACCTCAATCGTCGTCGTCGCTTCGCTGTCCCTACCATCTTCTCCGACTCCAATCAGCCACAATCGGAGCCCTCCACCTATCTCCTCCTCTCCTAAGACCCTCTACATCTTTCTCTTTCCCTCTACTTCTCTTTCCCACACTCACAACACACGCACAACCGCCAATCACTTATCTCCCCCTCCGTCTTCTCCGCCTCCGGCAGAACTCCAGTGAGTTCACCCACACTCCACAGACCACCATTCGCCTCGCCACAACTCCCAAAAGCTCCACCGTTCCACAAACCCCTCTTTTATTTTGCCAATCCACCCACTGAATCACCCCACCGAACTCCATCTCCTTCTCACACCTTCTCCAACTTCATCAACCCTCCACATGCACGCATTCACCACACAATCACCACCGACGCACTTGTCTTCGCACGGTGACCCTTCTGAGCTTCTCTGACAAGGTCGAGAGGTCATGCTTTCTCTTTCAGGTGTTCGTTGGACGTCCGTTGCCGCGACCTTTTTCTCCGACCTCCACTGCAGTACTCTGGCTGGGTTCTTCAGTGATATCACCTCTAGGTCCTGTGGGTTATCTTCAGGAGTCTACCCAGGCATCCAATTGCAGTCACTAGCATCATCCTATGCCTCAATTGAAAGCCAAACCTACTACTACTACTCACGCGACGAAGGCGGGTAGGTTAGTCCCACATTGTGGAACACAGAAGCGAGCGCAACATACAAATTGAATTTGTGTTTTCAGTTGTTCACCTCAGCACGCACACAAGGTCTTGCTCACGCATGCCCTCGCCCGTGGTTCATGCCACGCGAGTCTGGGCCTTGGTCCATTTACCCGGTTACCCAGGTCTGGTATGGTTCGCCCGATCCTAAGAGAGAAAGAAGAGAGAGGAAGGGGGGTTTTGCCCTCTGCTGCTCTCTACATTTGCAAAATTTGAAGAGGCCTTCTCCTCTATTGGTGTTGTGCTGTGCTTATGCCTCTCCCTGAGGCCTGAAGGAAAAAGAGAGGCCTTTGCCTATGTTGTTGGTTCTAAGTCACTATTGCATTATTGAGATACTTAAGTTGACGTGGAAATTATGTGGTTTATACTGTAGCATTATTTTAGTATATTGTTAATAGGGTAAATTGGTGATTTAAATCACCATTTTACCCTAATCGTTTTTTCGACATTGACTCTTGATTTTATATTTACATCATTTGTACTTGAAATTGCTATTACATTGTTATATTCTTTCTTAAAATTGTGATATTGAGATAAATTGCCATATTGCTCCCTGTGTTCGACCTCGGATTTCTTTCGAGCTATAAATTTTAAGTGTTCTTCACAATTTATCGGCTATACTACAGTGCATTACTTTTAAAACACCGATTCAATGCGTAAATATTTTGGCACCGTTGCCGGGAAGCAGTGCACAATTTGATCTCTTGATTGCAATATCTGATTTGATACTAACTTGCTCTATCTATTTTATTATGATCTGTGCAGGGGAATCCAATCAAGGAGAGTCAAACACGTGCCAAACACTCCAAGGGCAGGTAAACTCCATCCACTTTCTCCTAAGCCCCTGATTCTGAAAAAGCTAAAAGAAGATAAATCAACTAGGGCTAACTTGCATTCTATTCTTAGATTAATCATCACGAGTTGCCTGATTTGACACATTCTTTTTAGAAAACATCCCAAACCTGATTCTTGCACCTATTTAGGGATTTAAGACACCTAGGGCTACCACCTTCTTGATTGAAGCCCTAAGTGCTAGATTTGGAATTAATTGATTGACCAATTAAGAGCCAATTAGGGTTTCCATTCTAGGATTTTTAGAGACACACTTGCTTAAAACAAGAATCAATCTTCCCAAACTATGTGTGTCCTAAGCCTTGATTGAACCTACCTAAATAAGCAAACCCTGAGAAGCAAGCTCTAAATCTCACTTGAATCCTAAAAGCAGGACCTAATAATCAAGGACAAATCAAGTGAAGTTGACTCACCTTGCAGGGTCAACCAATCTTCAAATCAGGTCACCACTCACAAAAACATCTTAAAGTTCAAGTGAAATCTTAAGCACCCACGCTCTAAACTTAAAATTGGTAGACTTAAGAGGTCAAGTTATCCATTCTAGTCTACCTGGACCATCAGTGACAAGGAAGGTCAGGTAGGGGAAACCCTGTAACCCGTGGGGACGCTCTACCATGTAGGGGTCTTTGCGGGACTCTCCCTTCCTGGCTACCCGGGTAATTCTCAAGTGGACGACTTTCTAATCTAGGAGTATCATCCGCCCCGAACCTCTATAGTCATCCAAAGATATTAGGGTGTCTTGATTGGGTCCATCACACCTTCTATCCCTCATCTTCCCCATCAGTGCATGTTTAGGAGGAGGTCCCTAAGACCACCCTTGTGGCCTCCATTAGCTATTCACTCTCGTCGAGGATAATTCTGACATCCCCTTTGAGCCCAACCTAGATTCTAGTGATACAACCCACACCCTTAACCTAAATCTGGATCTGAGCCTTCTTGGGATGATTACAAGGCCCCGTGTGATGAAAATCAGACTTTAAATTTAGATTATGATTCTGGGCCATTATTTGATGAATGCACCTCTCCAACATCCTCAGAAACACAGATTGATTTTTTGGAAGTCATGCCAATCTACGATACAGAAATCGAGGAGTTGGAAGAGTTGGGTTTTGATTGGGTCTTCCCTACAAACCAAGAACCCAAGCCTATACCTAATAGGGACACCTTTTTGAGCTCGAAATCTGAGAATAGGCTAAACCCAAGTCAGGTTACTGAGTCCACATCTTTTGATTTATTCTGCGGTGGAACCTTTAATCCCGAATTAGATTCAGAACTTGATTCTTGCAAGTTCTCCGACGATTTCGAATCTTACCTTAATTTCGGAGAACCGTTGTTTCCTGACGACTATGAGCCAAACTACAACCTCAGCATACATGATCCATTCTTCGAGTCTGACTCTAAGGTCCCTTATCCTGAGATCATTGATTCAAAATTAGGTTCCATTGAGATGGAATTATTTCTTTTTAATACTCAGGAATCAGAAATAGAAATTGCCAAGTGTGTCTACAACCCAGAGTTCGAATCTTTTTTTGACTCAGATTTCTCAGATCCTATAAACACTCTTCAGGTATTTACCTTTGATTTTAATGGCTACTATGAGGACTCTCTAAATGAACCCACCTTTGAAACCTTCCTAGAGGATCCCTCACACAAAATTATTCTTGAAGCCACCTCTTCCACAGCTTATGGAGAACCTTCCCAAACTTGTTTTCAACCTCGACCAACAACCGAACATAATTTCTACTCTGATTCTCCTCTCAATGAGCCGGTTGCAGATGATTCTCCTCCACATTCCAATCAGGTTTCGGACTTCGATTAGATTACAAATCACGACCCATCCTTCTCTGATCACTCTTGTAGGGTTCCTACATCCTCCACTGATTCTTATTCATTTGAGAATCCCTACTCTGATCAGGCTAATCCGACTCAGCCAAACCCTAGCTATACACTTCCACATCCTTTTGAGCTCCACAGTATCTGGTGGGCACCACATCTTTTGACCCACATCTATCAACCCACCAGATTAATTGGGTTTAGGCTGCATCATCAGCCTATTAATCTGAATAAGCACCTAGTTGGACCAACCAGGCTATTGATCAAGGTACTTGTTCTACAAAACTCATCTGATTTAACCACTCCTTCTCCATACCAATTTTCGCTCGGTTGAAGGCGTTGAATTTAGTGCTTAATGGGAGGCAACCCTTCTTCAAAAAACTCGAGATCCTTCTGTTTATCCTTCTGTACTTCACGACAATTGCACTCTGAGTTCAGAACAATTGATCCCACCTCCGATGCTCACACCAGAGCTTGAAATCATCCGTAACAATCATCCCAACCCATTCACCCATCCGATAATCCTATTCTAATTCCTGAACGCAAAACTATTTCATACCCTCCATTTACAATGACATTACAAAACATAGGCATGGAGGGGTGGTAAAGTGCAAACATACAAAAATTCAAAGTTTGGAAGGTTCTCCCAAAAAAATACTTATTCCAAAAAACCAAAAAAATCAAAAATCAAAAAAAAATAAAAAAGTGGAGAATGGAGGAAATTTTGAGTGAATTAATGTGCATATCATTTTTTAGGATGAAAAGGAGAGGTGATATAAATGTCGAAAAGGAGCAACAATTTGAAAAAAAAAAAAGATAGTCATTATTAAAAGATTAAGGAATCTACTTAGTTCTAAACCAAATCAAAAGAAAGAAATAAAAAGATAAAAAGTGATAAGAGACAAAAGAGATTAGTATGAACGCTGATCTTAGGCCTCTTGGGCTGTGATTTTAGGCTTAAAAATTCAAGTATCCATTAAGATCAGGATAGTCCTCAAGAGGTTGGGGAAAATGCGAAGCTTAAAGTATTAGGTCTAAGGCTTAGGGATTATTCGACCTCGTTAGCTGACCTCTGGTTTGCAAGACTCGGTAACCTAAGCACCCTAATCCACACACAGTTTGCTTCAATGCGCTTAATTATCAAAATCATGCAAATGCATTAAATCTATTATGAAAAGTGGCCTAGATTAGGAATGAGTGATCAACACAGGCTGATTTGGAAGAGTTCCCGGTGCAGAGATGTGGGAAATTTCCCTCGAAGATGCTCAATAAGATACCGTCTCCTCGGTGCTTGTCTCCTGGGATATCTAAATATCCTACCAGGGGCACGTAAGCACCCTGTGCTGATTCAAGTGCCATGGGAGGGATTATCCCGAAATGTCAATTGCCAGAGCCTGAATTTAGCTACAGAACGGCATGGGCGGCACTATCTCAAAGTGTCGAAAGCCAGGGTTCCGAGGTTTGCCATGGGCAGTGCTATCTCGAAGCATCGATTGCAAGGGACCCTGCGAGGATTGATGGTAGGAACTAGGAATCCGATACAGACCGTGTTGTAAAGCCAATCCAAAGCTAGAAATAAAGAAATAAAAGAGAGAGAAAACTCTCCAAAAAAAAAATCTTTTGTTTCCCTCTTACAAAAACACACTGCAAACTGAACCTAGGCTAAAACATGTTACAAGCACGGGGGCTTTAACTGTGGAGTTCAACGAACCTTAGGTTAGTTCCTGTGGGCCTTAGAAACCTTCAGGGTGAGCTGAGGCTAGAACTAGTCAGGTCTGGATCTTAGTTGGTACTTGAGTACCTCTAGGCCCACTATTGGCATTCTAACCTAATCTACAAAAGAAAGCACACAACATAAATTTGAGCATAAAAAGGCATGGTCTAGAATTTGAGTTAATTCCATGAGATTTTGCTAAGGGACTAGCAAAAGCTAGGCATAGGGGTATAATGGGAACACCATCATGAGCCATAACTAGCTCAATTTAGTCATTATCAAGGAATAAATGCACCGACATAACTGCCAAAGAGCCCTAATTCACTACAAATCCATTATGAGGGAAAGACAAGAAAATAAGGTTAAAACTGTAATTTTACCATCATATCTTTAATGCAGAACAACAGGTTTTCCTAGGGGGTAATTAAGGGTCAAATGGCTGTAAATGTCCAACAAGTGGGTTAGAACAGATAGAAAAGGGTTTTCGCGTATTTTGAAAATTAAATGACTTCTGAAATCCTAAAAACAAACCCCTTCATTAACTGAGGTTCTGGTCAGAATAAAATTCAGCTAAACCATCTAAAATTTAAATAAAAATATTCTCTAGCATTTGGTACCTTCAATTTGACCATAGAATCCATCTTAACCCAAAACAGAGTCTCAGACTGACATTTGCCCTAATTTAGGTTTTTGCATAAATTACCCACTCAAACGAGGTCAAAACCTAAATCTAACTTCACCATTGAATTCCTTGAGTCTAAATTAGGTTTGTACCAAAATTTGGGCCCAATCTAAGATCATCTTAACCAAGTTTTCATTTTGGTCCAGTCAAACTCTTTTTATCTCATTCAGATCCTTAACTTTTGAATTCCTTACAAATAGCCTCCTAACTTTGTCATCATTTCACAAAAAGGTTTCTGCTGCCATGAATCCTATTCCTACAAACTCCGGCAACCTAAATTTAGCATGTTCTCTTTGATTCCTTGACAAATCCCTCTCAAATTTGAAAGGGAAGTTCGTCAAGGAATTCCCTTCCTTTTGAGCCAATTCCCAAGCTCTCAAGCCTTCCCAATCTCTCATGCGAATGCATGAGAGATTAGGGTATCCTAGAATTCCTATCTCTGGAGAAGCTTTCCAAACTTGGGAAGGTTCCTTCCCAAGCTCAGAACTCCCTCCAAAGACCTAAAAAAGGACCTCCAGATCATACCGAACTTCTCATGCTCATTCTCGTCCTGGAATACCCCTCGTTCCTCCCTCCTCTCCGACCAAGAATCTCCACGATGTCCGACGACCTCCTTCGACTCCATTCCTCATCCGTTCGCAATACCGGCGACGGATCTACCTTCCTCTTCTTCCTCCGTGCATCGCAATATCTGCAGCAGCTCCAATATACGTCTTTGTTGCCGTCTCCCACTCATTGGAGCCTTCGTCTTCTCCAGAGCCGATGTACCCTCGGTAAGGAAAATCCTCCCCTTTCGTCGAATTATCTTAGGTTAGATTAATTCCTCTCCACTTTTAGGTTAGATTTCCCTCTTCTTATCCCTATTTTGACCCTCGACACCGCCAAACACTATCATCCTCCTCTGCTCTGGCCATCACTCCGATGAGGATCCCCGCTTATTCCACTACTCCAAATGCCTTGCCAACCACCTCACGACCTTCGCCACACCACCCTCTTCAAAACCCCCATCCTATTACGCCTCCAAACCATCTGCCAAACACACACACCTCCGTGCACCAACTCTAACACCGTCTGGCCACCACAGTCACCTTCACGACACGCCGCGCATACCACCACATCCACCATGCTACGGCGAAGCCTGCTAACCTTCTGACGAGGCCATAAGGCCGTGTTCTTCATTTCAGGTCTTCGCTCCTCTACCACCATTGACGAAGCTTCGAGCGAAGCTTGAAGGCTTGCTCAAGCATCTGCAGACCCCAGGTGAGATCCCAGGTGCAGTGGAGAGTCCTCAGGAACACGACCCAGGGGCCAATCTGGCTCCTTGACTGGGACTTTGACTGTAATCGCACAAAGCAACAGCTGCAGCTACACACAAAGGAAGGGAGGTGGGATAGTCCCACCTCGAAAGCTAACGAGTGCCCGCACCCACATAAATTGAAAAGGTCGCACAGCCTTATCGCCTCAAGTACTCACAGGGGGTGAGGTCCCCGCGCCCCTCACGCACCTCGCCCGTGACACTTCTCACACGAGTCTGCCGCACCCCTTACTCACCCGCTAAGCATGTTTACACCTCGGTCACCACCCACGCTAGTGAGCCTGGTCCCGGGTATGCTCTACCCGTTTACCTAACTACCCTAACTTGTGGCCTTGGGAGGGCAGATCCTAAAGAGAGAAGGAGAAAGAGAGAGCGGGGCAAGGAAGGGTTTTGCCTTGTGCGACACTTAGACAATTTTGAAGGGGTGGCCACCTTCTGTGTGAGAAGAAAGAAAGAAGAGAAGGAAGCCTTCGCAGAAGAGGAGGAAAGAAAGGCCTTCTTCGAAGAGGAAGAAGAGGAGAAGACTTAAGAAGACAGAAGAGAAAGAAAGGAGAAAAGAAGAAGCAGAGAAGAGAAAAGGAAGAAGAAGAAGAAGAACAATGCTAGAGAAGCATTGTAGCACTTATCAGTTAAGTCGTCTGGTCATTAGACCCGATGACTGATTTAAGGCGTGATACTGTAGAATTACTGCTGAGATATTTACATTGATTAAATGCATGATATATATGTTTAGAGGATAATTGGTGATTTAAATCACCATTATTTTAGCTTCTCTACCATTTTATTGCCTCAAAATACATGAGAATTCATTAATATCTAATGTGACAGACTAGTATTTATTGAATATCATTTTGTGGTTTAAATTCTTGTGCTCATTTACATTATTGAGATTAGCGTGTAAATTCCTATTTTCTCCATATGTTCGATCTCGGACTTTCATTCGAGTAATAAATTTTATTTGTTTTCAAAGCGATTTCAACCTATACTACAACACAGCTGACGAGTCGATTATTCACTTTAAAGTCGTTTTCAATTTTATGTGGTGGAAAAATCGACTAATCAATATTTAAAAAGAATAACCACTTGCAGAAGAGCGGGTCGTATCCACAGGAAGGCAATGACGTATTTAAATTCGCACCAGTTAAAAATATTTGTTCGTAGTTAATTTGGACAAGAATCAAGCCAGAATTGCCTTTAGATTAAGGTTGAAACAAGAAACAATGCTAAAATAGCAATTCTGAGTAACTAGAGGATATTTGTCGCAATGCAGAATCAATAAAATATTATTAAAAATTGACAATGGTAGAAAATGTAATTTTTAATGGCCTGGTTACTATAGCAAAACAGGGGATTTTTTTCCCTTTGTCGTGCGCGACGAGGAGTGGACGGCCAGACGCGGGAAGCTCGGAGAAAGTTCCTTGGACCGAGGGCTTCGAAACGGTGGTGGCGGCGTGTCACGCGGCGGCCGGAGTCGGTCGAGCGGAGCTCCGGCGAAGGTGGCTGCAGCCGGTGTTGTAGCTGCTGTTGGCGGTGAGCGTGCGTTGCAGGCAGGTGCGGGAGCGCGCGCAGCCTGTTGGCGGTTCTGCCGGCTCTACTGCTGCATGCTGGCTGGAGGCGTGGGCACGCATGGACGGGTGGTCGCAAAGGCTGGAGGGCGCGGGTGAAGGCTGTAGGCGCGGGGAAGGTGTTGTGGGCACGGGAGTAAGCGGGTGAAGTTCTGTAGGTGTGGCTGCAGCTGGCGTGGGTGCGCAGGCGGGTGCACGCGAAGGCTCGAGGGCACGGGTGCGTGCTCTGTTGTTGGCGAAGTGCGGGTGCTGTTGGCTGAAGGTGTTGGCGGAAGCGCTGCAGTGGGTGCGCAGGCGGGTGCACGCTCTGTTGGTGGTGAGGGCGGGTATTGCAGGTGCGAAAGGAGGGCGTGCGCGGTTGTGCGGGTGCAGCTGCAACTGGCGTGGGTGCGCAGGCGGTTGCGTACGAGAGGAAGTGGCGGGTTCTTGCGTGCGGCTGGAGGCGTGCGGGAGTGAGCGGGTGAGGTTGCGATTCAAGTGCTGGAGGTGAAGTGGCGGACAGTGGTTGCGGCTAGAGTGGGGGTGGTGGCTTCAGACGTCCAAGAAATTTCCCGGACATCTTAACTGACTGAGAGGGTGATTGCACAGTGGCTGCGGTGGTGGTTGTTGGTGACGATGGCGAGGGAGATGCACGCTAACGTGCTCACGGTAATGCGAACGAGCTCCGGATGGCGGTGTGGCTTGTCACACCACACGCCCACGGTGGTGGAGACTCGTCGCCACGGTTGAGGCCGGCGATGTGGAATGGAAGAGAGAAAATCTCTCTGCACAGTGGTGGGTCGGTGGTGGAGGCCTCCCGAGCTCGACTGCCTCCCTCCTCCTTTTGTAGCTGCTTGCATAGATTTGAACGAAGAGGCGGGAGCAAATCCACATTCTCCGCTCGTCCTTGAATGCAGGCTTCATTGCGGTAGCTGGTGGCGTTGGAGCGGTAGCTGAAGGAAATGCAGCCGTTCCTGCAAGAAGAAGAATAAAGAAAATAATGTTAAAATATTATGGTTATTTATATATAGACCCTCAACTTTTATGTTAACGAAAACAATGTACCTAATTGGTTAACTAATGCAATTCTAAGTTAATTCTAAATGCATTTAAATATGAATAAGATGCATGAATTAAGTAATTGAATTAGAAATATGAATTAATCTATTTACATCCTAATTAATGCTAAATAAATGTTAGAATTAACCTAATGTCTAGGCACTTAAATACTTATATAGCCCACAACTATGGGCTAATCAACAGCTTTTATAAACATCGATCTCACTTTATAAACGGGAGGTGGGATAGTCCCACCTCAGAAGCTGATGAGCGCCCACACCCGCATAAAGTGATTTTGTCGCATAAGCTTATTGCCTCAGCAAGCACAGGGGGTGAGGTCCCCGCACGCGCCCCTCACGCACCTCGCCCGCGACACCTTAAACGCGAGTCTAGTTGATCCGATAACCCACCTAACCTAAGCACTCCTCAGCTGCCACTCACAGTCGGCAGCCCTGGTCCTGGGTGCGCTCTACCCAAATACCCGATAACCCGAGGCCCTGAGAGGGTGGATCCCAGAGAGAGGAGAGGAAAGCGTGAGGGGGTAGGGGGTTTTGCTCTCAAGACCAACGGCTGACACTTAGCCGTTTAAGGAACCTCCCCCTTACGTGTGAAGAGAAAGAAGGAGAGGAAGCCAGAACAGAAGAAGAGAGAAGGCACAACCGCAGAAGAACAGAAGAAGAAGAAGAGAAGAGGAAGGGTGCCCTCTTGGCATTGTAGCGGCAAGTGATTTAAGCCGTCTGATCGGCTAAACAGATGTCTGAGCTTCATTTGAAGTGCACTGTGCACCTACCTTACGTGGCATTTAATTACCTAGTGCTATTGAGTTATTTGATATAAATTGTGAGGGGCAATTGGTGATTCAAATCACCATTTACCCCATTCTTTTTGCATTATTTGACATTCACTTTCATTCATATTTGCTTGGAATTCTATTGATTATATATTTGTGTTGAATTGTAATCTTGAGAAGCATTTTTGCCAATTGCTCCCTATGTTCAACCTCAGACATTCATTTGAGTAATAAATTCTATTTGTTTTTCGCACTGATTCGACCTATACTACACGCATCGATTTTAAAACCCATTTCAGAGCGACTAACAACTAGTCTCCTGGACAAGGTTCTATCACTGAGAAGGTGGATAAGCTAACTCAACATCTGTAGCGAGCCACCTCTGCACAAAACTCGTTCGCACAACCACCCTCTAGGAGGGAGACTGTGCATAACATCTACCACCGATCTTCTCAGGGGATGGATCCATACCCACCCCCATCTGATCTAGCATTCGGAGGAAACTCCAGATCCGCCTACTCTAGTTAGGGGAACTCTGAACCCTCATCTTCTGATTTCTCTGAGGTTCCTCAAACCTGCGAGTACCTCAATGCCATTGATGGGAACACCATCATGAGCTATAACTAGCTCAATTTAGTCATCATCAAGGAATAAATTCTCCTACATAACTACCAGAGAGCCATAGTTCATTGCATAATCATTCTGAGAGAAAGATAAGAAACTAGGGTTAAAACTATAATTTTATCATCATATCTTGAATGCAGAATAACCATGGGTTTTCTCAGGGGTTAATTAAGGGTCAAAAGGTCTTAAAATTCCAACAAGTGGATTAATACAGATAGAAAAGGGTTTTCACGTGTTTTAATAATTAAATGACTTTTGAAACCCTAAAAATAGACCCGCTTAAGTAACTGAGGTTCTTGTCAGGATAAAATTCATCTAAACCCTCTAAAATTCATAGAAAAATATCCTCTAGGGTTTTGTATCTTCAATTTAACCATTAGAACCCATGTTGACTCAAAACAAAGTTTCAGACTAACATTTGCCCTAATTTGGGTTTTTACATAAATTACCCAATCAAACTTGGTCAAAACCAAAATCCAACTTCACCATTAGATTTCTTAGGTCCAAATTAGATTTTTACCAAAATTTGGGTCCAATCTGAGACTGTCTTGACCTAGTTTGCAATTTGGTCCTGTCTGATCACACAAATTCCCTTAACTTTCAAAATCCTAACAAAAAGTTCCCCAACTTTGTCATCATTTTTATAAATAGGTCCCTGCCACCATGAATCCTATTCCTACAAACTTGGCAACCTAAAATTGGCAAGTTCTCCTTAATTGCTTGACGAATCCCTCTAAGATTTGAAAGGAAAGTTCATCAAGGAATTCCCTTCCTTTTGAGTCAATTCCCTTACCCCAAAATATTCCCAATCTCTCATGCGAACGCATGAGAAATTTGGGTATCTTAGAAAACTCCTATTCCGATGAGCATTCCTAGCTTGGAAGCTTGGCTTCCAAGAACAAATCGACCTCCTAAGCTCTATATAAGAACCTCCAGATCATACCAAACTTCTCAAGCTCAATTTCAACCAGATCTACCCTAAATTCTTCCCTCCTAATTCGGCCAAAAGGCTCCTCAAGCTCCGGCGACTCTCCATGCCTCTCCTCGTCATCTGACCGTAATACCGGTGGCAGATACTCCTTCCTCGTCTTCCTCCGCGTTGCGCAATACCGGCCAACGTCCCTATCTCCATCCTCGCCGTCATCACCCCACCAAAGCCATCTTCGTCTCCGGCACCAGCCATACCACAACCGACGCCAACTCTGATTCCCGTCGTCCTCTACCTATCTCTATCGACTCCTCAGCTTCTCCACTTCACAGCAGCACCTTCGACACTCCACTTTGACCTCCGCATCAACCTCCACAACTCCATCTTCCATCTCACCAGCATACCACCAGTGAGCTCTAATGGCCACCATAGACCACCTACGCTGCTGCTTCCAAACTCCTCACCATCGCCTCGACTCAGAGACTAAAACCCCTCAAGTAATTGAGGGGATTAGCCTCTCTAACACCTCACCAAACAACCCACCTCCAAACCTTCATTTCTGCCTTTGCCAACCACCTATGACCACCTTCGCAGCTTGCCACCGCCACCCACACCCTCGCCGCATCCCTGCGAAGCTCCAGAATCTATTTAACGAGGCCGCAAGGTCGTGTTCTTCATTTTAGGTCTTCACTGCCTAGACCGCCATTAACGAAGCTTCGAGCGAACCTTGAAGCTCGCTCCAGCACCAGCAAGCCGCAGACGAAGCCCCAGGCGTAGCGAAACGTCTCTAGGATCACATCCGATGGGCCAATTTGGCTCTTTGACTGGGCTTTTGACCACAATCGAGCAAAGCAGCAGCTACAGTTGCACTTAGAGGAAGGGAGATGGGATTAGTCCCACCTCAGAAGTTGACGAGCGCTTGCACTAGCATAAATTGATTTTGTCGTATAGGCTCTTCGCCTCCTAGCCATGGGGTAAGGTCCCATACATCCCCATGCACCTCATCCGTGACACCTCACCCGCCTAGCCAAGCACTCCTCGGCTGCTACCCACTGCAGACAACCTTGGTCCTAGGTGTGCGTGTACCCGATAACCCGACTATCCTGACTGTGGCCCTAGGAGGGCGAATCCTAGAGAGAAAAGAAGAGAGCACGAGGGTAGGGGGTTTTGCTCTTAGGAATAACGGTCGACACTTAGCCATTTAAAGAACCTCTCCCTTGCGCGTGAAGAAGGAAGAAGATAGAAGAGGGAAAAGCCAGAAGAAAAGAAGAGAGAACCAAGAGAAGAAGGAGCCACAGAAGAAGAGAAGAGAAGGAAAGCAGCTGAGACAGAAGCAGAGAAGAAAGAAGGAAGAGACCCTTGAGTCCCTTGGAAGCACTGTAGCAACCAGCTGTTTAAGTCGTTTGATACAAGCCTCTGTCGTCTGATTGCATACATTTGAGGCTTTATTTCCTCGATTGATAATGTTGATCTAGTTTCTATTATTATGAGGAGAAAAGGGTGATTGAAATCACCATTTTACTCCATTCTTTTTGCACATTGATACTTGACATTATTTTTATATCATTCTGATTACAACCGCTTATATCTTTGATTCAAATTGTGATATTGAGTTTTAAATTACCATATTGCTCCCTGTGTTCGACCTCAGACTTTCATTCGAGTAATAAATATTATATGTTTTCGCACTGATTCGATCTATACTGCAACGCGACGATTTTTAAAATCCATTCAGAGCGACAAACAGCCATCCAGAACGATCCTTTCTCAAACACCTACAACCCTGGATGGCATAATCATCCTAATTTCACATGGTCATGGAACAATCAAAATTAGAGACCTCAATATCAGCCCCGACCACAAGTTTCTCTTCCATATTAGCCGTTAAAGCCTCAGCCCAACCCAACGTACCAAACCAAGCCAACTCAAGAAGATCAAATGACACTTATCCTTCAAACTATGGCTGACATTCAGAAGACGAATGTGGCTATGCAAAAACAACACAAAGACGAGATCATAGAGGTTCCCAATCAGCACACCCAGATGGCAAATCCCCGCCAGCCTGGTGCACTCCCTTCGCAACCTCTGTCCAATCCAAATAACGTGTCGAACTAGAGGCGCATTATGAACCCAACTCAGGGCCAAGCTCACTATGTCTATCAAACCCCTTCTTCTCCATCACCCGATGGGATGGAGGCTTCGACATCATACGCAAGTTATTAGCAACAACCACCTCTTTCGCCTACCCCAACCCAGAACTAGGCAAGACTAAATTCTGTTACCACCCATAGCGGAAAAACAACTTAGGAACCACTTTACCCGAGCCACTCTCAGCCTGGTAGTTCAAAAATAAACCCAAGATTGGTCATCCAAGATACCCCTAACCCAGATCAAGAACCTGGACCAATGCTAGAGGAACCTATAGAGGTTCCATTTTCGGAGGCCTTGACTAAAGGAAAGAGGAAACCCAAACCCGTGGCTCTTAAGGAGGAACTGGTCAAGCTCTTTGAGCAGGTCCAAATAAACATCCCATTGATGGATGCAATTCGCCACGTACCAGCTTATGTGAGATTTCTGAAGGATGTATGTACACCTAAGCATAAACCGTGAACCAAAAGCAGGAATCCAATCGTACTATCGTGCAAGGCGAAATCGATGTTTAAATGAAGCATTGCAATATAGTAGAAATCTCTTTGAAAACAAATACAACTTTTATCACTCGAAAAGATTATGAGGTCGAACACAATGAGTAAATGGAATTCACACACTAATCTTAACAATTAATGCAAATTGAACACAAAATATTACTCAAAAACTCATTTGGAATGTAGAGCATATGAGTATATGAAGAGTATAAAGAATTTTAGACAAAAAATAATGGTGATTTGAATCATCAATTTACTCAAATCTACTAAAGGAGGGAATATGAAATCAGACGTCTTAAATGACGTTTACTACAGTACTCCTTTCTATGATTCTTGTCTGCGTGCCTTTTCTTCTTCTTCACTTCTCTTCTTTCTCTGATTCTTCTTCTTCACTTCTTCTTCTTCTTAGGCTTGCTTCTTCTTCTTTGCTGCTTCTTCTATTCTTCTGAGGCCTTCAACTCATGCCTTCACTTCTTCTTTTTCTTCTGCCTTCAGCCTTGTAATCCCTATTCTTCTTCTTCCTTAGGCCTTCATCTCTTCTTTGGACCTTTAGCTTATGCCCTCACTTATTTTTCTTCTTCTTCCTATGGCTTGCCTCTCTCAGAATCCAGCTAAGTGTTTAAGCCAATCTTCTCAAAGCAAAAACCCCCCTTCCCCCGCGCAACTCTCCCCTCTCTTTCTCTCTTTCTATTTAAGTCTCGCTCTCCCAGAGCCACAGTGGATCAGGTAATCAGACCTAGCACATACCTGGGTCCAGGCTCACCGGCGTGCGGTGGTGAGCGAGGAGTGCAGGTCAGGTCGGGTGAAGTCAAGTTCATGGATGAGGTGTCGCGGACTAGATCAGGTGAAGGTGAGAGGGACCCCACCCCATGGTAATTGAGGTGAACAGCTACTGGCTTTTGCAATTTATGCGAGTGTGCGGCTTCAGAAACTTTCGATGTGGGACTATCCGCGCACCCCTTTTCTCGCGCGCCTGCACCAGGGACTGTCTCTCCAATTGCAGCTGCTGCTGAGTCTCGCTACTGCAATTGAGAACCTGGGCACGTGCGTAGACTCTTCCGCGTAGCCTGGGACTTCAACCTGGGCATGGCAGCACCTGGGGCAACCTCAAGCAAGCTTCAAGCTTGCTCGCCAATGGCGGACAAGGTATGAACCTGAAAACAGTAGAACGGCCTTTCAGCCACGTCAAAGTGCTCAGGGAGTATCGCTGGAGCATGGCGAATGTGCTGGGGGTGGGGCGTGGAGAGAGGGTGGCTGTGGTGGCCGGACGGTGAAGGGAACAGTCGGTGAGAGTGGGTCAATTTGGGGAGGTATTTGGGTGGATGATGGAGCGAATGAAGCGAGGGGAAATGATCAGAAAGGTGTAGTGGAGGTTGTAGGGTGGTCGGCAAGGTGGATGGAGGTGCATAGCACTAGGAACACCTGGCCGGAGGATTCGCCGGAGATGGAGGAGATAAGGGTGTTTTAGTAGTGTCGGTGGTCGATTTTGGGAAATAAAGAGAAGGGGACAAGTAAGAGAGAGAGGGAACCTAAGAGTTTACTCTAAGGGACGAAAAGGGAGAGAGATCCCACGCCGATGTGGTTGCCGGACGTGGGGAAGATGAACCTCCGCAGGAGAGGTGGCGACGAAGATGGGGAAAGGACAGCGACGGCTGGTATTGCTCGATGCGAAGGACGGTGAAGGAGATAAACCCGCCACTGGTATTGTGGTTGGGTGACGAGAGGATTCGGAGATAGACCGCCATAGCTTGCGGAGAGTTGTGGCCGGAGAGGAGAGAAGCATGGGGGGAACTCCGGCCCAATTTCAAGCTGAGAACGGTTGGACCTTAGGGAGACTTTTATAGGTCATCAAAGAGGGTTTTGTGCTTGGAAGCCAACCTTCCAAGCAAGAAATGTTCATCGGAGATGGAAGCTTCAAGAGACCCAAATCTCTCATGCATTCGCATGAGAGATTAGGAAAGAATCGGGGCATCTAACCGGGTTCATATTGGAGAGGATTACTTGATGAATCTCCCTTCCAATTTTGGAAGGGATTCATCAATCAATTAGGGAGAAAATATAGGTTGAAAGTCATTGGAGTAGGTTTCCTCCGCGATAATGGTTGAGGGACCTAATTGTGAAGATGAAGAAGAAGTTAGGAGGCTGTTCGCAAGGGTTTTTGAAAGTTAGGGTGTAAATGTAATCAAACAGGACCTTTTTGCAAACTAAGTCAAGACGAGTTCCCCTTAGGTCCAAATTTTGGTAAAAACCTAATTTAGACCAAAGGAATCCAATGGTGAAGTTGTTTCTTTTTTTTTGGAAACGTTTGACTGGGTAATTTATGTAAAAACCCAAAATAGGGAAAATATCTGTCTGAGACTCCATTTTAGGTCAAGATGGGTTCTGATGGCCAAATTGAAGGTATTAAACCCTAGAGAATATTTTTCTATGATTTTTAGAGGATTTAAGTAAATTTTATCCTGACCATAACCTTGGTTAGTTAAGTGGGTCGGTTTTTAGGTTTTCAAAAGTTATTTAATTCTCAGAACACACACAAACCCTTTTCTGTCTAATCCAACCCACTTGTTATCTTGTTAAGACCATTTGACCTTTACTCAGCCCTTAAGAAAATCCGTGGTTGCACTACATTGGTAAAATTATAGTTTTAACCCTAGTTTCTTATTTTTCCCTCAGAATGCTTATGCAATAAGTTATGAGCTTGTGGTGGTTATGTAGGAGCATTTATTGACTTCATTGAGTCAAAATGAGCTAGTTAGGGCTCATGATGGTGTTCCCATCACTGGTCTACTCTCCTTCCGAAAGCTTTGTGGGCCTATAGGACTGCCCACAAGACCCAATTAGACATGTCTCCCTTCAAATTAGTGTACGGAAAGGCATGTCACCTTCCTGTAGAGATGGAGCATAAGGCCTATTGGGCAGTACGAAAGTGAAATCTGGATCTAATGAAGGCTGGAATACTCCGTCTGTTGCAAATGAGCGAGATTTAGGAACTATGCAATGACACATACGAGAACACGCATATCTACAAAGAGCGGGTCAAAGCCTTCCATGACAGGCACATAATGCGAAAATCTTTCCACCCAGGTCAAAAAGTTTTACTCTTTGATGCCAAGCTCAAACTCTTTCCATGCAAACTCAGATCTAAGTGGATTGGACCTTTGTTGGTAAGAAAAATCTTTGGAAATGGAGCCATTGAAATCAGTCAACCCAGCCTTGATTCTGAACCTTTTATTATGAATGGCCAATGACTCTAGCCATTCAATGAACTCACTAATACAAACTTTGCTAAGGTATCTTTTTATCTCCATACTCCCTGAGCTTATTGCCATCCGACCGATGGCATTAAACTCAGCGCTTAACGGGAGGCAACCCGTATCTCTTTGAAAAATCTGAAATCCTTTTGACATATCTCTTCACTGAAATCATATTGCACTTTAGGATTCGTCCATTAGAACAGCCGACTCTACCTCTGGTACATGTACCAGAGCTTGAAATCGTCCGCAACAGTCACCCCGACCCATCCACTCACCCTTTTGAACTTGTTCTAATGTATGATCTAAGCTGAATTCGAACCCACATAATTTATAATGAGGACATTGCAAATCGTAGGCATAGGGGGGTATTAAAGTGCAAAATGCCATGAAAAGTAACTCTCACAAAAGGATTTCACACAAAAAAAGAGGATTCAGGAAAGAGAAGGTCCATTTGAGAGAAAAATAAGAAAAAGGAGGGAGGAAAAATTGAAAAGAAAAGAAAGTGTTAGTCTCTCTGAAATGGTTTTAAAGTCATCGCATTGTAGTACAGTTAGAATTAGTGCGAAAAACAAATAAAATTTTATACTCGAATGAAAATCTGAGGTCGAACACAGGGAGCAAGTAACAATTAACTCTCAAGATTGCAATTATATCAATATATAACAATAAATCCAAACAAGAATGATATATATGATAAAGCAAATGTCAATGAAGCAAAAAAATTAGGGTAAAATGGTGATTTGAATCACCAAATTACCCTAAGCACAAATAAATTCAAGTATCTCAAATAATGCAACAGTAATATCAATGCAACAGTAGTATCAGTCAACGGTCAGGCCGATCAGTCGACTTAAACAGTAGGTGCTACAGTGCTAGAGAAGCACTGTTCTTCTTTGTCTTTTCCTCTTCTCTTCTTCTTTGGTTCTCTGCAAACTCTTCTTCTCTTTACGTGCACCTTCTTCTTCTACCTTGACTTTCCTTTTCTTTCTCTTCTTCACACACAAAGAGGCTCTGATTTTAGCTAAGTGTCGAAATCTCCTCAGAGCAAAACCCTCCCTTGCCCTGTGCGCTCTCTCTCTTTCTCTCTCTGGGCTCCGCTCTCCCAAAGCCTTCCACAATCACGGGTAATCGGATTCGGATCTAATCACACCTGGGACCAGGGTTGCAGGTGTGGGTCATAGCCGAGGTGTGCGCAGGTTACGCGGGTCAGATCGAAGCTAGGCCCGCGTGCACAATGCCACGGGCAACGCGCATGTGAAGGGGTGGCAGGGGACCTTACCCACCAAGTGTGTTGAGGCGATAAGCCCCAATCACTTTTTCCTTTTATGCGCTACAAGAGATCTACCGCTCTACTATGTGGGACTAAAGCACCTGCCTTGTTTCTTTGCATGAGCTGTAGGTCATGAATGTTCAAATTGGGGATGGAGACAACCCCTATAGCTGCAATTGATGACCTAGGGAGGTTCCTAGAACTGGTCCGCAGCGCTTGGAGGCTTCACCTAGAGCTATTGTGGCTAGAACGTGCTTCAAGCTTCCTTCGAAGCTCTGCGGCAATGGCGTGGCACCTGAAACCTGAAACTCAAGAAAAAGGGCCTCGCTGCCGCATCAAATGGCTCAGTAATATCGTTGAGGGACGACGAATGTGGTGGTGGGTGTAGCATGGAGTGAGAGTGTGTGTAGGTGGTTGGCGGAGATGGAGATGGCCGTGCGAAGGTGGGTTGTTCAGGGGCGTGTTTGGGTGGTAAATCAACAAAATAGACAGAGGCTTTTGCCCCTTAGGTCGAGGCGAAGATGTAGGGATGAACGGAGAGGAGGTTAGTGGTGTGTGGAGCGAGATGTGCATCGCCGGAGGAGTGGCCGAACACGAAAGGGATGACAGTGAACAGGCGGTAACGTAGTCGAAACTGAATGTGGTTGGGGTGAAATGAAGTAGAGGAGTTCGGGGACTTATCTAGGTAGTTGGAAGACGATGGGGAGCAAAGGTGATGCCAGTTTCGGAATGGTCGACGCTAGGGAAGAAGGTAGCTCCAGTGGGGGTTGGACAGCGATGATGGAGATAGAGACGTCAGCTGGTATTACGCAACATGGAGGAAGACGATGAAGGAGTATCTACCGCCAGCATTGCAGTCAGACGACGAGGAGAGGCAAGGAGAGTCATCGGAGCTTGAGGAGCCTTTTGACCAGATTAGGAGGGAAGAAATTGGGGTATATCCAGTCGAAATCGAGCTTGGGGAACTCGGCGATGTCTGCGGGTTCTTTTATAGGGGTCTAAAGGGCGAAAAGAGCTTGGAAGGTTTGCCAGAGATGGGGACCCCAATCTTTCAAAGGTTCGCACCAAGATTTGGGGCAATTTTATAGCTTCAAATCTGGCTCAAAAGGAAGGAAATTCCTTGACGAACTTCCCTTTCAAATCTGAGAGGGATTCGTCAAGGAATCAAGGAGAAAATGCCAAATCAAGCACGCTGGAGTTGTAGGATTAGGATTTCACGACAGCAAGGACCTATTTGAAGAAGGAGATGATAAATTTGGGGGCCTTTTTGTAAAGGATTCAAAAGTTAGGGGCATGTGTGTGAGATAAAAGAGTTAGACAGGGACTAAATTGCAAACTCGGTCAAGATGATCTCAGATTGGACCCAAATTTTGGTAAAACCTAATTTGGACCTAAGAAATCCAATGGTGAAGTTGGATTTTTGTTTTGACCTAGTTTGAATAAGTAATTTGCACAATTACCCAATTAGGGCAATAGTCTGTCTGTGGCTCTGTTTGGGTCAAGATGGGTTCTAATGGTCAAATTGCATGTACCAAATCCTAGAGAATATTTTTATATGAATTTTAGAGGATTTAGGTAAATTTTATCGTGACCGGAACCTCACTTAATTAAGAGAGTCAATTTTTAGGATTTCAGATGTCAATTAATTCTCAAAACACGCAAAAACCCTTTTGTCTGTACTAACCCACTTGTTAGACTCTAAAGCACATTTGACCTCTGTTTAGCCCGTGAGAAAACCCGTGGTTATTCTATTTTTGTGATAGAATGTTAAATTTGCAGAAATAACCCTGTATTCTTGTCTTCTTCTTAAATCAATGTTTTATGCCCTTAAGACCTTTTGGAAGATATATAGGAGCTTTTATTGACTTAATCAGATCAAACTGAGCTAGTTATGGCTCATGATGGTGTTCCCATCATAAAGGAGAAAAAAAATAAAGAAAAAAATTGAGTCCCTTCAAAGTAATATGGAACTTACCTAACTTTTAGGTTGGATCGAATGATGAATTAAGACTTGGAAGGCTAAAACTTAAGGAATTAATAGCAAATACCAACCTTAGGCCTCTTAAATCTGATTAGATTTAAGCACTAACGTACTTGTCAAGATCCGGATTAGCCCTCAAGTGGTTGGGGGAAATGCAAAGCTTGTGTATTAGGTCTAAGGCTTAAGGAGTATCCGGCCCTATTAACTGACCTCTGGTTTACAGGACTTGGTAACTTAAGCACCCTAAATCACACACAGTCTAGTTCAGTGCGCTTCAATAATGAAATCATGACAAAGGGCATTTGTTCTATTCTAAAAATGGTCCTAAGATCTAGATTAGGAGCGGCTCGAAAACACAAGTTGATTTGGACGATTCCAGGTGCAGAGAGGTGGAAAATTTCCCTCGAAGATGCACAATAACATACCGTCTCCTCGGTGCTTATCTCCTAGGATATCTAAATATCCTACTAGGGGTAGGTAAGCACCTTGTGCTGGTTCAGATTCCATGGGCGACGTTATCACCAAATGTCAATTGCCAAGGTCTAGATTTAGCTTTAGAACACCATGGGAGGCACTATCCCGAAGTGTTGAAAGCCAGGGTTCTGGGGGTTGTCATGGGTGGTGCTATCTCGAATCATCAATTGCCAAGGACCCTGCAAGGATTAATGGTGGGGACCAAGAATCCAATATAGAACATGTCTATGGCTAATCCGAGGATGGATCTAAGGAAAAATATAACGAAAAGAAAAAGAGAGAGAAAATCTCTCCACAAATGAAAAATCTTCCATCTCTCTTACAAAAATGTACTGGCAAACTGAACTGGACCAACCATGTTACAAGCACGGGTGCTTTAACCACTAGGTCCAACGAACCTTAGGTTAAGTTCCTGCGAGCCTTAGAATCCTTCACGGCAGATTGAGGTGAAAGCTAGTTAGGTCTGGATCTGGGCTGGTACTTGAGTACCTCTAGGCCTATTGTTGGTATTAAGATCTAATTTCTAGAGATGCGGCTTGGTAGGGCATCCTGACAGTTACATCCGACCAAGATAATAGGTTTGATCCATAAAGTTTTGCTAAGGGACTAGCAAAAGATAGGCATGAGGTATGATGGGAACACCAACATGAGCCATAACTAGCTCAATTTGGTCTGATAAAGTCAATAAAAGCTCCTACATATCAGTCAGAAGGTCTCATGGGGTCAGGTTGAGTTGTTTTGAGAAGAAAAGAAGAATAAAAGTTTATTTCTGTAATTTTACCAGTAATCCACAAATACAAAATAACCATGGGGTATTTCAGGGGTTTATTAAAGGTTATTTGGTCATTAATGTCTAGTAAGTGGTCCATGAAGACGGAAATGGGTTTCACGCATTTTAAGAATTAATGGACATCTAAAACCCTAAAACAAATCTGCTTAATTAACTAAGGTTTTGGTCAGAATAAAAATCATCTAAACCCTATAAAAATCATATAAAAATATTCTCTATGATTTGTCATCCTTGATTTGACTATCTGAACCCATTTTGACTTAAAATAGAGTCTCAGACAGACAGTTGCCCTAATTTGGGTTTCTACATAATTTACCCAATCAAACTTAGTCAAAACCAAAATATGACTTCACCATCAGATTCCTTGGGTCTAAATTAGGTTTGTACCAAAATTTGGGTCCAATCAGAGATCAGCTTGATCTAGTTTACATTCCAGTCTAGACAGACTCTTCTTATCACACAATGGCCCTTAACTTTTTGAATTATTTACAAATAGGTCCCTAATTTTTCATCATATTCACATTTAGGTCCCTACCGCCATTGGTGTGAACACACCAAGCTTCGTCGAGATTCAAGCGAGGATTTCTCGCTCAATTCTCAATCAAACTCTCCCAAAATTGAAAGGGAGATTCCTTCAGAAATTCCCTTCTAATTAAACCCAACCATGAATCCTGATTCATTCCCAATCTTCCATGCGAATGCATGGAAGATGTGGGTATCAAGTTTGCACCAACTTTTCGAGCTTCTCAAGCTTGTTTCCAAGCTTGGAGCTCCTCTTTTTTGGCCTATAAAAGGATCAAGGGCAAGAACCCCTTCTCCTTAACAAATTTTGGTCAAAGAAAACCTTCTCTCTTCCCTCTTTGTCCACCTCTACAGTTTGCTTCGACGATCTCTCTCCGACCTGCTCCTCCACACCTCCAACCATTAAATTGGAGTTTCCACCATCTTCTTTTCTTCCTCACGCACCTCTCCGATCAAAGGGAGGGCGCTCCTCTACCTCAATCGACGTCGCCGCTTCGTCGTCCCTACCATCTTCTCTGACTCCGGTCAGCCACAACCGAAGCCCTCTACCTATCTCCTCCTCTCCTAAGACCCTCTGCATCTTTCTCTTTCCCTCTACTTCTCTTTCCCACACTCACAACACACGCACGACTGCCAATCACTTATCTCCCCCTCTGTCTTCTCCACCTCTGGCAGAACTCTGGCGAGTTCGCTCGCACTCCACAAACCACTATCCGCCTTGCCACAACTCCCAAAAGCTCTGCCGTTCCACCACGACCAAAACCTCTCTCCTATTTCGCCGATCCACCCACTGAATCGCCCCACCGAACTCTATCTCCTTCACTCGCCTTCTCTAACTCTATCAGCCCTCCACACGCACTCATTCACCACACAACCACCACCGACGCACTTGTCTTAGCATGGTGACCCTTATGAGCTTCTTTGACAAGGCTGAGAGGCCATGATTTCCTTTTTAGGTGTTCGTTGGACGTCCACCGCTACAACCTTTTTCTCCGACCTCCACTGCAGTACTCTAGTTGGGTTCTTCAGTGCTATCACCTTCAGGTGCTGCGGGTTATCTCCAGGAGTCTCCCCAAGCATCCAATTGTGCTCACCAGTGTCATCCTCTGCCTCAATTGAAAGCCAAACATGCTGCTGCTACACACGCAACAAAGTCAGGTGGGATAGTTCCACATCGTGGAACATAGAAGCGAGCACAGCATACAAATTGAATTTGTGTTTTCAATTGTTCACCTCAACAAGCACACAGGGTGAGGTTCCGCCTATGCATGCCCTCGCCTGTGGTTCATGCCACGCGAGTCCGGGCCTTGGTCCGTTTACCCAGTTACCTTGGTCTAGTCTAGTTCGCCCGATCCTGAGAGAGAAAGAAGAGAGAGGAAGGGGGGGTTTTGCCCTCTACTGCTCTCTACACTTGCGAAATTTGAAGAGGTCTTCACCGCTACTGGTGTTGTGCTGTGGTTGTGCCTCTCCCTAAGGCCTGAAGGAAAAAGAGAGGCCTTTGCCTCTGTTGCTGGTTCTGAGTCACTGTTGCATTATTGAGACACTTAAGTTGATGTGAAAATTGTGTGGTTGATACTGTAGCATTATTTGAGTATATTGTTAATAGGGTAAATTGGTTATTTAAATCACCATTTTACCTTAATCTTTTTTGCCACATTGACTCTTGATTTCATATTTACATCATTTGTACTTGAAATTGTTGTTACATTGTTATATTCTTGCTTAAAATTGTGATCTTGAGATGACCTCGGATTTCTTGCGAGATATAAATTTTAAGTGTTCTTGCGATTTATCGGCTATACTACAGCGCATTACTTTTAAAACACTGATTCAACGAGTTAACAGAGACAACACCCTAACTTTTCATGGGCTGGCAACACATAAAGAACACAACCTATTCCACAACTCCAACCTAGGGCATATAGAAATCTAGTACCTTCCTATCAAAGACCACAACCTTTTCCCCAACAATAGCCAGGTAGGTTGCCTTACAGCCAACCAAGAAGAGAAATGGTGCTTGATCATCCACCAAGGCTTGACCCAATAGAGAACCTACAAAAAGCTGTGCATCAAATGGATAAATGATACCAAGCTATCTTAGAGGCCTTGGCTTCCTAGAACCAACACATGCAAAATCAATTAAACCAACTAAGTCAAGAGTCTAGGACACAAGGGACTTTGCCTTCACAGCCTATCCCAAACCTGTGAAACCTGTAATACTCGGGCCCCCAACCCAGGTTAAATGAACAACAAGGACAAGTTCACGGGTTACATCCAGCAACTCTTGTGCCCCCTAGCATTTCTATACCTACACAACCTAGTTCTATTCTTCCACTCCTACCCCCTCTTGCACCTTAGGAGCAGCACACCGATGTAAATGTTGTAACTCTAAGGAGTGGGACAACTACAAAGGATCCCTAAAGGAAACAGATGGATCCTAGTACCCCTCGACCCCCTCCATAGGTTGACCCCTCATCTCCCTCAGATTCTGATAGAGAGCCACACAAGGAGGCTAAGGAAAAAGGAAAAGAACCGATTATAGTAGACCCTGAGATTCCTATACCCTTCCCAGGAGCCTTGACCTAGGAAATTAAGAAGAAAGCAAAGTGTACAAAGAACCATGAGGACCTCATAGCCATGTTCAAAGGCGTACACCTTCAAGTCCCCCTCCTAGAAGCGATAGATCACATTTCCACCATTGCCCATTTCTTTGAAGACTATTCTACACCTAGGCAACAACCAAGGAAAATTAAGCAGGCAATGTTATCCAAGGAAGCAAGCGCAGTTATTTTAAGTGACTTACTTCCTAAACAAAAGGACCCTAGCACACCACTTATTTCTTGTTGTTTACAGTATTTCCCGTTTGATAGGGCCCTTCTTGATTTGGGTTCCTCAATTAACCTAACTCTCACAGCCATATATGATCATTTTCGATTTGAGAATCTAAAACCCACCTCGGTAACAATGCAGCTTGCAATAGATTAGTAAAAGTACCTAAGGGTGTGGTAGACAATGTTATTGTCACGATCCATGGGTTTTGTTTCCCTATGGACATTTTCATTTTAGACGTGGAGATTCTTGCTGATTTACATGATGCACTGATCATACTAGGTAGCCTGTTCTTGGCGGTAGCCCATTCGTGGTGATTGCCCGTGCAAACATAGATTGTGCATCTGAAAGTATAAAGATTTCCCTAGGGGAAGAGAAACTTAGGCTTGATATTTTTAGGGCAACTAAGAATTTTGATTGTGATCAAATCGAGAAAGAGACCGAGGATGATGAACCTAAGACATGCACTAACATTAGGCTCATGTGGAGTAACCCAATAGCCCATTCATCCTCATCAAGGCTACGTAACTCGATTCCTCATAAGGAGACTACTATATTAGACTGGCCACACGTTGCTCTTCTAGACTCAAATTGCCTGGAATTTTCCATGATGAGTCCACTTTACTGGACTATATTCATGCCTAAGTGGTTAGTCCTTGCACTTTAGGTATATTAATATTTCGTGTTTGGTTATAAAATAAATGTATGCATTAAGATTTAGATCTACATAAAATTTTTTGTACATAAATAATTACGTGAGGTTATTTTTGCAAAAATAAATCTGGTGGATAGAGAGAGGAGCTATGTGCTCCATAGTCTAGATTTTATGCAAGGAGCATCCCGCAAAATGAGAGATGTTCTTAGGAAGAGAGGGAGCTCGTTACAATATAGCCTTTCTACCTAAGTTCTATTCTAGAAAGCATAAGTCCTAATTTAATCACTAAGAGCCATGAACTTCCTTATAATTTCACCTAAGGGAGGGGGAACCACCTATCCCTCTCAACGCTCCTCTCTCACTCTCACTCACTTGTGTAGGCGCACATAGCACCCAACTCCTCACCCAATGCCCCCACCATCTCCTTAGCGTAAGCCCTATAGGGGCCGATACCACTCCTTCACATTTCCATCTCCTCACTCAAGCTGCTCCCATCCATCCTCACCTTACGACCCCCCTTGGGAGTGGAGAGCCCATCCACTAGCCTCCTCCATTGTGGGGTTCGACCACTATAACATCCTAAAATCCAAGTTTCAAGTCATTTCAAAGTGGTTCGAGTCACTTCGAACCTATAGACACGATCGTGATTCGATGCAAATACAAACACCTCTTAAAACATGCCAAAAACACATATTTTTTGTCATTCCCTTGTCAAATACCATCAAAATGCTACCATGAATGGTACTGTTGGATTCCTCTTGTCTCAAGCTTTCCAACAACACATTTTGTGCAAATCTGAGGTGTATAGCTCAAGTTATGATCAAAACAAGTCAAAAAGGACCTAAATGTAAGGTGAACCAAACCTAGGGTTAATTTTGGTATTTTACCCAACTAAACCTAACCCTAAACATAATTTGGGTCTATAAATATACCCTCTAAGGACCTAGGTTTGTTATTAATTCCTACGGCCTCCAAAACCTAAGATAAAGAGAGAAGGAAATATTTAAGATTTCATTTAGAATCTTAAATCAGAATTCCAAGACCTATTCGTATTTTAAAAATCGCAAGCTTCTCACCACAAAAGTCATGACGGCGATGACAGCACGCATGGCGGCGACATTTCATGCGATCGCGACACATGGCAAGGGTTATCACACATGCTCGCACTCTTACGCTGAGCGAGATGGCACGAGGCACGCCAGATTGCGACATGTGGCCAATCCAACGGTTGAGGAACATGGAGGCCCAATCCGTGGGTGTGGTTGTAGGCTAATCAGAGTGCAACATGTGGCGTACGCATGGTTCACGTGGGTTGTTGACTGGTTTGCCTGAATCTGTTGGTTTAGCGACCCCCTCATGCTATTTCGAGCGGTTCGAGGCCTTCCCGACCTTGGATTTCGACAAATAAGGTATCGTTGGAATCATCTTGAGGCTCATACTATTTGTTGGTGCTATTTATTTTCATTTTCTACCATTGATTCCTTAGTGAAAATCAAAAACGTGCCTAAGTGATTCCAACCCTATTTTTGGTCTAGAAAAATTAGGTTTTGTCCCCGATGCATGTGTGGATCACGAGGCAAACATGGGGACTATCCCAAGCCCTTTGCACACAGTTCAAAGTCACCATGACCCTCCAGTGATGCTAGTTAGAGTAGTCTCTTCTTCTCTTGTTTCTATGTTATTACTAGGTAACTGTGGACCTGTCTTGAGTGGTTCTGGGTGTGGGTATCCGCATTGGTTGGGGGGTGATTCTTCTTTTGTTGAGTCCAGAACCTTCTTAAAGATTTAACTCTGATTTTGGGCACTTTATTGTGAAGTAATTGGATGCTAGGTGAATGATTAAGAATTAATGATCCAATGTACCCTTATCATCGCATTAGTGAAACGAACTCTGATTCACATGAAACAAGTTTGTTGTGTTCGTTAATTGATAAATAATATGAGACAATTGTCATAACTAAGAAAATACTGGTGAACGAATAAGTTGGAGAATAACATAAATATCTGGAAATCATAGAATTAATAAATGTAACTATTAGTATGCTTTGGTTTGATGATAATAAAAGATACAGTTATATGGAAATGACTAGATAATCAATGCGACTGTTTAGTCAGGACTTAGAGGATGGATAACTAATTTTAGCCCTACTACTTATCGGAATTGGCTATAACTTTGGTCTTTCAAATCGGTTCTAGGCTGGTTTAGGAAGTTGCGAGCCTCCCTACGACTCTTTGGTTAGGCTTAGTGGCTAACTAGGATAGCAGGATGTGTGGCTCGAGGTTAGGAGTGGTTTCTTCTCGACCAGTGGGTAAGTCATTGTTTATCTGTGATTCATCGTACATAAGGCTTATACGTGTTCACACTACACAATGTAATCTCCACCCCTTTCTGCAATGAACCCAGGGTGACAAAACGTGGTGACTCGATGAGTATAAGCCATCTTCTCGGCCAAGAGGGCAGCTTATACCAGTCTTGCACCTCAAGAAGTTACACGAGAACATCTCATGCTTCGAGACGTTGATTGATGAAATGTGGACTGTAATAACGTGAGCTTAAATGCATAAATAAATTGGATAAGTAATAATTAATAGATGGATAATTGTTGATATAGTGCCCTCTTTCTTTACTCCTGTCGTTGTTATTTTGTTGTAGTTGTTCTACTCTACTCAGTTTTTATTAACATGTTTCCTGGGTTCCGTACTCAAGTGTTGCTGAGCAGTCAAGTGCAGCAGCTACTGTTGGTCCGTCAACTGTAGGATCAGGTCCTACCTTACGAGACGGTCTGTTCTAAGCATTGTGACTCTTTTATTTTTGTTTTCGCTATTAGATTTCTTTTCCAGTCATGTGATTGTACTAGTACTCAAGCACTTGTTACTTTCCTACTTTCTGTGGTGGATTTTTATTTACCAAAACCTGAAAGTGGCGTCGTCCCCCAGGGAAGGCTCCATCATTGGCCAAACTCACCTCATGACCTGGACCAAGCCTCGGCAAAAACCCGATGCCCCCCGTGGGGTCAAGCATCTCTCCTCCAAAGATCAAGCCCGACCATACACATCTGGGATCACAGGGCATCTTCCCTTCCCAAATATTTTATCAGCACTTTATTCCTTTTATCTAATGCATTATGAATGAATGTTTAGCCATTGATGTTCTATGACGATGTGTTGGGTTCCTACGATCTTGTGGTTAGATTGTGCTTGTTGTTAGCACCCGACAACTCAAGTTTCGTCGATTGGCAGGTCTCAGGTCGTCACAGCCACCACCTCTCACATTCATTACTAAGGCCATCTAGCACCTCTCACAGCTTTCACCATTGAGCCACCAAAGTCGTAGTGTGCTATTTCTCGCCCTCCAAGTGCAGTGCATGGGGTAGCTCGCACACCACCTCATCGATCGCCTCTTTGCACCCCCAGCAAGGTGCTTAGAGCGTACATGACTCCTCTTACCATCGCCATTCACGTGACCTGCCCCCTCGCGATGACGGCGCTGGGGGGACAATCTCCATGCTCCAAGCGAAGTACACAAGATCGTGCACAACCAATCCGTCGTGGTTCTCTTCGTCTCCACAAGAGAGGAGATCCAAGAAGCTGCCATCCTCACATTCAGCCTTCGTCATCACACACAGCCATGCACTTCCCACGCACGAGGGAGTGCTCCATGTCTGTTGCCATCTCTTTTCTTTCACTATTTTGCATTTCATTTTTGTTTCGTTTCTTGAGATATGTGAACAGTGCTTGTGGTTGATCTTGTGATTAAATAAAAATCGAGATATGTGTGTTAATAGCCTCTCTGTGGATTCGACTCTTAATCTACTATACATGTGATTTAATGATCTCTTTATTTGTTGTTCACTCGATCTACTATACGGGCAAATGGATCTTGTCTGTGAATCAATGTAGCATGATTCTCTGCATGTTGAAGCATCCCTCATTTGTTCTTTAGTGAAATAAACAGTAGTAGCTAATGAGTGGAGAGGTGTGGTTCCATAGTTTTTCACTCCTTGAAGAGGGTTCTCTGTACAAATTCAATTATTCTGTTCATTTCTATTTTGTACGTTGCTTCTGCACCAATATTTTGTGACTTTATTTGTAAGTTTTTCCTTTTGAATTTTCTCCGTTCTCTCCAAGAATGTTGGCAGGTTCTCCCTCTCCAACATAAGTCGCTGAAGCCATGATAATATCTCTCGTGACATTTAGTGATTGTCTCTACTAATCATCTACACTCTTTGGGTTTTTGCATTCTATTTTTAATGGCTGTTACGGCTATGCCAAACATAGCTAGCCATGTCGTGATGATCTTTCTATCTTGGAATCTTTTGGTTGGCATGATCTACCACCCTTTATCTTTTTGTAGTCTTTCAGGCTTTTTTTACGAATGCATGAATTCTACACCTCACGATTAATGCTTTTGCTGAAAGAAGTTCGTTTAGCTGTTGCAATGGACTAGTTCACCGCATATACTTTTTGTGATGAAGTTATTCAACACTCGTGTATTGCATGCATCAGTTCTACTGGCTTACGGTGTATTTCGAGTCCTCATATATTGCACTAAATTCACTCAATGCTTGTAATAGTTCCAATTTAGCACTTGGGACAAGTTCGTTGAACACTTGCTCATTCCTCTCGTACCGAACTGCTCATTCCTCTCGTAATGGTTTATCAATGTTTTAAAATTCGAATCCAACATTGAACCAATCAGTTCTTGATTTGATTTTTTTAATGATTCAACTAACAATGTGTACCAATTGAATCGATGGTGTCATCAACATAATACCAACACATGAAAACAATTAAAGTCATAAGAATTTTAGATTAATTTGTATTAATTCAATCAAATTTGGTTGAATCAATATTTAATAAAAAATAAAAATATATAGTAAAAATGTTAATCTAAAACTCTAATTATATTAAAATTAACATATTTTTATCATATACTAAATAAAAATTAAAAGATATGATCAAGAGTTTAACTTTGAAAAATACATACATCTTTAAATCTTTATTTCAGATTTTAAATTCACATGTAGTTTCCTTTTAAAAAATATATATATTTTAGCTAGCTGCAATCGTTTATGATATAATTCCCTTATTTTCCCTTATCTTTGCATTCCAGATTTTCTCGTTACGCAGATCTGATGAAAATCTGTTTAAAAAAGGTTACTTCTATTTTTCAGCATTCAAATTCTCATCAGAATAATCACTAAAAGGAAATAAAATAAAGAATCATCACCTGCAACTTCGCCTACCTCTTTAAATAAAGAACTGGATAGTTGGATACCAGAAAGATGCCCTTCACAACAGGTGCATCAATTAAGAAGACTGCCGTAATAGCATGAAGAAACGAAAACCAAAATATCCCTTTGTTAATTGTGTTTAATCTTAATAACATCAAATCTGAGCGTACAATTTTTGGTTTATTGCCTTCTGAACTACCACTACACGATCAGAGGTATTACCATTTTTAATGAGCGTAGCTCATAGTTTGTAAGCTTCTTAACAAATTCGCCTAAACAAGCATGGATAAATGCAGTAAGTTCTCGATTTCACCTGCTACCACATAACATCAGAAACTCAGCTTCACCATAGCCGAACCAGATGATAATACTAAATAAATTCACACCATGTAATACTCTGACAACATGGTCTGTTTTGACTAAAAAGGTTATTACATTAAAGCTAGAGATGGGTATAACGGGAATTTTATGACTATAAAAGAACATGCACCTCAAGTTACCTATTATAGGCATTGGAATGAATTTTTCTTTCGGACTTGGAGAATTTCTGCTAGTAGCAACCAGATCTCTTAAAGGACTTGCTCTCTATTTGCCGCCAGTGGGCTGCAAGAAACGATATAAAGGATGAGGATAAGCAGGACAGAACATGCACCATTTCCCTCTTGCACCAACTTAGGTCTTCGTCTGCCCAAGTTCAACATCCTTGGCAGGAGCACCATCTGAAGCCACTTTGAGTAACCGAATTTCCTCTTCTGTCATGCTGGTCTTGGTGAAAATGGCCTTCGCATTGGCTTGCTTCTCAGCTTCAACGGCCCAGCTGTAGACAATCATGCCAATGACAGCAAGGACCATTCCCGAAATATTCTTTAGTGTAATTTGTGAATCAAAGAGAATCCAACCAAGTACAAGTACACAGACAGTTTTCATGTGGCCAAGCACTTGAAATGACACAGCAGAGAACCGGCCAATGCAGAGGTACTGACTAATGTTGCAGAAAACAGCAAGAGAACAGGACAGCAATATAAAGACCTGCAAGGTCATATTAGAGGGTAGGATTGTCAGACTTTGCATTAAAATTTGAGAAGAAAGAATGTTTGCTTCCTTGATATAACTTACAATTGCCCCATAAGAGAAGTTATACTTTAAAATAACCTTGTGATTGAGATAGTAGTCGATGAAAGGCCCCAATAACAAAAGAGATATCGCCTGTATGGGAGCTGTTTTACTGAGCAATTCAAACGAACCAATGGAATATTTCTTTTGCAAGGAGCCAATCGTCTGCAAAAGGTAACATCAGTTAGATGACAGGCATAGAGCAGGAAAATACAAGGAACTGCCGCATAACAAATGCAATGCAATACACAGTAGGAAGAATGATTCCACAATCAACCCATAGACAGACAAGTGATCGTGTAGTTTTAATGTGTTTCTTTCACGCTTTTATAATGCTCTCCTATAGAAAAAATATGGAATTTTGCACACTGCATAAAATATTTAACACAATGTTGTCGTCTAACCACACTGGAGGCTACTCCAGTCAAACAATGATTACTGATGCAAGGCAATAAAATAGTTTGACACCATTACAGGAAAGAGAATACTAAAACATGTCAACACAATGGAAGGATGATATCAAATTAGGACTTGAATTCGAAATATGTCAGACAAAAACATTTGAAGAGTAGATATTCTGAAAGGAATAAGCAAATAAATTGATGATAAGAATACAAGTTGCACAATCTGAGGTCATTATAGAAGTTCTTCCAGTAGAATTAAAATGTATCTGTCACTAAGTGACCCTCCCAAATATTTGCATTTGATGGTTAAAATTCCAAGTCCTCAAGCAACAACATAACTACTTTTGTGGTATACTTTATGTTTCTATTTAGTATCCAGTGCTACGCTAATTTTATTTCCTATTGGAGAATGATGTAATTTCCCATGTGCCTTACGTAAGACACACCTTTCAATGATAATACTATATCTCCTGCTGGTTTTTCATTTGACTTACTGAGACCAGTCCACCCCTTCATAACCTCCATTGAAATGAGATTAAAATTGGCATCACTGAGGCAAGCATCTCTTCTCCAGCACTGGCTTTACCTCTATGCCCCCTGGGCTTCCTCTTCAACCATAGCATTTTAGCATTCTCAGGATTAGGACATTTGCTTCTCCTTGCTATGCACAGAGTAATACTGCAATTGGAGTCAGGCCTTATCTATGTGAAATAATACTCAAACCAGGGCCTCAACAGCCCAGTACTTGTGGTGCATGCCACTATAGTGCAACTGCTTGTGCAAGTCCATGTGTAATCCATGTACACAGTATTCTGTGCACTTAAACATGATTCTAAATTTTTGGTGCTTCACCCTGCCTTCTTCAACCCTATACTATCTTGAGTCTTCTCTGTCTAGTGAGAAAGGGAGTCTAGAACCACAATACTAATTGATTTGGAGTTCATCTACCCTTGAGGTATCTCACAACTATGACTAGCAAATGCAAATGAGGATAAGTTTGTCGCAAAATATAACACATTCCAGGGCCTCAATCACATTAGATGGATCCAACTTTCTTCTTTAGTCTACAGCTTTTGCATAGTACACAGAATCCAGAAGAAGTCATTCAGACTTTTAATGTTAATTTCTGTTTCTGTCGTTTCTTCCTTGTTGCTCTTTAAGCATGGACTACTAGCATGCGATTTTCTCCTAGCATCCTCTGTAGCCTTTGGATGCTTCTATTATTGAAATTCATCTCTGTATTCCATATGATATCATAATGTAACGCTTCTGGGATTTTCATACCTTCTGTCCATTCCAACTTCTACCCCTGCCTCCGTTGTTAATATTTTATTGTCTCAGACCACCATCCCACACTGCCATACAAGGCACCTGCCATTTCTGCCCTCAACCTGCACTAACTACTCTGTCCAACATATCTACCCCTGGTGAAATGGTCCTTTTGTGCACCACTTCACCCAATTGTTCACATTCTACTGATGACATATCTGATTTTTTATGTTGCATTTATTTATTCCTTTTATTTCGTGTGGACTTATGTAGTTATTTTTCCACACTTCTTTATATAAAGGGTTGTGGGGACTCTTTGAAATGATTAAGTGATTCATTTATTCTCACTTGATATCAGAGTAGCAACCCTAAATCAGTGCTCCGATATCCCACCTACACTAACTACTCTGTCCAACATATCTACTCCCGGTGAAATGGTCCTTTTGTGCACCACTTCACCCAATTGTCCACATTCTACTGATGACATATCTGGTTTTTTATATTACATTTATTTATTCCTTTTATTTCGTGTGGACTTATGTAATTATTTTCCCACACCTCTCCTTTATATAAAGGGTTGTGGGAACTCTTTGAAATGGTTAAGTGATTCATTTATGCCCACTTGGTATCAGAGTAGCAATCTTATATCGATGCTCCGGTATCCCACCTGCACAACCTCTGTACCCCCACCTAAACCCTAACCACCACCACTCCGACCATCGACCGCCACAGCTCCGATGAGCCGCCGTCAGTGGCAACAGGCCTCCCCTTCACGAGTCAACCTCTCAGCGACCAGCCTCACCACCCCCTCGTAGCGCACGCCGCCCAGCTGCCACCACCACTCTCTACAGGTGTGCCGCCCTCTTAGTGACTAGCCTCCGTTGCCACTCTACGCGCTGCCCAGGGCCGCAGCTTCCAGTGGCCGTCGTCGCCGCGCGTTTGCTAGGGATCCGCCATTGCCTAGGGCAACCGCAGGTCTTTCTCTAGCGGTCGTCGCCACCACTACTCTTCCTGCCGATGTGCGCCATCTAAGGCCACACCCCCTTCCAACGGTTGTCGTCGCCTGTCATCAGCCAATGCCTGCATCTGTCTGGTAGACTCCGCTCCAGCATATGCTACTTCAACATATCAAAGAAAAGCTGTTGAAGGATCATCCCCAGTAGATAGCCTCCCTTTCAAAACAGTTGCTACCAGAATAAGGGCATCCAACATTGTCCTATAGCCTGCAGTGGCACCTCCATACTTGCTCAATGCAGCTATTGCAAATTTGAAAGCATCAACCCATATCTTTAATGTAATCAGAGAGTCCTCTTTTAGCTTTACATATGCAGATCTGCAGAATATATCATTCAAGGTTCCACTAGTTCCAACACCATATATTGCAAGAGGTCATGTTTGATTTTTAGTGGATTGAACATTCGACTTGCGAAGCAATGGAGATGATAGAGTATGCAGGCATGGTGCAACAAGAGCATGACAGGAGTCATCATAGTATAGGATGGCTGGTTGACTCTGATGTCTTACAGCATCTTTGTGGTGATCAGAGTTATTTTCGGCCCCTTAGTTCCATTGCACTAAGGAGAACAGTGCAGGTAGCTGATGGTAGACACGCTCCTGTTCTTGGTTAGGGGGGGTGCCTGCAACCCCTACTTTGCAGTTGCCGAAAGCATTACATGTGTCGGAGTTTCCCATGAGCTTGTTGTCCATGAGCAAGATTACGAAGGATCTTCATTGTAGGGTTGTCTTCGATGAGGTTAGATGTATTGTCCAGGATAAGTTCACTGGAAAGACCATTGCTAAAGGCACAGAGGACAATGGTGTTTATCATCTTGGGTAGGAACCATTTGCAGGAGTCAGTAGGTATGATGATGAGAGTGCTTTGCAATGGCATGTTCGTCTAGGTCTCTTGCCTCTGGATCACCTTCAGAGGGTGATTCCACATATCTCCTCTGCCACTACTATTCGATGTGATGTTTGCCAATTAGGTAAGCACCATCGATCTTCTTTTCCTGCCAGTACTTCTCCTGGGTCAGCGGCTGTTTTTGAGCTACTTCACATGAATGTGTGGGGACTGAGCAAAGGTCCAGACAGGATGCGACATCATTACTATCTGATAGTTGATGATTTCTCCAGAGTTTCCTGGGTGTTCCTTTTGAGGAACAAGGTAGATGTTGGAGGTGTTATAGAGACTCCTCTTGGAGATTAGCACAGCACTTTGCACTGTAAAGGTTGTATGGACAGCTAATGCCCTTGAGTTCTGTACTGCAAGACTTAGAGTTCTACAAGCCTCATAGGATTACCCACTAGACTACTTGCCCTCATACCTCGCAGCAGAACGGGATTGTAAAGCGGAAGCACAGACCCTTGTTAGAGGTTGCCCGTACCCTTCTGATCCACCACAATGTCCCGCAGCAATACTAGGGGGATGCAGTCCTGACTACCTGTTATCTCATCAACAGGATGCCGAGCTCCGTTCTACACGAGTAGATACTGATTCTCCTACTACATCTTAATGGTGAGCTTTTCCATGTGTCTCCCACGACTTTTAGGTGTTTTGTCCATGTATCATCACCAGGTCGTGACAAGCTTGCCCCTCGCCTTGTCAAGTGCATCTTCTTAAGGTACTCCAAAAATCAGGTGTACTAATGTTACGACCCCATTCACAGCAAGCATTACGTTAGTGTTGATGTGACATTTCATGAGACCACACCATTCTTCTCAGTTGCTAGACAGACGAGTTTTTTTTTTTTAAGCCAAAGGGTGGTTATCCAAGTGATAACCACCCACATTCATCTTATTCCACAAAAATGAAATTCCTCTTGATCCTCCTGGATAATGCAGACGAGTTCTTACAAACGAATTCCACAAAAATGAAATTCCACATTCATTTTTTTGCTAGACAGATGAGTTCTCATGATAATGCAGCTCCCATGCCTATTCCTCCTGTTCCATTGGAAGAAATTCCAGTCCCCACATCTTAGCCGACTCCTTCGAGCTCCACAACCTCCTTGGATGATTTCCAGAGACTACATGGTCCAATGCACACATACAGTAAACCTCACATTACACTACAGAGGCTACCTTCCTTACCGATAGCTGATGCTCTGCAACCAATTGAGATGGCATTTGGCTACAATGACAGTTTGGTCCAACCTGATCCTCTTAATAGTGTCAATAATAGTACCAGTGAGGTTCCTTCTACAGATGTCCACATAGAGGTGCCAGATGATTCTGACCTTCCTATTGCCATTAGGAAGGTGTCTTGCACCCGTGAGTCCAGATACCGTGTTGCACATAGCTTGACTACTGATAGCCTTGGTTCTAAGTTTGGCAAATTTTGCCAGGCACTTACCGTCTCACACATCTCGTCCACATACCAGCAGGCCACGCTTGATCCAAAGCGGCATCAAGCCATGGAGGATAAGATGGCCACACTCCAGAGTAGATAGACTTGGGCGCTCACTACTCTTCCTACAGGCACACAGCTGGTTGGCTCCAGATGCGTCTTTACCTTGAAGTATAACCCTAATGGGTCTATTTCAAGGTATAAGGCCAGGTTGGTGGTAAAAGGGCTCACCAAGACCTATGGGGTGGACTTCTTTAACACTTTCTCACCCGTTGTGTGCCTTGCCACTGTTCATGTACTTATCTCTATTGCAGCTCACAGAGATTAGTTGTTGCACCAGCTTGATATGAAGAACGTTTTTCTCTACTATAATCTCCAAAAGGTTTAGATGTAACAACCCCCGAATTTTGAGGCTCAAAGGGAGTGTGTGTGTAAACTCAAGAAGGCCAATAGCCTAAAGCAAAGCCTGAGAGCTTGGTTTCAAAAGCTCTCAAACGTGTTACAGAAGATGGGGATGCAGAGATCTTCAGACCACTCTCTGTTCGTCAGGAAAACAGAGAATTGTGTGGTGGCACTACTAGAGTGTGTAGATGATCTGATTATCACCGGTGATGATAAGGTTGGGATAAGTCAAGTCAAGGAGTCTCTTGCACGATAGTTTGTTATGAAGGATCGGTCAGCTTAGATACTTCCTTGGGATCGAGGTTGCTGAGAGTAGAGATAGGATTGTTCTCTCTCAACGCAAGTATGAGTTGGATGTTCTTCAGGAGATAAGTATGCTGAGGCCTAAGCCAGCCAATATTCCTATGGACCCCAAGGCACATTGTCATGATGAGAAGGCAAAAGCAGCTGATAGCAGATCATATAGACAATTAGTTGGCAAGCTACTTTATTTGACCATTTCACAGGCTGATATTGTGCATGCTATAGGTAAGCTCAGTCAATTCATAAATAGGCCAACTAGACAACATTGGAAGGCTATTATGCAGGTACTTAGATACTTGAAGAAAGCACATGGTCGAGATATCCTCTTCAGGCTAGGGCACCTATGACTATTGTGGGATACTCATATGCAGATTATGCAGGATGTGTTGCATATAGGAAGTCTACCACAAGCTTTTGTACTTTTGTTGCAGGCAACCTAGTTACCTAGAGGAGTAAAAGCAGGTTATGGTCTCACGTTCTAATGCTGAGTCAGAGTGCAGGGCTATAGCCCAGACTGCTATTGAGAGGGTGTGGATTAGATCCTTGTTATTGGATCTGCATGTTCAGGCTAAGGAGCCCATGGAGATAAGATGTAACAATAGAGTCGTCACATATACTGCCAACAATCCCATGTTCCACGAGAGTACCAAGCATGTAGAAGTCGACTGCCACTATACTAGAGATTGATCCAGCATGGTGTACTACGCAAACCTTTGTTGCTTCAAAAGACCAGACGGCAGACATCTTCACAAAGCCCTTGCCATGTGGAGCATTTGATACTTATTGTTCCAAGCTGAGCATGATTGATATCTATGCTCCAGCTTGAAGGGGGTGTGTTGACATATCTAATTTTTTATGTTGCATTTATTTGTTCATTTTATTTCATGTGGACTTAAGTAGTTATTTTCCCACACCTCTTCTCTATATAAAGAGGTGCGGGGACGTTTCGAAATGGTTAAGCGATTCATTTATTCCCACTTCTACCTAAATCAATCCCTTTTGTGACGATGAACAGGAAGACTTGCACATCATACTAATATGCCTCTAATGTAAATGTCAACTGCCGTATAAGTCTTTGTTGTCTTCCACTTTGCATCATATGCCCATCCTGTGCAAGAAGAGAACTATACATGGGCAATCTTTCATCTGAATGCCCTTGAAATTAGAGGGTGATTGGATTACTTTCTAGAGGACATTCAGTAAGCAATACAATGATAGTCTCATGGTGACTATGTTTCTTGCTGGAATAAGGATTAGAATGGAATGGTCAGGCTACAAAGATACAGCCCACCCCAAAACAAAGACAACTGATCTCTATCAACAATACACTACAATCTTTGTAAGAAGGCATTGGCACCCATATGTTTGTCCAAACCAATGGACCAAATCAACATCTTAAATCTCTTCCATATAAGGGTATTACCATCATTATTTTATCAACTGATAAATGTGTTAACCTCATCTCTAAGGGTGCTGCTGTCAGCTTTCTATTATCCATAATCAACCCTTTATTGGAACATAATGGAAAGATCTTCACTATCTGCCACTATTGGCACCTAAGCTACTAACTCAAAGGCCTTCGGTGAAACCTCCCTTGATTCATCAAGTCACGTCCATACTCCAGAAGAGCTTGGATTTTAATTTTGTATTCTTGTAGGCTCATGTTGCTGCCATAAAAAACTAGTTTGTCACCATCCTTGAAGTTAAAGCAAGCAATGCCACCTCTCTCTCTCCATTCCCCTTCCTCTTTCTTTAGCAAGTTGCTAATCCCAAACTTCATTCAAAGCTCCTTCCAGCAACTTCACATGAAGTCCGTATGTATCTTTGCCAATTCTGTACATAGGATCACAATGTTTTGCAGCTTGGTTGCATCTTCTTTGGTTACTTGGTCTTGCCACAGGAGAGAAAAGTGGGTTTCTGGTAACTCACACCTCCTCCCATGTGAATTAATTGTAGCAAAAATAGTTTTATAAATAGGCCTCGCAAGAGCATCCAACTAAAATTTCATTGTCCCAGCATCCAGAACCCAAACCATTTATTAACCACTCCCTTCTATCATATTTACCATTGAAATGTAGATTTAGTTTCTTTCTTGCTCTTTTACAACAATAGTCCCTTGGACTTGGAAAATGACGACATAAACAGGCTGACCTAATTGAAGATTCTACAGTTGCTGCTGTTGTAACTAATGAAGAAAATGATTCATCCGCTATATCTACAGAAACAAAACAAAAATTTGAATTACTACTAATAGCATTGATTCAATCGTCATGACAGATTAGAAACATTTCATCAACTAGTGCATCATGCACAAGGAACACACCCAGATTGGCATCATGGAAACTCCCGCATATGAAACCCATTGATGAACGTAACTTGGGAAAAAGACTTTATTAATGAGGATCCAATCTACAGGAATACTTGTTTTGCTGCAGCAGGACCAAGAAAGAAACAAAGAGGGATATTCCCTGTGGTTGGTTAGTGAAGGGGCTACATGTTATCAAGTAACTTCATAAAAGCTCTGGCGAGCAACAATGGAAAGACACCTTCGCTTGTTGCCTCGACTCTGCCAACACAGAACATTAGGTCCCAGCAGGAACTACATCTATATTACCCATCCATTATGCTTTAAAGCTCATCTTCAATGGGAAATGTGATATATTATATATTTAGGGGGTTATGCCATGGATGCGGAAACATGAAGAACATAGAGACCGGTTGCTCCTTCTCGTCTTTCCTCCCTTCTTTGTGCCTGTGCTTTGATGGAGAATGCAACAGGGAATACAACCATTTAAGTTGTTTGCTTTTATGTCTAGGGAGCAAGAAGGAGGGCCCATGTCTCATATTAACAGAAGTAACGTGTCCCTTCCATCAAGGGACATATCCATTCATGAAGTTAACTTTCTTCATGATGCCAAAAGATGCCACTCCAAGGAATGGGTCACCACACCCCTAGATGACTGACGGGAAAAAGACTTTATTGATGAGGATCCAATCTACAGGAGTATTTGCTTTGTTGCAACAGGACCAAGAAAGAAAGGAGTGATTTTCCTTGTGGTTGGCTAGTGAAGGGGCTACATGTTATTAATTAACTTCATAAAAGCTCTAGTGAGCAACAATGGAAGGACACCTTCGCTTGTTGCCTTGCTCTGCCAACACAAAGAACATTCAGTCCCAGCAGGAACTACATCTATATTACCCATCCATTACCCTTTAAAGCCCATCTTTAATGGGAAATGCAAATAGGCAAAGGAAGAATCTGTTAGATTGGCTTTGGTAATTCAATGGTTTACACAGCTTAGATGGCCTACCCACATTTTTCCTTGTTTGGATTAGACATAGTACCCTCAGTGGCCTCTCCAGTGGTCCTTAACTGGTGAATTAGCTTAGTGAGCAAAGAAATTTTTTCTCAGGTATCAGACATGGGATCAGTTTGCAAGGTTTGGCCTTACCAACACAAGTATCGACAAAAGAGGTTTGTTCAAAATGTAAGTCCGAAGACAATTTGTACAAACCATCAATAGCAATCCTGGATCCAATACAAACCCCATTCTTTATTGTTTCAAAAGAGGTTCCTTCAAAGACAAATTTATAACCAGAATTACATGCCCTGAATACAGAAATTAAATTTCTAGAAAATAAGGGCACAAAAAAATCTCCTTTTTAAATCTAAAATATGTTTGGTATTCAGAATGGGCCTGAGGGTTCCCACTACTTCCACATGTGAACACACCCAATTGCCCACATAGAGGTTTCATTCACTTGACATCGGGCTCCTTGTGCTCAGAAATCCTTACAAGTTGTTCACAACATGGATTATAGCACCACAATCAATCCACCATGTATTTTAGGTACATCAATCAAATTACATTTAAAACACACAACAACAACAACAATTAAGCATTCTCCCACACTAAGTGGGGTTAGCTATATAGATTCTTTATCTCCACGCAGATTTATTTTGAGCCATTTCTAGACTTACATTGTATTAATTAAGGTCATGCTTAATAATTTTCTTTCAACACTTCTTTGGTCTTTCTCGCCCCCTCTTAACAGGTTCAACCTCCAACTCTTCGCATCTCCTGAAGGGGGTATTAAATAGCCATCTCTGCAAATGTCCAAACAACTTTAAACATCTCTCTCATTTTATCACCTATCGGTGCTACCTCAATTTTTTCTCAAATAATCTCATATGAAATGTAGTCCTTCCTTATACAAACACGCATCCATCGTAACATATCCATTTCTGCCACAGATATCTTTTGCACATGCCTATAGTTGACAACCCAACATTCAAAACACACATGATAATAAAATTTACCTTTCTTTTTCAGCCATTCCTTTCTTTTTAGACAATCCTTTTTTCAATGTCCCACTTTAAAAGAAGCATTTTCCCTTTGCAGAAACCTTATTCTTCTTTCCCTTATGTTTAGGCATCTTTTTCCATCCTTGTGCTTTTTTTATATGTAACCACGTGCACTCTCGACCTCCTCCTATTTGAGCCTACTTTCTTCTTGAACACACATGGCCAACAATAACTCATTTATCGTCCATTTCACCGTAAGTGTATTATATGACATCTTTAGTGGCCCATCTTCAAAAGGTAGAGAATTCAAGATGAAAGTGACAAAAATGGCTCCAAGATCTCCAACTTGAGCATCTTTAATTGAGTAGCAATATTGCTCATCTCCATTATATGCTTCATTATTCCAATAGTACCGTTATACTTCATGAAAGGTAACTTCATCATTAAGGTACTCAACAAAGCTTTATCGAGACTCTTAAATTGTTTTTCAATTAACTTCGAGAAATTCCTTAGCCATGGGATTGAAGTCCTGATATTCTTGGCAATATTTGTGTGTATGAGCGTAAGACTTAAGCGATTAGACTTCCCCCAATGCTCATGCATATCCTTCATATCTTGACTGGCATCATCTACTGGTTTAACTTATTCCAGCTTGTGGATTAAGTAGTCGAGACCCATGCACCCTAATGTCAATAAAATTTTCTCCTTCCATTCGATATAATTATTGTCGATTAAGATAGAAACAGCACCCATGACATTAAACTAAGAAGACATAAAAGTAGTGCAATGTGCAAAATATAAGGTCACAACATGAAATCCATCAATTCCAAAACTTTATTCAAAATGCTAATCGAGTTGGCACTTTGAAAAATAAATCAATCAAGCATAATAAATCTTGATGTAGCTACGGATTTATCACATGCTATTGATTTATTCCTTTATGCCAAGTCTTTACATCATATGTGATAAGGATTCTATTCCTGTAGGCAATAAAACTCTTAAAATTGCAATTTACTGATTCATCCCATTACGTTAACATTTAACCGATTGATTCAAGTGTGACACAATTGATTCTCAAATTTCTTTAGATGAATTTTTTGTTCCATCTCTAGAATGCTGTGCCCACTCATGATTAGGACCCAAATTATGACCACTGTATTTGAGAATTCCATTAATTCTAGGCATAGATATGCTTACAACCTCCATAAAAAATCCATAAAATCAACCAACTAGTTTAGTCATAAGATAAACATGTAGATGATGAATTGTACTTAATTATGACTACAAAACTAAAGAGACTAGAAACTCTATCCACTAATCATGTTCATGCATAGATAATACTCATGCAAAAGAGTTTATTATTCTAAAATATGCATGTCCAAAATTTCATTTCCAATGATGGATGGCAATTAAGTTGAAAAGCATTTGATAATCCATTTATATATAAAATACAAAGACAAGAGTAATTAACAACCACTGCACCAATCAAATCAAAACTTTCTAATGTACTTTCATTTTGTGGCCTCTGAAAATATTTCTTCCAATTTCATAATCATAAAAAAAATTAAATGTAAGAAAATTTACATGCCAGTGGCTGCAAAAGATTAAATAATATTAATCTCCATATTCGATCATGGCAATTACCATTGAAAGTAAAGAAAAGCAATAAAAATATGCTAGCGTATGAGCATATGGGAGCAACCACACATATATATATCAGTTAGGAGAAATGAACAAGTCAATTTATTTATCTAACTCTACCTCTACATAGAGAGAGAAGTGGGTGTAAATTTCATACAATCCCATAAAGAAGATAGAATATGATAACACGCCACACATAATCACATAACTACCTAGACTCCGTAACACTTCCCCTCAAGCTAAAGCATATATATCAATCATGCTCAGCTTGGATACACATGTCAAATGCAGATCTAGGCTTCTAGCTAGTGATTTGGTGAAGATATCAATCGTCTGAGCCTCTGAGGTAACCTGAGGGCTAAAAATAAATCCCTTCTGTATCAAATCTCTTATGTAATGACAATCTACCTCCACATGTTTTGTGCGTTCATGAAATATGAGATTGTTGGCAATATAAGTGACAGCCCTGTTGTCACATCTTAGTTCTATAAGCCCATCAATCTGTATCTGTAGATCACTCAACAAGGATCTCACCCACATCAATTCTGCTGAGGTCTAAGCCATAGCACAATACTTAGACTCAGCACTGGATCTAGACACCGTAGTTTGTTTCTTGCTCTTCCAGGTGACCAGATTCCCTACAACATACGTACAAAAGCCTGTGGTAGATTTCCTATCATCATGGCTGCCTGCATAATCTGTGTCAAAGTATCAAACTACAATCATAGATGTCCCTCTAGTAAAGAGAAGACCCTGTCCTAGTGCTCTCTTCAAGTACCTAAGCACCATCATGGTTGCATCCCAGTGCTGTCTAGTAGGCCTCTCCATAAATTGACTCAACTTTCCTACGGCAAAGGAAATATCCGACCTAGTAATCATCAAGTAAAGCAACTTCCCCACCAACTAGCGATACTACCTACTATCAACTGACTATGCATTACGGTCATATAGTCGAACCTTAGGATCCATGAGAATATTCGCTAGATTAGCTCCTAGCATGCATGTATCTTTCAACACATCTAGGCATGTTTTCGTTGAGATAGAACAATACCACACCTACTCCGGGCTACTTCTATCCCAAGGAAATATTGCAAAGGTCCTAAATCCTTCATCATAAACTGAGCTGCCAAAGTCTGTTTGATCTTAATCATACCTACTGTATCATCACCAGTGACAATCAAGTCATCAACATAGACCAAAAGAGCCACAATAGCTTTCCCGATCTTCCTAACAAATAAAGAATGATCTGCAAACGATCTGATGAACCCCACAGACTCTACCACCTGGGAGAGCTTCTGAAACCAAGCTCTCGGGCTCTGCTTGAATCCATAGATGGCCTTCTGCAACCTGCATACACACTCCCCCTTAACCTCAGAACCAAGGAGCAAATGCATGTAGACCTCCTCCTGTAAATCTCCGTAGAGAAAGGCATTCTTCATATTAAGCTAGTGAAGATGCCAATCCCGCTGAATTGCCACTGAAATCAAAATCCTCACTGTAGATAACTGAGCCACCAATGAAAAAGTGTCAAAGAAGTCCATCTCATATGTCTAAGTGAACCGTTTGGCAACAAGTCGAGCCATGTAGCGTGCAACTAACCCATCTAGATTGTACTTGACTGCAAACATCCATCTACAGCCAACTACTGTAGCACCCTCTGGTAAAAGTGTAAACTCTCAAGTACCACATAAAATAAGAGTAGCCATCTCATCCTCCATGGCTTGGCACTACTTTGGATCAAGCATGGCCTGTTGGTAGGTGGCAAGGATAGATATGGTAGAAAGAGCATGATAGAAGCTCCCAAAAGCTAACCCAAGGCCATCAGTAGCCAAACTACCTGCAACACGGTATTTGGACTAACAAGTACAAGGTGCCCTACTAATGGCAAGAGGCGGGTCAAGATCAACTACCTGATCCTCCTATCGTGGCTGTGAAGCAGAAATATCCTCATCCAAACATCTATCATCAAGGGGTGTCGTATCATCACTCTGTATCCTGTCTTTGGTCACCTAAGGAGGTGGAGTCTTTGTGGCATATGTAGGAGGTGGTATCTGAAAAGTACCATAAGGTCACTGATATGTAACAATGGGCTCAGAGAACTTCACAAGACCGGTCGTAGTAGATGGGGGAGCAGAAATAGGTATCTCCTCCAAGGGAATAGGAGATATAGGCATGGGAGCCTCCGTAACCTCATGGGATAAACTCCGCGCAACAGTAGAAAAATATAGAATAAACTCATGAAAGGTAACATTCGCATTCACATAATGCTTACCAGTGAGAGGATCCGAGCATCTATATCTTTTATAAGTCCGTGAATATCCCAAGAATACACACTTGACTGCTCGTGGTGCCAACTTGTCTCATCCTGGAGAAATATGAACAAATGCAGCACCACCAAACACTCGTGGCGATACGTGAAAAAGCTCCCGCTCATGATGTACTATATGCCAAGGTGTCTACTCATGAAGTACTTAATTGGGCATCCTGTTGATTAAATAGCAAGTCGTAAGAACTGCATCCCCCAAATATAACAGAGGCACACTATGATGGATCAACAAGGTACAGGGCACATCCAAAAGATGTCTATGCTTCCTCTCAGCCACTCCATTCTGCTACGAAGTGTGAGGACATGTAATATGATGCATGCACTATCCCATGGGACCTGTAGAATGCAGACAACCTGGTGGTGCATCGCTCAAGTGCATTATCAGATCTTACTACTTTAACAGTAGCTGAATACCAATTCTTCATCTTTAATATTAGTTTCTAAATGTTAGATCCAACATCTGATTTGTTCCTAAACAAGAATATCCAAGATAGGTGTGAAAATCATCAACTGCCAAATAGTAACGGTGACCCATCCTATCTAGTATCCTGCTCGGCCCCCAAACATCCACGTGCAACAACTCAAACAAGGTTGTGGATCCAGAACAAGTGCTCACAGGATAAAAGGAACGATGATGCTTGCCCATCTGACAAGCATCACAGCATATCCTGGCTGCAGGAGATATGTGTGGAATAACTTTACGAAGACTCTCTAAAGGAAGATGTTCAAGCCTAAGATGCCACTGAAATACACTCCTTGGAGCAGAAGATACCTCTCATCAACATGAGATGCGAGTGGAGTCTGAATATGGTGATAGACTCCACCTTCTACATTTCCACTGCCAATCGTCCTCCCTGTAACCCACATCATCAAAGATAGCACGACAATTAAGTTCCTTGGTAATTGTACTCACTAAGAGTAGGCTCATAGGAAAGCCTGGCACATAAGAAACATTGGGCAATCTCAAGGTAGGAGTCACAGGTACCTCCCCCTCACCTTTTATCCTAGAATGCCTATCATCTACAACTTGTACTGCCTTGCCTGCAGGTACAAATCTAAGATGGGTAAAGTGATCCCGATCTCCACTGAGATGTGAAGCTCCTGAGTCAACCACTCCGTACTACCCTGATTCCTGTCGTGTGCAATGGAGCCCAACTCATTAGCCCCTTGGAGCCAATCATGATGGCTACAACCACACAGTAGTCTCTCATACTCACTCCTAGTAATGATCACCAGAGCCTCTGTCAACCTTTGTGTAGTAGAGATGCTTGGACCAACATCAACGTCATAGGGAGTCATACCAGGTAATCGGGGTAGATCAACCAAGTAAAAAAAAGAAAGAAAAAAAACCAGATCACCATTACCAATGTAGTTTGCAACAAACAGTCTTGGTGCAACCTACAGCCGGGCATATCAAAGCACTGTAGCAACAAATGGTCCTAATCATCAGATCTGAAAATCCACTTTTCAGATCAGGTAAAACACCAAACTTCACAAAAATGGATCCTAACACAAGATTTGGCCAAAAGGAGTTCCAGAAATCATGTTAGGAACATGATCCCACATTGCAAGGATCAACCGAGAGAGCACATGAGAGCAAAGAAGCCCTCAAGCCCACTGCCAAGTCGGTCTGGGCTGTCCCTGCCACCGCCGTTGATGGGAGGAGGCAGTGCCCACCGGCAAGGACTATAGCTGCCAATCAGGACCCCTCCGCGCGAGAGAAAGGAAAGGGGACACGCGGTGCCCTCTCAAGAACTGATCAAGGTGGCACACAGCTCAAAGGGTTTGGTGGAGGTGATTGGAGGCAAGGTATTTGGTGGGATATCAAAACGCAGATTTAAGATCACTCTGATACCAAGTTAGGAGAAATGAGCAAATCAATTTATTCATCTAACCCTACCTCTCTTTATATAGAGAGAGAAGTTGGTGTAAATTTCATACAACCCCATAAATAAGACAATATAATAACACACCAAACATAACCACATAACTGCCTAGACTCTGTAACAGCACATATGCATATTTTATTTAATTTAAGTAGTCCCATAACCCATCTTCCCCTTAAATCCAATGTGCCGCTATCCATATTCCCCTCTTCTATTGGAACCCCATTGGAGCATACAATGGTACAGTACCCAATGATAGACCTCATGTCTGCATGTGCCCTAGCATAGTCAATGTCGGAATAGCCACAAACTTCAAGATGACCATGGTTCTGAAAAGAGAGCCTCTTCCCAAGAGCAAGCTTTAGACATCTCAGCACCTAACAAACTCCATCCCAGTGGACCTACATGGGTGTCTACATGAACTAGCTCAATCTTCTCACAGCAAAGGCAAAGCAAGTCTAATGACTATCAGGCATAACAACTTCCCAACCATGACATGATATTTAGTCACATCCTGCAATGGTATATTATCTACATGTGTAAGAGGCAACAACAGATCCATAAGCACACATGCCAATTTGCATCCAAGCATACCGACCTTCAGCATGTCCAACACATTTCCTTTGAGACAAGACTAGTCCCCCATCCCTGTGTTGGACCTCTATGCCAAAAAAATAACTGATAAGGCCCAAATCTTTAGTAACAAACTACAAATGCAATAAAGATTTGGTGTTCTCTATGCCTTCTCTATCACTTCCGGTCAATAGAATGTTGTCCACATAGGCAATCAAAATAACTGAACGTCACCCTATGCAATGTAAGCATTGAGTGGTCAGTGGAAGATCTAGTAAAGCCATGCTTCTATACTACTTTACTAAATCGCTCAAATCATGCCCTCGATCTTTGTTTAATGCCATAAATGGCCTTCTTTATCCTACACACCTTCCAACTCCCTGAATGATGAAGCCTCAAGGTTGTTGCTTGTAAACATCTTCATACAGATCCCCATAAAGAAATGTATTTTTGATATCCAGCTGATGAACAATCCACCCCGAATTGACGGCCACATAAAGCAAGATTCTGACGGAATTAAGTCGTGCCACTAGGGAGAAGTCTCAAAGTAGTCCAACCCAAAGGTTTGTATATAACCTTTAGCAATAAGACGAACTATGTATCGCTCCATAAACCCATCAAGATGACACTTTAGGATAAACACCCACCTGCACCCCACAACCATAACACTTGGAGGTAGATCCACTAGCTCCCATGTCCCACCGAACCATAAGGCGGCCATCTCTTCTTCCATAGCATGTGTTCAAGATGGTTCCTAGAATGCATCTCTATGATCTCGTGGAACCGAATGACTGTCAGCAGCCAAAGAAAGACATCCTGATGCAGGTAAATGGTCAAGTAACATCAAGTGAAACGAAATATCTAACACAAGATCGTTGGGCTTTCCAATAAGATCCAAATATGTGCTCTCAGTAGTAAAAGGTACCTGGTCCTCAAACGAGTCACTGGCATCTGGGGAGGACTAAGCAGAAATGGTGGACAAGGGCTCGTCTATCGGAGAGGTAGACGAGGTCTTGAGCTGGAAATGTATACGAAAGGTGTCTATAATATCTGGACGCCGAGGAAAGGTGACAGGAGGGGCATCTGTCTGTGGTAAGGAAGGCTCAAGGGGCTCTGGTGGAAGTACAATAAGTATGGGAAAAAGAACCTCTAGAGGTATGGCAAAAGTTGATGGCTCCCCCTTTTTGGGATATAGGGGACTTCCTCAAAAAATGTAATGATAGGACAAAACGAACTAATTTTCTATTAGGAACCCTAGGTGCCTTTATATAGAGAGGCACAAAGGGTAAATTACAAGCACAGACCCACACAATATAAAAAACAATAAAAGACCACCGAAAGCATAACAAAACATAACTCGACACTCCCCTTCAAGCTAGAGCATAGACATCAAGTATGCTCAGCTTGTAACATAAGAATTCAAGACACTTCTTGGAGAGTGCTTTGGTGAAGACATTTGCAATCTGATCTTCAGTGGCTATATAAGGTGTAGTGATCTTGCCAATAGTAATAGCGTCTCTGATAAAATGGCAGTCCACTTCGATGTGCTTGGCTCGCTCATGAAAGGCAGGATTATTAGCAATAAACGCAGCTACCTTATTATCACAATACATGAGAGTAGGGCCAAAAATAGACACTCCTAAATCCTATAAAATGGATCTCACCTATAGGAGCTCACAAGTGGTATGGGCCATAGCCCTATTCTCAGATTTTGCACTGAATCTGGAGACAACATTTTGCTTCTTGCTTCTACATGTGATTAGGTTGCCACCCACATAGGTACAATATCCTATAATAGATCTTGTCCTCATGTGCTCATGCATAATCTGTATCAGAATACCTCCAGACATCCAGGTAGCCATGCTTTATAAATGACAGCCCCTTACTAGGAGCTTGCTTGAGGCATCGCAGCACCTGACACATACCATCCTAATGCACTTCTCTAGAAGACTACATAAACTAACTCAGTCTCCCAACTGCAAAACAAATGTTAGGTCTAGTAACAATCAAATACAATAATTTTCTCACCATAACACGGTATCTGGTAATATCTTCAAGCAGTGGACTATCAAAATCTGCAAGTGGGATAAATGGGTCCATAGGAATATTGGCAAATTTGCAACCCAACATCTTTGCCTCTCTCAGCATGTCAAGTACATATTTCCTCTATGATAAGACAAGGCCACCATCAACATGTACCTCAATGCCCAAAAAATCATTTATCATCCCCAGATCTTTGGTGTTAAACTGAGAATGTAAGAACTTCTTAATAGCTTCTATCACTGCTACATCACTTCCTGTGAGCCATATATCATCAACATACACAATAAGAATAACAAACCCAATGGCTCTATGCATGGTAAAAACATAGTGATCTGCAGTAGATCTAGTAAAGCCAAATTCTTGTACAGCCTTACTAAATCTTTCAAACCAGGTCCTGGGACTCTGCTTAAAATCATAAATGGCTTTTTTTAACCTGCAAACCTTATGACACTCCCCCTCAACCATAAAACTAGGGAGTTGCTGCATGTAGACTTCTTTGTCTAAGTCACCATAGAGGAATGCATTATTAATATCAAGCTAAGATACTTACGAGCCACTATTGACTGCCACAGAAAGAAGTATCCACACTGAGTTAAGTCTTGCAACTGGTGAAAAAGTCTTAAAATAATCAACTCCAAAGGTTTATGTATAACCTTTGGCAACCAACCGTACCTTGAATCTCTCCATTGTACCATTTAGGCAGCATTTAAGGGTAAACACCCACCTACACCCCACAATAGTGGCACCAGGGGGTAGGTCAACAAGTTCCTGGGTACCCATGGACTGAAGGGTAGCCATCTTCTCCTCCATGGCCAAGGTCCAGGAAGGGTCCCAAGAAGCCTCAACATAGTTTCTGGGAACAGGCTTGCTATCAACTGTAAGAGATAGAAGTCTCCCTCCTGCAAGTAAACAATCAAAAGACATATAATTGGAAACAGAATACTTAGCACAAGATCTCTGTGGCTTCCTCTGAGCAATAAGAAGATCCACACCAGGTACCTCTGGTGGCGTTGTGTCTGGACCTCCATCTGAATCAGCAGTATCAGCAGAGAATTGAGCAGAAATAGTAGAAAGCGATTCCTCTACAGGTATAGTGGTGGATGGAGATCTACGGTGAAAGTGTTTATGGAAGATATCTGTTACCTCAGGATGTCCAAGATAAGTAATGGATGGGGCATCCTGAGATGCGTAGGCTCAGAGGGACCTGGAGGTGTAGCAGTGGGCATAGGCAATGGAACATCCTGTGTAGCATTGGAAGACTTCCCTATAGCAGAATAATACGACATATCCTCGAAAAAGGTCATATCGTTACTAACATAAAAGCGATGTGAAAGAGGATCAAAACATCTATACCCCTTTTGGGTTTAAGAATAGCCCACAAAAATGCATTTAACTGATCTAAGAGCAAGTTTGTCCACCTTGAATAAATGAACAAAACGAACACATCCAATAGCTTTTGGAGGAATAGAGAAAAGCTCTCAATCAGGAAATAGAACAGAATAAGAGATCTTCCCATAAAAAACAGAAGAAACATGAGTAATCAAAAAAGCAGTTGTAAGAACAGCATCCACCCAGAAAGTAACAGGAACATGGAACTGAAACATAATAGTGCAGGCAACATCAAGGTGTCTCAATTTGTGTTCAGCCACCTCATTCTGTTGAAATGTATAAACGTAAGAGGTCTGATATATAATACCAAGAGACTGAAAAAACTGAGTCAAAGTAGAATTCACAAATTCAAACCATTGTCAGTCCGAAACATGTAAATAGTAGTAGAGCACTGTCTTTATTTCATTAACAAAATTTTTAATCAATACAGGAGTTTCAAATTTTTCCTTCATTATAAAAATCCAACAGACACGGGTATCTTCATCAACCAGAATCAAAAAATACCGAAAACCCCTCGGACTCCTGACCCGACATGGACCTCATAAATCAGCATGAATAAGAGAAAAAACATACTCAATTCTATTATTACTACTTAGACAGGAAACTCTATGATGCTTGCCAAGTTGACAAGCATTACAAGAAAAGGAATCAGGAAACTGCATGTCGAGAAACTAACGACAAAGAACAGAAACACTAGGATGTCCCAATCTGAGACACCATTATAAAGAAAAAGTGGCAAAATCGACAGCAATGGAATGATGCTCTGGTGGAAGGTCTAGGTAGTAAAGGCCATCCTGCTCAAGTAGTCCACCAATCTGCTTAATCGTTAAGATGTCCTACAAGAAGAAAAAATGGTCATGAAACACTACTCTGCAATTTAATGCCTTCATAATCTGACTGATAAGCATTTAATTCAAAGCAAATTTGGGTGCATGCATAACATCAGAAAGTGGAAAAGTAGTGGTCAAAGAAATGTCACCCAAACCTGTCACAAGAGATAAGGCACCATCAGCTACTCTGACATGCACAAGAGTAGTCAATGGTCTAAGGGACGAAAAAATTGTAACATCTGTGATGTGGGAGGATGAACCTGAGTCAACAAGCCAAGTTGGAGTACGACCACCTCTGGCACTAGCAGCAATTCCTGTCATCTGAGCCACAAAAACACCAGCAGTAGAAGAGGCCTAGTAAGACACAAGTCTATCATATTCCTCCTTAGAAATAGTAATCTGAGGACTGACTTGCTCTTCCTCCTAATAGTGCTGACTTTCATCTCCACCATAAGCAACCTAATTGGCCTGATACCCCTTAGGAAATTCGTGCTTTATCCAACACCTATCAACAGTGTGATTAGTTTTGTGACAATGGTCACAAAACAAACGATGTCCTCGACCATGGCCCCCTGTTCTCGCGCCACATTCTTTCCCCCTGCCTCCTGAGGTTCCCCTACCACAACCAACAGCTGCTATGCAGAGGAATCAAACAGTGGGACGGGATCAGATATCTCAAGTTTGGATAGGCAAGCATAAATCTGAGCAGGTGTAGGAATCTCAAGACCCGTAAGGTAGGAATCTTAAGACCCGTAAGAAACTAAATAGAACGAAATGCCTCCCGTTGCTTTGCTATAACAGTGACATCAGTGGAAATCAGCTGATAAGTATCCTACTCATCCCAAAGGTTCTTCATAGAGCCACAACATCCGGCAAGGGACATGGTTCCCTTCTGAAAAGAATGCAACTCCTCAATCACCCTGTATAGGTGACTAATATTGTTCTTATGAGACGATCTCATGAAGAACATCCCACATCTTCTTAGTTGACGCATAGGAGATCGCTTGCTTTGCTATAGGCTCTCATGCTATTCAACATGCACGTGCCCACCCAGTCATTGTGTGCCTCCTAGCCAACAGACTTTACAACAGCTTCATCTTGCTTCAAGATGTATTTCTTCCGATGCAATCCCACAAATTGGGAAAAGTAGACCATAGAAGAAAGTTGGTACCATCCAACTTAATCGATGTTCCTTACATAAAGGAAGATGCGCTCAGGGTAGATATCTTCCCCGCCAAGTCGCTAAAAGGCTCCATCTTGTCTTCCATATCGCCCGATATGTAGGAAACACTAAATCAAAGATTTTGCACTTTTTCAAATCATATTCTTCCTTAGAGACCCATCACAGAGCTGAAAACAAGATTGATCTAGACCATAAGACAAATCTACAGCAAGAGGGGGACCTTGCAGCAAGATGGGCAGTGTCTAGAGGACCAAGGTAGCACTATGGCAACGCCTAGGAGCCAAGGTGGCGCTGCGACGACCCTGTGGCAGTGATACAGCGGGAGAGGCCACTAGTGGAGGCCTCTATAAGGTCGCAGCGACGGTCAACAGGCGATAAGGGAGTCTCCTAAGCATCAGCGATGGCCTCGAGAGGCTCCACTCGACTGCTGCGGCGACTTAAGGACCAACACTGGGGCCCTAGCTGCAGTGCTCAAGCGAAGAGGGTGCCCACAACGTCGCCTTCAATGCTCCACCAGCCGCTAGAGGCAATGCAACAAAGAGAAAAGACCCCGATGAGGGGCCTTGGGAGAGAGAAGAGGCCACCGGAGGAGGCCTGACGGCGGCGACGCTCTAGTGGAGGGTGGATGCGTCGAAAGAGAGGGATTAGGGTTTCAGTAGGGTGTAGGAAGACCTAAGGTTGGTGGGATACTAGACCACCAGTCTAAGATCGCTGCTCTGATACCAGGATAGGACAAAATGAACTAATTTTCTATTAGGAACCCTAAGTGCTTTTATATAGCGAGGCACAAAGGGTAAATTACAAGCACATACCCACACAATATAAAAAACAATAAAAGACCATTGAAAGCATAACAAAACATAACTCAACAGGTAACATCTGTAGAGACATAAAAACGTCGTGCCAGAGGGTCATAACACTGATATCCTTTCTATGTCCTAGAATACCCTAGAAAAATACACTTGGTAGACTGAGGTGAAATCTTATCCACCATGAAAAGGTAAAACAAAGTGAACACAACCAAAAACAAGAGTGATGGGAAATAAATCTCTACCAAGGAACAACACCGAGTGAGGGGTACTACCACATAAGAGAGAGAAAGAAACACGATAGACCAGAAAGATGGTAATTAAGACCGCATTCGCCTAGAAAAAACAAAGACAGTACATTCATCTGAAACATAATGACATAGGAAAAATCCAAGAGGTGACGGAGCTTGCGTACAACCCCATTTTGTTGGGAGGTGTAAACGCAAGACCTCTGATGAATAACTCCCAGAGATTGAAAGAATTGAGTAAGCCTAGTATTCACAAATTCAAGCCCATTATCACTCCTAAAACTTTTGATAATTGTAGTAAGCTCGGAAAAAGTTTTCAACAAGAACAAGAACCTTAGACTTTCCTTTTATCATAAAAACCCATGACATCCGGGTACAATCATCAACTAACAAAAGTACTAAAAACCTTTAACACTATGGACGCTACATGGGCCCCACACATCTGCATGAACCAAACCAAAAATAGACTCAGTACATTTATTATGGGGGGGAAAGGACAATCGATGGTGCTTGCCAAGTTGACAAGCCTTACACAAAAGAATCTGCAAACGACAAATCTGGAACTGACGACGGAGCACAGGAAGATTGGGATGGCCAAGACAAAGATGCCACTGAAGAGCAATGGTGGCACACACAACAGCAGAGGAGGGAGTTGGCATGTCGAGGTAGTACAGGTCATTCTTCTCAAGTCCACCAATCCACCTCATCGTTTAAAGGTCCTGCAAAAAGAAATATTGGTCATGAAAAACAACTCGACATTGAAGATTTCTAGTAATCTGACTAATAGACATTAGGTTAAGTGCATATCTCGATGCATGCATCGCATTAGAAAAAGGCAAAGTAGGTGATAAGGAAATATTCACAAGTCCAATAACAAGTGATAATCCTCCATATGCTACCTTGACCTAGAAGGGGGTAGCAAGATCCTGAAGAGAAGAAAAAAAACCAGCATCACCAGTGGCATGAGAAGAAACATCTGAATCAGCAATCCAGGCCAAAGCATAGGACCTGATAAACAGTGCAGAGGTACCTGTGGGCTGCAGAACAGATGTCCCAACCGAAGTGAAAGCCTGGGACACAATGAACCTCCCATACTCTGCCTTAGAGATGTAACTTAACTGTCATCCTTAAGGATGCAAACGAGTCGAGTTCAGGTCGGGTTTGGCTAAACCCATATCTATACTCATTTATAAAATCCATACCCATATCCTACCCATTTACCCATCGGGTACCCATTTATAAATTGATCTTGCAATCAAATCGTATCAAATTAGAGTCAAAATGGAAAAATCTATAACACAAAATTGTTTATTTTTAGCAAACTCTCAACATAGGAACTCGGGTTACTCTAATTTTATTGATCTTCACTAAAATTATTACAAAAAGAGCCTTTAAAGAGGAATACATCGAAAATAAAAATACAAAAAATACAAAGAAAAACTAAATACAAGTACATTTCAAACAAAAAATCCTTCAAAATGTTTAATGGAAGCTTCAGAAGCATTCCCAACATTCACAACCATGAAGGGAATCATGAAGAATATTAAGGTTAGGGAAATGAGAGACTTAGGGTAGGACTAATATATATCTTGGGTAAATGAGGATTTTATTCGGATATTTGGGTAAGGTAATCGGATATAGATTCATACCCATACTCAAACCCGGTCAGGTTTTTTAGATAAAACCCATACCCAAACCCGATCAGGTTCGGATTAGGTTTTACCCATTCTTTTCGAGTCGAGTTGGATCAGGTTCAGGTCGAATTTACCGAAACTTACATCCCTAGTCATCCTCCTGAACCTGGGTAGTATCCTCTATAGAGACTTGATGAGTGCATGGGTCCATCTCCTAAGGATATTTGTGCTTCACCCACCAACATTATCAGCTGTATGATCATTCCTATGGCAATATTCATAGAAGATATTGCTCCATCCACGAACATGACCACCATGAGCACCACCACAGCCTTCAAAACCACAATTCCCATGGTCATGGCCAATAGTTACCGCGGTAGAGGAATCTAATGTGGGCATAGGTTTAGAAGTCTCCAGTTTGGAGAGGCAACCATAAATCTGAGTAGGCGTAAGGATCTCATCCATGGCTATGAACTAGTCCTTGACCGCCTTATACTCAAGTTCAAAGCTAGAGAGCATCTGTATGGATCTGATCGTCTCCTGTTGTCTCATGATGACAGCTACATCAAAGGATATAGGTTAATGAATGTCCTGCTCATCCCACAAATTCTTCATAGTACAATAATACCCTTCCTGAGCATGTGCAACTCCTCCACAACTTCGTAAAGATGAGTGGTGTTGTTCTTATAGGAATGTATTTCATGTAAAACTTCCCACATCTTCTTTACTGAGGTATAAGCCATCACTTGTTTGGCAATAGTTTGGGTCATGCTGTTCAGTAAACATGTGGCCACCCAATCGTTATCTGCCTCCCAATCGATAGATTTCATGACAGGCTCATCCTATGTGATCTTACGAACCGGGAAAAGGACATAAACTAGAGTAAAAAATTAGATCCATCCAACTTAATGGAAGTTCCCTACATATGTGGAGAGGCACTTGTAATAGATAATTTCCCCATCAAGTCGCTAAGGGAATCTTTGTGGTCTCACATGACAGTCAGGTTCATGGAATAGTCCTCCAAGCACAATCACGCACAACTTCACTTCATATGCCCCACAAGGGAAGCAAGAAACAGTCTAAACATGAAGTTTCAGATCATAGGAAATCCAAAGATCCATGTAGCAGGTGTAGCAACCACCTGCTAGGGCAACAGCAAGCCCTAGCAGAGGTCGCCTCTCCATCTAATGCATTTTGCGGTAAAGAATCAAAAAAAGGAGGATGATAGACTTGCCCCTACCTACAGAAGACCCTCCAGCACTCGAGAGTCACACAGAAACCACCTGATCAGCGCACGAGAGGCAAGCGACGCTGCTAGGAGCCTTAGCGGTGCAGGGGGCAACACTACTGGGGCCTTAATGGCACTACAGCTGGATGGAGGTGGAGAGAGAAGGTTTTGGTGGAAAGGAAAGAAGGCTAGGGTTTGGTAGGATATCCAAGCACCAGTCTAAGGTCGCTACTCTGATACCATGTTAGGACCAAATGAATCTATTATTTATTTCACAGACCCTAAGTGCCTTTATATAGAAAGGCACAACGGAAAAAGTAACACACACCCTCGTACAATAAAGAAATATAACAAAGACTCAAATAACTCATACAACTCAATAGAGGTCCTCCTTCCATCGCCTCCTCCACAACAAACCCCAGCATCCACCTCGTCGTCATCCACACTGTACACATCCTCGCCAAAATCATCAAGTACGCTAAGTGGTCTTGAACACCCTTATTCGATCGAGTTCGATGGGATGTCCCCTCATCAAGGAGGAGAGCAGATTTAGGTATTAAATGAACAGAATAGCATATGGATGGTAGTTCCAAATTGAATCTCTAGTGGAAGGGATTAAGAAGTTTGCCATGATCGTGCTATGCTATGATACCATATGATGGATTTAAGGGGTTACTTGATGCCATGGATATGGAAACATGAAGACCATAAAGACTAGTTGCTCCTTTTCTTCCTTCCCTTCGTTATGCATGTGCTTTGATGGAGAACACAATAGGGAATACAACCATTTAAGTTGTTGGTTTTTCTATTTAGGGAGTAAGGTTTTAAATGTCGATATCGATGCCGTATCGACAAGTCAAAAAAGAGATATATTAGGGATATATCACTGATATCAGTGAATTTTAGGGAAATCGCTCTAAAAAGATCCAAAATGACAAAATGTTATAAATTTGATGAAAATTTACATTTTAATAAGTAACGCATGCACGAAGAAAAAAGACAAAATTCATAAATTTTAAATGAAAATATAATAAAAACGTGCTAAATCGTAATGATTTAGGCCACAAATCATCACCAAATTGGGGATTAATTAAGGATCGGACTAAATACTATGTAGACCATATCAATTTATGCAATAATCAAGTGTAACACAAGATTTAACCTCGGTATAAATAGTTACCAAGGTTAAATTGAGGTGATTCAGGACTAATGATGCAAAAAAAATGATAAGATTAAGGTGAATACCTTATTGGGAGATGAACAAGAGCTCTAAATCACCTAATAATCGAGACGAACGATTGGAGAACACTTACAGTGGACAATAGTAGAAAATGGAGAGAGGAAGAAAGTGAAGAAAGAGGAGACAATAGAGCAGCTACAGAGGTATCATCTGATGTCATCAGAGATCAGCGATATTTAGGAAAAACTGCACATATATACTTTAGTTTCGACGATATATTGCCAACACACATCGACATGGGCAATATTTCATCTAACATCCTGAAAAAAAAAAAAAGACATTTTGGCAATGTCGACACGAGTATTGTTGGTAATATCGACATATCAGCGGCATAGTGCAGATATGTCATGACATTTCTTTCATTGCTCAAAAGATGCTTTTATGGGATCCCTATCAACCACATCAATATCCCCAATATTTAGGAATATCGATCAAAACCCACTGATATGAGTCAGATATCACCGATATCCTATAAAAAAAATATTCCCGTGATATCGATACGAGTCACGTTGGGGATATGGATATATCACTGATATATCACTGATATATCGAGATATCTATTTCCATGCTAGGAAGCACGGAGGGCCCATGTCTCATATTAGTAGAAGTAACATGTCCCTTCCATCAAGGGACATACCCACTCATGAAGTTTTCTTCATCGTGCCAAAAGATGCCACTCCAAGGAATGGGTCACCAAACACACCCCTAGTTGAGAGTGATGCGAAAAAGGCTTCATTGATGAGAATCCAATCTACAGGAGTATTTGTTTTGCTGCAACAGGACCAAGAAAGAGAGTGATTGTCCTTGTGGTTGGTTGGTGAAGGGGCTACAGGTTATCAATTAACTTCATAAAAGCTCTAGTGAGCAACAATGGAAAGACACCTTCGCTTGTTGCCTCGACTCTGCCGACACAAAGAACATTCAGTCCCAGCAGGAACTACATTTATGTTACCCATCCATTACACTTTAAAGCTCATCTTTAATGGGAAATGCACATAGGAAAAGGAAGAATCTTTTAGATTGGCTTTGGTAATTCAATGGTTTACACAGCTTAGATGGTCTACCCACATTTTGCCTTGTTTGGATTACAAGTAGTACCCTCAGTGGCCTCTCCAGTGATCCTTAACTAGTTAATTAGCTTAGGGAGCGAAGAAATTTTTCTCAGATATCAGACCTGGTATCAGTTCACAAGTTTGGGTTTACCTTTAACGAATATTTGGCACCCGTTCGCACTCTCAAATTTTTCATTTTCTCTGTCAACCAAGCTCTTTAAAGAAGGGACACTTGTCTATTCTTGATTTTGTTAACAAAGCCAAACAAATTGCAATAAATTTGGCTGCATAAGGGAAGAAACTTGATGAGGATGATCATATTTTTGCTATTCATAATGGTCTTCCCATTGATTACAACCCTGTTGTCACCTTTATAACTTCTTGTGATTTTATTACTCTTGATGAAGTACTTAGTCTTTTGTTAAGCCATGAGCAGCACCTTCTTCATCTGCAAGATCAACTTGATGTTGCTGTCAATTATACCACAAGATCTTCGTCTGATCGTGGTGATCAATATCATGGTGCTGATAATGCCCATCTTGCTTATGTCAAAGGTGAGACGATTACTTACATTGGTCATAAATTCCTCTCTACTGGCAATAGGCAACTTGTCTTAAAAATGTTTTTCAGGTGCCTCATATTTCAAATAATCCCCTTTCCATGTATCGCTTCACAAATGACAACTGTTACATTAAACTTTACCCAGATTCTGTGATTGTTAAGGATCTACAGAGCACGGAAACTCTCTTTCACGGCCAACCTAAGAGAGATCTGTACCAGCTGCTACTTCCAACCACTTCTCTTCACACAACTTCAGCTGCCCCTCCTTCAGTTTACTCTGGAGTTCATTTCACTTCTCTTCAGCCAAATAAGCCTACAATGCTGGCATCAATGACTTGGGCATGTCAATACCAAGTCCTTACAGCATCTGATCCGTCAGTTTTCTCTTCCAGTTGCTTCTCAAAATATTTCTTCTCATGTCTCTGACACTTGTTGTGAGGTGAAAGCTCAATGCACTCCTCTATATCCTACTGATTCTGCATGTCAGGCACCTTTTGATTTGATACATTCAGATGTTTGGGTAGCACCTGTACTTTCTTCTGATGGCTATAAGCACATGATTCCATTCATTGATAATTTCTCCAAGTATGTGTGAATGTTTTCCGTGTGCCAAAAGTTTGATGCTTTCTTGGTTATTCAGCAATTCTTTGCTTACGTGAAGAATCAATTTGGCTGCTCTATTAAACGGTTTCAGAGTGATTGGGGTGGTGAACATCATCATGCACATCTACGGTTCAAAAAGCATGCTGTTATCCATCAACTTTCGGCTCCATATACCCCACAGCAAAATGGGACAGCTGAGGGAAAAAATAGGCATGTTGGTGAAGTAACAAGGGCTCTCCTTTTTCTTGCCAAACTTCCTTTGAGATAATGGATCCATGCCATTCATACTGCCACAGTGCCACTTATCTTATCAACATTTTACCCTCTTCTGTTTCTCATAATCAAACTTCTCATAATCTACTGTTCAAAACTACACCAGATTACACCTTTCTTCAAGTCTTTCGTTGTGCTTGTTTTCCCTATCTAAAACCTTACAATTCCCATAAACTTGAATCCCGTTCCACCTTTCACATATTCCTTAGGTATAGTTTTTTTCATAAATCATATAAATGTCTTAATCCACTCACTGACAAAATAGTTATTTCCAGATTTGTCAAATTTGATGAAACTAGGCTTCCTTTCAGGGAAGATATTTCTTCTCCTTCACATTCATCTGCTGGGGGTTCACGTACTTCTCCTACTGTTATCTCTGTTCCTTCATTTGTTTTCTCCTCTCCACATCAGTTCTCTACTTCTGTCTGATCATCTAGTCCTTCCAGTTCTACATCCTCTAGCCCTGCTTCACCAGATGCCTCCTCTCAACTAGGCCCTGTGCAGCTCTTGTGCCTCCACCTGTTGTTCAACACCCAAATGAGAGAACTCATGCTATGTGCACTCGAGCCATGGATGGAGTCATTAAGAAGAAAGTCTATTATGCTTCTGTTCATCCCTAATAAGTCTGATGAGATTGAACCAACCAGTTTCACTGCTGCAAAAATTCCCTCATTGGCGCAAAGCTATGGCAGAGGAATTCCATGCCCTTTTAGCAAATCACACAAGGGAGCTTGTTCCAAGATAGGAAGGCATGACTATTGTGGACAATAAATGGGTCTATTGGATCAAGCGCACACCTGATGGCAAGGTAGACCACCATAAAGCATGCCTTGTAGCAAAAGCCTATCATCAAGTTGAAGGGCAGAACTATTTTCACACTTATAATCCAGTTATCAAAGCTACTGCAATTTGTCTATTGCTTGCCTTGGCTGCTAGTTGAAATTGGCACCTAACTTAATTGGATGTTCATAATTCATTTCTTCATGGTAGTTTATACTAGTGCTATCAAGGCGCTCGCCTAGGCACCAAGTTGAGGCAAGGCGAGGCCCTGGTTCCCATAACTTGCAGGATTACTTTGGGTAGTCTCACTTTAGTAACAACCATCATACCCTATTGAGAGGATTGATGGTTGGTTTAGTACCACATTGTAAACTGTGGCACTTAGTGTGTGATGGCTTATAAATAGGCATGTACCCCCCACCTATTCATTTGAGAAGAAATGCAAATCGATGCCCTATCGAGGCCTTCTCCCGTGGTTTTCTCTTCGCTCCTCGTGAGTGGAGTTTTCACGTAAACCTAAGTGTTCCATGATTGTTTATATGCTTTGATATTATTATTTCTGCATTATTTAATTATTTCAACTTGATATCACAGCAGTCGATTCTTAGGTTTATTTGATCTTTAGATCATTATCTTTATTTTCTTCTTTGAGTTTCCTCTTTGTTCACCACGAGGAGGAAGATCCAAAAGGAGTCAACCCTCCACCTTGTCCTTTGCTTTCACGGGGGGCATGCAAATCTTTGTCAAGACCCTGACCGATGAGACCATCACACTGGAGGTCAAGGCCTTGGACACCATCGACAATGTGAAAGCCAAGATCCAGGACGAGGGTATCCCGCCGCCCCTCCAAGCGCAGGTCCCTCATGGCAGCAGCAAAGGCGAGCCTGAGGTCGGCAGCGGCAAGATCTAGGACAAAGTGGGGCCGTGCGGTCGACATTGTCCCCTTGGTGAGGCCAGCTGTACCTGGTGGAGTGGCGGACCGACTAGAGGAGGGCCAGTGGCCCTACACCTTAGGCATTGGCACCAAGAACAGGAGGGAACGGTGGAGTAGCACTGATGTCAAGCAAGAGTGGTAGTAGCATGGTCACCTTGTAGTGGCTGTAGAGGGCGGTCATGGAGGAGAAATCAGCAACGGAGGTTAACCACGCGTGCAGAAAGCAACAGTCCTCGCCTAACTTGCAGGCAATGCCTCTTACGAAGTAGTTGCAAACCCTAGCAATGTGGAAGGAGGTGATCTCATTGTTTAGATTATGTTGGTGGCAATGTTGACGATGGCGTGCGGTGACGACTCAGAGTCAGAGGTGATGCAGCTAAGGCTCACGAGAAGAGGCGATGTCGAAGGAGGCAAGATCATGAGACAAGATCGCAATCATGAGACGAGATCGCATGATCGTGAAACGAGATTGTGCCGCCAGAGATCTCGCACGAGATTACGGCATGGAGCAACGCGAGATTGGGGCAGTTGAAGCAGTCATTGGTTGAGGAGAAGTTGCAAGGACAGAGGCCGTGCATCTCTGTAAGGTTCATTTGAATGGGTCTCATTTTGGGAGTTTCCCCTTTTAGCCCTTTATCTTTCCCTTATGTTTCTTTTTCTTTAGCCTTCTTTCTTATTTATTAGTTCGAAAAAAAAAAAGAGGAAAGGAAGAGAAAAAAGAGGACAATAGGAAGAAGAAAAAAGAGAAAAGGAAAAAAAGGAGAGAAAGAAAAAGGGAAAAAAAAGAGATAGAGAGAAAAGTCGAAAAAAAAAATAAAAAAAAAGAGATTGAGAAAAAATCAAAAAAATAAAAATGATAAAAAAGAAGAGAGATGAAGTTTATGTTTGAGAGAAAATGTGGAGAAGTCTTCTCTTACTTTCATTGTTTTATTTTCTTCTTATTATTATTGTCTTCTCTCATATAAGTATGGGAAAAAGGGGGAGTGTAGAAGCCATTATAGTCACCCCCATTTGGTAGTCTCTTTGTTGCATTCCCAAGGTACGATAGCATTCTCCAACAGTTGAGGTGATATCGGATACGGCTACGGGCTTGTTAAGTAGTTGATCATCACATGATAAACCAAACTATGGGAAGTCCAGAGTTTCGACGTCTCCAAAGAGAGAGATCCATTTTCGAGGTCCTCGGAGAAAGGGCCCAGTCGGTTTCTATGTGAGAGATGCAACTTCGAGGTCTTCAGAGGAAGACCCTCTTCAGGGATACTAAACGGGAAGCCACCAACACCATATCTTCAGAGCCAACTACAGTTTGTCCAGCAACTCCAGCCCGTGTTCCCGCCTACAAGCAAGAACCAGTCCAAAGTGTTGTTTGGTCTGCTGTGTAGAATGAATTTGTATTACAAGCTGAGTATTCCATGCTCCAACTTGAGGGGGAGTGTTGAGAAGATTGATGGTTGGTTTAGTACCACATTGAAAACTGTGGCACTTTGTGTGTGTGTGATGGCCTACAAATAGGCGTATACCCCCCACCTATTCATTTGAGAAGAAGAAATACAAATCAGTGCCCTATCGAGGCCTTCTCCTGTGGTTTTCTCCCTGCTCCTCGTGAGTAGGGTTTTCACGTAAACTCAAGCGTTTCATAATTGTTTACATGCTTTGATATTATTGCTTCCACATTATTTAATTATTTCAACTTACGCATAGGAGGAACCATAATAAGATGGAGAGCTGATGTAGTTGGGAAAGTAATGAAATAAACTTTGTACCTCATCTTGAGGTTGGTATTGAGAGCTGGTGTAATGAGATCTATAACCACCATAGTAACTCAATGATGATCCATGACCACCTCCAAAGATTGATTCCGCTGCCAGATTAAGGGATCCAGCCGATGAACTTAAGTCATTAATGGACTTCATAGAATGGCCTGAGTCACACCCATACCTTGTCCTTGCATCATAGTCACAAGATGGACTTGGCATGGGGTTTCCATGTATTTTACATATCTTTGCATGTATTCATGTTAGGCATCCTTTCTACTGGGACCTTGATGATGATATCCCTCATCTCCTCCACTACTTTATGTCCGTGGCTCTTCAACCATCACTGTATCATCATCTCCATCATCATTATCATTTTGTGTTCCTCATGAAGCTAACGAATCTACCTCTGGACTCTCTTTAGTTTTAAGGTCACATATTACTATTATACCAGATCTATTGTGCATAAATTCATATTTAATTTCGAGATGAACAGTAGTTAAGGCTAAAACATGGTGATTTGAGCCATAAAATCACCACAAAATTGGACTTTAATTAGGGTTATACTAAATTGAGGTGTAGACAACATTAATTTATCCAATAATCAACTATATCAAGAGATGTAATTTCGAGATGACCTGTAACCTAGGCTAAAACATGGTGAATTAGGTTACAAAATCTCACCAAATTAGGGTTTAATTAGGGATCTTACTAAATTAGTGTCTGGACAACATTAATCTACCAAATAATCAAGTATATAAAGAGATCTAACTTCGGTATAATCAGTAACCAAGGTTAGAAACATGGTGATTTGGACCTAATCATGTAAAAAAATTGAAGAATAGGGTACTTGCCTTATTAAGAGATGAGAAAAGGTTGAAAATCACTCAAGAAGATGGTGAACAAGGAAATTTCAAAAGCGTAGAAAAGAGAGCTACACGAGAAATAGAGGAGGGCAGCAATAGGCCCAACACTACTGCTTGACATATTGCTCATGTTGGGCATAAATCAATGAAATATTGTAAATTTTATATTAAGGGGCTTCACTTTTACCGATATGTCGCCAGTACCACTCGATATCGACGACATATCGATCGATATTATGGAAAAAGATATGAAGGGGGTGTCTACATGGGGTGGGCGAGAGATACCAATATATCAACGATATATTGTCAATATGCCACCAACATCACTTGTCATTGTCTTGCCCCGCCTCACCTTGCTCCAGCGACGCACCCTCCACAGTGAGCACACCACAACCACCTCTAGTGTCTCTAATCACCACAACTACCTCTCTCTCTCTCATTCTCTCTCTGCTGCCGACCCCTCTTCTCTTCCTTACCATCGCCTAAGCCCTATAGGAGCCCTAGTGGTGCAACCAGCACCACCTCCAACCTGCAGGAGCCCTAGCGACATTGCCTTCAGCCTGCAGGAGTCCAGCAGTGCCACCCAACACCTCCTTGGTGGCGACGCCATCGCCACCAAACTTTGGTGGCACTTCAGCCACAATAAGGCACCGCCACCACTTTCTAAGGCTATGACGACCCTTCCTCTAGTGTTGACCGACCTAATCTCCTACTCCAATGGCCGATCACCACCACCAGTCCTCCATAACCTCACCTAGCAGCACTTCTTCAAATCTGCAGCGCCACCAACACATTGTTGGCCCCTTTTGTGGGCTTCCACGATGCCACCCAACTTGTCCCCCACCTCCAATGGACATGTGACCACCTCTCACCTGCTGCTGCGTTGCCCACAACCACCTTCAGCCAATAATGCTGCTCTCCTTGCCAAGATCTATTGTGCTAGTGGCGAACAGCAACCATGCACATGCCTGCATTTTTTCTTTTGGCGAACGTAAATACCTCCAAGACCAAGATCTCAACTTATATGCTCGTTCAGGAGACCACTATCAAACTTTCTGGGTCCCCAAATTATGTTCTATGGTCAGGGGCTTTTCGTATTTTCGTGGGAGGATGAGAAAAGTTGCATGTTTTAATATACTTGGCTCTAGAATCCAAGGAAAATGCCAAATACAAGAAGTAGGAGAAAGATAATTACCTCATTATGAACTGGCTAATGAATAGCGTTGATCCAACTATTGCATCCAACATGTTATATAAAAAGACAGCTAAGGACATTTGGGACGCATAGGAAAGAGATACTCCATGAAGACAAGAAGCCCTCGCAAGGCAAACATTTATAAGCATATATGGAATACCAATTAGGGTGACATGTCCCTAGTTGCATATTTCTCTACTCTAGAGAGTCTATTTAAGGAGCTTATCATCTTCTAAACTGCTTTCTTTGACAAGCAACTTACTAAGCAAGCAGAATGGCAGACTTATAGATTTCTAGATGGCTTGGCACTGCAATACCAGTCCGCAAGTGACCAGATTCTATCTTCTGATACGATACCTAATCTCGAGACAATATACAACTATCTTCAAAACATCAAGACAAATTGACCACCTACTGCTCCAGTTGTTCTGTCTAACATCTCTGTCAATGCTACCATTTGTGGGAGGGGTGGTCATTTTGACAGCCATGGATGAGGCCTACCAATCTACTCTCCATGAATATACTTTCAGAGAAATAATCATCCCTCCGATCGCTGCTGGGAAAAACTTGGCAAGCCAGCACGGGTGTCTCAACCCTCTTCTAGTAAATCTCCTACTACTCAGATTGTGCCAGAATAATCGACTCTACTGTATACTACAGAAAAGATTGATTATCTAAGACGTTTGTTGAAGAACGAGTCATCCACTACTGCTACTATTGCCACAACTATTGTAGCTGAGACCGCTACTACTACCACTTTTGTTCAGGCCACTTCTTCTCGAGCCTTTGATCCTACTACTATTGTCTTTCATGCAAACAAGGATGACTAGTGGAGGGATTGATCTACCTTCTCACCCTCTCCACGGCTGCTACTACTGCTACAACCTCGCTAATGCCATTTGCAACTGCTACTTCTGCTACAGGCCTCTCTGGTTTACTATTGCTTCTTCAACCTACTACTGCTACAACTACTACTATCTGTTGATCTACTACTCCTCGATATGCGGTTGCTACTTCTACTATAACAGTCATATCCTCTTTTAGTCTACTACCAACTCCTCTGACTGCCTACATTACAAAGGAGTTCATTTTTTGTAACAAATTAGGCATTGCACACTCCAACTTGTAGGGCGTTATAGATATTAAAGTCATTAAATTAGGGAAGTAGTTAGGAATTTCTGTTAGAGATTTGTTTCTTATTATAGAAGTTTTGTTTTAAGATTTGATTTAGGAGTAACCCTTTCTATATAAAAGGACCAACTCCCATCATTTATTCTTTAAGGTTCTCCAACAAATCTAATATTCAAACTTAAACTAATTGCAATCCAACACTTGAATTTTCTGCCTAATCAAACTAAGTGCAATTAATTACTAAATCAAATGTACTTTAACTCTTTAAATTACAATTGATTTATCCTTCAATTAGGAATCCATCAAAATCATTATTGGTTTCATCGCTCCAATAATAAAGCAATAGGATAGGTAAAATTTTGACACTTTGCTCCGTCAAGTATTCTGAATACTCGTAAATCCTTCATACATGGAGAAAACTATTATCTCGAGATCTAATCTGATTAGACTGTTGTCATTTCTCCCTGGATAATATTATTCTTGATATCTCCTTACATCATTGGGACGAGAATGAAGATCAAAACCTTCCCCAAATGTCTATCCTCTTATCTTCTTGCATTGAATCTGATCAAGACTCCACGACCACGTGTGGAATTGTCATTCTAAACATACGCAAGTGAGCTCATGTCTCCAATTTGTCACATACACTTATGTAATAGATTTATATAATCCCTTCGAGATATCATACATCTCCTATCCCTTCCCACATACACCAACTTTCTAATGTTAGCATCAAAGTGGGTGCATCAACTATTAGTTTACCAAATGAATGTGTTCGAAAACAGAGTTACATATCTATCTCAGGTCAGAGAATACACCTTCTCTATGACAGCATTATAGGACTTCCACTATCCCTTGCTTCATCAGGTTAACACATTAACTAAACCCACATGACAATCCTTAAATCTCCATTTAAGAACATGAATCAAGCGACAGCCTCTAAAGAAGGTTGTTATCCCAACTCAAACTGGAAATAATTAATCGAATCAAATGGTTTCTTGATGTGCTATCCAATCTTCTAAACCATTTTAGAACTTTGAATCAATACACACCAAATTTATTCGATCTAGTTAAGTATGCTACCCTAATGCACTAAGGGACACAAATGCAAATATAATTTTATTATATAACTCGAATTGGCTCGCTTAGGGCATAAAAAATCCAACACTCCCACTTGCTCTCAAAGCTATTCTAAAACCTCCTTCAACCCTATACCATAAACATACCAATCAAATAACTCTCTAGCTAAGGCCTTAGTCAACAGAACAGCAACGTTGCCCTCAAAGGCCACCTTTATGATGATCTCCCAAATGATATGGTACTTCCTCTTAATGTGCCTACTCTTACGGTGAGAGCGAGGCTCCTTAGCTTGCGCGATAGCACGTGTTGTCGCACAACAGTGGGATTGGCGACTATATCGAGAGAACTACACCAAGTTCCTCAATGAACTTGCGTATCCAAATCATCTCCTCCATAACATCAAATGCAGCAACGTATTCAACTTCAGTTGTTGAATAAGTCGTGGTATCTTGCTTCTTACTTCTCCAGAACCACCATTCAATAAGAAAATGAATCCTGAGGTAGAGTTTCTATAGTCAATGTCCGACTGGAAGTCGGAATCGATGTACCCTAACAACTAGAGATCCCCATCTTCAAAGACTAAACAGTAGTCTTTTGTCCTTAGGTATTTAAGTATATTCTTGATAGCAGCCCAATGTTCCTATCCCGAGTTGAACTAGCTTTCTTGTAGACACTCCCACTAGCCTTCTTGTGGACATAAGGTTCATCTAGATTTTTATAGAATCATAACTCTTTATGGTTTCATTGAACCAAATGTTCCAGCTACAAAAAGCCTACTTAAGTCCATATACGAACTTCTTTAGCTTGCACACCATTGTTTCCCAATCATCTACTCAAAAACGCTCAGGTTACACCATGTAGATGACCTCCTTGAGGAAACGATTGAGGAAAGTGTCTTGACATTAGTCTGTCACATGTCATAATCATGGTATACAGCTATAGCTAGCAATATCCAAATGGATTTAAGCATGACAACAGGTGAGCAAATTTCCTCATAATCAACCACTTCCTTTTAGGTATTAGCCTTTGACCACAAGTCGTGCTTTGAAGATCACTACCTCCACATCCATACCCCTCTTCCTCTTGTAGATCCATTTTCACCCAATGGGTTTTACCCTATCAGGAGGATCCACAAGGGTCCATACATCATTCTTATGCATGGAGTCCATCTCAAACTGCATGGCTAATCTCTACCTATCCACATATGATCCTTCATTGCCTCATCATATTTGGCAAGATCTATCTCAAACTCTTCTGAAGTATGGAATCCATAGCGTTCAAGTGGAAACACCACTCAAACTCCTAGGCGGAATGGGAGCATCACTTGTTTTTAGTTGATATCTTTCTTCTAGGTTAGGGGCCTCATTATCTCATTAGACTCAATGAGCTCCCTTCATTTTTATCATGACCTTCAAGTAATTCTTCCTCCAGGAATCTAGCATTCCTAGATATGAATACCTTTTAAATCTCAGGGACATAAAAGTAATAGTCTTTGTTATTCTTCGGATACCTAATAAAGTGACACTTGGTACTGCGGGATTCCAGTTTGTTGCGGCTCATGTTCTTAACATGAGCTATACAACCCCAAATGCATAGGTGTCCTACACCGAGCTTCCATCTTACCTGCATCTCATGTGGAGTTTTAGCAACAAATTTGGTTAGAATCTTATTTAGAATGTATGTCATTATTTCCGATGCATACCTAAGAAGGAAAGCGATAGTTCCATTTCGCTCATCATGAATTGTACCATGTCTAACAAGGTGCAATTGTATCTTTTAAATATGCCATTTAATTGTAAGGTACCGGGAACGTAAGTTCAGAGATGATTCCTTTCTCCTTGAGGTATTCTTTGAATTCCTTGGAAAAGTAGTCCCCTCCTCAATCTGACCGAATTACTTTAATTCATGTACCTGTTTGATTTTCAACCAATGCTTGATATTCTTTAACTTTTCAAAGGTTTCAGATTTGTGATACATTAGGTAAACGAATCCGTATTGCAAATAGTCATCAATAAATGTAAAAAATATCGTTGACCATTCTTAGTCGCAATATTGAATGGTCTACATACATTTGTATGTATGAGGTCCAACAAGTCCCCACATATGACCCCCTTTCCAAGAAAGGGTGGTTTGGACATCTTCCCATGAATGCAATACTCGCATTTAGGCAAGGGTTGGACCTTTAGAAAATCAAAGGGTCCATCCTCAATGAATCTATTGATCCTATCAATACATACATGTCCTAACCATTGATGCCAAATCACCATGGATCCATCTGCATCTTCCCTGGCATTCTTAAGTGTTTGATTCTCAATCACAACATCAGAAGTATTTAAAATAGACTCACATTCATCCAACACATACAAACCACTAGGAGTAATGGAACCAAGAGCAATAACTTTACCATAACGACTTATAGTGACAGTTTGCTCAAAATAAAAAGCATATCTAAAACTAACTAATTTAGAAGCAGGTTCCTCCTAATGGAAGGTACAAAAAGACAATCTCTCAGAAAGAGGATATGCCTGCTGAGCATCTTGAATCTATAGATGCCTATGGCTTCCACTACAACCATTTTCTTGGATCCCATCATGATTTACACTTCTTCCTCCTTAAGCTTTCTAGTCACCTAAAGCATATGCAACAAATTGCAAATATGAAGAGATGCTCCAAAATCCACGACCCAACTTCCAACTCGTCCAATGAGCAAATTGGTTTCGATAATGAGAAGAGATGTTTTACATACATTGACCCTACCCTTGCCCTTCTCCAAGGACTTCATGTACTCTGAACATATCCATTTCTAGTGGCCAGGGTTCTTGCAGTAGAGGCACATGTCTACTACCTTGTCCTTCTTCTTGGAAGAACTGAGATTCCCAAAAGGAGTTGAGGACTTATTCTTCTTTTAAAAACCTTTTCCTTTGCCTTGCTTTTTTCTTTTTGCACCTCCTACTACTCTCGGCAAACATTGCCTCAGGTGGGTTCTCCTTCTTAATAATGTCCTCAGCAGACTTAAACAAGGAGATCAATTCAGTTGTGGTCATCTTCATCTTTCCCATGTGAAATGAGACAAAGTTAGTGAAAGAGCCTGGAAGTGATTGTAAGATGATATCCGTAAGAGTCTCATCATCGATTATCATGCCCAACCTTTGAAGTTTTGAAATATGTCCGTATATTTTCGAAACATACTCTCACCAGAGTGCCTGCCTTCATCTTGCATGAAAGTAACTCCCTAAGCACATTGTAGCGCTGAGTCCAATTCACATTTCCGAACATCCCCTTTAGGCTAATTAGGATCTCAGAGGCAATTTCCATCTCCTCATGTTGCTTCTAAAGTACATTGGAATGAACCAAGGGCATAGCCCTAAGTAAGTGTGTTGTCCTTGTCCCAATTCGCATTAAACTCCCTTTCCTAAGTATTCCTTGAAGTCTCATACTTGTTCTGCTTGATCACATACTCTGTGATCAACAAGAACTAGCTCGAGATTACAAATCCAATTTGTATACTTACGGCCTGTAAGTTGATTCATTTCGAGTAAGCGACCGAGAGGATTGAGGTTCATCATCTAAAAAGAATTAAACATTTTTTTATTAAAATCCAGCGAAGATTAAAAAAAACTTGTTTTGGATTTTTGAAAATAAAGGTTCTCAATAAGTCTAATTGAAATGTCATTCCCTCTCTAACACTCAAATCAAAAGGCATGTCGACCTTAATGCCTTAAGCGGGATAGGACTCTCTTCTCCATTAAGACAGTACATCTGCTTTGGTAGTGTACATAATCTCGTTGAGAAAAGAGAAAACATTTCCACCTTGCAAGTCCAACTTGCGTGTCTATATAATTCAATCCTTTGGTGTACCCTACACCATGCCTGGCAACCGCCATTGAGCTATTTCACACAAGAGTCCCATAGACGCACCTAACCTCTGGGATAAGAACTACATCCAAGAAACAGATGCACAGCTCATCTCTAGGAGACAAGCAAAACCACTTCACGTGCATTGCATATGCCCTCCCTTTGGGGAGCAAACTCATTAGTACAACCCCATGATTACAGTTCCCTCGCCTTGGCAGGGATCATGAATCATCATCACCATGACTAATTCGTTGATGCACTTGAAATGAGGAAACCAATCCTACTGGAAATTTGACTGAGTCCTATTTGGAAAAGAGTTCAATTTAATCCTATTAGAGTTTGAAATAAGCCACACTACCACATGGTAGTCAATAGTAACATTTGGGCCCATGTTGAGCACGTAAGAGCCCATGTGTTCAATAAATTCATCAACGATCCTCCTATATGAAGAGGGTTAAAGAAATGTATTAAGACCATACTTAAGAAATGTGAAAACTATAAAGGCTTCGTATAGACATACGACATAGACTACTTTGAGACATTTTCTCCTGTGACGCAAGTTAACTCTATACGTGACATTCACTTTGTTGCAATCAACATAAACTAGCCATTGTTTCAACTGGATATCAAAAATGCCTTTATAGCAACTTGATTGAGGAAGTATACATGTAGCTACCTCCTACTTATGACATTGAGGGGGAGTGTGTATGTAGATTGAAGAAAGTCATATATGGTCTCGAATAAAGCCCTCGTGCCTAGTTCACCAAGTTGAGTTCAAATATGACAGATTAGCTTTAGGTGATCCACCTCAGACCATTCCATCTTTATCATCAAGGCTACTTCAGGCATCGTCATACTAGTTGTTTAATTTGATAACATGATTGTGATAGGTGATGAAAGTGCTAGCATTTTGATTCAAGAGGCAAAAACTTTCCTATAGAAGGTCATTTTTACAAAAGACCTAAAAGAACACGGTACCTTTTAAGGATAGAGACACTTACAAAAGAGCATGACCTGACACTCTCTCAATGAAAATATGTTTCGAAGATTCTTAAGAATGCAGAACTTCTTAGCACCCAACCTTCTACCATCCCTATTAACCAAAAAGGGAAGTATGAAGAGGTTAAAGATCCTCCATTTGAGGATATCCATCGGGAGCACTATAGGCACATTATTAGTTGAGAGAAATAATTGAGTTGCTTTATTCTCAAACCTCACCTTTACATCATAACCCCATAAGAAAATAAAATGAAAGAAGAACCTAAATACAAGAATACATAACTCACTCCCCCTAAAGTTGTAGCATAAATGTCAATCATGCTTAACTTGGAAGTACAAACATCGAAGGAAGAGCATGTCAAGGCCTTTGTGAAGATATCAATCATCTGCTCATCTGAGGCAACCTGTGTAGTGAAGATGAATCCTTTCTGGATTAAATCCGAGTGTAATGACAATCCACCTCCACATGTTTGGTTCGCTCATGAAGCATGAGGTTATTAGCAATATGTGTGGCAACCCGATTATCACATCGTAACTCTATGAGTCCATCAATCTCCACATGCAGATCTGTCAAAAGAGACTTTACCCACATCAACTCTACAAATATCTAAGCCATAGCCCTGTACTCAAACTCTGCACTAGACCTGGAAACAACTGTCTGCTTTTTACTTCTCCAAGTTACCAAGTTCCCTGCAACATAAGTACAGAAGTCCATGGTGGACTTCCTATCATCATGACTGTCAGCATAATCTGCATCTAAGTATCCAACCATTGTCATAGAGGCTCCTCTAATAAAAAGAAGACCTTATCCTAAAATACTCTCTTCAGGTACCTGAGCACCATCATAACTGCACCCCAATGCTGCTTAGTAGGTCTCTCTATGAACTGGCTCAACTTCCCAACGACAAAAGAGATAACAAGCCTAGCGATGGTTAAGTATAACAACTTTCCCATAAGCTGTCTATACCATCTGCTATCCATTATCTCTACATCCCTGTCATATAATTTTGCCTTGAGATCCATAAAACCATTAGCTGACTTGGTGCCCAGCATACCAATCTCCTTCAAGACATCCAGGGCATATTTCCTTTGAGACAAAACAATACCACCTTTGCTACAAGCTACTTCTATCCCAAGGAACTAACGTAATGGCCCCAAATCCTTCATAACAAACCGATCTACCAGAGTCCTCTTTATCTTTGCCACACCTACCATGTCATCTCCGGTAACTATTAAATCATCAACATATACCAAGAGTGCCACCACTCCTTGCCCTATCTTCCTGACAAACAAGGAATGATCAAAAGACAACCTCTGAAAGCGAACTGATTCCATTACCTGAGAGAGCTTCTGGAACCAAGCTCTCGAATGCTACTTCAAGTCATAAATGGGCTTCTATAGATGATAGACACACTCCCGCTAAACCTCATAACCAAGAGATTGCTACATATAGACCTCCTGAAGATCACCATCTAAAAAGGCATTCTTCACATCCAGCTGGTGAAGCTGCCAATCTTTTCTATACTGCAACTAAAATCAACATACGAACAGTGGACAAGCATACAATCGGGGAAAAAATATCAAAAAAGTCAACCCTATAAGTTTGAGTAAAGCCTTTTGCCACCAAACGAGCTTTCTATCTGGCAATCGACCTGTCAAGGTTGTATTTGAACGCAAACACCCAGCGACAACCCACTGCAGCAACCCCTGAAGGTAAGGGCATGAGCTCCAACATGCTTAAAGATCAAAGAGCAACAATCTCATCCTCCATAGCTTAACGTCATTTTGGATGCAACATAGTCGGAGGGTATCTTTGCAGTAGTAAGTGCACAACATAAGCTCCCAAATACCTTCCCAAGACTGACCAAGCTACCTGCCATGTGATATCTAGCACAGGTACAAGATGCCTTACGAATGACAATCAGAAGATTTGCATCTATAAGCATATCCACTTTATCACTCCCTGAAGAAGTATCACTTGTAGCAGCACCACTGAGCAAAATATCAACAATGTCTAAAATCTCTGTGCTTACCTATTCTGGGAAGGAAGGAGACGGTGAAGGGGGGCATTTGCAGTGTAGTGTGAGGTTGCTTGTAAGCAACAATGGGGTCATTATATTTTTTAGGCACAGTAGTGGTGGTAGTGTTGGTAAAAGGTGACCCGGTAATAGGAATCTCCTCAAAAGGTATAGGGATCAGACATATGAGCAAAATTAACATCAGTGAAAATATCACGAAAGTGGTAAAAGAGTAAACAATAGACTCATGGAAAGTAACATTTGCAGGTACAAAATGATGAGCTGATAAGGGATCAAAACATCGATACCCCTTTTGTGTCCTAAAGTACCCCAAGCAAACACACTTCACCACCTTAGGTGCTAGTTTGTCCCGTCGAGGAGTATGAACAAAGGTAACACATACAAAGACCCTAAGAATAACAGGAAATAATTCTTTATCAAGATATAATATATTCCACAGAATTTGCTCGTGAATAGCAAAGTTAGGCATCCTATTAATCAAAATATATGCAATCAAAACTACATCACCCCAATAAAGCGAAGACACAAAGTGATGTATCAAAGGGTGCAAGCAACATCAAATGGTGATGTTTCCTCTCTACAACTTCATTCCACTGAGAGGAATGAACACAAGTAGTCTAATGAATGATGCTAGGGGATTTATAAAAAGAATATAAACAATGTATATACAATTCCAAAGCATTATCAGAACAAACTTTAATAGTAATGGAAAACTGGATCTTTATTTCTATCACAAAATTCTCAATAACATAACCAACAACATATTTATTTTCAATAGAAATACCCATGACACCCAAGAAAAATCATCAATAATGACCAAAAAATAACGACAACTCAGCCAGTCTGGAATCCAACTAGGCCCCCATATATCTATATGGATAAGCTGGAATAAAGTAGACGCAGCACTCTAAGACGATAGGAAACTGGCACAATGATGCTTGCCAAGTTGACAAACATTGCAAGTGATGACAATCATGGGAGAGATATGGGGCATAATATGCTGGAGCCTGTCCAAGGAAAGATGGCCAAGGTGGAGGTGCCACTAGAAAGGAGACCCAATGACAAAAGCAACCTTCATGTGACTCACAGCAACAGTAGTAGTCTAGCCAGGCGACATACCCCCTTTTCTTCACAACCTCCACCAATTGTCCTCCCCGAAGCTTGTCCTACAAGGCACAAGACTATGCATCAAAAATAACTCTGCAATTCAATTCTTTGTGATACGACTAACAAATAACAAACTCATGGGAAAATCTGGCACAAAAAACACATTAGACAATCGTAATGTGGAAGATAAAGGGATCTCCCCCTGGCCTACAACATAGGAATGTCTCTAGTCTACCACCAGTACGTCATGGAGATACTAATTTGAGGGATGGAAACAAGTTTTAGTTCCCACAAATGGCGTAATGCACCAGAATCTACCAACCAATCTCCATTCTACTGTAACACAAAAGAAGAATAAACTACTTCGGTACCGAAGGAGGAGGCAAGAGCTATCGTCTCAGAAGAAGGTGTTAATTGCTGGGAAAGCTGTGAAAATCGCTACAGAAAATCATCAAATTCATCACAAAAAACTGTCTCAGAAGAAGCCTCTATAGGCTCATCTGCCTGATTAACCACTACTGCTCGACCATGCTTGGTCCAACAGGTGGCCTCTGAATGTTGTCGACGTCCACAATAGGTACATAGGATACAATCATGCCCCCCAGATCCATGACCACAGCCACGACCACGTGTAGATGACACACCTCTACCACATCCAAGGGTTGTAGCAAGAGTGGAGGTCTGACTCGTGGTCTCAGTGACAAGAGACTATACTATAATCCTGCTTAATCTACTATATATCTCCTCAAGTGAAGGAAGCTCGGACAGGGTTAAAATCTGATCTTGTGCAGCAGTAAACTTAGGTCCAACACCTGATAGAAAGAGAGAAATAGCCAACTCTCTCCTGAACTCTCGTTGTGAAGCACATGTACACATGAGCTTGCAAGCATTATGTCTATCTAGGAGATCCTTCATAGTAGAGCAATATTGTGCCAAGGAACACCCCTCCTGCTGCGACTAGAATAGCTCATGATAAGTCTAAGAAGTACGTGTAGAGTTCTTCTCACGAGAGTATGTCTCACGAAGGGTATCCCACATCTCCTTCGTAGTGTTGTAGCACGTGATCTCATCCCCTATTCTAGGGATAACACAATTCATCATCCAAGCACTTACTATTGCATTATCCCTATCCCAAGTAGCATTAACTCCGATCTTCTCTGTGGGCTCTGGGTAGCGTAGGATGTGCTCCCTCCCATGACCTCTCAACACCATAAGAAATGTCTGCGACCATCAAGGGTAATCGATCTCATCCAATTTAATCATGGGACCAAAAAACAAGCTCTTCTATGCCCCCATCTCCACATTCAAGTCCAAAGTCACCTCGGACGAAATAGAGGACATCATCTTGCCTTCACCCACAAACCCAAAACTAATAGGAAGCAATTAAAACATCAAATCAGCCACCAAACATGAGATCGAAGGTCTAAAACAGTGAATTTTAGACCAAGTTATAGTTGCACCTATTAGAGACAAGATCTGCCCCTAACAAAGCAACCTCTCCCTCCTAAATGCTTAAAAATGATTAAACAAAGAGAGAGGACGTAGAAACATCCCTACCAAGGTAACACCCCCCCTCCCCCCCAAGAAGCACCTTACACGAATCAAGAAGGACCAACAGCAACAACAGGCGACGACAAGGAGGACCAACAACAAGCGGTGGCACTGCTAAGGTTCAATCCAACCCCAACGACACCACGCTGGGACCCAGGGCAACCACCAGCATCACTGCTGGTGGTGTAGCAGCCAATGAGCTACTTGTCAAAGAGGAAAGGAGGCTGACAGCATAGCTATTGTAGGCAAGGAGAGAAGGGTGATTAGTGGAAGGTGTGGACTTATTTGGTGAGGTAACTAAGGCATCGATTTAGGACCATTGCTCTGATACCAAGTTATAAGAAATAATTGAGTTTCTTTATTCTCAAACTCTACCTCTTTATATAAAGAGAGGTGAAAACAAATTACACCATAACCCAATAAGAAAATAAAAAAGATAGAAGTACCCAAATACTAGAAAAAAATAACTCAACATTATTATATTTGACTATCACTCACCCATATCTCAATTTTGCAATCATCAAAACAAATCAATATATGGACAAACCATGCTACATCACTAGCATGTTGTTTGTCTCATCCTAAAATATCTCAAGGGGTCTTCAGGCAAAGGACTTTACTATAAGGACAATGGACATCTAGATTTATCATCTATGTTCCTGTTCTGATCTAGAGTATGCTGGATCTATTGAAGATAGGAAATCTACTAGTGGTTATGCCATATTTCTTAGAGGCAATCTTGTTTCCTGACGTAGCAAGAACAAACAATTGTTGCTCATTCCAATGCCAAACTCGAGTATAAGGCAATGGCTCATACTACTTGTGAGGTGATGTAGATCACTTCCTTTTTAATTGATCTTGGGGACGATGTGAAGAGCCTTGTTCCTATGTGTTGAGAATAAAGTGCCACATGGCAATCAATCAGAGGCACCAGGGGGCGCCAATTTTGGAAGATTTTAGAGTCCTATTTTGGATTTTCCTGGATTACAAGTTTTGTATTTAATTAGTATGTTTGGTTTTTAGTAAGTTGTTTAAAAGATTTGATTTGTTAATTAGGATTTGATCTTTTTAAAATTAGGAAATAAGATTTGATTTGTTTCCTGTTTTAGTGAATTGTGATATATTCTCTCTTCTATAAAAAGAGAGTACTTATAATCCTTTGAGCCTTGAGTTAATAAAGCAATACTTCCAACATCTCCAACTCCTCTCCTCTCTCTCTCACCGCCGGCTACTACCCTCTCTCTCTCTGTTCCAACGTGGAACAGTCCCCACGTGGACTACTTTTGCAACGCCAAGGAGCCTCCATGCTTGCATCAAACTCAACACTATGTTTTGCAACAAGTCAACTATTTATATTGCATCCAACCCTATTGTTACGAGAGGACGAAGCGCATTGAGGTAGATTGCCACTTCATACCTTTTGCAATGATGAAAGGGAAGATTGCTACTCCTCACATATCTTCTAAATTTTCGCTTGCCAATATTTTCACGAAGACCTTAGAGTGTTAGAATCCTAGTTTGGTGTTATTTTCGTGTGTTTCTTGTTATTTTATTTTTTTAGTGAACTCATATCTAATTTCCCCATCTCTTCTCTCCATATAAAAGAGCCTAGGGTTTTCTTTTTGAATAACAAGTTTTATTTTCTCTAACAACAATAAAAGATATACCAAGTAGTTGTCCAACAAAAAAGGTGAAATATAATGAGATTGATGCAACACCCTGCCTGATTTTGCATGTAGTCAGCTTTAAACCTTCTACATCCAGGGGAACCAAGAATAATGCTTTTAAATTACAAAACAAGGGTGATAACTACTCACAATTTGCTGTAGAGATGTCGAAAGGACTGCCACACAAGCACAAAGAAAACCTTTGCCATTCACTTTCACATCTGTCACAGTGCATACACCCACTCCAACAACTACGACAACCACAGCCATCTTTACTTGTCTTGAATATTGCTTGTTGTGAAGGATCCACTCCATCACACAAACCACTGGAATCATGCTTAGCTTTGAGATCTATTGAATAAATAATGTAGAATTCAGCACAGATATGCAATAATTTCAAAAGGTAAGTGGGTAAAAGATTATTCCTGAGATTCCAAGCACCTGATAAAAACCAACAGAATTGAGCATAAGGCTCAAGTTCATTCCTGTTATGGATGTGTTGGCAACTATGGAGAACCACAGAAGCTCCCATAGAGGAACATGTTTTGAAGTGGAAAAGCCAGCTGCATTGGAGATGAAGCCAACAAATGCAGTGACCGCAAAGTGGAACCCTGTCAAACTTGTTGCTGGAAAAGAGAAAACACTAAGCAAGCCATATCGGTGAAGAGGTTAAAAGTTACAGTAACTTCAAAAAAGCTAATATCAGTAAATGAGTAGATGAGCAAAACAATATGCCAGAAGTTTCAAATGAATAAAATGTGGTAGCCAGATTGGGCTTCTAATAGCAAATACAAAAGGAACAAGTGTGTGAGTGTATAATCCAAAACCAGCTTGACTAGAGAGGCCCAACCTCTTCATATTAACCACCTCCTTTCTGTCAAAAAAAACAGATATATATATATATATTAACCACCTGTAAATTCCACACCATTAGATTTTGTATCATTTTCTCAATAAGCCCCCTCATGTGTAGCTTCCTGTGTAGACAAATTGGCTGGCGATATATCAACCATCAAATTGGACCCATGATTTAAATGCCGTCGAAATGAGCTTTTTGGAGATATGGCCATATCGACATCCATTAGTTGTCGATAAGCAGATATTTCGCAGACATGCAAGCAGTATGGTCGGCAAGCCCCAGTATGTCGATTGCTGGTGCTTGCTATTGCTAGTGCCTGGCACAAACTCTGTGATATTGCCCCAACTCTCCGCTTCTCTTGCTGCTGCTGCACTACCCATGTTGTATTTGGAAGGCTACTTTTGTATTTGGAATACATTTTAGATTCAGAAAGTGTACCCTCATGTTATATTGTGATCCGGTTAGACATACAAATCAAAATAGCTTACCTGGTAGGAATTTGGAGGTTCATGTTCTTTTTGGAATTTAGGCAAGAATTCTACCAATGATATGCATTAGCACATAGAGTGAATAGACTGCATTTTGACTACTGCTGCCATTTTTCTCGGCATGCATCGACATGCCCTGACCATGCCTTCGAAATGGCCTATTTTTTAGCCATCAAATATGTTGAAATACGGGAGTTCCCACAACATGCCCACAAAATGCACACTTAAAAATTCACCGGCATGATGTCGAAATCGGTATTTCAAACCTTGAATTGGACTGGAACCAACATCATGTGAGAGTACCCAACCCAAAGTCAGTTGGCTTGAGTATAGAGGCCCAACCCATTAATGTCATTAATATTCACCGCTTCTCAACTTCCATATTTGTAGATGTTGCATCATTTTCTCAATAATAAGAAATTTTCTTACACCAAATATATAGTTGTATCATTTGCATAGGATTCAAAATCAACATATTACAGACAAAAGTATCTTGGACCTAAAACAATGTAAAGTAATTGATGTAATCACCATAAACCTAATGTCTCAAATCGAGCCATAAGCAACATCCAATAAGAATCAAGAAAACAGAAAATGGAAATCAGGCAATCAAGAATAGAGTAGACAAGAAAAGGAATTTGTTGCTAGGAAGGCTAAGAGAACTCAAATAAAGGCAGATCCAACATCGGCAGTAGTCAGTATTTGACAGTTTCCTCAAGCTGAAGAAGGGGTTGTCCTCCATCTCAAGACAAGTGATGAGAAACAAGTTACTCTAGTGAATTCTTCATGGATCCTCTTTCACTTTGTATGAGCAGAAACCTTTCAGAAGCTTTTTTAACCACCAAATTTTGTCTAACATCTACTTATCCAAGCAACTATAGTCTCTTAAGATAACATATATACCACGTTCCCTCTTTCTATTATGTTTCATTAAAATACAAGCCACCTTGGAACGTGCTATACTTGTCTACAGATGCCAAAAAGGTGCATCAATCGTTGTCAAGGTAAAATGTGTACTGCCAATAAGTCAAGGACTGTGTCAAAAGCAGACTTTGAAGGACGGATGATGAATGGAATGGAATCACCAATGTCTCAAAAGGCCTCAAAGGGCGGGACTCTCTCATTTGTTTCTTAATGATGATTGTCATTCCACAAATATCGATAACACATAGCAGAATGGACACTGAACCCCTAGACGTGAAACCATATACCAAACCTGACCAACAATACGAGTTGCAGATCATGCATCATCACTCAGGAAAACTAATTGATCTCATTGTCCGCTCTCATTGGATCTGCAGCACTGAAATGGGAGGAATCTCCATCTCCCTGAAGTGAGCAAATCTGGCCTCTCTCTCTCTCTCTCTCTCTCTCTCTCTCTCTCTGTGATAAATCAAAATAAAATATATGAGGAGAAAAAGGACGGAAAACACAAGAAGAACTTCTTCCAGATAGAGCCTTAAGCTGAAAATGAAAATGCATCCGACAAGACCATCTGAGATACAGATTTGGGGCCCCAAGAGACGGTGGGGAGGGGGTGGTGTGGTGGGGGTGTGGCGCTGGGGAAGGAAAAGGAATTTCAGAAAAAATGCCCACATTCTTCAAATTACATTCCCTAGTTTAAATCTCGAAAATACCACAGAAATTGGGAAGAGCATTCTATGCGAAAACCGAAACAAACATAAGATCCAAGGGGGGAGAAAGGCGGAAGCATGGAGCAGATCCGGAGAACCCCCCCATGTAATACAGATCCAAACAACATAAAAAGGAAAAGGAAACGGTGGTAGAATAATAATAATAATAATAATAATACGGACCAAAGCAGAAGGCGTAACCGGAGGAGGACATGAGCTGCTTGTTGGCCATGATGATCCCCACGGAGCTCACCACGTTCATTGCCCATGCGCCCACATCCGACACTGCCGACGTGGGCGTCCTTGTAGAGTTGGCGGCAGCAACAGTGGTGGTGGTGGTGGAGGTAGAAGATGATGACTTGCCCTCCTCCATCTATATCTACCTCTATGGGAAGGGGAAGGGAATCACAAACAAGAAATATATATATATATATATATTCATCAGTTGTACTCGCACCTTGTCCTCCCTCCTCTACTCTCTAAACACACCGGACTACCGCCGCCGTCTTCGGACAAATGGGAGAGGGATGGTGGAGCCTCTTTCCTTTGCGAGAGGAGAGATGTCTATTGGTGCTTACCGGTCACCACCATACCATACCGGAGAGGGCGGGGAAGGGAGCACTTGAAATGAGAGTACTGAAATGAGTGCTCTTTCTCCTCCTCCTCGCATTCAATTCAAAGCCGCCCTCCCTGGGGGTTTGGGAAATATTTCTCGTTCTGGAACGGGTGTAGTTAATATAATCAGTTTCGGGTACGCCGACCATGTATTACCTACCACTTCGATAATTTCCAGTAATAACCGTCGCCCTCTTCGTGAAAGATGGAGTGGCTGCGACGAAGGCCAGACAGAGAGGGAGAGCTTTTTACTTTGTCGTGAGGGTAGGAGGTATTTGGCAGGCTATCCCTACCAGCTGGGGTTGTTTGGTGGTGGAAGGGGTGCGTCGGTGTGGGGGACGGCGATGACGAGGGGTGAGAGAGACCAGGGGAACACGGGCCGCGTCCAAGTTGGAGATGGATGACGTTCTGCACACGTCCGCAGTGGCCGCAGATTTGAGCATAAAAAAAAAAAAAGGATAATTAGTCATGCACTAGTCTTTAAATAAGTGCTTTGCGATAACACGTGGGTACATAAATGTTAAAGATAATGTAAAATGTAATGTAATTAAGTATGATCGTATAATTTTCACCTTATATATTTATTTTTTACATTAAAAAGTATAGTTGACTATTGTTGAAGTCCATAATAATTCTATTTTACATATACAAAAATCATTAAAATTACATTTAAAATCACTTTACTCAGTATAAAATCATATTGTATAGGTACGTATAAAATCAACATATCACCTTCAATATAATTTTACACCAGTGAAAATGAGATTATACCGATACAAAATCACCTAAACTAATTTATCATCGGTACAAAATTATTTTGCACCGTTACAAAATCACCCGAAATAATTTATCATCAATGCAAATTGATTTATCATCGATACAAAGTTATTTATCATCCGTGTATTTCAATTTAAAGTTATGTAATAATTTTTTTTAATGCATTGAAATCCACCATGTAGTAAATCTTATATTCTTTTATTTATTTACATCAAACATTAATTTTACAACACCTTACATTATATTTTACGTCACTCTATCATCTCTCTACATTTTTCAAAAGAAAATTAGTAATTTACTAATCTTTAAATGCATGCTTTGCCACAAGAAAGAAATAGAAATTAATTTATGAAATTAAAAAAATCATAATTTTCTCATGAGTTATTGAGAAATGTGTCTAATATTTAAATATAATGTGCATCAAATAATATATGTCAACCTTTGACACCAATTTTGAAATTTGGACTTCATCTTAAAAGTTACATAGTTTTTTTTTGTGAGAGATAAAAAAGTATCAAAGATGTAACTTTTGATTGTAAGAAATCAAAGCATCAAATGTAATTAAGAATTGTAGCACAAACTACATATATTATGGCCCACCCTCAAATTAAAAGTTTATTTTATGATATTAGATATCATTAATTAAGTTTAAAAAAATCACACTTAGCCTGCAAGGATGAAAAGTTATAAAAAAATAAAAAATAAAAAATAAATTTTTAAATAAATGTCACTGAAAATATTATTTATTAGGCACTTGCCACCGTAAATTTATTTTTTAATTAACTACTACCACAAAGTTGATTCCATTAGTTAAAATGATATTCTATCGATGTTCATTTAATAAACTATGTTTAAGCAAAAGTTAACCTCGGCAAAGTTAGACAATAGAGTTTAGAGCACAATCGAGCAAACGACATTTCATCTTGTTAATCACAAATATCAAATAGCTAAGGTGTAATGGGGATTTGAGTTATCATCTAACACCTCAATTATAGTGTCCAAAGATCCCTTGGTGCCATCTCCTCACCCTTAGTGAGCTCCCTCCATTCTCACCCTTTCCTCTCCCGCAAAGAGGAAGGAAGCTTAATCATAAGCTCAAATATTGCTATTATTCCCTCACCACTTACCCCTTGTCACTTCACCATCACTTCCCCATTTGATCACCCCCTCTTCGACCACCTCCCTTGCCATTTCATCGCTTCCTTCCTTAACCAACCCCCATTGCCATTAATATGGGGAAGCAGCTTAGCCCATTACTGCTTAGATTCTTCCATACAATGAAGAACCTATATTGGTCACCGCCATCCTCTATGCTATTTAATGTTTTTCCATCCCTTCCCCTATTTCTAACTTCCCTTGCTCAAATTTCCCTATTCCTCTTTGTAGCACCCTAGATTTACCAACCTAAATTGTCAACCTGTAGATCACCTATACTCATTCCTGTACTTATACCTGTAAGGATACATACACAACATATATCCAATACAAGATAGCGAAAGCAAGAGAAATGAATAAATATGCATTATATATATATATATATATATATATATATATCCATAAGCATTATCCTAGCCATTCACCACCATAAACTACATCATTAAGCATAGTTTTAAGGTTTGGTGGTTACAAAAAGGGATCAAATATATATTACACAAAAAGGTGATCTAGCAATCAAAAAGGTACTACTCAGCATCCTTAGGCATTGACAGCAGAGTCTTGGCTATCTCCAAGTGGACCTTTCGATGCTGGACATGTAATTATAAAAGCCTCTATCTTCAAGAAACATATGTAATGCTCCATTTGTAATGTCTCAAAATCTAAGTTTGTGAGACCTAAGATCTAATTTTCTACACTCAAACCAGATTCCACTCTTCATAAGGAAACCAACACTTTTCATTTCAGGTGAATCAGAGCACTCCAGCTCGCGTTGCAGGAATTTTGCGAGAAAACACTAATGTTTTAAAATCGTCACCTTTCTTCGGTCAGAAGCTAGTTTTTTGAACTCCTTACGAAAATCAAAAACCAACGACATTGGTTTTATACAAATTGGAGATTTTGAACTCATGAAACAAAGACCATGGGGGTTTCATTGTTGTAAAAATAAAAATATGCACACACCTCAAAACCCAAATATACTATTATAAAAGCCTTAACCTTCTTTCCACCCCCAAGTCCCTCCATTTCCCTCTCAATTCCAACCGCCACACCCTTAAGCCCACCCCCTCTCCCATCTAACAACCCCCCTTTGGCGGCCCTGCCTTTCAATGAGTGGCTCCGACGAGCCACCACCATGTCCTCTCCTCTTTCCTTTGACCATGATCCCTTCTGTCGACCTCCGAGCTTACCGAGCTCCTCACCAGCACGTCAACAAGTGAGCTCACCATCGAACTCTCCCCCAATCTTGCAAAACATTCCGACCTTGACCATAAACTCCTTTAGCAAGCCCCACCCTCCCTCAATCTCTTTTCTGTCTCTCTCTTGTCCCTCCATGTTGTGCATGTGTCAATCCTTGTAATGTGTACATGACTATTGGGTGAGGTTATGGTAGAGGGAAAGAGAAGAAGGTGGCAGAGATAGTGTAGGTGTGTAGTCGCTTGCAATTGTTAGTGCAACCTCTCCTTAATATGTTTTTTGATGATTTTACAAAACAATTTAAAGAAAGAAAGCAAGATCAAACCATCATGTCCATATTTAAACTCACCCCAATTTGTAGGACTCAAGCAAATCTTCATAAGACAAGACATGAAGACAAAGTTCAATTTAGGTCTTAGGATCTCCTGTATAAATAACAAGTGTTGTCGTTTTTCTTACATTTATTTGAGTATAGAAGAACGGTAAAAGAGCCCCAACTAGATGTAGGAATCTTACCTCAGTCTCTCAACACTTAGGAAAAAATTTAGAACCAAATCCCAACTCAAATCAATAGTATACTCAAATATAAAACGTCTAACCCATTCTTCAAATGTCTGAAATTGTATTTAAGTCGTCTGATAACACAACCAGACATCCAATATTTAGATGGGCTGCCTTCATAAGTTTCTAACATTAGTTTATCAGATGTCTGCCTTACAATCTAGACGACCATGGTCCGTAGAAGAAGTCTGAACATGGTCTCACGCATCCAATAATGGACCGTTAGGCCTAGCCCTAATCAAGATCTATCAGAACAAAATCTTCTCAAGACACTTAAAAAATATTTTATTAATGTTATTAGACATCTAGAAGCCTTCCCAGACATCCAACAAGTAGACATCAGGACTATTCTGACTCAAAGATTGATTTGTAATAATATATACATCATTAGATTATCTGAGAAATCAATTCTCGAGGACTATTATGATCATCAGACGTCCTACATATATTTGGCACTTAGGCACAAGATCCCTGCAAAAGATTTGATAGATTAGGAAGTATTACAAAAATGTTTCCTCCAATTTTATACGTCTAATTTTAGATTCAAATGTCTGATAGACCTTTGTCAAATGTCCAAACCATAGGAAGATCACTGTACAAAGTCCAAACAAAATCAGTAAAATACCTCTTTGTTTTTAGATGTCCAAACCCTTATCTAAATATTTTATCCTTCAGCATCAGATGTCTAATCTTTTAAATAGACATCCAATAATGATGTCAAAAATAATTATTACTTGATCTCAAAGGAATTTCATCCAAATTTTGTTGGATTTACTTCCAACAATCAGGACAAACCTCCCAAGCCTTCTTATAGGCCTTGAGACCTATAAATAGTCCTTAACACCCCTTAAGTCATACACACCCATTGGAGATAAAAATAAAGCATTCCACTACATATTGCTTTACATACACCTTGCCCAATTGTTGCTATACATAATCTACTTAGGCAACCTTTCTCCCATGCTAAGCTCTGCTCTACAATCATCTAAGGGAGTTCCTTTTATTCCTATTGTAGCTAGATTTGAACTATTATCTTGTTGGGTGATCTATAGGTTGTACTTAACTTTATTTCATTTTATTGTTGTACTTAGGTGTCTACCTTGTCGGATCCCTGTCTCTTCTTAGTAGAAAGAAGAAACCTCCGTTTAAGGATCAGAGTTGAATTTTGTAATTGAGGTACACCACCCATGGTTCAAAGTGGTATGAATAATAAGTAGTTAAGCACTTGGTGATCCTAAATCCTAAGTCGGGTTGACTTAGGGGGTGGTTTTTATCTGATTGGGGTTTCCACCTAAAAATATTATTGCCCATTGTGTAATTGCAATCTTTATTTACATATAATTTTTTTGATTACAGTATTCACCTTCCCTTTAGTGTACTTTGAGTTGGCATCAAAGCTAGTCTCCCACGCATTTTGGAGTAACATCCTCTAGAAGATCAGATGGAGGGGAAACTCGTTGCTACCAACCGGACTAAGGGACAATCAACCACTTGACTGTCACTCTTTGAAGGTACAAATTACAAAAGTGGTTGCAGGAAAATGACTTTGTGATTTGGGAGAAATGCAAAGTCCAATTCATGATTCTAGAGAGACCCATGACCGAATATATGAATGACCAAATCCAACAACTCAATCTCAATGTAAAAGTAATGAAGGATTTGTATTGTGCCATAAGTCCAGATGAGTTCAACTAGATCAGCCAATGCGTCGCCGCCTATGAGATTTAGAGGACAGTTGAGGTAACTCACGAAGGTATGTCTAAAGTCAAAACCTTCAAAATTAATCTCTTATCATAGGAATTCGAAGCTTTTTCTATGAAAGAAAATGAGAGGCTTAGGGGCATGTACACATGGTTCACATTAATCATGAACAATCTCAAGTTTTTGGGGAAGACCTTCATTCAAGGAGAACTCTTATCCAAGCTCCTACGCTCCCTTGGACCAGAGTGGGAGAAAAAAGTGATAGCAATTGAGGAAGCAAACCAAGTAGAGGGCCTAAACTTGGGCAATCTTCTTGGAAACTTGATGGCATACTAGACAAAGATGGTGCAAAGAGGGAAGTCCATCATTCCCAAGCCAAAGAAGAAGACTCTGTTGGTGCTAAAGCACCACGATCATTTGTTTTGATGATAACAAAACACGTGTTATTTAACATTTGCAATTTGAGTCCTAGATTTCAGGTCAATTGCAAATGTGGACGTGTTTAGACGGAGTTCGAGCTCGCATCCAGGACGGATTGGAGGAGCTTGACGGAAAACAGAGGAGGTTCGCGTGGAGCGAAAGATTGAAGATGGAAGAAAATGAAGAATAGGATAGATTTCCTTCTTTTGTACTTGTTGTATTTTTCGTTTCTTTTCTTGCTCTTTATTTTCCTTAGATATTTCTTGTTAAAGAGCCTTAAAGAACCCTAACAGTAGTCCTAGGAACACCGGCACAACCCTAGGATACTTAAGTTTTCTGTAGAATACTTAGAAAACCAATATAGGGTTCAAACAGAGTTTCCAGACATCTAATTCCCAAATCAGACGTCTGATAAAGCATTTTAAGACGTCTGACTGTTGTTTCAGATGTCTGTTAACTGTTAGGCTGGAATTAGTATTCTGTCTGATGAAATCAGACGTCCAGACCTTAGTCCAGACGTCTTATAAGACGTCTGATGACCTTGCCAGACGTCCAATTAGTGGACCGTTGGCTGGCTTAGCAAACAGACAAGAATATGACCATTAGAGCCTTATCAGACGTCCTTAGGCCTTTCCAGACGTCTGATAAATGACCGTTTTGCCTCGGCTGACCCAAAATCTCTTCTCAGAGATTTTCTAGCCGTTGCAACGTTTGAAAATCAATTCCCACAGTAAAAGTAGGTTTCCATACGTCCAGACTTAGTGCCAGACGTCCTGTATGTCGTCTGATGGACTTGCACAAAAACCCTGTTTAGATCTGATTCAAGTCAGGGAGAGACCCGCCCAAAATCAGACGTCTGACCTTGAAATCAGACGTCTTAAAGTGGCCTTCCAGACGTCTGATGCCAGAGTTAGACGTCTGATAACCCTGTCAAATGTAATCATTGTCTTGATTTCGGCCTGATTCTCTTGGGCTTTGTTCCCAACGGCTATAGAACCCTTCCTAAGCCTTCCAAAGCCTTCCTAAGGCCTCTATAAATAGAGGGGAACCCTTGCAACACAAATACACACTTGGATACACTTAGCTACACACTTTCACACTCTTGTGTCTAAGAAGCTCTTGCTCTCTAAGCTCAAGTTCTACATCTTGAGAGCATCAAACCGTTGCGCACCCGCTCTCCTGCCGTTGTCTACGAGAGCAAAGTTGCGCCGTTGCGTGGCTCACGCACCCGCGTCATCGTCGACGCACTCCTTGCAAAGGGGAGTTTCCTAAATCCTATAGAAGCTTAGGTTTATTACTTTGTTGGCTCTATAGGTTTGTTGTTTTATTTTACCTTTGTAATTTGGTTGGGTATTCGCTTTGCGAATTCCCGTCTCCTTCGTAGGACAAAATCCTTCTCGTGGAGAGAAGGGGTTGAGGAACGCTACCCTCGTACTTGTAGCGTGGTTGTATTGAGGTTGAATCACCCTTATTTTAAGTGATTCGGTTTAGTGGATTTTGATCAACTAGGTTGATCGGAAAATCCTAACTCGAGAGGGTTAGGTGGTGGTTTTCACCCGGTTTGGGTTTCCACCTAAAAATTACTTGTGTACATTTTGTGATTGCTTATTTTGTGAGATTGCTTTATATATTTATTTCCGCATTTTATTACATCATCCCCTCCTAGTAGGGAAGAACCTTCAGACTCTAGCATTCAAAGCAGCTTTTGACAGCAAAGTAAGCTCTGATGATGAAGATTTTGTCTTACCTGCTAAAAGGTTGCTTAGGAATAGGAAAGATAGCAAGGGAAAAAGAAAGGAAGAAGAACCTCTTGTTTGCTACAATTGCAAAAAGAGGGGCCACATGAGAAAGGAATGGCCCATACTTAGAAGAGATGAAGATAAAAAGAACAAGAAAGTGATGGAGCACAAGAAGTCATCAAGGCCAAAATCCTTGAAGAAAGCATTCCAAGCTAGTTGGGATGAATTTAGTTCCGAGGAAGAAGAAGACAACTCTAATGAAGAGACCTCTTGCTTGGGTCTCATGGAAACCAAGGATGAGTCTGACTTCGAATCCGATTCCGATCAAACCAAGGTAGCTTCTTACACTTTTGATGATTACAAGAAGCATTTGACTCTTTATTTTCGAACTTTAAAGAACTAAAAACTAAAAACAAGTTGTTGAAAGCTGAAAATATTGAAGCTATAGAATCTACTAAACTTCTTAAGGAAAAGAATCTAGCCCTCATAAATGAAGTAACCAATCTTTTTATGAAAGTAGGTGATAGATAGAATCTACACAGTAGTTAAAAGCGTTCGTTGTAGTGTGCAAAAACCACAAATCAATTAATAATATAACCGGATTTGAGAGTTTGAGTCGAACACAAGGAGACAAAATAAAAAGAGTTCGCATACATATTTTTTTTCATGAATTTTTGTAAGCGAAAGCAAATATGAACTAGCTATAAGCAAGATAAAAATAGAAAGAGATAGAGAATAGGGATAGAGATAGAAAAAATACTTTTATTTCTACTAGAAGAATGATTATAATCTTGCGTTATTTCAATGAAATAACTAGAACTAACTAATTCAAATCTAAAAATAATAAGAACGTAGTAGGAGATGAATCCGAAGAGGAGTCATGGAGGTGGAGAGATTCATTGACGGCGTCGAAGTGATGCAGAGATCTGGAAGAGGACTAAAGAGGGTGTGGAAATGTAGAGGAATGATTGGTGGATTTTCTACTAAGGAAAACCTAAGGGGACGACTAGGGTTTTTCTAATATAATTAGGAAGGCTTGGAGGTGGTGGAAGAATGTAAGGTAGAGATGGTGGTGGAAGAATTCATTCTAATGTGTAGGTGTAGGTGTGCTTTTATAGAAATAATAAGAAGAAAGTAGTAGGAGATGAATCCGAAGAGGAGTCATGGAGGTGGAGAGATTCATCGACGGTGTCGGAGTGATGCAAAGATCTGGAAGAGGACCAAAGAGGGTGTGGAAATGTAGAGGAATGATTGGTGGATTTTCTACTAAGGAAAACCTAAGGGGACGACTAGGGTTTTTCTAATATAATTAAGAAGGCTTGGAGGTGGTGGAAGAATGTAAGGTAGAGATGGTGGTGGAAGAATTCATTCTAATGTGTAGGTGTAGGTGTGCTTTTATAGGAATGGTAGTTTATTTGTGGCCATAGGATCTAGATCTAAGAACTACAATTAGGCCAATGACGTGCTGTTGTGCGTGTGTTAAGGAGTGTCGTTATAGTCGCACTTGCAACGTCGGTTTTAAAATAATTAAACGGAGGTGAGTCCGAATGTAGGTCTCAGGGAGGAGTGAAAATCGGATTTTTACTTTACCACTTGTTGTCACGGAAAGTGCGGAGTTTTGCTTGCGAAAGGTGTGGTTTTGAAAAGCGAGAGAGAGAGATAGAGAGAGAGAAGGTTTAGGGTTAGAAAGCTCTTTGTTTTGATCATGTAACTTGAACAGAAATTAAAATGGCAACTGAATGGAAAATAACTTCATTAAACATGCACTTGTAGTTCATAACTTACAACATTAAATACATGCTTCAACAAAAGTAATAGAAGGCTTAAAAGAGAGAGAGAGAGAGAGAGAGAGAGAGAAAGTGTGTGGAGAGCGACGAGGCAGCCACGGCGGTGGAGGAGGCTACGTCGGCGGCTTGTCGTCTCCGGCGATTACAAGAGTGCCTAAAGCTAGCTAAGAGAGGGGTGGAGTAGTTGCAAGGGAGAGTGAATGCCTTGAATGGTGGTTGGAGGGGGTTTAAATAAAGTTAAGGGCCTCCTAAAAGAAGGGGCTTTAGCGACATCCAGAGCGTCGCTAAAACCGCTTCCAAAAGCGTTGGTGAAGCCCTCCTGCCGCCGGTCAGCTGCTTGCCTCGTTCCTTCTCCTCGAGCGATCCGCGGCCGCTGAACGAGAGCCGTTCGATCGAAGATCGGACGGCTAAGAGCCTTCCTTACCTGTGCTGGGATCGCGCCTCGGGCGCGTGTGTCTCCGCCCGACATGCTCACGTGCGTGGACGCTCGTGAGCTGCGGTCGTGCCGCGTGGCAAGATCCTGGCCGCCTGCTGCTGATCGAGCGGCCCAATTTCTCCGCGCCAGTCGCCCGTCTTCAATTTCCACCCCGCACGGTTCGAACGCGCGTCATGTGGGTGCGGGTGTGCGTGCTAACCGTTGCACCACGCCCGCGCTTTGCCACGGCGACCGCGGGCGAGCGCGCGGATCTCGGTTGGATGAAGGCGCGGCGGGCGGTGGGGGCGGGGCTGACGTGGCGGAATCTGAGCCGTTGATATCCAGATCAATGGGTAGAACTTCTTGGGCCCATTGTAGGAGCTCCGGATGTCGGATTTGGCCGATCTTGAGTCTGTTGGACTCCGTTCGTCGTTCTGAATCCATCCGTGTGGTCCGATTGCTCATCTGAGGCCTGCTTTGACAAATGCTTACACAAATGGCCATTAATACAGTTTTTAAGCAATCTTGGTACATGATGCATGCAATGCTCCTATTCTACTTATGTTGTGCCTTTTATTCTAAAGATGGGCCATATTCAACATAATTATCACCCCCTTGTGTATTGTTATCAGCCAACAAATCAAGGGTAGTGTGGACCCTTGGATGTGCATACAAGGGGGTGTGTGTGTGTACGGCTGCCGGCCATGTAGCTTCCTAGGAAAGCTACTCTAGGATTTGGTTTTTAGGGTTGGGATTAAGGTTCAAGGGATATGATATATTTTAGGTCTTTAGGAGAGGATATGTTCTAGGTTTTGGAGTCCTAAAGAAGCTACATAGGTGGTTGGCCATAGGGTTTAAAAGGAGCCCAAGGATGTGAGATTAAGGGTGGATAGAGAGAGGGTGGTGGCTTGGCCATATATAGGTTAATTTGGATATGCACTTCATGGCCGGACATGAGGAGGATATGATCTTTTGTGCACAAGGTTTTAGGCCATAGGATCAAGTGTGTAGGGTTTAAATTAAATAGGTTTAGGTTTTCTAAAAAAAGGCACGCTTAGGACAAGGACTATTTGGTAGAGTAGGTTGTCTTAGGAGGCTAAGAGTAGGAGGGTTTTAGGTGACACATGTCCTCTTGTCCATCTTTTCTTCCTTGTCTTTATTTCTTTTTACTCCAAGCTTTATTAATTTCCTAGCTTTATTCCAAGCAGCTCTAACTTCACTACTCACTCTTGCATTATTCAAGACAGTATAATTAGACACTAATTAAACATAAAATATATATATGGCCTAAGTATGCATGCATAATCAAAATGCAATATGTAACACCTATATGCATCTAGCTATCTAGGAACTTAGCACAAAATAGGCAAGTTATTCATATAAATTATGTATTTATTAGTAAACAACCTTATTATAGAAAATGAAACTCTAACAAAAGACTTACATACTGCCATGAATGAACAAAAGTTTCTTGATAAAGAAGAATTATTACACAATATTCATGTTCTTGAGAAATCTAACTCTTTTAAAAAGGATGAAAATGGATTGCATAAATTTGAAAATTGAGGTCTTAAAGAAAAAATTGATAAAATGAAGTTAAAAATAACTCATCTTGGAGAGAAATCTAATCAACTTCTTGAGGGCTTAACCAAATTCACCAAGGGGAAGGCTAATTTAGATAAGCTTATTGCTCGCCAAAAGCTCTACTTGAGTAAATATAGTTTAGGCTACTATGAAGCTAGCTCCAGCCAAAGTGAGTCTGAAAAGGCTCCTCCTACAAGGAGGACGACTAACATATCTAGATTCACACTCACATGGATACCGAAAAGATAACTTGAATCATATTTTGTAAGATTCAAAGGAGACTATAATACGAGGAATTGGATTTATAAGTTCAAGGATGGTTAACTCAAATTCGAGAGACCTAAGAACCCCTAAAGTCACCCAAGAAGATCTTGTGTAGGAATAAGAAGATCAACAATGAGGACAATGAAAAGACCATCAAGAAAGTTGATGGGTCATGGATTCAAGGTGCTCCAAGCATATGACTGGAGACAAACACCTATTTGTAGAGCTACACCTTAGGAATGGAGGAATGATAATGTAAGGACTTGGATTTTTAAATATCCGATTAGAATTCAAATTAAATCTTTAATTCCTCTACTTTTGGAAAGTTATCAACCCCTTGGGGATTTACTGTCTTACCTTGGCCTAAACAATTTTGGTTAAGGATTTTTGGGAAGAGAGGCCTTTTTGAATGGATTTTTTTATATAAATAAGGTGTGAGGGTATAAACGATAGTTTCCCAAACTTAAATTAAATTAAGTAACACCCTCCCATTTCTACTTCAACATGTGCGACGCCCCTCTCGATTTCTCCCACGTGCGATGCCCTCCTCGCCTTTGGCTTCCACGACAAGGCACTTCACCTCTTCCCTTTGGCTTTCCATCGCAAGACTCCTCCCCCTTCCCATCGCCGACTCCTCCCCTCTCCTCCTTCACGCAGACTAGCGACTCTCCTTGCGCGCCCACCAACCACCCCCAACTCTGTTGCTGCCACTGCTGCTGCTCGTCACAGCAACCCATCTAGTTCTTCCTCAGCCACTGCTGGATGCTGCTGTTGCAGCCAGCCACCCTCGCGTGCGTACAGCTCCTTGTTGCCGCAGCTGCTGGTGCGACAAGGGGCGCGGTTGCTGCCATTGCTTGTTACTTGTGCTGTCGCTGGTGCACTGTGATCGAGGATCGACGAAGAGCCACCCCGTCAAGGCCATAATGGTCCTTAGTGAGTCCCCTTCCTCTATTTTATCTAAATCCGTAGTCCTAGGTGCCTCTGATTTTAAGAATATGGGGATTTTTAATTGTGTGTTGAGGACTGATTTGGGGATAAAATGAAATACTGATGCGACTGGTATGGGTTGTTATTGCGAGGTGACCCGAAGGGGCCGCCACTTAGCGACGAGTAGGATGGGAAGCTCGAGGCAAGGTAGGGATCCCTCTCCTTGTATGATTTCCTTTGAATTTCTGAGTAAATAGGAGATAAGAGAGGGAGATTCGAATTGCAAAACCATGGGTTTCCCTGAGAATTGAGACTCGTGAATGAGAGCGATGCATAACCCCGACTGTTGATGGGCCACCCTTGCGCCCTAGAATTTTAATTGCGAGGCGTGCTTCTTGCTGGTCATTTTGGCTCTATAATGCCCTTTTTATGTCAATTAATATATGTGGATGGTTCCATGTTATCAGGGTTGAGAGCAATGGTGTTGATCGGGTGAAATGTGGATGGTTTTAGGCATGCCAAGGAATTGGTCAGAGGCATGCGCTTAGTTAGTGTCTAACTGAATTGAGTTGAGCCATCAATGCGAGATATCATGTGAAATGGTAACCCAAGCTGTTGAGAACAAGGTTGGGATTTTCGTTTTCCTTTTTTGATTATGTCCCTTGGATGGCTAAAAGATTTAGAGTTATGTTAATTTAGATATGGAATTTTCCGGCTTAGCATGTTGGTTTTGAGTCGCTTAAGAATGGTGGCTACGATGGACTTCAAGCATGCTATGGTTAGAGTGCGCATGCATAGTTGTGGAATTCACGAGGTGGAGAATGCTTGTATAAGTGATTGCATGTACGTGACCATGCAACCACATGTTACGATTCGAGACGGAATGGGGACTTTCTTTGCTTATGATAAGTCATAAATGTACCTCGACAAGGACTTATGACTAGAGTGGAAGTCAATAGAATCAATCGGGTTTCGAGGCTATAACATGTCCTCAGAATGGATAGTGAGTGTTTATAAAGATTTATGAACACATGGGATGGGCTTTAAAACATGTGCTTGCTGCATGATCGAGGGTTTTATGGTTAAGGATGCCACCTCTTTTTATACATTATGTTGATACATATTAGCTTTTTATTTTTCCTCTCATTGTAAAGGCTATGATAGTCTTTGTCCCTTAGGGATATTTATATACCTTTGACTCTATGGTCTCTCCCTATGTAAAGAGGGCCTAGGGTTTCTAATGAAATTAACTCTTTTCATCTAATTTGATATCAAAGCACTGGTCCTAGACCATGGCTCTAGGTATCCCACTGCTCAAGGCCTCCTAAACCCTAACACTGAATCCTGATCTCCTCTCTTCTTTCCTTGGCAGCGGCAGCAGCCTCCGGTGTCCCTCTGGCCGCACGTAGTAGCCCTAGCGGCCCCTGGTGGCTCTTCGGAGGCATGCTTCAGGCCTGACAATGGGGCTGCGGCGGCGCCGGGGTTGCTGAACCATCGTAGTGATGCTCAGGCAAGGGTTGGTCGACTTAGTAGCGGCGTTGCGCCTGCACTGCGACCTGCCACAGCAGCTGGAAGAGGCGCTGTCGATCCAAGGACACTCGGCGGCGCTTTGCAGCAGGTGCTAGCGCCGGCAACACGCTTTAGACCGACAATGGCGACCTCTTCAATGCCGCGGTGACCATTTGCGGCTACGACAAGTGACGATTGGTGGCGCAACCACCTACTGAAGTGGCGCATGAGGCTTCTGATCTCTATGCAATGATTGTAAGGGGCACCTTGCCCTGATCCAGGGATTGTAGTCCCTGTTATTGTTGCGAGAAGGAGGCTCGATCTCTTTGGGGCCTCCTTGGGTGTTCTCTTTGCACCCAGGGGAGGCCAACATTTGTCTAAGGAAGCTTCTTATCAACTATGCAGATCTGAATCTGTTGGTTTTTCAGATTATTTGATGGTTTCTTGGTCCTAGATGCTTGATTGAGGCTTCTGGATTGCGAAGATAGCTTCAGATGATCGGTCAAAGGTGTCTTTGGGCTCTATTTTGGACATCGAGGTACTCAAGAACCCGTTATTTGGTCCTGTTGTTAAGTTGGATGAGACCAACTACCCGCAGTGGTCCTAGACCTTTCTTATGACCATCAGGGGTCATAAAAAGAGCCATATACTTACAGATCTGAAGCCTGAGAACAAGACTAGCACAAATGTCAACTGGGATAGTATAATGCTATGGTTTGTGCATGGCTGATGCTGACAGTTATTCCCCGAATAGGAGATGAGATCATGTATTATACTATAGCTAAGAAGATGTGAGAGTTTTTGCGTGGTACCTATTCACATGCCAAGAACTCCGCACGAGTTTTCCAGGTCTTTTACGACCTCTTCTATCTACATAAGGAGGAATGCACGCTGTTATAGTATTACTCCCTTATGAAGGGGATGCTGGAGAGGCACTACTTCTACTTGCCAAGGTTTGCCTGTGAGTCCTGAAGGAGTTTCAGGAGACAGTTGGCTGTCTCTCTTTTCCTGGCTGGCCTTAGATCTGAATATGCTGCAGCCAGAGATCAAATTCTCACTACTCTTGAGTTTCCTTCCCTGGAGGAAGCATATAGTAGACTTAGTAGTTGCAGTGTGTACTCCTGCTCCTGACTTTACTACTCAGTCGTTTGCGCTAGTTGCAATTCCTGGACGTGGCAGGAGTACCACTTATCCTGCATGTGGTTGTGGATGTGAACATTCTTTTGGTACATGCAATAGGACCCTGTGTACTTATTGTGGTAGACTTGGTCACTCCGAGGTTACATATTGGCAGAAGCATTGTAGACCACCTGTGGCCAATCACGCAGCTGAGATCTCAAATTTCGCTTTTCCTACGTCTCATATTAGCTCCTTGAGTACTGAGATTGAAACTTTGCAGTAGCAGATTGCTTAGTTGATTTAGGCTTCTTCCTCTCAGACTCTTGACACTGCAGGTATGGCTACCTCGTCAGAGACACTTGCGACTGGTATGTCATCCCTTTTGTCTTCTGGTAAATGGATGATTGATTCTGGTGCATCCAAGCACCTATATGACGACGGAGGCTCTTTCTCTCAGTTAGCACCTGTTACACCTGCCAGGACAATATAGGTGGCTGATGGGAGACACTTGCCACTTGTTGGTAAGGGAGGTACGTCTTTATCTTCTACCTTGAGGCTAGCAGATGTTTATCATGTGCCTGATTTTCCTTTGAGTTTATTGTTTGTTAGTAGTATCACTAGAGATTTGAACTACCAAGCTATTTTTGATGCGTCATCTTGTGTCTTGTAGGATAATTTCATTGGGAAGACGATTGGTGGAGGACGTGAGGAACATGGGGTGTATTGTCTGAGTTGTACTATTTTTGCTGCCTCTGCTACTCAGGGCCTTACTTCTGTTGGATCTCTTCTCCAGTGGCACCACCACATTAGCCATCTACTCATTCATTGCCTCAAACGTGTTCTACCGCACATCCCCTCCACTACTGCTCTCACCTGTGATGCTTGTTAGCTTAGCAAGCACTACAAGGCTAGTTTCTTTAGTTCTTCCTCTGTTTCATTTACTGCTGCATTTGATATAATTCATATGGACTTCTGGGGTCCCAATCGTACTCATGATTGACTTGGGAACAAATATTATTTTATTTTAGTTGATGACTTTTCTTGTGTTTCCTGGATGTTTCTCTTGAAAAATAAGTCTGATGTGGGACAAATTATTGAGAACTTTGTTAAGGAAATAAAAACTCAGCATTCGTGTTTGGTGAAATGTTTTCATTTTGATAATGCCTTGGAGTTTTGTACTGTGCGTTTGCGTAGTTTTTTTTCTACTTGTGGCATTATCCATGAGACAACTTGTCTTCATATCTCTCAGCAAAATGGTGTTGCTGAGAGGAAACATCGTCATATTCTTAATGTTGTCTGCACTTTATTGATTTATCATTTGGTCCCATCTCTTTATGGGGTGATGCTATTTTGACTACATGTTTTTTGATTAATCGGATGCTCAATGTTACGTTACATAAACGGATTCCTCTTTAGGTCATGTATCCTAATTTTCCTCGGTTTTACGTCACCCCTCGGACTTTTGGTTGTGTTGCTTTTGTCCATTTGTTGGGACCGGGTCAGGATAAACTTGTACCGAGAGCAGTTAAGTGCGTCTTTCTAGGGTATACCAGGACACAAAAAGGGTATCGCTGTTTTGATCCGCTTACTTCTCGACATTATGTTTCTGTGGATGTTACCTTTTATGAGACTGTACTTTTCTTTTCTGTGGTGACTGCTGAAATGCCTCCCGAGGGTGATATGGCACCTATGCCATATACTCCCATGCGCTTTCGGAGCTTTCCTGAGATTCCTGTCTCTACTACACCACCACTACCTCCTGCACGCATCCCTTTCCATGCCTGACAAGGCCACTCCAGACATATTTCGCTCTCATAGTACTTATCAGGGACCCCCACTTTCACCTTTACCATCGGTTTCTCAAGTGAGTCTTTTAGACACTGACATGTTTGCCATGTGATGGTCACAGGGACAGGATATGTGATGCGTCAGGTGATGATCTTGATCTTCCGATAGCCATTTGGAAGCGACCATGGACCTACATCACTTATCCCACGGCAAGGGCACTTGTTACTGACTGTTTAGTTCCTGAATTTGCTGGATTCACTCAGGCGTTAGCTACTACGCAGATTTCAGCTACTCACTATGAGGCCATGCTTGATCCAAAATGGCGGGTAGCCATGGAGGATAAGATAGTCGCTCAACGAGGCCATGAGACTTGGGAGCTAACTTCCCTTTCTGATGGTGCTGCACTTGTTGGTTGCTGGTGGATATTTAATGTGAAGTTCAATTTGATGGTGGTGTGGCTAGGTACAAAGCCCATCTTGTGGCAATGGGGTTTACTCAGACTTATGGGGTGGACTTTTTTAACACATTCTCACCAGTTGTTAACCTTCCCACGGTCCGAGTATTGGTTGCAATGGCAGTTCAGTTAAATTGACCCTTGCATCAACTAGATGTCAAGAAGGCCTTCCTGTATGGTGATCTCCAAGAGGAAGTCTATATGCAGCAACCACCTGGCTTTGAGAGTCAAGGGGAGTTTGTATGTTGATTACGGAAGGCTATATATGATCTCAAACAGAGACCCAAAGCTTGGTTTCAGAGGTTGTCACAGGTTGTTGAGGTAGCTGGATTCAGGAGATCGACAGCTGATTTTTCACTCTTTGTCAGGAGGATTACATGAGGTACTGTGGTACTTCTTGTTTATGTTGATGATTTGATGATCACAGGGGACGATGGGTAGGGCATTGCTGAGGTTAAGCGCATCCTTGGAGAGCAGTTTGTCATGAAGGACTTGGGGGCTCTACGGTATTTCTTTGGTATTGAGGTTGCTCGCAGCAAGAAGGGTGTTGTCTTGTCTCAGAGGAAGTATGCTTTAGATATCCTGCAGGAGGTTGGTATGCTTGGGTCCAAAGAAGCCAATATTCCTATGAACCCCAAGATGCTACTGTTTGATGAAGATGCATAGGTGGTGGACAGTAGACAGTACAGACAGCTTGTGGGCAAGCTGCTGTATCTCACCATCACGAGGCTAGATATCCTTTGCAGTTGGGAGACTGAGTTAGTTCATAGCCAAGCTAGCACGTTAGCATTGGGATGCGACATTGATGGTACTTAAATATATCAAGAAGGCTCTTGAAAAAGGTCTTTTCTTCTTCAAGGGGTCTTCTATGACGTTGGTTGGCTACTTTGACGTAGACTATGCTGGATGTCATGTGGATCGCAAATCCATTACTGGGTTCTACGTCTTCTTAGCAGGAAATTTGGTCATATGGAGGAGCAAGAAACATGGCATAGTTGTGAGATCCGGTGTCGAGTCTGAGTACAGAGCTATGGCTCAGGCGACTGCTGAGATGATATGGATCAAATCCTTGCTTATTGATCTATAGGTGCAGTTTTCTAGCCCCAGGGAGATGCGATATTGCTAACAACCCAGCATTTCACGAGAGGACAAAGTATGTTGAGGTTGATTGTTACTATACCAGAGACATTATTTAGAAGGGACTGCTATATACCACTTCAGTTGCATCTGAGGAGCAGACTGCAGGTATTTTCATCAAGCCCTTAGCTAGATCCTCATTTGATTCTTGTACTTCCAAGCTAAGCATGATAGATATCTATGCTCCAGTTTGAGAGTGAGTGTTAATACATATTAGCTTTTTATTTTCTCTCATTGTAAGGGCTATGATAGTCTTTGTCCCTCAAGGATATTTATGTACTTTTGACTCTACGGTCTCTTTCTATATAAAGATGGCCTAGGGTTTCTAATGAAATTAACTCTTTTCATCAAATTCCTTATAATGGTGAATGATGAATCTGAGTTCTTGGAGTCAAGGGAAAGGGTTATGGCAGGGATGTGACCTTGTTGTTATGTAGAATTGAATGTTGGAACGCCTTGGATCGATACTAAATGTTAGTGTCGGTACTGGATGGCTATTCCAAGCCAATGTGGAATGCATACCAGAGTTATGATTGCCTTGTATAGGTACTAGTTGATTAGTACCGGTACAATCTCCCAACCCCTAGCCGGGAAGGTTTATCAGATAAGGAGCTAGGAGTGCCCAGCATCGGTGCTAATGGACTAATACCAGTACTGGCCATATTCCCAAACCTAAATAGCGTATAAATGAAGATCTAGAGGTGCCTAGTATCGATCCTGAGAATCAGTACCGATACTGACACTACCTAGTGGCCAATGGCCAATGAGTACCCAGGATCGATATTGGACACCAGCATCGATAGTGGTGCCTTGGAATTGATGATGCACCTATCGAACCCCACCCTAATCTATGAAGAGTAATGGGGGAAAGTATTGAGAGGAAAAACCTAATCTAATAAGGGTACTAAGAATATGAAGACGTAAATGTCATTCATGTAAATGATGGCCAAGTATGTGATGGGTATAGAAACCCCTAAAGAAATTGATTGAAAGTCGATGAGTAATCGACTAAACCCAAGGTGAAGCCCAAAATATTGAATCTTGGCGACTCTGTTACGGGTATAAAAAGGAAACGTGGATCCTAAGGCCCGAAATTAGACCCCAGGTGGTCTAGCAAGTCCCTAGGACTTTGTTTCCAATACAGAAACTAAAATGAATTAAAAGACGAGTAAGTCTAGCAGATGAGCTCGTAGGACTGCACCATTGACCTTGTGAACTGAAGGTTCACTATTTTGGACTGGAAACCTGAAGAGTTAAAGTAACTAGTGGCTTCTTGTGACTGACCCTGGGATTTGGAGGATTCTGGGTCACGATGGCATGCCTGGGGGTTGTCGTCGAGTCTAGGTACCAGCGGGTACTCGAATTTGATTAATGTCTCATGACATTTGTGGGATGTAGGATTTGGTAATGGCCTTAGTACTGACGACGGACTAAGAGGGCCCACTGATAACACTGCATCTTGGGATGATAATTCTATTAAATAGGGTCCATCTTAAGAATAAAATACACGGATAACACATTATAAATAGAATGGGAGCATTGCATGCATCATACGTCAAGATTGCTTGTAAAACGGTATTAATGGCCATTTGTATAAGCACTTGTCAAAGCAGGCCTCAGATGAGTAATCGGACCGCACGGATGGATTCAGAGTGACGAACGGAGTCCAACAGACTCGAAATCGACCAAATCCGAAATCCGGAGCTCCTACAATGGGCCCAAGAAGTTTTGATTGTTAATATGCTGATCAATGGCCCACGGTGTGCCACGTGGCGCCTGCTCGCCACGTCCAGACCGCCGCCCGCTTCCACCTTCACTCGGAGGACAAATCTCAATCGTCGATCTTCGATCGAACTGTTGAGAGCTGCTCGCGCGCCCGCCCTCGCCTCGACAAAGCAGCGGGCGCAGCGCAGCGGTCGGAGCGCTCACCCGTGCTCATGCTACGCCGGTTGGAATCGTGTGGCGTTGAAATGCGGAGACGACGACGCGCGTGGGCGAAATTGGGCCGCCTGATCAGCAACAGACTGGTGCGATCACGAGACGTGGTGCCCGTAGATGCGCCCTGACCAGATGCGCGTGATGACGCAGGTGCAAGGGCGCGATCCAGGCGTGTGCCTCGCGCGAGATCCCGAAGATCGGATGGGTTACGGATCAGGCACGAAGAAACACAGCTGCGGGCGAGCGACCAGCGGGCAGGGGTCTTCACCGACGTTTTGGGAAGGGATTTAGTGACGTCCCGGACGTCGCTAAAACCCCTTCTTCATTTGGAAAGCCCTTCTCCCTATGTAAACCCCTTCCAACCACCCATTCAAGGCATTCACTCCACTTGCAACTACTCTACCCCCTCCTAGCTACCTTTAAGCCCTTTTGTAATCGTCGGAGATGACGAGCCGTCGACGGAGCCCTCTCCACCACTGTGGCTGCCTCGCTGTCCCTCCTCTCTCTCTTTCTTCTTTTAAGCTTTACTTTACTTATGTTCAAGCATTTATCTAGTGTTGTAATTATGAACTAAAGTTGCATGATTAATGAAGTTGTTTTCTATTCAATTGCTTTCTCTATTTTCTATTCAAGTTGCATGTTGCAATTCTAACCCTAATCTCTCTCTCTCTCTCTCTCGCTTTTCACCCACGCCTTTTTGCAAGCAAAACCCCACGATTTTCATGATAATAAGTGATAAGAAGAATCCGATTTTTACGCCTCCCTGAGACCGACACTCGGATTCACATCCGTGTCTTTACTTTAAAACCGACGTCGCAAGTGCAAACTATAACGACACTTCCAAATATACGCGCACGCGCACGTCACCCACCCAGATCGTGTTCCATGAAGGAACAATGGTGCAGCCTGTTAAACATTTGGCTAACCTTGCTTGAGATGGGTAAGAGTTGTAGCTTTAGTTAGATGGCTGGCTGAGAGGGCACACCTGGAGTAAGTGCTCCTAGCGAGAGGCACTGGTATGGCTCGTTAACCTACCCCACTGAAACTACCCCACTGGAGTATGTGCAACCTACCCTACTGAAACTAAATACGAATAATCATGATCGTACCTCGAGGGATACAAACTAGGTTGCTCTTTATGATTTCGAGGATTTGGCCTAGGTAGCTCTTAAGAGGCCCGACTCTTCTGATTGAGGTCAGCAACGTTTTGAACATGCCGAGAATGGGTAAGCCTTTCTTGAGGGTCGTGATCAGCTCTACTAACTCCTCCCCTGGCCAGGGAGAGTATCAAGTTGAGATCCAAGGGAATGATACGTCTCAATCTCCTCTAGTAGAGAGGGAGGATTTCCCAGAATCTGACTCTTGAGGCGATCAAGAGAATAAGTCATATTGTAATAAAGCTAAATAACCATGTGATTAAATCTTGATCAATGAGAAAAAAGTAATAGTTAATAGAAGCATTCACGCGCATGGCTGCACGAGTAATATAAATACCTCACCCTGGATGAATCGGGTTCTAGTTTGCTGAAACGCTCATTACACGAGCGATCGGTGCAGGTGCTGGACATTGGGGAGGCGGCGAGCGGGTGCTTTGTGTTGGGGTGCTGTGTGATCTTTGTGCAGGGAGGTGTGCTGACATTAGGTAAGGAATTCGGGGATGCGCAGCAAGTGGGACGGTGTGTGCGATGTGGGATGTGTGTGGCAGTTGGTATGTGCCGTGGAGGATATGTGCTGATGAAGTTGTGTGCTGCTATGCGTACGTGTTTGGGGAGATGTGTTGAGGCAATTTTGTGTTGTGATGCGTATGTGCTAAGGGTATGTGCTGATGAAGTTGTGTGTTGCTATGCGTACATGCTTAAGGAGCTGTGCTAGGCCAATTTTGTGTTGTGATGCGTATGTGCTTAGTGGGGTGTGTTGTGATGTGTACATGACGACTTCATGTATAGACTTGTGTTGCGTCATACGAATTGTATTTCATCTTCACGCATAGACAATTTAGTATTGTTGTCTCTTACGACTTGTGTTACATCTTTATTAATGAATACAACTTTGAAGGATATGGATAATCACACCCGCTCGATTTTCTGTAAATGTGATTGCATAGCAAAACTATGCATGGATGAAAGGTTCGACATCATCGAATCACATCCACCGACAAGGGTTTACCTCAAATGCCCCAATATAGAAGCGGTAAGCATTTCAAAGCAACAACACATACAACCCTAAATATGATATTTATTACTCCTCTGTAATTTCCATAACATTGCCAAGCAATGTGACTTCAAGCTCAGTGTTTGGGCGAAGTCAGTTCTGCCATCTGAAGCCCAAGGCCATGAACACCTTCGCATGAGGGAATTGGTCTACTTCCTTGCGAGTCGCATTGATAATCTAGAGAAGGAACGTAATAGGCTCGAAGGAGAACTGTAGGACCTAACAACAACAATCACAATAAATGAAGCTACGATCGAGGACCTTAAGGATGAGGACTTCTATAGGAAGGTGCAGGAAGTTCTTGATTTCTACCATGGTCGTAGCTCAGGCCTTCAGGCATAGATCACTAACATAGAAGGTCTATTTGTAACTTAGATGAAGGGAAGTATTTTAACCAAAAAAATTCCCTTTTAGAACAATATCCCTAAATTAGATGTTATGCTATGTGGTACTGTAGAACCTTAAGATATGCGTATCATGGTAATATATTTGTAACTTACAAGTCATGTTTAAGCTCTATGTTGCTTATCTATGATATGCTCTATTGGTCTATTGGTGCTGTATAACCTTGGACGTGACTTCTTACCTTGTTCCGTAGACTTGTTTTTAATCTTAATGTTAAATACTGCTGTATAAAGGTTGCTTTCATGTAAAATCTAGGTCATTAGTTGGACCCACAATGTTCAATGCGCCACTTCCCCGTAAAAGGCACCCTTTCCCATGTATCGAGAACCGCAACATTCCAAGTCCACGAAAGCAAGCACTGCGAAGGCTACAACACGCTGCACGGCCCATTCCGAAGGAAGACGTTGACGAGATGCTCAAGACATCGTCTCACTCTAAAGGATGGCCGACGAAGATAATCACACTGGAGGAGAAAGACCGACCACTTCTCAAAATAGGAAATCTACCTCCAAGCCACCTCTACCCTGGAGGAGGTTGTGAAGAGGAATTGCTAAGGCAGCAGACTGGACGAAGGACGGTCACGATATCAACGGCGATCCTTCGAAAATGCATCGCAACCGTGATGGTAACCGAACGTGCGTCCCATAACATCATTCATGTTAATCCATTAAAGCCGGCAACTTCCATACTTTACTAGTTCAAGGATACATTTTGAAATTTCTTCTAATACTTTATGAAGCAGCAAAATGCTGATAGCAATAAAATAAGGTTCCAACCGAGATCTACATATGGGAACTCTTAGTATTATTTCCCATACGCACATTTGGAGGAATCAACACATTGTGGTTGATGTCGGCCAGCATCGATGCTGCGGAAGGGAGGGACCTTCAGGGCCACCAATAGTGTAAGGGGAGGGATCTTTGCTTTCCCCTCATTTCTATTCGAAGAAGGGTATGTGCTTTACCACTTCATAAACACGACGTTCGAACAAATTGTATTTTTCTTACTTAAATTGAAATATGGCTTATTCATATCGACAGAAAAAAATGTGCTGCTCGAAACTAAAGTGGAATGCATGAAATTCATAGATCTTTGTATAGAACTAAAATAAGCATTATATGAAGATCTTATATCAGCCCATTGAAGATCTATCCAGAAAGAATGCAAACGAAAAAAAAATAACTAAACGTTTACAGCACAACACCCTATTTTTCATAGCAGGGACCCATTACACAAAGTACATTTTAGGATATTAGTACTAATCACTTCTATATTTTACAGCTTCATTCCATGCCCAAGCCTAACTATAGAGAGAAATATGTAAGACAATTTTCATAGAGACCACGAAATCAATTTATAAAAATACACATTATATTTAATTTTCTTATAAATTTATCGGAGATCGAGGAGGCTGATCCCACTGGAGTCACAGTTTCGATTTTTATTATCAACATACAATTTCTACCCACATATTTCATAAATCAAATGCATTACCTTGGCATATGTCAATTCTTCCTTAAATTACAAAGACTACGACAGCAGAAACAACACTTCGTCGCAAACATACTTCCAATCCATTACCCCAAACAGGTGAACAACTGTGCGTTACTTCAATTTAGAAATATATTACGAAAAAAAACATTACATTCATTATATATATATATATATATATATATATATATATATATATATATATATATATATATATATATATATATATATATATATATATATATAGAGAGAGAGAGAGAGAGAGAGAGAGAGAGAGAGAGAGAGTACTGAAAACCCAATGATGACATCAAGTACCCAATTGATGCATAAAGCATTGTACTCAGATATACAACTTTCTGGAATAGATTCTCTGATAAAATTTCTACATGATTATATCCAATTACTTCATTGCATGCCTTTGCATTTCAGATGATGGTGTCTATTTTGTCATGACTGTTTGCATCATAATTTATAGTACAAATGATGCTTTGTAAATGGATTTCTTCCAACTCAACTTCATTATCTTCCTACTTCAATAAAAAAAGTAAACATGAAATTCCATCATTTTCAGTGAAAATGGAACAACTAGTTACATAGACATTGAGTACTGCATGGCGTTCATTACACATCCCTAAAAAATACAACTTCAACATGTCAAGGAGTTAATGAATGTATCAAACAACATGCACACAAGACATGTGGATTCCACCTAGGGATTCCGAAGACCAAAAAGCAGTAAAGATCATTGGAAAATTACGTGAGACACCAAAGAGCAGCACACACAATCAAACCCACAATGAGGCAAATAACTAATATTTACTTAAGAGAAATACTTAACTATTTATTGCCAACATAAGAAGAAGATGCTTAACCTCAAAATGCAGAATGTAGCATGATCCGATAATGAGAGATTCAACTTTGGCTCTTTGGAGAGGAATGTTAAGTATAAGGCTAGGAACATGGTACTCACACATAAGATGAAGATAATTGCTGGAAATCAAGACTAACAACACCAAGAAGATAGGAACATCTTGAGGAGGCTTATTGACAGTGCAGAATAGTTCAACGACATTCTTAGGGACTGGTCGGGAATTAAGATATGCAGAGAGTACCTTTGTGAGATGCTGAAAGTGGGAGGTTTCACTAGTAGTGTGGTATGGAAAACTTGTTTCTTGTAAACATTTAACAGTTGCAGGAAATTACAAAATGTTGAAGCAACTACATTTCTTACATTTCTTACAGATAATAGATGCACATCAGCTTATACTACTGAACAAAGCAATTCGAGCCGGTAATCCCAATAACCTCCATTTACTCCCAACAGTAATAGCATTAGCAATACATCAGAAGTTGGAGTCAATATATAACAAGGAGATAGGTGAGCACACATGGAAACTCCAAACTTGTGATGTAGTCGTACTGCCATTGCACACAAAGAAATATTGGCACCTTTAATGCACTATAATAGCATACGTGAAACGACACCTTCAGCACCAACCAACAAATTTGCAGAGGAAATTGTAATGACAACAACTCTAGCTCATGTCAAATTTTAACATGCAAATCAAGGACAGAGGAGTTGACTACACTACAATCTCTTTTGCAGGTGTCAAGGATACAAGAACACCTCTGTGCTATGAGGAAATCAGGAGGAAGAATTGGGAAATCATCCACGACACCGTTAGGGCACCACAACAAAAAGCAGGTAGCAACACTTGTGGAGTGCATGTGATGCACTGGACTGAGAGGCTTATGGCGGGCTTGAACATAGCTGAATCCGAGCTGGATGAAAAGATCCATTCATTTCGTTCAAGTTATGCAGCACTCATTCTGAAAGACAAGCATGCACTCACATAGAAGATCTAGACAACGATCCGCATTGCACAAAGCAGTTTGAAAGTTTTGCTTTTTTTGGTTAAGTTGGCATGTAATATCCAACCACTATACACTATACTATCTCGATGAAACAAACTACACATTTTAGGTGAGAAGCTTTCATTTGCTTACGTATGGCTTAACGATGAAACACTGTAATAAAATTTCCATCGATTTCTACCGAAATCATATTTCTATTGGCAGGTATTTTGTAATTTCCTATATGCTGCATAAGTGAATCGAAAATCATTTCAACTACTTACGTATGTTGTAAGTGATAAATCCTTTTCATAAGAAAGTTGAAAGGTTTAAGTTAGCATATACCGGAATCGTATTCATACTTGCAGCTGCAGTGTGGTTTTGTATGTGAAATGGAAATGAATTGAAACATACATATGCTCTAATAGATGAGGAATTGTGTAAAGGAAATTTGCAAAAGTGAATCATAAATGATTTCGATTAGTTACGTGTGTTGTAAGCGATAAACCCTTCTCGTAAGAAAGTTCAAAGGTTTACTTCAGTGTATGCTGCAATTGGATTCCTATTTGCAGGTTATGTGTGATTTCATATGGGATATGTAAATGATGGAGAACTTATTTGTATGACTTACATATGCTATAGATATTCAAGATTTCAATAAGGAAAATTTGAAGATTTGGGTAAAGATCAAATAGGCATAACTTATGGACGAGTATCGCAATCGTACGTGCTGCGTGTACTCCTATCTGCCACGAAAGTGAATACCACCTGTGGAGAAGAATTGAGACTAGGCAGGACAACGTTTATTTCGCAGCGAAGGGTACACTGCAAAATCATTATTTAATGTTCACAACATTACAACATATGATTTTGTTGTCCATTATTCAATTAAGGGATCCATTTAATCACATCTCAACCTCACAGATTCATATCTAACTAATAAAAAATTTGAATATAACAGGTACTCAGCACTATGCTATGAAACCAATATCTCAATGTACATTGAACAAACCTAAAATGAGAAATACATCCTCAATGTAACTAAACATAAACATGATTTCCACTTATAAACAGAACTAAATTGAAATTCAAAGTAATAACAAAACATGAAAGACATACACAGATGCGAATGTATCCAACAGATAATATTGATATGCAAGCAACATACATCTTCAATGAATGATTACATACAAAAATTGCATGCATAGATGTGGACACACTTTCCCTCCCAGTACGAACATCATTCATTTTACTCATGACCAACTAATGTAACAACAAAGGCTCAAACATTAGAAATCGACATGCAACAATAATCAAAAGTTTAAGGAAGTATGGTTCAGTACATCCTTCCCAGGTCCATACAGTGGAGCTGCTGATTCAATTCTTGATGATGACGAACCCCCAAACAACGTTTGTCCCAAAAACATGGTAACAGACTATCTGACGCTAGGATCAACATGGGCACTAGAGGGTTGCTGATAGGCAAAAACAAAAAAGGTATAAACATAAAAGGACGATCAACAATTACAAGAAACGACAATTAATACCTTCCTGCCCGTGCGTTTCCTTTGTAGGGATATCTCTCGACCTGATTTCTACCTCTTCTTAGGGGGTCGACCTATCCTCACATGTCTTGGAGGCCACATTTCTACAACTTTCTCAATGGCCTTATGTTGTGAATAGTTCTACCCATTTACAATAGAATATAAACTAGCACGTAACATGCAAATAATATCGAAAATATTATAGCAAAAGCATGAAAAAATACATGCATCACAGCCACTAGAAGACATAAGTTCCATGTAACCTTTCTCTAATACACCGACACTTTCATTGTATTTTTCCATGGACACAGATCCATACTCTGCAAATCTAAAAATTCGAGAGCATATGCCCTCCAAAGCTAGCGCGGAATGAGTACATTTAGTTGTCACTGCTTGCAACGTAAAATCCTTCTTCCATCTCTGAAGAACATATCTCTCTAGAATCTCATCAAGATCGTGATCCAATAGCACACGAAGAATATGACGACATGGCAACCCATCTATCTCAATAAACCTACAGGTGCAAAAATATATTATGACTTAATCGATTGAAGTATACCTCCTGAGTCACATAAACAGGAGTAGTATATTCATACACAACATCAACACAATCATTGCCAACATTGCAACTATTACCTCCAACACTACAATACTTCAATCCTTCAACCTCATCTTGAAACAATTTAAAAACCCACAGGGTGTAAATTGTACGTGTTTGTTGCTTCATCCGAAGTGACGACCTCAAAGGAATGACCTTCTAAATTGATTGGAACTCTGCTTTACAAAGCTTCTCCTGCTTCTCCAACGTAGCAAGTTCATACTGTTGGACAAACTACTTCAAGGTTGTCTTGGAATTGACATAATCGTCAAGGAATGCATTTTTGTTCTCACTCCTTTGTGTTGTTGTCATGCCAGCCCAAAACATGTCATCAAATAAGGTAGGCACCCACATATGTCGTATCTCATACATATGCGACATCAAACTATTGTTCTCAAGGCACCTTCTCTTAACCAAATCAATCCATTGTTCTTCAAACTCAACAATTGGTCGTGATTTATGAACAATGGGTTTCAACTCATCACGAGTACTTGTATCACTACCAAAACGTTGAGGCAGCTTTATCATTATATGCCAGAGGCATAAGCGATGTCGACACATAGGGAAGACAGTTGCAATTGCTTGGGATTGGCCGGTGATAATATCAAGCGACGAGACCCTATTCATACAAGTCAACCATGCATTAAAAAGCCAAATAAAGTTCTTCGTTGTCTCCTCACATAATAGGGCACACCTAAATAATACAGATTGACCATGGTTATTTACATCGACAAAAGGTGCAAATCGCATCTCATATTTGTTCGTAAGGTAGGTTGTGTCAAAAGACACAATCTCACCAAAGAACTTGTAAGTCACCCTAAAAGTGTTATCAGCCCAAAATATGTTTCTTATGTATCCTTCGTCATCAATATCTAGCATATAGAAGAGGTTGGAGTTCAAAGCTTACATTTGACAAAATTACTTCTGCAAGGCCTTAGCACCACCTTCACCCATACGCAATTTACATAACTTCCTCAATTCATTGCGAGCATCTTCATGCGTAAATGACACCTTATCAAAGCCACCATGCTCAGAGACAAATGAAAACATTGTCCTTGACAAATCGATTCCACAATGATCATTCAAGTTGATCCTCCATTTCTTTTTCTGTTTATTCCACAACAATCATTCAAGTCGATCCTCCATTTCTTTATAGAACTGATATCCTTTCTCGTATGCAAAATACGAATCAACAATGAATCTAGAAAATCATGATTGTAAGGTAGATCCAAACTGTTAACAATATAAGAACTAGTACCATACAACTTCACTCACTTTACAACGACAATTCGTCTTGCTCCTTACTCTTTCCGAGTAGAACATATCCCGTGGCTTCGTCAGCACACTACCAGAGCGAGAACAAGACAGCCTCACACGCATTAACGACTTAACAAAAGCATCATACTTTGACTACTTCACACAAAATTCAAACCCAGAATTGTGGGCATATTTCTGGCAGTGTGAATACAGATCCTGAAAAGATGGGAACTCCGTGCCAATGGAAATTGAACATTCAATATTTTGCAAGACATTTGTATGTGCAGTATCTCCATACAAATCCCCTGAAAGGAAATAATTCAAAAAATAGATTACCACCTAACGGAAATACTTCTATACTTCATTTGCAATGTATAACATTACAGTTATTAGTCACAACACCTTCTGTAGCACACTTCACAGGATTGGTCAGAGGACAAGCACTTCCCTCAATAGTTAAACCAATAGCAACAGCAGCGTTACTCGACGGTAACGAACCTTGAAACTTGCCAGTATGTTTAGGAGAAGAGTTTGACTAAAGAAGAGCAAGAAACTTGTCGACATTCACATCCTGAAATCCTAAGGAGTAAAAAAAATGACTTCATACACTGGGTAGAAAAAAGAGGAAAAATGGAAGGCTAAAAAACTGGAGGGAAACAAAATCCACTTGAAGCGAAGGACATACCATCATCATGGTTAATGAAATCATGAACAGAGGGATCATTAGTAAGGGGTGCATTAAGATCAACATCAATTTCGCAAATAAGAAATCTTTCCACAGGAAAGCAATAGGAACCTAAATGATCCATTTGCGAGTAAAGTGTACTGCTTCGAGGGAGTTTCTAAATGAGGTGTGTGCAATGATAAAACAACTTGATGAGGGCGTTCTAGCACGAGCAGCAACGGAGAGGCGAATATGATGGTATAAGTCCGCAACAACTACATCGACGACAATAGTCTTTGGGAAAACCCATGTCGATCGCATTGTGTCGACAGCAACACGTACACGACAGTAGTCGACAGTAGCACCAACGTAAACAATACAAGCACGTAAGCACCAGAGCACGTAAGACAAAAAGTGAGAAAGTGAAAAGGAAGCCCCACCAAAATGCCAAGAAAACTACCTATGTGTCGGTAGCACCTACATACACGACAGTAGTTGTCAACAGCACCAACATACATTGCACCAGCATATCAGCACCAAAGCAAGATAGACAAAACTGTGAGAAAGGAAGCCCCACCAAAACGCCAAAAAACCTACCTAAGGCACACCGATTGTTAGTCACGTGAGTGTCGTACCTTGCCACATGATACCTCGGTAAATGGGAAACGACCTCGGGAAGAAAACACTGTCAATTTTGGCATAACCTAAGACGTGTGTTACCATTTTTTCATGAGAAAAAGGGGCTTGTAGTTAGCCTACAGTGCTAATGAAATTTGAGTAAATTATGGGAAAAAGGCAAAGACATGTGGTTAGCTTGTTGCGCAACCTAGACACAAGTATATAGGGGAAATAACTTGTGGTTGGTTGTGAGGGCAGAATCCGCACAATATCCTTCTTTGTGTCGATTCTTATACGTGGTCTTGTCCTTGCTGAGTCGCTTGGCTCATCCTTGTTTATGTGACCCATTTTCAGGTGTTCGTTGCCGTGGGGTAGGCAACACATCGCATAGGAGGACCTGGGCGGATAATAAAGTGTTTGCTTCTGTCTTCTCTTGGGCAAGCTGTCTGTATCGAATGTAAATCTTTTAGTTGATGTTCTTTGTTAGATTTGTAGCAAGTTGGGTTATGTTGTTTAAAGGTGGTATATTTAAACCTTGGACTTTGTATATGTTATGTTGTAGTCAATGGACTCTTGTAGTCAATGGACTTTGTATATGTTATGTTATGGTGTAGGCTGCATGTACAGATTTTGGGAAAATATCAAATAAACTTGGGAAATTATGCTGGATTTTTGGCAGGTTTCGACCCTATGATTAACTTAAAAATTGATTTTTCCTAAGACGTACTTAGTTAATAGGACTACAAACTATAACCTGAGCCACCCGATAGTTGGGACCCTGACATATGCACACCTTGTGGTCCGCTCCTAATTTGTCGGGAGGATTATCAAGGTGTGACAGATTGTTTAACAAGAACCACAGGGTCCTTCAACATCGAACGTATGATCTTTTAAACAAATGTCCAATAATGATGTCCGAAACAATTATTGCCTAATCTCAAAGAATTTCGTCCAAATCATGTTGGATTTACTTCCAACAGCTAGGACAAGCCTCCTAAGCCTTCCTGAAGCTTTCCTTGAGGCGTATAAATAGTCCTCAACATCCCTTAAGCTATACACACCCATTGGAGATAGAAATCCAGCATTCCACCATATATTGCCCCACATATACCTTGCCCAACTGTTGCTATACATAATCTACTTGGGAAACCTCTCTCCCGTGCTAAGCTCTGCTCTACAATCATCTTAGGAAGTTCCATATATTCCTATAGTAGCTAGATTTGAACTATTATCTTGTTTGGTGCTCTATAGGTTGTACTTAGCGTTATTTCATTTTATTGTTGTACTTGGGTGTCCGGTCTGTCGGATCCCTATCTCTTCCTAGTGGAAGGAAGAAACTATGTGTGCATGCGAGCCTAGGGGATTAAGTATACACTAGAGGAGGGTGAATAGTGTAATATCTATTTATATGAGAATTAAAAAATCATTCACCACATATCAAAAATTAAATAAGCACAAATCAGAAAGATAACACTTGATTTAGAGTGGAAACCCTTTTGGGTAAAAATCATTACCTAAGCTTCCCAGCTTAGGATTTTCTCGACTAGTCGACGCTAGTCAAATCCACTAACGTACCACTTGAATGAGGGTGGCACAACCTCTGACAACGTCTTTTCTTACACCTGACCAAGAGAAAAACAATGGGAATTCCAATACAACTTGGATTCCCAAATCAAGAACAACAGAATAAAAAGAATAAAGCAATATTTTCTATAGAACCTTAGCAAGATTAAAATAGATTGAACTTTCTTGAATCGCAAAGGAGTGTGTTTTGAATCAAAATAGTTGGTGCAGAGGCGTGAAAGCATTCGAGAGAATGATGAATTCAATTTATTGGACTATGATTTAGCCTAAGGTTGCTAGATCCTACATGTTATTAGGCATTAATATGTACATATAGATATAAAATAAATGCATACATCTTAATTGAGCTTAGTCATGTTTTCTTGCATTTTCCAGTCTTGTAAATAATCAAGTGCTCACGTGATTGCATCATATAACATTGAGCACCTCTATTTGTAATATAAATAATCTTTTATTTGCATTTTAATTAGAGGAAGGCTATTAATGGAAATCCAGGTCTCAAGCAAGGTTCGAAATGTCGATTTCGACGCCGTGCTGATGAAATTGTAGGTATGCATTTCGTGGGCATGCCGAAGGCATGTCGTGAAAATGTCCGTTTTTCGATGGCAGATTTCGACGGCCTGAAAAATGACATTTCGAGGCACATCGAGGGCATGCCGATGCATGCTGATAAAAATGACAGAAATGATTAAAATTTGAAAGACAAGTAAATCAAGATGTTAGAAACATATTCACAGTTGTATGTAACAAAAAGCAATCGTTATTTAAGCCTATATGATAAAAAATCAACGTGTGTGTGTAGATTTCCACCCTCCCGCCTTATGGATTTTCACCCTCTCGCCGCTCCCTTACCTAAAAAGTTTGATTTTCACCATCCTGCCGCTCCAATTCCCAGTGCAGGTTTTCTCGCCCAGTAGATAGTCGGCATGCCGACGGTTTCATCGACAACTGTCGGCATGCCAGCGAAATCCTCGGCATGCCGACGATTCACCCGTAAACTGACACGATCTTTGTGTCGGCATGGCTCTGCTCCGAAAACCCCCAGCATGCCGTCGGCATTTAAATCACTGGTCTCAAGAAATGCCAAGAAGCTCCTCTCCTTCGGTGTAATTTCCCCCTCAATTATTTGCCACCATGATTTGCAAGAGGGAAATCTCTCCTTTGCTTTGACAAGATGGTGGATTTTAAAAATGTGGCATGGGATTATTTCCAAAAGGGGGAGGCCGTCACCTTTTGAATGAAAAGAGGGAAGTCAAAGATCCACAAAATGTGGATCTCAATTAATGGGTGACACCTAAAAGGAAGACGAAACCCTTGCAATGAGGAGGCGTCTCCGACCATCATTCACGAAGGGAAGAAAAACAAGGAAGGTCGACCCCTCCTTCCCTCCCACCATTGCCTCCCATGGGTGTGGAGCACCCTACCTCTTCTCTAACGAACGGCTTCATTGGTATATGAGAGGCTTTACTGCGACCGCCTCTCCTTACGCACATGCAAAACTCGCACACGTAAAGAGGATCTACCGCAGCCACCTCCTCTTGCATGTGCACTATCTCCATCCTCGCTTGTGTACGTGGTGACAGAATGTATACCTCACCCGTCATCTCATTAAGAGGAGCCACTAGCTCCATGCCAAGGAGCTTCACCTTGGGCATTCTCCCTTGTGGTGACAGCATAAGGAGACGCCTAGGACCACCGTCCCCCTTCACCACACCAAGGCCCTTCACCTCTTACTTCTTTCTTTCTTTGTTTTCTTGTTTTTGTCTATTTATTGTGAACATGTGCTCCAATGTTTTTTAATTGAATAAGATCTTAGATATGTGTTTTTGAGCCTCCTTATAAATGACTTTTCTTGTTCTATACATGGTTGATCTTTTTAATATCTCTATTTCATTTCGCTACAAACCGCTCAATGGCAACAATGATTTATTTATTTTCTTCGTTAGCGAATCAATTAGAGAATATGCATGTTTTGCTCTTTGAAAGCTCTTGAGGTGTGTTTTGAAGAGGGGGTCGAAGGTCCTATTTATAGGTATTTTTCGACCTGTTTTGGAAATACTGAAAGCACAACTTTAATCAATCAAAATAAGGGTTTGGTTGATCAAAAATACTTTTGGTTAATTAAATAAAAGTATTGATCGATTCAGTGTTGATCGATTAACGGGATATATTGATCGATTTAATAATTTTAAAAGAAATTTGATCGTTGGAGTATTTTGATCGATTAAATGAAATGGGTTAATCGATCAAAAGGGAATATGATTATTGGAGGTCTTTGATCGATTAAAATAGTTAGTCGATCAAGGTCTAGTCGATCAAAATTTAATATTGGTCTATCAACAGTAGAAATGACTTAGGTTCAAAAGAAACGATTTCTGCAAATACCGAAAGCTTGCGTTTGTTATTTCATTGATGTTCCTTACATAATTCTAAACTCAGTAAAGATAAAATACTCTTCAAGTCTTCTTCACATGACGCGTTTGAATAATCTTGATGGGGACACCATGCTTTAATTTAACTTAACCTGTAATGATTAGTTCTTAATAAAAATATAATTTTGTTATATCAAAATAAGGTTATTAACATTCTCCTACTTTTAGATGATAACAAAATTATAATTAAGTATGCATGATTAAATTTTTCTCCTCCTTTGGTATTAACAAAAAGTTGTAGGTAATAAATTTGACAAGTGTTACTCCCCCTTTCTAAAATTTTCATGCAATTTATGACATGATGCTATACAATTAAGAGAATTATAAGCAAGCTAGGTGAGCAACATAATGTCAAATTACTAATAAGCACGATATCTCAAATGAAAGTGCTACGGAGCTCACACATCAAATACAAAGTACTACAAAGCAAGATAAATATAGAGTTCCACAATCCAAAGACAAAAATATAATGTACTACATGCCAGAACATGTAAACAAATCTTGAAGAAATTAAGAATGGTCTTGATATTCAATGGAAACTCCACATTGATAACGAAGTCATCTAAAGAGAATGGAGGAGTGCTGGTGCTGGGTCCTGCAATGGAGGAGAAATGTCGTTTGCACCCCAAAACTGGAGAGATCTGAATGTCAGTAGATTCACGGGACGGTTGCACTAATGGACTAGTCTGCTGAGTCTGTCTAGTGGAGGGTATTGAAGTACTCGGAGGAGTTGCTATTGCTGCTGAACGTCAGCCTTGGGAAGGTCTCTAGTCATGGACAGTAAGTGAGTGGATCTACTTTCCTAGCTAATCCAAAAACTGACCCTGCTTGCTCAGGTGTGCAAAAGCCTGAGTGCCATGCTCCATCATCATCTATCCTGTCTCTCTCTGGTGATGCATCATTAGAGAGATGCCATCTATCACGTCCTGAACTCCCAAAGTGTTGTACTTGGTGAATTGCATATTGATGTGCGCGTGCGCGTATGTTTGGAAGTGTCGTTAAAGTTTGCACTTGCGATGTCGATCTTAAAGTAAAGAAATGGATGTGAGTCCGAGTGTCGGTTTCAGGGAGGCGTAAAAATTGGATTCTTGTTGTCACTTATTATCACGAAAAATCGTGGGATTTTGCTTTCGAAAAGGTGCGGGTGAAAAGCGAGAGAGAGAGAGAGAGGGAGAGAGAGATTAGGGTTAGAATTGTTTCATTCTCAACATGCAACTTGGATAGAAAATAGAGCAAGAAATTGAATAGAAAAGAATCTTCATTTAACATGCAACTTTAGTTCACAATTACAACACTAGACAAATGCTTGAACATAAATAAAGTAAAGCTTAAAAGAAGGAAAGAGAGAGAGAGAGGGGGGGCGGCGAGGTAGCCACTGTGGTGGAAAGGGCTCCGTTGGCGGCTCGTCGTTTCCAGCGATTACAAAGGGCTTAAAGGTAGCTAGGAGGGGGGTAGAGCATTTGCAAGTGGAGTGAATGCCTTGAATGGGTGGTTGGAAGGGGTTTAAATAGGGAGAAGGGCTTTCTAAATGAAGAAGGGGTTTTAGCGACGTCCAGGACATTGCTAAAACCCTTCCCAAAATGTCGGTGAAGGCCCTACCCGCCGGTTGCCTACCCGCGACTGTGCTTCCTTGCGCTTGATCCGCGTGCACGCGTCGTAAGCCGTCCGATCGAAGATCGGATGGCTGGGATCTCGTGCGAGGCGCACGCCTGGATCGCACCCTCGCGTCCGCGTCATCGCGCTCGTCTAGTCAGGGCGCATCTGCGGGCGCCACGTCTCGCGATCACGCCCGTCCGCTGCTGATCGGGCGGTCTAATTTTGCTCGCGTGCGCCTTCGCCTTTGATTTGGTGCGCGGGGCGTTTCGAACCCACGCCCCATGGTTGCGCGGTTGAGGCACCGACCGCTGCGCTGCCCTGGGTGGATGGTCGCGATTGTGTGTTGATGCTAGGCTACTATCGACCATTGGATGGAGATCCGACGGTCGTGATATACTCGGGTGAGGAGTGCAGTAATGGCGAAGGCGGTTGGTGCGGTGTTCTCAGCTGTCCGATCGAAGATCGGACGGCTCAGATCGTTCTGCGGTTGATGGAGGGGGCTGGGCGAGGTGTGCAGGCGCAGCGAGCGGGCGCCACGTGGCACATCGTGGGCTGTTGATTATCAGATCAACGATCAGAACTTCTTTGGCCCATTGCGGAAGCTCTGGATGTCGGATTTGGCTGATTTCGAGTTCGTTGGACTCCGTTTGTCGCTCTGAATCCATCCGTGTGGTTCGATTGCTCATCTGAGGCCTATTTTGACAAGTGCTCATACAAATGGCTATTAATACTGTTCTATAAGCAATCTTAATGTGTGATGCATATAATGTTCCCATTCTTATTTAGGATGTGTTATTTATGTATTTTGTTCTTAAGAGAAACCCATTTAACAGAATTATCACCCCGAGATGCAGTGTTATCATACCCCTATGCTTATTCCTTGCCAGTCCCTAGCAAGGTTTATTCTAGCCTTTATTTCTAGTCAGAATTTAAGAAGTAATCTACTTAAACATTTCGTCACTTGTCAATAGGAGGAAATATACTAAGATCTTAATCTACAAAGACTAACCAGTGCCCGGGTGTCTGCCAAAATACGAATCGCCTAAATCCTTACTTTAATGTATGTAAATATATATATTTTTTTTTCTTATTTTTAGATTTTTTTGGAATTAAGAGTGGGTTGATAACTTTCTACGGCTACTCAACCCACCCAAAACTCAAACAAAACTCTAAGTGCTAAGCATCTTGGTGTGAAGATCGTGATAAACTCACTCAACGGTAATTTCGACAGACTTCAGGTTTCTACGCCCCTAGGTGACCGGAAGATGAAGTGTTTTGCCTGAAGGTATATTTGTTCGATCGGTAGCTTTCTCCCTACGTTTGTTTTAGTTAGGGTCAACACAAGGATTTTTCCAGTGTATATCTCCCCGGCTTGTACTACTTCCTTGCTTCTTCCTTAAGTGTTTTGGTTCTTTTTGTGCAATTACTGAGCTGGGCTCTGGATAACCGACCAATGGGCTGTTACCCACGATCACTTGCTAGCCATACTCGTGAGGTGAAGTGTTTATTTTGTTTTCTTTTTTTTCGTCTTTTTTTTATATTTGGTAGGTGGCTTCCCTGATCTCAAATTTACCTAAAGGCAATGAAGAAGAAGTGGTCCTGTAGCTGAGCTCTGGACAACCTGCCAATGGGCTGTTACCCACGATAAGTTGCCAGCCATACCACCCTAGAGAGTTCATTAGCTGCCCAATTTCTGTCAGAATCTCCGAGGAGTGAGTCTGTGCAAAAATGTGTGCAGATGCTTAGACTCAAAGTCTTTCTGAGTTAGATGGTGAGTTGATAAGTTGTATACTTATCACCTTATTTAGTTGGTGGATTAGAGTAGCTTAAGGTTGCAAAGATTTGAAGCTAAATCTATATTTTAACGGACACCAGGGCTGATTAAGGCTGAAGGCTTGAAAAGTCTAAGTGTTTAAGTTCTTTTTGTATTATTTTTCACTATTGATAAATTACTAATGCCTAAGTTTCTTCTTAAATTCGATTTTTTTTTTAATTTTAAATTTTATTCTATTCAGACTGATTAAATGAGTTCAAAATCATGCAATTTACCACCCTCCCCCATGCTTAAGTTGGACAATGTCCTCATTGGCAAATACATGGATGCAACAGGGGTTCAAAAAAAGATATTACCTGAGTGACATAGAATACCGGATTAGTCTGAATCCAATGAGTTGCCTCCCAGGAAGCGTTAAGTTTAACGCCTCCAGCTGGGCGGTGCTTCGTGTCATCCCTCAATGAGGGTGACACTCTCCTTTGGGGGAACCTAGGCTAGGAAGTGTTTCAATCTTTGGTCATTGACTGTAAAAGTGTGCCCAGTGTTCAGATAAGTGATTTCAACCGCCTCATTGGAGTGAGGTTTGACCACCTTAAATGGTCCTGTCCACTTGGACCTGAGTTTCCCCAGAAAGAGTTTTAGGCGGGCATCAAAAAGCCAGACTTGCTGGTTAGGCTCAAAGGTCTTTCTATGGATGAGTCGGTCGCGGGCGGCTTTCATTTTCTCCTTATACAGTCGACTGTTCTCAAAGGCGTCCCAACAAAATTTCTTCGAGCTCAGAGAGTTGGAGCGTCCTCTGCGCACCGGCTAACTGGGAATCCATGTTACACTGCTTGACAGCCCAGTAAGTTCGGTGTTCCAATTCGACAGGAAGGTGGCAGACTTTGCTAAAGACCAGGCGATAAGGGACATGCCTATCGGGGTCTTGAAAACGGTCCTGTATGCCCACAGGGCATCATCCAGTCGTGTGGACCAGTCTTTCCTGTCAAGTCTCACAGTCTTCTGTAAAATGTTCTTGATTTGTCTATTGCTGACCTCGGTCTGCCCATTTGTTTGCGGATGATACGGGGTAGCAATGCGGTGGTTAACCCCATATTTTCTAAGTAGGGTATGGAATTGGGAGTGAATAAAATCACTTCCACCATCACTGATCATGACCTTTGGTTTTCCAAACCGGGAAAAGATGTTCTACTTAACAAAGTCTATGACAGTCTTATGATCACATCGGCAGGTGGCAATGGCTTCAATCCATTTAGAAACATAGTTTACCGAGACTAGGATGTACTTAAAGCCGTTGGATGGTGGAAAGGGACCCATAAAATCAATACCCCAAACGTCGAAGATCTCGACAATCAAAATGGGCTGGAGGGGCATCATATCTTTTCTGGTCATGGTCCCCAGTGTTTGGCAACGCGAGCAAGTCTTGTCAAAGTTGTGTGCATCTTTAAATAGGGAAGGCTAGTAAAATTCGGACTGCAAAAACTTCGCAGCCGTTTTCTTTCCAGAGAAGTGGCCACTACAAGCTTGGTCATGACAGAAAGATAGCACATTCTGAACTTCGTTCTCAGGGATACACCTCCTGATGACCTGGTTGGCACAGAGGCGAAACAGCATGGGATCATCCCAGAAATAGTGCTTGGCCTTGGCCAAGAACCTGTCCCGCTGCTGTCTGGACCAGTTGTGCGGGGTCTGTCCTACAACTAGGTAGTTTACATAGTCAGCATACCAAGGCAGTTTCTTGTCTTGCACAGCCAGAATGTGTTCATCGGGGAAGGTGTCAGATAAAGGTAGGGAGGGTCCAATGTGGTCTGGGTGAAGTCTGGATAAGTGGTCAGCCACCACATTCTTTGATCCGACTTTGTTGCGGATTTCCAGGTCAAATTCCTGCAAGAGCAGGATCCATTTGATGAGCTTGGGTTTCGCATCCCTTTTAGCCCACAGGTGTCGGATGGCTGAATGGTCAGTATAGATGGTCACGTGGGATCCCAGCAGGTAAGGTCAGAACTTCTCAAGTCCAAAAACTACAGCGAGCAATTCTTTCTCTGTGACCGTATAATTTCGTTGGGCCTCGTCCAATGTTTTGCTCGTGTAGTAGATCACCACGGGTTTCTTGTCTTGTCTGTGTCCCAGGACAGCACCTATGGCAAAATTTGATGCATCACACATAATCACAAAGTCCTGGGACCAATTCGGGGGCTGAAATACAGGTGCTGTGGAAACTAGGTCCCAGAGGGTGTGATAAGCCTGGATGCAATCAGTGGTCATGTGGAATATAACATCATTGGCCAGAAGGTCGGTTAAGGGTTTGGAAAGCTTGGAGAAGTCTTTGATAAACCTTTGGTAGAAGCCAACATGTCCCAGGAATGAGCGGATCTGCCGAACCGAGCTAGGCGGAGGAAGTTTGGAAATCAAATCAACCGTAGCCCGATCCACCTCAATGCCCCTATACGATACGATGTGACCGAGGACGATTCCTTCTTGAACCATAAAATGATTCTTTTCCCAACTTAACACCAGATTAACCTCGATACATCGTTTCAGGATTTTCTCCAAGTTGCTCAAACAGCAGTCGAATGAATTCCCAAATACAGAGAAATCATCCATAAAGACCTCCAGGTGTTCACCCACCATTTCTGAAAAAATGGATAGCATGCAATGCTGAAAGGTAGCAGGTGTGTTGCATAACCCGAACAGCATTCGACGGAATGCAAACGTGCTGTACGGGCAAGTGAATGTGGTCTTTTCTTGATCTTCAGGAGCAATTGCGACTTGATTATATCCTGAGTATCCATCCAGGAAGCAAAAATACTTTTGCCCTGCCAATCTTTTAAGGATTTGGTCAATGAATGGTAAGGGGAAATGATCCTTCTTGGTTGCTTCATTGAGCTTCCTGTAATCAATACACACCTGCCATGAGGTGGCGGTGCTAGTGGGGATGGATTTGCCATGCTCATTGTTATCAACGGTGAGCTCGGCTTTCTTTGGAACCACTTTAGTGGGGCTCACCCATGGGCTATCAGAGATGGGATAGATGATGTCGACGTCAAGCCACTTGATAATTTCTTTCTTAACGACCTCCCACATGTTTGGGTTTAATCGTCTCTGCATCTGGCAGGAGGGTCGTGCCCGGTCTTCCAGGTAAATCTTATGAATGCAATAGGCGGGGTTAATTCCTCTCAAATCTGAAATGGTCCATCCAATGGCGGCCCAATGTTCCGAAAGGGTCGCGGTCAACCTGAGTTCCTGATCCTTGGTTAGATGAGAGTTAATAATCACAGGGAAGGTCTGATCAGGTCCCGGGAAGACATACTTGAGGTTCCCAGGTAGTGGCTTAAGTTCGGGTGCGGGTGGAACAACAGTCGACTTGAAAGGGAAAGGCGGGAGTTGATCAACATCGATTTCCTCAAATGATGTTGTTTGATGGTAATCAGCCTTGCAGAGGTCCATGGGTAGCGATGGTGATGGGTCAGAGCAGTCGTTACAGGATTGGTGGTCTAAGACAGAACTAAGGGTGAGGCATTCCTTGACCAAAGTTTCCACGGGATCATGTTCCTCAACACAATCGCAATCAAAAGATTTTGTCGCCCGGAAGATATCCAACTGCATTTTCTTGTCTCCGAAGGCGATTTCCATACATCCCGTGTCACAATCAATGTTTGCCTTAGCCGTAGCTAAGAAAGGTCTGCCTAAGATTATGGGTGCGTTCTGTAATTTTTTGGGGACTTCCATGTCGAGCACCAAGAAGTCGATCGGAAAATAGAAGTCCTTGACTCGCACAATCACGCCCTCGACAACCCCCTTTGGGGTCTTCACAGATCTATCAGCCAGCTGGATGGTGACAAGTGTGGGTGTCAACTCTCCAAAACTAAATTGGTGGTACAGGGTTGTTGGAATCAGATTGATAGAAGCACTTAAGTCCAGGAGCGCTCTATCAAATGTCATGTCCCCGATATTGCAGGAAATCAGGGGTGCTCCTGGGTCAGTTTGCTTGAGCGGAAAGTTGCTTGATATTACGGAACTTGCTTGCTTAGAGAGCACAACCTTCCTAGGTGCTTGAGGTCTTGGCTTACGTTTGTGTGTACATGCATCCTTTAAAAACTTGGCGTAAGCCGGGATGTGCTTAACGGCTTCGAGGAGCGGAATATTAATCTGAACTTGCTTAAAGATCTCCAAAGCTCCTCAATTTCCACAACATTTTTCTTCTTCTTGATTGTCTCCAAGGCCTCAGGGTAGGGTGTTTGAACATGGATAGGATTTATTTCTAGGTCCTTGGATTTTTCCAGTGCCTCTTCTGAGCCGGGTATTTCAGCTGGTGAAGTCTCGGGGAGAGTCGGCCATTTGGGATCCTGGGTTTTGGTGCCGCTTCTCAAGGTTATCTCATTCGCAGAGGCATTGGGACCATGGGTTGATCCTTGAGAAGACGAGGACGAAGAAGCACCAAACTGAGGGGATGTTTGTGGGGCTGGCTGAACCATGTGAGCCTGCCCAGGATTACCCTGGAACCCTTGCGAATTGGGGCCTCTGTTAATTATGTTTCACGGGTTCGGTTGTGGCTAGGAAGGTAGGGATCCTTGTTGTTTACAGTCCAAAAGTTGGCTTAACTGTCCCTTTACTAAGGCCATTTCTTCTTGATATTTCTGGTTCATTTCAGCCATTATCTTTATCAAGGTGTTCATTTGGTTTTGCGGGGAGGGGCCGCCCTATTTGGATTATATGGGGGTCTAACTGGTGGTCCTTGCTGATAGGGGGCAAGTTTGGCTGCTAGTTTGGCCTGGGCTGGTTCTGGAATTGAGGTGGTTTCTGGTTTGTCCAGCCAAAGTTGGGGTGATTATGCCAGCCAGTATTGTAAGTGTTGGAGAAAGGGTTAGGTTTAGCTAACCTTGGACAGCCTGTACATCTTCAAGGATAGCAGATGTCGATGGGGAGGGAAGAGAGTAATCAAGGGTTGAGGGAGCAAAGGTCCCTCCCTGGAACATGGTCAGGGGTTGTTCCAGGTTCAGTTGGCTTAAGGGCTGGACTAGGTCAACATTATGTGCTCCCTTTGCTGGGGAGAATGTCTATAACGGATTCCTGGCCTGGTTTAGTAGTTCGTCAATCTTTTTATCCACTAATTCCACTCGATCTAGTTTCTTGGCAATGATGTCCATGTCAACCATTCTAGAATTTGCTTGTACCTTATAAATCTCGCCATGGGGTTGACTGGATCGATTAAACTGGATCATGGAGGCATTGTTGAGCAAATTTTCGCTCATAGACTCAAAGAGCTTAAACGTGCTCTCCTCGTCCTTATTTAGGAAGTTCTCCCCGCATGAGGCATCGACGAAGTTCCGTAGGTTGCTGTCCAGACTGTGGTAGAAAATCTGGGCCAATTGCCACCTTGGTACTTCGTGGTGTGGGCATTTCCTCAAGAGTTCATTAAATCTCTCCCATGCCTCATGGAACTGTTCCCCACCCTAGAGTGTAAAGGTAGTAATGGATCTTCTGAGGGCATTGGTTTTTCCTATGGGGAAGAATTTCTTCAAGAATGCATGCCTCAGTTCTTCCTAGGTGGTGATGGGTCTACCTAGGGTTCTAAGCCTGTGAGAAGTCTTGTCTCTCAACGAGAAGGGGAACATCTTAATCAAAACAATGTCAAGGCTAATGTTCATAGGTTTCACAGTTTGGGCTTTCCGGTCAAGATCCTCTAGGTGCTGGAAGGGGTCCTCATTTGAGCTTCCATGGAAGTGGCTCTGGATCAGACTTATGACATTTGGTTTTAGCTCAAAATCATCTCCCCCTTCGGGGATCTTAAGGTGTGGCTCGACTCTAATAGCGGAAGGATTGTAGAAATCGCGGAGGGGCCTCGGTTGATCCTGGAATGGTGGTAGATCAAGTGGCGGTTGCCCTTGTGGGCCTTGGAAAGGTGGTGGTGGTTGCCCTTTGTGGGTTCTGTAACTGGTATATGGCTTGCATGATAGTGTGGATTTGTTGTTGTTGAAGCCAGTGGTTTGCATTAATCTGGACTTGGATGATGACTATTGTGTCCGGTGGGGGTTAGTCCTCAACCTCATCTACCCTAGGTTAGTCATGTTTCTAGTAGAATCAAGTTGCATGGATTTTCGTCCCAAAACAAACAACTCGGGATGCAGTGAGCGTCTCCCGTGCATACACTAAAGAAGAACAGGAGGAGATGCGGAGAGCGACAGATGTGAGAAGTGTGTGTTTAATCAAGCAAACAAGCCTACTCCTTATGGTGTATTCCTTAGGAGACCTAGAAATCTCGAAAAGGGTGATTAAGTCCATAAGCACTGGACTCCCCTTCCCAAAGCTAATATGGCCAGGTTGATTACGAGGGGATTGCAGGGAAGGTTCTTCCTTTGGTTTACGCCGCCGGTTCCATAGACCCCACAACTGCGGTCGTTTGACACTGCCCCGTAGCCCAGTCACCAGATTCTACCAAGGGAATGAAATTCAAGTGCCCAGCGAACAAAACCTCGCCTCTCGAGACTTAACTCAGTCCTGCCTAGGGCACGTCTACTCAGTTTTAAAAGGGCTAGGATAGTGCTTGTGCTAGGGTTATGTGATGAGGCGTTGATTGGGGTAGTGCCTCTTAGTTTTTCACTTTCAGTGTGTGTGCTTCTATCAAAACATGATTTTTAAGTAAGGATTTTTTTAAGATGTGGTGTCTTTTAATGTTTTATACTTTAGTGTCTTTTAGGATTGATGTGTCTTAATGTTTTCAGACAAGTTTCAGTGGGCACGTCAAGTTTTGCACTTAATTCGATGAAAGTTGATTTCCTTTTATCGTGTAGAGGCTTTAAAACCCTAATGTACTCATCATAATGATCATGCAGCTTCTATTAAATGAGTCATTTTTAGGATTGAGTGGTGCGGCCCAAGTCAATCCAAGGTGGCTTCGCGAACACCACTCAAAAAGAGAAAAGAACACTCCAAGAATTTATTCAGAATGTTAGAGTGTATATTTTTTTGTTGGGTGATGTGTTAAGGATGTGGATTAGGTAATCATACACCATGCCAAGCTTTTTCAATTTTACAATTTTTTTAGATTTTCAAGCAAGCAAACAACCATGAGTGAAGAACTACTCACGACTGGTCCTTGTTGCACCTACTCCCTTGTTACCGTCATGAGTTGCGCTGCTTCGCCGTCCAAGCGTCGAATTCTTGCAACCATCAAGTAAAAGGAGACGAGACGTTAGACGATGTGAGTATGGATGTAAAATGGAAGTGACAAAATAAATCCGTTGCTTCTCTGGCAACGACGCCAAAAATTAACGTGCGTGTGCGCGTGTGTTTAGAAGTGTTATAGTTTGCACTTGCGACATCGGTCTTAAAGTAAAGAAACGGATGTGAGTTCGAGTGTCGGTCTCAGAGAGGCGTAAAAACTGAATTCTTGTCACTTATTGTCACGAAAAATTGCGGGGTTTTGCTTGCGAAAAGGCGCGGGTGAAAAGTGAGAGAGGGAGAGAGAGGGAGAGGGAGAGAGATTAGGGTTAGAATTGTTTTATTCGCAACATACAACTTGGATAGAAAATAGAGCAAGAAATTGAATAGAAAATAATATTCATTTAACATGCAACTTTAGTTCACAATTACAACACTAGACAAATGCTTGAACATTAGTAAAGTAAAGCTTAAAAGAAGGAAAGAGAGAGAGAGGGGGGGCGACGAGGCAGCCATGGTGGTGGAGAAGGCTCCGTCAGTGGCTCGTCGTCTCCGGCGATTACAAAAGGGCTTAATGGTAGTTAGGAGGGGGTAGAGCATTTGCAAGTGGAGTGAATGCGTTGAATGGGTGGTTGGAAGGGTTTAAATAGGGAGAAGGGCTTTCTAAATGAAGAAGGGGTTTTAGCGACATCCAGGACATCGCTAAAACCCTTCCCAAAACATCGGTGAAGGCCCCTACCCGTCGGTCGCTTGCCCGCGGCTGTGCTTCATTGCGCCTGATCCGCGTGCACGTGTCGTAAGCCGTCCGATCGAAGATTGGACGGCTGGGATCCTGTGCGGGGCGCACGCCTGGATCGCGCCCTCGTGCCTGCATCATCGCGCGTGTCTGGTCAGGGCGCATCTGTGGGCGCCACGTCTCGCGATCGCGCCCGTCTGCTGCTGATCGGGTGGTCCAATTTCACTTGCGTGCGCCTTCGCCTTTGATTTGATGCGCGGGGCGTTTCGAACCCACGCCCCCTGGTTGCGCGGTTGAGGCACCGACCACTGCCCTGCCCTGCGTGGATGGTTGCGATTGCGCGTCGGTGCTTGGCTGTTATCGACCGTTGGATGGAGATCCGACGGTCGTGTTCTTCTCGGGCGAGGAGTGCAGTGATGGCGCAGGCGGTTGGTGCGGTGTTCTCAGCCGTCCGATCGAAGATCGGACAGCTCAGATCGTTCTGCGGTTGATGGAGGGGGCTGGGCGAGGCGTGCAGGCACATCGAGCGGGCGCCACGTGGCACATCGTGGGCCGTTGATCATCAGATCAACGGTTAAAACTTCTTGGGCCCATTGCGGAAGCTCTAGATGTCGGATTTAGTCGATTTCGAGTCCGTTGGACTCCGTTTGTCGCTTTGAATCCATCCGTGCGGTCCGATTGCTCATCTGAGGCTTATTTTGACAAGTGTTCATACAAATGGCCATTAATACTGTATATAAGTAATCTTAATGTGTGATGCATGTAATGCTCCCATTCCTATTTATGGTGTGTTATTTATGCATTTTGTTCTTAAGATAAACCCCATTTAACATAGTTATCACCCCGAGATGCAGTGTTATCACCTATCAAGGTAGGGCCACTCTGTGTCGAGGAACGAATGTAAGGGTCTAACAAGAGGTGGGCAATAAGCATCAAAATGCTGGTAGGGAGAGTATGGAGGTGAAGTAGAGGAAGGACCAGCCTGAGAAGGAGGCTGAGAGGAGGAAGCTACTGCCTGAGAAGGATCTTGACGGGCTTGACGCTCCTGTTCCATCTTGGAGTAGGTAAGCTCTCCAAAAATGGAAACATGAGAGATGAACTATGAAAAGTCGATCTTCACTTCCGATGAAATTTTTAACATGAAATGTCATGTCATTGTAATGTTTTTGTGGTGGAAAATCGACTATCAAAATATTAATTACTTCTAACCACAATGATTAGGTCGTTTCTACGAGGAGGAACAAGCCAAATTAACTCATAAATTTATCAAAACACGATGGTCAGATATTTGCCCACAATTATAGTATAACATGTAACTTATGTGAGGCTAATAGATTGGGGAAAGAGATATGAAATTAAATAGTAAGAGAACTAAAGGGGTCGGTTGCAATTCCACGTAATATATCAAATATTAAATTAAAAATGAGAGTTTCCAATGGCAACCGAATGTAAATTTTAATGTCAAACAAAACTCTCGCCTACGACCATGTGAGGAAGGCATGGCTGGCTGCGAGGATCTCAGGGAAGGTGTGTCGGAGTCTAGGCTTCGCGATGGCGTAGGTGGTGCCACCGATGGTGGTCGGATGTAGCCGGTCGGAGGACGATCGCCCGTGATGGTGTTCACGTCGTGGGAGAGCGGTTGTTGAGGGGTGATGGCCTGCAGTGCATGGATGGTTGAGCGTAGAGGAGGGTTGACGTGGGTGTAGTACTGGCTCGGGGGTCACGGTGGTCTTTGGCCATGAGGGAGAGGAGAGGTGGTATGTGGTGTTGGTTTCTTCTGTTGGATGGGCGGAACAGGGGAGCGGTGGAAAAGAAAGAAGAAAATGAAGGAGAAGAGGAGATGAGGAAGTGGAGGCTAGCAGTGGGTGAGGGCGTGGATGGCTATGGTGAGGGGGCTGTTGTAGAGTTGTAGTGGCAGAGGGTTATGTTGGTGGAGGTGAAATAAGGGACGAGGCAAGAGCTTGAAGAAGAAGATGGAGAAGAAAAAGGAAGAGGTAGGCAATGATGGTGGTGGTGCTCTCTGTCACCGAGCACCACAAGTCGAGGACAAGCAAAGGTGGAGCAGGGTCGACGTCGATCCACGATGCATGTTAAAATCCACAGTGTAGGCCTTGTCGCACGGTGGTGGTGATGGAAGAAGAAAGGTGGAAGATGATAGCCTGAAGCATGGTCACGATGATCTCCCTTTTATAGATGTTCCTTGACTCTCCTCAATTTGTTTCTTCCGTTAAAGTCTTCTCCAACAACTTGACGAAGATATCGAGCGGTTGGGAGGCGATGTGTTCGTTGGCTCGAAGAGGGTTGTTGTGATGCGACTAGCTAACGGTGGAAATTGGACAAGATCTCAACAAGTCCTAAATGTCTGGATAGTTCTCTTTGACCGTCGATTTTCCAGGGGATGATAAGTTGAGTTGAACTTCAATGTGGTACCCAAGGCTTCCAATAAGCTAATCCCAAAGTGCGACACAAACCTTGGATCTCGATTTGACACGATATCGTTGGAAACCCCGTGAAGTTGGACAATCTCTCTAACATGCAGCTCAGTTAGCCAACTTGGCTTGTGGGTGGCCTTGATTGCTATGAAATGAGCTAACTTAGATAGTCGGTCAACAATGACCCAGATAGCATCATGCCCTCCCGAAGTCCTCGACAATCCCACCATAAAATTTACGGTGTTGTTCTCCCACTTCCACTCCAGCATTAGGAGAGGCTGTAACAAACCTGCTGGGCTTCGGTGCTCAGCTTTGGCTTGCTAGCAAGTCAGGCACCGACTGATGTAGCGTGCCACATCCCTCTTCATGCCTTTCCACCATAAGTCCTTTTTGATGTTTTTATACATGTGGGTGCTTCTTGGATGTATCATTAGCCTGGAGTTTTGCATCTCAAACAACAACTGCCTCTTCAGAGTTTCAATCTGAGGCACACATAGCCACCCTCGGAAGAAGAGCACCCCTTCCGTAAGAGAGAAGTCTTATGACTAGTCCACCATGACTTTATCCTGGATCTAGACCAACTTTGGATCAATAAACTACATCTCTTTGATATTTATGATCTAATAATACCAAGTCTGTTATGCCCATCAACCCTCTAACTGATCGGACAAGGCTAACGGGGGCAAGGCTTGTGGGTCATAGGTTTCCCCAGAGTGGTTTAGATTGCACATAGCCTAAATAACAGTTATTAAGACTATTCGTCTAATAAACTGATGAGAACCTCATCATGAGCCCTAACTAGCATATTTTGATCTAATAAAGTGAACAAGAGTTCCTACATAACCAAAAGAAGGGCTTAATTCAAGGGATCATTAACCTGGGAAGAGAACATAAAATAAGGGGTAAACTGCAATTTTAACATTGCAGTGCATCAACGGGATTTCTAAGGGTCTAGACATAGGTCAATTGGACTTAATAAGAGAAAAAGTGGGATGATTCAGTCAGAAAAGGGTTATTATGAAATCTAGGAATTAAATGACATTCTGTAACTCTAAAACAAATCCACTTAAATTCACAAGGTTTCAGCTAAGATAAAAATCAACTAAACCCTCTAAAAATCATGGAAAAATATCCTCTAAGGTTTAGAACATTCAATTTGGCCTTTGGAACCTATTTTGACCTACATTGGGGTCCATGCCCAATATTTAACCTAATTTGGATTTTTGTGCAAAATATCTAGTTAAACGTGGTCAAACCTAAAATCCAACTTCACCATTGGATTCCTTAAGTCTAAATTAGGTTTATACCAAAATTTGGATCGAAGGGAAGGACGTCTTGACCCACTTTGTAAATTGGTCCACCAAATTACATTTAGACCCTCAACTTTTTGAAACCCTTGCAAATCTCCCCCAACTTCTTCGTCTCTTTCTTCATTTCGGTCCCTCTGCCATCGCAGTAGGGACCCATACCTCTGGCGACTTTGCGTGGAGGTTCTCTCCTCGATTTCATGAGGAGCCGCTCCTAGATTTGAAAGGGGAGCTCTCCCTACCGCATGGGCAGCTCCCCATGCCCTGAAGCGTCCCATACTTCTCGTGCAAACGCTCGAGAGGTATGAGTCTCCCTCCGGCCTTACCTCCGGCGTGGTTTTCTCGTCGTCTCCTCGTGACTCCTCCCTTTGCCCTTGCCTATTTAAGGAAGCCCAGAACCCTCCGCTTCCTTCAAGCCTAATTTGGTCGAAGATTACCCCCCAATCTCGTCTCCTCCTGACTCCGGCCAATTGCCCGCGGCTTCCAGCGACTCTCCCTCCCTCTTCTCGTCGCTTTACCACAGTACCAGTGGCAGAGCCATCTCCGCCGTACTCCTCCGCGCCGCACTGTACCAGCGCACGTTCCTCTGACTCTCTTCCTCGTCGCCACTTCTTCCCCATAGGGTCTTCGTCTCTGGCAACAGCAGACACCCGTTGCTCGCCCTCCGCCTCCCCCCTTCACTCTGAACACCCTAGATAAGTACCGCTTTCTCCCTTCTTCATTTTCCCCATATTAATTTCCTAAATCGACTATTGCCACACGCCAACCACCACTCTGGTGAGTTAGCTCCACCACCACAGATCACCTCCCTCCTCGCCGACCGGTCCTGAAGCACCGCCCCGACTCACCGATCATTTCCACCCTTTCCATCGACCACCACACATCCCACAATCTTCCCCCGAACACACCCACCTGCACATTCATAGTGTGCCCTAGGCACGCTCCCATAGGCGTTCCCACGCCTCGCCGACCACCTCTGCATATTCGCCACAACTTGGTGAAGCTCCCCAAGGCATTTGATAGGGCCGCGAGGCTGTGTTCGTCTATTTCAGGTGTAAGCCTCCGCCGCCATTAGCGACGACTCGAAGCTTCCTTGCAAGCTTCTCCAGGCCCCAGGGCTCCAGGCCCCTAGGTCTAGAATGCGTGGCTTGGTCTCGCGCATGCACACCACCAGGCAATTGGCCTAGCGAAGCACCCAGCTGCAGCAATCGAAGGAAAGCCTCCTGCGGGCACGCAAGAAGTGGGTGGGACTTTAGTCCCACCTCGGAAGTTTGCAACGCAGGTGAGTCACTTATATTGATTTTGTGCTTTTATCTCGTCACCTCATGTAACACGGGGTGGGGTCCCTCTCCCACTCCACCTACCTCGTCCGCGACCACACCTACGTGAACCTGGTTGACCTGTTTACCTTGCACTCCTTGCACACCACCCACGCTGGTGCGCCTGGACCCGGGCGCACGTAACCCGGCCCGATTACCTGGCTAGCTCTGAGAGAGCGAAGAGAGAAATAGAGAGAAAGAGACGCGGGGAGGGTAGGGGTAGGTTTTGCTTCTGTGTTGTGCAAGGAAGGAGGAAGAGGAAGCAGCTGTGGGGAAGAGGAAGAGAAGAAGAGGAGCAGCCAAGGAAGAAGCTGAGGACTTAGTCGTGAAAAGAAGAAGAAGGCAGAGGAAGGAGCCAAAGAAGAAGAAAAGGTCTGCAGAGGCCAAGGAAGGAGAAGCTGAAGATGCCTAAGGAAAGGAAGAAGGAGGCGTAGCAGCTGAAGGAGAAGGTTTGTAGAAGCCAAGGAAGGAGGAGGCGCAGCAGCTCAAGAAGAGAAGAAGCCAAAGTGGAAAAGAATAAAAGAGAAGGAAGGAGCTGCCGCAGAAAGGAAGGAGCTGCAGAAGTGAAGGAAGAAGAAGCCTAAAGAAGCACTGTAGTAGATCACCACTTAAGGCGCCTGATTCACAGAATCAAACGTCTGAAGATAGGAAAGACAGAGAAAGAAGAGGAGAGAAAGCAAAGAAAAAGGAAAGAGAGGAGAAGAAGGAAGAAAAGAAAAAGAATTTATTTCTTTTTATGTTTTTACTCTCTAGCCTTTATATACAGTACATCATTATTAAACATTATCTTTTAAGTTTTGTGATTTTTTGCTGTTAAATACCAATTTGCTTCCTAAGTTCGACCTCGGAAGTTTTTAAATTTCGAGTGATAAAAAAATCTTTGATAATTGTTTTTGCGGTGATACTACAACGAATATATTTTTAAAACACGATCTCGTCGCGAAACCCGTCGAACGATTATCATAAACTTAATAAACATAACAATTTTTCACAAGGCATATATATATTCAAATAAGCAACAAGAACAAGTAACATAAAATGAATTAACTAGCAGCACAACAAAAATAACCAAAATACAACAGTGTAATATATGAAATAACACAAGAGTCATAATGTTTACAGTCCATACATATAACAAAAGCTATTTATTACAATGCAGTAACCACAAAAGCAATGCCTAATCACAATATACAAAACCAAATAAGGCTAATAGGGAACTGAAACTACAACAATACTAAGTGGTAGTCGCGAACTTTGTCCATGCCTCCCATTACTCATCAGTGGGAGGGGCTTGCAACGTACTAGGAGTAGAACCTCCAACATCTGAGCCCTCATGCCTCAAAGTGCCTTGCAAGAACAATGCCTCTCTAGCTATAAGTAAACTAGCTCCAAACAGATCATGGTTGTAGTATGGCCCCATAGCCTCAGGTCCTGAAATTGGGTCACAAAGTAGGAATGAGTCAATCGGTTCAGTAAGAAAAAATGGTGTATATCACAAGAAAGCATAGGTAGTGCACCACCGGTTGCTGTACTACAGGCTAACTGCCCTTTCCTATCATTTATTTCACGCATTACATTGCAATTATTATTATTCTCTCACTCCTCTCAGCGGATCAAATTCTTGAAAATCATTCCTCTACCAAATAAGATGTTAATGTATCCTTTTCTTAAATCATAGCCTGGTAGTCCCTCCTTGATCAAGGGAGAGACTAGCAGTGCCAGTGATCCTCAAGTAAGGCGTACTTGTCCTCTCATCACGAGAACGTTTCTGATTTTAGTTAGGAGAGTTAGGCCTCTTGGGAACTAGCTAGGCCAAATGCCTCGTGGATGCAACTAGCAAGCTAAAGTCAGGTCCCACGAAGTTTAGTTACTAATCATTCTAGATCATTTAGATCATAGTACAGGGTTGCTCAAACATTATCGAGCCACATCAACACTCCTGCTACAAGCTCCCACCCCTGATACGCCCTCTCAATCCACCATCAAACGAGGTCCCCCTCATCCCATTTGGTACCCAATGCCATCCACTCTCACGGGCACTTACAGAACTCCGTACTACGAGTACCAGGTATCTCGATGTCATCTGCACTTGCGTGCTTCTGCAAAGCTTCTCACTACGAGTACCTCATATCAAGTTGGATTCAAGTATGTATGAATACCTTATTTCGATGGCAGCTCATAGCTCGTCACCGCAATCGAGAACTTTTTGAGTTGAAAGGTTATTCACTGGTAGACATCAACTACCTTAATCTCTTGGGTCTTCAACCCACATCAATGAGCCCACAATTTAAAGGTTGAGGTGTTTAACCTTACAGGTCCACCTATCCCAACCCAATCATCTCATTCATTTCTGTTTACGATTTTGTTTACTCAAATTTCCACCTCCTTGTGGTCACACAAGAGTCCCTTAGGGATTCCATTCCAGACCCTTAGATACGAATCCCAAACTCTAAACAGAGTCTAATTACCTCTCTCTTTAATATTTACCTTGGACTTGGCCAATTAGATCAATCTTCGTAAGGAAATTCTGGGTGAAACGAGTCCACATAGGTCTTATCAGAAGTTTAACCTTATCATCAAAAGTCCTAAATGACCAAATAAGACTTCTAGTCTACGGGGCAAACGTCTCCTGTAAAGGCATCCACAAAGACCCTCTTCCTGACTGCATTATTAGACATCCAGACTTTATGCTGGACGTCTAGGGACCAGGCTGGATGTCTGGCACTATTGTCAAACGTCCACTGATCAATTTGCTTACTTCTGCAGCGAGAGCATGCCACAACGAACATCCAGAATGGCAGTCAAAAACCCAGATTGGGATGATCAGATGTCTAACCACAATATTAGATTTGCATTCCAAGATCGTTTTTGGATTCTGACATGCAATCTTTGTCATACCAACAGATAAGCTTGTTTAATTATGTTGGTCTTGTGGCTTTAATTGCATTAGAATTAGAATGTTTTATACATTTATACATGCATGCATCTTAGAATTAGGTGTACATAATTAAACTTAATTATTGCATAATTATTAATTTGAGGCCTTAATTTTTCTTGCAAGTGTGCCTGAGTGGAATTAGAGACAAAGTGGTTCACACAACTTTAAACCCTAGCCTTGATTTCCTTGGACCACTTAACCTAGGCCACCTAATCCTATTCCAAGCCACCATAAAATCACCACCTACATCCCACGCCACCTATCCTTCCACCTCATCAATCCAAGTCCACCCCTTCCACTCACTCACATGAAGCCACAAAAGCAATGCCACATCATAGCCGCACCACCTCTACCCCTTCCTATCCCTAAGTCCATGCCACCCATAGGAGCCCATCCTATCCGTCCACCACCCTAACCCTAGCCACATCCTAGCCCTATACTTTCTCAATCCGTGTGCCTCCCTCTCCATCCAACCATTGTGTGCCACCTCACCCAACAAACCCTATTCCCTCCACTCCATGCCAACCCTACCCCCACCTCTTTAAAAAGGGCCCTAGGCCGTGCATGTAGAGATCATCTTCTTCTCCCCTATCTCTCCCTCACCCTCTCCATGCCACCCCTTTCTCTCTTACTCAACCATCATGGTTATCCCTTCTCCCTAAACCCTAACCCTAACTCCATTAGCCTCCACCTTTCTCCCATCTCCATTAGAAACCCTAGGTCTCCACCATCATCTTCAAGGCAACTCCATCTTCTTCGGAATCTCTAGAGCTTCCTCCTCATCTCCAAAGCTTCTTCTCGATGGTCGTCGGTGGCACACTCCACCTCTGCCATGAGGACATCGTCTTCTTTGCACTTCAGATTCTACTACTCATTCTCCTCATTCCTTTTTCGTTCTTTTATGTTGCTAGTAGTTAACTTCAATTATAGTTCTTGATGACATTTGCAGTACATGTTTTCTATCAATAAAATAGTTTATTTTAAGTGTTGTTCTTCTTTATTCAATATTCCTTTCTCTTTAGTTAATCTTGCTTCTTAGCATAGTTGTTCGTGTTTCTTAAATCTTTTTTTCTTGAAAAAGGGAAAGGACTGCCACCGTGCATAGTAGCAATCCAGTTTTTGTTAAAGCAACAATGGACTTACATGTTATCTAGCCATTGCCTAAATAAGATAAAGGCTCTGTTACAAATGACTTCCATCCACCCACAACCGTTATTAAAAATAACATCATTACATGCACACCAAACACACCATAACACTGTTGTCGCTTTGATAGTTGCCATTGTAGTAGAACTTAAGGTAGACCACAATCCATTCCATGTGGGTAGAGGTGAAGAGCAACACTTATGCCAAACCCCTGTCGTCACCAAACAAGAGCTAAAAAGATGTTTAATATCATCATTAGTGAACTTACATAAAGGGCATAATATAGGGGGCACGCCCATGGTGGGCGTTCTAAAAGATCCAGTAGCCAGCCCATCTCTCTTGGCAAGCCAAAGGAAAATTTGGCATTTGAGGGGAATCTTCAACTTACATAAGGAGGCGCATGCTGAGGAGTGGCTATCATCTGTGGACATTAGATTGAGGCGTTTATATTCATTGCTAGGTGAATAAATTCCTTCTCTCCAAAGGTAGCCATCAATCTTCTCAGATGGCCTGAAAGCTTGAATTAGATCTTCTAATCTGGCAAGATCTTCATTTAACCGGCTATGATAGTGGCTATGTGCACGAGGTATTTTCCATTTATCTTCCTGTGGCTCCCAATAATCCGATACCCTTGCTTCTTTATTATGTGTAGCTTGTTAAGGCCTTTGGAAACTGTTGTCCAAGTTACTCAAGCCACTCCAATTATCTTTCCAGAAGTTAAAGCTTTCCTATCACCAAGCTTTGGTACAAGCAGATTCCAATGCTCATTAACCGTTTTGGATATTGAGGACCAAATGGGGGATGCATTAGTGACGTGCGTGGGACGTGTATGTTTAAAAGAGTCGTTATAGCTTGCGCTTGTAATGTCGGTTTTAAATGAAGAAATGGACGTGAGTCCGAGTGTCGAGCTCAGGGAGGCGTGAAAATCAGATTTTTCTTGTCAATGTCACGGAAATAATGGGTTTTTGCTTGCGAGAAGTTGTGGGTGAAAAGCGAGTGAGAGAGAGAGAGAATAGGGTTAGAATTTCTTCATTTACACATGCAACTTTAAACATAAAAGAGGGCAAGTAACTAGATACGAAACAATTTCATTTGACATGCAACTTTAGTTTATAATTACAACACTAGATAAATGCTTAAACACAAATAAAGTGAAGCATAAGATAAAGAGGGAAAGAGAGAAGGAAGACGACGAGGCAGCCACGGCGGTGGAGAGAGGCTCCGTCGGTGGCTCGTCGGTTCCAACGATTACAAAGAGGGCTAATGGTGGCTAGGAGTGGGGTAGAACACTTGCAAGTAGATTTAATGCCCTCCATGGGTGGTTGGATGGAGTTTATATAGCCAAAAGGGTTTTCTAATTTAAGTATGGGCTTTAGCGACGTCTGGGACGTTGCTAAACCCATACCAAATCCGTTGGTGTAGCCCCCTTCTCCCGTCGGTCGCCAGCGTGCCTTGTGCTTTTTCGAAGGCGATCCGTGTGTGCACATTGTAAGTTGTCCGATCGAAGATCAGACGGCTGAGATCCCGCGAAGAGCGTGCTCGCGAATCGCTGCTGAGGCGCGCTCTTCTGCCGCGTCATCGCTCACGTGAGCTTCCGCGTGCATCCGTTGTGTCGCGTGGCTCGATCTGCGCCGTTCGCTGCTGATTGGGCGGTTGTAATCTAGCGTGCCTGAAATCACGCATACTTGGGGAGCGGCGGGCGTTTTGAACCTGAGCCCTTGATTGCGAGGTTGAAGCGCCGACTGCTGAGCTGCGGGGGAGGATTGTCGCGGCGAGCGTCGGGCGCGCAGGCATTTTCAGCCGTTCGATCGGAGATCGACGGCTGAGAGTTGTCCTCCGGGTGAAGGCAAAGATAGGCGGCGGTCTGGATGCAACGAGCGGGTGCCACGTGGCACACTGTGGGTCGTTGATCATCAGATCAAGGGTCAGAACTTCTTGAGTCCATTGCAGGAGCTTCAGATGTCGGATTTGGCCGATTTTGAGTCCGTTGGACTCCGTTCGTTGCTCTGAATCCATCCGTGTGGTCCAATTGCTCATCTGAGGCCTGTTTCGACATGTTCTTGTAACATGGCCGTTAATAATGCAATATAAGCAATCTTGATGTGCAATGCATGCGATGCTCCTATTCCTATTTATGATGTGTTATCTGTGTATTTTGCTCTTAAGATAAACCCCAATTGACATATTTATCACTCCAAGATGCAGTGTTATCAGTTAGATGTGGTCATCATCTTGGCTGGTGATCTGTTAGACCCATAGGAATCTCTAATGAGGTCTTGCCACAACCCCTTATCACCTCTCAAAATAACAACACCCCATTTGAATAGGAGAGAATCACTGAACTCTTGGAGTGAACGAGTGCCCATCCCCCTGCTTCTTAGGCTTACATAAAAGTGTCCACTTGACAGAGTGCAAAACTCTCCCATCATGACCCGATCCTTTCCAAAAGAATCTACGGCTGATGGTATCCAGTTTCTTAAGTATAGTTCCCAAAGGATGGAACATTGTTACAACTCGATCTCAACTCCCTACAGAACCCGAGATCGGCTCGCCTTGATTAAATCCTAAGACCCAGTCGTTCAACAAGAAATAATCAAATGCAGAAATATTCCACAACCACACATGCAATGTAACTAAGTAAAAATAGATAATAGACAGCAATGGAATTAGAATAGAATATCCCAAAAGTATTACATGCTAAAGCGGAAGAATAATATTACAGACATAGCCATTACAACTAGAACAAAGAGATATAACAAAAATAGGTATTACATACTAAAGGTACTCCCTACTAGCAAAAACCTCTGCAACAGAAAAGCAAAAAGGACTACGGCTGGGCTCAACTGGGCCTAGCACCCTCTGCAGCTAGTGGCACTGGCTACTCAACTCCTTAAATTTGAACATGGTTATATAAATCTGTGCTCAACTAACACTGAGTAGAGTGGTGGTTTAGTCATTTACAAGTAATTAACATAAAAGAAGCAAACAGCTAACTAACCATCCAATTTCCAGTTACGTATTATTATTTATTTTTGTTTAAACATCCATGTGTTTCTGATTCGATTTCTAGGAAGTGTCCACAATATTTCTTAATCCACTTGTTCCCTAAGGGAACGATCTTGATACAGTTTTCCTGCGATACAAGATGTACATGTGGCACTCTCCTGATTGAGAGAGCACCCCGTGGTAGTCCTACACCCAGTCTACCACCCCGGGGTCATGACCATGACGTAGCGGTGACTGCGGTACACGAATAAGTGCATGAGTAGCTATTCTGCACTGGCATGCAGTTAGTCCTTTTCGCTAGCGGGTACGCCCAAATGTACAACACAGAACAGAACATGGGCCACACCTTTCAATAGTTTGCGTACCATTGCTGACTATCCAGGTTTGCCCAGTGGGCTTAATAGGAGTCGTTGTTGGGAGGCCACTTTAATCTCTTGGTCCCAACCCAAGGGTGGTTAGCACTCTCCTACACAAAAGTAACCGTAGCTCTCGTCGGTACCACGTACGCGAGGGCCAGCCTATTCTCTCTATACAAGGGGTGAATAGCTCTCCTCGGTATGTGCATACATGAGGGCCAGCGTATCTTCTAAGGAAGGGTATTTAGCTCTCCTCTGTACGTGCATACACGAGGGCTAGTGTATCCTCTGAAGAAGGGTAATTAGATCTCCTTAGTATAGGTGTACACAAGGGCCAGCTTACACCCAAGTTAGAGCTCAACTAATCGTCATACCTCACAGTAAGCGAATTATTCCGTGACCATCAGAGTTTCCAAGTCAGTGCTTAAGCTATCTTTCTAATTCTCTATATGGTTCGTTCATAATACTCATCTCATTTCATTACACGACGTGTATTTCTATTCACATTCTGGTTCTTAATCGTATAACAGGCAGCTCATAATTTAATAAATTAAGCAAGCATCACATCACTTAACTATTCAATTGCTAGCAGTAAAGACTTTAACATGCATTTTAGAGTATAATTGTGTGGCTCAAGTAATGTATATTCATTCTTTTCTACCCTATGGTTCATTTCATATCCTATGGTTCAATCAGATCATTTTAATATAGCATATACTTTAATCATTTAAATCACAATATTAAAGAAGACCACTCTACCAGGGTATTCGGGCGGAATGGGGGCTCGAACGATAGATCCTGTCGTCTCCGTGGGTCCTGTATACACGACGAACTGGAGACCTATATCATTGATAAATCATGTCAAATGAGTTCAAAATTGCATAGATGTGACACTAACACGTAGACAATTTTAAACGGAAACCAATGATCCTTCGTTTGCATAAAACTGACTCTGTTTGAGCCCTGATCCGGCCCAAAAACACGTGTACTGACCAAAATCAGATGTCTGGGGCGATTTCCAGTCGTCTTAAATGAATGTAGTGGCTCACCTTGCTCTCCTACGCCTGTATCCGTTGTCTGCTACCTTGCACAGCCGTTTGAGGGGGTCTCTAAACGTCTGACACTTCTGCCGATCATTTGGAAGAGCTGTTTGACGTCTGACATGGTCTCCAGACATCTTAAAGTGCCTCGAAGAGCATGCCACGTGCCTTTTCAACGCCTTGTACCTGTGCATGCACGTGCCGCTTAAATAATCGACAGCTTACTGCAACCGTATGCACATGCACGTCGAGTAGGGAACGTACCGTAGTACTTTGCATGCTATCTGACATCTGGTGTCACCTCCGGACGTCCTGCTACTCCTTCAAGCATCTGGAGGGTGTCACAGACATCTAATACTGCAGAAAATGACTCCACAGAACGTATCGCAAAGCTCCTCCTCGCGAGCTCCAACTGCTGCAACCGCAGCAGCTCCGCTCCACTCGCGCAGGTCTCCCTCCTGCGCGGCTTCTCCTCCCTCTTGAGCTCCTCTCCTTGCGTGTACCACCCCTCTCCCAAGCTCCTTCGAGTTCCTCTCCTCTCCTCGCACCTCCTACTCCCCTCGCCCACTCTCTCTCTCTCTCTTTATCTCCCTCTCCTTTATGCTCCGCCCCTCTCCTTCTCCCCCACTCGCGGCTGCAAGGGGACGGGGGAGGAGATGGTCGTCGGCAGCAAGGTTGGTGGAGGTAGTGGTGGTGGTGTGGAAATGGAGAGGGTGGAGGGGGTGTGGGGGTTATAAAGGGAAGGGTGTAAGGTTGGGTTGTGTGTGTGCATGGGTTGAAGGGGGGGGGGGGGGGGGATGAGAGGGAAAGTTTCCCCACAGAGCCCACAACTTAAACCCAGGGGGTTTAAAATTACGTCAACGCCCCTAAAGATTCCGAAAAATTCTCGAACGACCCTTGGGAAGGGTCATTTTAAGCATAGCGAAAAAGAAAACTAGAATAGCGGATATAATCGAGTTGAGCAATACCAATCTACCTCCCTTAGATAAAAATCTTTTTCACCATCCTGTAAGATGAATAGAGATTTTTTCAAATAATGTCGCCAGTCTATAGACATCAGCCTTTTCTCCACCAAAGGAAACCCCACATAACATATTGGAAGAGAACCAACAGGCGTATGGAGAGTATGTGAGATGGCCTCCCTAATTTGATTAGTATCACCAAAGCAAATTAGAGAGGACTTGGAGTTCACTTTTAGACCAGCTATCTCACAAAAAATGTCAACAATATACTTCAGGCACTTTGCTTCATGTCTACCTCCTTTTACAAAGAACAGAATGTCATATGCATATTGAAATATTGGTGTCAGTGCATGATTTGAAGATAGTGTAGCCATGAATCAAGTTCCCACTGCAAGCTTTGAAGGCCAAGTGTGCTAAGGTGTCAACTGCCAATAGGAAAATAAGAGGCGCAATAGGACATCCTTGCCTGATGCCTTTCTGTGGCTGGATCCATTCCCTGGTGGGTTTCTCATTCACAAAAGGAGAAAAAAGATGAAGTGGTAATGCATCTTTTCATTCGAGAACCCAAGTTTCCGAGAACCAACGTCTACACGAGATCTCCCAAAGATAAGGCCATGAGATGAAATCGTAGACCTTAGAAAAATCGACCTTTCACATGAAGACCCTTGTCTTTCTTCGCTTGCACCCCGACACCATTTCCTGGGCTAAGATAAAGGACTCCTGGAGAGAGCGGCCTTTTATAAAGGCAGACTGAACCAGGCTAATTAATCTCCCAATCACTTCCCTTAGCTTATTTGCAAGTACCTTCCCAATTAAAAGATAAATTGAGTTAGACAATGCAGCATGTGATGGCCCGAGTTTCGGCAAGTGATGAAATCTGAGTCATCATGTACTACCAACTAGCACGAATACCTGCAAGATCGTAGTCACCCAACACAAAGCCATAAACATCAATAGCCAACATTCATTCATAATGCATTAAATGAAACACAAGGTAAAGTGCTGACAAGATAGAAAAAAATTCACCATAAAAATGAGAGTAAAGAAAGTTTCGTACAATCACTAGAAAGATAGAAATTAAAATATAACAGCAGAAGGAAACTACTATGAGCCATTGGCTCAGTACGGACCATTTCCTCAAGTAGAACCTAGTTCCATAGAAGTCTAACCGACGGTAGCCGTTGCACCCGACAACTCAGTAACACTTGAGTACGAAACTCGAAATTATACGTAAGTGAAAACTAAGTAGAATAGACAACGAAACAAGTGGTAGCAGTAATAGAAGTACAGAAAAGGGCACTATAGTAAAAGTTCATCCGGTTATTTCTTATCCAATTACGTTTTTAAACCCTGCCCATGTTCTTATAGTTTTCATTCCATAAATCGATGTCTCGGACACGAAATAATCTTGTGTAACTTCTTGCGGTGCAAGACTGGTATAAGCTATCCTCATAGCTGGAAAGACTGCTTATACACATCAAGTCGCCGCTTTCCATCACCCTGGGGTCATTGCCGAAAAGGGTGGCGGTTGCGTTGTATGGTGTGAACACGTATAAACACTGTACGTTAAACCACAGATAGCCAATAACCCACCCATCGGCTGAGAAGAACTACTCCAAACCTTGAGCCACGCATCCCGTTATCCTAGTTGGCCACTAAGCTTAACTAAAGAACCGTAGGGAGGCCAACAATTCTCTAAACCAGCCCTTGAAACCGGTTTGAAAGATCGAAGCTACAGCCAAAATCCGACGAATAGCGGGGCTGAAACTAGTTATCCAACTTTCTTAATTCCCAACAAATCCGTCGTATTGATTATTTAATCAATTTCGGATAACTGAATCTTTCATTTTAATCAGTTAAACCATCTTTAATAATTTCACATTATTAATTCCAGAATTAACAAATATTCATATTATCCTCCAACTTATCCGTTTACAGGAATTTCCAAATTATGATGGTGGACCCATACTATTTACCAATCAATGAACACAACGAAACTTGTTTCACAGAAATCAAAGTTCATTTTACGCATGCGATGACAAGGGTACATGTGATCATTAATTCTTAATCTTTCTTATATAATCAAGTTCTTTCTCATTGGAGTGCCCATAAATTAGGGAAAATAACGGAGGTGTTGCAAACTCTGCGAAAAGGAGAAGCACACATCAACCAAAGTGGCACATGCGAAGAATCGCACGAGACAGGTCCAAAAATACCCGAAAACTAGACAGAATCGAGAGAAGGGTAGACTATTCTACCTAATGTCATCGGAGGGTAATAGTGACTCCAAACCGTGTGCACAGGGTCTGGGGGTAGTCTCCACGCCTACCTCAAGATTCGCACACGCACCGGGGGTAAGACCTGGTTCATAAGGATAAAAACTAAGGCCGAAGACTCCTCACATTTCTAATTTTTCACTAAAGTAACAATACTCAAAAGTGAATATAAATTATACCAACGCATAGTACGTGTCGATATGATTCCAACGATACCTGATTTGTTGAATTCCGAGGTTGGGAAGACCTCGAACTGCACAAAATAGCGTAAGGGGGTCCTGAACCGAGCCAGTTTAACCAAACCGGTCAACAGATCCACATGTGCTCGCCCAAGAACATGTGTCACCCTCTGATTGGGCCTCACGAGCATGCCCAGATTGCGCCTGCGTTGCCACTCTTCATTTGATTTGCAACACATGTTGCAATCGCACCCTCTGCACCTACCCACTCAATGCAAACGAGCGAGCACATGCGCTCTACGCACTTGCGACGCATCACCTTCGCACGAGTCGTCGCTGCCATGCATCGGCCCCTCGACTCCCATCGCCATTGCCGCCGTGGCTTTTACGGTGGGAAGCCCAGGTTTTGCGGATTCGCAACCAGGTCCCAAAAAAAAAAAGTTTTTATGAAGGGAAAGTTTAAGCTTTTCCTTCTCTCTTCCCTTCTTTATTAAGAGGGTTAGAGGTCAATGACGACCCAAGGATCCATGGAGATCTTTTTATAGTCCCATAATTTGTTGGGATTGGGTTTAGTGGGATGAAGTACCCCTAAGGTTGGGTCCACCTTACATTTAGGTCTTTTTTAACATGTTTTAGTCATAACTTGAGCTATGCACCTCGGATTCGTGCGAAACAAGCGTCATTGGAAAGCTTGAAATGCGAGAAATCCAACGGTACTATACATGGCACCTTTCTGAAAATGTTTGACTAGGGGTTGACTCGAAATACTTATTTTTTTGGCAACTTAAGAATGTGCTAACACTAGCACCGAACCACAACTAGGTTTCTAGGTTCAAATTGACCCGGACCATTGTGAAATGACTTGGAATCCAGATTTTGGGATGCTACACAATAGGTCTAAAGTCATGTAATGTTTCTTCTTGTTTCTTTGGAAGGAGGAAGAGCAAGGATCTATTTAACTTCTCGAAACCAAAATTTTCCTTTTAAAATTCCTCCACCACTTTTAGAACATCTTCTTTAATCACATGCCAAAACTCTTTGTAGAAAAGAACTTGGAATCTATGTGGCCCCGGAGATCCCTCAGCCTACAGATCTGTTAGTGCAGAGATAACCTCCTGGTCATTGAACAGTTGGGTAAGACGTGTTGCTTCCTCATCAGAAAGTCTAGACATGTCAGACGAGATGCGCCAACCTCCTCTCACGTTGGACCTTGTGACACAAGAAAAATGATTATTAATTGCATTCTGAATCTCCTGTAACTTGGTGACTTTGGTGTTGCCCACCTTAAGGGAACAAATAGTATTAAACCTCCTATCACTGGCTGTTGCATGGAAAAAATTGGTATTGGAGTCCCCCTATCTCAGCCATAATTGTCTTGACATTTCCCTCGAATCAATCTCTCTTTGCAAATCTTCCTTAGCAATGGTTGCCAGAAGAGCTTTGCATTGAGATATCTCCTCATCATTTAATCTGGCTGTGCCCTCCTTATTATCCAGAGACTTTAGCTATTCAATAGCATTATCTCGGGTCTAAGAATTCGAACGTGCCAAATTTTTCCTATACTCAATAAGGACTGAATGCAATCCTTTCAACTTGGAAGCTAGCCGTTGCGTGGTCAACCCCTCTACCTCATTTGCTTGCCGCCATGAGGTCACCAAGTCACGAAAACCAAGTTCATTTATCCATGACCTTTTGAAACAAAAATATGAACCACAATAGCCAGCATCACCACTATCCCATAGAGTCGAAGTATGATATGAAAAGGGACGCCCAAGTGCAGAAACCAATGCCAACTGAAAGGAGCTTAAGCAGTCAACATACACATGAATTTGCCAAGATGTGACATCTGACCATTCCCATTTCTCCAAGTATTGGTTGCACCTGGCGTCGGTAGATTAACTAACTCAAGTTCAGAGACTACAGATTGAAAACCAACAGAAGAAGAATCTAGCTTACCATCCGGTCTGTTATATAGATAAGGTAGCATTGAAATCACTACCCAAGATCCATATGCCTTCCCCTCTAAATGAAGAGGCTTGTCAGAGCTCTTCCCACAAGTCCTGTCTTCTCATAGCTGTATATGGCCCATACACACCTGAGATAAACAAGGAGGAGCCATTTGATATTCTCTTGGGTTCCTAATTTTTTTGCAATTATTTCCGTTCTTCCAAAAAAAACCAAGAAATTTCAATGTTTTTCTTGCCTATTATATTAGGTTATCATTCAAATTTCGTACCAAAATTTGTTTTATATAAAAATTCAAAAAAAATTCAATTATGTTCGAATCCTTGAATTGCCATGATGTATTACCTGCAACATATTTCTGATTTTATTATGCATGTTTTTGATGTTAGATTTGTATGAGATTTGATAAGAATCTTGTTTAGGTCGTAAATTAGTTTGATAATTTTATTAAGATTTTTTTCATTTTCAAAAAATTACTTTTACATAAATTATGTTTAGGTCCTTATTATTGCAATCCATTCCTTGTCTTGATGTCCCTCTATCTTCCTCCCTATTTAAAATACCAAAAGAATCTGAAAAACCTAACATATCAAAAAAGTAGTACTTAGGTTTAATTAGGAAGCAATTAGACCATGTGCCTCCCTGTGAGACGACTTAAACTCTTTTTCCTGACTTAAATTCTTTTGCAAGTTAGATTTACAAATTTAAAACGGTCGTTGATTTCGTGCTACAACATGTTTATTACACTGTGGATTTCAACAATCAATTTTTATTGTGGTTGTTAGGAGGCAACGCGATCAAATTACTTTCTATTTACATGCACTTAATTGCATTTGTTTGCATATTTGATTAGTAGTCCATTTGCATTTATTTTTGCTTTTGCATCTTGCAAGAGACTTAAGTACTGGGCCAATCTAGACGAGTCCATAGGTAAGTTCCTCTTGCCTAGGTCACACATAAAGAAAATTAAAAAAAAAAATTAAAAATCATATTTCTTTTAGTCATGCATTTAAAAAAAAACAAAAAATATAGATCTTGCTTATCTAGCTAAGTAGTTAGTTTTTGACTTTCTTGCCTTCCTTGCATTTAAAAAAAGAAAGAATCTAAAAATCACATGCCCTAAAACCTGCACTTTATTAGAAGCTATTCTATCTTGTTTGTAGGGCATTCAATATTCTAGGGTTCAATTTCCTTAAGTGGATTTAAAGCTTCTTGTGATTAATTGCCTTGAAACCATCATTGCACTATTTACATTGGGCTAAATTGTTAAAGCAAATTATATCACCCACAACAAAATTGTTTGAAACTTTAAAAAGGCAAATTGAACTCTTAAAACACATAAAACAAGTGAAAGCCTCCAAAGCAAAGAAAAAAATAAAGGCCTTGTTTGCTTGCTTACACCACTTTGCACACATTCAAATTGAATTTTAAGGGTAACCACCCCTCCTAACACTCATCACATTTTAAAAGTACAAATTTCTAAGCTTAAAAATGAGTGGATGTGCCCTAGGTAGGATTAATCTCTTAGCACATTAAGGTTTGAGTTAAGTGAACTCAAGGCTTTGTCTACTTGAAATCACCGACGAGAAGATAGGATGATGCAGAAACCACGTTAACCAGTTGGGTGAACTATCGTACGAATTGTCCAAGTGGGCCCCTCCCTACTTGGTTGACTAAGTAATTCAAAGGTCAAGGAGACTTGACTTGAATTTTATTTCTACTAGGATTAGGTCCTTTCAGGATTTACACAGTAAGGCTAATGTTTGTTTGCTTCATTGTTTAGTAAGGGCACAATTTCTCTTGTCTTACTATTCTTCCAACATACACACATGGACTTCAACTCTTATCCTCCAATCTACACTTGTCCCCAAAATGATTATAACTTTAATTCCAATTCAAATCAAATTTATCAATCTTCAAATTGAGATAATTCTACACCAAATTGGGATCTAATTATAAACTAGGATTCCAATATCAAGATCAAACTTCATACCCTTCCAATAACAACTTTCAATATATGTCTCTGTATCCAAATGATTACACTAATAAGACTTGCGATTAGGGAGGGTACTCTAAATAGTATTATCCTCAACCTTCTTACCCCTAATCTCCTAATCCTCACCATCTCGACTTATGCCAGCCTAATTGAAATTTGGGTCAATCTAAATTCTCTGAGTCCACATGTCAACCCACATCTCAAAACCTAAATTATAGTTATCTTGTTTATAGTTGCAATCTAGACATAGCCAATTTTTCAAGCACCTAAAGATGAATCAGATTTTGAGAGCCCTCTTGAGCTCGAACTTTTCTAGAGCAAAACAAAGGGTAGAGTGGTGTCTTTTAAGCAATTGGACCCAGAAAATGATAGAATCTCCCTAGGTCCTCGTGATATTGCCCCTGTAAAGCCAAAGTCTAATCTTAATTTAACTAATTACGGACTTAAAGCTGCAAAATGATTTAGGCCAAGAATGATTAAGGTCCCAATCTTTTGAGGAGATCACAAAGAAATTGGATGATATTAATAAAAATATAGTTGTTGCTTTGGCAACAAATGTGGGCCAAATTTGAAAGGATGAAAGAGGCCAACGAAAAGATAAATATAAGAAACCCTAAAATTGAAACTGATCTTGAGGAGCCCAATTAAATTAAAGATGAATCCTACACAACACCTGGGGTTCAATCAACAAAATCAAGGGAAGAATCAAAGCAAATTCTCGGGGAACAATCTAAATCTTTTGAGATAACTTATTTTAATAATCCAATGACTATTAAAGAAGAATCATAAGAGTTGCCCCTTGACCATGGAAGTTTTCCCATCCAATCTAAGGTGAGGCATGATTTACCTGAATTGGTGGCCACTAATGATACTCATGAGATTGAAGCTGAGGATCGTGATCTTGAGGGAGATGTACAAAATGATAAGATCATTTTGAACTTTAGAGAAGATAGCTTTAAAAACTCCCTCATGATGGAACATGAAATTGAAAGAGAAATCATTTGAGGATTATGATGATCTGGATACAAATAGAGTGAAGTGATCCCATATTGAGATGGAGGATGGGTGCAATGAAATATTCACTTTGGAAGAAGATTTCCACCTCAAAGAGAGATAAACTAATGAACACCTAATTTGCATCAAATTGAGAATACATCCCATGTTGAGGATCAGAATATGATTAAAGGGGATAATGTTGAATCAAGACACCCACCAATGTTTGTTGAGGAGCAATCTGATTCTAAACTTCAATATGACTACTTTAGGGAGGAAGTTAAAAATGAACAAGCCGTTTACATTGTGAATGATTGTATGAAACCATTTGAGGAGGATATTCATGAGATAAAGGCCTTGTTGGGAGTTACATCTAAACAATTTCCCCCTAAGTCCAAAACCCAACTCGAGTTCCATCCTAAGTTACTTGAGTTTAAAATCTTAGAACTTGATGATAATTCACCTAATGAGATGACATCTGACATGTTACATGACTCATGAACACATAAATGTCTATCAAGTCATGCTTAATTTATGTTAGTTTCATAGTAGGAGGTGCATAATTGCATTAGGTTAGATCATGATATATATAGGTGCATCCATGTAGTAGTGCATGCATTATGGGTTAATTATGTGCTATTGAGCCTCTTTGTGACTTAGAGAGTAATTAGTATTTATTTTACTTTCCAGGATTGAGTCAACTGGAGCCAGATTAAAGTTGTAATGGAGTCTACAGAAGCCCAACCCTAGCCATCATCCAAAACCCTAACTCTTTCACCTTTGCTCCACACCACCTAAAATCCCTAACGCTAGCCCACCTTCTAGAAGCCCACATAGCCCACGACCAATTATTTATCCTCCACAAAAATCCACATGTAAAAATTACCTAATCCTATTTAGAGCCCAGTCAAATCAATTCATACAATCAATCATCAATCAATTAATACTTTCCTACATTTTCTACCGACCTGTTCACAACAATGTTGGTGTTCACACTTCTTGTGTTCATGCCAACCACCACCAAAGCCAACCCAATCTCACGCAATTAAGCCACCACCCAATTCAATTCCATGTAACCATAGAGATGTAGGAAATCACATTCCTAATTCTTACTTCCTACTTTCTTAAAACCCAAGTCTTAATCCTAATTCCCAATCCTAAACCTACTTACCATAAACCTGGGTGTAACCTCTCCACCAAGAAACACCACCTAATGCCCAACCCTCCATATAACCCCATGCACATCTCCATGAAGCTCCCTGAAGCTCCCTCCCTCCTTTAGTTCTCCATATCCCCATCCATCACCAAAACCCTAAAGCCTCCCTTACCCTCCAATGCCCACGAGTAGTAACCACCACCCTTGGCCGCCTACCATCCTCCAACCTCTAAGTCCTCAACCCTCCTTCCCTCTCCATCATTTACATCGTCATCTTCACCTTCATACCACTTGCCAACTCCTCAATAATCCACGCCATCATCTCCAAGGAGGATTCGTCGCGAGGAGGATTCAAGATGCCTTTGTATCAACATCACCGCTTGTGTGCCTTGCCATCACCTTTGCCAAGGAGACATGCCACGACTTTGCATCTCGAGAGCTTCTTGGGTTCCCTTTGCATCTTATTGTTTTATCTTGTTTGAACTCTTATGGCTTTGCAATTTAATGATTACATTTAGTTTCATCGAGATGTTGTGCATGATTTTCGTATCTATGTGTAGCTAAATTTCCTTGCGTGTTGGGTGAGGGGGTAGGCTTGATCTACGCTTATCCAGTGATGAGGTAGATACTCTAGTGAGGGGTCATCAAGAAATCGAGATACTTTATGCACACATGTACTAATCTAGAATAGTCCAAGCCTAGGAACATTGAGTTCGAGCTGGATTATACCCTTAGTAAGTGCGCTTGGGATAGTGCAAATGGTGGTCTAAGTGATGTAAAGTGTGAAATAGATAGAATCACGTGTTTAGTTATTGTAGTTTTGTCACATTTCAAACCACTTGATCATTTAGATATTTATTGTTAACAGGAAACATGAGATGATTTTTTTAAAGTAATGGGTGAACCCCGGTTGATCCACAGAGAGGTGAGAATATGGAACTTTGCTTTAGAAATATACTTAATCAATTTTATTATATTTTTTGGTGTTTTTGATATATGCCAAATTTTTTTGTCTTTTTGTTTTGAATGAAAACGATAAGGAACAACTAACTACTAATCTTTTTGGTCTTTTTAGCTTTGTAAATTTTTTTTTTTTGTTTTGATACTTACGTGAAAATAGGAACTAACATGAAACTATACAAAACTCTATTTTTGTCGTCTTTGTTTTGCAATTTTTTTGTCTTTTGTTAAAGAAACAACAAAAGAGAATACAACCAAGAACTTAAAACTTCATTACTTGCATGAAAAGGAATATTTACAACTTTATCAACTACAACTTAAGCAACATCACAAACTATCTACTACATCTCTAAAGGTGGCTCAAGCCACTTAGACGACTCAAAATGTAAAACTAGTTACAAGGAACATTAACGGGAATTATTGTAATTACAAGAATGACCCAGTGGGTTTTTTACCATGCATGTAAGAATAAGCATGGAAGGGGGAATGGTGGTGGTGTGAAAGTAGTGATTGTGCTGATGATGGGAGTGATTTTTACTAGGTGGAAAACCATGACTAAGGATGTGTAGTGTGTCTAGAGTGTGGTGGTGTAGGTGGTCATGTAGGTGGTTTAGGTGTCATGGAAGGTGGTGATTATGACTATAGGTGTGAGTTGGATATATACTTCTATGGTTTGGTAAGGGCTTTGGTTTGGGAACTTAACGGAGTATTCTATTGTGTGGTTCTCAAAGGTGTTTATTTGATGAGGGATGTGGAATGGGTTGGGTACGGCCATATGAGGTCCTAATGGAGGGGGCTAGGCTTAGGACAATGGTGTAATGGTAGTTAAGGTAGTTGGTGGTTGCTAAGGGCAAGGGTGTAGTGTTAGGACAAAGGGGTGGTGTGGAGCTAGGTGATGGTGGTGGTTGTGATAGTGGTTAGTAATGGTCTTGGAAGTGTGCGTGTGAAGTGTTTGTGTTTGGAGTGAAGTAGGGAGCTCACTAGGTAATAGAAAGGCTTGTGGTGGTGACGTGAGTGCAAAGCTAGTAAGGGAAGGTGAATATGTGTGTTTGTAAGGGTGTGCATGTGTTTTTGAGTGAGTAAAGTGGAGATGGTGTTGGCGTGGATAGTGTGGTGTTAGGTGGTTGTGTGAGTGCTAATGTAAGTGTAATGGATATGTGGTGGTGGAGTGTTGGTAGAGTGCTCATGTTTGTGAATGAGTGTGTGAAAGAGTGAAGTGGCATGCTCTAGTGACTGGAATGGAGATGAAGGTGGCGAGTAATGGTGGTGGTGATAGTGAGATGATGGTGAAAGTGGCGTGGGTGATGGTGACAGTGGAGGGCGTGTGGAGTGAAGTGTGTATGGATGTATATCAACAAGATAAAGGAAAGCAAGAAGAACAAAATGGAAATATTAACAAGAACTTGAGCTATAATCAAAGGTCATAAAATAAAAGAGAACGCAAATGTTAATCTACTTGCAAGGAATAAAACTAGCTACAAATAAAAGCGAAAGGAAGAAAAAGATAAGGAAGATGAAGGCTAGCAACCCAAGGGGGTTCAAGAGAACCTTTGGGTGGTGGTGGTGATCCTTGGCACCAGGCCTACACCACCTTCACCTTGAGAACACAAGGAGCCAACAGGGACTACTCTAGGTAGCCGTTGGCACCATGGGAGGGACAGCTTAAGTTTGGTGAGTTGAGAGTAGAGTGGATGGGAGAGGAGAGAATGGAAGGGGAGGGGCGCCTATGGTCTAGTCACTTTTTATAGAGTTTGGACCTAGGGAGGGTCCTCCTAAGGTGTAGGCAAGGGCATAGGATAAGGGGTACAGCCTAAGGTCAAAAGAATATGTAAGTTTGCACTAGAGGGGGGATGAATAGTGCAGTATAAAAGATTTATGACAAATGAAATAATCACACAAGCGTTCTCCATAATGAGACAAGTATTTTTAGATGAAAACCTCGAGAGTAAAATTACTACCTAAATAGCTCCGACTTAGGATTTTCCGATCTGCCTAGTAGATCAAGTCCACTAACGTATCAGTTAAAAGAGGATGATACAACCTCAATTACAACAACACTACTTTAGACCGAGGGTAGTGTACCTCAAATCCCTCTTCTTCACGAAGAAAATTATGTCTCACAAGAAGACGAGAATTCACAATGTGAATACCCAACAAAAATGAAAATACAAAAGACCTATAGAGCCCAAATATAAGGTTGAGCCTAAGCTTCTATAGGTAAAGATGATTTCCCAGATGCAGAAGAGATGAGAGTGACGGCGCAGCGTAACGGTGCTCTCTAATGTGTAAAATGGGGCTTGGAGGACAAGGATTGCTTTTCTTCCTTTCGATCTTCTCATTATTTCTATATATGTCTTGATAAAGGAGAACCTCTAGACTACTTATAGATGAGCTAGGAAGGTTCAAGAAGGCTTGGGAAAAGCTTCCTAGCCATTGGAACCAAATTCAAGAAGACTTGGTCAAAATCCAATTAACAACAAACCAATTATTACACCTGACAACATAATTGGATGATTAGCCCATTTATCAGACATTTGAGAATGGTTCATTAGACATCTGATGATGATATTGGATGTCTAAAACTAAAGGGTGATTTTCCTGGAATTTATTGGATCTTGTATAAGGATCTTGTGTCAAAACGTCAGTAGTCTGGAGCAGACATATAAAATGTCTGGCAATAAGATCTTCTGCAGGGTTCTTCCACCTAAGTGTCAGACATTTGTAGGACGTCTAGACTTAATGTTGGATGTTTGATACTAATGATCACTCTCGAGAATTGATTTCCAAAGAATCTAAAGATCATGTTAAGTCTAACAATCAAGATTTGGATCAGAATAGGTCTAACGTCTCTTTATTGGACGTCTGGAAATATGAATAAAATATTGGTTAAAGTCTCAAGAAGATTATATTCTAACATAATCATGATTTGAGGCTAGCTGCACTCTATAAGATGTTTAAGAAGGTCTTCAAACGTCTGGAGTCAATTATGGACATTTGGACAAGGGTATAGATGTCTAATATGCTGAAGGCAATATTGTAAGGTCAGGTTGTTTAGGTATCGGATGTCTAATCCTATTATCAAACAACTTAAAATGTGATATCAGATGTCTGGGATATGTGATCGACGTCTAATAAAGCAATCTGTTTACGAATTTGGTTATCTAACTTAATTCTAGGTTTTTACTAGGTGTCCTAAGATTAGGTGAGTGTGTTCAGGACTTAAGTTATCATACTTTGGACTCTTTCAAAAGTATCTAAGAAAGTAAAAAGAGTAAATAATAAATACATAGAAAATGTAATTTATCATATTCTTCTCTTCATCTTTAAGGTTTAACTCCAAGCTTTGATTCTAAAGCTCCAACTCCATGCTCCTTTATGCTTTTGTTCTAGCCATCAACTCCTTTATCTCCATGGATCTTGAGCCTGAGATTCCTTCCATTTGCGTTTGTTCTGAAATTTTAATGCAACTGTTAAATAACATGTATTTTTTTCTCATCAAAATCAATGATCGTAGTGCATTTGCACCAACAAAATATTCTAGTGGGATCTTTTGGAGGCACAACTTAAGGGTAGCTTCGTCAAGTTTCTTGGGAGAGGAGGCAAAGGTGGCGTTGGATAAGGAGGTGACTTAGGTGGGGGTTAGGGAGGGTTAAGGTGGTGTGGAGTGTTGATGGTAGATTAGGTTAGGTGATTATCTAGGTAGGTTAAGACATTGTGGTGGGCTTGTGAGGTGGTGTTGTTGTTGGGCCTAGAATAGGTGACTAAAATAAATAGAAAATAGGTGCACCTAAGGATACATTTTATTATGAATTGGTGGGCCAATTGGTGTGAGTGTGTGTAATAATTTGTGGATATGTGCAATTGTGTGTACATGTGTGTGTAGGTGTATGCATTATGTAATAGGCACATGTATATGTGCATTGAATGTGTGTGCACATAGGGTGGAATTGTGTTGTATGTAAGTGTGATGATGGGTGTGTGAGTGGATGTGAATGGGTCTGTCCTGGTTACATAGCCTTGTCCTTGTCCTGCATGAGCTTGTCGAGGCCAGGCTTGGATTCTCCTTCTTGTTTGTTATTTCATGTTGCTGACTCTCCTCACTCTGTTGCGAGAAATGGTTGATGCGGTCTTCGTGTATCTTCCTGCATTTTTCTCGTAGTGCAGCTCCCTCACTCCTAATGTAGACTTATACACATGAAATGATGATTATCATTGTAGGCCTTTCACTTGGAGAAAAATCAAATACGAATGTACAAAAATGCATATTCATGTTATGCATGAAATGGATGATCTATTTACAATGTAAGATAAGTAATTAGCCTAACTTAGTCAGTTTAGGACCCGTAATTGTTGCGCAATTAGCAAGCTTAGCGGAAGCAACCATCCATATGTAACTCGTAAAACTACCTTTTGATATTGAGTCTATTACTCAAACCCCACGCATAGCATTCACATAGAGAAGACGTTTCATTAGAACTCTTTACATCTCATTTTAGTTTTTGTTTTCTATTTGGTATCGTAGTTTATGCTAGAAAATTCATGAAGTGTTTTTTGATCTTCTAACATTTCTCAAATTTGGTCTGTAGGTATTTAGTCAAGTGGGAAAGCACGGTACCCAATTTTAGAGCCTAACTCTTTCTATAAAAAAAGATAAAATTCGTGCACTATTCTAGGGTCAAACAGCAGGTTAAATTTTTGATCTTGTGGGATTTGTAGTGATTTTATTACAACACTAATTTGCGTAAATGTTGTAGCATTTGTTTTCTTACACACTCTAGTTTTAGAGATAAATTTTTCATATTTTTTTAAGGTTATGAGGCTTAGGTTAGTTGAGTCCAAAGCAAGTAAGATCAGAACAATCATTCTATCCTACTTACCAAACAAAAATCCAAAAAAATTGAAAAACACTTTTAGAAACATTGAAAAAAAATTCCTATGCCTATCTAATTGATCAGATAATTCGAAAGTAGTCCCTCTTTGTGGATTCGACCCAACTTCCACTATTTACAAATAATTAAGTTGATTTTTAAATTCTAGTGTGCTATTTTTATGACTTGAGCGTGATAGACGCCAATAACAATTTTAAGGGTCAGATGACGAAAAATTAGAAGTCGAGTGCAAGTATCACGAAGGTATTTCAAGTGGACTTGAAATGGTTACCTAAGTAATCAATTGGTGGGAAATATGGAAGCAAACTCGAATAAAGTTTGGATGGCATGTGTGGAGTGCCACTCAAGGGTCAAAACTTAGATTGCATAATTCCTTAAGAACCTTGAATGATTTTAAGGATCCTTGTTATCCTCATTTTTCTAACTTTAGAGAGGTTTCTCATAATTCTTTACCTCTTAAACCTCTCAAGGTATCCCGAGAAACTCGTTTTAACCTCTATTGGCAAGCATTTGGTATAATACTTCATCATCAACTCGCCAATATCCTTGGTGATGTAAACATGTTTATATCACATAAACTATCTATTTTTGCACATTCTTAGACATAGAGTTGCATCATATATTATAAATATTGCATAACATGCATCATCTTGCATTTAGGTTAGGTTGTATAAAGTTTATGTTAATTTTTCCTTTTTATGGTCAGGTAATAGGATGACATTTAATTGGGGCCTTAGATTGAAGATCCAATCGTACAGATTTGATCAGGGCGATGATTGGAGTTCAACAACTTCAAGATTGCCCTGATCGGAGTTCCATAGCATCAGATATAATCCGAGGAAGATCAGAGATTAAGGGTCAAGATGGTGTTAATCCGCACTTCAGATGACAAATCCAACTGCACGAATAGGTTTGGATCGACGATCGCAGCCCAACGGTGCAAAAATCGGTCTAATCCGACATCTGTGCAACCATCTACATGACATAGAAGATGGACGGCTAAGATAACGCCACATGGCGCCATCCTAGCCGCCCAACCGCCTCAAGGAATCGCCATTGCCCTCTCTCTCCTTAACCGTGCGGACGATCTTAGCAGTTGGATCAAGATCCAACGGTTGAGAGAGCTCGCGCCTAAATGCGTAAGCTCGCCTCAAATGTGTGCGTAGCACGTTGGGCGAGCACGCGTTCGCAAAGCAGAGGTCGCGGGGTCGAGGCCCCGCGCACCTCAAATTGAAGATGTGGGCAGGGCACGGTTGATTTCGTTCGTTGGATGGCGATCGGGCAGCGGTGGAGGCGACTACATGGTTGCACCAGATGCGCAGGCGAGCGCACGCAAGATCGGATGCCCAAGTCCATGCGCAATTGCACGCACAGGCGTTGGGCGCGTTGAAGCAGAAGTGGCAGGATGGCTTTTAAGCCGTTCGATTGCTTGATCGGACAGTTGAGAGCCTTTGGACGTGCATAGGCATTTGGGCGCGAGGAGAAGAAGAGGCGCGCGCGAGCAGCACCTACACCCACGTTTAGGGGCTTTAGTGACGTTTAAATCCGTCACTAAAGGCCCTGAATTAATGTTTTATGCATAAAATGACCTTTTTGCGCATTCAAACTTCACCTATAAATAGTCCTACGACCCCCACACTTTCTTCATCCCTTCCTCTCTTCTCTCACCCCCTCCAAAGCTCTAAGAGCTTGTCTCAAACCCGGGATGCTCTATTAGAGTTAAAAATATAATTTTTCCACCTTCTCACCCCATTCGTGAAGCATTCTGCGGTGGTTCTCTTACCGCCATTCGGGAAACGGATCCCGCTACGAAGTCGTCCTACCTCGTTCTCCATTGTCCCTCATCGTTCTCCTTCGTCTCGCATCTCACAACCTTCGTCCGAGCGCTCCGTCGTTGCGGCTCGTCCTCCGAGTAGCCGTCGAGGAGGATAACTTCTCTCCACCTTCTTTTGCCGCTTTCTAGTGTAGATTTCCTGCTTTCTAGTGTAGCGAGTAGTTATAGCAAGTAAGTCTTTGTCTCCAATTTGGTTTTTGACTGCCATTCTGGACGTCCGCTGTAGCATGCTCTCGTTGTAAAAGTAAGCAAATTGATCAATGGGTGTTTGACAATAGTGCTAGACTCGCTGCAGAAGTAAGCAAATTGAGCAATGGATGTTTGACAATAGTGCCAGATATCTAGCCTGGTCCCTAGACGTCCAACATGAAGTTTGGACGTCTAATACTACAATCAGGAAGAGAATCTTTGTGGATGCCTTTGCAGGAGACGTTTGGCCCGTAGACTAGAAGTCTTATTGGTCATTTAGGACTTTTGATACTAAGGTTAGACTTCTGATAAGACCTATGTGGTCTCGTTTCACCCAAAATTTCCTCACGAGGACCGAGGATCGATCTACTTGGCCAAGTCCAAGCTAAATATTGAAGAGAGAAGGAATTAGACTCTATTTAGAGTTTGGGATTCGTATCTAAGGGTCTGGAATGGAATCCCTAAGGGACTCTTGTGTGACCACAAGGAGGTGCAAATTTGAGTAAACGAAATTGTAAACAGAAATGAATGAGATCATTGGGTCAGGATAGGTGGACCCGTAAGGTTAAACACCTCAACCTTTAAACTGTGGGCTCATTGATGTGGATTAAAGACCCAAGAGATTAAGGTAGTTGATGTCTACCAGTGAACAACCTTTCAATTAAAAAAGTTCTCAGTTGCGGTGACAAGCTATGAGCTACCATTGAAATGAGGTATTCATATGTACTTGAATCCGACTGGATATGAGGTACTCGTAGTGAGAAGCTCTGTAGAAGCATGCAAGTGTGGATGACACCGAGATACCTGGTACTCGTAGTGTAGAGTTCTGTAAGTGCCCGCGAGAGTGGATGACGCTGGGGTACCAAAAGGGATGAGGGGGACCTCGTTCGATGGTGGATTGAGAGGGCGCATCTGGGGTGGGAGCTTCTAGCAGGAGTGTTGATGTGTCTCGATAATGTTTGACCAACCCTGTACTATGATCTAAATGATCTGGAATGATTAGTGACTGAACTTCATGGGACCTAACTTGAGTTTGCTAGTCGCATCCACGAGGCATTTGGCCTAGCTAATTTCCAAGAGGCCTAACTCTCCTAACTGAAATAAAAAATGTTCTCATGATGAGAGGACGAGTACGCCTTACTTATGGATCGCTGGCGCTGCTAGTCTCTCCCTTGATCAAGGAGGGACTACTAGGCTATGATTTAAGAAAAGGATACGTCGACATCTTATTTGGTAGAGGAATGATTTTCAAGAATTTGATCCGCTCAGAGGAGTGAGAGAATAATAATAGCTGCAATGTAATGCATGAAATAAATGATAGGAAAAGGTAGTTTGGGTCAGTTAGCCTGTAGTACAACAACTGGTGGTGCACTACCCATGCTTTCTTGTGATATACGCCATTTTTTCCTGCTGAGCCGATTGACTCATCCCTGCTCTCTGACCCAATTTCTGGACCTGAGGCTATGGGCCATACTACAACTATGAGCAAGTTGGAGCTAGTCTGCTTATAGCTGGAGAGGCATCGTTCTTGCAGGGCACTTCGGGGCATAAGGGCTTAGACGTTGGAGCTTCTACTCCTAGTATGATTGTGGGCCCCTCCCAATGATGAGTAACGGGAGGCATGGACGGAGTTCGCGACCACTACTCAGTTCTGTTGTAGTTTCAATTACCTGTTGGCCTTGTTGGTTTTGTATATTGTGATTAGGCACCGCTTTTGTGGTTACTGCGTTGTAATAAATATCTTTTGTTATATGTACGGACTGTTAACATTATGGCTCTTATATTATTTCATATATTACACAGTTGTATTTTGGTTATTTTTCTTGTGCTGCTAGTTAGTTCATTTTATGTTACTTGTTCTTGTTGCTTATTTGAATATATATATGCCCTGCGAAAAATTGTTATGCTTATTAAGTTTATCAGACGAATAGTCTCAATAACTGTTATTTAGGCTATGTGCAATCCGAACCACTCTGGGGAAACCTAGGACCCACAAGCCCCCCGTTAGCCTTGTCTGATCTGTTAGAGGGTTGATGGGCACAACGGACTTGGTATTATTAGATCACAAATATCAAAGAGATGTAGTTTATTGATCCAAAGTTGGTCCAGATACGGGATAAAGTCATGGCGGATTAGTCATAGGACTTCTCTCTTATGGATGGGGTGATTTTCTTTCGAGGGTGGCTATGTGTGCCTCATATTGAAACTCTGAAGAGGCAGTTGTTGTTTGTGATGCACAACTCCAGGCTAACGATACACTTGAGAAGCACCCACATGTATAAAAACATCAGAAAGGACTTATGGTGGAAAGGCATGACGAGGGATGTGGCACACTACATCAGTCGGCACCTGACTTGCTAGCAAGCCAAAGCTGAGCACTGGAGCCCAGTAGGTTTGTCACAGCCTCTCCTAATGCCAGAGTGGAAATGAGAGAACAACACCATGGATTTTGTGGTGGGATTGCCGAGTACTTTGTGAGGGCATGATGCTATCTAGGTCATTGTTGACTGACTGTCTAAGTCAGCTCATTTCCTAGCGATCAAGGCCACCCACAAGCCAAGCTGGCTGATTGAGCTGCATGTTAGAGAGATTGTCCAACTTCACGGGGTTTCCAACAATATCATGTAAGATCGAGATCCAAGGTTCGTGTCCCACTTCTAGATTAGCTTGTAGGAAGCCTTGGGTACCACGTTGAAGTTCAACTCATCATCCCCTAACAGATGGGCAGTCAAAGAAAACTATCCAGACATTTGAGGACCTGTTGAGATCTTGTGCACTGGAGTGGCAAGGATCATGGGAGGACCACTTGTTGTTGGTTGAGTTCACCTACAACAATAGCTATCATGCTAGTATAGGCATGGCAACATTCGAGGCATTGTATAGGCGAAAGTGTTCTTTGCTGGTCAGTTGAGCAGAAACAGGGAAGATATTTGTTAGAGGCTCTGAGCTGATGCAGTAGATGATAGAAAAAGTTGCTTTCATTAAAATAAAACTTTTGGCCTCTTGATCAAGGCAAAAGACCTACAGTGATCATTGTCGGCAGGATTTGCAGTTCCAAGTGGGAGACAAAGTGTTTCTCAGTGTATCGTCGATGAGCAGGATCCAATACTTCAAGAACAAAGGGAAGCTAAGATCTAGTTACATGGGTCCATTCAAGATCATTGAGCGGATCGATTTGGTAGCGTACCGTCTAGCTCTGCCCCTACACCTGTTAGCGGTGCACAACGTATTCCACGTGTCCACATTGAGGAAGTACATAGCAAATGAGAGCCATGTGGTGCACTACGATGATCTGTGGATTGAGCTTAATCTCAACTATGAAGAGCTGCTGGTATAGACCCCTGATCGAGCGACAAAGCAGTTGCACAACATGGATGTACCTAATGAAGGTACTGTGGCATAGTCAATGGTTTGAAGAGGTCCCATGGGAGCCTAAAGCGGAGATGCAAGGTAAGTGTCCCCACCACTTCTAGACTTGAGGGTTGTCTGATTTCGCTGATGAAATCTTTTTAAGGAGGTTACGGTATAAGGGTTTGAAAATTTAATGACATCTTTGTAGGTAATCAGACCCTTAATTAAAGATAAGGGTTGAAATCATGGTGAAATTTGAGCCATAAATAGTTGAATCTTGCCTAAGAATGGATGGATTACTGAAATTGTTATGACATAGGGGCTAAATGTAAACAACCTGAGTTCGTAGTCTTGCTAGTAAATTGTTGTTGGTGGGAGAGTGGAATTGATATTTCACCAATTAACAAATGATAATGGGGAGGCATGTTCCATTTCATTTTCAATGCATTTGCCTTTCATCACATTTCAACATTTCCACCACCACCACCATTGTGCACCTCTCCCTCTCCCTTTCATTCACTCTCTCCACCCACTTCATTGCTGACAGCAAGAGGAGAAAAAGAAGAGGTGGAGGAGCAACTGTAGCTACTGCCGATGTTGTTGCTACTGTCGCTGTAGCAGGGAAGAGGAGTGCTTGGTCTGATTTCAGCAGAAGGAGAGAGGGCTGCTGCACTCTTGAGGTAGGGGATCCTCACTCTTGATGCCTTCTTTTGTTTCCCCTTAGATGAAATTGATGAATGGGAAGGAGATCTTGCTTGGGTAATATTGCATGTGAATTTATATGTGGGCACGGATGTTTCTGATTTGGGGATTTAATGATGTGAATATGCCTATGAAGATTTCACTTGGGGATTCGATTTAAGATGAGGAAATCCATGAAATCAAGGTGTTTCCATGTTTACAGTTTGCATATGTGTGCAAAACATTGGTTTACAGAGGTTAAGAATGATCATGAATGAGTTGGTATGGCAAAGATTGCATTTTAGGATCCAGAAATGATTCTAGAATGCAAATCATATGCCTAATAATGCACATGCATAATTTCCAGCATGATTAATTTGCACTAGTTCCACAGAAATACATGCATTAGTGCATTATTGTCTGTACATTTTATATATATTGCATTTATATAGATAGGCATGCATTTATAGGTTAATAATGTATCATTAAGCCCGTTATGTTACAATTAATAATCGGTTGTGTTTCTTGCATGCTTGACTCGGTAAAAATCCGTTGAGAAGATCAGAGCAAGGAACTTTGGGCTATGCCTTTTTCCTCTACCTTAATCCTTTCCCTCTGACATTATATCTCCTTCTCTCCTTATTAGTTCCGTGCATCCTCATTCCATATCTAAAATATATGCCCATGATCTTTGGACATCACTATAAAATCCCCTCCACCTATATATATATATATATATATATATATATATATATATATATATATATATATATATATATATATTCCCTTTTCCAACGGCTTCAATTTTTTCCCATGGACTACCCTTCCGGTTTTTTTTTTTTCATTTTTTTCCCATCACCCATATTTTCCACTTCGTATTCCTAGCAGATCCCTCCCCCGGACATTTGGATTTAGCCACTCTTCATTTTGTTTTCCATCGACGCATATCCCACTCAATTGGTGGACACCAAGGGCTACTTTGATTTGAGAATGGATTTTTGGAGGAATTGTATATGAAATTAGTTTTTTTGAAGAATAAGGGGGGGGGGGGGGGGGGGAATAAGTAATTTTTGGTATTTGAATTTGATGTTGAAGTTGAAGAGGAATAAGTTATAATTTTTCTTCATTTGAAAGAATTAGAGCGTTTGATTCGAAGAATGAAAATGAGGAATATATGGAAAGATGATGCATTATTTGGGAAATTTTGTAATTTAATTATTTCATTGGACAAAATTACCCTTGAATTGAATTATGCTTTGTGTGGACCCATAAAAAAGAGTCGGCACAGGGGCATCGCAATAAATGCGGGAAATAATCCCTATTCCACCCCTAGTGTGGAATAAAGAAGAGCCGACATAACTTCCCAAAAGTTAAGTTTTTTTTCCATAGGCCTTTCAAGATCCAAACAGAGAATTAGGTTGGTAATTCTCCAAAACAAATATAGCTTAAGGCACTGCCATCCACATTTCTATCTCCTCACCCAGTGCTAATACCGATCCCATATAAGTGTAGGCCCTACATCTCCCATATCCACTCGATCGCATAGCAACGCAATGCTTAGGGGTCCCTCCCATTTTCGTTTTCTTTTCTCATGCCAACGATACCTCTCAGTAACCACCCACCTGCGTAGACCCTACCTCCTGTGTGACAATCCACCTGACTCCTCTTCTCCCCCAGCCCCCCCCCACACACACACACCATTTCCACACGCCTCTCTCAGACCACTCATTCGATCCCAACGAGAACAGCCTCTCCATTGGCTCCCCCCTCCCCACACATGCCACGCTTAACATCCAGAGGGAGAGGGAAGCCAGCTAGCCAGCCCATTATACACCTCCATCCCAAGCTCCCACCACACCTCCACTCCTTCTTCCCATACTCAGTCGGCCAGCAACTCCTCCACCACTCCACAACCACCAACAGGGCAGGCCATCACCTTACAACCACCAACAAGCTGGCCAACATCGCCACCGCTGCCATAACCACCTTCCTCGCAGCCACGAGTATGTTCAGCCACTATTCTGAGGAGCTGCGATTGCAAGGAGGAGATTGGAGGGAGAGTACGACCACCATTCTATCGCCCTCATTGTTGCATCTCTTCAAGGCTACAAGGATTCTCCCTGCCCATCTTATTTCCATATCTCGTGTATTTAGAACTCTAGTAATTTATACTACAATGAATGCATTTCTTTTAATTGAGTTGTGTATGACTAAAATGTGTATGGTGGTTGTATCGATGTGTGGCTAATTCCTTAGGTGTGGGAGTAGGGAGATGACCAAGGTAGGCTAGGGGGTGTGTTGGGTTGAGTGGCTTGCATTATGTGGGAACCCGAGTTGGCAGGTGCTAAGGACCATTTGGAGATAGCCCGAGTCTAGGAGCGAGTCTCTGAGTCGGTCTATATCTCGGATGTGACGTTGACACACACCAAGCCTAGGAGGACATGTATTGCAACCACCACATAGACCAAGATGCGCCTTAGAATGCCTAGGAAACAACCTAAACTCCATGCCATTTCCTGCATTTTTTTTTTCTGTTTTGATTGAGTTTTCTTTGTTATTTCAATCTAGATAGACCTACATGTTCTCTTTAAAAATTGATTTTCTTGAATGTTGTGCTTCTAAAAATCACCATATGTTCACTGAAGATAGGTCTTGAAATGGGAAACCCAAGAATATAAATTTCATTTCTAACCTATTCTACAAAAAAGATAAAATTCTTGGAAGAAAGGTGTGCCAATCCAAATTCCAAACTCTAAACTTCTACCTTGTTTGATTTTTAGTAAATTCAACACACCTCAGATTACCTGGAAGTTTGTTTTGAAAATTTCCTTATCAAATCTAGTTTGTTGACAAAAATTAGTAAGAATTTCTGATATGCTAAAGGCTTTCATGAGTAGAATTGATAGGGGGTCAAACTAGGCTGATTGATCCATCTTATTTCTAAAATCTGAAACAAATATCTAAAGGCTCTCTAAAATTCCAAGAAAATTCACAAGGACTCTTAGTTAGACACATCACACTCCCTCTCTGTGTTTCGGCCCGACTTACACTATACTTTGTATTTCTTAAGTCGATTTTTAGACTGGTGTGCTTATTTGACTTAAGTGTAACAACGACATCATTTGACATTGTGGTTAGACATTTGATCATGCCAAATCGAACGTCCCCTATAGCATGTTCCCATTGCAGGAGCAAGAAAATTGATCAGTGGACTTCTGACACTAGTGCTAGATGTCCAACTTCGACCTTGGACATCCAACATGAATTCTAGACATCTGCTGCTGCAGTCGAGAAGAGGGTCTTTGTGGATGCCTCTGCAGGAGATGTCTAGCCCTTAAACCAGAAGTGTTATTTGGTCATTTAGGATGTCTGGCACTAAGGTCAAATGTCTGATAAGACCTATGTGGTCCTATTTCACTCAGAATTTCCTCACGAGGATCGAGGATATGATCTAATTGGCTAAGTCCAAGCTAACTATTAAAGAGAGAAGGAATTGGACTCTGTTTAGAGTCTAGGATTCATATCTGAGGGTCCAAAATGGAAACCCTAAGGGACCCTTGAGCGACCACAAGGAGGTAGAAGTCTAAGTAAACGAAACCATAAACGGAAATGGATGAGATGATTAGGCTGGGATAGTTGGATCCATAAGGTTAAACACCTCGACCTTTGAGCTGTGGGCTCATTGACGTGGGTTGAAGACCTAAGAGATTGAGGTAGCTGGTGGTTACTAATGAACATACTTGGAACTTGAAAAGTTTCCAGTTGCGGTGACGAGCCGCGAGCTGTCATTGAATGAGGTACTTGTATGCACTTGAATCTGACTCGATATGAGGTACTCACAGTGGGAAGCTCTGTAGGTGCCTGCAAGCACAGATGACGCCAGGGTACTTGGTGTTGGTAGTGAGAAGCTCTGCAGGTGCCTGCGAGAGTGGATGATGCCAGGGTACCATAGAAATGGTGAAGATTTCATTTGATGGAAGATTGAGAGGGTACATTTGGAGTGTGAGCTCCTAGTGGGAGCATTGATGTTGCTTGAGAATGTCTGACCAACTTTGTACTATGATCTAAATGATTTGGAATGATTAGTGACCAAACTTTGTGGGACTTGACTTGAGCTCACTCGTTGCATCCAGGAGGCATTTGACTTGGGTAGATCCTAAGACGCTTGACTCTCTTAGATGAAGTAAAAAATGTTCTTGTGACGCAAGAAAGGATATGCCTTACTTGAGGATCGCTAGCACTGCTAGCCTCTACCCTAATCAAGGAGGGATTACTAGGTTGTGATTCAAGCGAAGGATATGTCGACATCTCCTCTAGTAGAGAGGAATGATTTTTGAGAATTTGATTTGCAAAGGCAAGTGAGAGAATAATAGTAATTGCAATGTAATGCATGAAATAAATGATGAGAAAGGGAAGTTTGGTTCAGTTAGCCTATCATATAGCAACTCATATGCTACTTGTGCTTTCTCGTGATATACGTCATTTTTCCCTATTGAGTCGATTGACTCATCCTTAGTTTGTGACCCAATTTCATAACCTGAGGCCATAGGGCCATACTATAGTTACGAGCGAGTTGGAGCTAGTTTACTTGGCATTGGCGAGGTGTTGTTATTGCAGGGCACTCTAGGACGTAAGGGCTCGGATGGTGGATCTTCTACTCCTAGTATGGTTGCGGGCCCCTCTGTAAAGACCCATCCCACTTTTAGCTTTTAAGACGTCTGGAGTCTCAGTCAGACGTCTGTCTAGACGTCTGGACCTTTTCCCGGACATTTGAAAATGAAATTTTTGTATGCCCTATGTGCTCTATGCGCGGGTGGCGTGTAGAACACCTTTTCTCTCTCTCCTTTCTCCTCTCCCTGTCGAACCCTAAACCCACAGGCTCTATAAAAGCCACCCTCCCCTCCTCTCCACTCCACACACCACCACCATCTCCACCTTCAGAGCTGGGGGAGCCGCAAGAGGAGGTGAGCGAGGGAGCAAGAGAGGGTGAGAAAGAGGAGAGTGCGGGAGGAGATCGAGGTCGGGAGCTTTGATGAAAGCTCGTCGTAGCTCGCACGGCCACCGCGGGCGTGCGCGGGAGGAGGGAGTCCAGAACGGCGGCCTCGACCACCTGCAGCAGCTGGAGCTACGGCGGAGAGTGCTGGGAGCTAGTTCTGATACTGGAAATTTTTCAGTATCAGACGTCTGGAGCGAAGTCCAGATGGCTGGGGGAGCATCTGGACATCTGGAGTCGAGACCTGACATTTGAAAACTCTTTTATCGTGAAGGTACATTCTTTTCGCGGTTACAGCCATGCAGGCCGCACCGCAGAAGGATTTGTCTGCCTAATTTTGGGTGGCTGCACTGTCGTACACAGGAGCATCCTTGGGAATGAGCGCAGAACACCCTCCTACGTACTTTCGGACGTCTGATCAGCTCACCAGACGACCGAAGGTGCTTCCAGATGACCGGAGGAGTGGTCCAACGTCTGGAACTGCCTTTAGACGATCGTAGGGGAGTCCTGGACATCTGAGGATACCGCAGGGACTTGAGGTGAGAATTTTGTATCTTTTAAGACGTCTGGCCTTGTTTCTAGACGTCTAATTTTGGTGAGTAGGCACGTTTTTGACCCATTTGGGGTCCAATCAGGATTCGTTTTACGCAAATGAAGTATCTGTAGTTTCATTGCGAGTTTCTCTACGTACTAGAAACCTTTGTACACTGTTCTGAACCTTCCTTTTGTGATGTATTCCCTGGTATAGGGTTTCGACTTGCTGCGTGTTTGGGGCTCGCAGAGACGCCTGGGTCTGCGGTTCGAGCCCTCATTACTCCCGGATTGCCTGGTAAAGTGGTCTACTTCTGTTAATCATATTAAATAAGAATGTGCCTGTGGAATTAGCCAACTGGAACCCCTAGGATGTGGCATGAACCCTAGGACAGAGAAATGAATGAACTAATTGTATTGCATGATTGTGTTTGTATACATGATTAAGCTGAACTGCTAGCAATTTCCTGTAATATAGTTATGAGCTGCCTGTTAAAATATGAGTTGCTTGAGATAAATGAACAATTACCCATAAAATCATCAATTGCATGTATTGAATTATGGAAACACGAGCTGCCTGTATATAAACGAGAACTGAATTGTGAATGGTGGAATCTGGATCGGAATAATGCGGTGAACACGAGCATGAACCATACAGGGAATTAGGAGTAGAGCTCCTGTGATTAGATGGAAAATCTGGAATGTAGGCGGGAAGTGTGCTGGCCCTTGAGTACGTGGTACCAAGGAAAACGACTGTCCCATTTTAGTGTAGAGCGGAGCTAGCCACCCTTGGGTTGAGATCCGGGGTTAGGATTGGCCACTCTACATCGACTCCTGTTGGCCCTCGTGTACACGATGCCGAGGCAAGCTACTAGTGTAGGGAGGGAGCTAGCCATTCCACGGGACCCGGGGTTCAGCTAGTCACACTACACCGACTTATTAGGTCTTCTAGGAAAACCGGGGTAGTCAGACGAGGGTGCGCAGACTGTGGAGAGGCGAGACCCCTATTTCTGAGAGGGCTAAGCCCTATACTGTTCCGTGTTGTACTTTGGGCGTACCTGCTAGCGGAAACGACTGACCGCATGTCAGTGTGGGGTAGCTACCTATGCACTTATCACGTGTACCATAATCATCGCTGCGTCTTGACAGTAACCTCGGGGTGGTTGACTGGGTGTAGGATTACCACGGGGGACTCTCCCGGTAAGGAGAGCACCACGTGTACCTTCTACTCTTCGAAAAAGACTGCAATCAAGATTGTTCCCACGAGGAACATGTAAGATCAAGAATATCCGAGAGTTTGAGAAAAATGGGTGAAAAGGAAATACACATAAAACAAATAAATAGAAAAGAGAATTAAACTTGCTGCTTTTACTGTTTTAGATAGTGTAGATACTACTCTACTCAATGTTCACTGACTCTGTCTTTTCATAACACTGTTCAGGTCCAAGAGTTGAGCAGCCCGAGCTTCCGGTTGTGAAGGGTGCTGGATTTTCAGCACTTTTTCGTTGTTTCCCCTTACTGTTGTAGTGAGTTTTAGACTTTAGCTACTGTTATTGTTTCTGTTACTTTCGTTTCCGTTGTCTTTGTTGTTGTGGTGGTATGTAATGGAACAACAGTTTTACTTTCCTTTACTGTTTTGTACGTTTTTTACTGCTTAGTTGTAGTGCATATGTGAATGTGGTTTACTTTCTTGCTTTTTTGTTATTTCTTGTTAGACGACTAGGTCTTGGGATTAGTCGAGGCAAGTCGGTCTCGGGTCCTATAGGGATTCGAGAACCAGGTCGTAACACCCTCCCACTGATGGGTGATAGTAGGCACGGACGGAGTTTGTGATCACTGCTTCGTTAGTATTGTTGTAGTTTCAGTTGCTTGTTGGCCTTGTTTGGTTTTGTATATTGTGGTTGGGCCCCACTTTTGTGGTTACTATGTTGTAATAAATAGCTGTTCTTATATGCATAGACCGTAAACACTATAGCTCCTTGTTATTTTTTCTTGTTCTTGCTACCTATTTGAATATATATATTCCATGCAAAAAATTGTTATGTTTATTAAGTTTATCAAATGAATAGGCTTAATAACTGTTATTTAGGCTACATGCAACCTAAACCACTCTAGGGAAACGTAAGACCTATGAGCCTTTACCCCCGTTAGCCTCGTTCGATTCATCGGAGGGTTGGTAGGTGTGGCAACCCAACTGTAGTAGAATTCCATGGATAGCATTGTAAGAGAAGGACCTCAAGGCAATATTTGGTTTTGAGATTCCTTGTGTCTGATCAAGCAATAGTGAGGTACCGAGATTCCTTTCAATTTGTAGAAGGTAAAGGATGACCATGGCTATGGGGTTTTGAAAGCAATCAAAATATGGTGCTGCGAAACTAATGTAAGTTGCCAGAGCAACATAATGGCGAGGAGAGGAGAGGGGGAGGCAAAGGAGAGAGAGGAGGAGACACCATTGGTGCAGAAGAACGAGAGCATCATCATTTGTAGGTGCCCCATGTGAAAGGGGAACCATGACTGCTCATCTCTACAGGATGAGGGTTAACCCACGGGATAACTTATCATGCATTAGGCGTGAGATAAGTTATCCTGGGTTTACCCCATTTAACCTGGGATAAGCCAACCTTACAACTAAACTAGGTTATCTTCATTTTAAGGGGATAACCCACCAAACAATCTAGACCTTAGTTTTTCTTTCTTTTTTTTCTCTTTTTGTTTATTTGGGGGCAAGGACAGGGTGTTCTCTTTCTCCAATTGAGGGAAAGAAATAGGGAATTTTAGTATCAGGAATTCTAAGCCTTGAGCTAAGCAACTCTAGCCACTTATGGAAAATAAAGGGATTCAATTTTTCCTAAAATTTAGACATGGTCCTGATCTTGAAGATTTGCAACAACCAAACCAATGCCATTGTAATGGAAGTTCATATTTTAGATGGAAACTAGTGTTTAACTGATGTGCTTCAAGGGGATCTCTTTAATCCTAAGTTTGGATGGAAGAGTTAGAAGGGGAGGCAAAGGGAAGGAAACTTAGGAAAGGTGGGAAAGGAAAGGTGAAGAGAAGGGGAATATAATTCTTATTTGTATGGAAGGGAAACAAAAGGGAAGAAAAGTTGATATTGTGTGTTTGGATACATAAGTTGAGGAAAATGAAAGGGGAGAATTTTGATATAATTTTACCATAATAACCTTTAGAATGCTCTTAAGAATATATATAATATTTATTATAGAAAAGGGTGAAAGTGACATTTCAAATAAAATGATATGGGATTATTTCCTCTCCCTCTCAATTTATTTAATTTGGGAGGGGAACTAATCCCTCAAAAATTACCTTTTTAATCCCTCACATTCCTTTCCTTTCCAAAGACTTGCAACCAAACATGTTCTTAACATCCATTTCCTTCCCTTCCTCTCTCCTAATTATTTCATCCAAACATAAGCTAAATGTTATTTAAGGACTTCTTAATAAAAGTGGTTGTCTATAAATAGTTGATTTATAAGAAGGCTTTGAATCAGTGGAAAATAAAACTGTTAAAAAATTATACCAAGAGTTTTAAAAGGGCATCTACCAACTACCATGTACTAGACTAAATATTCATTTACTAAGTTTATTATCTATAGTGGGTATAAATGCAATTGTCTTATCTATATCTATAAGGTCTAGATATATATGAAGATTTTTCATTCAGCTAAAAAAATATGATGTTAAAAAATTTTGCAAAAAAAAATCTAATAACTTTGACATTATTACATTACCCAAAGTAATGAAAATTTATAACAATAAAGATCTTTAAAGAAACTTTATAAATAATTAATCTCAAGTGCTTACTCGTTTGTATATCTACCCTTATACATATATATACACTGTACATGCACACACATATCATGTGCTTATATGTGTACATTATAAGATTTATCATATTTTGATTTTGAAGATTTATCAATTTTAAGAAATGTTCGAACAAAATATTTTCACTTTGACCCTTCAAGTCAATTTCTAACTTAATTTTTCTTGAGTATTTACTAAAATACGAATTCGTTTCCTGAGTCATTGATGAGATTTGAAAAAGTCAAAAGTATTAAGTCAAAAAGAATGATAAGTACATGACTTACCTTCTTACCCTCTATTTTGCAGTCTGAGATTTAAGCAATCTTCACCTACACCTTGCACTGACTTATCTTTTGAGTAACTTCTGTTGAGTCCTTAGTAGTCAATAAGTTTTAGTATGAGAGTCAATTGATTTTTACGGGTATGACTGGCATATTGCGTTAGGTATGCTCCCCACATGTAAGATTTCCAAATCCCAGCTTAGCGTCTTTAACTTTTGGACTGTATTTAGGAAAGGTTCTTGAACGGGTGATGGAGAGCTACTCACCTAGAAAAATGATTTGGAGAATAAAAATAAAATAAAAAATATGAGAAGTAGGGAAATTCCAAATAAATTCACATCTTGTTACATATGTGTGTTGCCTTTTAGAAAAGAATAAAATAAAAGAAAAAAAAATATGGAGATGAAATTATTAGGAAAAAAGAACTAGGGTGCAACTAGGGAAATATGTACCTAGAGTGTTAACTCAAGATAGAAGCAAGTGAGAAGAAAGCTGCCAAGTTTTAGTAAGGTTGGTTCGAAAATGAGATTCGTTAGAGAGAAAAGATACTTTAACCCTTACTGAATATACTTGAAGTCAACCTAGTTGCCCAAATGACAAATCACTTTTTACACACACAAGATACTTATTTTTCACATCCAATTTAAACCTTTGGTGGGTTGACTAAGTCATAAAACATCCATTTCATTACAAACGTTACATTAGCTGCCAATGGCAAGTTCAACATCATGTTCAACGACACTGATATTGTCTATTAACTAAGCTCTTGCATCCTCAACACATTGTAGTCAAAGATTAAGCACATTATAGCTGTCAACTTTGACAGTGGCCTTCCTCGTGAGGAAGCATGTAATAGGGGCTCCATCATCATGATGACAAGTGTGATATCATAATGAAAGAGCTAGCAACATACTCATGTGTCCTTGAAGCATGCAGTGATGGGGCTCGTGAGGGCCTAGCCATGGAACTTGGGCAACATGTAATACAAGTGAACTATTTGTCTTCACACCTGGTCAAAACTCCATTAGCAATTGTAGGTTCGCGAAATAGTGGAGTTGGAGGATGAGGCACACGAGATGGCCATACCCAAGGGGATGATGCCCAAGGTTGAGGAAGTGACCAACGCCATACTGTACCTAGCAAGGGAGGGAAGGTGGTGGCAAGGAACGTGGCAAAGATGGGTACACAAATGGTGGATGTGAAGGTGGTGGAAGCAAGAGTTAATAGTGAGGCAGGTGAATCCTTTAGAATTTTGCAAATTGTTAATAGTGGATGTAAGGGTGGTGGAAGCAAGAGAGTTAATAGTGAGGCAGATGAATCGTTTAGAATTTTGCAACTTGTTTATCTGGTGCAGCTGATTGCGAGTTTTTCTAGGTTGGATTTGAACACTAGAAAAAGAATCATTTCCCAATTTCTATTTTGCCATCTGAATCGTTTGCAATTTTGCATCAGACGATCAGTTTCATAGTATTTTTTTTGTTAGTAGAGACGCTTTTTGCTAGTAAAAATCTAGTAGTAACTTACGTTGCATCAGGGCAATCCCGTTCCACCATGACCACATCAGCACTAGATGCAACTCAAGGCCGGAATCGATGGCACCCAAAGTGAGCAACCTCTTCTGGAATCAAAAAGCGTGCAAGTGCCCGCCAAGCCATATGCCTGAGTGGTTGGGATTCCGACCACTGTAGACAGTTGTTCGATCCCCACCCCTGCCTAAGAATCCCATGAGTACCGACTACCGAGTCACCACAAAAAACAAAAAAAAAAAAAAAACAAAGAAAAGCTTGCAAGCTTAGAATCACAAATATAGGGAAGTAAACAATTTGTGTAATATTATATACCCATATGTGGTTCTCCCCAAGGATAATTTGGGAGTAGAATTGTACAAAAGCAAGAAAGAGATCCGGAAAAAAACAAATTTCTAGACAGAATAACTGACCCATCCAGCAACTTCGACATTGTTCATTGATCATGCGCCCACTTTCTGATATCTCCAGCTAAAATAGTAAATCCCTTTACTCCTCTTTCCCACTTCTCTCACCTTTTCGGCTATGCAGTTTCGTAGTAATCACTAATATATACGTGATGTTGAATGCATGTCTTCAGCAAAAGATGAACGAGAATTGTGAATCACAAGTTATTTGCCCTCGTCAACTAGTGTAAAAAATTACAGAACATTAGTTTGTGGGCATTGCCTGGGACAGTTCCTGCTATTTTTCATAAAAGAAATACCTCTCTCTTTTATTTTTCCCTCTTTTCTTTGGCACTCCCTAAATTGCTTTGGCATACTATGAGAACTTGCTAATCAGAGACTTGAAAGCTTTAACCATTGTCCCTATAGCTAAGACCCAGAAGATTGCCACCAAACCAACCAGGAAGGCAGTGAAGAGAAAGCCACTGCTCCGCCCGTGCCTTCTCTTCCTTGCAATCGTTGTTTCTTTGCCATGGGCCGCATTGGCATCAGCACCCATACTTCTACCAGATCCAAAGCTTGATATGCGTTTGAGTGTCCTATTAATCAAGCTACCCTCTGATGCGAAGGCAGGTTTCGTAGGTAATGACTCTAGAAATGATGCCATTGCTGAACCTTGCCAAATTTCTGAAGCGTGTACTCCATCTTCACAAGAGAACGCCATGGCATGACTTGTATGGTTATCAGCATACTGCCACCCTGCAAAACACAGTGGAACTTAGAAGGGAACCATAACTAGGATGCTGTTGATGCTGGCCAGATGGTTCTTGGAAGCATAATGGAGTATTTAAAGTGAACCTGAAGATGGATATGCGGTGATCTGATCCGTGGAACTGACCAGAGACTCTGCATAATAGTTCTGCTCCTGCATGGAGAGTGCACCATCTACTTGTACCATCTGTTTCTCGATTTCCTCCTCCAGCACCAAAGTTTGGGAAGGAAGAGATGGCGGAATGTCATCTTGCAGGCCATTGGTTGACTCGGAAATGAAAACGGGTAAATCAAGAAATTCAGCAGGGTCAAAAAATAATTCATCATTCTGATTGTCGTTGTCATTGACCGGGTTTTGCTTTGATAAAACAGGATGATCATTTACTTCTAGATAATCGTCAGATGTATTCAGCAGGTCCTTTTCAAGATTGTATAGAGGTAAAGCATCGCTTGGTGAACCGAATTGCACAGGGGCAGATTCAGGATATGCTGTGTGCAAGTTTGACGAGGTATAATTGATATCACATGACAACAAAATTTCATCCCATCCAGGAGACTTGCTTCCAGTTGCAGGTAAGTTTGTAATGCTAGCATTTTCCTGCATATGAAAATAATATACATCATTTTATTACATCAAATAAAGAAATAGAAAATTAAGTAGCACTAGAACAAAAGCATATAAGAAAAGAACTTAAAGCTGTAATGCCATAGAGTGGATTAAGAAAAATGTCTTTAGAATTTATTTATTAAAGTAAAATTCTCAAAACTATTATCCTAATAACAGTAGTGACACAGACACTGTAAAAATGCAAACATCACATACTACTTTCTTAAAAAAAAAAGTATAGCGAAAACTGCAGCAAATTAAGTTTGCTACGACAGCCTTCTTTTTTATTAAGTCTGCAGCAGCACATCCATCTTGTGGAAAGATGAACCGCCAACATCAAAACCAATATACAAGTTCCACGACCTCTTTTTTTCCATCTATGCCCTTGATCACTCAAACACACTTGATTCTGTTTTTTCTAGATGGTAGCTACAACTGCAATCTCGAATGATGAGTAACAAGAAGTTCATCTATTTCTGTTTGAGAAGAATGCCCAACTTCAGAATCAACATCCCGAGAGGATGGAGTACTTGCAACATTTTCTTCATACCTTGCTAGCACTCTTGCATCAATATTGGCACCTCTTCCCCAGATTTTTCCCCATTTCATTTAAAAGCCCACTTAAATATGCCCTATATTTTCTTCTTGGCTTCTTATACTCTACACTTAAAAGATTAACACAAATCACTTTAATAGTCGAATGCCTCCTCTTCCCTACTAACTATTCACTTTATCTAATCATAATCTGTCACCACCACCATTCACCACTAAGATCCCATGGTATTATGTTAAATGCCTTGGCATTTTCTTCATTCTTAGGTAAGTTGAAATCCCCAAGGCAAGAAATTTCACAACCCAGTGAAAACGTACTTCACACATAGATGTCGAGACAAACAAAGACAAAAGAAGAAGGAAGCAAGAACCAAAGATGAGCATCTTCAAATCTTATTTACTATTAGACTTTACAGGGAAATGATAATCAACTCTACCTATTCTCAAGTAAGAGAATGGTTCTTCAGAGTTTTATTTCAAGAAAGTTTTCCATTAACTATACACAAATCCTCCAAATGAGCATACAAGTGGATTAATGATAAACTGTCAGGAAGGAAGTTGATAACTTTTCGAAAGCCTAAAATCCCACCCATCATGAAAATTCAAATCAAATTAGATGATGCTGTATCAGCTTCACCCTCTAGCAAAACACAAATTAAAAATAATAACAAATTTAAGGATGCTCTTTCCCATGGAAAAGGACATAGAAAGGAATCCCCATAATGATCTTGAGTCCCCAGTGCTACCCTTGTGAATGTCTTTTAGCCAGCTCTAACAGAGTGAGCCTTGTGATTGTCATGTGCTTTTTCTTACTATCAGACATATATGGATGATGATGATGCACTTGCTGAAATAGACAACAAATTGCACTTTCATTGTTTTGTAAATGTGCTAATTCAGTAGGTGCCTCCCATGAGATTGATCATTATTCCAATCTAACAAGAGAACCCTAAATATGTCAACCCTAATTTCTTGATCAGACTGGGAAAACTAGTGTTCAGAAAATTGACCGCGTCCCATACTTGTAGTTAGCAAGGTTTCTGAAACACAGGCACATAGGTGGGCCAATACGTGGTCAGGGCCCAGTGTGTGGCCTGACTATATTGCATAATCAGCCGAATGCTCACTCAATTATCGAACAAGGTGCAATTAGGATCTCTAGTAAATCTGATTACGTAATACCCAAAAGTGTAAAATCCCATGATACTCCTTCCACAATATCTGAACCCTCAAAACTTTATGCTTTGGGACAATATATTATCAAGTCAGAAATTTTTCTGGTAGGTTAAAGGGATAACTGGTGTTCTAAAAACTAAACTGAACTGGTCAGTTGATCTGGGTTAGCATTGGTTGAACCAATTCCTCATTCCAAAAAAAAAAAATGCTACGCCGGTTGATGGATTTCTCCACCTCGCACTCAGAATGCTCCCTCCCATCCCCGACTTCTCTTCTCTCTCTCATTCTGAACCTAACCCTAACTCCGTTCCTCATTGCCAACCTTTTCCTTTGCCATCAATGACACTATTCATTGCTCCTTCCCTCGTCGAACAATGCCAGACTGACCATCTCAAGGGTAGCTCCTCCCGTCCTCCTTGCCATCTGCTACCTACCTGACTTCCTCCCTCGGCAATTCATCCACCCCCTCCTCCCCTCCCCGACCACCACTTTCCATTAGCCCCTACCTACCACCCACCTCGTCCCTTTTCCTCTCCTCCCTGACCACCACCCCCTGCCTTGCGACCTTAACCACCACCCCTCCTATCTAACCACCATAGCACCGCCAATCTCCCCTCCCGACCACTACTTCCCATCACCCCCGCCTACCACCCACTTCCTCTCTCCTTGAGGTTAGCTTGTCCTCTCCTCCTCCCCTTCCACAAGCCTTCTTCCTCCCTTGTAAGAACGGGATAAAGACTATGTTCACACCCTCATAGGCAAAGATGCCGAGTGCCCCATCCACCTCTTCTATATCATCCCTATGCACTCCATCATCCATGACAACCTCCTCTCCTGCCACCCAACATCAAGCCCTACAACCACCTCTCCCAGTCCAAGGCATCCCTCAAGTCAAGTATACTATCTTCCATCTATTGTTTTCATCAGATCTATTCTTCTCCTTCTTCTTGATCAGTTCCATGTGGATTGCATTGCATAACATGCACTCTTTCTGGTTTGATGGAATTATGGTGTTATTTACACTTTTGTTTCTTTCTTTCATTTTGATTTTATGATGAATGGTTCTACTGTGTGTTTGAGAAAAATGAAGAGGAGACGACTTTCATTCCACCATCATGTATCATAATGGCTTTTCTTTCTATTCTAATTCATGTAAAGCACGTGAAATTTCTTAAATTGTTTTGATTAAATTGTCTCAAATTGTTTGCAATTTTAATCATTAATTTCGTAGCCAAATTTTCTCAACACCACCCTGAAATTAAACTTGGTTTCACACACACACATAATGGTTTGATTTTTTCGATTCGATTTAAATGATGACATCATCACCAATTCAAATAGTTCAAATCACCGATTGAATCATCAAAAACCAAATTGGTCGATCCAATTCTTAAATCATTGGGATAACCACCCAAGGCTAGTAATCATCCCACAAATCCTTCGTCAATAATCAAAAAAGTATTACATTAATAGAATGAACCCCAAAGGCCCTTCAACACCCTCAAAAATCAGCCACAACATTATCTACATAAAACCTCTTTGGCTGGAAAATCATTTTCATTCCTCAATGTCCAACTCTCCTCTAGAACTGTCAGAGGGAATCTCTCTCCTTTTTTTGAGTAAAAACACACAGGGCCATTAAGGCTCCTCCAAAAGTCAACTCAAACCCTCTACATTTCCTTAGAAAACACACCTTGAAGAAACTATTATCCATGCCTTCTGTTTTTGAACTACAGACGAAAAACACCAGATCAGCCGATACCAACATCTTCAAACTGTAAGCTTCACTGCCATCAAACAATATCCGCAAGCTTCAGTCATTGGTCATGTTTCTCCGCAAGTGACACGTGACAACTTCCACCTTCAAGGGCACCAAAGATTTCCAAATAATTCTGCAATGAGAAAATAAATCATCATTTGGCTCGTCAAATCTGTCCTGCAATATGTTGTAAGCAGCCTTCACTGTAGACTAGTCTCCTCCAATTCCCAATGGTCCTTTGAATCTTGTGTCGTTGCAACATGGCAAATATCCTCATGTAATCTTACAGGACCTCCACCCTTTGATCGAAGGTTTGTCACAGAGATAAGTCAAACTTCCACTGGCTACCCCAATATGTTGGAACATTTTATCACTGCCATGTTTTAAGATCTTATGTTTTATTTGTAATGCTTAAGTTTTTTTCCTCCAAAAAGGTGATTGTTTGTGCCTTGCAACTCCCACTTTTTATTCAAATACTTATGTTCCAGTTTGACTAATAGCAAATTTTTTTCATTCTTTTGTTATTTGGAAACACAAACACCCCACTATCCTGCATAATCACATGCTTACTACTTACTATGAGCAGTTTGACCCAATACCACACACCATTCGACAGAATCTTAGGCGAAACTAGTGCAATTCATACAATTAATAACCACCAGGATTGAATCCCCATCAAGCTCTTACTACAAAAGTGTCTATTGGGAAGGTGCCAGTTTGGAAAATGGAACCAATGAAGATGGTTGTTTAACTTACATGATAGAGAGGCCATGTACCAACATTGTAGTGATATTCTCAAGAGATTAGTTTCTGAACTTAAGATTCCACATCCTTGAACTTAGTGATAGAACCAAACACAATGAGACAAAAAGTTTAAAAAGGCAAACCCCACAACATGCAACACTAGACTTCCTAGCTCCGGTTTAGAACCAAATTATCTCTAAAACAAAATTAGTGTAGCACATGCTTGACCCTATATGGTCAATAGTGCTGTAAAATCAGTACGAGCAATGGCTATTGCAGGACAGAAAAGTTCAACCTTAATGATCAATCATCGACAAGAACAGCTTTAACCAAACAAGCAACCTATATAGGAGTAGATAGTGAATTGAGTAGAATCAAAGCAACGGACAAGATAAGTTGGAGACGTTTACCATAGGCCCACACATAACAAAGATCCCTTGATCTGCACAATCATTGTGTTTATGATGGAACCATCAATTATTTGATTTGGTTATAAGTTGCATTTATATGCACAACTTGTAGCACAGTTGTCTATGGGAGGGACCTATTAATTGATAGTAGGTTCATCCTCTTGATTCAAGAAATATAGGTGACATGATTTAAAAAAAGGGAAATATTGAATATGCTAAAAAGACCCTAATACATAACTCAATACTCCCCTCAAGCTGAAGCATAAGCATCGAATATACTCATCTTGAAACAAATATAGTACAATCGTTACATGGAAAGTGCTTTACTAAAATTATCTGCAAGTTGATCTTTGGTACAAATGTAGGGTGTAGAATAGATTGATTCTCTTCAACTTCAATATGCTTGATCTTTGCTGCAATAGCCTCTTTGATGGACAATCAGCTTCAATATGCATGATTCTCTACCTGTGCTCCAAAATCCTCTAGAATAGATTGGATCCAGAGTAGCTTACAAGTAGTATGAGACATGGCCTTGTATTCAAACTCGACACTTGATCTAGAGATAACCACTTGCTTCTTACTTCTCCACAAAACTAGATTACCCCCAACAAATGTGCAGTACCATGTAGTGGACCTCCCATCCTCATGTGCTCCAACATAATCTGCATCTGAATAGCCATAGACATTTAAGTGCCCATTATTTTTAAAATATAGTCGTTTCCCAGGTGCATTTTTCAAGTATCTGAGAATCTAGCAAACTCCATCCTAATGGACTTCCCTTGGTAACTGCATGAATTGGCTCAACCTCCCAACTGCAAAGGTAATGTCAGGTTGAGTAACTATCAGATATAATAGCTTACCAATCATTGGATGGCATTTAGTCACATCTTGCAATAGAGGACTATCATCATCTGCATGAGGCAAGGACATATCCATGGGCACATACGCTAGTTTGCACCCTAGCATACCAGTGTCTTTCAACATGTTAAACACATACTTGCGCTGAAATAGCACAAGTCCTCCTCCCATGTATTGCACCTCAATACCAAGGAACTAGTTGATAGGGCATAGATCCTTGGTAACAAATTGTGACTGTATCAGCATATTTGTTTCTTTTATACCTTGCTTGTCACTGCCAATTAACAATATATCATCAACATAAACAATAAGTATGATTGAACCTAACTTCCCATGCAGTGTAAAAACAAAGTGATCAGCAGATGATCTAGTAAAGCCATACTTTTGGACTACATGCTGAATCTCTCAAACCAGGCTCTAAGACTTTGTTTCAGTCCATAAATAGCTTTCTTTAGCTTACACACCTTTTGACACTCCCCCTAAGTAGGAAAACCTGGTGGCTGTTGCATGTAAACTTCCTCCTCCAAGTCTCCATAAAAAAGGTATTTTTTATATCCAACTGATGAACAATCTAGTTCCTGTTGACTGCAAGAGAAAGCAATATTCTAACAGAATTGAGATGAGTCATTGGGGAGAATGTCTCAAAGTAGTAAACTCCAAAGATCTGAGTGTAGCCTTTGGCAACTAAGTGTGCCTTATATCTTTCCACAATGCCATCTGGACAACATTTAAGAGTAAAGACCCATCTACACCCCACAACAATAGCACTTGGGGGTAGATAAACTTAACTCCCACGTGCCACGAGAATATAAAGCTATCATCTCCTCCTCCATAGCCAAGGTTTAGGATCTTGGAAGGCCTCATGATGATCCTATGGTACTTGTAGGCTGTCAATAGCCAGAGAAAATTGTCGTTAAACTATAAGCAAACTATCAAATGACAAACCGAGACAAAATATTTAGCACAAGATCGTGGAGCCTTCCTTTATGCAATAGGAAGGTCTAAGATAGTATCCTCAGTAGCTGGTCCTCAGATGAATCATCAACAGCTGGTGGAGACTAAGCAGAAATGGTAGACAAAGGTTCCTCCACCTAAGGTACATCCAGAGCCCTGCGTTGGAAATGCTTAGGAAAAGTGGTTGTATCAGGGACCTCAGGATGACATGGGAAAGGACCAAGACCAGGCTGACTAGTCCTAGATATAGGTGGCTCAGTGGGTTGTGGTGACTAAGATAACCGTGGTGGCTTAGATGGCACAGGAAAGGGAACATCACTTGGATAAGAAGAAATGGATTGCTCCCACTGTTTATGGCAATAGGGAATCTCCTCAAAGAAAGTAAAATCAGCAAAAATATTAAACTTCCGTGAAACAGGATTATAGCATTTGTATCCTTTATGGGTTCTAGAATAGCCAAGAAAAATACACTTCATGAAACGAGAAATTTTATCCACTTTATATAAGTGAACAAAACAGACAACCAAAAATAATTGGAGTGATAGTAAATATGTCTTTGCCAGGGAATAGGAGAGAATCGGATTTTACCCCTAAAATTGAAGATGAAACACGATTCACCAAGTATGTGGCCATAAGAACAGCATCAGCCCAAAAAGATGAAGGAACATTCATTTGAAACATATTAGTACGAGTCACATCAAGTAAATGACAAAGCTTATGTTCAGCTACGTCATTTTATTGGGAGGTATGAATGCAAGAAGTCCGATGAATAATATCAAATGACAAAAAAATGAGTAACCTTGACATTCACAAACTCTTAACAATTATCACTCGAGGTAGAAAACTAAGTCTTTATTTCTTGAGCAAAATTTTTAACAAGATCAAAAACTTCAAACTTCTCTTTCATCATAAACACCTAGGACATCCTGATATAATCATCCATAAGAACAAGTATCGAAAACTTCTAATACTCTTGACCCTACACGAGCCCTAAACATCAGCATAAACTAAATCAACTACAAACTCAGTCCATTTATTCTGAGATAAAGAAGACCTATAATGTTTACGCAATTGGCATGCTTCACACTAAACGACTTAGGAAAAGACATTTCTAGAAACTGACGATGAACAAGCAAGCTGGGATGACCAAGAAGAAGATACCATTGAAGAACAGAAGTGGCACAAATAGTAACAGCATGAGAAGATGATAGAACATGAAGGTAATAGAGGCCATTCTACTCAAGTCCACCAATCCGCCTCATCGTTTGGAGGTCCTGCAAAAAGAAATATTGGTCATGAAAAACTACTCTGCACTGTAAATCTTTCGTAATATGACTAATCAACATCAAGTTAAGAGCAAACTTGGGAACATGCATAACATTAGATAGAGATAAAGTAGAAGAAATAGAAATGTTCTCAAGACGAGTAACTGGTGACAACCCCCCATCTGTTACCTTAACTTGGAACAGGGCAGTGATTCAAATGTCAACGGCATGCCGCCAGCAAGGCTATTTTTTAAAATCCTCCTTACCGACATGCATATGGTGTTGAAATGCAGGGATGCCAACGACATGCCAACCATTTCGTCGGCATGCCGACAGTATGGCTGGCATGCCGCCATATAACGAGGTGGGGGCAGATTCAAACTGCTATGTTGGGAGGGAAATCCAAGCGAGAAGGAAATTTGAAACGACTATTGGGAGAGTTGAAATCGAGACTCCTGCTGGGAGGAAAACGTGGGGAAAACACACATTTTTTGAAATTGATGTCATTTTGAGTATTTTTGCGATTTTTTGTTGACATGCCCTCGACATTTCCACAGCGTGCCCTTGGCATGCCTATGAAATGCACACTTAAAATTTCATCAACATGGCGTCGAAATCGACATTTCAAAGCTTGGAACGGGGTAGCAAGATCTCAAAGGGAAGAAAACAATGTGGTGTCACCAGTTATATGAGAGGAACCTGAATCTGCAAGCCAAGCGAGAGCTTGGGATATGAGTGACATGGCTAATGAAGCACCTACAGACCTTTGAATAGAGGCAACAGCTAAAGTAGAAGCCTGAGAAGCCATGAAGTGCTCATAGTCTGCTTTGAAGACTAAAATTTGGCTATCATCCTCTTGGACCTGCCAAGAATCCTCTGCAGACACTTGATGGGCACGTGGATCCATACCCTGTGGATATTCGTGCTTCACCCAGCACCATTCCACAGTATATCCATTTCTGTGACAACTCACAGAAGGAACTCTGACCTCGACCATAACCATGTGCACCACCACGAGCCCGACCACCTCTACCCCCATAATTTCCCTTGCCACGACCAACAACAACCATAGCAGAGGCGTCAGATGTAGGCACGTGATCAAAGGTGTCAAGCCTCGAGAGACGAGCATAAATCTGTGCTGGTATAGGAATCCCATCCGTGGTCATGAATTGATCTTTCAACACCTTGTACTCAGAGCCAAACCTAGACAGAAGTTAAACAGAGCGAATAACCTCTCTCTGCTCGGCTATGACAACTACATCTGTAGAAATAGGCTGGTAGACATCCTACTCGTCCTATAGGTTCTTCATGGTGCCATAGTATTCAGATAAGGCCATAGTACCTTCCGAAGAGTGTGGATGTCCTCTACAACTTAGTACAACCTGGTAATGTTGCTCTTATAGGAATAAATCTCATGTAACACTTCCCACATTTTCTTCACTAAGGCATACGCCATGACCTACTTGACAATGGACTGAGTCATGCTATTTAGGAGGCATGTTGCCACCCAATCATTGTCAACCTCCCAATTTGCTACCTTCACGGCAGGCACGTCATCTATCAAAATATATTTCTTCCGATGTGATCCAATAAACTGGGAGAAAGAGGTTAACAAAAGTACGAAGTTGGATCCATCCAACTTGATAGAAGCCCCCTACATGTGATGGGGAGCGCTTGTTATAGATGTCTTCCCCACTAAGTCACTCACGGAGTCCTGTTGGTCCCCCATAATGGTCAGAGTCAAGATCTACAAAAAATAATAACTTCAAGGTCTGAAAATCAGATCATAAGACCTGAAACTTGCAATTTCACTTGCAATTTCAGACCTGAACATGCTCCAAAACATGCATACGGATCGAAGAAAATGTTGATTTCAGATCATATAGGCTATAAGCACCAACAAAAAATACTTTTGCACGCACTAAGGCATAGATTAGGCCCTAGCAATGCCTTCCAATGTCTTGAACTCTTCTATAGTGGGCTGTAGAAGAGAACGAGAACCAGTAAAGCATCAAGAAGTAGATCAGGGACTAGGAAAATCCAAAATCCCCTAATCTAGGCCAACACAACCTCTAGAAAGGGATCTAGAGGTTGCATTGGGCCAAAGGGAAGAGGGGCGACATTGATGAAGACCCCCTATACCACTAGGCAACGCTGCACTAGTGGCGCAAGGGGAGGAGAAGACCGATGACACTTGTCCTTGGGGCTGCAACCCCCTATGACACCCAACACCGCCGTTGGGAGATGGCGCAGGCCCCTTCCGATACTGCTGGCCCTGTAGTGGCCAACAGCGCTGGGTAGAGAAGAGAGAGGGGTGTGGTAGTGGGTTGGAGGCTATGGTTTGGTGGGATACCGAAATCATGATCTAGGACTGTTACTCTGATACCATATAAAAGTTGAAATGCAATAATTTATTTTAGAAAAATCTTGGTGCCTTTATACAAAGAGGCACCAGGTCAACAAAAAGACCCCAATACATAACAATCTTTATTTTGGATTCCAATGGTTTGAATGCTATTGACAATGAAAATGAACTCCCTCATTCATTACGTAGGGGCGGAAAAAAAAATCAAAGATCCACATGTTGGGATTATAGTTTGCAATTCTCAGTTTTTCCCCTAGGAAAAGGATGACTACAAGAGATTAACAATCATTATGGACCTATTCATTTGCAATGAAATTAGAGTACAAGGATCATGAATCATTCCCAAAAACCAACTGAAAGGAACACAAGGAGAGGTGAGAAAAAGAGGTGTGTTGCGATTGAGAGCTCTCGTAAGGTCCCTTGTTCCCATTCCATATGCCCATACTTGAATCGCATTTGCTCCACTCCGTAACCACCGAATCCCAGAATTCTCGCCAAATAATCCCAAGATTCTTGCTAAATAACCCCGCAAGTATAGGATTGATCGAGTCTAAATGACCACTCGATCACTCTATCCCCGCAACTAACATCTCATGCTTAATCGATGTGATCATGCTACACTCACTATTTGCAAAGTGTATTTTTCTAGAAATGCTATAAAAAGCTCATTATTCATGAATACCTCTCACTTGATGCAAATATTCCTAGAGTCTCATTAATCCAATATGCTTAGTGTAAGTTCTTCCTAGTATTCCCTTAGGGAATCAACAAGAATGTCACTAGTAGGCATATAACTTGCCTTAACTTCTTGTCTTTCTAATTTCTACTATATCTCGAATATAATGATACTGAATCTTTATATGTTTCCCTTTTGAATGATTTGCCCCACTATTAATTAAGCTTATCACTACTTGATTATCACAAAATATTTCCAATGTTTTTTCACCAATCCAAGGCCCAAGTCATCTAAGAATTGCTTGATCCAAACTACATGAGTGGTGGCCATGCTACATGCAATATATTCAGCTTCTTGTGTATGTCTTGATATACATCCCTATTTCTTGCTATCTCAAGAAACAACACCACCACCAAACATGAATAGATATCCATATGAGAATTTCCTATCATCCACATCACCTTTGAAATATGCGTTGAAGTTGTTGGTGCAACCTCTCATTATATATATTTTGATGGTTTTACAAAATATCCTAATAAAAGATAAAGATATTCAAGAAGATCATTTTGAAGCGTTATGTTAGCTTAACATGTCACTGAACTTGTAGGAATATGCATCAACTTCTAAGGCGCAATATGAAGACAAGAAGTTCTTGACATAGGTCCTAGGATATCTTGTATTGAAATTTTATTTTTTAAGTCTAGATGTATTGTATAAATAACCCCAATAAGTTCCCTAAAAGACCTCAGTAATTCACACACAACGCTTTAACACTTACGCAAACCCAATATATCATGTTCTAAACTTAGCTCCAAAACAAACCCTTTAATCAAACATCTCTAATGTTGTATTTTAATACGTCTAGATAAACCTTCATATGTCCAACTTCAAAGATATTCTCTTTACAAACCTTGCTATTTGCACATCAGTCATCCAACTCTTATCCTAGACGTCTACACCCACCTACAAACGTTTGAAGATAGTCTCAGACGTCTAACAATGAAACGTTAGGTTTAAATTAGCCCCAAATCAAGAAATGTCAGGCCTAATCTTGCCTCTCGACTTTTAAGAATTTGTTTCCCAATGACATCCAGGGTAAGATCCAAATGTCTATACCTGTCTATAAATGTCCAAGACCTCTCTTAAACATCTAATAAAAGGACATTGGGGTTAATCTACCTCAAATCTTGATTTGTCAGACATAATAACCCTTTCCAGCTTTTCAGAAAATCACTTCTTGAGACAATCACGACCATCAGACATCCAATAGTCACACTAGACATCCTATAGACATCTGATACTTAGGTACAAGTATCTTGCAAAAGATCTAATAGATCTAGAAGAGTTCTAGGAAATTTTCCTCTTGTTTTTAGACACCTAACATTGGACTTGGATGTTTGAAACACCTCTTTTAGACGTCCAAATTATAAAGCCAAGTACCCTGCATAAAGTTCAAACAAAGTCAGGAACCATACCTTTTAGAATTAGATGTCCAGACTTCCAACGAGATGCTTTATCTATGGATATCAGACGTCTAACAATTCAGGTAAACGTCCAATTATGCTATTAGATTAATAATTGTACTGCACTCAATGGGATTTTGTCTAAATCTTCATGGATTTGATTCCAACGACTAGGACACCTCTCTTAAGCCTTCTTGTATCTTCCTTTGGACTCTATAAATATAAATGAGCACCCCTTAGTCTAAGACACACCATTGAACATAAAAAACACACCTTCTACTCAAATTTGCTCTGACAAACTATTGCCCAAAGCTCTACCCTGCTCTACTCTCTTTGGGTGCTCTTCCCTACAGTTTTAACCTCACATGTGATCAACATTCAGAGAGTTCACTTTTCCTATAGTAGCTGAGCTTAAATTCTATCTTATTGGGAGCTCTATAGGCTATGTTTATTTTTTATTTTGCTAGTTGGCAATTGTATTAGGGTATTCAGCTTGTTGAATCCCCTTGTCTTCATAAAGGAAGGGTAAAACTTCCATTTAAGGATCAGAGGTGGGAGTGTACTTGAGGAACACCACCCTCATTCAAAGTGGTGCGGATAGTGTTTAGTTGATCGCTTGACGATTAGTAAATCCTAAATCAGGTTAACTTAGATGATGGTTTTTTATCCAATTGGGATTTCCACCTAAAATCTGTGTTTTCATTGTGAGATTGACCTTGCAAATTTTTATTTACTTCATATTTACCGCAATTACACTATTCACCCCCCTTTAGTATATTTTTAGAAATAACCAATCACTTTAAGTCATTCAATCTGATATATCAATCTCAAACTCACATACCCTTTTAGATATCTTATAATCCTCTTAACAGCTTCCTAATGTGTTGGACCTGGATTTACTTCGATATCTACTTACTAGGCTTACAAGGTAAGCCAAGTTGAGTTTAGTGCACATCATTGCATGCATTAAACTTCTTGCCGCTTATGCATATGGGACATTTAGCTACTCTTGTCCTTTACTCAGATATTGACTTTTACTTAGCCATTTGTCCATAACTAGTGGGGTAGGTGCATGAATGTAATTTGCATTCCAAATCTTTTCAATGGATATGCAAATATTTTTCTTGCTCTAAACTCATTATTCTTGAGTTTCTATCTCTAGTGATCTGAATTCTAAGGGCATGAGATGCTTCTCCCATGTCCATCTCAACTTTTGTGCTCAATTTTTGTTTCATATCATTGAACATTTCTATCATTTCCAGCAAGTAATACATCATCCAGATAAAATGACAATTATAAATCTATTCCCATTATCCATGATATGTATACAATTACCTAATTTATTAACCACATATTTAATAATAGTATTATGGAATTTGAGATAACACTATTGTAAAGACTGGAACTTTCTCAACTTGTAAATCATATTCACCTTACCTTCCACTTGAAACCATCATGTTGTCACATATAAATATCTATCAATTCTCTATTGAGAGATTCAATCTATACATCCCTTTGGAATAATTCCAAATCCATATATACAACCAAAGCCAAAATCATCCTATTTAATGCAAATTTGGCTAGTTAAGAATATCTTTCTTGAAAATTAATTCCAGCTTTTTGTGCATAACCCTTAGCAACCAACCTTCTTTTGAATGTATCAACAATATCATCAGCTTGGTACTTGTTCTTAAAGACTGATTTACACCCTATAGACTTCTTACCTACCGGTAGGTCACATAGTTCCCAAGCACAATTTTTCACAATCAAGTCAAGTTCATCCTTCATGGCAATCATTCATGATTCTAACTTGGGGAAGCCATTGCTTCATCAAAGGACAATGGATCCATACAATCTAGAACATCCTCATCAACAGTGTAACATGAAATCTCGCATGAGTACAAATAATAGTTACTCATCCATGTAGGATGCCAACTATCCTGTAAGTTGATTGGATTCACCAACTTCCAAAGGTGCATCGACACTCAGATTCATTTTCCACTTCAGATGAGTACCACTATTTCCTTCAGTTGGATCTATTTCTAAATTAACATCATCGTCATTCAAGATAAGTAGGGGTTTGAGTTCTTTTGCTTGCTACTTTTCTTCTTGATTTTCTAAAAAAATAGCATTACAACTCTCAATGAGACCCTTTTCATCATGGAAAAACCTATGCCCTTTGAATTTGTCAAAATAACCTATAAATCTACACTTTATTGTCTTAAAAATAAGCTTTTGTCTAAGCTAATTTGGGATCAAAATATATGCTTCACACTTCCAATTTCAGGGATGATCTAATTATGACTTTCTTCCATTCCATATTTCATAAGATCTAGATTCCACGGACTAAGTAAAAATTCTATTTTATATATAATTTGCAGTTAGCATTGCTTCACCCAAAAAATTTTTAGGAACCCAAAATGTGAGAGCATGCACCTAACTACATTCATCAATATTTGATTTCTTCTTTCTGCTACTTTATTTTACTTAGCAAATATGATATTGTTGTTTGTCTAACAATGCTCATATGAATACAAAAACCATTAAATTATGTTGAGTTAAATTTACCACCTCTATTCATCCTTAACACTTTAAAGAATCTTCTTAGTTTTCTTTCCGCTTCCGTCTTACATCTCTTAAAGCATTTAAAAGCTTCATCTTTTCTTTCTAAGAGATATACAAACGAATACTTAGAGTAGTCATCTATAAAAGTTACAAAGTATTCCTTGTTTCCATGTGCTTTAACATAATGAACCACATATATCAAAACGATAAGTTTCAATAATTTCCTTATCCTTTTTCACTTAGAAAAAGGTTTTTTCAATCATTTTTCCAATCAAATAATGTTTATAGCACAATGTTCTTGCTCGCATTTCATTTTATTATTTCTTGAATGTCTTAATCTCATGTACCACAAATCAAAATTAGACAACAAATATAAGGAATAATTCAAATCCTTCTATATTGAATCACCAAAAATGAAAATACAAAAAAGATCATGTTCTGACACAAATTTACCTATAGCAAAAGGTTCCAATAATTTAAATGCCATCAACATGCCCTCAAAATGGCAGTTTTTGCAATAGGACCATATCGACATTTATTATATGTCGACATGCAAGTGTTTCGCCAACGAAACCGTCGACATGTTGTCGGTAAGGTTGGCATGCCGTCGACATGCTGTTGCTGCTGTTGTTGTTACTCCTATTACTACTCTATTACTGCTGCACATGTTATGTATCGACATATCGTATATGAAATAAAAGATAAAATTTCGAGCTTAAATGAAAATATTTATTCATTGAAATAGTTATTTTTAAAATTCTAATCATTTTGACTACTGTCATTTATGTCGACATACCGGCAAAATATGCATTTGAAAATTTATCAAAACATCGAAATTGACGTTTCGAACCTTAGCAAAAGCTTTCCTATCTCTACAAATAGTAACATGATTATTGTAAAATCTAACTTTTAATTTATTTTTCATAAGATCTGACACATAAACAAGGTTCCTTCGAATCCTAGGAGCATAGAATGCATCTTGAAGAGTCATCACGCTTTCTCCAAGATCGAGCTTATAGGTCCCAACACCCTCGACATTCAGATAGGTGTTGTTACCCATATAGATTCTCTACACTCTTCTTTAATTCTTTGAAGGCCACCAACCCTTCATTAGTATTTGTAATGTGTCAAGTGGCATCATAGTCCAACCACCAACCTTTATAGTTAGTCATGGCAGAGTTGCGCTTTACTACACCAACAAACTCATACTTCTTGCCTTTATTTTTTGAGCCCTTACTTTGATCCTATTTCTTTCCCTATGGATAGTTGGCTTTAAAGTGGTTGAATTTCTCACAGTAATAGCATAATCCACGCAATCCTTTTCTACGTCATTGTTGATTTTCTTTGAATTACACTTTGAAGGGACCAAGATTATTCTTGTACTGAATAGCACATGCTTGCTCTTGTTAACTTCAAAGACTTCAGATTGCTTTCTTCTAATAACCAAGTCCTATTCAATTGCCAACTAATCAGGCAAATCCATTACATTATTAATGGTGCCATTCAATCACAAAGTAGTGGCAACCATGTCGAATGATGGCAAACTATTCAATATTGTGGTCACCTGCATTTTTTCAAGAATTTCAATTCGTACAGTTTTTAAATCCTTGGCCATAACGGTCATTTTATTGACATGCTTAATAACATTCTCAAACTCCTTACTTCTATTTTGGAGTCATGTTTCTCATTAATGGTCCACAAATCATATGTAAATTTATGATCTTCAATATGTATTAACCTAAAACTCCAAACTTTTTTGTCATTTTCTCCTATTGTTCAAAAGCGTTTTGGTGCACAATACTTTGTTCATTGATGGGGTTTTCCAAAAGTTTATGAGCGGCAATATTTATGAGGCCATCCAAATTATCATGCATCAAGCCATACCGTATTTTTTGGCTCCACATATCGCAGATAACACCATTGAACTTGTCCAATTTAATTAATTCCGATGCAATCAATTTTGTTGTCATATCAATTAGTTCTCTAAATAGTAAATAAGAAACAATATAAGAATGGATGTATGTAAGCATAATATTCAAAAAGGCACATTAGTGTACATATGGAATGTAACTTAAACATGAGTATATGACTTGACAAAAATGCAATAATAAAATGAATCAAACTAGACATATGGTGATCCATTTTTAAGGCAAACAAGTGATTTGGTATTTAATTACTCAATAAGGCTAATAATAATAAAAAATAACCTAAGTGGTTAATTAGTTCAATTTAAAAACAAAAAAATCCACAAGTGGCAATATAAGCAACCAAAAATCAATGCATGCACAAGTAATGTTGATTAATCTAATAAGAAGAATAGTAAATGCAGAAATAATACAATTTAAAAAAATACATAACCAAGAAATTCAAGAAAATGAAGGGTCAATGCTTTTTGGAACATAAGAAATGGAGCCCACATACATAATGTTAATGAACCAAACAAAAGTGAAAGTGGCCACATACCACTGCTTAATCTAACAACTACCACAGAGAATAAATAAAGCAAAAATTAAAAAGGTACCCAAACCATAGCATGTGCCTTCCTTCTCAATGTGGTTTATCATTGGCAGAGGTTTGTGGCGTTGGTGATGAGCACAAGCAACGGATTAGGGCGTGACAAAAAGGAGAAGCTAAGCACAATCTATGCATGATGACAGATCCCCAAAGCAAACACAAAGCCCGCATGACAAGAATGAGCTATGCCAAAACAAGATCCACTAGAGATGTGGTGTTCAACAACGCTAAACAACTCCGATACTAGTTAAGGAACATGAGTGAAGAGAGAGGTATGTTGCGATTGGGGCCTCCCGTAAGATCCCCCGATCTGCTTAATGGCCCATCCTTGAATCCCATCTGCCTCAATCTGTAACTACCCAATCCTAGGATTTTCGTTAATAAACGCGGTTAGCGCAGGATTGATCAAGTCTAGATAACCACTTCATCACTCTATCCCTACAACTAATAGAGTTTAGCACCTTCCAAAGCACTTTTAACATAAAGACATGACCCTCTAAAAGAAGCAACAACATCATTTAAGTTATTGAACCTCTAACAAGGCAATGCCCACCATACAAAGTAGTCGAAAAAGTGAAATTCTGCCCTAAGCACAATAAACATGTGGCCACAACGGCATACATCAAACTCACAAACAAAAGGAACGTTCCTTGAAACCTTTGAAGACTCTCTTTCCATCATCAAGACACTCCTATTTATGGTTGACACAGAAATCCACACAATAGTGAAAAATGCCGATTTTGACATTGTGCCGAAGAAATTCATGGGCATGCCCCCGTTTTTCGATGGCCATGCCGATGGACATGCCATGGAAAAAATATTGATTGTGTAACACTCCCAGTGCGTGCGTGCATGCGTGTTGCGTGTGTGTGTATGCACGCGTGTGTGCATGAGTGTGTGTCACAACCTCCCGCCCATGGCCTCTTTCCGAAAATGGCTTTGTTTACAGCATGCCGCATTTAAAACGCTAATCAGAATATATAATTTCTCCAATCATCCTCTTTACATTGCTCATAGGATCCAGTGACCTATTATCCAAGAAAAGCATCCCTAATAACAGCATCAAAAGTTATGATAAGAGAGAATGATTAAGTAAAGGAACCTAGCTCTATGTGTGCATGCATGTGTCTTATGATTACAAGTCCCATGCTATGGATGAACTCCTAGCAGGTCAAAGAGCAGATTCCAACAACTAAGCTTTGGAAAAAAAATAATGATTTTGAGTCATAGGCATGACTTTAATTATGATGTAAGCTAGAAGATGTATATTTGCTTGCATTGAGAAAGAGATATACAAAGCATCAAACTCTTTCAAGATTCTAGAGAAACAGGTGGCTTTATGAGAGAGATGACTATCAATAACATTGGATGCATAATCAGACAAAAGTATGAATGCCATGGCTGTTGATAAATCCATGAAGTATTCTCATTTGTCAAGTCATGGGAACGTAGTAAATTCCAAGAGAGGAGATATCAATACCATCTGTACAAATGAGGCATCTCCGTTGTGATTTTGATCTGGTTGCCATTGATCTTCTGAGAATACATCATTCTCCAAATCCAACAGGAGGTTCTCAAGATCACCAATTGATGCGTCTTGAAACTGTTCGTCTGCTCCACTCAGGATAGGCGAAGCCAAACCCCCTCCTGTATCTTCCAGATGATGAGCAAAGTGTGTTAATTCCGAGCCCTCCGCTCTACTTGGTTCGATAAAAGAGGGTGCCGACATGGCATCCTCTCTGGTATCCGGCTCAGGAACAAAGTGTGCCACTGCCGAACCCCCACCAACATCAGGCTCAGGGACAAAGTGCGCCAAGGAAGAACCCTCCCTCGTCTCCACAAGATCACCATCTTCCCATTCCTCCTCCCGGAACGGGGCACCATACTGCTCCCCGTTCTTGGGACCAGGCCCACTCTTGTGGTAAACCTTGTAAAGGGCATAGGAGTCCTGCATTCAGTTCAGACACAACACAAAATTAGGATCACTTGCAAAAATCGCAAACCATACAGACACTGGTAATTTAGAACAAATAGAGAGAGAGAGAGAGAGAGAGAGAGAGAGAGAGAGAGACCAACCTGTGCATTGCCACACCTCCTGAGCTCTTGCTCATCCGTAGTGTACTCGTGCATGACCCAGTCGGTGCGCACCCCTTTGGGAGCGCGGCCTTTGTAGAACACCAGGGTCTTCTTGTTACCCACAGGCCTTGAATTGTGGGAGATGCACCGGTCCTTCCCCGTGGCCTTCCAGTAGCCGTACTTCGTGGCCCGATTGGACCGCGAGCCGTTGGGGTACTTCCTGTCCCGCGGGCTGAAGAAGTACCACTGCTTGTCCCCACTCTGCAATACCGATCTTCCTGCAAGTTCAAGCAAACACTGACCCACGTAAGGGAAAATCCTAGGGCAAAAGGCAAAAAGAAGGGGCGGGCACTTCTTTCTGATGATGACTACGGTGATGGTAAAGGAATAATACTAAAGTAGAGAAAGAAGGAGTTGTTAATTCGGGACGTACCAGGGAGTTCCCAAGGCTCCAGCCTGTAGATGTCGAGCTCCCCGATCATGCCGGCGATAATTCGGCGGCGGCAGATCTTCCTCTTGAGATAGTAGAGCACCAGCTCCACATCCGTCGGATGGAAGCGGAAACCGGGAGGCAACCGGGAAGAGGTAGAAGAACAGTAAGAAGAGGAGGAACCCGACGGTCTGCTGCTGGTGGCGGCTGCTGATGAGATGGAATGGTAATGCCCTAGAAGGCCCTCGATCACGGAAGCCCCGTGGTCGGATGGGTGAGCAGCGACCATCGATTGGGATAGGAATCAAAAGAAAAGACACACACGCACACAAGAAGGAGGGGACGAGTGGTAGGGTGGTGGTTTTGGTGGTGGCACTGGTCGTGGTGGATAGAGGGAGGCAGAAGAGCGAGATGGAGGGGAGGAAGGGGACGGAGGACGGTCAAAGACTACCACTCAAAAGGCAGGCAATGTGGAAGAAGTAAAAGGAAGAGTGGGGAGGGGCTTCCTGCTGCTTTCCTGCCTTCCCCGGTCCCATACCTTCTTCTCTCGTCTGGTCTGTATATTTATGTGTCTACAGCAGCGGGACAATCGCAGTGTTCGGCTTTGGGCTCTTGCGGCCGCGGGTTTTCCCTCCTATGCGTGCCAGCTTTGTCAAGGCATCCTTTCCTAACATCAATACTCGTGTATTTGTACGGACATCGTTGAACAAAAGGAGATTGATACCTGTAAAAAATATATATTTTACTTTTATATCTCTACGAACTTCCATTATTTATCACATAGACCTTCCGTTAGTCGGTGACCAACGGAAACTTATGCTAATTATAATTAATATTAACCATATATCATAAGTGTTGCCTAGGGAAAGTAAAAAAACAAAAAAGAATGGTGGAGGTTGAACTCTTCAACTGAACTTAAAAGGAAGTCGATGGCTCCAAGAGGTTGGGCCTTCCAACAATGACGACGGTAGAGGTAGCATTAAGGGGTGCGTGGTTGTTTATCTGCGGATTAGCTATGAATTTGGAATCGTAGGATGTCAATAAAGAGTGGAGATCGTTGGATTTGGGTAGCAAATGATAACCATGAGAGGTGAGAAGAAGGTGGGGGAGTTTGTCGTGGAAGGAGAAGGTGCGAGGAGGTCTGTCGTGGGAGGAGAAGGTGTGCACGTATGGGGGCATGGGATATAGGGAAAAGATCTGTGGATGTAAGAGGAGATCAATGAAGAGGAAGGGAAGGAAGTCTATAGTTGGTACTTCTCTTGTGTCCTCTTCCTCCTCATCAACCGCCAATTTAATTACCACCATCATTTCACTCTCCTCACCAAGTGCAAACTACATTCAGCGATGTCATATCTCACCATGCAACAAAGCTCATGCCACCGCACTCATTACAGCACTCATTGCCACTATCATGGCCTTCGACAAGGAGGTGCAATAGGAGCTTGAAGAGGAGGAGAGAGGAAAGGAAAAAAAATAAAATATAGATAGTGATATAATTTTTTATGTATTTCTACTGTTACCTTTAATAGTTGTTTAGAAATATTCCTTAGAGTCTTACATAGAATTAGCCTCATAGCCGGTAACGGCTTATAACTTTGTAATGATATAAAAATAAATATATATTTAATGAGAGCATAGGTAAAATTTGAAAGGATTTTAAAAATATAAATATAAAAATCTCTTCTAATTTTTTTCTCCTTTATTTTTGCTAAAGATTGGAAAGCTGTTACGTGCTCTCACATTGTGAAACTTGCTTTGACGCCCCCACAGCCTCCATCCATTTTAGGCCCATACGCTTTCCTTGAAATTGAGGTACTCATTCGGAGAGAATTGGTGCGGAATCAATTACGCGTGATCTGTCATCCTCCATTTTGCCCTTGCTCCGATCACCCGAAAGAAATCTCCATTTTAAATTTGGGTTTGTCCAAGTGGATTGCAAAATATATGAGAGTACAGATTTGGTGACCTCTTTGTGATTATAACTGGTATTTGACCCAGTGATTTGCACAGGATATTCAAGCTTTAGAGAGTTCAATCAGTCTTCTCATGAATATCTAATTACAACTTATTGCTTTATACATAATTATGATATATGTACTATTCTACGTGATCTCATGCAATTCAGTAATTTGTGTATAATATAGGTGTACGACTTTGACGAATATCTTCATACTTTTCCGAATTAAAGAAATCTATATAATAATATATAAACAAATATCCACTAAAAATTATAAAATGATTTAAGAAAATAAATTTTCAAAATAAATTATTAAATAATTTAAGAAAGTAAATTTTGTATAATTTTTGTGTAAAAAAAAATTAAGAAAGTATAACGTACAAAGTAGTAATTATGTCTTTTTTTTTTCTAAGTGTGATTATAACCCAATTAGTCAAAAGATGTAGCCTTGACAGAAGAGTAACGTAGACAATCAAAAGCAATTACACCAAAGATATAGGCGATGGAGGAAGAATTCCTCATACCATGCTAAAGGTGTAAATAAACCTCTTGGTTACTATGTCAATGGCTAACCCAACATAGGGTGGCCCTCTCCAACCCAAACAAGGTTAAGTGCTCAAGCCAACTGCACAGTCCTAAATAGAGAGTAGGACTCCCCTAATCATCTTAAATAAGGCTAAATGTTGATATATAAATATCACAATCATTTATTTTGATGATAATAAAATTAATATGTTTTATATTACCTTTGGAGACTAATATTTTATATTAAAAATACTAGTTACTCCAAAAAGAAGATCTTAGCTTGAAGTAATTTGCATCCTGGCTTAAGCTCTATGCTTAAAGAGAAGGATCTCAAGGAAAGACATTGAGTAAAGCATCGAAAATGTGATTTGATAAAAGTGTGTAATTGGAATGCAAAATCGGAGTTCAAGTTTTAAAATTTGTAAATTGAAAACCTTGTGAATAACCAGGTCGTCTCAAGGAGATGTGGTGTTACGTTTAAAACCCTTAGCTTCACCATATCTCTTTTTTTGTGCTTTTATATTTTTTGACATTTTTTTGATCTTTTGGATGTAATGAAAATAAAGGTGAACACAAGTGATGATCAAGATCTCTATTGCACACATCCAATGAATGAAAACTAAGGAAAAGAGCAAGGTGATAATCAACAAGGGAAGGTCAAGTAACAAGCTCATAAGAGACCACGGTAGATTTCTTGCAATCATTACTTGACTCCAAAATACATGCCCAATAGGCTTAGAAAGAAAATAACATTAAGATCTTTATTACTAACACAAGCAAGTTCAACAAGAGATGATGAGACAAGATTCACCAAAAGCAACTAATGCACTACTCAAAGTAGCTACTAATATTAACAGCTAAAAATGAAACATGAACATCAAAATAAAAGACAAAGGAAGGACATACTCATGTGACAATGAAAGAGGGGCAATGAAGATGTCCTCCAAGGTAGCTTCTGATAAACATTAGTTTATCATCATTCTTAAGCTATTATTACACTTAGTTCCTAAGGTTTCAGCATTTGCATTAGGGTGTTAGGCTACATTTAGGCATTCACTTGCATTTAGGGTTTAGGCATGCATTATTAGGATTTCTTTTTATTTTATGTACTGATATATTTCATTTTGATTATCAGGAATGAATATACAATAGAAACCAACTAAACCTTAACAATATGAAAGGTAAAAGGATAAGAAGAAGAACATAGAAGTGTTGGTGCTAGAGCACCGCGATCGTTTATTTTGATGATAACAAAACACGTGTCATTTAACATTTGCACTTGAAGTCATAGATTTCAAGTTCATTGCAAATGAAGTCGTAGTTAGACGGAGTTCGAGCTCGCTTCCATGGCGGATTGGAGGAGCTTGACGGCGAACAGAGGAGCTTCGCGAGGAGCGATGGCTTGAAGAAGGAAGGAGATGAAGAATATGATAGATTTCCTTTCCTTGTAATCTATGTATTCTTGTTTCTTTTGTTGCTCTTTATTTTGTTACTTAGATTCATGTTAAAGAGCCTCAAAGAACCCTAACAGTAATCCACCTGCACAACCCTAAGATACTTAGATTTTCTGTAGAGAACTTAGAAAACCAAACTAGGGTTCAAACAGCCTTTTTAGACGTCTAATCTGAAAATCATACGTCTGATAAATACTTTTAAGACGTCTGATTATATTTAGGCTGGACTTAGATAGTTCTAGCTGATGAAAATCGATGTCCAGACCTTAGTTTAGACATCTTAGAAGACGTCTAATGATTTTGCCAGACGTTTAATTAGTGGACCGTTGGCTGCCTTAGTAAACACTGAAGGAAATGACCGTTAGCCTCGTATCAGACATCCGTAGAGGACACTAGACGTCTGATACATGACCGTTTTGCCTCAGCTGACTCAAAATCTCTTCTCAGAGATTTTATAACCGTTGCACTCTCTTAGAAATCCATTTCCACAGAAAAGTAGGTTTCCAGACATCCAGACATCATTCCAGACGTCTTGTATGTCGTCTGATGACAATTCACTAGAACCCTATTTAGATCTGATTCAAGTAAGGAAGGAAACCCGCCTAAAATCAAACGTCTGACTTTGATCCTAGACGTCTTAAACTGGTTTTGCAGACGTCCGATGCCAGGATCAGACGTCTGATAACCCTGTCAGTGTAATGATTAATCCTGATTTCGGCCTGATTTTCTTGGACCTTGCACCCAACGGCTATGGAAGCCTTCCAAGGCCTTCCAAAGCCTTCCTAGGGCTTCTATAAATAGAAGAGAACCATTGCCACTCAAACACATACTTAGAAACACCAAGACACACCCAGCTACATACTTTTCACTCTTTGGTGTCTAAAGAAGAAGATCATATAGAAGAAAGCTCTTGCTCTCCAAGCTTAGTTCTACACCTAGAGAGCTTGATTCCTATTGCGTACCCACTCTCCCGCCGTGATTACGAGAGCGACGAAGCATTACCGCTTGGTTTACGCATCTGTGTTATCGACGCACTCCTTGCAAAGGGAAGCATCCTAACTCCTATAGAAGCTTAGTTTAAGAATATCTTTGTTGGCTCTATAGGACTATTCTTGTATTTTACTTTGCTTGTGTTGGGTATTCGCTTTGCAAATTTCCGTCTCTTTCGTAAGACAAAATCCTTCTCGTGAAGAGAAGGGGTTTGAGGTACGCTACCCTCGTATAAAGTAGCATGGTTGTAATTGAGGTTGTACTACCCTCATTTAAATAGTACGTTAGTGGATTTGATCAACTTGGTTGAGCAGAAAATCCTAACTCGAGAGGGTTAGGTGGTGGTTTTCACCTGGTTTAGGTTTCCACCTAAAAATTATTGTGTACATTGTGCGATTGTCTATATTTTATTTCCGCATTTTATATTACGTCATGCTGATCTTACCCCCTCCAAGTAGGGAATTACAAGAAGCTCATTCCAACTCATCTCAACTGGATCCAGTCCATTCTCAGCTCCTCCTAGTCAGTGATTTAAATGCCGTTGGTAAGGCCTTTTTTGGGAAAAGCTCATGACAACATGGTAAAGTTGTCAAAATGCAGGGATAACGTCGGCATGGTCGGCATGCCAGCAAAATCGATGGTTATGCCGAGGCTGCTGCTGGTTTTTTTAACTGCTTTCATCATTTTTGTCGGCATGCATCGGCATGCCCTCAGATTTTCACAACGTGCCCTCGACATGCTCATCGACATGCTCATCGAAAAACAGGCATTTCCATGGCATGCCCTCGGCATGCCTACGAAATGCACACTTAGAATTTCTTTGGTACGACATTGAAATCAGCATTTCGAACCTTGCTCCTAGCTCATGGTAGCTCAACTCTACTAAGCTTAGCTACTAGTGTTGAACTAGATAGCTAAGCTAGTTGAAGAGTCATTAATCAGCTGCATTTCAACTCAAGACAGCTCATTTCCAACTCAAGAAACTCAGTTTAGCTCAACTCCTTCACGTTCAGCTGCTAATTAAGAACTAGCAAGCTAAGGAGTCCTTAGGTAGCTCAGCCCTAGCTCACCTCAGCTCTAGACAAGTTGAAGATAGCTCCCTTCAGTTGAATCCTACTTAGCTTAGCTACTAGCAAAGAACTAGCTAGCTAAGCTAGTTTCTGAGTTCACTAGCAACTCTTCATCAACTCCCCACGGCTCCATGAAGGCTCAAACTAGCTCAAAGCAGCTCCTCCTACCTATTCCTAACTCCTGTTATCAACTAGCTAAGCTAGCTCCAAAGTCCACCTACCTAGCTCCCCACTACACATTTTTCCCTCTAAAAATCACATAACTACAACCCATAGGCACCTCTTCATTTCCCTTTCATTTTTCCCTCCAAAAATATCCATGCACCCCTTCATTTCCCTCCAAAAACATCCATACACCCTTTCATTTCCCTTCAAACAAAAACCATAACCACCCCATCCCCATCCTATAAATACACTACCCTACCACCACATAAATCCCATCTTTGGCTTCATCATTTTCTCTACCTAAATCCACCTACATTCAAACTTAGAGGAGAAAGATAGGAGTAGGATCAAGGGGAAGTTCTACCCCCCCTTGGTGCCCTACTTCTACTTTTATCTTCCAAGTCAAGGAGCCAAGGAGCACCATAGGAGGATGGCCAGACAAGAGGATTAGGGTGGACATCCACCACCCTAGGAGGAGCTAGAGAGGAGGAGAATTCAAGGAAGAAGCAAGGAGAGCTCCTTTTCAAGTCTAGGAGCAGTTGTACTTGGAGCAAGGAGATTCTCCTTCGAATTTATTTACGAGATTTTATACTTCTTCATACTATTGTCTTTATTTTTGTAGAAGTATTCCTCTACTTAGGGATTAGTTGAGTGGACCCCTCCATACAACTGAGCTCCCTAAGTACGTGTAGGCAACTTCTTTTATAATATCAAGCACTTTTCATTATTCTGTGTGCTTGATTTTTGAGCTTTAAGTTATTTGATTTTTGTGTACCCACTCCACCTTTCTAATTATCCTAGGTGCACTTGCCTAGGGTGATCTTAGAAAGGAGGATTACATCTTGTCCACTTAGGCATAATTCTCATTTCGTTGCCCATATTTCTAAACCAAAAAAATTACAAAACTCAAAAAAGACAAAAAGAAGATTTGAGAGAGCGAGAGAGAGAATACTACTTTGATAATTACAAATTGGCCTCCTTGGACGGTCTTAGATACTCCTATTTAGGTTTATAAATTTAAAAGTTGATCAAAATTTGTACATCTCAACGAGACAAAAATCCACTTTTGCAAATCGCATATTTTTCGCATTAACTCCTTGGCATGGACCTCCTCTCAAGCTTGGAGTGCTTCCAAGATTCTCCTCAAATTAGCGTAAGTGGATGTGAGAAGAAGAAGAGGGTGGTGCCTCCTACTCAATTTCCTCCTCTAAAAGTAGATGATCTAAGGCTCTCAAATGCTCTCCATTTTTTCTCTCAAGCCAAAGATGTCCAAATGGATAGCATAGAGCTCCTTTTGATAGAGTGGGTAGGCAATGGTTTTGGAAGGAAAATTGGGAGGGATCATACGGGTTGTGCATCATTGATGGGCCATGAGATGTGTATTGGAATTACTGGAGTGGTAGGCCTTAGGTGTAGGGAATTGAGGAGGGATAATTAAATGATAGTGATGGAGATAGTGATTTGTGGGAAGATGGAGCTATAGGTATGTAGTGGAAATGAAATGAGTAAGTGTGCTAGGTAAATGGTGCTTGGAATGGGTGGAGGTGTTAATGGGTGGATCTTGGAATTGGGTAAAGGGACTTAATTGTGTGTTGGGGTTGGTGTCTTGGTAATGGAAAATGGGATGGCCATGGAGGGCATGCAGGGTTTTAAAGGGTGGAGTAATTAGCTTGGTTGGAAATGGAGGAAAGGGATTTATGGATCATGGGAGATGTGTGCATGGGAGTTCCTACGGGGATGTGTGGGTGTGGCTCTAGGTGCACCAAAGTTGGTGTGAATGGAACCTAGGTAGTGGAGTCTACTTACGTCATTTAGGGAGGTGGAAATATTGGAATTTGCTAAGGGTTTGGAGGCTTGCTGGAAGGGGATTTGTGGAGCTAGGAGGGAACCACATTTATGGAGGTGAGGTGCCGCAATAGCCTTCAGGAGTGATGGGTTGGCATCAATGATTTCAAAAGCTAAATGAGAAGACGAGGTAGACGAGGAGAAAGATGAAGGGCGACGAAGAGTGTTGGGGGGACACTTCTCAAGGTGGGGGACATGAAAGAGCGATCTTCATTTTTGTTGAATTTTTAAACATAAAATGATGTGTAGTTGTATTTTGTCGTGTGGTAGAAAATTGCTTTTCAAAACATGTAATACTCAAAATCTAACCATGAAAATAATTAGGTCATTTCCACAGGGAAGAATAAGCCTATTAAACTAGTGAATGGTACCTCGTTTATTTGGGAAACTCAACAGGTGCGCATACTAATTCAAGCAATTCATTTTCAACATAAGTTATCATTTTATGTAATTAATCAAGAATATAGGTGTTCACATGCAAAATCACCACCATGGAAATATGTAAATTGTGATCTTGATACTGGTAAACACCGTCAATATTAATCTCCTACAAGACAGAGCCTGTTCACTATAACCAATATCCCATATTTAATATCATTCATGAGAAGAATTCGGTTATAAGTAATTCACCTAGAATAGAGGGATATTCATGCAAATGTACCTCAATAAATTAAGATGTAAAATAAAAGAATAGTGTTTCTCACAATGGCAAAATTTAGAAATATTAATAGGGCCGATACTGTTGGGAAACAGAGGATTTGGCGGAGGAGCTTGCATGCGAGGAGGAGGGGATGGCTGATGGTGAGAATGCCGGTGGTGGTGCACGAGAGGTCGAGTGTCGTAAAGGTGGTGGTGCGTCGGCGAGTGGTGGCTGGAGGTCGTCAACTGGAGGGGGAGAGGCTGGCAGTGAGCGGATCTCAATGGGTGGCTGAGAGGATTGTGGATCGATTGGTTGGCGGTGTGGCTAGCAGGGCGACGTTGGCGAGCTCCCAGTGAGTTTGCTGGTGGCGTTGGCGAAGAGGTCAATGACCGAAGAGGTTGGAGTGGTGGTGGTGGGTTATGGGTTCGTTTAACCTGTAGTAAGAGAAGGAGGTTGAAGAGGAAGTAGAAAGGGAATGGGATGTGGTGTTGGGTGCTTTAAGGAAGGCAGAGAGGGAGAGTGGTGGTGTTGGCGTGGGTGTGGCTGGCGTTTAGGAGAAGAAGATGGTGATTGGTTGTGGGAATGGGTGATGGTGGTCCTGGAGAGGAAGAACGGGGGGTGGCTATGCGTGGGTTGCGTGGTCTTGCAGAGGAAAGAAAAGAAGAGGAAGATGAAGATGAGCAGCTGATGGTGGTGGGTTGTGGAGTTGGTGGCCATGGTGTTGTTAGCAGTCTGCGGCGAGGGGGTTGGCGGTGGAAAAGGTGATGAAGGTGGTGCTAGAGGTGGTCGATGATGGGAAGGGCGTTGAGAGGGTGGTGGTGCTCGTGCTGTTACCATGAGCATGTAGTGCGATGGGTTGGTAAGGATGAAGCATGCTTCAAGTCACGGTGCATGTTCCGACCACAGTGTTCGCTCCAGCCATGGTGCCGATGGTGGCGATGGAAGAGGTCCCCATTGGGGAAAAGATCAAATGGTGATGGCTGGTCCTCTTCTTAAAAACAACTCCTCTATTCGTTTTCTTCGGCCAAAAAATTCTTCAACCACTCGCAATCTTCGTGAGTGGTTGGAACGGTAAGATGCGCCTAGCGATACCTTCATCAGACATCTGAGCAATACTCCAGACGTCTTAAAAAGTGTGGAATCAGCAAGTTCATGATGGCTGTTCCCAGACATCCGGCCTTATCTCCAGACATCTTATAGACGCAAAAATGGACATCTACGCTCTTGCACCTAGCCTGCATCCATCAAATCAATTATGTTACCATACCATATGTTATTAAATGTAAAACTGATGCATAAAATTATATGCAAATTAAGGTGAATTGCCATATAACTCCTAATTAATTAGCAACTAAGAATAACTAAAAAAAGAGTACTTAGACCAAATATTGATCTACTAAAGTGAACTTATCAGGACACTTGAGCGACGGAGCTCTACACCGGACGAAGGTGGAGGTAAGGTGATCACCGGTGTGGCAAATGCTAACGGAGGGGATTGCAACATCGGCTTTGATTGGACACAAGTATGAGTGAAGCAGAGATAGAGGAATAGCGAGAACGGCCATCAGTTAGCGAGTGCCCCTAAGGTAGATGCTTCCGATGTCTTGGGTACATTAGGCAAATGCTGTAAGAACCCCCCCTGCTAGAGGTGTGGTTCATTCAACCATAGTAGATGGTCATGCGGGAGGGCGTTGAGGAAGGTGACACCTGGGATGGCTCTGCCTCCGCCGTAGGGGAAGGGTCTTGAGGTGGAGGTGGATGCCCCCTGGTTGGAGGAGGCGAAGGTGTTGGGGGAGTTGTTGGCGGTCACGCTGGTTGAAGAAGTGATAGAAAGTTAGATTTTGAGAGAGGATATTTTTGAAGATCTGGGATGAGATTAAGAGGCTTTGAATCAAAGGGACCTTATTCCTCTAGGTCCAAGCACCTTCCTTGTGCTTGGGTTGTTGAAGGACGTCAAGACTTCCTTGCAATTTGCAAAATCGCAGCTGGCTGGAGGTGTGGTGTGATGGAGCGATGCGAGAGTAGTCACCGGAGAAGGCTTGCCTTCATGTATGACTCGATGGGGTCCCGCATTGGCTTTGTATGGTCATAGTGGTCGAGGTGCTCATTGCCCCCTTTGCCATCCTTTAAGGGGTCAAGGGAGCATGCCTCTCAACGTCTCCTCTTGTGGTGAAGGTTGAGTTGAGGTCGAGGGTTGTGTTGATGATGATGGTGGTCCTCTACCATGGGGCTATGGCCTAGCTGGTGAGATGCAAAAGGATGACAATGGGCTTGTACACAGAGGTGGCAACGAGTGGAGCTGTGATGGCGATGGCAAAGAAAGGAGGTCTGCCAGCGGTGCACAAGCGTAGCACCCCTCGAGCTCGGAGCCCCACCTCGGAAGGGGATTCATTGGGGGCTGGCGTAGCCACGATGTGTGAGAGTGGTCTCACTCGAGCTTAGCGGCCCTCCTCAGAAGGGGAATCGACGAAAGCTAACATGGATGAGTGCAAGGGCGAGAAGGAGAACCGAGCCTCGAAGAGTGCAGACGATAGTAAGGCATTGTGTTTCGAGTCGATGGCGCTGTGAGTAGAAGGCAAGGACCCGCGAGCAGGGGATTTGAGCATGAAGGTTTTGGAGGGTGCTGAGGACAACGAAGCCCTCCCCCCTGATATAGACACATCTATGTCACATAAACTATCTATTTATGCTTATTCTTAGGCATATAATGTATCATGCATTATAAATATTGCATAACATACATCATCATGCATTTAGATTAGTTTGTATAAATTATAGGTTAATTTGTTCTTTTTGTGGTAAGGCAAGAACATTTCAGGGCCTCGAATTGAAGATCCAACTGTACGGATCTGATCAAGGTGACAATCAGAGTCCAACGCCTCCGAGATCGCCCTGATCGGATTTCCATAGCATTAGATATAGTCCGAGAAAGATCAGAAAACAAAAGCCAAAGTGGTGTAAACTCCATACCTCAGATGACAAATCCAACCACACAGATGAGTTCGAATCGACGATCGTAGCCCAACGGTGTGAAAATTAGTCCAATCCGATATCCATGGCACTACTTACAAGCAAGATAAGACGGACAGTCTAGAAGGCACCACATGGCACCATCCATACCCTCCAAATTGGCCGCTGCCCTCTCATACATCCACGCCATCTTTAATCTTAGTCGTTGGATCTTGATCCAACTGCTGAGACTAAGCCTCGCCCGCCTTCACATTTCCTTAAAGAAGACTCCATCGTGCGATTTCGACTATTGGATCTTCATCCAATGGCCAAAAGCATGCGAGCCTAATTCAAAAACGTGGCACAAAAGGAGCTTTTGTGCAGCAGTCGAGCGGTGGACTGAAGAAAAGAGGGCACAGGGTTGAAACCTCGCACGCCACAATTTGAAGATGCAGGCGGGCGTGGAAAAATTGGGTCGCTTGATCAAGATCGAGTGGCAATGGTGGTAGCGACGTGGCACGCTTGGAAGCACGTGATGCCCACACGCATAATGACGCACCATCGCACGCCCAATCTGACACGAGCGCACGAAACGCCTGAAGATAAAGCGGTGCGCGAGACTTAGATTGGACAGCTGAGGATGAGTGTGCGAGATGAAGCATCTCAACAATTGAAGGAGACGAGGTGCATCTTCACTAATGCTTGGCTACAGTGATGGTTATTCCATCACTAAATACCCCTACGTTTATGTTTAAGGCCTTAAAAGACCCTTTTGCCCCCAATCTTTACACCTATAAAAAGGTCACCCCTACCACTCATTTGATCATCCCTTCTATTCTTCTCTCACCCCCTCAAAAGCTCTACGAGCTGATCCCATACCTGAGATGCTCCATTATAACTAGAGTAAAATAATTTTCCATCTTCTCACCCCCTTCGTGGAGCATCCTACGGTTGTCCTCTCACCGCCGTTCGAGAAGCAGATCCCACTATGACGTTGCCCTATTTCGTCCTCCAGCTTCATTCTCCTTCGTCTAGCATCTCATCCCCATCATCTAGGCACTCCGTCAATGTCGCTCGTCCTCCAGGCAACCGTCGAAGAGGATAACTTCTCATCCCCTTCTCTTTTTATCGCTTTCTAGTGTAGCGATTAGATGTAACAAACATGATTATGTAGTTATGAAATATTTGTTTACTTTCTCTCTCTCTTTTTCTCTGTATTATTCTCTCTCTTTTCTATTACTTATTCTTTAAGTAGAATAGCTAGCGTAGATTAATTTCAACCAGCTAATCTATTTTTGTGACAATAATTCCAACATAATTTTTGATCAAACGTTTACCTCCCCGTGTTCGACTCGGGACTCACCTTCAGTTCGGTTAAAATTATTTGTTTGATGGATTTCTATGTGACTACAATGACGAGTTTTCAAACTTAAACTTTTAGCGTAGAAATCATCATTCAACACCCCCCCCCCCCCACTCCCCACATGCCTCTTATGGTTTGCCAGGTCCAAAATTGGATCCGACTAAGGACCCGAAGTGAGGTCTAACCGCTACGCTATATATGGAGTCCCTGGTCAGGGCTCCAGGACCATGAGACTCCTCTTTGACACTTTCTCCACCTCCCCTTTGGTCGAGGTAGCCGAATTTAGCTTATAATAACCAATACAGACTTGCCAAGAAGTAGCAGTGCGAGTTAAGATGGATTCACCTTATTCATTTTAAATAACTGTGAGTCCCGCCTTTTTAGGCATAATTTGGATGGGACTCATCCACTAGTTGTTTGATATAGGATATATAATGTTAAAATCCAACCATTTTATGATCTGTTTCTTGACAATTTCTAGCATGTTCGGATTCAACCTTCTTTAAGGTTGTTGAGATGGTTTTGCCCCCTCATCCATGTATATATGATGAGTGCAATGGGAAGGACGAATACCACATAGATCGAATTAGCTGCACCCAATGGCAGCCCTATGGTCTTGGAGTAAGGAAATCAATCGAAGCTCTTGTTCTTGGGTCAATCGAGAGCTAATGATAACGGAATAGGTCTCGTTATCGCCCAAGAACACATATTTAAGAAAATCGAGTAAGGGCTTCAGTTCAATCACAGGTGGAGGGAACAAAGAAGCATCTGCAAGAGAGGGTTATTGCAGGGGAGAGTGAGATAGGGGAGAGGAATCAGTCAGATAGGAGGTCAGCAATGGTTGCAACGACGAGAAAGTAGAGTTCAGTTCCTGCACCAATATGACTAAGGGTTCCAACTAAGGGTAGGTGGGACCAAAGGTTTATGCCCAAATGTCTCGTAGGGTGATCCCCATCCTCCTCCTACACGGAGGTGGCAACAACTGATCTGCTACTATCTGCACTCTGGTCTGCCATTGCCATTGATGCTAGACATGGATTGGAGATCCCATCCACGCATCTCTCAGGCGATCCAAAACCATCCTTAGCAACCACGCCATTGATGAGGTGTGGCTCATCATAACTAAAATGCCAAAGTTAAGCTAATAACTTAGTTAAAACACTACAAATTAACTCAAGAAAAGGGTTAACTGTATGAATTATAGAAAATGACCTAAAACACCAAATTTGTGCTAAAAATGTAATATTATGTCACATTTGAGAGATTGTATACCTAAGTGTATAAATGGATGAATCTTATGTCAATTGAACACTTAATTGAGCACAGATTCACAAATCAATGGTTTGAATATCTTCTTATATGTTCAAAATACATGCCATAGAAACCTCATTGCAATTTGAATGCATTAGGACCTTGGAATTGATGATTTGCATATAGGTCCTTCCTATATTTGTCAGACCTTCACAAAACATGCACTTAAAACTCTTCAAGGACTTGTTTGTAAGCCACCAAGGACCTACTGATTAGGAAAGCCACAACGTATGGGTTGTTGCATACAATTCCTATTGGTTCACTCAGTGCCTTTGGTGCAAATGCACCAATAGACCTGCACCTCTTCACAGCCACTAAACCTATGAGAAAGAATAACACAAGGACTAAGGACCATCCATCCTGTAGGTGCAACACTAAAGGAGGGTGAATAGTGTGGTAGATAAAAATAGATGCAAATAAAAACAATCCCAAATTCAATCACCACAAAGGACACAAGTATTTTTAGGTGGGAACCCAACCCAGGTAAAAACCACCACCTAAGTCTTCTCGACTTAGGATTTTTCGATCTACCGAGTAGATCAAATCCACTAACTATACCACCTAAATCAAAGGTGGTACAACCTCAATACAACCACACTACTTTAACCTGATGGTAGTGTACCTCAAAAACCCTCTTCTTCACGAAGAGTATTTTGTCTCACGAAGGAGACGGGAATTCACCACGTGAATACCCAACAAAAGAAAAGATAAAAGAAAGAACCTATAGAGCCCAAAATGTAGATCTAATCTAAGCTTCTATGGGTTAAAGCACTTCCCTTATACAGAAGAGATTAGGCGTGATTGCACAGGGTATTCGAAGCTCTCAGATGCGAAGTATAAGCTTTGAAGAGTAGAGTGGCAAAGTTGCTTCTTCTTAAATCTCTTTTAAACACTAAGAATGGTGGAAAGTATTATCTCTAGGTGTGTATGCACAAAGGAGAGGCCCCCATCTATTTATAGATGTGCTAAGAACCCTCAAGAAGGCTTGGGAGAGGACTTGTAGTCATTGGAATAAAATCCAAGAAGAATTAGGTAGAAATCCCCACCAAATCAGGCTCATCATGACTTTGCCAACTGAATCAGATGTCTGATTTTTGGGTCAAACAACGGGTTAGACGGTTGATACAAGTTTTGGTTGTTTGATGCAAGGGGTCAGAGTTCCTTATTTAGTTGGACGGAAACAAGGTTCTAGGTCAGACGTTTGGGATGTCATTTTAAGATGTCTGGGTGAAAAATGGATGTCTAATTTTATGTGGGTTTGTTCATATTTTGGACCAGATCTAAACAGGGTTCTGGTGTAACAGGGTCAGATGACTTACTGGACGTCTAGACATGTTATTGGACGTCTTATGATAAAGGTGTTCTACGAGAATTGATTCTTAAGGACCCAACGGTTGGATTTGGTCTGACAAAGGCCAACGTCTCCTTGTTAGACATCTGAAGGGCTTTATGGACGTATGTAAATAATATTAAATTATTTCTATGAGGGTTCTCAAAGATATTGCCTGATAGGATGACAATCCTATTATTGGATGTCTGGCGAGACTTTCAGACGTCTGGAATTGGGTTAGGATGTCTGAATGGAGAGACGTAGACTATAATTTTCTAGCCTAGGTAATTGGATGTCTAGCGAGACTTTCAAACGTCTGAATGGAAAGACATAGACTATGATTTTCTAGCCTAGGTAATTGGAGGTCTGGTCATACTATCAAACGACTTAAAAGTCAGGATCAGACGTCTGATTGTCATGTTGGATGTCTGATCAGTTTCTTTGAAACCTATTTCGGATTTCTTATTTAATTTTTGATTTTACCTAAGTGTCCTAAGGTAGGGCAAGTGTTCCTATGACCTAGGTTATATATTTTGGGCTCTTTACAATAATTCTAAGTAAATAAAGAGTAAAAATAAATACAAGTACATTTAAAATAACCATCTATCATATTCTTCATTCTCCTTCTTCAAGCTTTAACCCTAAGCAAAGCTCCATCTCCTCCAAGTTCCATGCTCCTTGATGCTTTTGTTTTCCTCGATCAAGCTCCTCCATTCCTCCATGGTCTTGAGCTTGAGCTCCTTCACACTTGTTTCCACTTGCATTTTATCTGAAACTATTATCTCAATCCAAATGTTAAATAACAAGTGTTTTGTTATCATGAAAATCAACGACTGTGGTGTACTTGCACCAACACATCCTTCTACCATTGATCTAACCATCGATCTCCAAGCAACCCTCAATTGCCTGTGAGCCTAGCATCGTGCCTAGGGCTAGATCGTATCTAGTGTCTATGATTCAATCCTATATCCTTCACGCCCTCCAGATCAAATGCCTACCCTTGATTCCCAATGGCTTACAGTTGCTACACCCAGTCACCCTAGTTCCCTATTGCCTATATAAGGACCACCATACTCCCCTGTGTGAGTTATCAACTCCCTCCCTTTGAGTTGATCCCTTCTTCCCCTTCAACTCTTCTTCCCCTTCGTCGAAGTCTAGTGTCAATAGCCTTCCCTCTTCCTCAACTCATCCTTGCCACTAGGGATCACGAAACACCTGAGGGCAGCTCCCCTCTACAAGCTTTCATCGTTAGAGCATCCTTCCTCCTTCGTTGCCACAACCACTAGTTGTGGTTCTTCTTAGAGGTCTCGTTCTTCCCTTAGATTAGGATTTATAGCTTTTGTAGTTTAGATTTATTGCTTTCATAGATTAGATTAGCTTAGTTAGATAGTTTAGAGTAGAATTCAACTGTTTAATTGCTTTAGAAAAGCTTAGATTAGCTTTAGGTATTAGTCTTCTTCAATCAGACCTCTCTAATCAATACATATCAGAGAGGCAAATTCACTTGTCCATTTCAACTCACAATCCTCCCCCACTATCTCATGATCACTTTTTACTACTTCCTCGACGTTTTTAATCGCCTGATCAATCCACCCATCAAAGCCAATTTAGATCTAAACCTATCTAGATTCTAGATTTGAATTGCACTCAAATCCATTGGAGGGTTCTCCCACTCACTCCATCTGATCACAAGGACCCTCTCAATGGTTTTAATTGAGTGTAATTCTCTCAATTTATTTGGATTTGATTTTTATGTCTGATAGGAGGATTCGAGATTCAATCTAGTTTAATGGGTTTTCATTGAGAGAATTGAGTTGATAATCGTTTAATTGGATTAATTGTGATGAGATTGAGCTATTGAGATTTGATTTTTATCGTTTATTGAGCTTATGCCCAATTTCCTTATTGAGTACTCTTTTTATCCTTCGCTGGGTAGCGTGGATCTATGAAACTCAATGCACTGAGTTGAGGTCCACACAATGATCAAATTAGTTTTTAATGATCGCACAGGCATCCTACACACCAATCAATGGTATCCAGAATCTTTAGATGATTAGATTATCATGGCGAGCTCATAGTAAAAGCCTACCTGGGCGACAACTTATTTTGATTCTAATTTGTTTAATCTTCCAAATGAGTGTTTGATGAGGTCTGAAGGATAACAATGAAGGTCTGGAATCGATTGGTAATTGATTTGGATGCCTAAGTTGTTCTTTCCTTTCTGTGTTGTCTATAGTGTAAGGATAGGAGTTAACTAGGGTTTCTAATGTTCATCAAGCTTCAATTTTATTTTCGTTGAGTTCTAGATCCTTCAAAGAGTAATTGCGAAACTTATTATTGACTCTCAAATAGTTTGAATTTGCTTTGCGATATTTGAGCTCATAACCCAGATCATAGCTAGAGATTTAAGGTGTCAAGTGGAGTTTTGATATATTGAATATGATTCTAAGATAATTTCTTATATCCATATATCTATCGAAGTGAATTTATTGAGGTTTTGAATCCTAAATGGAGAGTCTAAAATGTTTAATAAAAAATTGCAACTGTTCTTTCTGGATGAACATGAATGAATGAGTTTTCTGTTATGGTTTTCGAATGGGTTATGATTAATCTGAAGTTTGTATTGAATTTTTGGAATAGAATTTATATAGTCTTAGCTCTCTGATGTTTGAAGAAATTTGAAATGCATGGATGAACCTCAAATTTAAAGTCTGAATTAGTAGATAGCTGCTATAGTGAGAATTCTGATAGGATCTATTGATGATGAATCCTAATGCCGATTAGTGCCTAATTGTGCTTTCCAAGCTAATCTAATGTTAGATCAAATCTTAAAAATCATTCATGTACCTTTTATTTTCTTTGAATTGAATTGAGTAGTATTAAAACCATATGAGAAATCTCTGTCAGCACTGAGAATGTTTAAAAATTATTTGGGATGTAGTTTGAATAGTACTTCAATGATAAATCTTATTCTCTAAGTTTGATTCTATCATGGAACAATTTTTGGAAGTTTCGAATGTCTTAATCTTTATTTCTAGCATCTTTATTTGATTTTTAAGGTATGATTTCAATTTCTAACCTTTATGTGGCCTTTTCCAATTTTATTTTTGAAAATATGTGAAAAGTACAAAAATGCTGTAAATAAATAAATAAAATGTTTCTTGAGTGAAAATTGAGTATTTAGAAGGTGTGTGTGTGTGTGTTTAGTTCTTGATTTCCATATATTTTGTCTATAGAACATACTTGAAGAAGTTCTAGATTTTTTTAGGTTTGAAAATAAAAACTTAAAAACAAAAAAAGTAAAAAGAGTTGGATTCCACTTTCCATAACTTTCTCCTCTTTCTTTCTTCCTTAAAAACCAAAAACAACATAAAAATAAGAAAATCTTCAAAAACTCTAAAAATCTCCTTTGTATATAGTGCAAATATATGTATATATTCATAAGTTAATCATATATAGTAAGTTATATGTATAGTAATGAGGTATATATTATATAGTTATATATTATTTATACATAGCTAAGTTATAATGTATACTTATATTGAATTATATTGTACAAGTATTGTATGCATATATTATGTAAGATGATTTATATATATATGTAAATTATATATGTATATAACTTATGTAGATATATACTTATATATATTATGCGAGTATAATAGTATATATGTATATAACTTAACATGTTGATTATAGTATGTATTATAGAAAATAATATATTTATAATCTATTTACTTAAGTATGTATTGTATATGTATAATATTATAAGTTAGTAATGTATATTAGTAATTTAATTTAACTTAAGTTAGTAACTTAACTAATTAATAGGCTAAATTTACACTCTATTCTTATAATTTATATTTTTAACTTTTTTTAAATATATTTATAGCTGTATGTATAGTATATAATGTGAAGCTTATAATACATAACTTATATATGTATGTATACTTTGTATATAATGTATATATGTATATTAATGTGTAAATGCACTAATAAATCTAATTAAATAATTTAAAAATCTTAATTAAATATGTAAGTATGTAAATTAACTTAATTAGATCCTAATTATGTAATATACATAATTATTTATAATGTACACTAGTTTATACAAGCTAAATTAAATGTAAGATATACATATGTTTATCCATTATAAATAAGTATTTAAATGTGTAATTAACCTAATATAAAGTATGTAATCACTAGCCATATGTTTTAACTTAACATTCATGAACTCTATTTGTAAGTTGGATCATTAATTAACCATTAATTAAACCACCAATTAGCTAATAAAACACATTCACATAGCACAGCAGAATGGCGCTAGCGCTTACTGCCACATCGGTGGCTGTGAAGTAGTTTGCGCGGTATTTAACGAATCAACGCACATGCATTTACCTTATGTGTTATGATCCTGTGTCCTTAGTGGGGTGAGTCTAATAGCGGCCAATCCAACCATCTGCGCGAACGATCACCAATCTTTTTGGGCCACACATGAAACTAACTTAGAAAAAAACTAAGTGTTGAGGGCTCTTTAAGGCTAAGTATATGTATGTGAGTTGTGTGTTAGTGTTAGCTGTGTTGAGTGTTATTTGTGTGTTGTGTTATTGGAGAGCTGCGTGTGTTGTGTGTGTGCGTGAGTGTATGTATGTATAAACTAAATATATATTAGTGTTATATGTGTTAGTGTGTTGTGTTATTAGTGTATTTATGCGAGTACTTATTAGGTTAAGTGTTGTGTGTATGTGTATGATTAAATAATTAGTGAAAATGCATATAGTTATAAATAGTAAGTAATCTAATTCTAATTGAATTTATATTCTTTTTAGCCTTGTTTGTATACAATTTTTAAGGCTTTTATGCATATCTCTTTATTTGTACATAGAGATTTAGTGATTCATTGTTGCCTTTTTGTCTATAATGTTTAAGGAAAATTTGCAAATAGGACTACATTCATTCGGTATTATTTATGCTTATACATAGTTGTAAATTACATAAATATAATTAGTCTAACCTAAACTCATGTTTTTGATGCCTTTGCTTTGTACGACATTTCCAACTGCAATTAATTTAATTTAGCATGTAAATAATTGATTTAGGTTAATTGAATCTAATTTATTCTTTTGTAAATAAAATTAACCTTTTTGGGGTAAGAGATATTTTAGATTTTAGAGAGTGATGTATATTAATAATTATCTCCCAGTGAATGACATTGAATAAAATTAATAACAATTGTAGATAAATAAAATGACATTTAGTTGGATTGCGACGCTATACTATTGATACGATTGTGACGTTAATAAACATTAAGTAACGCACAATCCAAATGGTACATTAGCCATCCTACCCCAACAGAGACATGTTAGAAATATGATGCGCAACAGAATCATCAAAATATACCTGCACAAGGGTGTTCGGATAAGAAGTGCACCCCAAGCAGTCAGAGTTGGGAAGTGGAGTGATATGTAATGTGTCAGTAGTGATCGTCCCATGTGGAGTTCGGTCTAAAAACCCTGAAAGTGATGATGAATGCGACATTGGGTCGCTATAGAGAAGCCCAATGTTTCCATAATATTCCAGTTCTTCATCTTCAAGATCCTTCTCTATTAGATCACAATCCAAGTATTAGGTAGTCCTAAAAATGTCCAATCTAAGTCTCTCTTTGCTTAGGAAAATCTCCATACAACCAGATGCACAGTTGATGTTGGCCCAGGTGATCGGCAAAAGCGGGCAACCCAAAATAATTGGTGCATCACAGAGGTTAGGAGGAACCTCCATGTCCAAAATAAAGAAGTCTGCTGGGAAGCAGAACCCACACACTTTCACAATTACATTCTCAACCACCCTATTGGTGTCTTCACTGATTATTCAACCAATTGAATGGTTACTGAGGTAAGCTTTAACTCCCCAAATCAGAAATGATCATAAACAGATGTGGGAGTCAGGTTGATAGAGGAACCCAGATTTATAAGGGCCTTATCAAATGGATAGTCTTACAGATAGCAAGAGATGAGTGGTGTCCCAAGGTCTTTCTTCTTTGCCGATAGGTCACTCAAGATACTACATTGGCTTCCCTGGACAATACTGTCCTTTCTCCTTTCTTCTGCAGTTGCCTCAATGTGCATTAATCCTTGAAGAATTTGGTTACAGCAGGATTGTGATCTATGGCCTTGTGGAGGGGGACTTGAATGTGTACTTACTTAAACATTGCCTTAAGGTCCTCATAGTTCTTCAATCCCTTGGTTTTCCTTGTGATATCTCTCGTCACATCTCCGAGAAAAGGGATAAGGATTTTAGGGTCTACAAAATGCACCTATATGACTAAACTGACCTAACTAAATGCACTCTACCCTATTCAACCCTTAGATTAGCATTATATAGGCTTAATTGATATGAATATATATAGTAATATCATACTCCCATGCTTATCTTTTGCTAGTACTTGAGCAAAATAGAGATTGACCAGCTAAGAAAATAATATTTACACGAGAAACATAATTGTGAGTTTTGAGCTTAATTCAAATTAGAAATCTCCAATCTCGATTTTTCATCAAAGCAAAAGAATTATACATAAAACCTTAATGACAAAGACTAAGAAGTTCTAAACAATCAACTTAAATCCAGATCGCCCGAATCAAATTAGAATCTTATTAGCCATCGGACTTGGGTCGCTAAATTAACTTTCTCTGACTAAGTCGACCCATCCAAGGTTCGAATTAAATGTAAGAAACAAGCATCTTGTGTGTGATTTACTATGACTTGTTAAATGGACAACCAAGTTGATTCCAAGTATTCAATAAGACTTAGAATGTTTCCATGCTCTTTCTGAGGCAACCTGTCTTCGGTTAGGCCATACTAGGACTTGGCAGCTTTCACCTTACCACTTTTCTACCCCAAGGTCAACACACTAGGTGTATATTTTCTTGCCTAGACCTTTAGGTCTCTTATTCCTAATTCTTTTCTCCATATTTTTTTCTTTTTTTCTATAGGATAAACACCTATATGTAGCGAGGTGTTTTTATTTGATGGAAATGAAAAGGTAGCATCCATATGTACTGAGATGCTTTTATTTGGTGGGATATATATTTTTTCTTTTTTTTTCTCCTCATTTTTTTCAAGGCTAAGTATCTATATACTTTTTTTCTCCAAATTATTTTTCTAGGCGAGTGGTTCTCCTTCATCTGTTCTAAATGCATTCCCCTACAAACAGGAACAGTCCTAAGAGCTAGAAACACGGTAAGGTCCTTTGGATCTGCAAACCCTAAGACTAAATCTTATTGACCACTAAGGGCTCAACAAAATTGTCCATAAGATGAGTTAGTGCATAGCGCAAGTGAAGATGCTTGGAACTTAAAGACTATCCAAACCAAAGGGTGAAGCAACAAATCATTCACTCATCACCCCTTGACTTAATACTTTTAGCTTTTTCAGACTCCTTTCAAAGTCTCGGAAAAATTAATCCAGATTTAGGTAAATACTCGAGAAAATTAAGTCTAAAAAAAAAGACCGAAGGAGTCTAGGTAGAAAGACTTTGTTTGTTTTTCCCAAGATTGGTAAATCCTCAAAATCGAAGTAATTCAACTTTTTTCGTAGCTCAAACTCTAAAAACATCAATATTTTTTTACTTTTTCTTTTCTGAAATTTTTTTTTTCTAGAAAATACGATATAAGAAGCAAACTTTGGTATGCTATGTATAAAATTATGGAGAAGAATAAGTGACTCAAAAGATTATCTACCCCCTCATGTCTATTTCATGTAATGTCCTCAATGCATGCAATACACATAAGAAAAGAGACAGATATCACTTGATAACTTAGGAGTTCTGACAAACATAGCTCGATTGTCTCCAGACCTAAATCAACCAAATCAAAATAAGCTGACCTAATTCATTGGGTTGCCTCCCAACAAGCACTGAATTTTACATCTATAGCTAGACGTAGTTCAATCAGTTAACCCTCCAAGAGGGTTACAGTCTCCTTCGGGGGTATCTGGGTCAAGTAAGGTTTAAGTCTTTGTCCATTTACAGTAAATGTTTACCCAGTCTTAATATCTAGAATTTCTACAACCCCATTAGAAAAAGGTTTGACCACTATATACGGGCTAGTCCATTTAGATCTAAGCTTACTCAAGAATAATTTTAGTCTAGCATCAACTAACCGTACTCTTTGATTAGTCTCAAAGGATTTTCTAATTATATGCTTGTCGTGAAAAGCCTTCAATTTTGCTTTGTAAATCCTTGAATTTTCATAGGCTTCACGTCTAATTTCTTCAAGCTCAGTTAATTGGAGTTTTCTATGATCACCAGCCAAATTAAGATTATAATTGCATTCCTTGACTGCCTAATTTGCCCTATGCTCCAACTCTACTGGGAGATGACAAGGTTTCCTATAAATTAATCTATAAGGTGACATGCCTATAGGAGTTTTATAAGTGGCCTCATAAGCCTAAAGTGCATCTTCTAATCTTGTAGACCAATCTTTTCTATCAAGTCTCATTGTCTTCTGTAATATCTGCTTAATTTGTCTATTTGAGACCTCTGTTTTCCCATTAGTTTGGCAATGGTAAGGTGTAGCAATCCTATGATTTACCCCATATTTCATTAATAAGGATTTAAACTAGGCATTTGCAAAATGACTACCACCATCGCTTATTAAGGCCTTAGGAATTCCAAACCTCGAAAAGATATTGTTCCTTACAAAATCAATTACGGCCATGTGATCATTTTTCCTAGTAGGAACAACTTCAATCAAGACATAATCAACTCCAACTAAGATATTCTCGAAGCCGTTCGATGGTAGGAAGGGACCCATAAAATCTATTCCCCAAACATCAAAGATTTCACAAATCAAGATTGGATTAAGGGGCATCATGTCCCTTTTAGTCATACTCCCTAATGATTGACACTTGATGCAGGTTTTAGCAAAATCATGCACATCTCTAACATGGTGGGCCAGTAAAATCCCGACTGCAGGATCTTTGCAACTGTTTTCTTTCCTGAAAAATAGCCACCACATGCTTAATCATGGTAGAAAGGCAGCACAGTTTGGATTTTAGACTAAGGATACATCTTTTGATGATCTAATTAGTATAAAGTCTAAATAACAAAGGATCATCTCAGATATAATACTTTGCTTCAGATAGGAATTTATCTCTTTGCGGTCTAGTCCAATTAGTTGGGATTTTATCAACAGTAAGGTAATTGACTAAATCAGCATACCAAGCGAGATTTTTTTTATCTATGTCCATTAAGTGGTCATCAGGAAAATGATCGCATAGGTAGTGCAGCTCCGATGTGGTCCGGGTCAAGTTTGGAAAGGTGATTGGCTACAACATTCTGTGCCCCAGCTTTTTCTCTTATTTATAGGTAAAATTCTTGTAAGAGTAGAATCGATCTAATTAACCTGGGCTTAGCATCCTTTTTAGCCAATAAATGTTGTAGGGCTGAGTGGTTATTGTAAATCACCATGTGGGATCTAGGTAAATAAGATCTAAACTTTTCAAGTCCAAAAACAACAGCTAGTAAAATTCTTGTAAGAGTAGAATCCATCTAATTAACCTGGGCTTAGCATCCTTTTTAGATAATAAATGTTGTAGGCCTGAGTGGCTAGTGTAAATCACCATGTGGGATTCAAGTAAATAAGATCTAAACTTTTCAAGTCCAAAAACAATAGCTAGCAATTCCTTCTCAATAGTTGTATAATTCATTTGTGCCTCATCTAGTGCTTTGCCAGCATAATAAATCACCACAGGTTTCTTATCTTTCTTTTGTCTTAGGACTGCCCCTATGGCAAAATCTGAGGCATCACACATGATTTCAAAGGATTGGGCCAATCAGGGGCTTGTAACATTGGAGCTCAGGTCATCGCATCCTTTAAGGTCAAGCAAGCTTGGATGAATTCCTCATTAAAATCAAAAGGGGTCTCTTTAGATAGAAGGTTGGTCAAAGGCTTGAAGATCTTAGAAAAATTCTATATAAACCTTCTGTAAAATCCAATATGTCCTAGGAATGATCTAATTTGCTTCACTGAGCCAGGGGGTGGAAGATTAGAGATTAAATCAACCTTGGCCCAGTGAACTTCTATTCCTCTCTCTAATACAATATGACCTAGTACAATTCCCTCTTGAACCATAAAATGGCTCTTCTTCCAACTTGGTACTAGGTTGACCTCAATACATCTTCTTAGAATCTTAGTCAAGTTGTGTAGGCATAAATCAAATGAGTCTCCAAATACAGAAAAATCATCCATGAAGACCTCAAGATAGTCACCAACCATGTCAGAAAAGAAGGCTAGCATGCAACTTTGAAAGGTCGCAAGTGCATTACATAGCCCAAAAGGCATTCTACGGAAAGCAAAAGTTCCGTAGGGACAAGTGAATGTGGTTTTCTCTTGATCCTCAAGATTAATGGCAACTTGATTGTATCCTGAGTATCCATCCAAAAAGCAGAAAAACTTCCTCCCAGCTAGTCTCTCAAGGATCTAGTCAATAAAAAGCAGGGGAAAATGATCTTTCTTGGTTGCAGAGTTGAGTTTTCTGTAATCAATACAAACCCTCCATGCGGTGGCAATGCAGGTAGGGATGGATTCACCCTTGTCATTAGTCACAATGGTGAACCCAACTTTCTTAGGAACTACTTGTATTGGGCTCACCCAAGAGCTATTAGAGATTGGGTAAATGATTGCAGTATCAAGCCACTTAATTATTTCCTTTTTAACAACCTCTTGCATATTAGGGTTTAATCCTCTTTGCATTTCGCGAGAAGGTTGAGCCCCATCCTCAACATAGATCTTATGAGTACAGTAAGTGGGGCCAATTCCTTTGAGGTTAGAAATGGTCCACCCAATTGCTTGCTTGTGTTCTCTTAGGACCATAGTGAGTCTAGATTCTTGCTCCCAAGTTAGATGTGCATTAATAATCATAGGGAGAGTTTGATTAGGTCCAAGGAAGATATATTTCAAATTATCAGGGAGAGGTTTAAGTTCAAGTTGTGGTGGGACCAGATTAGAAGGTGGGGAAGGTGCAAAGAGAAAATCAGGTTCATTTAAAATCATATTAGCTAAGGAGGGTTTTGGGTTAGTGTAGAATAAATTAGGGACCTCCTCCACTTGTGGGTGAGAAGTGAACTGAGTTAAGGTGGCTTTTAAATGGTTCTCTTAATCCAATTGCCATACTTTTCTCAATCATGTTGTCAGAATCAATATCATCAATCAACCCACAATCACATCCTTTAGTTACTATAAAAATATCCAATTGTAATCTTTTATCTCCAAAGGCAATTTTCATACATTCAGTGGCGCAATTAATATTAACTTTAGCAGTTGATAAGAAAGGTCTGCCTAGGATGATGGGAGTGTCTCTTAATCTTTCAAGTACTTCCATGTTAAGGACAAGAAAATCGACTGGAAAATAATAGTCCTTGACTCTTACAATTACATCATAAGCCACTCCCTTAGGTGTTTTAATAGATCAGTTAGCTAATTGTAAGATTACATGTGTGGATTTAAGCTCACCAAATCCAAATTGTCTATAAAGAGTGGTTGGTATCAAATTAATAGAAGCACTTAAATCCAAAAGAGATCGATCAAAATTTAAATCACCAATTGTACATGAAATCAACTGGGCTCTAGGATCCTTTTTCTTAGGAGGTAGGCTACTTAATATCACTAAGCTAGCTTGTTTAGACAGCACTACTTGTTGTGGCATCTGGGTTTTAGCCTTATGCTTAAGAGTACATAAATCTTTCAAAAACTTAGGATAGGCAGGAATATGTTGAATAGCATCAAGGAGTGGTATACTAATTTGGACTTTTTTAAACAACTCATTCAACTCCTCATTGTTAGCCACATTCTTTTTTCCTTTTATTTTTTCTAGGGCTTCAGGAAAGGGTATTTGGGTATCTAGCAAAGATAGCGTCCTGAGCCTTATTATCCTCAATTTCTTCTTCAATATCATTAATCAAATTAGGCTCACTAGGATTAGGGTTACAAGGTCAAACTGGGTCCTGGGTTTTAGTACCACTTCTCAAGGTAACAGAGTGTGCAGAGGCATGTGAGTTAGAGTTAGATCCTTGAGATGGGCTAGTCAAGATAGGAGCCTGTTGAGGAATAAGAAATCCGAATGGGTTTTGTGGGGTAGAGTTAATCATATGATCTTGCCCCTAATTCTGGTGGAACCCTTGTTGATAGTAAGTCTGATTTTGTAGATTTTTAGGGTTTAGTACAGGCTGGGAAGGGAGGGATGCTTCTTGTCTAGATTCCATTAATTGGCTCAATTGTCCCTTAACCTCAACCATCTCCTCCTAATGCTTTTATTTCATATCAGCAATCATTTTAATCAAGGTATATCCATCTGATTAGATTGAGTAGGTTGATTAGGTCCAATTCGGACTAATTGTAGGTTGACCTACTATTGTGACCTTGATTGTAGGAGGAGGAATTAGTAGCTGGTCTGCTTTGATTCGGATTTGGGTTTTAATTCTGTCTAGACCAGGGGAAATTAGGATGATTTTGCCATCTAGGGTTGTAATTAGAATAAGGGTTCATTTTAGGATAACCCTGGATAGCTTGTATGTCCTCATAGCCAGAGGGCATACCAGGAGTTGGGATAGAGTAATCAGGATCAGTGGGGACAAAGGCCCTCCTTGGAATGCAATCAACATCTATTCCAGGTTCAATTGGTTCATAGGTTGAACCAAGTCAAGATTGTTCACAAACTCCTTTCCTAAGGGAGTCTAGGGCAGTGTAGGTGTAGTTAGTGTTCCCCTATCCATAGAATAGTCTCGTAGGGGATATCCCTAGAGGTTTCTTGGAATTGTTGATGAGCTCATCCAATTTCTGATCCACCACTTCCATGTGATCTAATTTCTTAGCTATTATGTCCATGTCAATTGAGCTCGAATTAGCTTGGACCTCATATATTCCACCATGGGGTTGACTGGACTGATTAAAAGTGGTCATGGAGGCATGATTCAATGAGTTCTCACTTATACATTTAAATAATTCAAAAGCACTCTCTTCATCCTTATTCAAAAAATTTCCTCTACAGGAAGCATTCGGAAAATTTTTAAGATTATCATTCAAACAATGATAGAAAATTTGGGCTAGGTGCCACCTAGGAACCTCATGGTGTGGACACTTCCTTAATAATTCGTTAAACCACTGCCAAGCCTCATGGAGCTATTCCCTTCGTTGTTGTAAAAAGGTGGTTATGGCTCTCCTAAGGGCATTAGTCCTGCCTATAGGGAAGAATTTCTTAAGGAAAGAGCTTCTCAACTCTTCCCAAGTAACAATGGGTTTGACTATAGTTCTGAACTAGTGTGCTGCCTTATCCCTTAAGGAGAAGGGAAACATCTTCATTAAGACAATATCTAGGCTCACATTTCTAGGTTTGATGGTTTCAGCAAGTCTACCTAGATCTTCAAGGTGTTGGAAGGGGTCGTCATTAGGGTTCCCATGGAAAAGATTTTGGATTAGGCTAATCACATTGGGTTTTAATTCAAAATCATTTCCACCTTCAGGGACCCTAACAAAATGTTCTACATGACTTGTAGAAGGGTCATAAAAGTCTTTTAAGGGACTTGGGTGGTGGTGGAAATGGTGGTTGAGGTGGTGGTTCTTGGATTTGCTTCAGAGTCTGCATAATCAATTGGACTTGATTTTGTTGGAGTTTATTATTAGCATTGATTTGGGGTGGGATTAGAGCAAGAGGTCAAGATTCTGATTCTTCAGATTTTCAGGGATCTCGGGTTGTTCAAGAATCTCAGGCAACTTGGGAATCTTAGACATATCAAGAATCTCAGGCATCTTACGCTTACTAGAATTAGTCATCTCAGAATCTGAAAAATCAGATCTCCTTCTAGGGCTCCTCTCAAGAGGTTCAATCAACTCAGGATTAAGTGATCTCTTACCAAGCATAAACAGAAGAAGTACAGGAGATGCGAGGGGAAACAGATGAGAGAATACCCACCCTCACAATACAAGTAACCAAGCTAGTCCTTATAGTGTAAACCCTAATTAGACCTAATCCTGGCTCCCCAAAATATGATTGGGTTAGATCAACCCTTGAATTACTTGGCTGGCCAGAAGGGTCGAATCCCCTAAGACACCCCGCATGACAGGACACCACTAGAGGTTAACACAGTTACCACACCAACCTTTCTTGTCACCAGTTGGCACAAGTAGACAAGGCCTTGTTCTTATCCCAATCTAACTTCAAGTTACCAAGTAAATTAGTCCTACTTAGGGCACGTCTACTGAATTTTAGGCTTAGGCTTGAGATTTTGGAATGTGATGGGCATTAGGGGGTGTTGCCGTAAAATTGATTTCACAAGTAAATGCACAATCAAAGGTCCTTAAACAAGAATTTTATGATGAAATGAGTTTTAGGATTGATCTTATTTAGAGAGGGATTTTAGGGTTTCAATGAGATAATAGATTCGAGAAAGGTTCATGTGAAGGCACACAAAATGTTTTGCAAGCACGGATGATAGTATATTTCCTTTAGAGTTTAAAAAAATATGAGTGCCTAATTCAAAACCCTAAGAATTTTAACCTAGCCAGGAAACTTCTAAAAGATGAATCGCTTTTAATTAGTTCAAGTGTTGTGGCCCAAGACAAAGCAACTATGGCTTCTCAAACATCACTGAAAAGGAAATCCAAAAAATATTTTTTCAAGAATTTTGAGTCACTAAAAATAATTTTTTCAGATTTTTTCGTGTATTGGGGTCCAAAAGTCAAAAAAGACTTCCAGTTAGTGTTTCATGTGAATTAGATAGTGATGTGACTCAAAATATTTTTTTCATATTTTTCCATGGTTTTTCAATTATCACAAAAATCCAACGCGACAAATTTTATGTTGATCAAAGTTGAATAAAAATTCCTATGATTTTCATAAAGTCGCAAATCAGGAAGAAAAATCAAGACGGCTATCAATGTAGTTTGTGAATTTTTGAAAATTGAATAAAGATTAGAAGAGTGTGAAAGTTGAGCATAATCTTCCAGACTTCAATACCTATGACCAGGAGAAATTTTAAAATTTTTGGCTAAATATAAATTCGGGAAATGAGTTTTGAAACTCGAATTAGTAAGCAGCCCGAATGTTAGGAAGGTTTTGAGGATATCAAGGGATAATGTCCACCAAAAAGAGATTTTTTTTTTAATGCAAACAACTCAAGAAAATAACTATCCTAAGGATCAAGATAGCACCTAATCTAGGTGGACAAATGAGATTTTTTTTTTAATGCAAATCTAACTTAGGTTTCACGAGTGATCCTAAACTAAGATGTGAAACCTTCCTCGATGTCTCTACCTACACTTTGCTCAGTTTCTACCATTTATCCACAAGATCCCATGTAGCTGCGAAATCTTGCACACAGTTAGAGAAATAGAGAAAATTAAGTTAAAGATACAAATGCAAAATATGGAAGACAATATGAAAGCGAAATCTGTTACCTCCCCGGTAACAGTGCCAAAAACTGACGGTGAAACTACGCGTAATGTAAAATGCATTCGTTGTAGCACAAAAGTTCGCTATCAATTTTAGTGAACTAATCAAATTCTGAGTTTGGGTCAAATACGGGGAGATAAGAATCAGAAATTGCATATGTGAACGAAAGCAAATATGCACTAATACTAACTAGATAATAAAAAGAGAGAGAGAGTAAGGGATAGAGATCATAAAAATATACTTTTATTGATGCTAGAAAATGATTACAACTAGAGTTATTAGAAATAAACTAAATGATATTCTACTAGAACAACTAGAACAAAGAGAGAAAAAGAGAAGATCCGGAGTGCAATTATGGTGGTGGAGAGATCCGTTGATAGAGTCGGAGAGGATGCAGAGGAGGACGTCCAGTAGAGGAATGCTTGATGGAAGAGGGTGGTCCTAAGGGGGAGGAACTATTATGGTGGAAATTCTAGGTGTTCTACTTTGGAGGTGGTGGAAGAAGGTAGAGAATTTTCGGAGAAGGAAGAGATGGATCCAAGGGGAGGCATGCCTTGTGTTTTTAAAGGAAAGGTAGAGGCTTCCTATTGGTTGATTAAGGTTGCCTAGGGTCAAGGATTTGGATGGTCTATATTAAATCTAAGGGGATGGCTAGGATAGGTAGGATAAAGACCTTTGGATCTAAAATGGTGGGAGGAGATAAGGTTTGGTTTTTTTTTGGGATTAAATTTAGGTTGTAACAACCTTATAGGATTGCCCTCACTTGTCACAAATATTCAACCTTGTTTTGTTCTGAATTTCAAATTGGATATAAAATAAAAGTTGTACCCCTCGAAATCATCTTTCCACTGCAGCTTGAATAATTCAAGTTGGACTTCAAATGCGAAAGTTATTGACAAAATATTAGACATGTATTAGGCTGTTATGAATTTCAAGATTAGGAATAGGATTTTGTTTAGGTTTTCTTTTTCCAAGGGATAGGACCTATTTTTGGCCAGCCATATTGGGTCTAAAATTAAGGTTGATGGCTAGCCTCTAGCTTGGCTAATTAGTTTAAGTAATTAAGCTCTAGGAAAAGGTTAATTAGGTTCCTAAATTGGGCTAGACCTAAGGTTAATTGGGTTTGGGTCTAATTGACTCAATCCTCTTTCAAGTGAGCTCAATCTTGAATCTCCTATCTGTAGGACTCCAACTTGCTCCAAACCTGATACCTGCATGTATCACACAAAAGAGATCAAGGTACCATATATAAGTTTGGGTAAACTTGCAAAAAAATCCAACTTATGCAATATTTACAAAATACACTTATATGACTAATCTGACCTAACTAAATGCACTCCACCCTATTCAACTCTTTGATTAGCATTAGTTAGGCATAATTAATGTGAATATAGATAATTATATCAGATGGGCTGGGAGGGCAAGGCTTCGTGTAACCTCGTCTTTTGTAACATCTGCCTTTGTGTATTTTGTATGCTCTGCATTTGGTTTGCTAATGCCTCCATAGGAGTTAGGTGACGCTTTTCCATTTGTTGCATTTCTTTTCTTAATTCCTCCATCAGGCTAGCCCACGGTGGACAGTTAGGGGCCACACTGCATACAGATTGGTAAATGGATCGAGACTATTGTTGAGACGAGAAGGGCTGCTGCCTAGGGTTTTTGTAGGCCACGTTCTCATAAGATATGGGTTGGTGCTATGGAGCAGGATTGGATTGTTGGGAGTTCCCAGCCTAGGAAAAGTTCCGATGCTGGCACCAACCAAGTTATACGTCTCAAAATATTGGTTGTTAAGCCCATAACCCTGAAGAGCATTGACACCTTCATAGGCCAAAGATGCCTGAGATGCATAATCGTCAACTGAGTATTCAGTTTCATCATTTGGGTATGCGTGACCATGATCAACCGGAGACAGATCCAAGTTGTTCACGGGTTCCTAGTAAGTATGAGACCATGAAGAAATAGAAGGAGGGGGAGAAAGGGCATTGATTGGGCAGTAATTCACGCCAATAAATTGTCAATCTTATGATATTTTCTAGCTTTACACGTCTAGGATTAGATAACTATACATGCATTTTGTAAATACATGCATTCATTCATTTTGAGAGAGGAAGAAAGAGAGAGCGATAGAGCCCTTACTACCACCTAAAACCACCCACCTATTCACCTACAATAAATATCCAAGACCTCAAGTGCCTCAAGGATATTTTCCCAAAAATAATTCCCAATGGCCCAGGCTTGCTCCCCACACCTCACCCCTCACCTATAAAACTACCACCCCCTCCACTCTCAAGGTCGGCACTTCACATTCCCTCAACACACACCACAGTCGACCAGTGCCTCTCCTCTCTCCCTCTCTTCCTTTCCCATTCACAGCACCTTCTCATCAGTTGAGATGGCACGGTGTGCCACTGGGAGTAACCTTGTGTGGTAGCAAACACCACGTCAAGGTTCCACCACCGTCTAGCTCCTCGTGAGTAGGTAGACATGGTGGACTCTCTCTTTATTTTATCTTTTGTTTATTGTTGTTTCTTATCGCCATTAGCGTAGCTCCTCTATTTTCAATCGTGACTTATTTTTGGCATTGTCACCGGCTCATTTCACACTTAGCCAGTGACAAATCCCATCGCACCCGCGCCTCAGCTAGTTCCCACAGTCTCTCTCTCTTCGCGTAACCGGCTAAGTAAGGAACTTAGCCTTATCTGGTTGCACCATCTCCGCATGCCCCTCTTTAGTCACCTACTAGCGTGAGAGCTCACCAGGCGGGCTTCTTACTTAGCCTATGACTCTCCCACCCACGACCTTTCAATGACTGCCTAGCACGAGCGCTCTCCTGTGTGCCTTCTCCACCTTCTTTAGCTGGCCACGGTGCTCCTGCGTGCCACACCACACACCCCGCATGTGTACAGCACCTCTTGTGTGTAGCACACACACGCACACAGATACACATACACACACATCTCTTACCCTCTCACTCACGCACAGAGACACAAATACACACTCACATACACACACACTCGCACATTCACATACACATACACATACACCCTTATGTATGTATATTCACATATACACTTACATCTTTCCATACACCTTTACACATCCATAGGTATATTTGTATGCATACACATATATCCGTTCACCATCACATGCACATTTTCGATTACCGCACGTTATCTCTCGAGTGTGTATGCACCAATTGAGTATGCATCCACGATTCACGCGCACATTAAACCATTCTCACACACATGCACACACGTCCAATCCACACCTTCACACGACACATAGCTAGGTTTAATTGCATCTCTCTAAATGTCAATTAACCTAGCATAGCGCTACATTCCATTTGAATCATCGATTCATTTCTCACTACCATATTGTATAGTTATACATATATATATACATAGATATATATCTTATACATATATATATACATTTATACATAGGCTAAGTATTTCATTTATTTCAATTCCCGCATTTCTTTCCTTCATTCTCGTACTCTCTTTTATTTGTTAATTAAGAAAATACCAAAAAAATTATAAAAGATAAAAGATAATTCTTGACTTTACAAGTACTTGGTCTTGTGCATAGCGAGATTGTGTTGGATTGAATTTGGCATGTCACCAAGGACATATTTTGGGGGTGTACCTCAAGGACAAGATTATCACAAAAAATCTAAACCAAGAAAAATCCAAAAATGACATAATCAAATGGAAATCTCGTGTCTTTAGGATTCGTGTAGAAATTGATTTTCTAAACCTGCCTCTCTAAGTTCGACCTTGGGTCTAAAATTGCCAAACTTAAAATCTAATTTAGTCCAGGTTAAATACATTTGAAAAATCTATGTAGGATCGCTTGTAGGTACCACTTTCACCATACTCATTTTCACGCTAATATCATCTAATCAAATAGCCCTACTCACGTTCGTTCAGGCATCCTGAGAAAGTATATAAGGTTGAGCGAAAGGAGCTCGAGATGAGGATTAGGAGTGAGGAGCAGTGCCTAATCCTGTTGGACGAGAAAGAATAAGCTCGTTAAGCTTCTTGTCCAACAGATCCGCCTTGTCTAACTTCTTAGTAATAATGTCCATATCAACCTGTGTTGACTCTGCCTGGGCCTCATGGACAGACAGTCGTTGATGGCTAGGTCTCAGCGACTGATTTATGGAGGCTGCATTAAGTGAGTTCTCGGCCAAGGACTTGAACAACTAGAAGGCACCAACCTCATCCTTAGTCAAAAAGTTCCTACCACTAGACGCATCGGCCAGGCATCGATGGGTGTTGTCTAGCCTATGATAGAAAATCTGTGCGAGATGCCAATGGGGCACCCCATGGTTGGGACACTTCCGAAGAAGGTTGTGAAATCTCTTCTAGGCCTCATGCAACTTTTACTCCGGCTGCTGGGAAAAGGTTGTGATGGCCCACCCAATTGCATTAGTGCGACCAATTGGAAAAAATTTGTGGAGGAAATCTCAGCGTAATTTTTCTCATGTAGTCACGGGTCTCCCAATGGTCTTGAACCAGTATGAAGCTTTGTCCCTGACCGAGAATGGGAAATGCTTCATGAGAACAATTCCAATATTTACATTCCTACATCGAACTATCTCTACAATATGACCTAGGTCCTTGAGGTGCTGGAATGGATCTTCATTTGAATTCCCATTGAAATAAGTCTAGATTAGACTTATTACATTTGGCTTCAACTAGAATGTGTCTCCATCTGCGGGCATCCGGTCTTGGGGTTACACGTTTCGTGCTGCTAGATCGTAAAAGTCTCACAGTTATTCTCCACGCAGTGGATGTTGCATTCTATCGAGTCTGGTGATGATGGCATCAATGCGTTGCTGGTTCTGTTGGTCAGATGTAGCCATCCTAGCCTCAAAGAGGGCCAAGTGGTTCCCCTCCAAGGAAGGAAGTAAATGGTTTTGATCAACCATAGGAGTTAATGAAGAGGACGAAGGAGGATAAGAGGAAGAGGAGGTAGGCGAGGAGAAAAGTCGCCAATGGAAGATAGAAGGTTGCCTTGGGGCAGGTTCCCAAGGATCAACTAATTTAGGTCTTAGTGACCTTTTACCGTGCATGCACTAGCTACACAGGCTGGTGAAGCAGTGAAATAAGGCGAAGGCCTTGTAAAGAGATGTATGGTTCTTTTAATTAATCGACTGGATTTTTTAAGTTTGAGTGCTTAGACTAATGTGTTCTTAGGAGTTTTGCTTGTTAATGATTAGGGCTGGTGTATCAGACAAGCACGGGTTTTTTGTTTATTCTTTGAATTTAGCTGTAGCTTCTAAGTGAATGAGCTTAATTAATTGCCTAAGTAGATGTGCATTACTTTTAATTAAGGTAGGTGAGGGGGTTAACCAAGTAGTTCAAACCTCACCTACTAGCTAGTTGTGTTTAGTTAAGGCTTAATTAGGTTAATGTGGGTCTCTAAACAAGTATTAAACCCAATTGTTAAAACCCTAAGGTTTATGCTTTTACCAATTTTAGCCAAATAGACCCTGATCTGACTTTCAACTACTCTCCAAAACTCAAAGAGTATCATAACAACATGAAATTTGGCAGACATATTTCTTTCTTAATTAGGTTTTTAGAAAATATTTTTTTGGAATTTTACTATTTCATATTATTTTATTTTATTAGTCTCAAGGGGTCAAACAATCCAAACTGACCTCATCAAATGATTCAAAATTTCATAGTAGATAAGCATGCCCAAAAATTCTTGAAAAATTACTGCTTAAACTACGTTTCAGTGGCTTTCCAACCCATTAATTTCAAGTTAATTAGATCTCTATAGAGGTTAGAATAAATTCGCAAAGTCAAGCAAAATTAGATTCTAGATAGTTCTGACCCTTATCTACTATTTGATTTTGCCTAATAAATTCGTGCAATACGAATTTTGCCTAATAAAAGGTGGCTATGGAAAAATAACTTGAAAAATAACTAAAAATTGAATTTCATATTTTTCTAGACTCTGGTTGGTCGGTAATAGAATTTTTAATTTTGCTAAAATGTGCTTGTCGAATTTCCTAAAATAGTGTAGGTGTGTTTAATAGAGTTTCCAATTAAAACCACCACACCACAAAAATATTGTTCAAAATTATTTTTTTATAAATTAAAATTAAAAAATTTGAATTTGAATTTTAATTTTTTCTCTATTTTTTTATTTTAAAAATAACCTAACTAACTAAAGGGATAAGATCCTATCCTATCATATTTTTTTTTAAAGATTTTTTTTATGATTTTTTATTATTTTGGATAATAGTAAAACAACGTAAAACCCTAAAGTTCAAGCAAACCCTAAAATCTAACCTAAAAAATTAAAATCTAAAGATTGGTCATGTGCACTTGTTGGCCTTGACCTTAGGTCGATTGCATGTGTAGATTCGCCACACCTGACAAAAATTCTCGAATGCACAAATCACAAACAAAAATGGATTAGGTTGAAATTAATTTAGAATCGCGGTGCCTCCCTGACAATGACGCCATTTGATTGAGGTTTAGTGAGTGAGAAATAAACGTATTAAAATTCATTCTCGTCGTAGTATAGCGCGTGAAATAACTTTAATCAACAACAAATATAATGAAACCCTAATTTGGAGTCCTAGTCGAGCTCAGGGAGGCTAACATGTTCTGTTTTGATTTTTCTACTTGGAAAATTGCACTTGTTTGTGATTAATTCCTAACTAACCTAAATCTATCCTAGAAGCTAAACTTAACCTAGACCTAACCTAATTCAACCTTGAACCCCGATCTCAAGTTCACACATGTAGACCTTGTCGGTGGCATTGGTTTTGTGCATTAGAAAGTCGTGCGTAAGGAAAATGTAAAACGTAAACATGTGGGTTTCTGTACACACTACGTTAATCCTATGTACGCTTCCTAGCGAGTCTAGAAAAATGTTATGTACTTTTTGCTTTCTGATTTTCTTTTTGTATTTTCGATATTTGGAATCAACCACGACTATTCCTAATGATGAAAACCTAAGCGAAACAAAAACTAACAACCGTGATGCTGTAGGTGATTTGCTGGGATCACTGGTGCATAAGGTGTGTGAGTGTGGGAAGGGAGTTGGAGTAAAGTGACTAGTCATTGTAATTATTGGCGTGATAATAAAGATAGTGACTAACTTATTTTTGTATTTTCTTCTTTTGCAATTTTTTTAATTTTTTATTTGGAAGAAAACAAATGCGAAAATATGAAACCTAACTACGCGACAAGGCAAACCCTAACCTAATCTAAGTGGGTGTGTGGACATGGTGATGGTGAGGGGGATGGACGGCCACCCACCCTTGGTAGTGGTGGTGGCGTGTGATGGTGATGGTGGTGGTGGTGGTGAAAAATCGATGAAGATGATTGTAAGAAAGATAGCAATTGCAATACTCTAATCAAGCACAATATATCAAAAGAAAATTTCAACTTGATTGCATAAGGAATAAACTGAGAACATCAACATCCACATAAAAAACAAAGACAAGCTTGCATACAAAAGAAAAATCAAAACTACACTACAAGAAAACCACCCCCAGTAGTGCCTAGAAGGTCATTGGCTCTGAGGGTGGTGGTGGCTAGACCTGGCCGCAAAGGCCCTCTACACGCCACTAGAGAGAGGACACGCTCAAGAACATCACTTAAACAAAGGCTTGAAAAGCTAAAAACGTAAGGTTGGGCTCTGGACATCCTACAATTGGGGAGCATACCCAGTGGAACATGCTAGCCAAACCCCAATCTAGGTCTTATTGAATACTCGATTTCAATGGTAGGTCAACCAAAAGAAGAGTCAGTGCGTACGTGTAAATGTAGATCGCTTAATCTTCTCAAACTTTTCAAACCAGAGGGTGGGAAGGTAAATCACATACTTATCACTCCTTTGACCTAATACTTTGGCTTTTAAAACCTCATACAAGGATTCAAGAAACAAATCCCTATTTATGTAAATACCTTAAATAATTAAGTCGACTACGACCTGAAGAGTCTGAGCAAAAAGATTTTGAGAATACTTTTCTAAGGACCAGAAAATCGTCAATATCAAAAACTTATGTTCTTTCTTGTCTCAAAATAATTTTTTTCTTTTTGTAATGTTTCCATTTTTTTCTTCTTTTTTATAAATTCGGCTAATAAAAACACGCGAAATGGAAAAACACAAAAATTTTGAAGACTAGTATAGAAGCAATTCATTCAAAATTATAAATCCACCCCCCATGGTTATTTCATACAATGTCCTCATCGTATGTTATAAGCAAAAAAAAGGATAGAAATCACCTGAAATGTCTAAGTTGGTACAATGTAACCTAACTAGCTTTAAATCTGCAATTCAAACTAAGATATACATAAGAAATCTGCACATACACAAGTGCTAAGTTTAACACCTTCAGCTGGGCACAATTTAGCTCTATTTAAGGGTCCAAAAGTGCAACAGAATCAATAACATGTCCAGGTGAATAGTGATCTACATAAGGTTTGAGCCTTTTCCCATTAACCTTAAAAGTCTAACCTATTTTAGGATAAACAATTTCAACGGCTCCATACTTGAATGTGTGGGTCCTTGCATTTGGGCCATTTGATTTAGACCTTAATTTTTTTGGAAAAAGCTGCAATCTAGCGTCGAAAAGCCATACCCTCTGATTAGGTTCAAAGCTCTTTTAGGATATAAATTTGTCATGTAGAGCTTTGGTCCTATTTTTATAAATCCAAACATTTCCATATGCGTAATTTCCTCCAACTCAGTCAATTGGAGTTTGTGATGCTTCCTAGCTTGACCTAGATCCATATTAAATTGTCTAATTGCCCAAGAAGCCTTATGCTCAAGTTCTACAGGTAAATGACATGCCTTGCCAAACACAAGACGATAAGGTGAAGTACTTATAGGAGTCTTAAAAGTTGTATGGTAAGCTCAGAGTGCATCATCTAATTTGGTAGCTCAATCTTTCCTATCTGGTTTGACTATTTTTTGCAGGATAGTCTTGATCTCTCTATTGGATATTCAGCGTAACTATTGGTTTGTAGATGGGTAGGTGTGGAAATCTTGTGTGTGACCCTGTATTTAGCTAATAGGTTTCTGAAGTGGGCTTAGGTAAAATGGGAACCTCCACCACTAATGATAGCTCTAGGCATCCCAAACTTACTAAAGATATTCTTCTTGATAAAATCAATTACTACCTTACAATCATTGGTCTAGGCTGGGATTGCTTCTATCCACTTGGATACATAATCAATAGCTACCAAGATGTACTAGTATCCAAAGGAAGGTATAAAAGGTCCTATAAAATCAATCCCTCAAACATCAAAGATTTCAACCACCAAGATCAAGTTCAAGGGCATTATCTCTCTGCGAGTCATGTTTCCAATTGATTGATAATGCATATAGGTGATGGGAACACCATCAAGAGCTCTAACTAGCCCAATTTGGTCTGATAAAGTTGATAAAAGCTCCTACATAACTATTAGAGGATCCTATGTGCATACTATTCTGGCTTAAGAAAAAGAGAACACAGGGTTATTTCTGCAATATTAACTGCACTTCATAAGTACAAAATAACCCTAGGGAATTTGAGGGGATAATTAAAGGTCAAATGGTCATTAATGCCTAATAAGGGGGTTCACATAGATAGAAACAGATTTTTGCGTATTTCAAGAATTAATGGACATCCGAAATCCTAATTTTAGACCCGCTTAATTAATTGAGGTTCTGGTCAGGATAAAATTCACCTAAACCTTCTAAAAATCATAGAAAAATATTCTATAAGGTTTGGTACTTTTGATTTGACCTTTGAAACTTATTTTGACCTGAAACAGAGTCTCAGACTGAAAGTTACCCTAATTGAGGGGATTGCTCACCTTAGCCCTCCACCAAACACCTTCACGTGCTTCGACCTTCTCCGCATTCATCACGATCACATACTCACCTCCACAGCATGCCGTTAACATAATTGAGGGGATCTCGGACTTTTCTGAGTTATAAATTTAAGTGTTTAATGCGATTTTGTTCTATACTATAAAGCATTTCTTAAACATCGATGATTTCACGTTAACATTTTAGCGCTGTTGCCGAGGAGCAACGCACAGTTCAGTTTCACTGATTACAATTTCTGATTTGAATCTAACTTACTTTATATGATTTGTTGTGGCTGTGCAAGCTACACAGGAGAAGATCAGCCGCACGACAACCACTCTAGGGGCAGGTAATCTCATTGCCATCTCCATAAGACCCCATTTTTGGAAAGAGCTAAAAACGGAAATCAATTAGGCCAACTTGCATTCCTTATTTAGAATTGATCACTCCTGAGTTGCCTAACTTGATCTATTTAGAAACCCCTCTCCAAGATTCCTACACCTACTAAGCATTTAAGGTACTTAGGGCTACTCACCTTCTTGATTAATCCTTAGGTGCCAAATTTGGAATAAATTGATTGGACCAGAAAAAGCCAAATTAGGGTTTTCATCTTAGGGTTGAGAAACACACATGCCTGAAATAACAAGAATCTACCTTCCCGCATTGTGTGTTGCCTAAACCCTTGATTGAACTTACCTAATCAAGCAAACCCTAAAATCAAGCTCTCATTATCCACTTGAATCCTAAAATTGGGACTTAATAATCTCAGGACAAATCAGGTGAAGTTGATCCACCTTGTGGGATCAACCAATCTTCAAATTAGGTCACCAATCACAAAGCAACCTTCAAGTTCAAGTGGAGTCTTAAGCACCTCATTTCAAAACTAAAATTGGTAGACTTAAGATGTCAAGTGGTTCATTTTGGTCTACCTGGATTCGCGGTGACAAGGAAGGTTGGGTGGGGGAAACCCTGTAACCCGTAGGGACTCTCTACCATGTAGAGGTCTTCGCGAGGCTTTCCCTTCCTGGCTCCCTAGGTATTTCTCAAGTGGACGACTTTCTGATCAAGAGGTATCATTCATCTCGAACTTCCATAGTCATCCAAAAATATTTGGGTGTCTCGATTGGGTCCATCACATTTTCTGTCCCTCATCTCATCTTCTAGTGTATGTTCGGGAGGTCCTTGAGACCACCCTTGAGGCCTCCATTTGCTTTTCACTCCTGTCGAGGACAAGCCTCGACCCCCTTGCTTGTGCAACTTCCCGATTAGATTGACATCTCCTCCGACTCTTCCATTTCTGAACCTGTCTCCAGCCACAACCATGGAACACCATGAAGGAGAACCTGACCTTGAACATCAATTCCATGACCTCAGAGATCGATTTGATGCATACATCAACCCACCACTGCATCCTCAAATGCGAGATCACTACAATCCTGCTACGGTGGAAATCGAGCCTCGAGTACAAATCCCTACAAGGGGACTTGAGGTGGAGCTCAAGCCAAGTATGCTTCATACAATCCCGAAATTCCATGGCTTGAACTCCGAGGATCCCTTCCAGCACATTAAGCATCTAAAGCATCTGGCCTAGACCTTCAAGCCAAACATACAGAATCGAGATGGCTTACTCATGAGAATGTTCTCCTTCTCTCTTTTGGATAAAGCCGCTCATTGGTTTTAGACTCTCACTCATCCGATCACCACTTGGAAAGAACTTCAGACCACTTTCCTACAAAAATTCTTCCCCATTTGTCGGACGAATGCTATGCGGCATCAGATCGCGCACTTCTCACAAGGAGTGGGAGAACCTCTGCATGAGGCATGGGATCATTTTCTGGATCTCATGCGCAAGTGCCCCCATCACAGAGTTCTAAAATGGGAACAAGTTCAGTCTTTTTACCATGGGCTCTGTGACAATATCAAACTCTTTGTCAATGCAACCTGTGGTGGCAGCATCATGGGTAAGCATGAAGACACGATTTGGGGAATTCTCGAGAACATGTACGAGAATTCCCTGAACAATGAGTCATTGGGTGTGTATGGCCAGACGACCACCTGCACATTGACAAATAATCAGGGGGTACACGAGACCCGAGTCTTGTCCACATTCGTTGATCTGGAGTTGGTAGCCAGTCAATTAGATAAGGTCTCAATCGTTGAGAAGAAGGTGGACGACATAACTCGACATCTACATAGACCCACCGCTACGCCACAAAGCCCATACGTGCACCTGCCCTTAGGAAGGGAGGGTGTACACAACATCTACCATTCTCAGGGGATGGATGCCTATCCACCCCCGTCTGATTATGGTCATGGAGGAAACTCAGGACCAGCCTACTCTAGTTGGGGGAACTCTGAACCCTCTTACTCTAATTTTTTTGGAGTTCCTCAAACCAGCAAGAATCTCCACGCCATCCAAAATAATCCATTCTCAAATACTTATAACCCTGGATGGTACAATCACCCCAACTTTACGTGGTCGGGAAATAACTCAAATCCAAGACCTCAATTTGAACCTCGACCACAAAACCCATGACCTTATCAACCTTCTTAACCAAGGCCCAATCAAAATTCCCAATCTAAACCACCTAGGGAGGACCAAATGTCTCTGATTCTCCAAACCCTAGTTGACATGCAAAAATAACACAAGGAAGATATCACAGAGGTTCGCAATCAACTGGTCCAGCTGACAAATGCTCGCCATCCTAGTGCACTTCCTTCCCAACCTCTACCTAATCCAAATAACGTGCCAAACTAGCGGTGTGTTATGAACCCAAATCAGGTCCAAGCACACTATGTTTACCGGGCCCCTTCTACTCCATCACCTAACGGGATGGAAGCTTCAACATCATATTCAGGGTATCAGCAGCAGGCACCTATTTTGCCTAACCCAAACCAGAATCAAGCAGGACTTAACTCTGTCACCACCTGTAGTGGAAAAGTGATGTCCTTACATCAAATTAACCTAAAATGTCTATTAAAGCATGTTCTTAGTACCATATTAGCACCATACACTGTAAATATTGCATAACATGTACAATCATGCGTTTAGGTCAAGTTGTATAAATTGTATAGTAATTGTCTCCTTTTATGGTCAGGGACAGAGTAACTTATTAATCAGGGCCTCGGATCAAAAATCCAACCATATGGATCTAATCAGGGCGACGATTGGAGTTCAACGACTCCAAGCTCGCCTTGATCGGACATTCGTAGCACCAGATAGAGACTGAGGAACTCCAAAGATCAAGGGTTAAGATGGTGTTAATCCACACCTTAGACGACAAATCTGACCGCACAGATGGGTTTGGATCGACGATCGCAGCCTAACAGCGCGAAAATCAGTCCAATTCGACACCCGTGGCACCGTCTACAACACTCAGAAGATGGACGGCCAAGATGGCACCACGTGGTGCCATCCCAGCCACCCAGTCGGCCCTCAAGACTATCGATACATCTCCAAAGGGGTTTCCAACGCGCGATCTGGGCCATTGGATATTGATCCAATGGCCGCAAGCATGCGCACCTGAAATCCTCTGTGCGACACAAACGACGCCACATCACAGTAGTCAAGCGCATTGAGCAAGCACGCGACGTGCGTTCGAATCCGCATCCGCAGTGCGTGGGCGAATATTCATGACCGCGAGATCGGCAGCGGATGGCGCTGATTGCCCAATCGGGCGTACGCGGGATCAAACGCCCTGCCTCATGCCAGATCTGATGCGCGATCAGGCGGTTAGAGGCACTGAAGAGGAGCGGGCGCACGCTTTTTAGGTCGTCCAATCTCTTGATCGGACGGCAGGAAGCCTTTGAACGTGCGAGTGAGTTTAGGCACAGAAGGCGGGGAGGCGCACGCAGCGCGTGCACGTCTGCCACGTTCAGGCCTTTAGTGAAGGATAAATTCGTCACTAAAGGCCCTGAATTAATGTTTTTGAAATTAAAATGTCCAAAATGCCCCCACTCCTTGCAACTATAAAAGGAGACCCCTACCCTACTGTTAAGACCCATTCTATCCTGAGCCTTTTAAGACGTCTGGACTGTCGGTCAGACGTCTAGTCAGACGTCTGGACACCTTCCCAGACGTCTGGAAATCAAAATTTTTGGGTACGAGCTCGCGTCTGCGCACGGGCTGCGCTCAGACGGTACCCTCTCATTTTCCTTCCCTTCTTCTCTCTCTCCCCTCCTCCAGTAAAACCCTAACACCCTCATCCTTATAAACCCCCTTCCTCTTCTCTCGTTCTCCCCACTCCAGCCACTTCTTTCCTTCCTCACCACCCTAGCGCGAGCGAGAGAGCACGAGAGCGGCGACGAGGAGGAGCGATGTGGGGAGAGGAGGAGGAGAGTGAGCTCGCGAGCTCATGTGGGAGCTCACTGGAAGGCGCACGGCTGGAGCGGCACGTGCGAGAGGAGGAGTGCGTCGGGAAGTCATCCCCGACATTGTTGCATTCGGAGCTGCAGGCGAGGAGGCGAGCCGCGGCCTTGCACGGTGAGAGCGAGCGAGAGCAGGTGTTGGTTCTGGGCTTTTCCTAGAATCAGACGTCTGAAGTGACGTCCAGACAACGGAGCGAACGTTTGGAGGTAGTTCCAGACATCCAAGGAGAGAGCTTCGCGAAGGTACGTTCCCTTTGCGCATATGGCCATGCAGGTCGCTCCGCAGGAACACTTTTTGTGCCTATTTTGAGAAGATTTGGTGGTTGCATGCAGAATTTGCTTCATTTCAGACGTCTAGACGGCTTACCAGACGGCTGGAAGCACTTCCAGACGTCCAAAGAGGAGGTCGGACGACTGGAGCTGGGTCCAGACGGTTCAGAAGAGTTCCTGGACGTCTGGGGTGGACGCAGAGCTTGAGGTGCATTTTTGGACACTTTTAAGACGTTTGGAAATTGTTCCAGACGTCTGATTTTGAGTCAATAACCCTGTTTTAACCCGTTTAGGGTCTGTTTGAGGTCTGTTTTACGCAAATAAGATACCGGTGTTTTCCTTGTGAGTTCCTCTACTTGTTAGAAGGCTTTTTATGCTATTCTAAAGGTTCTCTTGTGATTGCTCCTTGTTATAGGACTTCGTTCCATTGCGGGTTCGGGGCTTGCTGAGGCACGTGAGCCTACCGTTCGAGCCCCCAATACTCCTGGGTTGACTGGTAGAGTGGCTTCCTCTAATTTAATTGTAAACCTAAATGCATGCATGGAGTGAATGATTAGAACCTAGGATATGGCATAAATCCTATGACGTGGAGTACTTGAAATGTCTGTATGTGTGATTGAATTACAGTCTTGAATGAGTAGACAGAAATGTTAAACAGCTGCCTGTAAATGAACCAAAGTTGCCTGTGAATTATGAATGACCTGTGCTAGTTAGCAGTTGCATGTAACCTTCCTATTGTATCCGTTAAATGAAATAATACGAGTTGCATGTGTATAACCTGAGAATGGAAATGTGAATGATAAAACCTGGTATGGAATGGCATGAGAAATATGAGAATGAACTCTATGGGGAATTAGGAGTAGAGCTCTTGGAAATGAATGGAATGGACCTGGGAATGTGAATGGGGAAGTGTGCTGGCCCTTGAGTACGTAGTACCAAGGAGAGTGGCTGTCCCCTATTTAGTGTAGAGCGGAGCTAGCCGCCCTTGGGTTGGGACCCGGGGTTAAGATTGGCCACTCTGCACCGACTTCTTTACCCTCGTGTACACTGTACCAAGGAGAGCTACTAGGTAGGGAGAGAGCTAGCCACCCCACAGGGCCCGGGGTTCAGCTAGCCACCCTACACCGACTTGTTGGGCCCACTGGGCAAACCATGGTAGTCAGGCGAGGGTGCGCGGACTGTGGAGGGGCGAGACCCTTGTTTGGTTCTTAAGGGCTAGACCCATGTTACTGAGAGGGCTAAGCCCTATACTATTCCGTGCTGTACTTGAGCACACCCATTAACGGAAGCGACTGACCGCGTGCCAATGCGGGGTAGCTACCTGTGCGCTTATCGAGCATGTCATAGTCACCGTTACGTCTGTCCATAACCTTGGGGTGGTTGACTGGGTGTAGGACCACCACAGGGGACTCTCCCGGCTAGGAGAGCACCACGTGTGACTTCTACTCTTCGGAAAAGACTGCAATCAAGATTGTTCCCATGAGGAACATTCGATATCAAGAAAGAGATCTGATAAATAAACCAAGTGGTGAAAAGGAATAATTAGTTAAACAAAGTAATTGAAAAACAATAGCTACCTGTCCACTTTTACTGCTTTAGTTAGTTGGTTGCCACTCTACTCAGCGTTCGCTGACTTGTGTACTCATAACCTCTTTTCAGGTCCAAATGTTGAGCAGCTAGAGTCTATGGCTGTAGAGGGTGCTGGGCCCAGTAGATCTCTGTAGCAGTAGCTTCTTTTTGTAGTACCTTTTGTAGTAGTGAGTTCAAACTCCTGTACTTTACGTTCTGTACCTTTACTTTTTTGCACCTTTATGTTCCTGTAACTTGTTACTGTTCTACTATTATGGTGGTGGCATGTACTGTAGTAGCTTTTACTTTCTTTACTGCTGTACCCTTTTACTGTTAGTTGCATAGCATAGTGAATGTGGTTTACTTTCCTATTTTTTGGTTATTTCTCGTTGGACGACTGGGTCTTGGGATCAATCGAGTCAATTCGGTCTCGTGTCCTGTAGGATTCAGGAACCGGGTCGTAACAAGACAGTATCAAAGCAAGGTCATCCCGAGAAATGAACCAACTAGCTTGAGAATAACCAATTCACACGTATGTAACTAGAGTAACCACCACAACGTACCTTTTGACATCTGTTCTGAGGATTCTTTTGCGGAATATCCGTTAGAGTTGACGTCTCTTTATTCTGTTTTTTGCGTCTCCATGCAGGAGATGCCTTGACGTGGAGTCCTTAAGGCAGGTCACGGACGCAGCCGTGGACGAGGTCGGAGGGGTGGGCTTGCTGAGCCCGACGTTTCCGTGGACTAGCCACTTCTTCCGGGCGTTCAGGCCTAGGACCTCTTCTAGCTGATATGGGAGATAGTTCCAGAGGAGCTCCACCCACCTCCACGGGCGCCTCTTCCTGGGGACGTGGATGGGGAGTCCTCTGTGGGACCATGAGATCAACGCAGCACTGAACGTGGAGAAGGGGGTGGTCCTCCACTGCCCCCATCGCACTCTGACACTTCCGAGCACGAGCCCTTCGTGCCTGGAGGCGTGCCAGTTTCCCCACTACAGCAACATTACGAGCTTTTTGGATAATTCCGAAAGCTGAAGCCCCCTCCTTCAAGGGGGATGAGGACCCGACTGAGGCGGAGGACTGGCTCGAGCATATCGAGAAGGTGTTTGACACCCTTCGTCACCCTGCGGAGTGCTGCATGGCCTTTGCCACGTACCAGCTGGAGAGCACGACACACAGGTGGTGGAGGGCGGTCAAAGGTCAAGAGAGGCAGAGCCGATGTGGGACCAGTTTGTGACCCTCTTCTGAGAGCAGTACTTCCCGCAGACGTGGCAGGATCAGAGGAGGCGGGAGTTTCACACTCTCCGCCAGGGGACGATGACTGTTAGCGCGTATTGTACGCGTTTTCTGAAGCTGTCCCGTTTCGCTGTGACAGCTGTGGCTACTGAGGAGGAGCGCCTGTGGAGGTTCACTGAGGGGCTTCGGCCTACCATTCGGGGGTATGTCAAACCCCTGAAGCTGCCCACGTTCTCGAGAGTGGTGGAGGCAGCTATGACCTATGAGGAGACTAACCTGGCCGCACGTGACACTGACAGCAGAAGGAAGAGGCCCTACCAGCCAGAGTACTCACAAGGTCAGCAAGAGAGGAGGCACGCGGCGCCCACAAGAGAGCCGTCACGCTTTGCGGGGTCGTCAGTGGCCTTTGGGGGCCCCTGACAGGGGCTAGCTACCAGCACTGGACCCCCGCCCAGCCGTCAGCAGAGACCTACCGAGGGCGGGAGTCAAGTTCCCCTTTGCTACCAGTGTGGCCAACCGGGCCACATCAGGAGGTACTGCCCGTATAGGGTCGGAGCGCAGCAAATGCTCCCCGCACTGAGCGTTGGAGGCCGAGTAGGTGGCCGCGGTTCCTAGGTAAATGGGGGAGGACAATAGTCGCAGGGAGGGTACCGGACAATGGCTACCCATCCGACGTAGAGTGTGGCTGCTTCTTCCGCACCGAGAGCTAAGGGGTGTATCAACGCCCTGACACACAGAAATGTCAGAGCTTCAGGTTCAGTGGTATCAGGTATGGTTACAGTTTTTGGCAGATTAGTTTATGTACCTTTTGATTCCGGTGCCACGCACTTGTTTGTTGCTGCGAGTTTTGCTGTCAGTTTGGGACAGGATTGTGTGTTGCTAGAGGATCCATTTGTGATCAGAGGTCCAGGTGGTTAGTTGTTTGTAGCTGTGGAGGTTTACACAGACTGCGAGGTCAGTGTTGGGGGACACAACCTCCCCACTGACCTGATTGTGATATCGATGGAGGACTTTGGCGTGATTCTGGGGATGGATTGGCTGTCCGCTTACCACACTTTGGTGGACTATTTTGAGAGGAATATTGTCTTCTCCATACCAGAGTTGCCTTCGTTTGAGTTTCACAGATAGCCAGTGGATGGAGGTTTCAGGTGCATTTCTGCACTTCGGGCGGCAAGACTTTTGGGCCAGGGGTATAAGGGCTTTCTGGCTTATGTAGTGGCAGAGCCTAGACCCGTGGCAGACATTTAGAGCATCCCAGTGGTCAGAGAGTACCCCGACATGTTTCCAGAGGAGCTGCCAGGACTACCGCTCGAGCGTGAAATCGAGTTTGAGATCTCACTGGTACCGGGGACCAGCCCCATTTCTACCGCACCTTACAGGATGCCACCACTTGAGGTGCGAGAGCTCAAGTCCCAATTGCAGGACCTATTGGAGAAGGGCTTTGTGAGGCCTAGTGCATCTCCGTGGGAAGCTCCGGTGTTATTTGTGAAGAAGGATGGTGCCCTACGCCTTTGTGTGGACTACAGACAACTGAATAGGGTTACCATCAAGAACAGGTATCCGCTGTTGAGGATCAATGATTTGTTTGACCAGTTGCAAGGTGCTACGATGTTCTCCAAGATAGATTTGAGATCTGGCTACCACCAGTTGAGGATCAGGGAGATCGACGCCTCCAAGACAGCTTTCCGCACTCGGTACGGACACTACGAGTTTTTGGTCATGACATTTGGGTTGACCAACGCCCCCGCTGCCTTCATGGATTTGATGAACCGGGTGTTCAGACCGTATTTCGATCAGTTTGTAGTGGTGTTTATTGATGATGTGCTCATTTACTTGCGGGATCAGGCCCAGCACGGACCGCACTTGCGGATGATTTTGGACACGTTGAGACGACGTAGGCTGTATGCTAAATATAGCAAGTGCGAGTTTTGGTTGAGGCAGGTGACCTTCTTAGGTCATGTGATTTTAGGGGATGGCTTAGCTGTGGACCCAGCCAAGGTAGAGGTAGTGCTCAGGTAGGAGAGACCACGTACAGTGATAGAGATCTGCAATTTCTTGGGACTAGCAGGTCACTATCAGCAGTTTATTAGGTGTTTCTCGCAGATTGCGCGTCTTATGACTCAATTGACCCGGAAGGACATGCCCTTTGCTTGGACAGACGCTTGTGAGGCGTGTTTTCATGAGTTGATGGAGAGGCTGACTTCAGCTCCTGTGCTTACCATCCCAGACAACAATGGCAGTTTCGTTGTGTACACGGACGCTTCGTTGCAGGGGTTAGGGGGTGTGCTCATGCAGCGGGGTCACGTTGTCGTTTACACTTCGTGGCAACTGAAGCCCCATGAGCGTAGCTACCCTACCCACGACTTAGAGCTGGCAGCTGTTGTCTTCGCGTTGAAGACATGGAGGCACTACCTGTACGGTGAGACTTTTGAGATATTCACAGATCATAAGAGCCTCAGGTACCTGTTTGATCAGAAGGAGCTTAACATGAGATAGAGACGTTGGTTAGAGCTCCTGAAGGACTATGACTGCAGCATCTACTACCATCCATGGAAGGCCAACGTGGTGGCTGATGCCTTGAGCCAGAAGGTGCCCGCCCACTTGGCTAGTTTACAGGCACAGAGTTGGAGACTCATGAAGGAGTTGGGCAGTTGGCGACCCCCAAAGTTACAGGGGCATTGTGGGGAAGTGACAGTGACACGGTAGACGAGACCAGAGCTGATAGACCACATCATCTCAAGGCAGATGATAGACACTTACCTGCAGTCTTTGCGAGACAGAGTACAATCAGGGTACCCTGGAGACTTCTCCTTTACAGACGAGGTACTGCGTATGAGGGGACGTTTGTGCATTCCCAGAGACGAGGAGTTGTTGAGAGAGCTCCTGACTGAGGCACACGGGTCCAGGTTCACCATACATCCCGAGAACACGAAGATGTACCATGATCTGAGACATGACTTTTGGTGGAGAGGGATGAAGCAGGTGAAGGTTCTACCCTTGTACTAGGAGGGGTGAGATCAGCGTGACAAAAAATATGCGGAAATATAAAGCAATCTCACAAAATAAGCAATCACAAAATGTGCACAAGTAATTTTTAGGTGGAAACCTAAACCGGGTGAAAACCACCACCTAACCCTCTCGAGTTAGGATTTTCCGATCAACCTAGTTGATCAAATCCACTAACCGAATCACTTTGAACGAGGGTGATTCAACCTCAATACAACCACGCTACAAGTACGAGGGTAGCGTTCCTCAACCCCTTCTCTCCACGAGAAGGATTTTGTCCCACGAAGGAGACGGGAATTCGCAAAGCGAATACCCAACCAAAATACAAAGATAAAATAAAACAACAGTCCTATAGAGCCAACAAAATTAAACCTAGCTTCTATAGGAAATAGGAAACTCCCCTTTGCAAGGAGTGCGTCGACGATGACGCGGTGCGTGTGCCATGCGATGGCGCTACGTCGCTCTCGTTATCTACGGCGGGAGAGCGGGCGCGCGAAGGCTTGATGCTCTCAAGAGAATGAAACTAGAGCTTGGAGAGCAAGGGCCTCAATTGGACACAAAAGAGTGGAACTAAGTTGCTTAGGTGTGTCTCTTGTTTCTCTTAGTGTGTATTTGTGTTACAAAGGTTCCCCTCTATTTATAGAGGCCTTAGGAAGGTTTTGGAAGGCTTGGAAAAGCTTCCATAGCCGTTGGGTGCAAAGCCCAAGAGAATCAGGCCGAAATCAGGACAATGATTGCATTTGACAGGGTTATCAGACGTCTAACTCTGGCATCAGACGTCTGGAAGGCCACTTTAAGACGTCTGATTCCAAGGTCAGACGTCTGATTCTATGCGGGTTTCTCCCTGACTTGAATCAGATCTAAACAGGGTTTTTGTGCAAGTCCATCAGACGACATACAGGACGTCTGGCACTATGTCTGGACGTCTGGAAACCTACTTTTACTGTGGGAATTGATTTCCAAACGTTGCAACGGCTAGAAAATCTCTGAGAAGAGATTTTGGGTCAGCCGAGGTAAAACGGTCATTTATCAGACGTCTGGAAAGACCTAAGGACGTCTGATAAGGCTCTAACGGTCATATACTTGACTGTTTGGTAAGCCAGCCAACGGTCCACTAATTGGACGTCTGGCAAAGTCATCAGACGTCTCCTAAGACGTCTGGTCTAAGGTCTGGACGTCTGATTTCATCAGACAGAACTAACTATGTCCAGCCTAACCGTTATCAGACGTCTGAAACAACAGTCAGACGTCTTAAAATTCTTTATCAGACGTCTGATTTTGGGATTAGACGTCTGGAAATGCTATTTGAGCCCTATATTGGTTTTCTAAGTATTCTACAGAAAACCTAAGTATCCTAGGGTTGTGTAGGTGTTCCTAGGACTACTTTTAGGGTACTTTGAGGCTCTTTAACATAATGTTCTAAGGAATCAAAAAGAGCAAGAAAATAAATACAAGAGATACATGAAAGGATAAAAAAGAATCTATCCTATTCTTCTTTTCTTCCATCTCCAATCTTTCGCTCCACGCGAACCTCCTGTGTTTTCCGTCAAGCTCCTCCAATCCGTCCTGGATGCGAGCTTGAACTCCGTCTAAACACGTCCTCATTTGCAATTGACCTGAAATCTAGGACTCAAATTGCAAATGTTAAATAACACGTGTTTTGTTATCATCAAAACAAATGATCGTGGTGCTCTAGCACCAACAGCAGGATGTAGGTGAGTTCATGCAGCAGTGTTTGGTGTGTCAGCAAGTGAAGGTTGAGCATCAAAGGTCTGCAAGGCTGTTGCAGCCACTTCCTGTGCCAGAGTGGAAGTGGGAGTGCATCACCATGGACTTGGTGGTGGGCTTGCTCGTTACCCAATGACGACACGACGCAGTCTGGGTGATTGTAGACAGATTGACGAAGACGACACGTTTCTTGCCGATCTGAGTCACCTTGGGACTAGCGCAGTTGGAAGAGAGGTATATGCGTGACGTGGTACGTCTGCACGGAGTTCTGTGTGAAATTGTATCCGACCGGGATACCCATTTTACGTCCCAATTTTGGGCTGAGTTTCAGCAGGCTTTGGGGACACGATTGAGGTTCAGTACGGCATACCACCTTAAGACGGATGAACAGTCAGAGCACACAATACAGACACTTGAGGATCTTTTACGTGCCTGTGTACTGGACTGGAGGGGCTCTTAGGAGGAGCACTTGCCCCTAGTAGAGTTTGCATATAATAACAGTTATCACTCGAACATCGACATGGCACCCTACGAGGCTCTGTACGGACGGAGGTGTACTGCACCCTTGAGTTGGGTTGAGGTGGGGACTAAGTGGGAGGTTGGCCCCAGGCTGATTCGGCTGAGTCAGGAGGTGGTTGAGTAGATTCACAGACGACTTCGCACTGCCAGGAGCAGACAGAAGAGTTATGCCTATCGGAAGCGCAGAGAGGTACAGTTCAAGGTTGGGGATCATGTCTTTCTTCGCGTTTCACCCATGAAGGGCCTACAACGGTTTGGGGTGAAAGGGAAGCTCGCGCCAAGGTTTGTGGGGCCCTTTGAGGTCTTGGAGCGGGTAGGACCCATTGCTTGCCAGCTTGCCCTTCCTCCCCAGCTTTCTGATGTGCACGACGTGTTCCACGTGTCCAACCTCAGGAAGTACGTCGCCGATCGCAATCACGTTCTGAGCCACGAGAGTGTCGAGGTGGGTGACGACCTGACCTACCCCGAGCGACCAGTGCAGATACTAAATAGAGACGTTCGGAGTTTGAGACGGAAGCAGGGGCCCCTGGTGAAGGTCTTGTGGAGGAGCCAGAGGTACGAGGAGGCTACCTAGGAGCCTGAGGCGGCGATGCGAGAGCGGTACCTGGAGCTTTTTGAGGGTACATCTTTTCAGACTGGTTTCGGTCCTCTTCAAGTTTGTTACGCATATATATTTCTTTTCCGCACCCTAGCTAGTTCAAGTTTCGGGGACGAAACTTCCTTTAAGTTTGTTATGATGTTAAGACCCGTTCTGTCCTGAGCCTTTTAAGACATCTGGACTGTCGGTCAGACGTCTGGACACCTTCCCAGACGTTTGGAAATCAAAATTTTTGGGTACGAGCTCGCATCTGCAAGCGGGCTGCGCGCAGACATTACCCTCTCATTTTCCCTCCCTTCTCTCTCTCCCCTCCTCCAGTAAAACCCTAACACCCTCATCCTTATAAACCCCCTTCCTCCTCTCTCGTTCTCCCCACTCCAGCCACTTCTTTCCTTCCTCACCACCCCAGCGCGAGTGAGAGAGTGCGAGAGTGGCGACGAGGAGGAGCGGCGTGGGGAAAGGAGGAGAGTGAGCTCGAGAGCTCGTGTGGGAGCTCACCGGAGGGAGCACGGCGGAGCGGTGCGTGTGAGAGGAGTGCGTCGGAAGTCATCCCTGACACTGCTGCAGCCAGAGCTGCAAGTGAGGAGGAGAGCCGCGGCCGTGCACAGTGAGAGCGAGCGGGCGCAAATGTTGGTTCTGGGTTTCTCCCAGAATCAGACGTCTGGAGTGACGTCCAGACGACGGAGCGGACGTCTTGAGGCGGTTCTAGACGTCTGAGGAGAGAGCTTTGCGAAGGTACGTTCCTTTTGCGCATACGGCCATGCAGACCGCTCCATAGGTACACTTTGTGTGCCTATTTTGAGAAGATTTGGTGGTTGCGTGTAGGATTTGGTTCGGGAAGGCACGGGACACGCCCCCCCATGCATTTTAGATGTCTGGACAGCTTACCAGACAGCTGGACGCACTTCCAGACGTCCGGAGAGGAGGTCAGACGACTGGAGCTGGGTCCAGACGATCCAGAAGAGTTCCTGGACGTCTAGGGTGGACGCAGAGCTTGAGATGAGTTTCTGGACAATTTTAAGACTTCCAGACGTCTGATTTTGAGTCAGTAACCCTGTTTTGACCCGTTTAGGGTCCGTTTGAGGTCCATTTTACGCAAATAAGATGCTAGTGTTTTCCTTGCGAGTTCCTCTACTTGTTAGAAGGTTTTCTATACTATTTTGAAGGTTCCCTTGTGATTGCTCCTTGTTATAGGACTTCGTTCCGTTGCAGGTTCGGGGCTTGCTGAGGCACGTGAGCCTGCCGTTTGAGCCCCCAATACTCTTAGGTTGACTAGTAGAGTGGCTTCCCCTAATTTAACTATAAACCTAAATGCATGCATGGAATGAATGATTAGAACTTAGGATATGGCATGAATACTAGGACGAGAAGTATTTGAAATGTCTGTATGTGTGATTGAATTACAGTCTTGAATGAGTAGACGGAAATGTTAAACAGCTGCCTGTAAATGAACCAAAGTTGCCTGTGAATTATGAATTACCTGTGCTACTTAGCAGTTGCATGTAACCTTCCTGTTGTATCCATTAAATGATATAATACGAGCTGCATGTGTATACTCTAAGAGTGGAAATGTGAATAATAGAAATACGAGCTGCATGTGTATACTCTGAGAATGGAAATGTGAATAATAAAAATACGAGCTGCATGTGTATACCCTAAGAATGGAAATGTGAATGATAGAAATACGAGCTACATGTGTATACCCTGAGAATGGAAATGTGAATAATAGAAATACGAGCTGCATGTGTATAACCTGAGAATGGAAATGTGAATGATGAAACTTGGTATGGAATGGTATGAGAAATATGAGAATAAACCCTATGGGGAATTAGGAGTAGAGCTCCTGGAAATGAATGGAATGGACCTCGGAATGTGAGTGGGGACGTGTGCTGGCCCTTGAATACGTAGTACCAAGGAGAATGACTGTCCCCTGTTTAGTGTAGAGCGGAGCTAGCCGCCCTTGGGTTGGGACTCGAGGTTAGGATTGGCCACCCTGCACCGACTTCTTGGCCCTCGTGTACACTGTACTGGGGAGAGCTACTAGTGTAGGGAGAGTGCTAGCCACCCTACAGGGCCTCGGGTTCAGCTAGCCACCCTACACCGACTTGTTAGGCCCACTGGGTAAACCAAGGTAGTCAGGCGAGGGTGCACGAACTGTGGAGGGGCGAGACTCTTGTTTGGTTCTTAAGGGCTAGACCCCTGTTACTGAGAGGGCTAGGCCTTATACTGTTCCGTGCTGTACTTGGGTGCACTCGTTAACGGAAGTGACTGACCCCGTGCAAATGTGGGGTAGCTACCCGTGCGCTTATCGCATGTGTCGTAGTCACCGTTACGTCTGCTCATAACCTTGGGGTGGTTGACTAGGTATAGGACCACCACAGGGGACTCTCCCGGCCAGGAGAGCACCACGTGCGACTTCTACTCTTCGGAAAAGACTGCAATCAAGATCGTTCTCACGAGGAACATTTGAGATCAAGAAAGAGATCTGATAAATAAACCAAGTGGTGAAAAAGAATGATTAGTTAAATAAAGTAATTGAAAAACAACAGCTACATGTCCACTTTTACTGCTTTAGTTAGTTGGTTGCCACTCTACTCAGTGTTCGCTGACTTGTGTACTCATAACCTCTTTTCAGGTCCAGGTGTTGAGCAGCCAGAGTCTGCGGCTGTAAAGAGTGCTGGGCCCAGTAGAGCCCAGTAGCAGTAGCTTCTTTTTGTAGTACCTTTTGTAGTAGTGAGTTCAAACTCCTGTACTTTACATTCTGTACCTTTACTTTTCTGCACCTTTATGTTCCTGTAACTTGTTACTGTTTTACTGTTGTAGTGGTGGCATGTACTGTAGTAGCTTTTCCTTTCTCTACTACTGTACTCTTTTACTGTTAGTTGCATAGAATAGTGATTGTGGTTTACTTTCTAACTTTTTGATTATTTCTCGTTGGACGACTAAGTCTTGGGATTAGTCGAGTCGACCCAGTCTCATGTCCTGTAGGGATTCGGGAACCGAATCGTAACGTCTATGAATTTCTCATCCCTTCCTTCTCCTCTCCCCCTCTCCAAAGCTTAAGAGAAGCTTGTCCCACACCTGGGATGCTCCTCAAGTACTAAAACCATGTTTTCACCCTAGTTTCGGAAGTAGATCCTGCGATGACGACGACATGCTTCCTCGTTCTCGTTCTTCCAACTTCGTCCTCCTTCTTCTTGCCTCATCCTCCATCATCCAGGTGTCTCCTCCATCCGGCTCGTCCTCCTAACATTCGTCGAGGGGGATAACTTCTCTCTCATTTCCTTTATCGCTTTCTAGAGTGGAATTTCTTACCTTTTAGTTGTAACAATTTCCCACCTTCTAGTGTAATCATTTCCATCTTTCTTAGTTGTAAAACATTATTCAAATATCAAGTGATTGTTCTTTCTCTCTCTCTCTCATTGTTTATATTGCTTCCATTGTGATTATTTCACCTTTTAAACAAAAATACAAAAAAAAACTGCGGATTTTGAGATCAACGTAGCTTTCCTGTGTTCGACCCAGAACTTCTTTATGGATTTTCAGTATAAATTTTATTTGTTGAATGGATATCTTCGCGACTCGAACTACGATGACGGGTTTTCGAATCCAACTGTAAACGCTTAGTTTTCTGTATCAACATTTTGGCACTGTTGCCGGGGAGGCAACAAATTTCTGATCTTCTTTTCACATTTTACGCACTTTACTGTTTTCTAACTTACTTTATCTCTTGTTTATTGTTTTGCAGATATCTCTATCAGGGAATCGTCAAGCGGTAGATCAGAGTAAAGTGCAGTTGAAGACGACTGTAAGTGCTCCCCATTTTACCAGCTCTGTAGATTTTATTTCATCACATTAATTCAAACTCCAATTAACCTAGGTATTTACATAAATCCTAGGATTAGTTTGGTTACTTGGATTTCCACCCACATTCATTTCACACTCGCATAAAAAAAAATCAACAAAAAGATACTTTTATGGGATAAAGAAAATGGTGCAATTGTGGCCAATTGTTTGAGTTATTTGGGCTGCATCACTCAACCTAAAATCAACTCACCAAGTAACTTCCTCTTAGGGCTTTCAATTTAGGTTCGTACCAGACACTCCACTTTATTTTTGATTTCAAAAGGAAAGTGATCTTCACCCATGCTTGAAAACCAGATTTGCCTCAAACTTGATTGAATTAAACCTAATTCTAAACCCTAAAAGCTACTTAAGTAAGATTTGAACCCTAAAATCTACTCATCACAAATAATCTTACTTGAAAACCTTGGTTGTGCACGCACTCACACATACTCAATTGATCATTAAGGGCACAACCCATTTTAAGGGCCCACCACATTCCATAAGCACTAGAATCCCAGGCCTAAAAAAAATCAAGTAGACGTTGGCCTTAAGGACTGATTCTCTCTTTAGGGTTTAGTCTGAGATTGTTTACGGTTAACCTACTTGACTGATCAATCTGATGTCAAGTTAGGGGAGTAGCGTCAAACGACCACGGCTGGGGGGTATACTGAGAACTGGAGGCGCAAGCTGAAGGAAGAACCTTCTCCGCAGTCCCTCCTACTAACTGGTTGGATTGAGTAGACACAAGTAGAGTAAATTGTTTATAATCTTAAGGTGGGTTCTGAGAGTCTGTAGATCCTTAGGCTACCCCATTTAAGGACAGGCTTATTTTGTTGTGCTGTAGGGTTCTTATCCCCAGTCCATCCGACCTTTTCCTAGTTTATGCTGGGAAGAAGGCCATTGAATCCCCGATTTAAAGGACCACTAGAGTATTCTAGGAGGCATAGATTGGATTTTGGCCAAATTGATCCCATGGTTGATCAATAGCCTCTGCCTCAGGATCCATAGGAGGTACTTCAATGGCAGCTGGAACAAATGCAGAGAATGCAAGAATGGTTCCAGAGAATGTAGGGCGCTCAGCCTTTGAAGGATTTTTACGATCCTTCAAATTACGAGGAACGTCCCGGCATCCAGATTCTTGCCGAAGACGTAGAAATCAAGCCTCAGGTGTTAAGTCTGATCAAACATTTCCATGGGCTTGGCTCTGAAGACTCGTTTCAGCACTTGGAGAACTTGACCACTTTGGTCCAGACCACCAAGGCACGAAACGTGAATGAGGAGCAAATGATCATGAGGCTCTTCCCCCACTCTCTTAGGGATAAAGCCGCTCATTGGTACAGGACTATAGGAAGGCCAATTGAAACTTGGAATGATTTGAAATTGGCCTTCCTGAAGAAATTCTTCCCTGTAGGACGTACCAATGCTTTGAGATGGGCAATTACTACCTCCACCCAGCGGCCGGGGGAGCAGTTTCATGTTGCCTGGGAGCGATTCTAGGGATTATTGCGGTGGTGTCCACACCACGAGGTGTCGAAATGGCAACTCGTGCAGATATTCTACCACGGGTTGACTGAGCAACTCATAAATCCTGTGGACGCTTCTTGCGGAGGCAATTTGCTCAACAAAGACACAGATAGTGCGCACGATTTATTTGAGGAGATGAGTGAGAATTCGATCAATCATGCCTCCATGGATACTTTTAACCGGTGCTAGCAGCCCAGATCGAATGTTAATGAAGTCCACGACTCTCACTCATTCGATATGGAATTAATTTGTAATAAACTTGATAAGGTGGACTTGGTTGCTAAGAGAATGGAGGAGTGAATGGCTGGAAACTCAATGAACAACTCTCGATCCACTTAATCCTTGAATTTGGGATTCGATTCATCGCGAGCTCTTTCTGGAGGAGAGTTCGTGAATCAACTTGATGCGGCTCAACCTACGAGCCAACATTATTCGGAACCCACGGGTTCCAAACTAGGGCCTTTGATTCCAGTTTCTCTAATCCCTCCCTTTCTTTCTCTCCATCCTCACCCTATGAGGATGTTTATGTTGTATAGGAGAATATTAGGTCCAACCCTTACTCCAATGCTTATAATCCGGATTGGAGGAACCACCCTAACTTCTCCTGGAAAAACCCGGGGCAGCAGACCCAATTCCGACCCAGTAACTATGCTCCGCAACGACCAATGGGTCAGGATCATGTTTACACTCCGCTGCCCTCAAATCAGGTCAATCAGCCAGCTTAGAATGCCCGTCAACCCGTAGGGCAAGCTGACTTGAGCTGACAAATGGTAGAGATGCAAGGATCTATGCTTCAGCTCATGCAGCAAATGAAAACCTCGTTGGACAACTTGCAAAACGGGTTCATTGCTAATTCTCGTCAACCCGGATCTCTACCGTCTCAACCCATATCCAACCCACGTAATATCCAGAATCCAGGTAATTAAGCCCATGGGTACGGGAATCGGAGGGACCCACACACACATGCTCAGGTGGTTGAGCAGGGTCCTTTCTTTTCATCTTCTTCCTCAAATCAAAGGTTCTTAGCTAATGAAGCCCCTCCAATCTTTCCTAACCCTCCCCAAGACCCAAACTCGTATGCATCTGCTAATTCTGTTACCTTGAGGAGTGGTAAATAAACTCAGGATCCACAACCACACTGTTCTGATTTGTCGAATCCTGAAGAGCCAGAGGAGAGAAAGGAGAACTCTGAAGAAGAAATCAAGGCTTAGGAACCTGATTCCGAAGATCCGACTCATGTTCCTTTTCCTGAGGCCTTGATTAGATCAAGGAAGAAGAAGTCTGTTGATGTTAATAAGGAACTTTTGAATATTTTCAAGAATGTCGAGATCAATATCCCGCTCCTCGACGCTATCAAACATATACCGGCTTACGCAAAATTTTTAAAGGATTTATGTACACAGAAGTGTAAGTCGAGAGAATCTGTTTCGAGGAAGGTGGTACTCTCCGAGCAGGCTAGTTCTGTTATCCTGCACCACCTCCATTAGAAAAAGAGAGATTCAGGTTATTACGACCCGATTCCCGAATCCCTACAGGACCCAAGACTAGCTCGACTCGACTAATCCCAAGACCCAGTTGTCCAACAAGAAATAACCGAAAAGCAGGAAAATAAACCACATTCATTATACAAGGTAACTAACAGTAAAAGCGTACAAGCAATAAAGGAAGTAAAGCTGCTAAACAGTACATACCACCACAACAATAAGAAGGTAGAACAAAAGTACAGTAACAGGAAGAGTAAACAAAGTTTGAAACTCACTAACAAAAAGGAAGTACAACAATAGTAAGAACTACTACTGGGCTCGACTAGGCCCAGCACCCTCTGCAACCGGTGACTCGGGCTGCTCGACTCCTAGACTTGTAAAGGGTTATGAGTAAAACGGAGTCAGTGAATGCTGTGTAGAGTGGTACCCAAACTATCTAAAGAAGTAAAAGCTAACAGGTAAATTTATCTTTTCCAATTATTTTATTTTACAAGTAATTCCCTTTTCACCCATTGGTTTTCTTTCAGATTTCTTTCTTGATCTTGCAAGTTCCTCGTGGGAACGATCTTGATTGCAGTCTTTTCCGAATAGTAGAAGACAGACGTGGTGCTCTCCTGGCTGGGAGAGTCTCCCGTGGTAATCCTACACCCAGTCAACCACCCCGAGGTCACAAACAGACGTAGCGGTGACTACGGCGTGTGCGATAAGTGCACGGGTAGCTACCCCGCACTGCCACGCGGTTAGTCGTTTCTACTAGCGGCTACGCCCAAAGTACAACATGAAACAGTATAGGGCCTAGCCCTCTCAGCAACAGGGGTCTAGTCCCTTAGAACAAAACAAGGGTCTCGCCCCTCCACAGTCCGCGCACCCTCGTCTGACTACCTCGGTTTGCCCAGTGGGCCTAACGAGTCGGTGTAGGGTGGCTAGCTAAACCTCAGGCCCCGTGGGGTGGCTTGCTCCCATCCTACACTAGTAGCTCTCCCCGGTACAGTGTATGCGAGGGCCAACAGAAGTTGGTGTAGAGTGGCTAATCCTAACTTTGGGTCCCAACCCAAGGGCGGCAAGCTCCGCTCTACACTAAAAAGGGGACAATCACTCTCCTTGGTACCGTGTACTCAAGGGCCAGCACACTTCCCACTCACATTTCCAGACCTTTCCATTCATCCACAGGAGCTCTACTCCTAATTCCCCGTAGGGTTCATGCTCATATTCATCATATTATTCCATACCAAGTTTCATTATTCACAATTCCGTTCTCGTATTATACACATGCAACTCGTATTTCCACAAATTAACATATGCAATAAGTGATATCACAGGTAACTATTTAGTTATCTCATGCATTTCATATTCTAACAGGCAGTTCGTATTTATTAACAGGTAGTTGTTTACAATTCAGCTCATTCATTTATGACTGCAATCTCAAACACGCATACAAACAGTGCAACCATTTCTTGTTCTAAGATTCATGCCACATCCTAAGGTTCTAGTTATCTAAATTTCATAGATGCATTAATATTTTATAAGTAGAACATGGGGAAACCACTCTACCACACAATCCGGGAGTATTGGGGGCTCGAACGACAGACTCGCGTGCCTCTGCAAGCCCCTTACACGCAACAGGTCGAAGTCCTATATCAAGGAACATATCACAACATTTAGAATAGTATATAAAGATTTCTAACACGTAGAAGAACTCACAAGGAAGCCACAGATATTTTGTTTGCGTAAAATGGACCCCGATCGGACCCTAAACGGGTCAAAAAGAGAATTGCAGAACCAAATTAGATGCCTGGAACCAAGTCCAAACGTCTCAAAAGTCACCAAAGTCTCACCTCAAGTCCCTGTGTCGACCTCAGACGTCCAGGACTCCTACTTGACTGTTTGGACTCAGCTTCAGACGTTCGACCTATCCTCTAGTCATTTGGGAATGCCTTCGGTCGTCTGGTAAGCTATCCAGACGTCCAAAATGCATGGGAGGGCGTGCTGCGCGCCTTCCTAAAGCTACTCATGTGCACAACAAAGCAGCAGATCCCCTTTTAGGCCAATAAATCGGCTCTACGGTGCGGCCTGCATGGCCGTAATCGTAAGAAGGGCGTACCTAAGCGAAAACCCGCTTTCAAACGTTCGGTGTCGTCACCAGACGTCCAGCCCGTCGTCTGGAAGGCACTCCGGACGTCTGATACTGGAAAAATTCCAGTATCAGAATGAGCTCCCTCTCTTCTCGCTGCACTCCGCCGTGACTTCTCCCTCTCGGTTGCAGCTTCGGCCGCTGCAGGAGGTCGAGGATGGCTCCCCGACGCTCTCCTCTTCCCGCATGCGCCACGGTGGCTGTGCGCACTCTGGTGAGCCTCTCCAAGCTCGCGAGCTCAACCTCCTCCTTGTCTTCACGCCGCTCCTCCTCACTCTTGCTCCCTCTCTCTCGTTCGTCTCTCTTACGACAGTGGAGAGGAAGGAAGGTGGTGGTGGAGTGGAGAGGAGAAGGGGGAGAGGGCTCTTATATAGGGGGGTTAGGGTTCGGTGAGGGGGAGAAAGAGAAGAAGAAAGAGAAGAAAAGGAGTCTGCACGCTGGCTGCGTGTAGAACCAACTTCGCGTACAGATTTTCAATTTTCAAATGTCTGATTGACAATCCAGATGTCTTATAAGGCTCATAAAAGAACAGGTCTTTACACAAGTGCTCCTTTGATTTCTTGTGTCATCGAAGATTACACCTTTGATAGAGCACTACTGGATCTGGGCGCATCCATTAACCTAATTCCAACTTTTCTTTACGAGAAGTTCAGATTAGGTGAACTTTGGCCGACTGTAGTAACGATGCAGTTAGAGGACCGTTCGGTCACAAATCCACGAGGCATTATTGAAGATGTTATTGCCAAGATTAAGGATTTCTATTTTCCTGTAGATTTCCTTGTCCTTGACATGGATGTACCTGAAAATTTGAGGAACACGCTCATCATTCTGGGGCATCCGTTCTTGGCTACTGCCAAGGCCAACATTAACTGTGAGAGCGGTAGCATGGAAATCACCTTTAGGGAACAAAGAATGAAATTGGATATTTCTAAGGCGATTAACAAATTCGAGGATTGTGGATTTATTGAGGAACTGGAGGACGATAACGTGAATATTGAAACTTGTATGACGATTTCTGCATTTGAAAGTTCCTCCTCTGATGATAATTTGGACCTGCAACCCTCTATGGCAAACCTGCCACCTTCTGAAGAGGTTATTGATTTTGTTCATTCTCAACCTCTTCCTCTTGATGAGTCTTCATCAGCATCTTCCTTACCTTCAATCATCAACCCGCCCCAGCTTGAACTGAAACCATTGCCTAAGAATCTAAAATATTAGTTTTTAGGACCACATAAAAATGCTCCCTGTGATTATCAGTGCTAAATTAACAAAGGAGCAGGAGATTAAATTGATTAAGGTCCTAAAGGAACACAAGGAGGCAATTGGTTGGATCATTCATGACCTTAGGGGGATCGAGCCATCTTACTGCAATCATAGAATATTTTTGGAAGATGGATCCCACCCTTCTCGCCTGATGTAAAGGAGATTAAACCCAAATATGCAAGAAGTGGTCAAGAAGGAGATTATCAGGTGGCTCGATGTAGGAATCATTTATTCTATCTCTGATAGTCCTCTGGTAAGTCCCATGCAAATTGTTCCCAAAAAAGTCGGGATTATCGTTGTGACTAACGAGAAAGGAGAATCTGTTACAACTCGTTTAGCTTCCTCTTGGAGAGTTTGTATTGATTATAGGAAGCTGAACACAGCCACGAAAAAAGATCATTTCCCTTTGCCTTTTATTGATCAAATCCTTGAAAGACTAGCTGAGCAGAAGTACTTCTGTTTCCTTGATGGCTACTCAAGATACAATCAAGTCCCTATCCATCCCGAGGATCAGGAAAAAATGACTTTCACTTGTCCCTACGGAACCTTTGCTTTCCGTAGGATGCCTTTCGGCTTATGCAATGCACCTGTGACTTTTCAAACGTGTATGTTGGCCATATTCTTTGACATGGTGGGAGAGTTTATGGAAGTTTTCATGGATGATTTCTCTATTTTTGGAGAATCATTTGACTCTTGCCTAGCTAATCTTGAAATGATCCTTAAACGATGCTTCAAAACAAGACTGGTCCTTAACTGGGAGAAGAGTCATTTCATGCCACAAGAAGGCATCGTCTTGGGTCATGTAATCTCTGAATGGGGAATCGAAGTGGACAAAGCTAAGGTTGATGTTATCGCTAAACTTCCTCCTCCCACATCTGTCAAACAAATTCGATCATTTCTTGGTCATGTGGGATTCTGCAGGAGATTCATCAAGGACTTTTCGAAGGTTGCTCGTCCTTTGAGCAATCTTCTCACCAAAGAAACGCCATTTGATTTCGATGAATCATGCCGTAAGGCATTTGATTTTCTTAAAACGGTAGTCACTTATGGTCCAATGTTGCAACCACCAGTTTGGACAGCCCCATTTGAGATCATGACCGATGCTTCTGTTTACGCGGTCAGAGCTGTTTTGGGTCAGAAGATTGACAGGAAGCCCTCTATCATCTACTACGCTAGTAAAACTATGGACAAGGCCCAGAGGAATTACATTGCTACTGAGAAGGAATTACTAGCTGTAGTATTTTCTTTGGAGAAATTTAGGGCTTATCTCTTAGGGTCTCACGTCATCATATATACCGACCACTCGACCTTGAGACATCTATTGGCCAAAAAGGATGTCAAACCCCAGCTTGTTCAATGGATTCTTCTGCTTCAAGAATTTGATCTTGAAATCAAGGATAAATCCGGGGTACAGAATGTGGTGGCGGATCATCTGTCGAGACCTCTGGGTGATTCTTCTCGTCCGGACATTCCGATTGCTGATACTTTTCTAGACGAGACCATTCTTGCAATTTCAGGTGTCCAAACCCCGTGGTTTGTTGACATCGTTAATTATTTGGCCGTTGGTCAAATCCCCCATAATTGGACTAAGCAACAACGGGATAGACTCAAATATGAGGCCAAATATTACTTCTGGGAGGACCCTGAAATGCATCACATCGGCTCTCATCAGATTATTCGCCGATGCGTTCCAGAGAACGAATTCAAGAGTATACTCGAGTTCTACCATGCATCTGCGTGTGGTGGACACTTCTTCAGGAAAAAGATGGCTGCAAAAATTTTGCAATCTGGATTCTATTGGCCGTATTTATTCAAGGATGCCCAAGATTTCTCGAGGTCATGTTCCTGATGCTAGGCACTTGGGAGAATAACTAAGAGAGATATGATGCTTTTAAACCTGATTCTTCTCGTCGAAATCTTCGACGTTTGGGGCATCGATTTCATGGGACCCTTCCTCCCTTCATTTGGACATCAGTACATTCTCGTCGCTGTTGATTACGTGTCCAAGTGGATCGAGGCTATTCCCACCCAAACCAACAACCACGAGGTGGTCATCAATTTTGTCAAGAAGAACATCTTCAGTAGGTTTGGGATTCTGAGGGCCATCATCAGTGATGGTGGCACTCATTTCATTAATGCACAGTTCCGTAATTTGCTAGCAAAATACGGGGTTAATCACAGAATCTCCACACCTTAGCATTCCCAGACGAATGGACAAGCCGAGATCTCCAATCGGAAGATCAAGAATATTCTTCAGAAAACAGTTAGGTCTGATCGCAAAGACTGGACCCAAAAGCTTGAGGACGCTCTTTGGGCCTACCATATGGTGTATAAAATGCTCATCGGCATGTCTCCATTTTGTCTGGTGTATGGAAGGGCGTGCCATTTACCCGTAGAAATTGAACATAGGGCATTCTGGGCAATTAAGCAGTGCAATCTGGATCTGAGTTTAGCTGGGAAGACCAGGAAACTCCAACTATCTAAGTTGGAGAAGCTTAGAAATGACGCGTATGAGAATGCCAAGATTTATAAGGCTCGGACCAATGCTCTTCATGACCAATTGATTTCTCGCAAGAGCTTTGAGCCGAACCAGAAAGTCTGGCTCCTTGATTCTCGACTTAAGCTCTTTCATGGCAAACTTAGGTCGAAATGGAACGACCCATTCATTATCGATCAGATATTTCCAAATGGGCATGTTCAGATCTCTGACCTAAAGACGGGTAACTCGTTCAAAGTCAATGATCAATGTCTGAAGCCTATTATTGACAGTACTGTTCTAGAACCTGTCTCAGACACGATTGCTCTAGCTATGTTGTGACTTCTTTGGCTGGACTACGCCTAGCTGACAGCATTAAACTCAGCAGTTGTACAGTCTGACTCAGAGCTGACCAGAGCTTCATATTCAGGTGATATCTTCAGCATTCTACCCTTCCTTTCATGTCTTTTATTCTCAATGTGGACATTGTATCAGCTAGGCATGGGGGGGTGGATTCATTTCTAAATCATTTTGTCAGCTCTGTAGAATTCTTATAAATTCTACTTATTTTCTTATATGTACATAAAAAAAAGAAAAAAATTTTGAATTAGGAAGGAATACTTGGACATTAGGAACTTTCAATATTAGGAAATATTACAGTAGGATCTGAACACTAAGACCCTTTAGGTCTTTAGGCTTAATCAGCCTAGGTATCCACTAAAATGTGGATTTATTCATTGAGTCATCGCCATCCTGAATTCTATTTTAATTTGATTAAATAAGTTTGGGTGATAAGTACACGACTTATCAACCCGCCCTTTGATTTAAGGGAACTTTAAGTCTAAGCATCTACACACTATTCTCACTGACTCGTTGTTCAGTGGTTTTAATGGAAATTAGGTAGCTAACGAATCTTCTAAGGTGATATGGCTGACAAGTTATCATGGGTAACAACCCAAAGGTAGGTTGTCCAGAGCCCAGTCATAGGACCACTCTCTTGTTGCATTTAGGTAAATCTTAGACCAGGGAAACCACCTACTTAAAAAGAAAAAGAAAGTCAAAAAGAAAAGAAAAAAAGAAAAAAGAAAGAGAAAAGAAAGAAAAAGAAACAAAAGAAATAAGCCACACTTCGCCGCATGAGTATGTCTGGCAAGTTGTCGGTGGTAACAGCTCATCGACCGATTGTCTAAATCCCAGCTTAAGAAATGCACATAAAAATTCCTAAAACACTTAGGAAAAAGTAGAGAAGTAGAATAAGCCGAGGAGATATACACTGGATTCACCCTTGTGCTGACCCCATAAAAAATAAAAGTAGGGAGAAAGTTACTGGTCGTATAGATACACCTTTGGGCAGAACACTTTTTAAGGTCACATAAGGGCGTAGAAACCCGAAGTCCGTTCTGATTGCCGATCAACGAGTCTATCACATTCACAAAAAGATGTTTAGAACTTAGGGTTCTCATCAAATCTTCGGTGGGTTGAGAGTTGTAGAAAGCCACTCTGTAACCCTAAACTCAAAAAAAAGAAGAAGAAGAGAACAGAAGAAAAAAAAAAGAGATCTTTCTTTGAATAAGGCAAGGGCTTGAGGCGGTCTGCATTTTAGTAGATACTCGAGCGCTATTGTGTCTTTGAAAGTTCAGGTCCTAAGTAAAAATTTCTTAATGTTGAAAATGACTTGTGCCCAAGTAATCCAACCCTAATTCTTTTATAAATAGCATGTACTTTTTGCTAGGGACTGGCAAAAGATAGGCATGGGGGTGTGATGTGCATACATCTGTTTAACCTAAAATGTCTATTAATCCATGTTCTTAGTACCAGATTAGCATCATACATTGTAAATATTGCATAACATGTACAACCATGCATTTAGGTTAAGTTGTCTAAATTGTGTAGAAATTGTCTCCTTTTATGGCCAGGGATAGGGCAGCTTGTTAATCAAGGCCTCGGATCGAAGATCCAACCATATGGATCTGATCAAGGTGACGATTGGAGTTCAATGACTCCAAGATCGCCTTTATTGGACATCGGTAGCACCTGATAGAGACTGAGGAACCCTAAAGATCAAGGACCAAGATGGTGTTAATCCGCACCTTAGATAACAAATCCGACTGCATGGATGGGTTCAGATCGACGATCGCAGCATAACGACGCAAAAATTGGTCAAATCCAACACCCGTGATACTGTCTACAACACTTAGTAGATGGACGGCCAAGATGGCACCACGTGGAGCCATCCCAGCCGCCCAATCGGCCCTCAAGACCGTTGCTGCATGTCCAAAGGGGTTTCCAATGCGCGATCTGGGCCGTTGGATCTTGATACAACTACTGCAAGCACGTGCGCCTGAAATCCTCCGCACGACACCAACGACGCCACAGCACAGCGGTCGAGCGTGTTGCACGAGGGCGCGACGCGCGTTCGAATCCGCATCCGCAGCGCGTGGGTGAATATTCATGTTCGCGCTTTCGGCGGCGGATGGCGCTAATCGCCCAATCGGGCGTACGCAGGATCAAACACCCCACCTCATGCTAGATCTGACGCGCGATCAGGCAGCTAGAGGCGCTGAAGAGGAGTGGGCGCACGCTTTTTAAGCCGTCCGATCGGGAGCCTTTGAACATGCGAATGCGTTTAGGCACAGAAGGCGGGGAGGCGCGCGCGGTGCGTGCATGTCGGCCACGTTCAGGCCTTTAGTGACGGATAAATCCGTCACTAAAGGACCTGAATTAATTTTTTGAAATTAAAATGTCCAAAATGCCCCCACTCCTTGCAACTATAAAATGAGACCCCTATCATACAAATTTCTCATCCCTTCCTTCTCCTCTCTCCCTCTCCAAAGCTTAAGAGAAGATTGTCCCACACCTTGGATGCTCCTCAAGAGCTAAAACCAAGTTTTCACCCTCGTTCCGTAAGTGGATCCCACAATGACGATGACGTGCTACCTCGTTCCCGTTCCTCTGACTTCGTCCTCCTTCCCGCCTTGTCCTCTGTCTTCCAGGCATCGCCTCCATCCGGCTCGTCCTCCAAGCATTCGTCGAGGAGGATAACTTCTCTCTCCTTTCTTTTATCGCTTTCTAGAGTAGAATTTCCTGCTTTCTAGTTGTAACAATTTCCCGCTTTCTAGTGTAATCATTTCCCGCTTTCTTAGTTGTAAAACATTATTCAAATATCAAGTGATTGTTCTTTCTCTCTCTCTCTTATTGTTTATATTACTTCCATTGTGATTATTTTACTTTTTAAACAAAAATACAAAAAATATATATATATAACTGCAGATTTTGAGATCGACGTAGCCTCCCTGTGTTCGACTCGGAACTTCTTTACGGATTTTCGGTATAAATTTTATCTGTTGAATGGATTTCTTCACGACTCGAACTATGACAACGAGTTTTCGAATCCAACTGCGAACGCGTAGTTTTCCGTATCAACAGAAAGCAACTCGAGATCCACCATTCCCTAGCCATGACAAGCCTGAACATCCACACCCCAACCCTAGATTGGTGATCTAGGACACCCCTATCCCAGATAAAGAGCTTGAGCCAATTCTAGAGGAACCAACTGAGGTTCCATTCCCTGAGGCCTTGACCAAGGGAAAATGGAAACCCAAGATCATGGCACTAGTGGAAGACCTGGTCAAGCTTTTTGAATAGGTCCAGATAAACATTCCCTTGATGGATGCAATTCGCCATCTACCGGCTTACGCGAGATTTCTGAAAGATGTGTGTACAACTAAGCGAAAGCTGCGAACTAAGGGCAGGAGTCCGATCATCTTGTCGAAGCAAGCCAGCTCCATCATTTTGTGCAAACTCCCACCTAAGGCAAAAGATCCTGGTACCCCTTTGAACTCCTGCAAAATTGGTGATATAGAATTCGATCGAGCCTTATTGGATCTAGGAGCTTCCATAAACTTGATACCTACATCCCTACTAGACCACCTTGAGGAATTTGAGCTTAAACCAACAGAGGTGACTTTGCAATTAGCAGATCGATCAATCAAGTCACCTAAAGGAATTCTCGAGGATGTTGTAGTTCAGATTCATGATTTTTACTTTCCGGTGGACTTTATCGTATTAGACATGGATACTCGTGAGAATTTGAATTACACACTGCTTATATTAGGAAGACCATTCCTAGCCACAACTAGGGTGAACATAAATTGCGAATAGGGCCAAGTCAAGTTGAAATTTGGGAGCAAGACATTAAAGATTGATATCTTTAAGACCCAAAAAGGAATTAACTGTGGGGCTATTGAACAAATTTGCAATATCGGTTCTATGGTTGAGGACTTGCTCATAGAGGAAAACCCGATTGTTGCTAATACTCGACCACAAGAAAATCATGACCCACAACTAGAGGAGCCTAGACATGACCCAGATACACCTACAGCTCCTACCTTTGCTCCTGAACCCCACCCTGAACTTCTTGCTTATGCTGATAACCCTGTTATGGAATTAAAGCCCCTCCCAAATCATTTGAAATACGTCTTCTTGGGTTCAAACCACACGTTTCCAGTGATCATCAATTCCCGACTTACCCTGAATCAGGAAATGAAATTGATTTCTGTCCTCCAGCAGCATTAGAGAACCATTAGATGGACTCTCGATGATCTGAATAGTATTAGCCCCTCATATTGCAAACATCACATCTATACCGAAGAGGGCTTACGACCATCCCGAGAGATGCAGAGACAGCTTACCCAAATCTGCAAGATGTCGTGAAGAAAGAGATCATCAAGTGGTTAAATGTTGGGATCATCTACTCGATCTCTGACAACTGTTGGGTGAACCTGATCCAAGTTGTGCCTAAGAAGGAAGGGCTCACCGTGATCACGATGGAATCTGGAGAGACCATCTCAACCCGTATTGCAAACTCGTGGAGAGTCTGCATTGATTACAGAAGACTAAATGCCTCCACGAAGGACCATTTTCTACTGCTGTTTATTAATAAGATACTCGAGAAACTAGTGGGAAATCGATTCTTCTGTTTCCTAGACGGGTACTTTGGATACAATCAAGTGAAAATTCATCCAGAGGATCAGGAAAAGACCACCTTCACCTACCCCTATGGTACATATGCATTTCGTAGGATGCCATTTGGGCTATGTAATGCACCCGCTACTTTTCAGCGATGCATGCTAGCCATATTTTTCGATATGGTAGGTGAGTACCTTGAAGTCTTCATGGATGACTTCTCAATCTTTGGTGAATCTTTTGATGATTGCCTCCTTCATCTGGTCCAAATCCTTAGGCGGTGCATTGATGTGAACCAGGTTCTTTCCTGGGAAAAAAGCCACTTCATGGTTCCTGAGGGCATAGTCCTGGGACATCTTATCTCTAAGAAAGGCATCCAAGTCAACTGGGATAAGGTGAATTTGATTTCCAAACTACCTGTACCTAGCTTGGTCAAGGGCATCAGATCTTTCCTAGGTCACATCGGTTTTTACTGTCGATTCATTCCCAATTTTTCCAAAATTGCGCGTCCCCTGACAAATCTTCTGTCAAAGGACACTCCATTTAAGATAACTAATGAGTGCGTTCACGCGTTTGAGATCTTACGTGACTGAGTCACCTAAGCACCTATCCTACAATCCCATGACTGGTCTCAACCCTTTGAGATCATGTGCGATGCATTTGACTATGCAGTAGGTGCAGTGCTTGGGCAGAAAATCGACAAGAAACCTGTGGTCATCTACTACGCTAGTAAGACACTTGACGAGGCTCAGCGTAACTATACAGTTACGGAGAAAGAGTTGCTGGTGACGTGAGCCGGACGCATTTGTCTAAATAGGTAATTGTTGCTCACGTTCGCAACATCGATTTTAAATGTAGAAACGGATGTGAGTCCAAGTGTCGAACACAGGGAGGCATGAAATCCGCTTTTTCTGTCACATAGTTATCACGGAATGGCGGGTTTTGCTTGCTCACGAGAAAACACGGGAGAGAAAAGAGAGTAAGAGAGAGAGAAAGAGTAGGGTAAGAGTCTTATGACCACAACATTCATGCAAATCAAGATAAGAAAAACTCGGTAAAAAGAGAGAGACAAGAGCTATATAAGAAACAACATCATTTAACATGCAAATTGAGTTTTACATATACAACAATAGCTAAGTGCTTAAACAAAAGTAATGTAAAGCTAGAGTAAAGGGAGAGAGAGAGAGAGGGAGGGGGAGAAGGCGAGGCGGCCACGGCAGTGGAGGAGGGCTTCGTCGGTAGCTTGTCAACTCCGGTGGGTACAAAGTGTGCTAAGGGAAGCTAGGAGTAGGGTAGAAGAGTTGCAAGTGTATTGGATGCCCGTACATGGGTAGTTGGAGGGGGTTTATATAGAAAAAAGGGGTTCTTAAATTAAGTAGGGGCTTTAGCGACGTCCAGGACATCGCTAAAACCACCTCAGAAATGTTGGTGAAGGCCCCTGCCTGTCGGTCTTCCGCTCGCACCTGTTCTTCCTCCCGCATGATCCGTGTGTGTTCGCTGTGCACCATCCGATCGAAGATCTGACGATTGAGACTTCGCGTGAGTGCACGCTAAGGATTGAGCTTGTGTAGCACACGCCTCGCTCGTTATCGTGCACGTGAGCATCGGATGCGACGGGCATGATTTGAACTGGCATCGGATGAGCGCGTGGGAGAGCGCTGACCGCTGTGGTGCGCCTTAGACTTTGTCATGGATTTGCATGAACTCTCAGCCATCCGATGGATGATCGGACGGCTGGGATCTCATCTGGATGCGATGGCGAGATGCTGCGGGCGAGCTGGTGGCTTTTTAGTCGTCTGATCATCAGATCGGATGGCTTAAAATGTTCCGTGTGATGAGGTAGGGGTGCGCCGTGCGGGTGAGGGTGACGTGGCTGCTTATGGGTCGTTGATCTGCTGATCAACGACCAGAACTTCTTGGGCCAATCGAGGGAGCTCCGGATGTCAGATTTAAGTGATTTTGAGTCCATTGGACTCAATTCGTCGATTTGAGTCCATCCTGCGGTCCGATTGCTCATCTGAGGCCTATTTTAACATGAACTTGTACAAATGGCCATTAACATTGATTTATAAGCAATCTCAATGTGCAATGCATGTAATGCTTCCATGCCCATTTATGATGTGTTATTTGTGCATGTTACCCTTAAGATAAACCCCGATTGATAGAACTATCACCACAAAATGTAGAGTTATCATACCCCCATGCTCATTCCTTGCTAGTCTCTAGCAAGGTTCATCCCAGCCATTATTCTCAGTCAGAATTCAGGAATTGATTACTTAGACATTTTGTTACTTGTCAACAGGAGGAAATATACTAAAAGCCTGATCTATAGAGAGTAATAGCACTTGGGTGTCTACCAAAATTTGAATCGCCCGAATCTTCGCTTAAAGCATATATACATATATATTTTTCATCTTTTCTCATTTTTTGAATTTTTTTGGAGTTGGGAGTGTTGGTAACCTTTTACGGCTACCCAACCCACCCATAACTCGAAAAAGACTCTTAGTGCTAAGCATCTTAGTGTGAATATTGTGATAAACTCACTCAATGGTAATTAGAACAGACTTCAGATTTTTACTACCCTAGGTGACCGGAAAAGGAAGTGCGTGCCTGAAGGTGTATTTGTCTGATTAGTAGCTTTCTCCCTACTTTTATTTTATTTGGGTCAACAAAAGGGTGTTTCTAGTGTATATCTCTCCGGATTGCTCTACTTCCCTGCTTCTTCCTTAGGTGTTTTGAACTTCTTGTGCATTTAGTGAGCTAGGTTTTGAACAACTGGTCAATGGGCTGTTATCCACGACAATTTGCCAACCATACTCGTGCAATGAAGTGTGGCTTATTTTATTTTTTCTTTTTCTTTTTTTTTTCATTTTTTTTCTATTTCTCCAATTTTTTTCCTTTTTCTCATTTCTTTTTCTTTTGTTGTTTAGTAGGTGGCTTTTCTGATCTTAGATTTACCTAGAGGTAATAAAAAGAAAGTGGTCCTGTGGCTAGGCTCTGGACAACCGGCCAATGGGCTATTACCCACGACAACTTGCTAGCCATACCATCCTAGAAGGTTTATTAGCTACCCAATTTCTGTTAGAATCTCCGAGAAATGAGTTAGTGCGAAAATGTGTACAGATGCTTAGACTATAAGCCCCTCCGAGTCAGAGGGCAGGTTGATAAGTCGTATACTTATCACCCTACTTTATTGGCAAATTACAGTAAATTAAGGTTGCGAGGATTCGAGGCTAAATCCGTATTTTAGTGGACACCAGGGTTGATTAAGCCAAAAGGCCTGAAAAGTCTAAGTGTTCAGGTTCTTTTTATATTATTTCCCACTATTGACAAGTTCCTAATGCCTAAGTTTTACTTCCAAAATTCATCATTTTTTTTTCTATTCAGACTGATAAAATGAACTCAGAACATGCAAATTACCCACCCCCCATGCTTAAGTTGGACAATGTTCTCATTGACAAATAAATGGATGCAAAGGGGGTCTAGAAAGAAGTCACCTGAGTGATGCCGTGTACCTGATCAGTCTGAATCTTCTGGGTTGCCTCTCAAAAAGCGCTGAGTTTAATGCCTCCAGTTGGACGATGCTTCGTGTCAACCCTCGATGAGGGTGACAACCACCTTTGGGGGAACTTGGGCAAGGAAATGCTTTAATCTCTGACCGTTTACCGTGAAGGTGTGACCAGTGTTCGGATCTGAAATTTCAACCGCCCCATTGGAAAAAGGTTTGACCACCCGATATGGTCCTGTCCACTTGGATCTGAGCTTCCCGGGAAAAAGTTTAAGTCAGGCATTAAAAACCAGACTTGCTGATTAGGCTTGAAGGTCTTTCTATGGATGAGTCGGTCGTGGACAGCTTTCATCTTTTCCTTGTAATGTCGACTATTCTCAAATGCGTCCCAACGAATTTCCTCGAGCTCGGAGAGTTAGAGCGTCCTCTGTGCACCGGCTTACTGAGAGTCCATGTTACACTGCTTAATAGCCCAGTAAGCAAGGTGTTCCAATTCGATCGGAAGGTGGCAAACTTTGCTAAAGTCCAGGCGATATGGCGACATGCCTATCGGGGTCTTAAAAAGCAGTCCTGTATGCCCACAGGGCATCATCCAGTCTTTTGGACCAATCCTTTATGTCAAGTCTCATAGTCTTTTGCAGAATATTCTTAATCTGCCTATTGAAGACCTCAGTCTACCCATTGGTTTGCGAAAGATACGGGGTGGCAATGCGGTGAGTAACCCCATATTTTCTGAGTAGGGCGCAAAATTGGGCATGGATAAAGGGACTTCCACCATCATTGATCAGGGCCTTGGGTATTCCAAACCGAGAAAAGATGTTTTGCTTAACAAAATTCATGACAGCCTTATGGTCACATCTGCAAATGGCGACGGCTTCAATCTATTTTGAGACAGTCTATTGAGACTAAGATATACTCAAAGCCGTTGTATGGTGGGAAGGGGCCCATGAAATTGATGCCCCAAATGTCGAAGATCTCGACAATCAAAATGGGCTGGAGGGGCATCATGTCTTTTCTGGTCATGGTCCCTAAAGTATGGCAACGAGAGCAAGTCTTCGCAAAGCTGTGTGCGTCCTTGAATAAGGAAGAATTGTAAGATCTGGACTATAAAACCTTTGCAGCCGTCTTCTTCCTCGAAAAGTGGCCACCACATGCTTGGTCATGGCAAAAGATAGCACACTTTGAACTTCTTCCTCTGAAATACACCTCCTAATAATCTGGTCGGTACAGAGGCGAAACAGCATGGGATCATCCCAGAAATAATGCTTGGCTTCAGCCAAGAACTTATCCCATGGTTGTCTGGACCAGCTGTGCGGGGTCTGTCCTACTACCAGATAGTTGCCGAAGTCGACATACTAGGGTAGTTTCCTTTCGTGCACAGCCAGAAGTTGTTCATCAGGAAATGTATCAGTCCAGGGCAAGGAGGGCCCAATGCGGTTCAGGTGGAGTCCGGACAGGTGATCGGCCGCGACATTCTTGAACTTGACTTTGTCGCGAATTTCCAAGTCAAATTCCTGCAAGAGCAGGATCCATCTGATGAGCCTGGGTTTAGCATCATTGTTGGCCAATAAATGCCAGATGGCCGAGTGGTCCATATAAATGGGTCACGTGGGATCCTAGGAGGTAAGATCGGAACTTTTCGAGTCTAAAAATTACGACGAGCAGCTCTTTCTCTGTGACTATATAGTTCCATTGGGCCTCATCCAACTTCTTGCTCGCATAGTAGATCACCACGGGTTTATTTTCTTGTCTTTGTCCCAGGACTGCGCCGATGGCAAAGTCTGATGCATCACACATAATTTAAAAATCCTAGGACCAGTCTGGGGGCTGTAACACAAGTGCGGTGGAGCCTGATTCCCTAAGGGTGGTGTAATCCTGGATGCAATCAGGTGTCATGTGAAACAGGGCGTCGTTGGCCAGAAGGTCGGTCAAGGGTTTAGAGAGTTTAGAGAAGTCTTTAATGAACCTTCGATAGAAACCAATGTGTCCTAGGAAAGATCAGGTTTGCCGGACCGAGCTAGGTGGCGGAAGTTTGGAAATCAAATCAACCTTGGCTCGATCCACCTCAATGCCCCTATGCGATACGATGTGGCCGAGGACAATCCCTTCTTGAACCATGAAATGGCTTTGTTCTTAGCTCAAAACCAAGTTAACCTCAATACATCGCTTCAGGATTTTCTCCAAGTTGCTCAGACAATGGTCGAATGAGTTCCTAAACACTGAGAAATAATCCATAAAGACCTCCAGGTATTCACCCACCATCTCTGAAAAGATGGCTAGCATGCAACGCGGAAAAGTAGCCGGTGCATTGCATAACCCGAATAGCATACGAAGGAACGTGAATGTGCCATACGGGCAAGTGATTGTGGTCTTCTCTTGATCTTCAGGAGCAATCACGACTTGGTTGTATCCTGAGTATCCATCCAGGAAACAAAAATATTTCTGCCCTGTCAATCGTTCAAGAATCTGGTCAATGAATGGCAGAGGGAAATGATCTTTCTTGGTCGCCTCATTGAGCTTCCTATAATCAATGCACACCCGCCAAGTAGTGGTGGTGCGGGTGGGGATGGATTCGCCATGCTCATTGGTGACAACGGTGAGCTCGGCTTTCTTGGGGACCACTTGAGTGGGGCTCACCCAGGGGCTATTGAAGATTGGGTAGATGATGTGACCGTCAAGCCATTTAAGGATTTCCTTTTCAACGACCTCCCGCATATTCGGGTTTAATCGTCTCTGCATCTGATGGGAAGGTCGAGCCCCATCTTCCAGATAGATCTTGTAGGTGCAATAAGTGGGGCTAATTCCTCGCAAATCCGAGATGGTCCATCCAATGGTTGCCCAATGTTCTAAGAGGGTTGCGGTCAAACTGAGTTCCTGATCCTTGGTTAGATGGGCGTTGATAATCACCGGGAAGGTCTAATCAGGTCCAAGGAAGATGTACTTTAGATTTTCGGGTAGCAGCTTCAGCTTGGGTGTGGGTGGAACAACACTCGATGGGTAGGGGAAAGGTGGGAGTTGATCAGCATCAATCTCCTCGAACGGTGGTTGCTGAGGGTAATCAGCTCTATAGAGGTCGGCGTGAACAGACGGGGATGGGCTAGAACAATCGTCATAGAGTTGGGTCTGATGGTCTGATATAGAACTAAGGGTGAGGTATTTTCAACCAGAGGCTCCACGGGATCGTGCTCCTCAATCCAGTCATAATCAAAAGACTTAGTCGCCCTGAAGATATCCAACTGCATCTTCCGGTCTCCGAAGGCGATTTCCATGCATCCCGTGTCACAATCGATGTTCACCTTAGTCGTAGCTAAGAAAGGTCTGCCTAGGATGATGGGTGTGTTTTGTAGTTGTTCGGGGACTTCCATGTCGAGCACCAAGAAGTCGACTAGGAAGTAGAAGTCCTTGACCCGAACAATTACATCCTCGACAACCCCCTTTGGGGTCTTCACAGATAGATCAGCCAATTGGATGGTCACAGGTGTGGGCGTCAATTCTCCGAATCCGAATTGGTGATACAGGGTTGTTGGGATCAGATTGATCGAAGCACCTAAGTCCAGAAGCGCTCTATCAAATGTCATGTCCCCGATATTACAAGATATTAGAGGTGCTCCTGGGTCTGTTCGTTTGAGCGGAAGGTTGCTTGATATCATGGAACTTGCTTGCTTTAAGAGCACAACCTTCCTAGGTGCTTGGGGTCGTGGCTTACACTTCGACATTCAGGAGTCCTTTAGGAACTTAGCATAAGCCGAAACGTGCTTGACTGCCTCAAGGAGCAGGATATTAATATGAAACTGCTTGAATATTTCCAAAAGCTCCTCATTTTCCACAACCACTTTCTTTCTCTTCATCTTCTCCAAGGCCTCGGGGTACGGTGTCTAGATTTGAACTGGGTTAGTCTCCAGGTCCTTAGGTGTTTCCTGCTCGTCTTCAGAGTGGGGTATCTCAGGGAGTAAGGTCACGAGAGGAGTTGGCCACTTGGGATCCTGGGTTTTAGTCCCACTTCTCAAGGTCACCATATTTGCAAAGGTATTGGGACCATGTGTTGATCCTTGAGAAGAAGAGGAAGAAGAAGCACCAAACCCAGGGGGTGTTTGTGGGGTAGGCTGGACTATGTGGGCCTGCCCGAGATTGCCTTGGAACCCTTACGAATTGGGACCTCTGTTAATCATGTTTCGCAGGTTCGGCTGTGGCTGAGAAGGAAGGGATCCTTATTGTTTACAATCCAACAGCTGACTCAACTGTCCCTTCACTAATGCCATTTCCTCTTGGTGTTTTTGGTTCATGTCAGCCATCATTTTCATCAAGGTGTCCATTTTGTTTTGTGGGGGAGGGGCCGCCCTATTCGGATTATAGGGGGGTCTAACCGATGGACCTTGCAGATAAGAGGTCGGGTTTGGCCTGGGCTGGTTCTAAAATTGATTCATTTTTTGGTTCGTCCAAGCGAAGTTTGGGTGATTATGCCATCCGGCATTGTAGGTGTTGGAGAAGAGGTCAGGTTTGGAATAACCTTGGATAGCCTGGACATCTTCAAAGATAGAAGGTGTCGAGGGGGAGGGAAGAGAATAATCAAGGGTTGAGGGAGCAAAGGTCCCTCCCTAGAACATGGTCAAGGGTTGTTCCAGGTGCATTTGGCTTAGTGGCTGAACTAGGTCGACATTGTGAGCTCCCTTTGCTAGGGAGAGAGTCTGTAGCGAGTTTCTGGTCTGGTTTAATAGTTCATCTATCTTCTTATCCACCAATTCCACTCGATCCAACTTCTTAGCAATAATATCCATGTCAACCATTCCAGAATTTGCTTGTACCTCATAGATCCCAGCACGGGGTTGACTGGATCGATTAAACTGGGTTATGGAGGCATTGTTGAGCGAATTTTCTCTCATAGACTCGAAAAGCTCAAATGTGCTTTCTTCGTCTTCGTTCAGAAAGTTTCCTCCGCATGAGGCATCAACAAAGTTCCGAAGGTTGTTGTCCAGACCGTGATAGAAGATCTGGGTCAATTGGCACCTTGGAACCTCATGGTATAGGCATTTCCTCAACAATTCGTTAAATCTCTCCCACACCTCATGGAATTGTTCCCCGCCTTGGAGTGTAAAGGTGGTAATAGCTCTTTTGAGGGCATTGATCTTTCTTATGGGAAAGAATTTCTTTAAGAATGCATGTCTTAATTCTTCCCAGGTGGAGATAAGTCTTCCTAAAGTTCTAAGCTAGTGAGATGCTTTGTCTCTCAGTGAAAAGGGGAACATCTTAATCGAAATAATATCTAAGCTGATGTTCCTGGGCTTAACAGTTCGGGCGATCCAGTCAAGGTCCTCTATGTGTTGGAAGGGGTCCTCATTTGAGGGGAGGTGGCTCTGAATCAGGCTCAGAACATTAGGTTTTAGCTTAAAATTATCTCCCCCTTCGGGGAACCTAAGACGTGGTTTGATCTGAATAGCAGACAGATCATAAAAGTCACAGAGGGGCCAAGGTTGGTTCTAGAATTGTGGTGGATCAGGTGGTGGTTACCCCTGCAGGTTCTACAACCAGTGTATGGCTTGCATGATAGTATGGATCTGCTGCTGCTGAAGCTGGTGGTTTGCATTAATCTGGGCCTGGATGATGGCCATCGCATCTGGTGGAGGTTGGTCCTCAACCTCATCTACTCTAGGTTCGACCATATCTCTAGCAAGATCAAGTCTCCCCTGGGTTTTCTGTCCCAAAACAAACAACTCAAGATGAAGTGATCGTCTCCGGTGCATACTCTAGAGAAGAACGGGGAGGGATGTTGAGAGAAATAGATGCGAGAAGCGTGTGTGCTCAAACAAGCAGACAAAACTAGTCCTTATAGTGTATTCCTTAGGGGACCTAGAAATCTCAAAAGGAACGATCAAGTCTGTAAGCACATAACCACCCTTCCCAAGGCTAATCTGGCCAGGTTGATTATGAGGGGATTGTGAGGAAGGTTCTTCCTTTGGCTTGCACTGCCGGTTCCATAGACCCTACAATCACGGTCGTTTAACACTTCCCCACAGCCTAGTCACTAGATTTTACGAAGGGAATGGAGGCCAAGTGCCTAGCAATCGAAATCACGCCTTACGAGACTTAAACCAGTCCTGCCTAGGGCATGTCTACTGTATTTTAATGAGGGCTTAGGTCAATGCTTGTGCTCAAGACATGTGATGAGGCGTTGATTGGGGTGGTGCCTCTTAGTTATCCAATTCAAATGAGTGTGCACCTAACAAGACATAGTTTTCAAGTAAGGATTTAAGATGTAGTGTTTTTTAATATTTGTCCTTACTTTAATGTTTTTTAGGGTTGAAGTGCCTTAGTGTTTTCAAATAAGTTTCAAGTGGGCACGCCAAGTTTTACACACAACAGGTGAGAGTGAATTTCCTTTAGAGTGAGGAGGCCCTAGAAAACAATCCTAATGTTCTCACCCTACTGTTCATGCAATCTACCAGGTGAGTTGATTTTAAGATGAGTGATGCGTCCTAAGTCAAGTCATGGTGGCTTCGCAAACATCACTCAATAAGAAAAAAAAACACTCCAAAGAGATTGTCTTTAAGAATGTTAAAGTGTATTTTTTTGTTGGGTGATGGGTTTAGGATGTGGATTAAGTAATCATTCACCACGTCGATTTTTTCTGATTTTAACTTTTTTTAGGCAAGCAAACAACCACGGGTAGAGCGATACTCACAACCGATCTTTGCTGCATTCACTCCATCTCCACCGTCACAAGTCGCGCTCCTTCACTGCCCAGGTGTTGAGTTCCTGCAACCAATCAAGTAGAGGGAGAAAATGAGTTAGATGATGTATGGATGCAAAATGAAAGAGACAAAATAAATCCGTTGCCTCCCCAGCAATGGCGCCAAAAACTAACGTGAGCCGGACACATTTATCTAAATAGGTCGTTGTAGCTCACGTTCGCAACGTCGATTTTAAACGTAGAAATGGATGTGAGTCCAAGTGTCGAACACAGGGAGGCATGAAATTGGCTTTTCCTGTCACTTAGTTGTCACGGAAATGGTGGGTTTTGCTTGCGCACGAGAAAACGTGGGAGAAAAAGAGAGTAAGAGACAGAGAGAAAGAGTAGGGTTAGAGTCTTTTGATCACAACATTCATGCAAATCAAGATAAGAAAAACTCGGTAAAAAGAGAGACAATAGCTACATAAGAAACAACATCATTTAACATGCAACTTGAGTTTTACAGATACAACAATAGCTAAATGCTTAAACAAAAGTAAAGTAAAGCTAGAGTAAAGGGAGAGAGAGAGAGCACGGGGGAGAAGGAGAGGCGGCCACGGCGGAGGAGGAGGACTCCATCGGTGGCTCGTCAACTCCGACGAGTACAAAGTGTGCTAAGGGAAGCTAGGAGTAGGGTAGAAGAGTTGCAAGTGTATTGAATGCCCTTACATGGGTAGTTGGAGGGGGGTTATATAGAAAGAAAGGGTTTCTAAATTAAGTAGGAGCTTTAGCGACGTTTAGGACGTTGCTAAAACCACCCCAGAAATGTCGGTGAAGGTCCCTGCCTGCCAGTCTTCCGCGCGTGCCTGTTTTTCCTCCCGCGTGATCCGTGTGCATTCTCTTCGATCGGACGGTTGAGACTTTGCGTGAGTGTGCTTTAAGGATTGCGCTTGTGCAGCACACGCCTCGCACGTCATTGCGCGCGTGAGCATCCGTGCGCATCCACGACACCGCATGGCCTCCATTCGTGCTGTCCATGCACGGATCAAGGGCTGAATTTTGATTGCGCGCGCGGATGTGGCTAGTGCGATTCGAACGGGTGTCGAATGAGCACGTGGGATAGCGTTGACCACTGTGATGTGCCTTAGACATTGTCACGATTTTGCATGAACTCTCAATCGTCCGATGGATGATCGAATGGCCGGGATCTCATCTGGGCATGATGGCGAGATGCTGCGGGCGAGTTGGTGGCTTCTTAGCTGTCTGATCGTCAGATCGGATGGCTTAAAATGCTCCAAGCAATGAGGGAGGGGTGCACTGCGTAGGCGAGGGTGACATGGCTGCTTGTGGGCCGTTGATCTGATGATCAACGACCAGAACTTCTTGGGCCAATCGAGGGAGCTCCAAATGTTGGATTTGAGTGATTTTGAGCCCGTTGGACTCGATTCGTCGATTTGAGTCCATCCGTGCGATCCGATTGTCATCTGAGGCCTATTTTGACATGAACTTGTACAAATGGCTAGTAACATTGATTTATAAACAATTTTAATGTGCAATGCATGTAATGCTCCCATGCCTATTTATGATGTGTTATTGTGCATGTTACCCTTAAGATAAACCCCGATTGATAGAATTATCACCACAAAATGTAGAGTTATCAGCTGGCCATAGTATTCGGCCCAGAAAAATTCAGATCATACCTCTTGGGTTCCCACGTCACCATGTACTCGGATCACACTGTAGTGAGGCACTTACTTGCAAAGAAGGATGTGAAGCCTCGACTAATCCGCTAGATCTTGCTATTGCAAGAATTCGATTTTGAGATTTGCAACAAGGCAGGAAAACAGAATGTGGTAGCTGATCACTTATCTTGCCTTCCTTCTTCTGTTATCGACCCTTCCGAACATATCATGGAGCACTTTCCAGATGAGTGCCTCCTAACCATTGGTACATGACTTCCCTGGTACACTGACATGGTGAATTACTTGCCATCCCACCAGATTTCGTCTGATTAAACGAAGGCCAAGAAAGACAAATTACTTTTTGATGCCAAGTACTACATTTAGGAAGACCCGTACCTCTTCTGCATTGGTGCTAATCAAATTATTAGACGTTGTATTCCGGAAGTGGAAATACAGGACATCTTGTCCTTCTGCCATGACCAGGCCTGCAGCGGACACTTCTCCAGACATAAAACCGCAGCTAAAGTCCTCCAGTGCGACTTTTATTGGCCAATGATCTTCAAGGACGTACACGATCATCGTAAGGCATACAGTCGTTGCCAGACCTTGGGCAACATGAGCCACTGTGATATGGTGCCTCTACAGCCAATTCTCGTTTGCGAAATCTTCAATATCTGGGGAATTGATTTCATGGGCCCCTTTCCTAAATCCGATGGGTTTTAATACATTCTCCTCACTATGGACTATGTGTCCAAATGGATCGAAGTCATCCCGACACAAACCAATGATCATAAGGTGGTAATCAAGTTCATTCATCAGCACATCTTTTCCCGGTTCGGCAATCCACGTGCCATCATTTCTGATGGAGGGACAAATTTGACGAATGCGCAGTTCAAATCCATGATGATAAAGTATGGGGTGTCACACTAAATCTCAACTCCTTATCACCCCCAGACTAATGGAATGACTGAACTATCAAACTGGGAGATTAAGAAAATCCTTCAGGTTATTATTCGGTTGGATAGGAAGGATTGGTCGGCCCACCTTTCAGAAGCTTTGTGGGCTTATAAGACTGCTCACAAAACCCAACTAGCCATGTCTCCTTTTAGACTCGTGTATGGGAAGGCATGTCACCTAGTCATCGAAATGGAGCACAAAGCCTATTGGGCAGTACAAAAGTGCAATCTAGATCTTTTGAAGGCTGGAACTCACCGACAATTACAGATGAGCAAGATCGAGGAACTACATAATGATGCGTATGAGAACTTGTGAATCTATAAAGAATGGGTTGAGGCCTTTCATGATAAACACATATCTCACAAAACTTTCCAACCTAGTCAGAAAGTATTCCTCTTTGATGCCAAACTCAAACTCAAACTCTTCCAGGAAAGCTTAGATCAAAGTGGATTGGACCATTTTTAGTCCGACATGTTTTTAGAAATGGAGCTATAGAAATCAGTGGACTCAGCCTTGATTCAGAACCATTCGTCCTAAATGGTCAGAGACTCAAACCATTCATTGAAATTGCTGGCACGAACTTGGCTACGTTATCTTTTGATCTCCATTCTCCCTGAGCTCATTGCGCCCAGCTGATGGCATTGAACTTGACGCTTAACGGAAGGCAACCCATCATCATTTGAAAAACCCGAAACCCTTTTGACATATCGCTTTGCTAAATTCATACTGCACTTTAGGGTTCGTCCATTAGAACAATCGACTCCACCTTTGGTACTTATATCAAAGCTTGAAATTGTCTGCAACAGTCATCCCGACCCGTCCACCCACCCTATGACCCTGTTCTAATGTACAATCTAAGCTAAACTCGAACCCGCCTAATTTACAATGAGGGCATTACAAATCATAGGCATGGGGGGTATTAAAGTGCAAAATGCTGTGAAAATCAAATCACAAAAGGGTTTCATAAAAAAAAAAACAGAGAGGTTGAAAGAAAGGAACATCCATTTGAGCTAAAAGAAGAAAAAGGAGGGAAGGAAAAGAAAAAGAAAGAGAAACAAAGGAGCAAAAAGAAAAACAAAAAGAAGGAAAGAGTCCCTTAAAAATAAATATGAAACTTACCTAACTTCTAGGTTGGATCGAATGATGAATTAAGACCTGGAAGGCTAAAACTTAAGGAATTAGTGGTGAATACCAACCTTAGGCCTCTTGGATTTGTTCTAAGGTTTAAACACTCAAGTACTTGTCAAGATCCGGATTAGTCCTCAAGAGGTTGAGGAAAATGTGAAACTTATGTATTAGGTCTAAAGCTTAGGGATTATTCGGCTCCGTTACTTGACCTCTGGTTTACGGGACTTAGTAACTTAAGCACCATAAATCACATACAGTCTGGTTTAGTGTACTTAAATATGAAATCTTACCAAAAAGCATTCATGCTGCTCTGAAAATGGTCCTAAGATCTAAATTAGGAGCAGCTCAAAAACACAAGTTGATTAGACGAGTTCTCGACGTGGAGAGGTGGGAAATTCCCTTCAAAGATACACAATAACATATCATCTCCTCGGTGTTTGTCTCCTAGGATATCTACATATCCTATCGGGGGCATGTAAGCACCTTATGCTGGTTCAGATACCATGGGTGACATTATCACGAAATGTCGATTGCCAGGGTCTGGATTTAGCTACAGAACGCCATGGGCAGCAATATCCTGAAGTGTTGAAAGCCAGGGTTATGGGGATTGCCATGGGCGGTGCTATCCCAAAGCATCGATTGCTAGGAACCCTGCGAGGATTGATGATGGGGACAAGGAATCCGATACAGACCGTGTTTAGGGCCAATCCAAGGCTGGATCTAAGGAAAAATAATGAAAAGAAAAAAACAGAGAGAAAACTTTCCAAAAATGAAAATCTTCTTCTACCTCTCTCTCTTACAAAAAATGCACTGGAAAACTGAACTTGGACTAACCTTATTATAAGCATGGGTGCTTTAACTGCTAGGCCTAACAAACCTTTGGATAGTTTTTGAGGGCCTTAGAAACCTTTGCGATAGACTGAGACTAAAGCTGGTCAGAACTTGATCTAGGCTGGTACTTGAGTACCTCTAGGGCTACTATTGGTATTTAGATCTAATTCTTGAGATGCAGCTTAGTAGGGCATCCTGACGGTTACATCCGACCTAGATAACTGGTTTGATCCATAAAATTTTTGCTAAGGGACTAGCAAAAGCTAGGCATGGGGGTATGATGGGAATAGCATCATGAGCTCTAACTAGCCCAATTTGATCTGATAAAGTTGATAAAAGCTCCTACATAACCATCAGAGGGTCCTATGTGCATACTATTCTGGTTTAAGGAAAAGAGAACACAGGGTTATTTCTGCAATTTTAATTGCATTTCATAAGTACAGAATAACCACAAGGAAATCCAGGGGATAATTAAAGGTCAAATGGTCATTAATGTCTAATAAGAGGGTCCATGTAGACAGAAACATGTTTTTGCGCATTTTAAGAATTAATGGAATCCGAAACCCTAATTTCAGACCAGCTTAATTAACTGAGGTTATGGTCAGGATAAAATTCACCTAAACCTTCTAAAAAACATAGAAAAATATTCTATAAGATTTGGTATCTTTGATTTAACCTTTGGAACCCATTTTGACTTGAAATAGTGTCAGATGGAAAGTTGCCCTAATTTGGACTTCTATGCAAATTATTTAGTCAAACTTGGTCAAAACCAAAATCCAACTTCACCATCGGATTCCTTAAGTCCAAATTAGGTGTGCACCAAAATTTGGCCCAACCAGAGATCATTTTGATCTAGTTTGCATTTTGGTCTAGTCTAACTCTTTTTCTCTCAAGTAGCCCCTCAACTTTTGAAATCCTTGCAAATGGCCCCCTAGATTTGTCATCTTTTTTGCACAAAGGTCCCTGCCACCATTGAAGTCAACCAACCTCCAGGCAGTGCGTTGACCTAACCTAATCTCACTCGAATCTTCATAAATCCTACTATAATTGGTGGGATTGATGTTCACACCCTGATGAATCTATTGGATTGTTCTTAACTCCTAAATCCCTTTGATTTGTGTGTGCAAACGCACAAAATCAGTGGATGCTTTCTTGAATCCTACGGAACCAATTAGAGCTCCTTCCTGTTCTAGAGCTTGATTGGAGCTCTATAAAAGCTCCCTCATTGTAAACCTCACATCCTTAGCAAGTTTTTAGGCCACAAACCTCTTCCCTTCTCCCTCTCTGGCCTGCTCCAAACTTCGCTCCGGTGACCACCTTCCTCCATTCACTTCGTTGGCTGCCATGTATAATAGGTGGCCGGATCTTCTTCCCCTCTTCATTCCATGCCTCGCAATACCAGCCAGGAGCTCTCCGACCCCTTCTTCGTCGCTGTCCCCCTCCTCAGAGCATTCACCTTCTCCGACGTCGACTCATCACAGTCGATGCCTCTTCCGCCTCCTCCTCGTCCGCTAGCTACCCTCGACGACTCCCCTACCTCTCCTGATCATTCCAGCACTTCCAAACTTCGGTTTCGATCACCAACTCGACCACTCCGTCGTCATCTTCCAAGTCACCGACATACCTCCGGCGGCCTCGACAGCACGCTACACACCACGAACTTGCACGCTACCACTTCCTATACCATCGTCGTGTCCACGTGAGCAAAACCCCTCAAGAAATTGAGGGGATTGCTCGCCCTAGCCCTCCACCGAACACCTTCACGTGCTCCGACCTTCTCCACCTTCATCACGGTCACATACGCACCTCCATAGCATGCCACCGCCACCATCACCTTCGCCGCACTTGCATGAAGCCTTTGAGCTTTTCTGATAGGGCCGAGAGGCCATATTCTCCTTTTCAGGTCCGCCACGTCGTCTTCTCCGATTTTGTTCGTGGTGTTCTTGCCATGGTAGCTCCAGGTCTCAGCTCCAAGACGCGTGGACTTCACCTAGGAAAGCACCCAGGTCTTCAATTGGAGTAACGCAACTTTCCTTTGGACGCAATTAGATGAGACTCCAGCTACTGCTCGCACGAGGAACAGGGGACAAGATAGTCCCACATTGTCGATTCAGAAGCCCTTCGTGTGGGATAAAGGGAATTCCTTCCCCCAGCTATTCGCCCAAGTCACAGGGGTTGGGTCCCCTTCACCCCCACACATCCGCTAAACCTGCCTGAGTCCACTGCTCGCATGCGATCACACCCGCAGGCTTGCACCCTGTTTTGGATCCGATTACCTGGCTAAACGTGGGTTTCTGAGAGAGAAGAGAAGGAGAAAGAAAGAGAGAGAGGGGGGGGGGGTTTGCACTATCTCTGTATCTTTCGACACTTAGTCGAAATTGAGAGGCCTTTACCTCTGTGGTGCTTCGCTGCTAAGTCTCTCTCCTAAGGTTTGAAAAAAGAAAGAAGGCTAGAGACCCTTGAGTGTCTTGAGGTTGCTATAGCGGTTTACACTTAAGTCGTCTGACATTGGATTCTGTTGTCTGAGTTCTAAGGCCTTGAAATATTAAAGCCACTGTGGAAGCATTTGATTGCTTACTAACGTAGTATTTGAGTTGATAATACTATTCATATATTTGAGATATTTGTTGGTTAATATTCTAGGGTTAATTTGGTTTAACCACATCTTTTTGCACTCTAACATTTGATTCTATTGATATATTATTTTGTTTCATTCTGAACAAGATTTTGATCATACTTTTGAATATATTTGTGATTAGTGGATTGAATTGTCATTGTTGCTCCCTGCGAATAATCTCGGACTTTTCTGAGTTATAAATTTAAATGTTTAATGCGATTTATCCTATATTATAACATATTTCTTAAACATAGATGATTTCACGTTAATAACAGGCCCAAGAGAAATGATAGGCATCTTTGAAGATAGATGGTCAAAAGAATCTGAATTGCAAAAATTTTACAGCTATTTTCTTTCTTGAAAAGTGACCACCACATGTAGATGTGTGGCAAAAGGTCAAGATGCTATGGTACTCACTTTCAAGAATGCATCTTCTTATGATCTGGTCAACACAAATTTCATAGAGGTTAGGATCATCCCAAAAGTAGTACTTGATCTCAGCATAAAATCTATCTCTCTGTTGTTTAGACTAGTCAAGCAGTTTAGTTGTCATGCAATGCATGGCACAGTTGGATGCTAATGATAAAAGACGTGCCTCTGGCGGTTCTTCGTGCAATATACGATGCAAGATGAAAATAAACCTAGATGCTATTGAAAATTCTAAAATGATTGTCCTAATAACATGTAGAGTCTACGCAGGTAGGTTGGGATTTTTTTATGTCATTTTTGTTTTTGAATTTTTTTTTTTTATCTATGTCAAACAACAAACTAAATAACTACCTATGCAAGCTATCTAATAAACCACAATCTCCACAAAATTTAAAGAAACTTATAGTCTAAATAATGGGAATAAGCTCCCGAGAAGTAGCCCCCGCTTACAAGGGCAAGCACTCAAAAATTCCCCACACGAGTCTGAGAAATCAGAAATTAAAATCTAAAGGTCTCTACACCTAATTAGACTAATCTAATCTATGCCTAACTAAACTAAGCTAAATCCTGAGGTTGCATCCCCTTGCCGGCTCCTACTTTCGTGTGATTCTGAAGCACTTCAACAATCCTGCAAACAAAAGTAAAGATCACAAAGTGAATGGCCACTAAATGTTCAAATGTGATCCAATGTTAATGAACTATGTAGAAATGTAACATACACATAACAGAACAATCAGAGAGTTTTGAAAATTTTCTATAGAGTCGAAACAGAGTTGACATCAAATTTCCAACCACGGGAAGGCAATCTACCTGCAATGATCCCCTGGCAATAATGCACAAGAACAAACGTCCAAACAACATCCAAAATTTTTGAAACCTTTTGTACTGAAACGAGACTAACCAAGGAAAATTTTGGTGTGTGCTTCGAGTAAATCAAAGCAGTGTGCAGCTCTAGAGAATTCGTGCAAGTTTAAAAATCAGATTAAGTCGCTGTCACTAAAATGTGTAAATCTTACTAAAAATGGCCTAAAAATTTTCAAGGAATGTTCTCCAGAAACTGAGTTTATCAAGAAAACTCAGAAAAAAATCTCGTTGAAATTAGAGCTTTTTAAAAAATATGAAAATTACTGCAAGCTGCTGAACAGTAGCAGTAAATCAGATTGACACCCCTGCACAAATTGATTTGTAACTTGCTGCACACTTGGAATCAGAAGCACCATATATCATTCGAAAGCTCTTTTGAAGCTCTATCACCATAAAAATTTTCAGATTTTTAGCATGCACAACAAGGTCTAAAAGAAATCTGGAAAACTCTGTCAGCAACAACCCTTAAATCAGAGTCAAAAAACTTAAAGTTTAAGCATCTACCTAAAACACAAACCACTATCCTAAATGCAATATATCCTATATGCTATGTATAGGCGACTAAACAAAATCGAGATGTGGGCCTAGTCTCCCCAGCAACGGCGTCATCTGGTTGATCGTTCGCCAACGGAAATATTAATCAAGATCAAAATTGAAAATGCAACCGTCGTTGCACGTGGCAGCAAATCGAGCGAATATGAAATTATTAAAATCAAACCACACGTATAATGGCTTGGTCGAACCACAAGGGGGCTACATAACACGAATCTCAGTCTCATTTTATCACATTCAAAGCAATCACAACATTTAAAAGTTCACATGGCATTAAACTAAGACAAATAATAAGAACAGAAAAATAAAAAGTGAAAAGGACATGCAAACAGAGGTGAGCTTGCGCACGATTGCGCGTGGCCGCGGGCGAGTCAGAGGCGGTGTGTGGACAGAGATGGACTGTCGGCGTGCTCCTCGTGTGTGGGGCTGCTAGGAGCACACAGAGGGCTGTAGTCATGGATGTGCACAACACTCACGCCTCTCGCACTCTCACTGCGACGAGGCATGGGATGCACGTTCACGTGGTGGCCACTCGATCACGACACCTCTCTTGGGGTGCGACGAAGCTAGCGGCAATAGCAGCGACTGGCGGAAAGTGGTGGACCCAGCGCCTCGCTTGGGCCACTAGGAACACGGCGAGGGGAGCAGCTTCTTGTATCTCCTCGCTTGGGGAGACGAAGAAAATCGTGGTCGATGGCATGGCATTGGTGATGAGATGCTTTTGTCGATGGAGATCAAGAGCTAGCGATGAGAAGGAGGATGATGATGGCTGGTGGAACGAGGAAGGGCGAGGAGAAGAGGAGATGCAGCCACAAGGGCTTTGTGCCTCCCTCCACGGGGTCACTGTATCTCTGAGGTCGGGGATAATGCCTCCTTGTAGTCGCGAGTGGCCAGGAGACTTAGGAAGGATTTTCTTAAGTACGGTCGTTAAGGAATAATGTTCCTTAATTATTGTATAAGAGAATAAAATTCTTAGCGAGTCATAGAAAATTTGCCTATGGAGAAAGCGAGTTTGAGGAGGTTTGAGTTTGTACATAACTCACCTCTACAAGTGATGAGTTTCATCCTTCCTATTTACCGTACCGTTCCCCTGCCCTCTCCTTGGTGCTTGAGAAAGTTGCATTTCGTCATGGCGAGTTTGAGAAGTATATTTATACATAACTCGCTTCTTGAAGAGGTGAGTTTACGTCTTTGTACCTGCGCTCGGCCACTGTGTAGAACTTGCCTTTGCAAGAGGCAATTTTATTGGAACTCGCTTTTTCAAGTGGTGAGTTTCTTTTTTTTTTTTACCTGTTGAACGTTTGCTGTTGCTGAATGCTGCTGCAGAATGTTGCTATTGCTGCTGATGATGATTGTTGCTACTGCTACTGCCTTATGCTGCTACTGATGAATGTTTATGTAGTTGTTGTCGTCGCCTGCTTTTGGTAATGGTTGGTGTGAAATTAATATAGGGAGAGTTACCACAGCAATAAAAATCACATGATGGGATTTCTATTTATCTAGAGAAATAGAAGCATAAAATTCATAATGAACCACATCAACAACAATCTGGAAGTAAAGAGAAAATACCGAAGATCATCGAACTCAAACACATTACTCCAAACCAAGCAATGAATCATTGACAACCAACCAAAGAATTGATCCCAAGGAACCAATCAATCACAACCAACAAACCTATAGCAACCCACGTGATGAGATTTACATGAAACTTTTGTCCAGAAAAGGGGAAATATTGTAGTGTATAACAAAATACCAAGGGCTACAATTATGCCCCATTGTCAAATGCAAAAATCAAACAAGAGGAACATTAGTTTCTTCGTCTTCTCCTTCTAGTGTATGTCATTGAAGGGTCATGAGAATCATGTCCAAAATGTTGCAATCGACTCTCTTGATCAATTTCATCGATATGACTCTCCGAGGCATCTCCTGAGTAGCAGAAATTCGGAGGATGTGGAGGTGATGGTGGCCCGCGAAGAACACCCTCCGACGTTCCCTCTCCAATGTCTGTACCTTCAGCCTTTCTCTTGACAAGAGCTCCTCATATAATATCAGAGATGGCATGTAACTCGATCAGTGGAGTCATGAATTGATCATCAGTTACAATTTCCGAAGCTAGAGAGAGTTATGTTGTTAGAGGTTGCTGCAACGAAAATTAAGTTTGCCAATAAATTAATGAGAAGGAATGCAATAAATTCATTTACAATATTTACCTCGGATGGGACATGTTTATCCTGTGCGGGTTCGACATCTGTTTGATCATGTGAGGCCTGTGAGGATTGTCTTAGAGTTTGCTACAAGGAAAAGTTTACAGTGTCTCATTAAATTGGAAGAAAATATTCACCTTCTTTAACATTGTTACCTTAAAAGGGACCTGTGGATCCTATGGGTGTTCCACCTCCATTTAATCATGTGAGGATTGAAAGGATTCTTCTCGGGGAGGTTGCTACATTGAAATCATTGATGAGAAATTCAAGTGTGCAAATAAGTTGATGGGAAAGATACAATTAAAATCATTAAACGGTTTTACCACAGAAGGGGCCTATGGATCCCGAGCACATTCCACCTCCATTTTATCTTGTGAACACTAGGAGGGTTCTTCTCGTAGAGGTTGCTGCATTGAAATCATTGATGTCAATATACTAATATCAGTCTATATAGATATTTAAGAGAGATTTTACTTGTGGGAGGCCATCTGGATCCTGTGGTGGTTCTGGGGCCTCTGGTGGAGGGTTTGAGGCCTCCGGTGTAGGGTCATGTCCCTGCACCCTCCTGATGGTCGGCCCGGATAGGTTGTTAATATGATGATTTTATCGTTGAAATATATATAGTGGTTAACCTAATTTGAACCTAACCATCTCTTTACAGAAATTTTTAACCTGGCCTACTTGATTTTATCTTGTCGCTTTTAGGCCCAGGGTCGAACTCAGGGAAGTGGGGTTCAAGTCGAGTTCTTACGTTGTCCTTAAAACGCGTCTCTTCCGTTCGTTTATTGTGTTTTTGGTATTTTTCTTATTTAGGTTTTTTTCTGGTAATCCTTGTTCTTGAGGCACACCCTCAAAATTGTGTCCTTGGCTTTTAGCCAAAACAGAGTCCCAAAACACGCCTTGCTACTCGCAAGACGGGGTACCTGCAAATCAAAGATTATCTTTTCACTTTTATACCTTTTTTTTATCTTTTTACTAAGAAGGAAGATAACAGATAGAAAGTAAATATAGTAGCTATAGATATATATTTATATGTAGTATATATATAAAGGGGTGGGGGTGGAGATGACGATGGAGTGTAGCACTATGTCGAGTCAGTTGACGTCTAGAGAGACGCAACCGACACGACTATGTGCCGCGTGGAGTGTGGATGGAGGATGGATGATGTATGGGACCACGCTTTTTTTGTACGCGTGTATCAGGGAATATCAGCAACTGGTGCAGATATCCCCGCGATACAGCGTATAATAAATAACATGAAAGTATATGTACATATGTATGTATATAAGTAAATATATCTATATATATATATATAAATATATAGTTATATATGTATAGATATATATATATATATAGATATATATGTGTATATATATGTATATAAGTATATATATATATTACTATATATATGTATATATATATATGTATATAAGTATATATGTATCTAGATATATATATATATATATGTGTGTATATATATAAGTATATAGATATGTATATATATATATGTATATAAGTATATATGTATATATATATAAGTATATGTATAAGTATATAGATATATATATACGTGTATATATATATATATAGAGATATATTATATATATATGTATGTATACATAACTATATAGATATACTATGTATATAAGTATATATATATAATAGATATATGTATGTATATATATATATGTATGTATATATATGTTACTATATATAACTATACGTATAGTGTAAGTGTGTGTGTGTCGGTGAAGATGTGTGTGTGTTGGTGTAGTGTGTGTCTGTGAGTGAGTGAAAAAGAGAGAGAATACGTGAGAGAGAGAGAGAGCGGGAGAGAGAGATCAGCAGAGAGAGAGAGAGCAGGCTGGAGAGATCGAGAGCGCGGACAATGGCAGCGAGTTAAGTCGTCTGCTCGAGGCGGCGGACGTCTGACGCCGCGTCGTCTGAAGGCGGAGGCGGACGTCTGAAGACGGCGGGTGCGGGCGCGCCTTCGCGTAGGGTTCTGCAGGCCTGCGCGAAGGCGACGGCCGGGCGAAGGCGTGGAGGAGCGAGCGTGGAGGAGGTCTGCAGGTGGTCGCGGAGGGTCGCGGAGGAGGACAGGGGGCGGCGCGAGGCCGTAGCCGGCCGCTGCAGTGCGCGCGGCGGACGGCTACAGGTGCAACTGCGAGGCGGACAGAACGGAGACGGAGGCGGGGAACGGGCCTGCAGGCGCGCGTGGAGGGTTGCGCGCCTGCGGGGAAGGTCGCGGAGGAGGCGGGGGTTGCTGCTGCTGCTGCTGTCGCCGCGGTTTAGCTGCTGCTGCTGCTGCTTCAAGCTTCGGAGCTTGAAGCGGCAGCAATGGCGTGGAGACGAATACGAAGAGGAAAGAAAACACCACGCCCACCGGCTCGTTGAAGAGCTGGGCGGTGGTGCTCCCACTGTGGTGGTGTGCACCACAGTAGGTTCTCCTGCTCGCCGGGTGCCTCCTCGACGGAGGGCCGACGTATGGGAGGGGAAAGCGGTGGAGAAGATGGCTGCGGTTTTTTTCAGCAGCTGCATCGCGAGGATGAAGCTGCAGCTACTTATAGAGGAAGGGAGAGTGGTGTGTCGGCTGCAGCAGGGAGAGGGTGTGCGAGTTGCAGCTATAGGGAGCGGCGTTGGCAGGGAGAAGTGACGGGAAGAAGTGCTGCGGGCTGCTGCATGCAGCTGCGGGAAGAGTGCAGCCGCAGGAAGGATGCAGCCGCGGGAAGGAGAGAAAAGAAGAAATCAAGAGGAAAAATAAAAAGAGGGTGATTTTGCAAGGAGGCACTTGAAGAAAAATGTAACTATGTAGGCGATTGTTTCACTCCTCTTCCTCTCTTGATTAAATGCATGCATGCAAGTGTTTTTACAAATGCGATTACAGGATCCTATTATGCAATGTTAATGCTAGAAAATAGCACAAGAAGGCGTTATTACAGGCGTGTTTTGAGGTGCAAACACCTCCCACGTCATCTCCCACTCCCCCTTCCTTGCTCATCCTCAACCTCGCCCCTATCCCCACCCATGCCCTCCTATAGGTGCGTCCTCCTCACCATCTGGTGGTTGAGGTACAAGGGGTTTGAAATGATATGCTATTGTGTTAGTGTTTATCTCTATAGCTTGGAAAGCTAGGTTGTAGATGTCCACAAAGTTGGGGTGATCATGTGTCATCTTGCGAATTCGAACCCATTTAGTGAATTGCATAAGGGAATAGTAATGTCCATAAAATTTAAGGAGATATATAATTAGCAACAATAATTGTATAAAGAGTTACGTTGTAATCCAATAGTGCACCAAGTCGACCGATAAACCTCCTGGTGATCCTACCATACCAAGTGATGTATTCCAATGTAGCAGTAGGGCTATTTGTCGGTGTCAGTGGAACGATTTTTTCTACCTTGTCCTCCCAATCTTGAATGTATGACACATGGTGTTGACACCAATCAATCTCAAATTCCCTCTCAAATCTATATCATGGAGGTGGTCTTTTGAATCACATTGCAAGGGAGCATCCTGAAGATCTCCAAATTGCCTGAGGAGATGATCTGGGAAATGATGCTCCACTATATGGAAGCATATCAAGGGGACTCATTCAAGCTAGATCTCCCTATCAGCCAGGCAATATTCAGGTAGGTTTTGTTGTATATCTTGCATGTAAGGCTTCCATAGAACCTGTGTAAAGTCACAAATGGTTGCAATAGAGGGAGAACTCGAAGGAGAGGGATCGGCTGCAACCACCTACTGGAGCAAGCAGTAGCAGAGGAGGCTGCGATGGACGTGTAGTAGCAGCAGCAGTAGGGGTTGGAGTTAGGGTGCGATGGATGGCCACGAAGAAGGAGCAGTGGTCGGAGGAGAGGCACCGGTGGGGGAGGAGGTCAGCACAAGTATGAGCACACTAGTTGTTGAGCAGTAGCACAAGCAGGAGCGCAGTTGCACTCATAGCAGTAGCATGCTCGACCATTCTCCAAATGGCAGGGGAGAAGGGATGGGCGGGTGAGGGTATAAAGATGGAAACTCACCACTTCAAGAGGCGAGTTATGTGTAAACCAAAACTTGCCTCTTGAAGAGGCGAGTTTCTCAAAGAACACAGGTCGGGAAGGGGAAGCGCGGGTGCGAGTGGAAGGGGGAAACTCACCTCTTGAAGAGGTGAGTTATGTACAAACTTGAACCCCCTCAAACTTTCCTCTTCAAGAGGCGAGTTTTATATGGGTAACTTCAAATTTTCTTCCCCTGTACAGTAAGTATGGAATATTATTTCCTAATTACCGTACTAAGGAAAATTCTTCGGAGACTTAGGGCCTGTGGTTCTCAGTCTGGTGTGCTGTACACAAGGAAGAAATGATGTTAATCGTGAACCGATGTTGGATGTTTCCAGTTGAGGATCGTGTGTGGCTGAGAAGAGAGGGCTTGCATTGGACATAGTGGTGTGTTTGGGGGTGTCAATTTGGCACATGCACAGGGGTGTTTTGGCTGGAAAATTAGTTGTACATGAGAGGGATTTGGGGATTTAGAATAGGAGCGGGCATGAAGAAATTAAGGCATGCACTAAATTAAGTAGATAGAGAGAGAGTTATGCACGTTAAAAGAGAGATGAAGAAATATTATATGCTAGCAAATGGGTGTAGGAATTTATTTTGGATGATAAGTATGAGGTACCTTCCTCCTAGGTTCCTACAAGCACAAGAATTGCATGGAATTATGTATGTACATTCAAGATATAAAATGCAAGAAAATTATGCAAACCTAAATTCTAATGCATGTAACTATTTTACAACCAAACAAGAATATAAGTGTACTTTAACATACATGGACTAACTAACTTAGACTTAATAATAATCCATTGGGGTGGGTTCATCACTATTAAACACATCCCTACCTATGCCAAGTTCCTTAAAGATCTTCGTACCCAAAAGCATAGGCCAAAATCTCAAGCATCTAAGAAGGTTGCCTTATTTGAGCAAGCCAATTGTATTATCCATGAAAACCTTCCCCCTAAGAAAAGAGACCGCGGAGCACATTAAGGATTACACTTTTGATAGGGCGCTCCTTGATTTAGATGCTTCAATCAACTTGATCCTGACAAGTCTCTATGAAAAATTTGGATTAGGTGAGCTCAAACCAACCTCTGTGACTCTCCAGCTAGATGGTTGATCTGTTACCACCCTAAGGGAGTCCTACAAGATGTCATAGTCAAGGTCAAAGATTTTCATTTTCAGGTGGATTTTTTGGTCCTTAACAAGAATATACCCGAGGAATTAAGAAACACTCCAATTATTCTTGGGAGACCTTTTCTTGCTACGACCAAGGCCCATATAGATTGTGAGAATGGAAGTATGGAAATATCTTTTGAGGATAGAAAATTACAATTGGATATCTTTATGGCTAGCAAGAAATTTGAAGATTGTGGGTGTACAAATGATTAAGATGATATGGATGATTTAATGGTTGTTAATCTAATTGAAAACCCTTAAGTTGCCAACTGGACTAGTCCAACCCAAGAGGTTGATGATTTGCTCACTACCCCTCCATTTACACAACCTCTTGGAGATAATCAAGTGATTCAATCTACTCGACTTGCTAATCTAGACTCAGCCCAACTTGATTTGAAACTTTTCCCTTTTAATTTGAAGAATAACTTTTTGGGTCCCAATTAAACTTTACCTGTTATTACTGATGCCTATTTGACTCAAGACCAAGAAGACAAATTGATTCGAGTCTTAAGAGAAAATGAGGAGGCAATTGGATGGACCATTAAGGATTTGAAAGGAATTAATCCTTCTTATTGTAATCATAGAATACTTTTGGAAGAAGGATCTAAGACTTCTCGTGAGATGCAAAGAAGATTAAACCCTAATATGTGAGAAGTAGTAAAGAAGGTGTTGGAACCTAGTTCCATCTCTCTTCTGTGTTTTGGTGTTAAAAAAACCGTTTTAAAATCTAATGTATTTATGAAGTATTACAGGTCAAAAGAATCTATGGATGCAAGCAACAAGATAGCATATGAAGGAAGAAGACTATAGTTTTTGTTGTATTCATTGTATTTTAGAATCTTTGTGTGTCTCCTAACAAGTAAAACATAATCTAGGAGTTAAAATCAAAGTAGAGATAATTAGGGTTCAGAATATCATCCATTCATTCGTTTCAAAACTCAAATTCAATTTTTTCAAAATAAAGTTGTATAGAGTAGATGGGATAACTCTAAAAATTGACTTACACTTATAATATTAGGTACTTGTAATAAGTACCGGTACTGGTCATAAGTACCGGTACATGCTAGGCACAGGTTTGGGCCTAAGTTCCAAACTGTGAACAACAAGTACCGGTACTCTTCGTGAGTACCGGTACCAAGTGGTCACAGTTTGTGCACTTGGTTTTGCCTGGACCTTACAAGTACCGATACTAATCATTAGTACCGGTACATGTAAGTCACTGGACTCAAATATGTGAGTCACAAGTACCGGTACTCATCATTAGCACCGATACCTAGTGACTTAGTTGGGCTGACTGTAGGCAGTTAATATCGGTACCAAAAGTTTAGTACCGGTACCAACTAACCGTTGTGACCAATCTGAACAGCTATTTTGCAATTAAACCTATCTCTAATCTTCCCAAATTGCCCTTAACGGCTAGTATTCATAGGAGAGGTGTTTAGTGGCTTATATAAGCACTCTTTGAGTGTCTTTTGCACACAAAAAAAGGCCAAAAATACTATCCCTGCCTGCACCTTAAATTCTCAATTTTCTAGCTGCAAAGGAGCTTAATTTGTTGCATTCCTCTCAAGGCCTCTCTCTATCTGCAACAAGTCATCAAAGGCGATCGTGTTCTTCATTGTTCAATCATTCGTTTACTCCTTAGTATTCTCGTTAGATTAATTTATATACTCTTAAGCAATATACTTGTTGGAGACTTAAGAATTTGTTGTAAGTTTTTATTTACATCTTGCTTACACCTGTATCTTTATTTCTTTTTGATATCTTACAATTGGGTTGAGGTAACCCATTAATTACCTTAGGTATTAGTAAATTGATTCCCTCCAGGTTGAGGGAATCGGGTTAAAAATCCTAAGTTGGGAGACTTAGGTAGTGGAGTACCTAAGTGAGGGGAACCACTATATATCTTGTGTGTTTTTGTGGTTTGTTATTCCTGCAAATTTTTATCTACCACACTATTTATCCCCCCTTCTAGTGTGCTTGTGCTTTACAGATCCTACAAAAGAAAATTATTAAGTGGTTGGATGCTGGAATAATTTATCCGATCTCAGATAGTCCTTGGGTTTGTCTAATCCAGATTGTTCCTAAGAATGGAGAACTAATCGTAGTGGCTAATGAAAATGGAGAATTAGTGCCAACAAGGGTAGCCTCCTCATGGAGAGTATGTATTAATTATAAGAAGCTTAATGCAGCCACTAAGAAAGATTAGTTTCCACTCTTTTTTATTGATCAAATATTGGAGGGATTGGTTGGATAAGCATATTTCTATTTTCTGGATGGATATTTTGGTTATAATCAAGTAGCAATTCATCTTGGAGACTAGGAGAAAACTACATTCACCTGTCCCTACGAAACCTTTGCATTCCGTAAGACGTCATTTGGGTTATGTAATGCACCAACTACATTCCAGAGATGTATGCTGGCTATTTTCTCAGAAATGGTGAGCGATTTATGGAGGTTTTTATGGATGATTTTCGGACTTCAGCGAATCATTTGATTCTTGCCTAACCAATCTAGATAAGATCTTGAAAATATTAATAGAAGTTAATCTGGTCCTTACCTGGGAGAATGGTCATTTTATGGTTGAAGGGATAGTTGATAAGTACGTAACTCATGTATATAACATGCCTAATCTTGTTTCTTCCTAAGCATTAATGCATTATACATAGCACGCATTCATGCACATTCATGTATCGACACTTAGGAAATAAATGCATGATATTTTAAGCCTAATAGCTATTTCTCTATGCAAGAATAATGAAGATGGAGATGGAGTCCAAGTTTGATGAAGAACTTGTGATGCAAGGAGCTGACCCAAGGTGACACCACATCTACTCAACTAAGTACCAAAAACCCACACCGAATTAACCCAATTCACCTACCCAATTACCCTCCTATTTACCTACCACACAAACCCAATTATCTACCTCTCTGTCTACCTAATTAACCACCTACGACCCTTTCTAAAACCCTCCCCATCTCCAATTTAATCACTGCTTGCTTTGGCCTTCCTCATTGATGAAGGGCAAAAAATGCCCTCGGACTTAAACTCTGCAAAATGTCCAACAAAAGGGATCCGACCTACCTACACCTAGAAAGGCTCGGATACAGATAGGTCCAAGGATTCGACTTGCCTACATCAGGAAAGGCTCGGATGCAGGCGAGTACGGGGGACCCGACCCACTTAAGGATCCAGTGTCGACCAATAACAAGAAGACGACAGAAATAGTCCAACACGGCCATGCTCTTAATAAATGATGGCATGTTAGCCACAATTAATAACCTGACAACATACATACCCTGGCAATGGGTGTATCCAGTCAGAAGATCACACAAAAGGACTGATCCCAACACTATAAAAAGCTGAGAGAGGCCCTCGAGGCCCTCTCTTAGGCAATTCGAGAGAGAAAGAGAGATTGTATTCTTATTCCTTACTGGTGCATATTTGGGAGCATCGCCCTCCCTAGACGTACACCCTTTCGTGGTGGAACTAGGTAAGCAATCCTCCTATCTCTGTGTGATTACTTGAATTGTTGAGTAGGACCCTCTTATCACTTAGGAGGTCCGATTAATTGGCACCATTCGTGGGAAGCGATTATTAGTTGATAACGATTCCCAGCTCTCAGAGTCCTCCTAATGGCTCCTACGACTCGCAACTTCTCCCATGCCGGCCCTGAGAAAGCACCAGTCCAGGCTGAATCCAGTGTCTTGGTGTTTAAGTGAAACCCTCAGCTGGACTGGCCAAGCAAGGAGAAGTAGGGAGTCCCTGGCCAACTGCTGGAGGACCCTGAGCATGACCCTTTCCTAGAAATGCAGGCGAGGGAGGAGCAATATCAGGCTAGGTTGGCAGCTCTTAGGGCTGAAGAGCTTTCAGTCGCAGAGAAACTCCTAGAGATTAAACAGATCCGAGAGTTCGGGAAAACCCCCTAGAGGAGCCTCGCCAGTCAAGCCTCAAAGATGAGCAACAAAGATGGCATTGTACCGTGGAGGATGAGAATGCCCACCTGCGCGAACAGCTCAAAAAATTAAAATGAGAACTTAGTAGCCAGAAATGAGAAGCTCCCCCTAACCCGCTTTCGTCGAAAGAGCACTCAAGGGCTCAACCCCTAGCGACCAGCAGTAGAGGCTCGATCCCTAAGATCGTTCACCAGGTCACCAGGGAAATGCGGGGTATATGCCCCTGGGCTTACATTACCACCTACCCTTTTGCGGGGTATACGCCCCTGGGCTTACATTACCACCTACCATTTTACTGAGGAGGTGATGATAGCCCCTTTACCGGAGAAATTCAAGTAGCCCGTCATTGCCTAATATGATGGAATGACGGACCGCAACAGATTTGTTGGAAGTTACCATCAGATGATGCCGGTATATGGTGATGAGCCCATATTTTTGGGCTATTTATGTATTTGAATGCCTAGGCAATAGATTATTATTAACATATACATCGATTACATCGGGTTTGTGAGAGAGAAGAGAGGAAAGGAGAGGATTTGTGAGAGGAGGGGGGTGGGGTTTTCTGCGCCATCCTTGTGCCCCTGTGTTGAAGAGGAGAGGCTCTCAACACTTAGTTTTTAAAGAAGAAGCCCTGTGCTTGAGGAAGGAAAGGCTTGAGAAGGCTTTGAAGAAGAAAGGGAAGGCTTTGAAGAAGAAGAAGGCTCTCTAAAGAGCCTTATTCTTGTGCTCTGTTAAGTCGTCTGATGCTATATTCCTGTCGTCTGAGTTGAGTTGATTTTAAGCACTATTGAATTATTTAAGTATTAAGTTAATATTTGATTAAATCGATTGAAGGTATTGATTATTTGAAAATGAGATGCATGCTTAATTAGAGGACCTAATTGGTGATCTAAATCACCACTTTTTAGATTCTCTTTATTCTTTTTATCTCATTATCATTTGAATTATAATCTGACTAATTGTATTCATTGAATATCTATTTTGATGCTCCATTAATTGTGCTCATCTATTTTAAATGAAGATTAATGTGTGAATTCCATATTTGCTCATTGCGAATGATCTCAGACTCCCTTTAGATTCTGAGTTTATAAATTTAAATGTTTTGTTATGCGATTTAGGAGTGTATTATAACGAACGCATTTTTAAAACTCCTCTATCGTCCATACAACACAAAGATAAGGGCAAAGGGCCCATGGAGGGCCCAGAAGACTACCAGAAGGAAAAGCTTCAGTAGTTTTGTGAAGTCAACATGGTCCTCATCGAGGGTTTAGAGCACAACAACACTGTAACCTATCGCCTCGAACAGGCGGTATCTCCCCTGCTCCCCCCAACAGAGTACCACCGCTAGGTCCTAGCAGTTATGCCTGGATTACCCCAAAACACTCAGCACCCACCCTCCGTGAAAGCGAAGGTTGAAGTAGTTTTTGGAGTCAACGTCGCCCCGAATTAACAACTCACCCCCTCCAGGTAGGCGGCTCGTAGCATGTTTCCCACTCTCTAGTGGGGGGAGAGAGGGCACGTCAACCAAGCGGCCTCCAGACTATTTGCCTTCCTACCAAATATGGTAGAGCACATTGACCCACTGTTGGTGACGCTTCTGCTAGAGGGACAATAGCAACCTTGGCTCCTCGTGGACGAGGGTAGTGCCGTTGACATCCTCTTCTCCAAAACACTACACTAGTTGGGTTTCACAGAAGAGCACCTCTCCCCGTCAACTCATCCCATTGTAGGATACGACAACCACAAGGTGATGCCCAAAGGAGAGATCAGCCTCCCCTTGTCCATCTGTGACGGGGACATGCACCTTAATCGGACGACCACGTTTATAGTGGCTAAATTGATGGCGGCATTCAATAGCATCCTCCGCCACCCAACTACCCATGCCTTCCACCTAATCCCCTAGTCATATTTCCAATTTGTGCTTTTCCAGTCTCCACACGGAGTAGGAATAGTACACAGGGATTAGATGGCCGAGAGCGATCTCTTCAGGATTGAGCTAGAGTGGTCCATGGAGCTAAAGCCTCCCAGGCCATAGAAATGGGGAAAGAAAAGAAACCAAGTCTAGGCAATCTGGCAGGAGATAAGTCCAACTGATTTTCCAACGACTTTGAGACTACAACCAAGTTCTTTAGGCATGGCCATACAAATGTATCCTGACAATGCTACCAAGCTCGTTCAGGTTAGAGCGGATCTTGATCCCTCTGAGGTGCAGGAGTTGCTACTCTTGCTCTGGAGTAACGCAGATGTTTTCGCTTGGTCTGCTAATGACCTACTTAGAGTAGACCCGTCCCTTATTCAGCACCGTCTGAACATCCAGACAGGCACTTGCACGGTGAAGCAGGCGTGCCGGCACAAGTCGGCCGAGCAATGGCAAGTGGCTGCGGTCGAAGTCCAAAAGCTCCTGGAAGCTGGATTTATCGAAGAATCCATATACCCGGCATGGCTCTCGAATGTGGTAATGGTGAAGAAAGCCAATGACCAATGGCGCATGTGCGTAGACTTCACCAACTTCAACAAAGCATACCCAATGGATGAGTTCCCCCTACCAAGGGTGGACGCCCTAGTGGACTCCTGTAGCACACAATCCCATATGTCCTTCTTAGTTGCCTACAGCAGGTACAACCAGATCAGCCTCGCTCCAGCAGACAGGCCTCACACCTCCTTTATCACCGATAGGGGTCTATTTCAGTATAGAATCATGCCCTTTGACTTGAAAAATGCTGGAGGAATTTACCAGTGCCTTGTAAATATGATTTTCTCAAAAATAGTCGGAAAATCTTTTGAGGTGTACATAAATGATATGCTTGTAAAGGGATCCAATTTCCCTCAACACTTAAAATATTTGGCAGAGGTGTTCCAGATTCTAAGGAACATCCGCCTTTGCCTGAACCCCGACAAGTGTACCTTTGGGGTCTTAGCCGACAAGTTTTTAGGGTTCTTGGTCTCCAAATGGGGGATTGAAACCAACTAGGACAAGATCTAGGCAATCATAGACTTGCAACCGCCAGATACCTTGAAAGGGATGCAGTCATTAGTTAGTAAGATCGCCTCATCAGGTCGATTCTTGTCTCGATCTTCCGACAAATTTCTCCCCTTCTTCGAGTACATAAAAAGGGCAAAGGGTATACTACAGCCCACTAGACCCCTCATTGCCAGAAGGCCTTAAAGGAAGTCAAAGCCACACTCCGAAGTCCCCCCGTTTTAATGGCTCCCCAACCTAGGGAGATCCTTTTACTATACTTAGTGGCGTTTGTATCTGCCGTCAATGCCATTCTACTCGGTGAGCTGGGAGGAACACAACGACCCGTATACTTCGTCAGCAAAACCTATCAAGGCGCAGAAGCTAAGTATACGATCGTTGAGAAACTAGGGCTAGCTCTGGTCACTGTAGCCAGGAAGTTACACCCATACTTCTAAGCCCACACTATAAGGGTCCTGTCAGACTAACTCCTGTGGCAAATGCTACATAAGCCCACAGGGTCTGCAGGACAGATCAAATGGGATATGGAGTTGGCAAAATTCGACGTCAAGTACCAGCCAAGGAGAGCCATCAAAGGACAACTCTTGGGGGATTTTGTGGTGGAATTCATGACAATCGATGCCTCCCTCACGCTCCCTTGGCAGCTATACGTTGATGGCTCATCTATGACAGTCAAGTTTGGGGCTAGGATATCTTTGATCGCCCAAGCTGGCGTTACCCATAAGTATGCCATCAAGTTGAATTTCCTTGCATCCAATAACCAGGCAGAGTACGAGGCCATGATAGCAGGCATTCAGTTAGCCAAATCCACAAGAGTCACCTCGCTAGAGATTTACACGAACTCTCAGCTGGTCGCCAACCAAATAAATGGAGAATACAAAGCTCGAGATCTAAACATGATCTTGTATGCTAACAAGGACAAAGAGGAGCTAGTAGACTTTAAGATTGTCTTGATAAGGCGGGTGCCTAGAGCAGACAACTCCTTGGCAGACGCGTTGGCCAGAGTCACTGCTGCCATCCCTTTGGGACAAGAGGAAGATATCTGCCTCCAGACCCTAAAAGAGTCAACTATCCTTACTCCTAAGACGTTCACGATAGAGCAGTCCATCTCTCGGATGACTCCTATCATCACCTATCTGAACTCTGGTGAGCTACCCATGAGGGAACCACAGACCAAGGCCTTTCGCCTGAAAGCCTCAAGGTGCACCTTGATAGAGGAGCAATTGTATAAGTGGGGGTATTCCAACCCCTTGTTGTGCTGCCTAACAAAAGAGGAAGCAACCCAGGCCCTTCGAGAAGCCCACGGAGGCATATGTGGAAATCACGAAGGGTACAAGGCGCTCTTGGCCTGACTATTCCAGGCAAGCTACTTCTGGCCCCAAATGAAGCAACACTACAAAGACTTCATGCGCAAGTGTAACAAGTGCCAGAGGTTCGCTACCCTGCACTACTTGCCGCCTGGAAAGTCAGTGCATGTGATGTCACCCATCCCCTTTGCAAAATCGGGAATGGATTTCATTGGCCATTTCCCGCTAGCCCCAGCTCAAAAGTGATTCATACTGGTGGCTGTCGATTACTTCTCCAAATGGGTAAAAGTTGAGACCATGGCCAGCACAACAACTAATAAAGTTATTTCCTTCATTCGCAAAAGCATTATAGCTCGATATGGGATACCCCACTACATTGTCCAGACAATGGAATCCAATTCGTCTGCAAAAAATTTGAGAAATTTTGCACCAGTTGGGACATCCGCATATGCTTTACGTCTGTAGGACATCCCCAGCCGAACGGACAAGTGGAAGTGACCAACCGTGCCATCATCTCAACGCTAAAACGCTAAATGGATTCAGCCAAAGGGAGATAGGCAGACGAGTTGCCAGACGTGCTTTGGGGCTACAGGACTTGCCAAAGGACTTTCACGGGCTATACACCATTCAGCTTGGTATACGGTATGGAAGCTCAGTTGCCTATTGAAACAGTCCTCCCCACTTACAAGACACAACTCTATGACCCCGCCACCAATGATGACCAAGTTCTCCTATCCTTAGACCATGTAGATGAGCTAAGAGATAAGGCATTAGAGACATCGCTCAAACATAAAGAAGCGATCGCTGCCACCTATAACTGGTTCGCAAGCGAACATTCTCCCAAGGAGACTTAGTCTTGCGCAAGTGCGAAGTCTCCATGCCAAGTCAGTTAGGTAGGAAATTAGATGCACACTGGGAAGGGTCTTATAAGATTCGTAAAGACAGACCGAGAGACTTCTATGAGTTACAGACCCTAGGCGGCAAAAGCATCCCCCGCACTTGGCATACGAGCAACTTACGTTTGTACCATGTATAAACATAGACAACTAATAAAGATAGAAATTTTCTTTCATTCAAAAAGAGTGTTGCTTGTTACATGGTGGTGATCTTTTTAGAATCGTCACCGAGTTTGATTAGATTTTATTACTCGAATATTTCAAAAATTCTCCGAGGTTGAACTCAGGGAGCAAGCTTAATTTTAGAAGCATAGAAAATCACAATTTACAATAATGTACTGTTTAAAAAAAAAAAAAACTAGAGAAAGGAAATAAAATTTGTCTTTTCTTTTCTCTCTTTCTTCTTTGTTCTTCTTTCTCTTCTTCTCTCTGTCTTCAGACATCTGATTCCATGGATCAAACGCCTTAAATGGTGTTCCTACAATGCAAGCCTTCTTCCTTCCTTTGTTTGTTGTTGCTCTTCCCTCTTCTCGGCTTTTTCTTCTTCTCTTCTCTTCGGCTGCAACTCCCTTCTTTTCTTCTCTGGCTCTGTCTCCTTCTTCAGCTCCTGCTTCTGCACTGTGCTTCTTCTTCTTCTCTTTTGAGTTGCGTCTCCTTCTTCAGTTTGCTTCTCTTCTTCCTCTTCTTCTGCTTCAGCTCCTTGGTGCGGCTAAGTCCTCGGCCGCTTCTTCCTCTTCTCTTCTTCTGCTGCTCTTCTTTTCTTCCGCATCCTCTTCTTTCTTCTTCTTCCTCTTCACTACACAGGTACCTGGTTAAACAAAACCTACCCCTACCCTTCCCGTGTTTCTCTTTCTCTCCATTTCTCTCTTTGGTTCGCTCTCCCAGAGCCTGCTCGAGTATTCGTGTCAAGTATACGCGCCCGGGACTAGGCCCACCGGCGTGCGATGGTGGGTGAGGTGTGCTAGGCTTAGGCAAACGAGTCGGGCCAGGTCCGCGGGGGGTGGTCGTAGACGAGGCCGGGTGAGCGGGTAAAAGGGACCTCACCCCATGTGACTGAGGCGATAAGCTTTAGTCACTTTTACAATTTATGCCCTGTGGGGCGCTCGAAAATGCCCGAGGTGGGACTAAAGTTCCCACCTCCTTGTCACATGCCTGGCAGCAGCAAGCGTGAGCAATCATCACTTCAACAAAGGCTTCTGACACCAATTGAAGACCTGGAGCTGTACGTGGAAGTCTTTCGCACAACCTGGACTCGTATCCTGGAGCTGGAAGGGCCTGGAGCTGCTTGCGAGCTTGCTCCAAGCTCGGCGTCAATGGCAGCGGAAGCTCGGAACCTAAAATCAAGAATATGGCCTTGCAGCCCTGTCAAAACGCTCGGCGAGCTTCGCCAAAGTATGGTGAAGATGACTCGGGGATCAGCGTGGCGTGAAGACGCCTGTGCGCGTGTGCCTAGGGCACATTGTGTGCGTGTAGGTGGGTGTGTTCGGGGAAGGGTTTCAGTGGGTGGCACGGTCAGTGGAGGGTCGCAAGATGATCAGTGGGTGGAGGTGATGCTTCTGAGGGGTCTGGCAAGGTGGATGGGTGTGAGGAGGTGACGGAGACACCTCGCCGGTGGTCTGCTGGAGGTGGAGAAGGTGGTGGTGGTCTGCGGTAGTCGAGGGGTCGAAATAACAAATTGGCAGAGGGGAAATAAAGAGGAGGGTGAGAGGAACTTAGCTGGCAGGCCAGGAGTGAACGGAGGAGGTGGAGGTGGCGAGTGGCTGGTACTGCCGTCGCCGGAGATGAAGGCGCCAAGGGGGGGAGACGACGACGAGGAAGAGGGGTTGGAGAGCACCCGCTGGTACGGCATAACGTGGTGGAAGATGGCGGAGGGAGCTCTGCCACTGGTACTGTGGTAGAGCGATGAGAGAGGAGGGGGAGAGTCGCTGGAAGCTCTGGGCAAATGGCCGGAGTTGGGAGGAGAGAAATTGGAGGGGATTCTCAGGTCAAATGGAGCTTGAAGGATGCGGCAAGGTGTGCCACTCCTTAAATAGGTAAGGGTTGGCTGGGAGGTGCACGAAAGTGGCAGGAAAAACCTCACCGAAGTTGTGGCAGACGGAGACCCATACCTCTCGAGAGGTATGGTGGTCGACAGGGCATGGGAGCCGGCCCATGCGGTAGGGTGCTCCGCAGGGAACTCCCCATGCATGCGCGGCGCCATCCTCCGCACAAAGTCACTGGAGGTATGGCCTGCGCTGCGGGTGGTAGAAGGATCGGATTGAAGAAAGAGACAAGAAAGATGAGGGGGTAAATGTAAGGGATTCAAAAAGTTAAGGGTCAGAAAGTAATTTTGAGGACCAAATTGTAAAGTAGGTCAAGACGACCTTCCCTTTGGTCTAAATTTTGGTATAAACCTAATTTTGACCTAAGAGATCCAATGGTGAAGTTGGATTTTAGGTTTGATCACGTTTGACTGGACATTTTGCGCAAAAATCTAAATTAGGTCAAAAATTGGGTATGGACCTCAATCTAGGTTAAAACAAGTTCCAAAGGCCAAATTGAAGGTTCTAAACTCTAGGGTATATTTTTTAATGAATTTTAGAGGGTTTAATTGATTTTTATCTTTCCTTAAACTTCGTGAATTAAAGTGGATTTTTTTAGGGTTCAAAATGTCATTTAATTCCTAGGTTTTGTCATAACCCTTTTCTGACCAAACCATCCCACTTTTTCTCTTATTAAGTCCACTTGACCTATGTCTAGACCCTTAGAAATCCCGTTCATGTACTGCAATGGTAAAATTACAGTTTTACCCCTTGTGTCATGTTTTATTCTTAGATTAACAATTCCTTGAATTAGGCCTTCCCTTAGTTTATGTAGGAGCTTTTGTTTACTTTATCAGGTTAAAATGTGCTAGTTAGGGTTCATGATGAGGTTCTCATCATTACATCTTTAAAAAAAAGGGAAAAGATAACAGGACCACTCTGAAAACTAAGTGCCTTCACTCCCAGTATTCGAAGATGTCCGCCCCAAGCATTTTGGGCGACGACGAGGCGACGCGAGGAGAACTGCTTGGACGAACTGGCGATCTCGTAGCCCATGACGGATCCAGCTTGGGTGCCTCATCCTTAAGAGCCGGGCTTCTCGTTTGGCTGGAGGGCTCCGGCTCCGCCTCCTCGCCAGGCAGTTCTATAGGAGCCTTGTCCACAACATGACGATCAGCTTTTTGACGGTCATGCTTGGAAAAGATCTAGTCCATAGACCAACATCACAGCTCCTCCACAGAGGTGTGTTTGACTTCCAGTAGGGCCTACACCATCGCCAGGGTGTGCTTCCCCACCTCCCTCGACAAGGCCACCTGGTTCTCCTCCATGAAGGGTCAGTGGCGAAGAATCTCATTACCATGTCAGGATCGAGCCTCGACTGGCCAGCCTTCTCCAGCTTACATGCCGCCTTGCCTCGATCCTCCGCAAGTTGCTAAGCCTTGCCAGGGTCAGCCTTCAGCGCCTCCTCACTCGCTGACACTTCGGCAAGTTTATTGATAGCCGCGCCCAAGCTAACATGCTCTTCCTCAAGGGATACCTCATAGCCCTCCACCATCAAAGAGTGTTCAACCCTTAGCACCTACACCTCCTCCTTCAGAGAGAGGATGTTGGTGCAGGAAGTCTACAGGCACTCAAATAAGCCTTGCAAAGCCACGACTTCAATCTTGTGGGCTCCAATAAGGCTATCCTTCAACCTCTCATCTTGAGCAGTGATCAGCTGATCGCTGGTTCGCGACGAGATCGTGTTTTTAAAAGGATATTCGTTGCAGTATATTTGAAATCACCGTGAAAAATGATTATCAATTTTATTACTCGAAATTCAAAAATATTCCGAGGTCGAACTCAGGGAGCAAATTGGTATTTCAGAAGCAAAATCACAATTTCAAAGTACTCAAAAGATGATATTAATGCAGTATAATGTATATGAGAATTAAAAATATAAAATCCAGAAATAAATGTCTTTCTTCTTTCTCTCCTCTCTTTCTTTTCTTTCTACTGCTTGGCTGCACCTTCTCCTTCTGTCTTCCCTTTCTCAGATGTCTGATTCTGTGAATCAGACGTCTTATCTGGCAAGTGCTACAATACTTCTTCTTCTTTTCATTGTCTTTCCTCTTTGGCTTCTTTTCTTCTTCACTTGGCTTCTTCTTCTTTCTTCTGCTCCTGCTTCTCTCTGCCTTTTCTTTCTCTCTTCTTCCTCGTCTTTCTGTGGCTAAGTCTTCAGCTTCGTCTTCCTTGGCCTCTGCAGTCTCTTTCCTCTTTCTCTTCTTCTTCTCTGCAGTTGCTTCTTCTTCCTCCTTTCTTTTTCTTCAGCTGCACCTTCTCCTTCCTTCAGCTGTTCCTCTTCTTCTTCTCATCCTCTTCCCCACAGCTGCTTCCTCCTCCTCCTTCTTCCCTGCACAGCACAGAGAAGCAAAACCTACCCCTACCCTCCCCGCGTCTCTCTCTCTCTCTATTTCGCTCTTAGGACTGCTCTCCTAAATCCTTTCTCGGGTAAATGGGTCAGGTTAGTGCACCCAGGACCAGGCCCACCGGCGTGTGTGGTGGGCAAGGAGTGCACGGGTAGTCGGGTCAGGCAGCTAGGTCCGCGGAGGTGTGGGTCGCGGACGAGGCGTGGTGGGCGAGGGGACCTTACCCCATGTTTGGAGGCAACGAAGGAGAAACACAAAAACAATTTAAACTACTCACCTGCGCTGAAAACTACCGAGGTGGGACTAAAGTCCCACCCGCTTCTTCGTGCGCCTGCAAGGAGAACGCCTGGCCAATTGCTGATTGCACAGCAATCATAGGTCTTAATTGACCTAAATTAGGTTAGGACTTAGCATAAGTTAGGGTTATTCATGCATGCATACGCATTATCCGCATCTTTACTGCTTTCCTTTAGCTATGCATAAAATAATGTTATAATGTGCTGATTAAGTGCATTATGTCAATTGCAGGGAATAAACTGATTAGGAGTTGGATCTGAAGCTGGATCAGGAATAACGGGAGTTGTAGCAGAGTTGGAGCAGAAGGCCTAGTTTAGATGTAGGAATAATAATGTAAGGGGGTTAAAGGTTTTCTATTCTATTAAGTAGAAATAAAGCAGTAAAATGTGAAGAGCTTAGGTCCATCCTAGCCCTAGGATAGCCTAGAGACTTCCCCAAGCTTTAGCCACCCTTAGATTAAGTCACAACACCCTAGGAAGCCCTAAAACCCTAGTTCCAACCCTTCTCTGGACGTCCAGATAAGTTTTAAGACATCCAGGACCCTTAGCCAACTCCCGCACACTTCAAACCCACTTCTGCAGTGTTATTGGACGGCCAGACACTTTGTTAGATGTCTAATTTCTGCAGAATACCCAAAACAGAACCCGAATCCTTCCTAACTCTGATTGGACGTCCAGACAACAAGTCTGGACTTCTAATTTTTGAGTATAAGACGTCTGATTCTATTATTAGACGTCTGATACTACTCTCCAATTCCTGTTTTGAGATTTAAGCCTTGATCTTGGATCTCTAAGTCCCTAAACCCAATTCCAACCCCATAGGAACCTAAATTAAGGTGCCCTAACCCTAGTACACCACCTCTAGACCTCCCTAAGGACCTAATTAGGTCCTCACTAAACCTAATTGACTTGGATCTTAGTCAATTCCATCAGCCTATTCAATTGGACTCATTGAGTCCAATTGAGCCCTGATCTCAGCACACACTGTCCAATTGAACTTAGTGAGAGTCCAATTGACCTATACCTGACTTAATTGAGTTGTTTTACTCTCAATTAAGGTTTCACACACCCAATTAAACTTGTATTAAGTTTAATTGCACTTTACCTTAGTGAATTAGGGTTTATAACCCTAATTTGAGACCTACTTTGACCTAAACCCACTAGAACCCAACCTAATCAACCTAGCCACCTAAGCTTCGACCCACACACACCATCCACACGAAAATATCTAGCCTAGAGTTCTCTAGAACGCTCTACCTTGTGTGGTTGCCTTGGTTGCCAAAAATAGCAACCAAGAGTCATTCAATTTTTAGATCCACATTTGGTGGATCTAAAAACCACCATCCACCCTCTCTCTCTCACTCTCCCACGAGCTCCCACCATAGGCCTCTCTAGAGAATTCCATAATTCTCTAGAGAGCTTCCCTTAGGTCTATAAAAAGACCCCTTGGGTGGCCATTTGCATTCATTCACTTCTTTGGCAATTGCACTCCATTGGTGCCATTCACGCCACCTCCATAGTCACTCCACCTCCACGAGCTCACTACCACCACCATGGAGGACACCATGCCGGGATGCTCGATCAACCCTACCTCTCTCCAAGGGCCGGCCTAAGTTCCATTGGCCGCCCCTCCTTCTTCTCTTGACCACTCCAAGGCCATCGGGGATCACCCCTGAATGCCCTCTATTCTTCTAGCTTTAAATCATGCTCTTCATAATCTTTATTGCTTTCATTTACTGCTTAGTAGTGTAGTCTTACTTCTCCCCCAATGATGCATGCGAAATCCCCCCAATGATTCTTGTATGCAATCGTTTTCTGGTAGTTAGGTTTAATTTTTAAACATTCATGTATAAGCTTTCCTCTAGATTTCCTTGTGCAACAACTCTCCAATGATGAATGAAATTTCACTTTATATATATATATATATATATATATATATATATATATTATGTGCTCGAAATCACCACGGGCTGAATGATTATCATATTTGTGTGATTTAAGTGCCTGTTCTTTAATTGCCTCTATATTACTCACCAGCATGTCGTTTAAATAAAGTAGAGCGGCTTTAAGATTGATTTCAAAAGTAAAAATAACGCCTCCCAAAGACGAACGACCGGGACTCAAAGTCTCGTTACTTTTACAAAATAATATCTTTGTTGGATCGTATTTCGCAACTATACTACGACGCTTTTATCAAAAATGTGATCTACGACTTTCCAACAACCCAGGACTAGGCCCACCGGCGTGTGTGGTGGGCGAGGAGTGCACGGGTAGTTGGGTCAGGCAGCCAGGTCCGCGGAGGTGTGGGTCGCGGACGAGGCGTGGTGGGCGAGGGGACCTCACCCCGTGTTTGGAGGCAACGAAGGAGAAACATAAAAATAATTTAAACTGCTCACCTGTGCTGAAAACTACCGAGGTGGGACTAAAGTCCCACCCGCTTCTTCGTGCGCCTACAGGGAGAACGCCTGCCCAATTGCTGCTGCTGCGGTCGATGAAGCCTTCGATTGCTAAGTGCGAAAAAGTAGTGGGATGCTTCCGCGCACCTGGAACTCTATCTCTTGGAGTGGGGCGACCTAGAGCAACCTTGCGAGCAAGCTTTGCTCATGCTCCAATGGCGGCAGGGAGTCAGACCTTTACTTCACAAATACAGCCTCACAGCCCTGTCAAAACACTTGGGTAGCTTCGCCGTGTCGAGGCGAAGGTGGTACGGTGGGTGGCGTGGCGTGGAATGACCTAGGCGTGCGTGCCTAGGTCGAACTGTGACTGTGAAAGTGCGTATGTTCGGTGGGCGTGTTGGGAGTGTGTGGTGGTCGATGGAGAGCGGGGAAATGATCAGTGGAAGGAGGCGGAGCTTCTGAGGGGTTTGGCGAGGTGGATGGAGGCGTGGAGCGGCGAGAACACCTCATCGGAGGTCTGGTCAGAGGTGGGAACGATGGTGGTGGTCAGTGGCAGTCGAGGGGTCGAAAGTGTGAATTAAAAGAGGGGAAATGAAGAGGGGGAGAAGAGGAACTTACCTAGGGTATTTGGAGTGAAGGGGGGATGTGGAGGGTGAGCAGCGCGCGTTTGCCGTCGTCAGAGACGAAAGCCCTGAGGTGAAGAACGGCGACGATGAAGAGGGTCGGAGGGGCGCACGCGTGTACGGCGCGGCGCGAAGGAGCACGGCAGAGAAGACTTGACCACTGGTATGGTGGCAGAGTGATGAAATGAGGGAGGGAGAGTCACCGGAGCCTATGGGCAAATGGTCGGAGGAGGAAGAGATGAAAATGGGGGGGGGTATTCTTCTGCCAAAACAGGCTTGGCCGAAGCGGAGGTCTCTAGGCTTGCTTAAATAGGTGCGGGCAGAGGGAGAATCGCAAGGTAGTGGCCAGAAGTCGTCACCGGAGGTATGGCCGGAGTGAGACCCATACCTCTCGAGCATTCGCATGAGAGGTATTGGGCGATTCAGGGCATGGGGAGCTGCTCATGCGGTAGGAGGCTTCGTAGAGAGCTCCCCTTTCAAATTTGGGAGCGATTCCCCATGGAAACGAGGAGAACACCTCCTCGCAAAGTCGCCGGCAGTATGGGTCCCTGCTGCAATGGCAGATGGACCAAATGAAGAAAGTGATGAAAAGTTGAGGGGGTATTTGCAAGGGTTTTCAAAAGTTAAGGGCCAGAATGTAATTGGGTGGACCATTTTGCAAAGTAGGCCAAGATGACCTTCCCTTAGGTCCAAATTTTGGTACAAAAGGAATCCAATGGTGAAGTTGGAGTTTAGGTTTGACCTTGTTTGACTAGATATTTTGCACAAAAAACCAAATTAAGTCAAATATTGGGCTTGGTCCCCAATCTAGGTCAAAATAGGTTCCAAAGGCCAAATCGAAGGTTCTAAACCCTAGGGGATATTTTTCCATGATTTTTAGAGGGTTTAGTTGATTTTTATCTTTCCTAGAACATTGTGAATTTAAGTGGATTTGTTTTAGGATTACAGAATGTTATTTAATTCTTAAATTTCACAATAATCCTTTTCTGACTGGACCGTCCCACTTTTTCTCTTATTAAGTCCAATTAACCTATGTCTAGACCCTTAGAATTCCCGTTAATGCACTACAATGGTAAAATTGTAGTTTTACCCTATTCTTCAGGTATTCTTTTCAGATCAGTAATCCCCTGAATTAGGACTTCCTTTAGGTTATGTAGGAGCTTTTGTACACTTTATTAGGTCAAAATATGCTAGTTAGGGCTCATGATGAGGTTCTCATCATACCCCCATGCCTAGATTTTGCTAGTCCCTTAGCAAAATTTTAAGGTTTTAACCTCTGTTCTAGATCATGAGTTTCTTTCACCAATTATGATAAGTGCTTTTTCTTCTTTTTCCTTTGTGATTAGGTCAGAATGCCGATAATGGACCTAAAGGTACTCTAGTACTAACCAAGATCCAAACCTGTCCAGCTTTAGCCTCGATCCTCCGCAAAGGTTTTTAAGGCTCATAGGAACTATCCTAAGGTTTATTGGACTCCGTGGTTAAAGCACCCGTGCTTGAGACATTTTAAGCCTTAGTTCATTTTGCAGTGCATTTTGTAAGAGAGAGACAGAGGATTTATTTGTTTGGAGAGTTTCTCTCTCTTTTCTTTTTAATTCTAGCTTCGGATTAGCTTCTTAACACAGTCTGTATCGGATTCCTCGTCCCCATCATCAATCCTCAATGGTTCCTGGCAATCGATGCTTCGTGATAGCACCGCCCATGTTAACCCCCAGAATCCTGATTTTCGAGATTTCGAGATAATCCCTCCCATGGTATTCTGTGGCCGAATCCAGACCCTGGCGATTGACATGGTATCTGAACTAGTAGATTGCTTATATGCCCCCGGTAGGATATGTAAATATCCTAAGAGACAAGCACCGAGGAGACGATATGTTGTTACGCATCTTCGAGGGGAATTTCCCACCTCTCCGCGTTGGGAACTCATCCAAATCAACTTGTGTTGATCGGCCGCTCCTAATCTAGGTAACATTTTCAGAACATTAAAATGCTTTTGCGTGATTTTGATTGTTATGCACACTGAACCAGACTGTGTGTGGATTGGGGTGCTTAGGTTACTGAGTCCCGCAAACCGAAGGTCAGTTAACGAGGCCGAATACTCCTTAAGCTTAGACCTAATACTTAAGCTTTGCATTTTCCTCAACCTTTTGAGGATTATCCAGATCTTAGCGGGTACTAAGAGTCTAGCCAAAAAGGCCTAAGGTCAGCATTCCTACTAATCTCTTTGTCTCTTTAGCACTTTTTCTTTACTTTTCTTGATGTAGTCTAGAACTTCGGTTAATTTCTTAATCTCTTACTAATAACTATCTCTTTCTTTTTCATTTTGTGTTCCTTTTTTAACATTTTGCTCTTTTTCCTCCTCCTATTTTGTATAGCCCAAAAATTTTCTTCCCTCCAATTTTTTTTGTTCTTTTTCTCAATTTTTTGTTTTTGGTGTTTTTGACATATGTGATTTTCTTGTGAGAATCTTTCTGCCTTTTCTTAATTTCTGTATGTTTGCACTTTACCACCCCCCATGCTTAAGTTTTGTAATATCCTCATTGTAAACGGAGGGTGTGAAACAGTGTTGGGTTCAGGGACTTAGAACAAGATTTATCAGGTGGGTGAATGGGTCGAGGTGACAGTTACGGATGACTTCAAACTCTGGCACGTGTACCAGAGGTGAAGTCGGCAGTTCTAATGCATGAACCCTAAAGTGCAATATGAATTCAGCATGGAAATGTCAAGAAAGGTTTCAGGTTTTTCAAAGAATGACGGGTTGCTGTTGAACGAGAATCTACGCTAACGTGTTTGGTTTTGGAAAACCCGTCGTTGTAGTTCGAAAGAGAAGGATTCGTGTTCAACAAATAAGATTTATACCGAAATAAGAATTCCGGGTCGAACTCAGGGAGGCTACGTTGATCTATATTCGCAATTATGTTTTTTTAGGATTTTTGATAAACAAGGCGAAATAATTACAATGGAGCTATCAAATTGAGAGAGAGAGAGAGAGAGAAAGAGAGAGAGAAAGAGAACATGCATTCAATATTTCAATTGTTTATACAAGCAAACGAAATGAAAGTTACACTAGAAAGCGGGAAATCAATTACACTATAAAGCAGGAAAATTCTACACTAGAAAAGCTGTAAATAAGAATGGGAGAGAGAAGTTATCCTCCTCGACGGTTGCTTGGAGGACGAGCCGGATGGGACGATGCCTGGACGAAGGAGAACGAGGCGGGACGAAGGAGGACGAAGCAGAAGAACGGGAACGAAGCAGCACGCCGTCGTCGTCGCGGGATCCACTTCCGAAGGGGGACGAAAATTTGGACTTTATCTCGCGAGAAGCATCCCGGGTGTGGGACAAGCTTCTCTTGAGCTTTGGAGAGGTAGAGAGGAGAAGGAAGGGATGAAAATTTTGTATGGAGGGGGTCTCCTTTTATAGTTGCAAGGAGTGGGGGCAAAATGGACATTACATCTTCAAAATAATAAATAAGGGGTCTTTAGTGACGGATAAAACCGTCGCTAAAGCCCCGCCGTCGCCGTCGCCGCCGCGCCCACGCGCGCCCGCTCGGCTGGCCTGCGCACGTAACGCATACGCACGTCCGCGTCGTCTCAGCCGTCCGATCGCGAGATCGGACGGCTTAGATCGCGTCCGCGCTCGCTGCGTAGCGCGCCCGCCCGCATGCGATCCAGCGACCACCAGAGCGTCCAATTGCGCGTCGGCGCTATCGGGCGCGCGCGGCCGTTGGATCTTCATCCGACGCTCGTGCGCGCCCGCTCGCCCGCGCCTTCCACCCGCTCACCGCGGCTCGAACCCGCGACCTCCGCTTTGCCCGCAGCTGCGTCGCCGCTGCGCTACGCGGGCGAAATGGTCGCGCAGGCGTTTTTAAACGCGAGCGACCGCAGCCGTTGGATCGAGATCCAACGGCGGAGAGGAGACGGTGCGCGGTCTTCACAGGACTCCTGCGGCCGATTGGGCGGCTGGGATGGCGCCACGTGGCGCTATCTTGGCCGTCCATCTTCTGGAAGTTGTAGATGGTGCCACGGATGTCGGATTGACTCGATTTTTGTGTCGTTCGGCTGCGATCGTCGATCCGAATTCATCCGTGTGGTCGGATTTTCCATCTGAAGTGCGGATTTACACCATCCTGGCCCTTGATCTTCTAGGGTTCCCCGGTCTCTATCTGATGCTACGGATGCCTGATTAGGGTGATCTTGGAGTCGTTGAACTCCAATCGTCGCCCTGATCATATCCATACGGTTGGATCTTTGATCCGAGGCCCCGATAAAATATTTGCCCTGTCCAAGCACATAAAAGGAGACAATTAACCTCCATTTTATTCAAACTACTCTAAATGCAAGATGATGCATGTAATGCAATATTTATATCATGAAATGCAATCCTATGCTTAAGAACATGCATAAATAGACATTTTAAGTAGTGTAAATGTGTTTACATCATACCCCCATGCCTATCTTTTGCTAGTCCCTAGCAAAAACTATATGCTATTTATAAAAGAATTAGGTTAGATTATTTGGACCTGAGTTATTTTCAATCATTAAGAAATTGTCTACTTAAGAACTGAACTTTCAAAGACACAACAGTGCCCGGGTATCAGCCAAAATGCAGACCGCCTCAAGCCTCGCCTTATTTAAAGAAAAATTTCTTTTTCTGTTTTTACTTTTTTTTTTTTTTTTTTTGGATTTTCAAATTTAAGGGTTTAAGAGTGGCTTTCTACGGCCATTCAACTCACCCAAGATTTGATGAGAACCCTAAGTTTTAAGCATCTTATTGTGATTGTGATAGACTCGTTGACCGGCAATTAAAACGAACCTCGGATTTCTACGCCTCTAGGTGACCTCAAAAAGAATTCTGCCTAAAGGTGTATCTTTACAACCGGTAGCTTTCTCCCTACTTTTATTTTTTTTAACGGGGTCAACACAAGGGTGAATCCAGTGTATATCTCCCCGGTTTATTCTACTTCTCCGCTTCTTCCTAAGTGTTTTGGGAATTTTTAGTGCATTTTCTGAGCTGGGTTCTGGACAACCGGTCGATGAGCTGTTACTACCGACAACTTGCCAGCCATACTCGTGCGGCGAAGTGTGGCTTATTTCTTTTTGTTCTTTTCTCCTTTTTGATTTTTTTTTTTTAAAGTAGGTGGCTTCCCTGGTCTAAGATTTACCTAAAGGCAGCAAAAAGAGAAAGGTCCAGTGACTGGGCTCTGGACAACCTACCTATGGGCTGTTACCCACGATAACTTGCCAGCCATATCACCCTAGAAGGTTCATTAGCTACCCAATTTTCGTTAAAATCGCCAAACAACGAGTCAGTGCAAAGAAAGTGTGTAGATGCTTAAGACTCAAAATTCCCTTAAATCAGAGGGTGGGTTGACAAGTCGTGTACTTATCACCCAAACTTATTTATTCCAATAGAATTAAGATGGCGAGAACTCAAAGACAAATCCACATTTTAGTAGATACACAGGCTAATTAAGTCCAAAGACCTGAGGGGTCTTTGTGCTCAGATCCTAATGTAAAATTTCTTAGGATTGAAAAGTCCTAATGTCCAACTAATCCTTCCTAATTTTCTTCTTTTTTTTTTTTTTTTTTTTTTAGAAAGAGAGCAATTTATATGGATTTCACAAAGCTGACCAACTAATTCAAAAATGAATCCACCCCCCCATGCCTAGCTGATGCAATGTCCTCATTGAAAAAGAGACATGAAAGAAAGGGTAGAATATGAAAGATGTCACCTGGATATGAAGCTCGTATCAGCCTTGTGTTATATGTACAACTGCTGAGTTTAATGCCGTCAGCTAGGCGAAGTCCAGCCAAAGAAGTCACAGAATGGCTAGAGCAACAGAGTCTGAAACGGGTTCTGGAAGATTATGGTCAACAACAGGCTTCAGACGTTGACCGTTGACTTTAAAGGTGTTACCCGTCTTTGGGTCAGAAATCTGAACGGCACCATTTAGAAAAATCTGATCAATTATGAATGGGCCACTCCATTTAGATCTAAGTTTACCAGGAAAGAGCTTAAGTTTAGAATCGAATAACCAGACCTTCTGGTTTGGCTCAAAGCTCTTGCGGGAAATCATTTGATCATGTAGAGCTTTGGTCCGAGCCTTGTAGATCTTGGCATTCTCATAAGCATCATTTCTAAGCTCCTCCAACTCAGATAGTTGGAGTTTCCTGGTCTTCCCAGCTAGATTTAGATCTAGATTGCATTGTTTGATTGCCCAGAATGCCCTGTGTTCAATCTCTACGGGTAGATGACACGCCTTTCCATACACCAGACGGAATGGAGACATGCCGATAGGTGTTTTATACGCCGTACGGTAGGCCCAAAGAGCGTCCTCAAGCTTTTGAGTCCAATCCTTGCGATCGGGCCTAACCGTTTTTTGCAGAATGTTCTTGATCTCTCGATTAGAGATCTCGGCTTGTCCATTCGTTTGGAGATGGTAAGGTGTGGAAATTCGATGATTAACCCCGTATTTGGCCAATAAACTCCGGAATTGGGCATTAGTAAAATGAGTGCTACCATCACTGATGATAGCCCTCGGAATCCCGAATCTATTGAAGATATTTCTCTTGACAAAGTTGATGACCACCTTGTGGTCATTGGTTCGGGTGGGAATTGCCTCAATCCATTTAGACACATAATCAACAGCGACAAGAATGTACTGATGTCCAAATGAAGGGATAAAGGGTCCCATGAAATCAATGCCCCAAACATCGAAAATTTCGACAGGAAGAATAGGGTTTAAGGGCATCATGTCTCTCTTAGTTATGCTCCCGAGTGCCTGGCATCGAGGGCATGACTGTGAGAACTCCTGGGCATCCTTGAATAAAGATGGCCAATAGAAGCCAGATTGCAAAATTTTTGCAGCCGTTTTTTCCCGGAGAAATGTCCACCACACCCAGATGCATGGCAGAACTCAAGTATACTGTTGAATTCATTCTCCGGTATGCATCGGCGAATAATCTGATCAGAGCCGATGCGATACAGTTCAGGGTCCTCCCAAAAGTAGTATTTGGCCTCAGATTTGAGTCTATCCCGTTGTTGCTTGGTCCAACCCTGGGGGATTTGACCAACGGCCAAATAGTTAACAATGTCAGCAAACCATGGGGTGTGGACACCTAAAACTGTAAGAATGGTTTCGTCCGGAAAAGTGTCAGTAATCGGAATGTCCGGACAAGAAGAATCACCTAGGAGTCTCGACAAATGATCTGCCACCACATTTTGTACCCCAGTTTTATCCTTGATTTCAAGATCGAATTCTTGAAGAAGAAGAATCCAACGAATAAGCCGGGGTTTAGCATCCTTTTTAGCCAAGAGATGTCTCAAGGCCGAGTGGTCGGTATAAACAATAACATGAGACCCCAAGAGATAAGCCCTGAATTTTTCCAACGCAAATACTACAGCGAGTAATTCCTTTTCAGTAACAGTGTAATTCCTCTGGGCTTCATCCAAAGTTTTACTAGCGTAGTAAATGACAAAGGGCTTTCGATCAATTTTCTGACCCAGGACAGCCCCGACCGCGTAATCAGAAGCATCGGTCATGATCTCAAATGGGGTTGTCCAAATAGGTGGTTGCAAAATTGGCGCACAGGTGACCGCCGTTTTTAGGAAATCAAATGCCTTTTGGCATGATTCGTCAAAAACAAACGGTGTTTCTTTGGCAAGAAGATTGCTCAAAGGGCGGGCAACCTTCGAGAAGTCCTTGATGAATCTTCGATAAAATCCCACATGGCCAAGAAATGATCTGATTTGTTTAACTGATGTGGGAGGAGGAAGTTTAGCGATAGCATCAACCTTAACTTTATCCACTTCAATTCCCCGTTCAGAGATTACATGACCCAAAACGATGCCCTCTTGGGTCATGAAATGACTCTTTTCCCAGCTAAGGACCAATCGTGTCTTGATACATCGCTTAAGAATCATTTCCAAATTAACCAAACAAGAGTCAAATGATTCTCCGAAAACGGAGAAATCATCCATGAAGACTTCCATAAACTCTCCCACCATGTCGGAAAATATGGCTAGCATACACCTTTGAAAAGTCGCAGGTGCATTGCATAACCCAAAAGGCATCCTACGAAAAGCAAAGGTTCCGTAGGGACAGGTGAAAGTAGTTTTTTCCTGATCCTCGGGATGGATAGGAACTTGGTTGTATCCCGAGTAACCATCAAGAAAACAGAAGTACTTCTGCCCGGCTAATTTTTCCAGGATTTGATCAATGAAAGGCAGGGGAAAATGATCCTTTTTAGTGGCAGTGTTCAGCTTCCTGTAATCAATACAAACTCTCCAAGATGAAGCTGAACGAGTTGTGACAGATTCTCCTTTCTCATTAGTCACAACAGTAATCCCGGCTTTCTTTGGAACAATCTGAACGGGACTTACCCAGGGACTGTCAGAGATTGGATAAATAATTCCTGCATCGAGCCACTTGATGATTTCCTTTTTGACCACTTCTCGCATATTTGGATTCAATCTCCTCTGCATCTGGCGAGAAGGGCGGGATCCCTCTTCCAAGAATATTCTATGATTGCAGTAAGATGGCTCGATCCCCCTAAGGTCATGAATGGTCCAACCAATTGCCTCCTTATGTTCCTTTAGGACCTTAATCAATTTAATCTCTTGCTCCTTTGTCAATTTAGCACTGATAATCACAGGGAGCGTATTCTGAGGTCCTAAAAATTGATATTTCAAATTCTCGGGCAATGGTTTCAATTCGAGCTGGGGTGGGGTGATGATTGATGGTCGGGTAGATGCTGAAGATTCAACAAGAGGGAGAGGTTGTGAGTGGACAAAATCAGTAACCTCTTCCGAAGATGTTAAGTCAGAGGGTTGCGGGTCAAATTCATCAACCAAAGAGGAACTTTCAATTGAAGAAACTGTCAAACAAGTTTCAATATTAATATTATCCTCATCAAGTTCCTCAATAACTCCACAATCCTCAAATTTATTGATCGCCTTAAAAATATCTAATTTCATACGTTGGTCCCCAAAGGCGATTTCCATGCTACCGCTTTCACAATTAATGTTGGCCTTTGCGGTAGCCAGGAACGGACGCCCCAGAATGATGGGCGTGTTCCTCAGATTATCTGGTACATCCATGTCAAGGACAAGGAAATCTACAGGAAAATAAAAATCCTTGACCTTAACTATAACATCTTCAATAACGCCTCGCGGGTTTGTGACCGAACGATCCGCTAACTGTAGCGTTACTGAAGTTGGCCGAAGTTCGCCTAACCCAAACTTCTCGTAAAGAGAAGTCGGAATTAGGTTGATGGATGCACCGAGATCCAAAAGTGCTCTATCAAATGTGTAATCTCCGATAACGCAAGAAATCAAAGGAGCACCAGGATCTCTCCTTTTCTGAGGGAGGTAGTGCAGGATAACAGAACTAGCCTGCTCGGAGAGTACCACCTTCCTCGGAACAGATTCTCTCGACTTACGCTTTTGTGTACATAATTCCTTTAAAAATCTTGCGTAAGTCGGTATGTGCTTGATAGCATCAAGGAGCGAGATATTGATCTCAACATTCTTAAATAAATTCAGAAGCTCCTCATTGCTATCAACAGACTTCTTCTTCTTTGCTTTGGTTAAGGCTTCAGGAAAAGGAACACGAGTCAGATCTTTGGAATCGGATTCCTGAGCCTTGATTTCTCCTTTAGAATTCTCTTCTCTCTCCTCAGATTCTTCAGGATTCAAAAGATTAGAATAATGTGGTTGTGGATCCTGAGTCTTCTTACCACTTCTCAAAGTGACAGAATTTGCAGAAGCGTAAGAATTTGGGTCTTGAGGAGGGTTAGGAAAGATTGGAGGGGCTTGATTGACCATGAATTGTTGATTTACAGAAGAAGAAGACGAGGAACCCTGCTCAACCACCTGAGCATGCGCGTGTGGGTCCCTCTGATTTCCGTACCCTTGGGCTTGATTGCCCGAATTCGTAATATTTCGTGGGTTGGGTACGGATTGGGATGGTAGAGATCCGGGTTGGCGAGAGTTAGCAATGAGCCCGGATTGCAAGTTGTCCAGTGAGTTTTTCATTTGCTGCATGAGCTGGAGCATAGATCCTTGCATCTCTACTATTTGATGGTTCAAATCAGCCTGCCCTGCGGGTTGACGGGCATTCCAAGCTGGCTGATTGATCTGATTCGGAGGCAACTGAGTATATACTTGGCCCTGACCCATTGGTCGTTGCGGAGCATAATTGCTGGGTCGGAATTGGGTCTGTTGCCCCGGATTTTTCCAAGAGAAGTTAGGGTGGTTTCTCTAACCTGGATTATAGGCATTCGAGTAGGGGTTGGATCTAACATTCTCTTGTACAGCACAGACATCCTCATAAAGTGAGGATGGAGAGAAAGAAAAGGAAGGATTAGAAAAACTGGGATCAAAGGCCCCAGTTGGGAACCCATGGGGTTCCGAAAAATGCTGACTCATAGGTTGAGTCACATCGAGTTGATTCACGAACTCCTGTCCAGAAAGAGCTCGTGAAGAATGGAATCCCGAATTTTAGGATTGAGTGGATTGAGAGTTGTTCATAGAATTGCCAGCCATCCACTCTTCCATTCTTTTAGCAACCAAGTCCACTTTGTCAAGTTTATTACAAATCAATTCCATATCAAATGAATGAGAGTCATGGACTTCATTGACATTTGATCTGGGTTGTTGGGACCGGTTAAAAGTATCCATGGAGGCATGATTTATTGAATTCTCACTCATTTCCTCAAATAAATCATGTGCACTATCTGCATCTTTATTAAGGAAATTGCCTCCGCAAGAAGCATCCACATGGTTTCTGAGTTGCTCAGTCAACCCATGATAAAAAATCTGCACGAGTTGCCATTTTCGGCACCTCGTGGTGTGGACACCTCCGCAATAAGTCCTGGAATCGCTCCCAGGCCACATGAAACTGCTCCCCCGGCCGCTGGGTAAAAGTAGTGATTGCCCGTCTTAAAGCATTGGTACGACCGACTGGGAAAAATTTCTTCAGAAAGGCCGATTTCAACTCATTCCAAGTTGTAATTGGTCTTCCTATTGTCCTATACCAATGCGCGGCCTTATCCCTAAGAGAGTGAGGGAAGAGCCCTCATGATCATTTGCTCCTCGTTTACGTTTCGAGACTTGGTGGTCTGGACCAAAGTGGTCAAGTCCTCCAAGTGTTGAAACGGATCCTCGGAGCCAAGCCCATGATAATGTTTAATCAGGCTTAACACCTGGGGCTTGATTTCTACGTCACCGGCTGGAATCTGGACGCCGGGACGTTCCCCGTAATTTGAAGGATCATAAAAATCCTTCAAGGGCTGAACGCCCTGCATTCTCTGGAACCATTCTTGCATTCTCTGCATTTGTTCCAGCTGCCTTCGAAATTCTTCCTGTGGATTTCCAGGCAGAAGAGGCTGTTGTTCGGCCATGGGATCAAATTGACCAAAATCTAACTTGCGCCTCCTAGAATGTTCTAATGGTCCTTCTAATCGGGGATTCAATGACCGTCTTCCCAGCATAAACTAGGAGTAGGTCGGAAGGACCGGGGATAGGGACCCTGCAGTACAACAAAACAAGGCTGTCCTTAAGTGAGGTAGCCTAAGGATCTACTGACTCCCAACACCAGCCTTAAGACTGTAACTGATTTACTCTACTTACGTCTGTATAATCCAACCAGTTAGAAAAAGGGACTGGGGAGAAAGTTCTTCCTTTGGCTTTCGCCTCCGGTTCCTAGTGTACCCCCCAGCCGCGGTCGTTTGACGCTACTCCCCTAGCTAGACATCAGATTAATCAGTACAAGTAGGTTAATCAAAAACAATCTCAGACTAGGCCTTGAAGAGCGAATCAAACCTTAGGGCCAACGTCTACTCAATTTTATTACGGCCTGGGATTGTGGTGCTTATGGAATGTGATGGGCCCTTATAATGGGTTGTGCCCTTAATGATTGATTGAAATTTGTGTAAGTGCGTGCACAACCAGGGTTTTCAAGCAAGATTATTTATAATGTGTGAATTTTAATGTTCAAATCCTGCTTAAGTAGCTTTTAGGGTTTCAAATTAGGTGAATTGCAATCAAATTTCTAGGCAAACCAAGTTGTAAAACACGGGTGAAGATAGTTTTCCTTTAAAATCAGAAAGAAAGCGGAGTGCCTAGAATATACCTAGATTGGAAACCCTAAGGAGGAGCTACTTGATGAGTTGGTTTTAAATAAAGTGGTGCGGCCCAAACAACTCAAACAATTGGCCACAATTGCACCACTAAGTTAGGCACTCAAAGATGGTTAACCTAGAATGATTTCTACTCTGTTATGTGTTGCTCTGTGTGTACCGGTTCCACAGATCAGAACCCGGTTGAGTAGAAAACAAATCAAGTTAATCAAGTGCCTTGAATGTGGGTGTGTGTTGTGTGTTTGTTGAAAGTTACCCCACAAAATTATCTTTTTGTTATTATTTTTTTTTTTTATGAATGAGGGTGAAATGAGTGTGAGTAGAAATCCAAACAACCAAACTATTCCTAGGATTTATGCAAACACCTAAGTTAATTGGAATTTGGATTTAATGTGGCGAATGAAATCTATGGAGGGGGAAAGAATGGGGGAGCACTTACAGTTGTCTTCAACTGCACTTTACTCCAGTCTACCGCTTGTTGATTCCTTGATGGAGGTCTCTGCAAAACAATAGACACAAGAGAAAGCTAGTTAGAAAACAAATAAAGTGCAAGAAATGCGAAGAAAAGATCGGAAATCGTTGCCTCCTCGGCAACGGCGCCAAAATGTTGAACGAGAATCTACGCTAACGTGTTTGGTTTTGGAAAACCCGTCGTTGTAGTTCGAAAGCGAAGGATTCGTGTTCAACAAATAAGATTTATACCGAAATAAGAATTCCGGGTCGAACTTAGGGAGGCTACGTTGATCTATATTCGCAATTATGTTTTTTTAGGATTTTTGATAAACAAGGCGAAATAATTACAATGGAGCTATCAAATTGAGAGAGAGAGAGAGAGAGAAAGAGAGAGAGAAAGAGAACATGCATTCAATATTTCAATTGTTTATACAAGCAAACGAAATGAAAGTTACACTAGAAAGCGGGAAATCAATTACACTATAAAGCAGGAAAATTCTACACTAGAAAAGCTGTAAATAAGAATGGGAGAGAGAAGTTATCCTCCTCGACGGTTGCTTGGAGGACGAGCCGGACGGGACGATGCCTGGACGAAGGAGAACGAGGCGGGACGAAGGAGGACGAAGCAGAAGAACGGGAACGAAGCAGCACGCCGTCGTCGTCGCGGGATCCACTTCCGAAGGGGGACGAAAATTTGGACTTTATCTCGCGAGAAGCATCCCGGGTGTGGGACAAGCTTCTCTTGAGCTTTGGAGAGGTAGAGAGGAGAAGGAAGGGATGAAAATTTCGTATGGAGGGGGTCTCCTTTTATAGTTGCAAGGAGTGGGGGCAAAATGGACATTACATCTTCAAAATAATAAATAAGGGGTCTTTAGTGACGGATAAAACCGTCACTAAAGCCCCGCCGTCGCCGTCGCCGCCGCGCCCACGCGCGCCCGCTCGGCTGGCCTGCGCGCGTAACGCATACGCACGTCCGCGTCATCTCAGCCGTCCGATCGCGAGATCGGACGGCTTAGATCGCGTCCGCGCCCGCTGCGTAGCGCGCCCGCCCGCGTGCGATCCAGCGTCCACCAGAGCGTCCAATTGCGCGTCGGCGCTATCGGGCGCGCGCGGCCGTTGGATCTTCATCCGACGCTCGTGCGCGCCCGCTCGCCCGCGCCTTCCACCCGCTCACCGCGGCTCGAACCCGCGACCTCCGCTTCGCCCGCAGCTGCGTCGCCGCTGCGCTACGCGGGCGAAATGGTCGCGCAGGCGTTTTTAAACGCGAGCGACCGCAGCCGTTGGATCGAGATCCAACGGCGGAGAGGAGACGGTGCGCGGTCTTCACAGGACTCCTGCGGCCGATTGGGCGGTTGGGATGGCGCCACGTGGCGCTATCTTGGCCGTCCATCTTCTGGAAGTTGTAGATGGTGCCACGGATGTCGGATTGACTCGATTTTTATGTCGTTCGGCTGCGATCGTCGATCCGAATTCATCCGTGTGGTCGGATTTTCCATCTGAAGTGCGGATTTACACCATCCTGGCCCTTGATCTTCTAGGGTTCCCCGATCTCTATCTGATGCTACGGATGCCTGATTAGGGCGATCTTGGAGTCGTTGAACTCCAATCGTCGCCCTGATCATATCCATACGGTTGGATCTTTGATCTGAGGCCCCGATAAAATATTTGCCCTGTCCAAGCACATAAAAGGAGACAATTAACCTCCATTTTATTCAAACTACTCTAAATGCAAGATGATGCATGTAATGCAATATTTATATCATGAAATGCAATCCTATGCTTAAGAACATGCATAAATAGACATTTTAAGTAGTGTAAATGTGTTTACATCAGTTGCCTCCTGTTAAGCGCTAAATTCGACGCCTTTAGCAGAGCGGGAAATGGGATGGAGAGGGAATGGTCAAATCAGTGGAGTTTTGTATAACAAGCACCTTGATCAAGAGCCTGGTTGGTCCAATTAGGTGCTTGTTCAGATCAGTTGGCTGATGATGCAGCCCAAACTCAATCAATTTGGTGGGTTGATAAATGTAGATCAAGAGATGTGGAACCCACCATATACTATGAAGCTCGGACAGATATGAAAGTGTGAATGCGGGGTTTGGATGAGTCAAATCAGCCTGGTCAGAGTAGGGATCCATAAAATAATCAGTGAATGACGTGGAAACCCTACAAGGGTGATCAGAGAATGATGGAGCATGATCTTCAGTCTGATCAACGTCTGATACCCGGTGTATGTGTGGAGTTGAATCATCTGCAAACGGCTCAGTGGGAGGTGAATCTGAATAGAAATTGAGTCCGGTTGCGTGTTGGGGTTGAAACGGGTTTTGATCAGTTCTGCATGTGTGGAAGAGGTGGCTGCAATGAGAATTGTGTATGAGGGCTCTTCTAGAAATGAATGACAGGAGGTCTCCTGTAGAGAGTCCTCTAGGTAACTATCAATTGCTTGAAGAGTATCTATAGGATGAAGGAAATCTGAATCGAGAAAAGATTCGAATTCTAGGTTACAATCACTCTTGGCATTTTCTGATTTTAGTTCCTGAAGATCGAAGAGAAATGATTCTATGTCATTGGAACCTGAACTTAAATCAGTGATTTCGGGAACCAGAACCTCAGAGTCGGAATCGGAGAATAAGTCATGTGAGTTGAGGTCATAGATTGAGTTGGTGTGTTCAGGAAGCAACGTTTTTCCGAAATCATAGTCAGATTCGAAATTGTCGGAGAGTTTGCGAAAATCAAGTTCTGAATGAGATTCAAGATCATGAATTCCACCACAGAATAAATCACATGATGTGGATTCAGCAGCCTGACTGGGGTTTAGCTTATATGTTAATTCTGAGCTTAAAAAGGTGTTCTTACTAGGCTCAAGTTCCAAGCTGGTAAGACAGACCCAATTGAAACCCTACTCGTCCAACTCCTCGATTTCTGTATCATAAATTGGCATGACTTGCGGAAAATCGATCTAATTCCCTGAGGAAGTTGGAGAGGGATATTCATCAAATAGAGGCCCAAAATCATACTCTTTATTGAAAATTTGATCTTCATCATACAAGGCCTTGTAATCTTCCCAATAAGTTTCAGATCCAGATTCTAGGCTTAGGATGTGAGTGGAATTACTAGAATCTAAGTCCGAATAACCTTCGAGGGTCACCTTATCAAAATAAGGGGCAGGATTTATACCCTCAAGAGCTTCAGTTCTAATCTCATTATTACAGGAGTCTTGGAATTCTAAGTTTGGTGATTCATGGTCTAGGTTTGGCTCAACATTGTGTTCTCCTGCAATTTCCCAACCTAATTCAATGTTGTCTTCTATCTGGGTTAGGAATCCACAACCACTCTGTGCCTCAATCCCGAGATCTGGGAAACCAGATTGATCCTCAATACTGTTCCAAGATGGTTCATCCTCTATTTGTGGCATATACGGGTATTTCTGGTCGATAGTTTGTTTTAGTAATCTTATCATCTCCTCCCATTTTTCAAGAGCATCTTGGTGTTGTTCCCAAAGTACAGGATTTGTTATGCATTGAAGGTATTCAAAATTGTGTAATTTTTCTATCTCAATGTATCCTATTATGAGTATGTCTCGGGTTGATCCTTTTGTGACTTCGGTCAATAATATTTGGGCACAGTTTATGATGAAGGTTGTAGTTGTTGGGACATCAACCTGAATGTTTGCTATTGGTGTTGAGGTTTTGTATTTAATTTCATAGAATTTAAGGGCATCCTCAACCATCCTATCTCTCATGGATCTTTGTGATTCAGATTTCTTGAAGGGTAATCCTAAGTAACTAGGCTGCATATTTGGATCAGGTGGTGGAATCAAGATGTAGAATCAGAATTTTGATGTAGAATCAAGTTGTACCATGATGGAAGAAGGAGAACTTGGTTCTGAATCAAAGGAAAGGTCTATGTGGTGAGGATGCTGCACAAACAAGGGTACCGAGGCTTGGCCTCGGGGAGAGTGGATTTCTAAAGGAGGTTTCAAGGACCTCCTACCAAACATACACCAATGGATTGGATAAGATCAGAATGTGCTGGACCCAATCGAGGCACCCAAAATATGCTGACGAGGCACCCAAAATATGCTGGGTGACTATAGAGGTTCAGGGCGGATGATACCCCTGGATCAAAAAGTTGTCCACCTGAGAATTACCTGGGCAGCCAGAGAGGGAGAGTCCAGCGAAGACTCCTACACGATAGAGTGTCCCCATGGGTTACAGGGTTTCCCCCACCCGACCTCTCTTGTCACTGAGATTTTAGGTAGACCAGAATGGGGACCTTGACCTCTTAAGTCTACCTCTTTTAGTTAAGATCAAGGTGCTTAGGATTCCACTTGAACTTTAAGCCTTTTGAGTGCGAAGTGACCTAATTTTAAGGTTGGTTGATCTAAAGGATCAACTTCACCTCTTTGTTCCTTTGAAAGCTTTTAGGTCCTTGCTTTTAGAGTTCAAGTAGATTAAGAGCCTGATTTGCTTAGGGTTTCTCTTGGATAGGTCTCTTCAAACAAGGCTTAGGCACACCTCTTTTTGGAATTTTTGATTCTTTTCTTAGAAGAAGATGTGTCTCTAAAACCCTAGCTTGTAATCCTTAAGTTGGCTCTATTTGGTCCAATTTAGTTGCCTCACAAATTGGTACCTAAGGCTCAATCAAGAATGTCTTAGCCCTAGTTACCTTAAGTGGATGTTCAATCAAAATGTGTTGAAAGTAAAAACTAGGCAACTCTTGTTTATTACTAAATATGGAAACAGGTAGCCCTAGATTGATTTTTTTTCTTTGTTTCTCCTTTTCAGATTTTGAGGGGATTAAGAGAGAGGGTTAATAAAAGGTTACCTGTTCCCTGGTGTGGTTGTTGTGCAGCTGCTTTTCTCTCCTCGGATTTTCCTAAAATAATCACAACAAAAGAGAGAAATTAAATTAGGAATGAATTAGAAATTGTGATCAAAGCTTCTAAATTGCCCGTTGCTCCCCGGCAACGGCGTCAAAAAATGATCACTGGTTCGCGACGAGATCGTGTTTTTAAAAGGATATTCGTTGTAGTATATTTGAAATCAACGCAAAAAATGATTATCAATTTTATTACTCGAAATTCAAAAATATTCCGAGGTCGAACTCAGGGAGCAAATTGGTATTTCAGAAGCAAAATCACAATTTTAAAGTACTCAAAAGATGATATTAATGCAGTCTAATGTATATGAGAATTAAAAATAGAAAATCCAAAAATAAATGTCTTTCTTCTTTCTCTCCTCTCTTTCTTTTCTTTCTACTGCTTGGCTGTACCTTCTCCTTCTATCTTCCCTTTCTCAGACGTCTGATTCTGTGAATCAGATGTCTTATCTGGCAAGTGCTACAATACTTCTTCTTTTCTGTCTTTCTCCTTGGCTTCTTCTTCTTTTCTTCTTCACTTGGCTTCTTCTTCTTTCTTCTGCTCCTGCTTCTCTTTGCCTTTGCTTTCTCTCTTCTTCGTCGTCTTTCTGTGGCTAAGTCTTCAGCTTCGTCTTCCTTGGCCTCTACAGTCTCCTTCCTCTTTCTCTTCTTCTTCTCGTAGCTGCTTCTTCTTTCTCCTTTCTTTTTCTTCAACCGCACCTTCTCCTTCCTTTAGCTGATCCTCCTCTTATTCTCATCCTCTTCCCCGCAGCTGCTTCCTCCTCCTCCTTCTTCCCTGCACAACATAGAGAAGCAAAACCTACCCCTACCCTCGCCGCGTCTCTCTCTCTCTATTTCACTCTTAGGACTGCTCTCCCAGAGCCTTTCTCGGGTAAACGGGTCAGGTCAGCACGCCCGGGACCAGGCCCACCGACGTGTGTGGTGGGCGAGGAGTGCACGAGTAGTCGAGTCAAGCAGCCAGGTCCGCAGAGGTGTGGGTCGCGGACGATGCGTGGTGGGCGAGGGGACCTCACCCCGTGTTTGGAGGCAACGAAGGAGAAACACAAAAACAATTTAAATCGTTCACTTGCGCTAAAAACTACCGAGGTAGGACTAAAGTCCCACCTGCTTCTTCGTGCGCCTGCAGGGAGAATGCCTACCCAATTGCTGTTGCTACGGTCGATGAAGCCTTCGATTGCTAGGTGCGAAAAAGTCGTGGGATGCTTCTGCGCACCTGGAACTCGATCTCTTGGAGCAGGGCAACTTGGAGCGAGCTTATGAGCAAGCTTAGCTCCTGCTCCAATGGCGGCAGGGGATCGAACTTGCACTTCACAAATACGGCCTCGCGGCCCTGTCAAAACACTTGGGTAGCTTCGCCGTGTCGAGGCAATGGTGGTGCGGTGGGTGGCGTGGCGCAGAACGACCTAGGCGTGCATGCCTAGGTCGGACTGTGATTGTGAAAGTGCGTGTGTTTGATGGGCGTGTTGGGAGTGTGTGGTTATCGATGGAGAGAGGGGAAATGATTAGTAGAAGGTGGCGGAGCTTCTAAGGGATTTGGTGAGGTGGATGGAGGCGTGGAGCGGCGAGAACACCTCGCCGGAGGTCTGGTCGGAGGTGGGAACAATGGTGGTGGTCAGTGGCAGTTGAGGGGTCGAAAGTGTGAATTAAAAGAGGGAGAATGAAGAGAGGGAGAAGAGGAACTTATCTAGGGTATTTGGAGCGAAGGGGGGATGCGGAGGGTGAGCGGCACGTGTTTGCCGTAGCCGGAGATGAAGGCCCTAAGGTGAAGAACAGCGAGGAGGAAGAGAGTCAGAAGGACGTGCGCGGGTACGGCGTGGCATGGAGGAGCATGACAGAGAGAACTCAGCCACTGGTATGGTGGTAGAGTGATGAAATGAGGGAGGGAGAGTCGCCGAAGCCTATGGGCAGATGGCTGGAGGAGGAAGAGACGAAATTGGGGGGTATTCTTCGGCCAAAACAGGCTTGGCCGAAGAGGAGGGCTCTGGGCTTGCTTAAATAGGCGCGGGTAGAGGGAGAATCGCAAGTAGCTGCCAAAAGTCATCGCCGGAGTGAGACCCATACCTCTCGAGCATTCGCACGAGAGGTATGGGGCGATTCAGAGCATGGAAAGCTGCTCATGTGGTAGGAGGCTTTACAGAGAGCTCCCATTTCAAATCTGGGAGCGACTCCCCATGGAAACGAGGAGAACACCTCCTCGCAAAGTCGCCGGCGGTATGGATCCCTGCTGCAATGGCAGAGGAACCAAAATGAAGAAAGTGACGAAAAGTTGAGGGGGTATTTACAAGGTTTTCAATAGTTAAGGGTCAAAATGTAATTAGGTGGACCATTTTGCAAAGTAGGCCAAGATGACCTTCCCTTAGGTCCAAATTTTGGTCCAAACCTAATTTGGACCTAAGGAATCCAATGGTAAAGTTGGAGTTTAGGTTTGACCTCATTTTACTAGACATTTTACACAAAAACCTAAATTAGGTCAAATATTAGGCTTAGTCCCCATTCTAGGTCAAAACAGGTTCGAAAGGCCAAATTGAAGGTTCTAAACCCTAGGGAATATTTTTCCATGATTTTTATCTTACCTGGAACCTTGTGAATTTAAGTAGGTTTGTTTTAGGGTTACAGAATGTCATTTAATTCTTAAATTTCATAATAACCCTTTTCTGACTGGACCGTCCCACTTTTTCTCTTATTAAGTCCAATTGACCTATGTCTAGACTGTTAGAAATCCCGTTGATGCACTGCAATGGTAAAATTGCAGTTTTACCCTATTCTTCAGGTATTCTTTTCAGATCAGTAATCCCCTGAATTAGGCCTTCCTTTAGGTTATGTAGGAGCTTTTGTACACTTTATTATGTCAAAATATGCTAGTTAAGGCTCATGATGAGGTTCTCATCATCCGCTTCAAAGCCTTTCGGGTCTTCCTTAACTCCTTCAGCAAGGAGACTTGGTGGGCCATTTGCTGCTGTGACTGCAGCTGCCGAAGGGCATCCCCTGAACTTTTCACCACCTTCTTACAAGTGGCAGATGCCTCCTCAACATGGCGACAAAGTCGCGCTGCTCCGCCTTGGCCATCACAGCCCACTTCACGGTCATCTTAACCGCTCCAGAAGATTTGCCAGGCCCAGCGGCGTTGGCAGGAGCACCGCCAGAGGCAACAAAGGTTGTCCCCAGAAGCTCCACCTGCTCATAACCATGGGAAGACATAAAAAAATCCTTCCAAAAGATAAGTAAAGCGCAAAATGAGACAAGGCTTACTACTTGAAGGAAGTAGTAGAACACGTGGTTTAGGTGCATGCCTCCCAATCGGGAGGTCGCCCAAGAGATGGCATCCTCCAAATTCTAGATGAGCTACCTCTCCACGGCAAGCCCCCCACCTAAACCACTGGGCCCTTGAAGACTACTTGCCGGGATTGGGACAACCCGGCCAAGTATAGTCCCAGCGTTGGTGGATTCTAGAACAGATCCCTTGGTTGATTTGACCATCTGCCCTATCATCTCAGGCCCTCCTCTACCCAAAGGTCCATTAGCACCCTCGCCCCCATCTAGCTTCGCCTATAGTGTGGCTGTGCGAAAATGCTCCCACTAAGGAAGACCCTAGTCATGTCCACATCTTGTGCCAACAGAGAGAAGGCATCGGCTGGCTTGGATGGGGCATTGGATGCACTCACACCACCTGAAGGAGCCTTCTTAGTTGTAACGACAGGCGGAGAGTCGAGGATGACACACCACTCTGGTGGCCTGGGCAAGTTTGAGGGGGCAGGAGAATCCACTGGGGTATCCCTCACTTCAACCCCACTCAAACTCTCACGAGCAAGCAGCGAGAGCTAAACATCCCCTGGACCCCTCTTTGGATGCTTGAGAGGGATCTCCACCTTCTCCTTGCTCCGCCCCACCTACTTCCTCTTGGGCTGCTTGGAGCGAGAGGATTGGCTTCCCTCGCTCCACTCCACGGCCCTCTCCTCCCCCCGATGAGACCAGTGTTGAGAGGAACCGTTGCCTCACCGCCTGGGAGTGTTCGGTCGAGCAAACTGGCCAAAAGCTGCAAACAAACAATAGAGTTATCAAGCAATTAAGTAACGAGCAAAGGGAGGTACGCATTCTACAGCTACCACCTCCTCCCTACTTACATGGCATGGGATACGAATCTACAACCCACCATAAAGTTGCCCAAATGTCCTCCTGCTTGAGCTCTAAGTGGGCAATTGGCCCGAATTCAACAATTCTATTGGCGTCTGCCTGAGCAGCTGGGTCAAGCTCCTCAGGCCTAGGCGGCAGGTCCTTGTTAAACGGATCTTGCTAGGTATACGGGATGTCATGACCCTCTACAAGGACAAAGAAAAAATGGTGGTTCTGCCCCTTCAAACTGTCAGGCAGGTCAACTATACGGTATTTTGTGTGCCAGCTGTATAGTGTATAGCTACCAAACAGGGATTTCCCCTTCTTGATCTTGAAAGGAATGAGTCCAAAAAGCAAGCGGAACATGCCTAGGCAGGGGACAATCCACAAATGAAAGCAAATGGTAGTAAAAGCATTCAGCACCGCCCAACAATTCAGGCTGAGTTGAGAAGGGGCCAAGCGGTAGTAATGAGGAACAAGCACAAGAAGGGATTCAAGGGAATCCGGATGCCATATTCAATGGCATATTTACAAATAATGAATGAGTCCTTAGACCCATCCGAGCATAGGTGGGTCTGCAGCTCGTAGGGGTGGAACAGAACTCCGTCGAGTCCGTACTAACTCAAAAATGCCTTAATGGGGGAACGACTACGAAAGTCGGAAGTAAAGGTATAAAGCTCCCTCGTCTCAGGCGAGATGCTGGATGAAGATGAGGAGGACCTACCCATGCCCGTAAGTCTAGACATCGTGAACAGCGTCTCAACACTCGTTTGAAAAAGAAGCTCCGAGACAACACCTCCTCGCGCTTCGCCTGAGCAGGAAGGCTCCGCACCACCAACAGAGAGCACTTGCTAAGGACAAGTGGGGCATTAACTATGCCCCACACCCCCTATTTATAACCCTCGTACCGAGCGGTTCCCCCCATGCGGGGTGCGAGTTTCAAAAAACAAAATCCGACCGTATTGGCAAGGATTTCAAAAAATACCCCCTTTAAGGCAGGGACACCTCGGTAATCATTACTAACATTTAATACCTGTGAGTGTGTATCTCGCACGGCAATATTACCGGTCACATTCCTATCAAGCGTAGTATTTTAGACCTTGATGCCTAATCATGATAGCAGTTAATACCTATCTTGTCAAAAAATAAGAGAAAATTTAAATCTCGTTGTAATTAGCCATTACTTGTGGAAATTGAACAAGCGAACATGCCTCCTGTTGCCTCCCAAGGCCGGCAATACAACAAGCGGATGCGTGTTACGTCGCCTCCTAAGGTCGACAATACAATAGGAGGATGCACCTCATGCCGCCTCCTAAGGCCAGCAATACAGCAAGTGAACACGCCTGAAGCCACCTCTTAAGGTTTGGCAATGTAACAGGTGAACGCGCCTTCCGTCGCCTCTTAAGGCTGACAGATAAAACGGGTGTCCATAACCCCCCTGTTGGCAAACCCACCTCTTTGAGAGTCACCTCTCTAAAGACGGCGACACCAAAGCCACCTCAACCATTCAAAATTGCAAATCCTGCTTGATAACAAATGCTCTCTCGCTTAAACAAACAAGCTGGGGCACCATTTGAGGGCATTATTTATCACAGAGTTTTTAACACTATAGTTACTCTCTCACAAGCATCCACTAGCTAAAGAGTAAGGGGCATATGATGAAGGACAAAAAACACCCTCGGACTTAAAACTTCGCGAAAAGCTTAAAAAAAAGGATCCAACCCGCCTACACCTAGAAAGGCTTGAATACAGGCAGGTCCGAGGATCTGACTTGCCTACATTAGGAAAGGCCCGGATGCAGGTGGGTCTAGTGACCCGACCCACCTAAGGATCCGTCGTCGGCCAATAATAAGAAGGCAGTGAAAAAAGTCCAATACGACCATGCCCTTAATAAATGATGGCATAGTCACTGCAATTAATAACCTAACAACATATCTACCCTGACAACGGGTGTATCCAGTCCGAAGATCTCGCAAAAGGACTAATTCCAGCACTATAAATAGGTAAGAGAGGCTCTCGAGGCCCTCTCTCATGCAATTAGAGAGAGAAAGAGAGATTGTATTCTTGTTCCTTACTAGTGCATATTTGGGAGCATAGCCCTCCCCCTGGATGTACACCCTTTTGCGATGGAACTGGGTAAACAATCTCCTGTCTCTGTGTGTACTTGAATTGTTAAGTTGAACCCTCCGATCACTTAGAAGGTCCGATCACTCACAAATTCACCACATCCCAAATATCTCAACCGCTGTCCATACCCCATTTCAACTCTCGTGTGCGCACGCACGCACGCACGCACACACACACACCCACCCCACCACACACTTCCATAACCAATAGGCCAATATTCACATTTCTCAAAATTACTCTCCGCAATTCCCATTCAACCCTCTTGACAGACAACCCACTCTCTTTCATTTTCTAGCCACATCCCTTCCCTTCCATTTTTCCTCTTTAATTTCCAGCGTCCCCCTATCATATTTTTCCCTCTCATTATTCTCTCAACCAATGGTTGCTCACTCACTCTCTCTCTCTCTCTCTCTCTCTCTCACACACATTTTCCAAGCCCAGCTCCAGCCTCCACAGGTGAATCCCATTCCCCATTTTCCAATTTTTCCCCCAGCCCACTCCACATTTTCTCCTCTAATTTCCCTTGGCCCACTCCCCAATCCCATTCCCCGTCACACGGCCCCTCCGTTCCAGAACAATGGACACCCTCCCCTCCTTATCTAAATAAATCCCCAGCGCACCCCTCTCCACTCTACTTATATATATATATCCCCATCGCACACCATTAAAGCCGATTAATTCCCCCACCTTTCTCTTGCCAATCCTACGCCCTCGCCCTCGTCCTCGCCCTCGCCCTCTCATTTCATTCCCATTTCCAGAACGACCGACGCTCCTTAATTCCCTCACCTCTCTCTCTCTCTCTCTCTCTCGATGACCTCTCTGTTGCCCATTCCCACACTAGATAATCCATCCCATTCCCCACGCAATCGCTGGCCATTTTTTTATCCCTCACGATAACAGCCACCTCCTATTTCCTACGCACGCCCCTTTTCATTTCCCATCCCCTGCCGATAACCTTCCCCCTTTTCCCTCGGCTCCACTGACCCCATTCCAGTCGGCTACTCTCCATATCCCTCCCTCTCTCTCTCTCTCTCTCTCTCTCTCTCTCTCTCTCTCTCCCTCCCATTTCACCCTCTATGCCACCGTCAAGCGTATTCTTCAAGTGGTCGCATTGATATGCGAGTCTACGCACGCGAGCACCATTATTTTTTTATTTTCTTTTCTTTTCCTGCGTGGTTCTTAGGCTACGCCGGTCATTTGCTTATCGAATTACAGCTACGTATAGAGTTTAAACTATTACGTCATCAAAAGTCGAGTACAGTAGAATTAAATAAAATAATATAAGATAAAAAATATATATATTATTCATATATTAAATCATTTATGTAACTTTATTTGTTAATCCATCTATTTCTGATAAGCCAATGTTTATTTAATTACAAATACCTAATGCTCGATTTATGCTTGAGACATGAGACGATCTTCACTTGATCGATATAAGACATCCTCTTGTTTAGAAGAATGACTTATATCCATCTCACACCTTAATACATCACCCTAAGTTATTGTAAGGAGTGGTGGTTATATCACGTCATGTGAACACGTATTAACCTCACATGCTAAATCACAAGCAACCACTCATCCACTCACCAACCGAACATGGTAAAACAACTCCAACTCTTAGCGATGCATCCTAATATCCTAGGTGGTTGTTAAGCCTAACCATGAGTCATAGGAAGGCTAACAACTCTCTAACCAGTTCAACCAAACTAAAAACAATCATATAGCCAAAGTCCCGATAAGCAGCATCGCTAAACTAGTTAGCTAATTAAATTCTCGACTGATTTATCGTTACCAATTTAATAACTTATTTTTGAATAATTAAATTAATATTACTAATATAAGTCATGCATTTTTAAACCAACAAACATACTTTATCCATAAGTTAAGAATTCATTAATCGGTCTACTCCAAATTCATATTCTCATTGATTGAAACATTAAACCAAGTACTCTAGTTATTAAAACCATCTTCACTTGTTATACCTAAAAATTAGGGATTTTATCCATATAAATTAATCTCCCAAACCTGGTTATCCACCAATCTTATTCCAATTATTACATTCCCAAATGTACAATTTTAGGGGCAACCACAACATCATTAATGAATTTAAGTACTCAAAAGAGTTAAGTAGGTACAAGTATAGACTTTGATCTCAACAAGAGGCAGGTATGTATCTAAGAAGTGTACACACAAAGAAAGCTCAATACAGATCAAAATACATGAGAAAATGAGAGGACTATTTTACCTAATGTCATCAATAGGCCACAATGACTCCAAGACATGCACCTAAGGTCTAGGGATGCAAATCAAGTTCTCCTCGAAGTGCATGTGTGCTCTGAGTCAATTCCTAGGTTAGGCATAATGATAAATGGGATCCTAAACTCATTAGGATATTAATTGAAATTTTAACATAAGAAATAATATCCAAAAAGATAAATAAGACTCACCAATGCGTAGTACTCGTCGAGACAATTCCTACAATACCTTATTTACGAAAAACGAAGGTTGAGAAGGCCTCAAACTAGGCTTGAATTAGCCTGTGCACCTGTGCTCATGCATGTTGTATGTTGCCTCAATGTGCAACCTATGCACTCCATGCGTGCACTTGCACCTGCCTACACATGTGCACGCCACCTCACGTGTATGTCACATGCCTGTGCACACCCACTACCGCTAGTGTGCGCTGCCCTACTTCCCTCTCCTTTCTTTTTTTCTCTTCTCTCCCTCGAATTGTGTGTGATTTTGAGGGAAAAATAATGACCCCAAACCCTACTTAGAGCCTTATTTAGGCCACTAATCAGGATTGGGAGTAAGGAAAGTCTCCAATTGGCTAAAATGCCCTTAGAATGTTGGTTTAATCCCATCTCAATATGATCATCTTGTTTTAGGCATAATTTGAGCTATACTCATCAAATTCACATGAAACAAGTACCGTTAGAAAGTTTGCGACGAGAAGGAATCTAATGATATCACATATGACCCCCCTTTAGTAAGGTTTGATTAAGGGTTGACCAAAAACATGTATTTTTCTTATATTTTACGAGGCACTTTGACTAGACCCAAACCCAACAAGTACCTATGGATTTGAATCGTCCCAAATAATTTTGAAACAACTTCGAACCTTGTGACAACTAGACCTCAAAGGACCAAGTCAAGAAATCCAGGCCTAAATCAGATCAAGAATTTTTTGTCCAACAATAAAGTTACACCTAACACGACCAAGCAATAACAAAGTAGAAGAAATCCTAGCATCTTATCTTACATTTAAGAGCATAGATGGAAATAAAATAGGGACAAAGGCCGAATCTAAGGTACAACAAAACCAAGAAACAACTATAACATACTACAAAAACTACCTTCAACAGGTGCAACTACAATACTAATCCGATGTAACCTTGCAAACCCACTACTTCTTGATTGGAAGTCAATAGGGAATAACGTGAGCTAAAGCTCATTAAAATGTCAACAACTAACTAGAAATGGTATATTAGTTAGGTAGGATGTAGAAAAAAGACAACTCCATAATTATTTATTTAATTATTCAATTTCACTTTCTCCCCTTTATCTTGTTCAATTTGAGCATATATTTATTTTTTGTGATTTTCTCTTAACTTGAATCGTTGGGACTTGAGGTGGAATTCGACGAGATATATCGATGGCCAACTCGACATGTCCCATCGTCTCCCGTCTTAGTTATGACGTGACATGTAACTGGCTACAGAAAGGAATCCATATCCCTACTCACTAATCCACCATTACATTATTTATTTTCAACCACATACCAACTTTAGTGATACACAAAGTGCTACATGTTTTGACAGAGGTGCTAAGGAGGCATGCAACTCCCCAATTTAATATATTTTATTTTTAAGCTTTTTTGACACCTCTATTTTATTCCCCATATTTATTTCTTTCTAATATAGGAAAATGGTGTTGCAACTGTGCATAGTTGATGTTTTATCTTTTTCAAGTACTTCCCATACCAAGATTTCAACTACAAAATATCCATCGAATATAAAAACACGATTCATAAATTTCTCAAGTGTAAAGTAGGTAACTTCGTTCTTTCATGTAACTTATTTATCCAAAATCAAATAATTTCATTGTCTATCATCAAACGGAGTTTAATTTCTCAATCCAAGAGCTAAAATAAACATTTTATTTCATAATTTTCCACCATTCTTTTACAGGCATTTTAACTAGGCAGATGGCCGTCAATTTATTTATTAAGTTTCATAAGATTTTATCCAATTAATGAGATGCAACGGTTAACTTCCAAAACAAAAAGAAATGGAATAAATTAAGCAATGTAATAGAGGAGAAAATACTTTACCTAAATTCACATGTTCCAAAACAAACTTGAACTAGGTTTTTCCTGGGCTCTTGAAGTGCCTGTGGTTTCGTCACTTGTAACCACAAGTGACACACGGTATAAATTCCTAGTCCAATAGGATACCTACACGCTCAAACTCCAGACTTATGCGCCACCCCCACACACGTTCCATACACTCCATCACCCACACATTAGCACACATACCTACTACTCCCACATGCATCATGGATATAGGTACAGACATTAATTACACGATGTAAGGTGTAATTATTAAATACCATCCCTATACATATATACTATATGCATACAATATATGTATGCATACAATAATATACAAACACCCACAAATCCCAACGTATTCATAAAAAATTTTAGGTGTAACCTCCTGCATGCATACACATGCACATACGTAAACACAGTATGCTCGCACATAAACATTCACTCGCATTTAACACAAATATATCTATAGGTTTATGTAATGTACAAAATTTATCCACACTCCAACGGGCCTACTTGTGTTATATACATATAACTTGAATATATACCTATATACATATAATCTACATAAGTAGATAAGTGAACCATCACCCTACCATCCTTACATGCGTAGGCCTATACATACCCATTAAATACATATCTATAATATATACCAAAGGTATATATATATATATATATATATATATATATATATATATATATATATATATATATATATATATATATATATATATATATATATATATATATTCGTGTGTGTTGTATGCTCATATAAATAAGACCTTCACAAAGGGATGATCCCACATGTACGTATATGTATATATACCTACATATTCCTATATATATACCAACTATATGTATAGATATCTATCCAATTAATATGAACCTACTCAATATACACGTACAGGTCATTTGTATCAATCCCTTTCACATATGTCATAAGTATTCTACATACACCGATTTATAAATGCACCCAACCTAAGTATATATGTACCTATAGATCATAGATATGTTTATTACAGTTATAAATACCAATATATACAACCCCACAAAGGTGTGTATTTTACAAATACTAACGCATGCATACACCCCCAACATATTTCATAGCCACAAGACTTATTACCTACAAATTAGCATGTATTCGTATCACATATATACCTCTATTATATATATATATATATATATATATATATATATATATATATATATATATATATATATATATATATATATATATACGGGTGCCATTGGGAGAGGACGGTGCTTAAAAGAATGCAAATGTGCATGAAATAATGACCATTAAATTATGATCCCACGGCAGTAACAAAAATCATCAAATGTAACAATGGTGATTACGTATTGGGGGCACAAGAGAAGGACGTTATCCAAAAAAAACAAAATGCTTTTGTATAGTCTGAGATTAAATATTTCCCAAGCAAAAAAATCCAAACAAATCTTATATGATATAATTAGAATGTGATCGTCCCACGAATCCCATTCATTAAAACTAACGTGCGATAAGCATTAAAGCAAGTGTAAAGACATGTTTAATAAATGTACATTGCGGCTGTAACAAAAGGAAACGAATGTTATAAAAGCTTATCCTGTTCATAATATGAAAAGTGGTTGAGATAAAATCAAAATCTTGTAATACAGTTTACCAGGCATCCGAGTGAAACCAAAATATTATATCATAGGGTTAATATTGTAGCACCAACAAGTCAGCAAGCATTAGATGATTAATGTAATACAAAAAAATCATAGATAACATACAAAAATATTGTAATTCAGACACATCGAAGGAGTATAGATGGTTAACCTCATAAGTTGTAACTGTGTAAAACAAATTCCATCAACTTGTAAAATCCATTAAAAATGAAGAAAGCACACTCATGAAAGCGGTTAATGAAATATGATATGAAAAATGTATTCAAAAGAGGAAAAATAAAATGGTTACATAACATCTACTTATCAATGCCAAGAAAATAGATAAGCGACATAACATAGCATATCAGCAATGAACCTGAGTAGAGCGATAGAATTGGAGAAGGGGTGCTAGATCAAGATCAAGTAAGGGTCTTTCAAAACGTATGAGTATAAAGTTTTGCTTAGGTATTTTGTTATGCTAGATCATTTTTTCACTAAAAATACTCTTCATATAACAAAACTTGATGCATCCGAAGTTCCTAAAACTAGGGTTTCATTGTATTATAGTATTTTGCAACTAAGAACGACAACGATCAATGATATTTATTGCTCAAATAAAAATAAGTAGTTTTTGATATTATTTTGTTTGCTAAATGTATCGAAGTAGATAGCTATGTTGTTTAAAAGAAGATTATCTCACTTGACAATATATTATATATGGGGAAATGAGGTATAAATAGCATTGAACTTATTCAAAAATATATACACACACATGCAAAAAAAAAAAAGAGATGTATATCCCGTGACATAGATGGTTGCTACCACTTGCTTTCACATCAATGTCTACAATGTAGGATAAGCAATGGGTAGAATAGAGAGCAACTACTTAAAAAAATAAAAAAACAAATGGGATGAAAGGGATGTTGGTGCTAGAGCACCGCAATTGTTTGTTTTGATGATAACAAAATACGTGTCGATTAACATTTGCACTTGGAGTCTTAGATTTCAGGTCAATTGCAAATGGAGACGTAATTAGACGGAATTCGAGCTCGCATCTAGGACGGATAGGAGGAGCTTGATGGAAAATAGAGGAGATTCGCGAGGAGCGATAGATTGAAGAAGGAAGGAGATGAAGAATATGATAGATTTCCTTCTCTTGTACTCCTTGTATTTTTCGTTTCTTCTGTTTCTCTTTATTTTTGTTACTTAGATTCATGTTAAAGAGCCTCAAAGTACCCTAGCAGTAGTCCTAGGAACACCGACACAACCCTAGGATACTTAGGTTTTCTGTAGAGAACTTAGAAAACCAATGTAGGGTTCAAACAGAGTTTCCAGACGTCTAATTCCCAAATCAGACGTCTGATAAAGTGTTTTAAGACGTCTGACTGTTGATTCAGACGTCTGATAACATTTAGGCTGGACATAGTTAGTTCTGTCTGATGAAATCAGACGTCCAGACCTTAGACCAGACGTCTTAGGAGACGTCTGATGACTTTGCCAGACGTCCAATTAGTGGACCGTTGGCTCTCTTAGCATACACTTAAGGATATGACCGTTAGAGTCTTATCAGACGTCCTTAAGCCCTTCCAGACGTCTGATAATTGAGCGTTTTGCCTCGACTGACCCGAAAATCTCTTCTCAGAGATTTTCTAGCCGTTGCAAATCCATTCCCACGAAAAAGTAGATTTCCAGACGTCCAGACATAGTGCCAGACATCCTGTATGTCGTCTGATGGACTTGCGATAGAACCCTGTTTAGATCTGATTCAAGTCAGGAAGAGACCCGCCCAAAATCAAATGTCTGACCTTATTTTCAGACATCTTAAAGTGTCTTCCAGACGTCTGATGCCAGAATTAGACGTCTGATTACTCTGTCAGTGCAATGATTGTTCCTGATTTCGGGTTGTTTCACTTGGGCTTTGCACCCAACGGCTATGGAGCCTTTCCTAAGCCATCCAAAGCCTTCCTAAGGCCTCTATAAATAGAGGGGACCTCTTGCACACCAAGACACACCTAGAAACACAAGACACACCCAAGCAACATACTTTCTACCATTTTGTGTCTCTCTTGCTCTCAAAGCTCAAGTTCTACATCTTGAGAGCATCAAGCTTTACGCACCCGCTCTCCCACCGTAGTTTACGAGAGCGACGTAGCGCCGTCGTGTTGTTCACGCATCCGCGTCGCCGACGCACTCCTTTCAAAGGGAAGCATCCTATTTCTTATAAAAGCCTAGGTTTAATATTACTTTGTTGGCTCTATAGGATTATTGTTATTTTATCTTTGTTATTTGGTTGGGTATTCGCTTTGCGAATTCCTGTCTCCTTCGTGGGACAAAATCCTTCTCGTGGAGAGAAGGGGTTGAGGAACGCTACCCTCGCACTTGTAGCGTGGTTGTAATTGAGGTTGAATCACCCTCGTTTAAAGTGATTCGTTTAGTGGATTTTGATCAACTTGGTTGATCGGAAAATCCTAACTCGAGAGGGTTAGGTAGTGGTTTTTACTCGGTTTGGGTTTCCACCTAAAAATCTTCGTGTACTTTGTGTGATTGCTTATTTTGTGAGATTGTTTATATTTCAATTCTGCATTTTTTACGTCACCCCCTCCTGGTAGGGAAGAATCTACATTTGGTATCAGAGCAGGTTCTTGCTGTTTTGGCGTAACAACCCGGCAAGAAGATCATGGAGGGGAGCAGTTCCGCGAGTAGGATTTCCGAGGGCCAGTCTACGGCTCGTCCTCCGTTCTTCGACGGGAGCAACTACCCTTACTGGAAGCTGCGGATGAGGACGTAGCTTCAAGCCACCGATTTCACAATATGGGTCACGTGCGAGACCCCGTTCGACATCCCAGAAAAACCCGCCGGAGGATACTCGTAGTAGCAGATCCGGGAGCTCTCTCTCAACGCGAAAACAATGAACGCGTTGTATTGTGCGCTCAGCTCGGAGGAGTTCAACAGAATCTCGCAATGTGCCACCGCATACGAGATTTGGCACACACTTGAGGTAACTCATGAAGGTACCTCTAAGGTAAAAACCTCTAAAATTAATTTACTTTCTCAAGAATTTGAATCTTTTTCAATGAAATCTAACGAATCTTTAAGTGAGATGAACACTAGGTTCACTCTCATTGTAAATAACTTGAAAGCTTTAGGGAAGACTTTCATCAAGGGGGAGCTTCAAGGGAAGCTTCTTCGTTCCCTTGGACCGGAATGGGAACAGAAAGTCACCGCTATCGAGGAGGCAAACGAAGTGGAGGAGCTCAACATGGAAGATCTCCTAGGCAATCTAATGGCCTACGAGACAAAGTTGAAGAAGAAGAAGAAGGATACACCGGAGCCTAAATCGAAAAAGATTCTCGCCTTCAGAGCCGCGTTGGATAGCGAGGTAAGTTCCGACGACGAAGACTTTAGAATTTTACTTAAAAAATTTTCCAAGTTTTGTAGGGAATTAAAGAAAGAGAAAAAGGAGAAGAAGGAAAGTCCGAGACGTTGCTACCACTGCAACGAGAAAGGGCACCTACGACCAGAGTGCCCTCTTCTCAAAAAGGAGAAGAAGAAGGAGAAAGAGAAGAAATCTAAGAAGAAGGTGTTCCAAGCCACTTGGGACGATTCGAGCTCAGAGGAAGAAGAAGAAGAAAAAGAAGAAGAAACTGCTTGCTTTGGTTTCATGGCCAGAGGAAGCAATAGCGATAGCGAAAGCGGAAGCGACTCCGACAACGAGGTAAATTTCGAATTACAAGAAGCTTTTAATGAATTATTTGATGTTAGTAAATCATTAAGAATAGAAAACAAAAGCATTAAAAAGAACCTTAGTTTTCTTAAAAATGAAAATGATAGGTTAGAAAAATAACTTAAGGACATAGAAGCTAGTCCTAGAATTGATAACCTATTATTAGAAAATCATAACATCATCAACGAAAATAATAAATTGATTGAGGAAAATGATAGTTCAAAGTTAGAAATCTGTGTTTAAAAACTAAGATGCATACTATAGAAAAAGAAATTGCATGTCTTAGGGAAAACTCTAACAAATTAATCAACAAAGTAGATGATTTATATAGCCCTAAGATTGAGAAAGGATCTCCATCAAGGAGACCCGCTAACAGATCCGGATCCAAGCTCACTTGGATACCGAAGAAAAATTTGGAATCTTGTTTTGTAGGTTTCAGGGATAATTACAACACAAAGGACTGGACCTACAAACTCAAGGCTGGTCAACTCGAGTTGGGAGAACTAAGGAGTAGACCAAGGAGGAGAACAAGAAGACCGACGAGACGGCGAACAAACGATGGACCCACCGCACGTCGACCACCAAACTAGAGACCGACGCCGATGCCCGGGCCTCCAAGCTATGGATGGGAGCCCCATCCGATGTGGCATCCACCACCATTCTGGCCATTTTATTGGCCATGGTAGGTGAGGTAAAACCCTTTACCCTATCCTTTTATCATAAGCATTTAGATAGGGGGAGCAAAAACAAAATTATAAGCTAATTGTCAATTTTTAATGGGGAGATATAAGGTAGCTAAATTTCCTTTAGAAAGGGGGAGAAAAATAATAGCTATCTTGTTGTTATAAAAAAGGGGGAGGACATTACCTTTGTTAAAAGAAATTTATAGAAGAGCATGTTTTAAGGGGGAGTTATAAAAAATTTAAAATCAATCAAACCTTTTTGATAATGTCAAAAAGGGGGAGGATTTTTCTGCATTATTATTTATGATTTTGTCATCATCAAAAAGGGGGAGATTGTTGGTGCTAGAGCACCACGATCGTTTGTTTTGATGATAACAAAATACGTGTCGTTTAACATTTGCACTTGGAGTCTTAGATTTAAGGTCAATTGCAAATGGAGATGTGATTAGACGGAATTCGAGCTCGCATCCAAGATGGATTGGAGGAGCTTGATGGAAAACAGAGGAGATTCGCGAGGAGCGATAGATTGAAGAAGGAAGGAGATGAAGAATATGATAGATTTCCTTCTCTTGTACTCCTTGTATTTTTCGTTTATTCTGTTGCTCTTTATTTTTGTTACTTAGATTCATGTTAAAGAGCCTCAAAGTACCATAACAGTAGTCCTAGGAACACCAGCACAACCCTAGGACACCTAAGTTTTCTGTAAAGAACTTAGAAAACCAATGCAGGGTTCAAACAGAGTTTCCAGACGTCTGATGACTTTGCCAGACGTCCAATTAGTAGACCGTTGGCTCTCTTAACATACACTCAAGGATATGACTGTTAGAGTCTTATCAGACGTCTTTAAGCCCTTCCAAACGTCTGATAATTGACCGTTTTTCCTCGACTGACCCGAAAATCTCTTCTCAGATATTTTCTAGCCGTTGCAAATCCATTCCCACGAAAAAGTAGGTTTCCAGACGTCTAGACATAGTGCCAGACGTCCTGTATGTCGTCTGATGGACTTGCGATAGAACCCTGTTTAGATCTGATTCAAGTCAGGAAGAGACCCGTCCAAAATCAAACGTCTGACCTTATTTTCAGACGTCTTAAAGTGGTCTTCCAGACGTCTGATGCCAGAATTAGACGTCAGATTACTCTGTCAGTGCAATGATTGTTCCTGATTTCGGGTTGTTTCACTTGGGCTTTGCACCCAACGGCTATGGAGCCTTTCCTAAGCCATCCAAAGCCTTCCTAAGGCCTCTATAAATAGAGGGGAACCTCTTGCACACCAAGACACACCTAGAAACACAAGACACACCCAAGCAACATACTTTCTACCATTTTGTGTCTCTCTTGCTCTCAAAGCTCAAGTTCTACATCTTGAGAGCATCAAGCTTTACGCACCCGCTCTCCGCCGTAGTTTACGAGAGCGACGTAGCGCCGTCGTATTGTTCACGCATCCGCGTCGCCGACGCACTCCTTTCAAAGGGAAGCATCCTATTTCTTATAGAAGCCTATGTTTAATATTACTTTGTTGGCTCTATAGGATTATTGTTATTTTATCTTTGTTATTTGGTTGGGTATTCGCTTTGCGAATTCCCATCTCCTTCGTGGGACAAAATCCTTCTCGTGAAGAGAAGGGGTTGAGGAACGCTACCCTCGCACTTGTAGCGTGGTTGTAATTGAGGTTGAATCACCCTTGTTTAAAGTGATTCGTTTAGTGGATTTTGATCAACTTGGTTGATCGGAAAATCCTAACTCGAGAGGGTTAGGTGGTGGTTTTCACTCGGTTTGGGTTTCCACCTAAAAATCTTCGTGTACTTTGTGTGATTGCTTATTTTGTGAGATTGTTTATATTTTAATTCCTCATTTTTTACGATACCCCCTCCTGGTAGGGAAGAATCTACAAGGGAAAGTCAGAAAAATAATGGCATAGAGCAACCCTATGGACAGGAAGTGGTCGAGGTGTAAAGCAAGAGAAAAGAATAAGCCAATGAAGAAAAATCTACTAAAAACGAGCGAAGTTGGTGTCACCTCAAATCCTAAAGGTTCTAACTACATATAGATTTACTCATAATATTAATATGTCGTTGTAATTGTTGATGTTAGTGTACCACAATCATCTATTTTGATGATAGCAAAACACGTGTCTTTTAACATTTACTTTCGAGTGTTAGTTTTCAGGTCAAATTGCAAATGGAAACGTGTTTAGATGGAGTTCAAGCTTGCATCCATGACGGATTAGAGGAACTTGATGGAGAAGAAGGAGCTTCACGAGGAGCGAAAGCGTGAAGAAAAGAATAGGGTAGATTCTCTTTTCATGTATTCTTTTGTAATTCTTTTGCTATTTATTTTTTGTGTCTAGATATATGTTAAAGGGCCTCAAAGTACCCTTAAAGTAGTCCTACGAACGCTTGCACAACCCTAGGATACTTAGGTTTTCTATAGAGAACTTAAAAAACCAAAATAGGGTTCTGTCTGCCTAATCAACCATCTAATCTAGAATTCAGACGTCTGATAGTGACTTTTAAGATGTCAACTGTTGACTCAGACGTCCAATAACTTAGGTTGAACTTAGAAGGTTCTGTCTGATAAAATTAGATAACCAGACGTTAGTCCAAACGTCTTAAAAGACGTCTGATGGTTGTGCCAGACGTCCAATTAGTGGAACATTGGCTACCAAAGTAAACATTGAGGATTATGACTGTTAGGCTTATATTAGACATCCGTAGAGGACCCCAGACGTCTAATAAGTGGTCGTTTTGCCTCGACTGACCCAAAATCACCTTTGTAAGATTTTCTAGACGTTAACCTATCTTAAGAATCCATTCCCACTATACAATAGGTTTCTAGACATCCAGACCTAGTACCAGATGTCTTGAACATCGTCTGATGATTATACACTAAAACCCTGTTTAGGTCTGAACCAAGTCAAAAAGGAAACCCGCCTAGAATCATATGTCTGACTTAGTTCCCAGACGTCTTAAACAAGTTTTTCAGACATCTAATACCTGGACCAGACGTCTGATGACCCTGTCAAAGTCATAATTTATTCTGATTATGGCCTGTTTTACCTTGGGTTCAACCCCAACGGCTATGGAAGCTTTCTAAGGGCTTCCAAAGCCTTCTTAAGCCCTCTATAAATAGAGGAGGACCCTTGCCTTGCAGACACACACCAAGACACACCCAAGCAACACATTTCCACATCTCCTGTGTCAAAAGAAGAAGATCATCTAGAAGTGCTGCTCTCCAAATCTTTCTCCACTCTTGAGAGCTTTAGCTTCGCTGCACTCACGCTCTCCCTCCGCAATTATGAGAGCAACGAGGTGCCATCGCGTGGTTCACGCACCTGCGTCGTTTTGTCGACGCGCTTCCAACAAAAGGAAGTATCTTTACCTATAGTAGCTAGGTTAATCTTTGTTGACTCTATAGGTTGTTTTGTAATCTTCCTTTGTTATTGGTTGGGTATTTGCGTTGCGAGTTCCCATCTCCTTCGCAAGACAAAATCCTTCTCGTGAAGAGAAGGGGTTTTGAGGTACACTACCCTCATTCAAAGTTATGTGGTTGTAAGAGGTTAAGTCACCCTCATTGAAGTGACTTAGTGGATTTAATCGACTAGGTCGATCAGAAAATCTTAACTCGAGAGAGTTAGGTGGTGGTTTTCACCCGATTTGGGTTTCCACCTAAAAATTCTTGTACCTCTTGTGTGATTGCCTTTTTTGTGAGATTGTTATCTTTTTATTCCACATTTTATACGTCACGCATATCTCACCCCCTCCCGTAGGGATTTACAGTAATTTCCTTTGCAATGTATATAGCACATGTCTCGCATATACATTCATTTAATTTTCAATATTATAGATGATGGATATATACAACACTTCAAGGTCTTCATGGATAAACATCCAATGATTGAGAAACAAAAAGAATTACTAGACAAAATAACCTTTCACGTACTCATAAGGATAGCAAAGGTTAAAATGGATATTAAGGTGTTGAAGTGGATCATTAAGGGCTACATGGGAAACATAAAATTTCTGGTGGGAGAAATGATAAAGACCAGTTTATCATCATTCTTAGGCTAAAATCACATAGGGTTTCTACATTTGCATTATGGTATTAGGTTGCATTTAAGCATTTACATGCATTTAGGATTTAGGCATGCATTATTAGGTTTTCTTATAATTTTATGTTCTTATGCATCTCATTTGTTTTGTCAAGGATGAAGACAGAGTAGGAATCAACTAAACCCTGACAACGTAAAAGGCAAGAACTCCAAAAGAAGAAGATAAAAGCTCATAGTAGTTGCATTCCAGCTCACCTCAACTGGATTCTAGCTCATCTTCAGCTCGTCCCAAGTCATGGCAACTCAATTTCATGGAGCTTAGCTACTAGTCTTGAACTAGCCAGCTAATCTAGTTAGAGAGTCGTCATCAACTGCCTCCCAACTCAGCCCCAGCTCACCTCAGTTCCAATCAAGCTAAAGTTAGCTCCTTGCAGCGAAATCCTACCTAGCTTAACTACCAGCAAAGAATTAGCTAGCTAAGTTAGTTGCTGAGTCGACAAGAAGCTCACCATCAACTTCTCTCAACTCCATGGAAGTACAGAACAACTCAATGCTTCTACTCCTAGCTCCTACTAGCTATGCTAACTAAGCTAGCTCTATACTCCACCTCCTTCTCTCTCTTACTTTATTGGGTCTTCATTAGCTTTCATTTTTGTGTTTTGACCAGGTGCAAATCAAACGGGAGAAGCGGGATTTGGAGTCACTTAGAGCGGAAGTTTCAAGTTATCTTTTCTTCCTACGGATATCAGGTAAGTGCCTCATCCAAAAATCTTAAGAAAATCTAAAAAAAAACCTTTAAAATATCAAAATCTACAAAAACAAGAAAATTCAAGGGTGATGGATGATAACTCTACTTTAGTGGACTAAATTAGAATATAAGTACATTATTATTAGGATGATAATTTAATTTACATGGCATTGATAAAATTAATTCAACTTTAGATTATCATTCTCTATATTTCGTTAAATTTTATGTACCTTGTTACGTAATTTAATTAATTATAAATTTTTGATGCAGGGTCAATTTTTAGGAGGACATCAAGTCTCAATTTGGAAGGCCATCTTGGTATGTTAAATAGACATCAAAATCAATAAAAAATCCTAGCTCTACGTGATCATCAAGATTTTCCTAAATCTCTCATATTTCTTTTGGAAAGAGCCACCATCATTCCCTCAATTTCTTTCCCTCGTCAACACTTTCCCACAAAATCTCTCTCTTCGACGGACTCCACGTATCCCTCTCTCCAACACACGCACACACATAAACACCCACGCACAGGACCGGGACCCTCTCTCCCGATCGCAGACGACTTCCCCCCACCACACCCCCTCGTCTTCGATTCTTCTTCCTTCCTGCAATCAACGCAGGCCGCACACCACAAACACCCCTTTTTGTGCTTGGTCTCTGCCCCACCGGCTCAAACACCCACGCATGCACACCACCTGCAGAGAGCGAGAACGACCCCATCGGCTCCTTCTCAGCGTCCACGACACCAACGCACGCAGCGGCAGCTCAACCGTGCACACCCCTCATCGGCTCCCTCTCTCTTTGTTCACCCATCGACAACACCGCGACCTCGCCACCTTCCTCCTCACCACCGCGGGCTCCACGACGCAAGCAAGCCACCACTACGCTTTCCACGGCCACCACCGCATCACCGCACCTCAACGACAGCCACGATTGTGCCTCTGTCCTCGTCCCTACAGCAAGGACGTGGATCCCCTTCCCACTACACCGACAACCGTGAATGCCCTCTCTTCATCGATCGTGGGCAGCCACTACCACAACTCCGCTCTCGACTGTGGCCCTCTTCCTCCTCCTCCACGTCCTTGCACCAACCTCCGACCCTCCTCGACAACGACAACCACCACAGCGCTCCACCCGCGACACTCTCTCTGTGACTGTGACTCTTCCTCGACGTCCACACCGCTAGCAACCACGACTACGACTTCGTTCTCAATTGCGACTATGTTTTCTTGTGGGGAAGTATGGTGACAGCATGCTCTGCGCACTCGCACCTCACCACGACCATGATTCATCTTCGACATTCCCACCACCACGATTCTGTACTGCAACCATGCACCTTCTTAACTGTCTTCTCCGACGAGAGTGGTGATAGCACGCTCATCTTCTTCATTGCACCCCATCCATGACCGCATATTCTCACCGCGATTCTACATCCATCGTGAACTACAGTGTTTACTTTGATTTTTTATCTGACTATTGGAATCACTATTTATCATCTTTATATTCATATGCTAAGCTCTTGTGGAGATGACATTCTATTGGTGGTTATTTAATATTATGCATATTTGAATTAATTACATTTTAGATTCATGCATATCTGATTATTTATTGATTTACGATTTTTCCATCATAATTTATACTACGAAGCATTATTAGTATTATTATTATTTTTCTGAAAACATTGGTATTATTATAATAATTATTATTATTATTATTTTAAAAAAAAATGAGGAGAGCTATCGATGATGAATAATAATAATTATTATTATCACTGTCATTATTAGTATTATTTTTTTTGAAACAGGTCATTATTAGTATTATTACAAAAGCAAAAAATTTCCCTTATCAATGGAACCTTAAAATTCATTTGTGTACTTATTTGCTTCATTTCTCCACCATCTACTTTACATTGGTGCTTTAATTTTGAAAATTCAGACTTTTGTCTTGACTTTTAAAAATCAAGTTGGGTATAAGGGAGCTTCATAAAATCCTCAAATTCCATCAATGGAAGTCCCTTTGAGTCAAGAACTTAATTTTCAAATTTCAAAAGATTTGGCTAAGTAGAAACAATTAGAAAATTCAAGGACTGCAAGGGGTAAAACCCTAATTCCCTCCTATTTTCTTACTATTCTTGAATTTTATAAATCTTTTTACTCATCATATTTGAACGAAATTTATATTTCTAAAATCCATGAGAACATCTCTACAACATATAACATTTTCAAAAATTTCTAAGGTTATTTGAGGACTCTACAGAATTAATTTGTTGAATTTATCTTTTCTGGATTTGAACACCAGTGTAGAAGAAAATCTCAAATAAATACCAAAGTTTCAAAAATTCCAAAAATTATCTTTAGAATTCTTGTTTGATTTCCTTCCTAATGGTGGTGTCGCTTATCTTGTTTGAACCACTACATAAAAAGATATTCTAAAAGTGATTTTTCTGTATAGGGTTTCACAATTAATGTTTCATTTTCTCTTACCTTAATCACTTCAAATTTAAAGGGAATTGGACTTCACCGGCCCCAAAAATTGCTTGAAATTGCTTGTGTGACATTCAAACTTGTTTGAAAATATAAAAAAGAAAATCCTGAAACACACAAAAATTTATATCAAGTCCCTAAAAAGCTTTCCATTCAAAATCCTATGCTTGAAAACCCTTTTTGTTTTGACATTGGGCATCATTCCCACCCAATTCGCACACACAAAAAAAAGGAGAATAATTCGGGCAACTATCCCAATAACATCCTTTATAAAACCTGTGCACTTTAGTATCCTAAGCCTAAATTAAAACTTGTATCAACTTGACCTCTAGGGATTTCATCCAAATTATGCTTGATATTTGTTTATTAAGTTATTTTCAATTGATCTCTATTTTTTACTTAACTTGGTTTAGGTTGAGGGGAACTGTCAAACAACCGAATGTGGATTTATACATGCCCCCACTGATTTTCCTAGGACATGCTTTGACTCAATCCCCCCCTTTAGCTTGACTAGGTTAATTAAAGGAAGAGTGATCAATTGTTAATTATTTCGTAAAAAAATAACCAAGTCTTATGTTTTAAGGAGTCAATCTTAAGGCTAAGCTTAGATTTTGTCTGCCTGAGTGCACACTTCTTCCCTCATCTCTTCCCTTCTCTCCTCCCCCATTCTTTATAAGCGTATGCATGGGTGTAAGTCCCAGAATCTGCACTTGGAGGGTGATTGCGCAGCAATCATAGGATTTAATCAACCTAAATTAAGTTAGATCCAAGCTTAACTCATTAATAATACATGCATAAGTTGCATATTTTATAGTATAACTGTTTTACTTAACTGTTCATAGAATAATACCGTTCTACCTTACTAATTAGTGGATAATTGTATTTTTAGATAATAAGGAGCTCAGGAGATGTCTTGAGACTGAATAAAAGTGGGATAGAAGTTGAAGCTGCAGCAGAGTTGGAGCGAGAGCTTGAAATAAAACTTGGAATAAAGAAGAAATGAAGACAGAGAGTAAGAGGGAGATAGATTAGGTTACTTGTAGGAATAAATGCAGAAAAAGAGGTAAAGAACTTAGGTTAACCCTATCACTATCCATAATTTCCTAAGATAGCCTTATTCCTACTCCTATCCCTAAGCCACCCTCCTATTTGGCTAAATTAACCTAGAACCCAAAACATGGATAGTATTATCCATGTTCTTATCCACACTATTCCTACCTTTATCCTCCACTTGGGATATCTATATCCCTACTCTTGAATTTCCCCTACTTTGGACAAAACCTGGATAAGGTACCAGATTCCACTATTCATCATCCACAAACCCTATCCACTATCCTTATTCTTAATCCATGCCATAGAATCCTATTTAGGTCCATGGAACCTTCAATTGACTCAATTGGAGTCAATTGGGTCAACTGCAGTTTAATTGGGTCCAATTGGATCCAATTAGGCTAACCTTAGGCTAATTAGGCTCATGGTAGCCTAATTAGACTTGACCCAAACCCAATCACTTAACCCACACCCAATTGGGAGCACTCATATTTGATTGGGTGCACCTGAACCCAATTGGATCCACCCAGGACCCAATTGGTCTATCTCTAAATGCACATGTCTAATTAGATTCACTTAAACCAAATTAGACTCAACCTAGACCTACTTAAGTTCACACACATACCTACTAGGATCACCCTAGCCCAATTAGACACACACATACCTTAATTAGACTAGGACCAACCTAATTAGACTACACCTATTAGATTCTAGGCTAACCTTGCAGTTTCCCTACTCGGAGGGGGGAGATCAGCGTGACGTAAAAAATGCAGAATTGAAAATATAAAACAATCTCACAAAATTTAATCACACAAGGTACACAATTATTTTTAGGTGGAAACCCAAACCGGGTGAAAACCACCACCTAACCCTCTCGAGTTAGGATTTTTCGATCAACCAAGTTGATCAAATCCACTAAACGAATCACTTAAACGAGGGTGATTCAACCTCAATTACAACCTCGCTACTTTATACGAGGGTAGCGTACCTCAAACCCCTTCTCTTCACGAGAAGGATTTTGTCCCACGAAGGAGACGGGAATTCGCAAAGCGGATACCCAACCAAATAACAAAGTAAAATAACAAATATAGTCCTATAGAATCAACAAAGATTTAAACCTAGCTTCTATAGGAATTAGGAAACTCTCCTTTGATGGAAGTGCGTCGAATCGATGATGCGGGTGCGTGAGCTACACGACGGCACAACGTCGCTCTCGTGAACTACGGTGGGAGAGCGGGTGCGCAAAGGCTTGATGCTCTCAAGATGAAGAACTTGAGCTTAGGGAGCAAGAGCTTTTCTTAGACACAAAAGAGTAGAAAGTATGTTGCTTGGGTGTGTGTTGAGTGGCAAAGGCTCCCCTCTATTTATAGAGGCCTTAGGAAGGCCTTGGAAGGCTTAGGAAAGCTTCCATAGCCGTTGGGTGCAAAGCCCAAGAGAATCAGGCCGAAATCAAGAACAATCATTGCAATGACAGGGTTATCAGATGTCTGATCCTGGCATCAGACGTCTGGAAAACCAATTTAAGACGTCTGGGAACAAAGTCAGACGTCTGATTTTGGGCGGGTTTCTTCCTGACTTGAATCAGATCTAAACAGGGTTCTAGTGCAAGTCCATCAGATAACATACAGGACGTCTGGCACTATGTCTGGATGTCTGGAAACCTACTTTTCTGCGGGAATGGATTTCCAAGAGAGTGCAACGGCTAGAAAATCCCTGAGAAGAGATTTTCGGGTCAGCCGAGGTAAAACGGTCATTTATCAGACGTCTAGAAAGGCTTAAGGACGTCTCATAAGGCTCTAACAGTCATATCTTCAGTATTTGTTAAGTTAGCCAACGGTCCACTAATTGGACGTCTGGCAAAAACATCAGACATCTGGACTAAGGTCTGGACGTCTGATTTCATCAGACAGAACTAACTAAGTCCAGCTTAAATGTTATCAGACGTCTGAATCAACAGTCAGACGTCTTAAAACCCATTATTAGACGCCTGTTTTTGGAATTAGACGTCTGAAAAGGCTATTTGAACCCTATATTGATTTTCTAAGTTTTCTACAGAAAACCTAAGTATCCTAGGGTTGTGCAGGTATTCCTAGGACTACTGTTAGGGTACTTTGAGGCTCTTTAACATGATGTTCTAAGGAACAAAAAAAGCAAGGAAATAAAGACAAAAGTACATGAAAGAAATAAATAGAATTCTATCCTATTCTTCTTGTCCTTCCATCTTTAATCTGTCTCTCCTCGCGAATCTCCTCTGTTCTCCATCAAGCTCCTCCAATACATCCTGGATGCGAGCTCGAACTCCGTCTAATCACGTCTCCATTTGCAATTGACTCGAAATCTAAGACTCCAAGTGCAAATGTTAAATGACACGTGTTTTGTTATCATCAAAACAAACGATCATGATGCTCTAGTACCAACAATCTCCCCCTTTTTGACATTATCAAAAAGGTTTGATTGATTTTAAATTTCCTATAACTCTCCCTTAAAACATGCTCTTCTATGAATTTCTTTTAAAAAAAAGTAATGTCCTCCCCCTTTTTGTAACAACAAGATAACTATTACTTTTCTCCCCCTTACTAAAGAAAATTTAGCTAACCTACATCTCCCCCTTAATAATTGACAATAAGCTCATAATTTTTAACTCCCCCTATCTAAATGCTAATGATAAACAAAGATAGGGTCAAGAATTTTTACCTCACCTACCAAAGCCAATAAAATGGCCCAAATGGTGGTGGTGGATGCCACATCGGATGGGGCTCCCATCCGTAGCTTAGAGGCCCGAGCATTGGCGCCGGTCTCCAGTCTGGTGGTCGACTTGCGGCGGGTCCATCGTTTGTTCGCCGTCTCGTCGGTCTTCTTGTTCTCCTCCTTGGTTCTCCCAACTCGAGTTGACCAGCCTTGAGCTTGTAGGTCCAGTCCTTCGTGTTTTAGTTTTCCCTAAAACCTACAAAACAAGATTCCAATTCTTTCTTCGGTATCCAAGTGAGCTTGGATCCAGATCTATTAGCAGGTCTCCTTGACGAAGATCCTTTCTCAATCTTAGGGCTATAAAAATTATCTACTTTTTTGATTAATTTGTTAGAGTTTTCCCTAAGACATGCGATTTCTTTTTCTACAGTATGCATCTTTGTCTTTAAATCAGAAATTTCTATCTTTAAACTATCATTTTCTTCAATCAATTTAGTATTTTCATTGATTAAATTTTTATTTTCTAATAACATGTTATTATCCTTAGGACTAGTTTCTATGTCCTTGAGTTATTTTTCTAACCTATCATTTTCATTTTTAAGAAAACTAAGGTTCATTTTAATGTTTTTGTTTTCTGTCTTAAGTGTTTTACTAACTTCAAAAAGCTCATTGAATGCATCTTGTAAATCGAAATTTACCTTATTGTCGGAATCGCTTCCGCTTTCGCTATCGCTATCACTTCCTCTAGCCATGAAACCAAAGCAAGCGGTTTCTTCTTCTGTAGATTTTTCTTCTTCCTCCGAGCTCGAATCGTCCCAAGTGGCTTGGAACGCCATCTTCTTAGATTTCTTCTTTTCCTTTTTGAGAAGAGGGCATTCTGGTCACAGATGCCCTTTCTCGTTGCAGTGGTAGCAACGTCTCGGGCTCTCCTTCTTCTCCTTCTTTGATTCCCTACACAACTTGGAAAACTTTTTAAGTAAAATTTTAAAGTCTTCGTCGTCGGAACTTACCTCGCTATCCGACGTAGCTTTGAAGGCGAGAGTCTTCTTCGGTTTTGGCTCCGGTGTATCCTTCTTCTTCTGCTTCAACTTTGTCTCGTAGGCCATTAGATTACATAGGAGATCTTCCATATTAAGCTCCTCCACTTCGTTTGCCTCCTCGATGGCGGTGACTTTCTGTTCCCACTCCGATCCGAGGGAACGATGAAGCTTCCCTTGAAGCTCCCCCTTAATGAAAGTCTTCCCTAAAGCTTTCAAATTATTTACAATGAGAGTGAACCTAGTGTTCATCTCACTTAAAGATTCGTTAGGTTTCATAGAAAAAGATTCAAATTCTTGATAAAGTAAATTTATTTTAGAAGTTTTTACCTTAGAGGTACCTTCGTGAGTTACCTCAAGTGTATGACAAATCTCGTATGCGGTGGCGCATTGCGAGATTCTGTTGAACTCCTTTGGGCTGAGTGCGCAATACAACGCGTTCATTATTTTTGCGTTGAGCGAGAGTTCCAGGATCTGCTGCTATGAGTATCCTACAGCGGGTTTCTCTGGGATGTCGAAGGGGATCTCGCACCTGGCCCAAATTGTGAAGTCGGTGGCTTGAAGCCACGTCTTCATCCGCAGCTTCCAGTAGGGGTAGTTGCTCCCGTCGAAGAATAGCGGATGAGTCGTAGACTGACCCTCGGAAATCCTACCCGCGGAATTGCTCCCCTCCATGATCTTCTTGCTGGGTGTTACTCCAATTAGCAAGAACCTGCTCCGATACCAATTGTAGTTTCCCTACTCGGAGGGGGGAGATCAGCGTGACGTAAAAAATGCGGAATTGAAAATATAAAACAATCTCACAAAATTCAATCACACAAGGTACACAATTATTTTTAGGTGGAAACCCAAACCGAGTGAAAACCACCACCTAACCCTCTCGAGTTAGGATTTTTCGATCAACCAAGTTGATCAAATCCACTAAACGAATCACTTAAACGAGGGTGATTCAACCTCAATTACAACCTCGCTACTTTATACGAGGGTAGCGTACCTCAAACCCCTTCTCTTCACGAGAAGGATTTTGTCTCACGAAGGAGACGGGAATTCGCAAAGCGGATACCCAACCAAATAACAAAGTAAAATAACAAATATAGTCCTATAGAGTCAACAAAGATTTAAACCTAGCTTCTATAGGAATTAGGAAACTCCCCTTTGATGGAAGTGCGTCGAATCGATGATGCGGGTGCGTGAGCTACACGACGACGCAACGTCGCTCTCGTGAACTACGGTGGGAGAGCGGGTGCGCAAAAGCTTGATGCTCTTAAGATGAAGAACTTGAGCTTGGGGAGCAAGAGCTTTTCTTGGACACAAAAGAGTAGAAGGTATGTTGCTTGAGTGTGTGTTGAGTGGCAAAGGCTCCCCTCTATTTATAGAGGCCTTAGGAAGGCTTTGGAAGGCTTAGGAAAGCTTCCATAGCTGTTGGGTGCAAAGCCTAAGAGAATCAGGCCGAAATCAGGAACAATCATTACACTGACAGGGTTATGAGACGTCTGATCCTGGCATCAGGCGTCTGGAAAGCCAGTTTAAGACGTCTAGGAACAAAGTCAGACGTCTAATTTTAGGCGGGTTTCTTCCTGACTTGAATCAGATCTAAACAGGGTTCTAGTGCAAGTCCATCAGATGACATACAGGACGTCTGGCACTATGTCTGGACGTCTGGAAACCTACTTTTCTGTGGGAATGGATTTCCAAGAGAGTGCAACAGCTAGAAAATCCCTGAGAAGAGATTTTTGGGTCAGCCGAGGTAAAACGGTCATTTATCAGACATCTAGAAAGGCTTAAGGATGTCTGATAAGGCTCTAACGGTCATATCTTCATTGTTTGTTAAGTCAGCCAACGGTCCACTAATTGGACGTCTGGCAAAAACATCAAACGTCTTCTAAGACGTCTGGACTAAGGTTTGGACGTCTGATTTCATCAGACAAAACTAACTAAGTCCAGCTTAAATGTTATCAGACGTCTGAATCAACAGTCAGATGTTTTAAAACCTATTATCAGACGCCTATTTTTGGAATTAGACGTCTGAAAAGGCTATTTGAACCCTATATTGATTTTCTAAGTTTTCTACAGAAAACTTAAGTATCCTAGGGTTGTGTAGGTGTTCCTAGGACTACTGTTAGGGTACTTGAGGCTCTTTAACATGATGTTCTAAGGAACAAAAATAGCAAGGAAATAAAGACAAAAGTACATGAAAGAAATAAACAGAATTCTATCCTATTCTTCTTGTCCTTCCATCTTCAATCTATCGCTCCTCGCGAATCTCCTCTGTTCTCCATCAAGCTCCTCCAATCCGTCCTGGATGCGAGCTCGAACTCTGTCTAATCACGTCTCCATTTGCAATTGACTTGAAATCTAAGACTCCAAGTGCAAATGTTAAATGACACGTATTTTGTTATCATCAAAACAAACGATTGTGGTACTCTAGCACCAACAAACCTAACCTAATTAAACCCAACCCAACTCTACCAAAATCATCACTAATACCCCCTCACCTTTTTACATATATAACTTAGTCCACACCTACCTCCACCATTGGTGGCACCACCTAAACCCTAACCCTAACACCTATTGCCAGCCACCATACCCCCCATCCTCATATATATATGCCACCTAAGGCCACCAAATGACCCATCTTCTTCCACCTCAAGCTCCTCCCTACCACCTTCCAAGAGGCCATCCATCACCACCCTTGGTGGCCAGCCACCCCTCCTACCACCACCAACCACGTGGCCATCAAGGACCACCCTTGATGCCTAAATAATTCTTGTTATGCCTTTATTTCCGCATTTAATTCTTGCAAAGTAGCTAGTTAATCTCTCTTTTGCACGCCTAAACTCACCTTGAGTTCTAGGTGTGCCACTCTCTCTTGTGGAGTGTAGACAGGCCCCCATACCTGCGGTCGAGCCACCACCATCCTCTAGTGCCGATGGCTCTATGAGCAATTCTGGTGGGATGACTTTTTGTTAGCATAGTTCCATTAGCATTGGACTTTATTTCTTGTGTACAAGCATTCCTCTATAATCATTCTGTTTGATATTGCTGTAAATATGAATGATTCAATGAAATAGGAGTTGTTCTCTCTATCATGGATCATTCATAGTCACTGTTATCATATATCAAAAACCACAAAAAAAATAAACAAAATCAAAAAACATAAAAAAATGGCAACGGCAAGTCACACAAACGAATTAGCAATTAACACAAATTTCGACGGTAGTGTTCATGTAGTTGAGATGGTGCATACCGACACACACGTTCATGTTCATTTCCTTTCTTACGCACATCCATGTTATCCTCATGCACAACATCATCGATGAAATGTATTTGTGTATTCTCGAATCCGGGCTACAATTTTAGGTTTAGATTAGTTAGGTTAGATTCGCAAGCAAGAAAAGAAAAAAAAAAGAGAAAGTAAATCAGAACCGTTTTCTCATTATCACCTCGCAGAGATCGACTGGGACTCACCTAGAGTTTCATTATTTTTGCTTGGATTCGATTTTGTGTCTATACTAAGACATAAATCTTATTAATATTACGATTTCAAGCCTAACAGAGGGACCAATTAATTTCGCCCCACACACAAGGCAACTGACTTCTTTGCAGTCTCATTCTTCCTCTGCTTATAAAAAAATGGAAAATCATCAAAACAAGTCTAAAAAACCTTCCACCTCCACCTTTAATCCACAACCTAACCAACCTGAAGCTAGCTTCCATTCTGACATTCCCATTCCTAACCCCCCCAATTTGGTAATACCACAAAACCTAGAGTTGCCAAATGAACAAGATCAAGGTCCCCTACCTAACCCTTTACTCATGATGGTTGAGCAATTGGCTCAACTTTGAACCAATGAACAGTAGTTGGCCCAACCAAAGGAAGAATCAACTACCCCCTGAGGAACCTGTCATTCCTCTTAAGAATTTCTACAATCTTTCAAATTATGAGGAAAGACCTAGGGTGGTGATTCCTGAAGGAGATTTTAATATCAACCCAGCAATTTTGAACCTGATTAAACATTTTCATAGCCTACCTAGAGAGAACCATTTTAGCCATCTTAAGGAACTAACTGCCCTCGCCCAAACCACCCGTTCCCGCAATGTGCAGGAAGATTTACGGCTGATGAGACTCTTCCCTCTCACTCTTAAGGATAAGGCCGCCTACTGGTTTAGAACTGTTGACAGACTAATCACAACCTAGCCTCAACTGAGAAGTGCATTTCAGAAAAGGTTCTTCCCTATAGGTCATACGAATACTTTGAGAAGATCCATTACGACCTTCCAACAAAAACATGGTGAATCGTTACGTGGGTCTTGGGAGAGATTTCAAGAATTATTAAGCACTTGTCCACACCATGAGATTCCACTCTGGCAGTTAGTGCAGATCTTCTATCATGAATTAGAAGATCAATTTAGAAGATTTGTGGTTGCCTCATGTAGTGGCAACCTCATTAACAAGGATGTTGAAAGTGCCTACCAATTATTAGAGGAAATGAGTGAAAACTCATTTAATCATGCAGCAATGGATACCTTTGGTACTAAATGAGATCTATTCTAAATCCAAATCTATTCCAGTCACACAAGATGATATCCAAATGATTGCCCAAAGACTGGATCAAATGCAAGTTCACCAGAAAGAAATTGAGGAACAAATCAATTCCCAAAAACTGACTCCATCCCTGACCACACCTAACTTGATGAAGAAAGAAACCTTGCATCATCTTGGTGCTATCCCAGCTGAGCATAATTATTTTCCTGAGGCTACACCTGAGTTGACTTGGACATTTGATTTTATGAATCCCAACTCCTATGGCCCAACAACCGAGAATATTTCTACCCTCTAGGAGTACTTTAGAAATTCTTCCAACTCTTACAACTTGAATTGGAAGAATAACCTAAATCTCTCTTGGACAACTGCTAATTCGATTCCTTTCCAGAGCAACCTGAGGTTTATGGGAAAAATCAATATCAATCTGGGCCCTCTCAAGATGACATCGATGCCCAGGTTATGAAAACCCTGCAGGGTATGCAGAGTCAAATGTCTGAAGTGACCCGTGTTGTTACAAATTTATAAAATTAGATCAGGATCATGGCAAGCCAAAGGCCTATAGGGAACCTACCCTCCCAACCCATGCCCAACCCCAATAATCAAAGGAACCATTACCAGGGTAGGAATCCAAATCACTCTGGACAGCCTCCTATTCACCCAACACCTCAATACGCCCCAGGTTTCCAACAAAATCAATCCCCCCGACCTCCTCTTAGAAATACCATACCGTAAATTCTATCACTTCGAGGAGCGTAAGACAACTGAAGATACTAGGCCTTCTCATCTAACATAAGAAACCCACCGAAAACTTATGTAAGTTGACTCTACCCCCACCCTAATTTAGGAACAACAAGAAAATGATCCAATAGACAAAAAACCCATTCCCTTCCCACAAGCTATGAACCCACCAATACTAAAAGGAAGTTTGAGCCCACACATAAGGAACTCATGGATATATTCAGGCAAGTTGAGAGTAATATTCCCTTCCTGGATGCAATCAAACACATTCCTGCTTATGCCAAATTTCTCAAGGATTTTTGTACTCCCAAAAGGCAAACCAAAAACCTAGGATGAGTAATCCTTTCTAAGATGGTAAGCTCTATAGTCCAAAGCAAGCTGCCTCCCAAGAAAGATACGGGCACTCCCCTCATTTCTGTGGTCATCAATGACACAACTTTTGACTATACCCTGCTTGATTTTGGTACCTCTGTTAATATTATCCTTACTATTTTATTTGAAAAATTCTCGTTCGTTAAGCTGAAGCCAATTGAAGTAACACTACAATTGCTAGATCGATCTATGAGTAAACCTAAAGGAATTGTAGAGGATGTGATTGTCAAGGTCCAGGAATGTTTATTTCCCGTTGACTTTCTAGTAGTAGACATCGACATACCTAAGGCTCTGAAAAATGCCCCCATCGTCCTTGGAAGACCCTTCTTGGCCACCACAAAAGCAAATATTGATCGTAATTTAGGAAAAATGGATATTACTTGCAATGATCAGGCCATTCCTTTGGATATGTTTCAAGCTTACAGGAGATTCCATGAGCCCAATTTTTTTGATGACTCAAACTCTAAAATAGAATAAATTATGGAAGAAACAATGCTTATTGGGTCATGTTGTGCTTTGACCACTATTGAACAAGATTTCTTCAATGATTTGAAGATAAAAATAGAACAAGTGGTTGAAGAGATAATGAATACTTCAAATTTGGGGACTTGCCTCGACTCCACCCCTCTTCCTAAATCACCACATCCCCCGATTCTGATTTCACCTCATCCTCCCACCTTAACCTCATCACCCACTTTAACCCCCAACTACTCTAACCTCCACTTCACTTTGGACCTCACATCTTATCCCCCTGAGCCTGGCCTGCACTAAGAGTTAAAACCTTAGCCAGACTCAAATCATGTTTCCATCAATCACACCAATCCCCTCACTATCACTTCTCATCTTTTTGGGGACCAAGAGGAAAAATTGCTTGCAGAGGGCATCCAAATTTCCAGTTACCTCTATGACATTTGTCAAGCTCTGCTACACACTATGCCCCATGATAGGAACACCATCATAGGCCCTAACTGGACACATTTAGTCAAGTTTGATTGATAAAAGCTCCTACCGAATCATCTGAGGGTCACAACTCCGCATCATTCTAATTTAAGAGAAGAATAGGGAATCAAAGTTAATTCTATAATTTTAACATCACATCATAAATACATATTAACCACAAGATCACTCAGGGGTTAAATAAAGGTCAAATAAGCTTAAAAGTCCAAAAAGTGAGTCAACACTGACAAAAACAAGAATTCACACATTTCGAGAGCGAAAATAGTACACGAAACCCTAATTATCAACCTGCTTAAATTGAAGAGGTTCTAGTCAGGATAAAATTTATCTAAACCTCTTAAAATTCATAAAAAAATATGTTAAGAGGTCTGGTACCTTTGATTTGACCATCTGAATCCATTTTGACTTAGAATAGAGTTTCAGACAGGATTTTGCCCTAATTTGAGTTTCTGTGCAAATTTCCAAGTTAAACATAATCAAAACTCAAATCCAAGTTCACCATTAGATTCCTTGGGTTCAAATTAGGTTAAAGCCAAAATTTGGGTCCAATTAAAGTCCATCTTGATCTAGTTTGTATTTTAATCCTTTAAAACTCTATTTCTTATATTTAGTCCCTCAGGTTTCAAGTTTATTGCATTTGGGTCCCTAACTTTCTTATCATTTTCTTCATTTAGGTCCCTATCGCCATTAGCGTGTGAAAGCACCTCAAGCCGAGATTCTCGAGAAGATTTCTCTCTTAAATCAAGACCAAATCCCTTCAAATTTGAAGGGATTGATCTTAAGAGAGTGGCCAATCCATTGGACTAGATATTGGATCCTCAATCGCATCCTAGAGCTCAGGCGAGCTCGACGAATTTAGCGATATTTTTCTCCTAGAACCATGACCAAATTAGGCTGCTTTCTTCATTTAGAGCTCGTTCTGAAGCTCTATAAGAGCCGTCGATCCTAGGCTGTCCTTCTCAGCCAAGATTGGACCGGAATAACCCTCTTTTCTCCTCCTCCGGCCAAATGCAACTCAGCTCCGGTGACCTCCTTTGTCTTCCTCCTTCGGCCAGCCAACCACCAAAATGGGTGGCCATCTTCCCTCATCTCTTTGTCACGCATCTTTCCGGCCAAAGAAAGAGAGTTATCTATCTTGTCTTTGTCGTCGACACCTCACTGGACTCTGTCACCTTCTCCAATTCCGACCAAGCAAAATCGGACGTCACTGCCTTCCTTGCTTCTCCTAATCCCTCTCAACATCTTCCTCTCCCTTTCTACTTCACCTCCACTTATTTAGACCTTAGGTTCGATCGCAGATCCACCCTCACCCTCGTCATCTTCCTTACGGTCGACACGAGCTCCAGCGAGCTCGCACTGCCACTACACAGCATGAAATCGCATGCCACCATCACCACTACCTTCTTCTTGATCCATAGATCAAAAGCCCTCAAGAAATTGAGAGTTTTGGTCTATGGTTCCACACACCGGACAAACCCATAACCCACCACCATTCTTGAGCTCGTTCAGCCACTACACCACACCATCCATCAAATCTCCTCCACCAACACACTCCTCGCTTCACGACGATCCTTCTAAATGCTCTGATTAGGCCTTAGGCCGTGTTTACCTTGCAGGTTGCCATCGCCGTCATCGACCATCTTCTTCGACTCTGTCAACAGTCATCTGTCCACTAACAGCCTCACCACAATTTCCAAGAGTTGCGGACCTACTTCACGATGCTATTGGCAACAACAATTGAAGAAAAAACACCATCAACAACCTTAATTCCTCAAGCAACCTCTGTTGCCAACGTACGCGTGAAGGATTTTAGTCCCACATCAGAGACTTAGGAGCTTGTGAAGGCGCATAAGATGAATTCTTGCAGCAAGCTCTTCGCCTCGAATGCACGGGGGGTGAGGTCCCCCATGCATGCCCCAATGCACACGCTCACACACGCTTGCTCACGCACCCTCACCCATGAACACATTCGCGGGTCTGGGTTGGATCTGTTTACCCAGTTACCCAGGTTTGACCTGGTTTTGAAAGAAAAGAAGCTGAGGAGGAGGGGGAGGGTTTTGCATTGTAGCATCTCGAGATTAGTGCCAACCCCCCCTTGCGCTCAAGACTTAGCATTGCGAGGCCCTTGAGCCTTGTACTTGTGAGGCCCCTGCGCCTCTATGTGCTGCTACTATGCCCTAAGTCCTCTGAGGCCTTGAGGTTAAGGCATCTGTGCTTTGGTTCTGTTGACTGCTTGGTTACTTTGGTGCTGTGCTTTGATATTAGTGACATTTGATTACGGTTACTATTCATATATTTGAGATTGAATTAGAACTTAATTGTAGGGTTAATTTGGTGGTTCAAACTATCATTTTAACCCAATCTTTTTGCACTCTGATACCTGATTTTCTTGAGATATTCTTCTGATATACATTGAGCATTATTTTGATTCTACTTGCATATATTTCTTGATAATTGTGATTAGTGATTGACTTGCTCAAATTGCTCCCTGTGAATGACCTTAGACTCATTTGTGTTTTCGAGTTCATAAATTTAAGTGTTGAATTGCTTTTGTTGACTGTACTATAACACATATTTCTTAAAACTTGACGAAAGTGACACAACACCCTGCTATAAAGGCATAAATGATAGCCCTAGTTGGGAGGTAACCCAACATCTTTTTTCAGGTTTCCTTTTTTTATTTATTTTCACGTTCCGCCAATCCTGATCTCAACCTTTCCTACGCAGGTGATATCATTATCCTTCCTTATGCATGAGGACATTTCATAGCTTTAGCATGGGTGGGTGCTTTAATATTTGTTGGTCATCTCAAAATTTTCATAACCTAAAAAACTAAAATATTTTCTTCATTCATTTTTCATCTTTGCATTTGCATGAATTTTTCACATAAATAAAAAGAAAGCATATCATTTATTCAAAAACTTTTTTGAGGACTTTCAAAAATTTGTGACTAAGGTTGTAACCTTAATTCAAGAAGGTACACAAGGGATTTAATATTTAATAAACTTAAGGACGAATCCAAGGATCCATTGGTTGGACTTTTCAGGTCTAAAAACTTAGATTCGATCAGTATATCTCCTAAAGAAATCCTCCTGGATCCCTGAAGAAATTGATTGTCTCGGATTCCATTTGCGATATGAATAGTAGTTGACTTAGCTCTCGATCCAGAAATTTGAATTTCTTTTGAAACTCAAGTGTCAAAATTGTTTACACACACGGCCAACAAAAACATAAGCCCAAAAGCACTCGAATAAATAATTCCCCTTCTTTAGCTTAAGATGAAACCTGAAACAGTTCTGATTGGATGAGTTCCCACCATTGAGAAGGAGAAAACCTCCCTTCTGGGAAGTGATACCATCATGTTACCACCTCGGTGCTTTCTCGATGTCTATATTCCATATCTAGATATGGAGCATATAAGCATATCTTGCAGTTCAGGTGTCTCGGATGATACTATCTCGAAGTATTGAAGCGAGAGCCTGGATTCATTGGGAGTTCCTCTCACGATGCCACAAGGTGTCGGGGTGTAGGGCTCCCTGGAGGTGCCTTGGACAATGCTATTATAGCATCGGAGCAAGGACCTCCTCGAGGATCAATGATTGGGACGATGATTCTGACACAATTGTATTTAAGGCTAATTTGAGGCTAAGCATGGGGAAGAAAAACCATCAAAAACACCAAAATATGCAAAAAAAAAGAAAAGAAAGAAAAAAGAAGAAAGAAGTTGGCCAATCTCAAGGCACTGATACTTGAATTTTCATTGTCACGTAAATTCTAGATCAAGTTCTTAAGTTAAGGAGGTTCTAATTGTGAAAATGAATTTCAGGGTAGCTAGAATCAGAAGGGGAAAATTAGTTGAATTCTTGGGAAGATATGTAGATCTTGATTACGCTAACCCTTAGATCCAAGGATAAATCCCAATGTTTTATCATAAAGAAATCTCATATCTTCCTTATTTTTCAAATCAACCAAACTCTTGTGAAAATTTTCTCTTCAAAACAAAAAACAAGTAGTTTTCCTTAATACATTTTTGCGAAACAAAATTTTGTTAGGGACTAGCAAAAGCTAAGCATATGGGTATGATAAACTAACTATAGTTTATCATCATTCTTATGCTAATTATACACTTAGTTCTTAGGGTTTCTACATTACAGTATTAGGCTACATTTAGGCACTCACATGCATTTAGGGTTAATGCATACATTATTGGTGTTTCTTGTTATTTTATGTACTTATACAAATCATTTGCTTGCGAGGGATAAGAACACATTGAAAATTAGCTGAACCCTAACAATGTGAAAGGCAGAAAAATACAGAAAAGAAGATAGAAGTTCCAGCTAGTTGTATCTCAACTCACCTCAACTCATCTTTAGCTCATTCAGCTCCCTTCAGCTTATTCTCTCTAAGCTTAGCTACTAGTTGTGAACTAGGTAGCTAAGTTAGCTGAGGAGTCTACAGGCAGCTCATCTCAGCCCCAAGTAAGCTGAAGTTAGCTTCTTCTAGCTCAACTCAGCTCCTATTGGTTACTAGCCCTAAGCAAGCTAGCTAAGCTAGCTGATGAGTAGGCAGGCTACTTTACATCAACTCTCCTCGGCTCCAGATAAGATCAAGTCAGCTCAAGGTAGCTTCAACTAGCTACTAGCTAACCTTAGCTAGCTAAGCTAAGTCCAATGTCCACCTTTTACCCTCCTCCACTTAGCTCTCTACCCTACTCACCTCCACCATAAAGTGGCAACACCTTTTTCCCTCCAAAAATCACATAACTACCACCCATAGGCACCTCTTCATTTCCCTCTCATTTTTCCCTCCAAAACTACCCATAACCACCTCCTCCATGCACTCCTTCATTTCCCTCCAAAAATACCATAACCACCACCCTCCTACACTTCTATATAATACCTCCATAACCACCACCTTAGAACCATCCTTGGCTACTACATTTTTCTACCAAAAACTCCACTCAATTCCTTGGAAGAAAGGGGTTAGGCATGCAAATTAGAAGGGTTCCTCACCATGCTCTTCTAGTCTCTACACCCTAATTTGTTCTTCCTTGGAATCACGCTAAGGAGGAACTTAGCAAGACGACCATGCAAGGGGGAGGGTGGTGGTGGATTCACTCCACCTTTCTTTATTTTCTTTAGTGAATTCACTCCACCTTTCTAATTATCCTAGGCACAGTTGCCTACGATGAGCTTAGAAAGGTAGGACTTCCATTATCTCACTTAGGCGTATTTCAAATATCTTTGAGTCGATTTCAAAACCCGAAAAAATCACAAAATCACAAAAACCAAAAAGAAAAGAGGATTTAAGCAAGTAAGAAAAATATTATCAATTTGATAACTATCAATTGCCTCCTTGGATAACCCTAGATACTCCCATTATCTAGGTTATAAATTTTAAAAGTTGATCAGATTTTATGCATCTCAATGACATTGAAAATTTTCATTTACAAAATCACGTATTGTCACATCACCATCCACCTTAGCCCAAAAACCCACCAAAAACCACCACTACTTCTTCCTTATTTTGGTGCCAAGTATGCAACAACCACCACCATTGGCACCCTTTCACTCTTGGCGCCAACATAGACACCCCTTCAAGCCACCACCACCACTATAACCAACCCTAGGTTGGTTCCAAAAACACTACCATAAGTACCCCCCTTTTGGAGCCATCACATCCTTCAATCACCACCATCAAAACACCACCAAATAACATCCCAACCACCCATTTTTGGCGCCAAGAGGAGCCCTTCTAGAAGCCAAAAATGGCGCCAACATAGGGTTGCATCCATTCGTGGTGGTCGACCATCGTGGTGACTTTGCACCACCATAACCACCTCCCTCCCCATCTTATATAAACCCCTACATACCCTCCATCTAAAACCATCCTTGGCATCATTTATTTTCCACTATAATCCACCTACAATTACTGACAAGAAGAAGGAAGGCATTGGAATTAAAGGGTCATCACCACCCCCCTCTAGTATCCAATTGTCTCCCTTTCTTGATGTTGGTTGGGTGGATCCAGCTGCAGGTGTTCCTAATTATAAACCAGCCTTAGAGAGCCATAAAGTTGGTCCATCATGTCTTGATTCTCCAAACACTTGTGACAAAATAGAGTCAGAACCTCTCGATGATGTAATTCCTGTTAAGGTAATCCTCGAGAGTGATTCTGACATCCCAATAGAATCATGTCCAGACTCTAGTGACCAAATTCCTACCTTTAACATAGAATCTAGATCTGAGACTATTTGGGATAATTAGGAGGCCCAATATGACGAGAATCAGATTTCATATTTGAATTGTGATTTTTGGCCTATATTTGATGGTTATACCTCTCCAGACTCCTCAGAAGAACGAATTGATTTTTCACAAGTTGCATCGGTTTACAATACAGAAACAAAGGAGGTGGAAGAGTTAAGATTTGATTGGATCTACTCTAGGTACCTAGAATCCAAACCTATGCCTAATAAGGATACCTCTTTGAGCTCGGAATTTGAGACTAGGTTAGATCAAAGTCAGATTGTTGATTCCACGCATCATCATTTATTCAGTGGTGGAAATCTAGATCTTGAATCAGAAACTGATTATCGCAAATTCTCCAATGATTTCGAATTATACTCTGATTTCAGAGAACCATTGTTTATTGATGATTACGAACCAGTTTACGACCTCAATTTCCATGATCCATTCTTTGATTCTGACTCTGAGGCCGATGATCTAAACCTCGAAGAAGCCACACCTTTCAATCCACATATAGAGCCTTTCAAAATTCAATCCCAACCCTAACTCGCCACCGGAATCAACTTCTATTCTGACTCACCTCTATCTGATTCGGTTGGATATGATTCACCTCCATCTTTCGATCGGAATCGGACATTGATCAAACCAATAATCAAGCCTTATCCTTCTCTGATCTCACTAGTAGGGTTCCTACATTTTCCACAGATCCATTTTCATTTGAGGAGCCTTACTCTGATCAGGCTAAATCGATTCAGCCAAACCCTAGATTTGCATTTCAATATCTTTTTGAACCACAAAGTATCTGGTGGGCTCCATACCTATTGATTCACATCCATCAATCCACCATACTGATTAGGTTTGATCTGCATCATTATCCTGTTGATCTGAACAAGCACCTGGTTGGACCAACCAGGATACTCATTAAGGTGCCTACTTTACAAAATTCCTCTGATTTGACAACCCCTTCTCCTTAACCACCTTTTGCTCGACTGAAGGCATTGAATTTAGCACTTAATAGGAGGTAACCTGTCATTCCAAAAATCAAGATCCTTCTTATCATTCTTTTTGAGCTACACTCCTATTGCACTTTAGGGTTCAACTTTAGAACAATCGACTCCACTTTTGGTACTTATATCAGAGCTTGAAATCATTCGCAATAGTCATCTGACCCATTCGCCCACCCTTTGACCATGTTTTAATCCTTGAACCAAGCTGAATTCATACCCACCTAATTTACAATGAGGACATTGCAAAACTTAGGCATGAGGAGGTGTTAAAGTGCAAAACACAAATAGAATTTCAATTTTTTGAGGGGTTCTCACAAAAAAATACATATTTAAAAAAAAGAGAAAAACATGGAGAAAGGGGAGGAAAATTTTGAGAATTGATTGAGAAATCTTTCTTGAGGAGGAAAAGATGAGGAAATGCATAATGTCAAAAGGAGCAAAATCAAGAAAAAATTGATAGTCATAGCAATTGATTATGAGATCTACCTAAGTTCTAAACCAAATCAAACTAAGGATTAAGTCCTGAAGTGCTAAAGACAAGGAGATTAGTAACGAGTGCTGATCTTAGGCCTCTTGGACTTGTTTTAGGGACTAAAACACTCGTATTTGTTATGATCTGGATTAGTCCTCAAGAGGTTGAGGAAAGTGCGAGGCTGATCTAGTAGGTCTAAGGCTTAGAGAGTATTCGGCCCCATTGCCTACACTTTGGTTTGCAGGACTTGGTAACCTAAAAACCCAAAATCACACACTAGTCTGGTTCAGTGCACTTAACAAAAAAATCATGCCAAAAGTGTTCTATTCTGAAAAGTCGTCTCGAAGATTTAGCATAGAAGTGGCTCGAAGACACAAGTTGATTAGATGAGTTCCTAATGCGGAGAGGTGAAAAATTCCCTTCGAAGATGCGTATTAACATATCATCTCCTCGGTGCTTATCTTCTAGGATATCTAAATATCCTACTGGGGGCATATAAGCACCTTATGCTGATTCAGGTACCATGGGCGGGATTATCCCAAAATGTCGATTGTTAGGGCCTGAATTTAGCTATAGAACGCCGTGGGTGGCACTATCTCGAAGTGTTGAAAGCCAGGAGTTTTGGGGGTTGCCATGAGCGATGTTATCCCGAAGCATCGAAAGCCAGGGACCCTTCGAGGATTGATGGTGGGGACAAGGAATCCGATACAGACCATGTTCAGGGCCAATCCAAGGCTAAATTGATGGTGGAGACCTTTGGGCAGTTTTTGCAGGACTTAGAAACCTTCGCAGTAGACCTAGGCTGAAGCTGATCAGGTCTGGATCTTGGCTAGTACTTGAGTACCCCTAGGCCTATTATTGGCTAGTACTTGAGTACCCCTAGGCCTATTATTGGCATGCTGATCTAATTTCTAGAGAGGCACAGATCATGCATCTGAGCATCAAAGCATGGTCTAGAGATCTAGTTCTTTCTATAAGATTTTGCTAGGTACTAGCAAAAGTTAGGCATGGAGGTATGATCGCAACACCATCATTAGCCATAACTAACTAAATTAGTGGAAATCAAGTAACAAATGATCCTAAAATGATCGCCTGAAAGTCATAATTCCATGCAGATCCGTTTTGAGAAGAAAACACTAAAACATGGCTAATTCTATAGTTTTAACATCACATCACAAAAGCAGAGTAACCACGGAATTTGTCAGGGGTTAATTGAAGGTCAAATGAGCATTAAAGTCCTAAGAGTGGTTCACACAGACAGAAACGAAGTTTCACACGTTTCGAGAACCAAAACAGCACACAAAAATCTTAATTTCAGACCCACTTAAATTGAAGAAGTTCTAGTTAGAATAAAATTTATCTAAACCTCCTAAACTTCATAGAAAATTATTCTAAGTGGTTTGGTACCCTCGGTTTGACAATCTGAACCTATTTTGACCTCGAATAGAGTGTCAGATGGGATTTTGCCCTAATTTGGGCTTCTGTGCAAATTGCCTAACCAAATGTGGTCAAAACTCAAATTTGACTTCATCATTAAATTCCTTGGGTCTAAATAAGGTTAAGGCCAAAATTTAGGTCCAACCAAAGTTCATCTTGACCTAATTTGCAATTTAACCCTTTAAAACTCTATTCTTACATTTAGTCCCTCATGTTTTGAATTCTTTGCAAATAGGTCCCTAACTATTACTCATTTTCTTCATTCCAATCCCTACCGCCATTGGTGTGAATGTAGCTCCTAACTCGAGATTCAGGGGAGGATTTCTCCCTCAAATCAGAACCAAATCCCTCCAAAATTAGAGGGATTGTTTGGAAGAACCTTCTCAATCTGTTGAACAAGCTCGGAGATCCTACAATGATCTATAGATCTCAAGCGAGCTTGAGATTTCAGGGAATCTTGTTTCCCTGAAAACTTGACTCAATCAAGGTCTCTTCCTCATTTAGAGCTTGTCCTGAAGCCCTATAAAAAGCCCCCGCCCCCAGGTCGTTCTCCTTAGTCCGGTCTAGGCCCAAAACACCTCTTCCCTTCCTCCTCTGGCTGTCTCCAACCGTGACTCTGACGTACTCCATAAATCCCCTTCTTCTAGCCACCCAACCATCAAATTGGGTGGCCCAAACTCCACCTCAACTTCTTCCACACCTGGTGGGCCAAAGCAAGGGTGTCTACACCCCTTCGTCGCGTTGTTTCCTCCCACCGAAGATATCATGTCCTTGGCTCCGACCATCAAACCGGCAAGGAAACTCCTCCCCCTTTCATCTATAGTTTAGGTTCCCTCTCTTCCTCTCCCTGTCTACTTCACTTCCACCTATTTAGATCTAAGGTTCAACCCCAAACCAACCTCAACCCTGTCTTCCTCACAACCGGCTGCGTCTCCGATGTGGTCATTCCGCCGCCACACACCTCCATACACCACACCACTACCACCAAAACCTTCGCCGCATCACCCTCATCAAAAGCCCTCTCCTTATTCACTCTTCCACCCACCAAAACCTCCGACCGGACAACCCACGCTTTCGCCAACTACTCAGCCACTGTTCTGCCACCACACGCCACCATTCACCCAAGCAACCTTACCATCACCTTCCTCGCCTCACAGCGATGCTCAGGAGCTTTCTAATTTGGGCTTGAAGCTCATATTTTGCTCGTCTAGGTGTCGCCGACGAGCTCCACTCCACTTCCGTCTGTCGTGCTCCAGCTGCCATCATCACCAGCAACACCCTCAGCTAGAGCGGAACACCCTCACGAAGGCTTCTAGGCTCTCGATTGAAGGAGAAAGAGGCAACAACTGCATCAATTTGATGTGAATCCCACCTGTTGTTGCGCGTGAAGGAAAGTGGGAATCTTAGTCCCACCTCAGATGCTGACAAGTGCGTGATAACGTATAATACGCATTCAAGCACAAGGCGCGCTGCCTCAAGTAACACGGGGGGTGAGGTCCCCCATGCACGCGCTCACCCACTCGCTCTCACTCCTAACCCGCGACCACTGCCTGCAAGTCTAGATCCTATCCAGATCCAATTAGCTGCCTAAACCTATACCCAGTTCTGAGAAGAGAAGGAAGAGAATTTGAGAAGGGCAATGGAAGGGTTTCACGTCAGGATTCGTGCTCTATGCCTCGAGATGCGTGCCTATGTGTTTCATACATTGCATCTCTGAGGCTTGGCACTCTCGTGCCTTGGCTGTGCTCTAAGTAGATAAGGCGTCTGGCTCTCTGTGTTGACATCTAATCCTGAGTTACTATGGACATATTTGAGCTATTGGCTAATATTTTGTTCGAGATACTATTGAAATATTTAACTTATTTGAGAATTGTGATATGTGCTTAAATGTGGGATTAAGTGGTGATTTAAATCACTATTATTTTTTTATTCTTGATTTCTTTTTATCCTAATAACTTATGATACAATTAAATATCATTTTGAGTAGATTATTATTCATTGAATATCTCTCTGGTGCTTAATTTATTGTGCTCATTATTTCTAATTGAGATTAGTGCATGAATTCCATATTTGTTCCATACGAACGACCTCAGACTCAATTCTTTTTCCGAGTTTTATAAATGTAAGTGTTGTCGCGATTTTTGTCTTATACTACAACACGTATTTCTAAAAGACGATTCTTGCATATCAACAGCAAGCTACTATAGTCAAACAATTTTCAAACACACACGACACATTGATAGGAGATCGTTAGAGCTAATGATGCATACCTATTACCACTTTGAAGATGATCGCTCCATCTACATCTACATAATGTGTTTAATGTGTGATGTTTACGACCTTCCTATTCCCAAATTCACGCTACTCTTTTCCGAGGATACTGTTGAACTACATAGACTCCTTGGAGGACATAAAATATTTCAATTGGTCATCGGCAGTAGCAAAATTCATTCTTTTTAAGATGAAGGAAATGAACATGATACTTACATTAAGGAAAGAGAGCAAAGTTGGTGAGTCTCTTGGGTACCTGAACAGTTGTGTCGCATGCTTATATGTAAGCTTTAATTTCAAAAATACATGGCTAAATTGTATTTGAACTATGACTTGTAATTTTATACAAAGAATTAAAATAGTTGATGTCTTATAGGTATGGATACTTGAGCATTACTTCAAAGACTTGTACATCAATAGAGATCTAAGGCCAAAATTAAGAAAGCAGATGGGATCCAAAGTTCTCAATAAAAGGATGTTGATTGAATTGAACAATATATGGTATATTGATAAATTCATTTACATATAATATTGTTGTAGATAGCATACATCTAGCATATAAAACTTTTAAATTACAGATATGTCCTAAATTAATAGCTGAGAAGAATGAAATATTCCATGTTGGTGCAAATGACATCATATTTTCCCCGGAAACATTCGAGTCTAAGGGTTTCTTGTCCAAGAGACTATATGAGCTTCTTGATGAGATAGTAGATTTGGTTCCATTGAAAATTGATGTGGGAAGTAGTGGATTGGGATAGGAGAGAGGGGAGGAAAATTTCATGCATAATGCATGTAATGAAAATAAGAGGAGAATGAATGAACTTATATTGCAAAACAAGAATGTGATTGAGTTGAGGAGCAAAATTGAAGTCTTACAAAAAAGGATATGGACGAAACAAATGCAATTAGTGTTAGGGTGCAAACAGATGCACAACAAAATCATATTGATTCAAAGTGTGCAAACTATGGGTGAAGATGATGGTCCAAATATTACCACTAAGCATAACATAGTGGATGTGGAGATTAATTTCGAGAGACCATCATTTGATTTGTGGCTCACCCAACAACTTGTAAAGCTTGAAGAACATTCTAAAGCTACAAGAAAACATGCTAATGAAATAAGTAAAAAAAACATGGATACTGCAACTGCAGAATGTCGAAAGGATGGGAACAGGCCATGTAATACTGAATCAATAGTGGAGACAAAAGACTCGGGTGATGGTAAGGAGAAGAAAGAAAAGGGAGAAAGAGGCAACAAACACAAAGTTCAATGATGAAAAGGATTAAAGAAAGAACTGTGATGAAGAAAACAAAGGAAAGAAGCAACTTGGAAGAGGTTGCAATGAATTTAAATGAAGAGCAACTGAAAGACGGTGACATTAAACACATGAAAAAGAAACAAAAAAAGGGAAAGATGTGAATGTAATTGTGCATGATTTGGTGGCGGATTGCAGAAATGTCGTCATGTGTCTTGCCTGTGGTGGTTTGCAGCACAAGCATGCATCATGCAGAAGAGCATGCAAAGGCTCTCGTGGAAACCCTATCGACATGCAGCAGGAACGTCATAACCCTAGCATGTGTTCTTGAGTGCGTGGGATGAAGACGGAGTAAGGAACCCAAAACCCTAGCGTGGATGCTTATCGCGAGGATGTGATGGGTAAACCACCACCACCCCTATCCCCTCCATCGCTCGACGTAGAGGCTCCTCTCTTGCCGGAGGTTATGGCAGCGGAGAAGATGCTTCAGGGGGCACTGATCGACGAGATCATGTGTGGCTCTTCTTCAATGGAAAGACTAGCTATGTTGGGTGCATCGTGGTTTTTGGTGTTTGGTCTATGTGAGGTCGATGTGGAGAGATTGAAGTTCAGATCGTCATCTTTGGGTGATCTTACTGTTTTGTGGAGACTTGTATCTCCCTTCGATGGTGCATTACCGAATCGTCCCCTACAGAGGACCTTTGTCAGAAGTGGGTCAATTTGTATTCCTGGCCTACCGTTGCACCTCTGATCGACTGCCGTGGTGGCACATGTTGTTGCCAGTTTTGGTGCTCTGAAGGATGGGGCCATGGTTGGGTTGTAGGAGGGAGACGTAAGTGTGGTGCAGACGGAAGTCACCTTGAAGCAAGATGTACCTTTTCCTGATAAGGTCATCTTAAGGTGTGGAGTCATGTCTTGGTTTCTTCGTGTTTAGGTTGAGGTACAACCGGTGTATCCACCTAAACCGATGAAGGAAAGGAATGGGAAGGAGCAACAGGGGGAGGATGAGGGGTAGTGAAGGGAGGTACACTGTGGCGAGGTGGTCGATGGCACCGAGGGCCAAAAGAAGAGGAAGGTCTTGCTTAAGAAAGAGAATGAGGAGCAGGTTTCCAATTCTTAGGACACAATGGAGGATGTGCTGGGGTTGGGAACCTTGGTCATGCAAGAAAAGGGAGTCTGTAGCAGTATGCACCATGGAGGGGATGTGAATGAGAAGGTGGGGGAGTTCACCCTCAAGGCAGAGGTAGGCATGACTTACGAGGTGGGGTCTTCATCCAAGGAAGGGATTGGATCATGTAGTAGAGGAAGGTACAACCTGAGGAGCCAGGGGACAACAAACCTTCCACAAGTGGACGAAGAGGTTGTTGCTAAGGCAATAAATATGGTTCGCACGCATGGTGGGTGCAAGGGGAACCTGACTTTCTCAAGTTAAGGGTTCTATCTTGGAACGTGAGTGGGTTGCGCAACAGGACCAAGCATAGGTCGCTAGCCAGGTATTTGAAGGAGTGGAGGGTGGATTGTGGTCTCCTACAGGAGACGCATGTTGACAGCAAAGAGACATTCTGTTGGCAGCTTTTACTGATGAATGGTCAGCTAGTAGTTAAGTATGTCAAGGCCGTGAGGAGGTCAGGAGGTTTTTGCATTTGGTGGAAGGACTCACTACAGTTGAAAGACACGTGGTCGAGTTCGTTCTCTATTACATGCAAATTCAGTAGAGTATGGGATGACAGAGACATGTTTTTTACATGTGTATACGTGTCGTGCTTATGGAGGGATAGGCCACAAATGTAGGAGGAGATGAGGGAGGCTGCCAGTCAAATACAGGGGGTGCGTGGCTGATCGGAGGAGACTTTAATGCTACGCTGACATCTAATGACAGGCTAGATGGCCACACTGATTTGCCCACCTTTGGGTTCTAGATGTTGGTGGCCGAGTTGGAACCGGTGGAACTTCCTACATTGGGATCCATGTACACTTGGCGCAATGGCAGTGGATAGATGTCCAAACTGGACAGATTCTTATGTAGCGTTGAGTTGATGGGCCTTTTCCATTTGGCCTCGGTTGTAGCCTTTAAGTGGTCGTTCTCTGACCATACTCCCATCCTGTGGGAGATTGGAGAGGGGGTTAGTTCGCGCATGTGCTTCAAATTTCAGTGGTTGTGGTTGGGAGTGGATGGGTTCAAGGAGATGGTCTCCTCATGGTGGAACTCTTAGAAAGATGTGGGCACAACCACTCAAAACCTTGCCTCCAAGCTTAAAGGTCCGCGCCACATTCTTTTTGAGTATAAAAAGACTATTGTCATCACCAAAGCACAAAAGAGGTTGGACAAGCTAGAGGGAGTGAAGAGACTCGATGAGAAGGAGGAGGCACTTGCTCTATCGAAGGAGGAACTCAAGCAACGAAAGACATTCTAGAATGTGGTGGCCCAGGAAGATTTGAAATGGGAAATTCACTGGCAACAGAAGTCAAGGCAAATTTGGCTAAAAGAGGGGGACTCCAATACGAAATTCTTTCATGGAGTTGCTGGTGTGAGAAGGAGGCAAAATCTCATCACTAAGTTGGGATACAATGGGGATTCGGCCGAATCTCCAGAGGAGCTGCAAAAGATGGCTAATAGGTACTTTTTTGATATGTCGCGGGCTAAACCTAGGGGTGGATGGAGGCTGCGATCATCGGGCATGCCGTTACTGGGGGAGGAGGGTCAGTTGATGTGCAGGCCTATAAAAGAGGTGGAAGTGGTTAGTGTATTGAAGGGTCTCAAAGTAGAAGGATCATCCAATCCTGATGGGTTCCGATCCTCTTCTACAAAGAGTTCTGGTCAATGGTGAGAGGGGATGTGATGAAGGTACTTGATGAGTTCCAAAGAGGAAACTTTGGGATTGAGAAAATCAACAGATCCCTGCTTTTCTTCTGCCCAAGAAGTAGGGGGTTGTGGAGTGTTATAACTTCCGCCCTATCGCCTTATCAAATTCCATCTACTTGGTAATTGGTAAGGTCATGGCGAACTGTATTAGAGAAGTGATGTCTGGCTTGATAAGCCTTGTTCAGTCGACGTTCCTGAAAGGTCGTTCACTGCAGGAATTATTTATCTTGGCACAGGAGATGATTTCGAGATGGGTGCACAAGAAGAAAGCCACCTTTATATGGAAGGTGGACTTCTCTAAAGCATATGACTCCAACTCCTGGTCATATCTTTGGAAGATATTTTAAAGGAGGGGCTTTCCAAAATAGTGGGTGCAGTGGATGAAGCGATGTTACAACATCATCTTTCTCCCCCTTGGTGAATGATCAGCCTACAAGACAGTGGATCCAACCACAGAAAGGGGTGAAGCAGGGTTGCCCTCTAGCACCCCTTGTTTTTATCTTGGCGGTTGACACATTGGCACGACTCACATTCAAAGTGTGTGATGGTGGATTGATTCACGGGTACACCTTGAGGAGTAGCCGAGCTTTGACGCCCATACTACACTACGCATGAGATGTGATATTCTTTATAGAAGGAGGTATCAGGTGATGTAGACACAATTATTGAAGATAAAATGCCTATTCATGATGTTCGTAGGCTTAGCATTGCATATCATGATATAAATATTGCACAAACATCCATTGCATTATATTTAGGATAGTTGTATATTATGTTCATTAATTCTATCATTTTACATGGCCAGGAGGTAGTGCGACATCTTTACGAGCTTCGGATGAAGAATCCGACCGTACGGATGAATTTAGGGCGACGATCGCAGTCCGTCAACGTAAGAATCACCCCAATCAGAGCTCTGTAGTACCCTCCACAAGAAGAAGACGGACGGTCCAGATGGTGCCACGTGGCACCATCTAGGCTGCCCCACCTGAGCCAATATGTCCCTAAGCCCACCGCAAGATGAGATCCCAGCCGTTGGATCTCAATCCAACAGCTGAGATGTGTGCTCCATGGTTGAAGAAGCATCTCTCCCCATCCGGCCTCAGGCAACTCAAGGAAGGCCTCATCTCGACCGTTGGATCTTCATCCAACAGTCGAGATGCGTGACCGCATCGCCCTTCACCGGAGAATCCATCTCCTTGGACAAATGGTGGAGTGGCTACTTCGCAAAGTAAGGGCGCGTGTTCGACTCTCCCAAGCGCCACCAATTAGCCACAGAGGAGAAGCACCTCAAATTCAACTGCCCGATCGTGCATGAGCGGTCAAGATGAGGCTACATAGACGCACAACTGAGCATAGATACTACACGCGACTGTCGACGCTCCTCGAGAATGCGCCATCTCATGCGTGCAATCAGGGGCGCTCGTTTAAGACTACCGGATGCACTCTCGGTCGTCAGATCTTCTTGAAGGCACGATGTGCGCACGCTTGAATCCCCGAGGGTGCGAACTGAGGGAGCATCCTAGCCGCACGATGACGGATCCAACGATGGAGATCTCTTCAAGCAGACAGGGGGCGTGGGATTTGCAGCAACAGAAGAGTAAGCCTTTAGTGACACTTGCAGCTGTCACTAAATGGCCTACTGACGTGCTCCCGTGCGTGTGTGTTAAGAAGTGTCGTTATAGTCGCACTTGCAACGTCGATTTTAAAGTAAAGAAACAGAGATGAGTCTGAGTGTCGGTTTCAAGGAGGCGTGAAAATCAAATTTTGCTTATCACTTGTTGTCATGGAAATTGCGAGGTTTTGCTTGCGAAAGGTGCGGTTGAAAAGCGAGAGAGAGATAGAGAGAGATTAGGGTTAGAGTCATTTCTTTGCTTGATCATGCAACTTAAACAGGAAATAAAGTAAACACTGAACGGAAAGTAATTTCATTAATCATGCAGCTTTAGTTCACAACTTACAACATTAAATACATGCTTAAACATAAGTAAGGGAAAGCTTAAAAGAGAGGAAAAGAGAGAGGGGGGGGAGAGCGGCGAGGCAGCCACGGCGGTGGAGAAGGCTCTGTCGACGGCTCGTCATCTCCGGCGATTACAAGAGGGCCTAAAGCTAGCTAGGAGACGGGTAGAGTAGCAAGGGAAGTGAATGCCTTGAATGAGTGGTTGGAGGGAGTTTAAATAGGGAGAAGGGCTTTCTAAAAGAAGGGGTTTTAGCGACGTCCAAGGCGTTGCTAAAATCCTTCCAAAAGCGTCGGTGAAGCCCTCCAGCCCGCCGGTCACACGCCTGAACCATTCTTCTTCGCGCTCGATCCGTGGCCGCTGCATGAGAGCCATCCGATCGAAGATCGGACGGCTGAGATCCTCCCTTGGCGTGCTTGGATCGAGCCTTTGGCGCGCGTAAGTGCGGGCGTCGTCGCCCGGCGTGCGTGCATGCGTGAGCGCTCGCTGTTTGAGGGCATGCCTCGTGGCACGATCTCGGCCGCCTGCTGCTGATTGGGTGGCCCAATTTTGCTACACGCCTCTCCGTCTTCGATTTTTCACCCCGTGCGGCTCGAACTCGCACCGCGTGCGTGTAGGTGTGCACGCAAATCGCTGTGCCACGCCCGCTACTTTGTTGCGGCGATAGCGGCGGGCACGCGGTTCTCGGTCGTCCGATCGAAGATTGACGGCCGAGATTTGATCTCAGATGAAGGAGGAAGCGGCGCGCGGTGAGCAGGGGGTGACGTGGTGCAACGAGGGCCGTTGATCATCAGATCAACGGTCAGAACTTCTTGGGCCCATTGTACGAGCTCCGGATGTCGGATTTGGCCGATCTTGAGTCCATTGGACTCCGTTCGTCGTTCTGAATCCATCCGTGCGGTCCGATTGCTCATCTGAGGCCTACTTTGACAAGTGCTTACACAAATGGCCATTAATACAATTTTATAAGCAATCTTGGTATATGATGCTTGCAATGCTTCCATTCTACTTATGTTGTGCCTTTTATTCTAAAGATGGGCCCGATTTAACAGAATTATCACCCCCATATGCAGTGTTATCATACCCCCATGCTTACTCCTTGCTAGTCCCTAGCAAGGTTTATTCTAGCCTTTATTTTCTTTCATAATTTAAGAAGTAATTGCTTAGACACTTCGTTACTTATCAATAGGAGGAAATATACTAAGATCTTAATCTACAAAGACTAAGCAGCGCCCGGGTGCCTGCCAAAATACGAATCGCCCAAATCCTTGCTTTAACGTATATAACTATACATATGTATATGTATATATATATTTTTTTTCGGAATTCAGCGTGGGTAACTTTTTACGACTACCCAACCCACCCAAAACTCAGTTAAAACCCTAAGTGCTAAGCATCTTGGTGTGAAGATTATGATAGGCTCACTCAACGGAAATTTAGACAGACTTCGGGTTTCTACGCCCCTAGGTGACCGGAAGAGGAAATATATTTTCCTGAAGGTGTATTTGTTCGATTGGTAGCTTTCTCCCTACGTTTGTTTTAATTAGGGTTAACACAAGGATTTTTCCAATGTATATCTCTCCAGCTTGTACTATTTCCCCGCTTCTTCCTTAAGTGTTTTGGTTCTTTTTGTGCAGTTATTGAGCTGGGCTCTGGACAACCGACCAATGGGTTGTTACCCACGATCACTTGCCAGCCATACTCATGCAGTGAAGTGTGGTTTATTTTCTTTTCTTCTCCTTTTTTATTTTTCGTAGGTGGCTTCCCTGATCTCAAATGTACCTAGAGGCAATGAAGAAGAAATGGTCCCGTGGCTGGGTTCTAGACAACCTGCCAATGGGCTGTTACCCACGACAACTTGCCAGCCATACCACCCTAGAGAGTTCATTAACTACCAAATTTCTGTCAAAATCTCCGAGGAGTGAGTCTGTGCAAAAAATGTGTGCAGATGCTTAGACTCAAAGTTTTTCTGAGTTAGAGGGTGAGTTGATAAGTCATATACTTATCAACTTATTTAGTAAATGGATTAGAATAGTTTAATGTTGCAAGGATTCGAAGCTAAATCCATATTTTAACGGACACCAGGGCTGATTAAGCCTGAAGGCCCGAAAAGTCTAGGTGTTTAAGTTCTTTTTGTATTATTTCCCACTATTGACAAGTTTCTAATGCCTAAGTTCCTTCCTAAATACATTTTTTTTTTATTCAGACTGATTAAATGAGCTCAGGATTATGCAATTTACCACCCCCCATGCTTAAGTTGGACAATGTCCTCATTGGCAAATTCATGGATGCATAGGGGTTCAAAAAGATAGTACCTGAGTGACGTAAAATACCAGATCAGTCTGAATCCTCTGGGTTGCCTCCCAGGAAGTGCTGAGTTTAACACCTCCAGCTGGGCCGTGCTTCGTGTCATCCCTCAACGAGGGTGACACTCTCCTTTGGGGGAACCTGGGCCAGGAAGTGCTTTAATCTTTGACCATTAACTGTAAAAGTGTGCCCAGTGTTAGGATCAACGATTTCAACCGCCCCATTAGAGTAAGGCTTAACCACCCGAAATGGTCCTGTCCATTTGGACCTGAGTTTCCCCGGGAATAGTTTTAGGCAGGCGTCAAACAGCCAGACTTGCTGATTAGGCTCAAAGGTTTTTTTATGAATGAGTCGGTCGTGGATGGCTTTCATTTTCTCCTTAAACAGTCGACTATTTTCAAACGCGTTCTGACGAATTTCTTCGAGCTCAGATAATTGGAGCATCCTCTACGCACCGGCTAACTGGGAATCCATGTTACATTGCTTGACAGCCCAATAAGCCCGGTGTTCCAATTCGACAGGAAGATAGCAGGCTTTGCCAAACACCAGGAGATAAGGCGACATGCCTATCGGGGTCTTGAAAGCAGTCCTGTATGCCCACAGGACATCATCTAGTCGTGTGAACCAGTCTTTCCTGTCAGGTCTCACAATCTTCTGTAAAATGTTCTTGATTTGTCTATTTGAGACCTCAGTCTGCCCATTTGTTTGTGGATGCTACGAGGTAGCAATGCGGTGGTTCACCCCATATTTTCTAAGTAGGGCATGGAATTGGGAATGGATAAAATGGCTTCCACCATCACTGATCATGGCCTTAGGTATTCCAAACCGGGAAAAGATGTTCTGCTTAACAAAGTCCATGACAGTCTTGTGATCGCATCGGTGGGTGGTGACGGCTTCAATCCATTTGGAAACATAGTCTACCAAGACTAGGATGTACTCAAAGCCGTTGGATGGTGGAAAAGGACCCACAAAATTGATACCTCGTGGTCGGTTCTCCTCTATAGTTCTATTATTTCGTCGTAGTATAGCATAGAGAAGTGGTTACCAGTTTAATACAATTTGTTACTCCGAAATAAAAGAGTTCCCGAGGTCGAACTCAGGGAGCAAGTTGTATTCTAGAAGTACAATGTTGCTATTACAAAAATAAGAGAGAGAGAGAGAGATAGGTTGGTCTCTTGGCTTTTTCTTCTCTTCTTTCTCTCATCTTTGTCTTCTTTCTTCTTCTTGTTTGTCGGATCTTCTGCCTTCAGTTCCTCTTCTTCTGCTTCTTTTATTTCTTTTCTTCTTTCAGCTCTGTCTTCCTTGCGCTTCTCGTCTTCTTCTTTAGCTTCTCTTTTCTTTCTTCTTCTTTCTGCCTCAGCTGCAGAGCTCCTTCTTCTTCTTTCTTTCTTTTCCTTTGCGGTGCCTGCTCTTCTTTCCTTCTTCTTTTCTTCCTCTGCAGAGCGTCGTCTGCTTTTCTAATTAGACGACTTAAGTCGCTGCTGCTACAGTGCTGCTTGGTGCTCCTCCTTCTTCCTTCAGTCTTTCTTCGTCGGCCTTCTTCTTCTCTGCCTCGCTTTTCTTCCTCGGCCATTTCTTATTCAGAGCTTCTTCTCTGCGCCCTGCTCTCTTCTTCTTCTTCTCTACCTCGGCCTGTTCCTGCACACACCTCAGCCAACGCAAAACCTACCCCTTTCCCTCTACCCGCACGTCTCTCTCTTTCTCAGACTTCACTCGTAGGATAGCTCTCCCAGAGCCGCCGGGTAATCGGGTCGGGCTTCATACCCGGGACCAGGCGCACCAGCAGGTGGGTGATGTGCGAGGTGTGCTCAGTATAGGTTCGGGTCGGATCCGCCGGATCCGCGTGGTGAGCTCGCAGACCGGGCGGGTGAGTGGGCGCGGGACCTCACCCCGGTGCGTTCGGAGGCGATAAGCTTATTTCACAAAAACAATTTAAACCGGTGCGGCGCTTCGAAATCCCACGATGTGGGACTAAACTTTGTCCCTCGCTTGCGCGTGCCCGCAGGAAGGCGCGACCTGGCTTCAGCAGCAACGCGCTCGTTTCTCTTCGCAGATCTGCTCCTTGCCTTCGCCCAAGTCCCTCCAGTTCGCCTCAGCTGGGATCCTGCTGCTGCAGGGCCTGGAGCTTGCTTGGAAGCTCCTCGCCTTGTCGCCAATGGTGGCCGAGGCTGCAGATCTGCCAAACACAAACAGGGCCTCTCGGCCTAATCAGACTACAGGGTGACCTTCGCCGTGGCACGGCGAAGGTAATGCGGGGTGTAGCAGGTTGTGGGGCGGTGTCTGGCGGCAGCCCTAGGTCGGACTGCGACCGGAAAAGTGGGTTTGTTCGGGGGAGTGTTGTGGAGGTGAGGAGTGGCAGCGAAGGGGCGGGGGGTGTCGGGTGAGGTGAGGCGGAGCTTTTGGGGTAGGTGGCGAGTTGTGTGGAGTGGTGGATTGACGAGGGAAACTCGCCGGAGAGTGGCCGGAGATGGAGAAGGTAAGGGCGGTCAGGTCGGTCGAGGGTTTAATCAAATGTAAAATAGTGAGGAAAAGAAAGAGGGGGAGGTAGGGAGAAGATCTGACCTAGTTGTAGAGTCGAAGGGGGCCGGAGTGGGGCGACAGTCGTATCAACTGTCGCCGGAGAAGAAGGTGCCCAGAGAGAGGGGGCGGCGGCGAGGAGAGAGTGGGAGAGCGCGCGCTGGGTACGGCGCGACGCGGGAAGAGCGGGCGAAGGTGGCTCTGCTGCTCGTATTGCGGCAGAGCGACGAGGAGGAGGAGGAAGAACCGCCGGAGCTGGAGGGCTTCTGCCGGAGTGGGAAGAGAGGAAGGAGGGGGGTGTTTCTCCGTCAGAACCGAGCTCCTGAGTTCGGCAGACGGGGGTGGTTTTTATAGAGGGAAAAATCAGAGAGGAGGGCGGAGGGAGACGACGTGCCTCCCTCGCCGGTGGATGGCCGGATTGCGACCCATACCTTCCGCGCGTTCGTACGGAAGGTGTGGGCAAAGGCAGAGATCGTGGAGGTGTCCCTGCGACAGCAGACGTCGCAGGGAACACCCCGTTGTCTTGGCAGGGGGTCGCCCTCACCCTGCGCGGCGCCATGCCTCGCCGGAGCATGGCGCTGCTCAGGGTTTTGCAGGGATGACCCAAATGCAAAAACGATTAAGACTTAGGGGCCAAAATGTGAGGGTTTCAAAAGTTGAGGGTCAAAAAGCAATGGATGAGGACCAAAATGCAAAGTCCGTCAAGAAGGTCTCTTCTTAGGCTCAAGTTTTTATGCATGACTAAATGGGGCCTAAGGATTCTAATGGTGAATTTTATTTCTAGGTCAGACCTTGTTTGATCGGCCAATTTACATAAAAACCCAAATTAAATCATTAATTGGGCATGGTTCTCAATGTAGGTCAAAATGGGTTCCTAAGGCCAAATTGAAGATTCTAAACCCTAGAGATTATTTTTCTATGAATTTTAGAGGGTTTAGTAGATTTTTTCTTTGCCTCGAACTCGTGAATTGAAGTGGGTTTATTTCAGGGTTACAGATTGTCATTTAATTCCTTGGAGTTGCTGTAGCCCTTATCAGATCAGATCATCCCACTTTCCTTCTTATTAGGTTAGTTTGACCTATGTTTGGACCCTGAGTTACCCTGTTTGCAGATTGTGCTGGTAAAATTGCATTTTTACCCCTTATGACTTATTTTCTTCTTAAACTCAGAATTCTCTGAGTTAAGCCTTTCCTTGAGTTATGTAGGAGCTTTTATCCTCTGTATTAGGTCAAAATGAGCTAGTTATGGCTCATGATGAGGTTCTCATCAATACCCCAGACGTCGAAGATTTCAGCAATCAAAATGGGCTGGAGGGGCATCATATCTTTCTTGGTCATGGTCCCCAGCATTTGGCAGCGTGAGCAAGTCCTGGCAAAGTTGTGTGCATCCTTAAATAGGGACGGCCGGTAAAATCTAGACTGCAGAACCTTTGCAGTCGTTTTCTTTCCAGAGAAGTGGCCACCACAAGCCTGGTCATGACAGAAAGAAAGCACACTCTGAACTTCGTTCTCGGGGATACACCTCCTGATGATTTGGTCAGCACAGAGGCAAAATAATATGGGATCATCCCAGAAATAGTGCTTGGCCTCAGCCAAGAACCTGTCCCGTTGCTGTCTAGACCAGCTGTGCGGGGTCTGTCCTACAACTAGGTAGTTGACGTAGTCAGCATACCATGGCAGTCTCTCGTCTTGCATAGCCAGAATGTGTTCAACGGGGAAGGCGTCAGATAGAGGTAGGGAGGGTCCAATGTGGTTTGGATGAAGTCTAGACAAGTGGTCAGCCACCACATTCTTCGATCCGGCCTTATCGCGAATTTCCAGGTCAAATTCCTGCAAAAGTAGGATCCATCTGATGAGCCTGGGCTTTGCGTCCTTCTTGGCCAACAGGTGCCGGATGGCTGAATGGTCAGTGTAAACAATCACGTGGGATCCCAACAAGTATGATCGGAACTTTTCAAGTCCAAAGACTACAGCGAGCAACTCTTTCTCTGTGACCGTATAATTTCGTTAGGCCTCGTCCAACGTTTTGCTCACGTAGTAGATCACCACGGGCTTCTTGTCTTGCCTTTGTCCCAGGACAGCGCCTATGGCAAAATCTGATGCATCACACATAATCTCAAAGTCCTGGGACCAGTCCAGGGGCTGAAGTACAGGTGCTGTGGAGACTAAGTCCCGGAGGGTGTGATAAGCCTGGATGCAATCAGAAGACATGTGGAATATGGCGTCGTTGGCTAGAAGGTCGGTCAAGGGTTTGGAAAGCTTGGAAAATTCCTTAATGAACCTTCGATAGAAGCCAACATGTCCCAGAAATGAGCGAATCTGTCGGACTGAGCCAGGTGGAGGAAGTTTGGAAATCAAATCAACCTTAGCCCGATCTACCTCGATGCCCCTATGCGATATGATGTGACCGAGGACAATTCTTTCTTGAACCATAAAATGGCTCTTTTCCCAACTTAACACCAGATTAACCTCGATACATCATTTCAGAATCTTCTCCAAGTTGCTCAGACAATGGTCGAATGAATTCCCGAATACAGAGAAATCATCCATAAAGACCTCTAAGTATTCACCCACCATTTCTAAAAAAATGGCTAGCATGCAACACTGGAAGGTCGCAAGTGGGTTGCATAACCCAAATGGCATTCGACGGAATGCAAACGTGCCGTACGAGCAAGTGAATATGGTCTTTTCTTGATCCTCCGGAGCAATTGCAACTTGGTTATATCCTGAATATCCATCCAGGAAGCAAAAATACTTCTGCCTTGCCAATCTTTCAAGGATTTGGTCAATGAATGGCAAGGGGAAATGATCCTTCTTAGTGGCTTCATTGAGCTTCCTATAATCAATACACACCCGCCATGCGGTGGTGGTGCGGGTTGGGATGGATTCGCCATGATCATTGGTGACAACGGTGAGCCTAGCTTTCTTTGGAACCACTTGAGGGGGGCTCACTTAGGGGCTATCGGAGATTGGATAGATGATGTCGGCGTTAAGCCATTTGATAATTTCTTTCTTAATGACCTGCATGTTTGGGTTTAACCGTCTTTGCATCTGGCCAGAGGGTCGTGCCCCGTCTTCCAGGTAAATCTTATGGGTGCAATAAGTGGGGCTAATTCCTCTTAAGTCAGAAATGGTCCAACCAATTGCGGCCTGATGTTCTGAAAGGGTCGCAGTCAACCTGAGTTCCTTATCCTTAGTTAGATGAGAATTAATAATCACCGGGAAGGTCTGGTCAGGTCCAACAAAGACATACTTGAGATTCTCGGGCAATGGCTTAAGTTCAAGTGCGGATGGAACCACAGTTGATGGAAAGGGAAAGGGCGGGAGTTGATCAACATCGATCTCCTCAAATGGTGTTGTGTGATGGTACTCAGCCTTACAGAAGTCCACGGGTAGTGATGGTGATGGGTCAGAACAGTCATTACAGGTTTGGTGGTCTGATAAAGAACTAAGGGTGAGGCATTCCTCGATCAGAGTTTCCACGGGATCATGTTCCTCAACGCAATCACAATCAAAAGACTTTGTCGCTCGGAAGATATCCAATTGCATTTTCTTGTCTCCGAAGGCGATTTCCATACATCCCGTGTCACAATCAATGTTTGCCTTAGCCATAGCTAAGAAAGGTCTGCCTAAGATTATGGGTGCGTTTTGTAATTTTTCAGAGACTTCCATGTCGAGCACCAAAAATTCGACTGGGAAATAGAAGTACTTGACTCGTACAATCACGTCCTCGACAACTCCCTTTGGGGTTTTCACTGATCTATCAGCCAGCTGGATGGTGACAGGTGTTGGTGTCAACTCTCCGAAACCAAATTGGTGGTACAGGGTTGTTGGAATCAGATTGATAGAAGCACCTATGTCCAGGAGCGCTCTATCAAATGTCATGTCCCGATATTGCAGGAAATCAGGGGGGCTCTTGGGTCAGTTCCCTTGAGCGGAAGGTTGCTTGATATTACGGAACTTGCTTGCTCGGAGTGCACAACCTTCCTAAGTGCTTGAGGTCTTGTCTTACGTTTCGGTGTACAGGCATCCTTTAAAAATTTGGTGTAAGCCGAGATGTGTTTGACAGCTTCGAGGAGCGGAATATTAATCTGTACTTGCTTAAAGATCTCCAAAAGCTCCTCAGTTTCCACAACATTCTTCTTTTCTTGATTGTTTCCAAGGCCTCAGGGTAGGGTGTCTGAATGTGGATTGGGTCTATTTCTGGGTCCTTGGTTGGTGCCTCTTCAGAGTCGGGTATTTCAGCGGGTGAAGTCTCAGGGAGAGTCGGCCATTTGGGATCCTGGGTTTTGGTACCGCTTCTCAAGGTCACCATATTTATAGAGGCATTAGGACCATGGGTTGATCCTTGAGAAAATGAGGATGAAGAAGCACCAAACCCAGGGGGTGTTTGCGGGGCTAGCTGGACCATGTGAGCCTGCCCGGGATTGCCTTGGAACCCTTGCGAATTAGGGCCTCTGTTAATTATGTTTCGCGGGTTCGGTTGTGGCTGGGAAGGTAGGGATCCTTGTTGTTGACAGTTCAAGAGTTGGCTTAACTATCCCTTTACCAAGGCCATTTCCTCCTGATGTTTCTGGTTCATGTCAGCATCATCTTTATTAGAGTGTCCATTTGATTTTGTGGGGGAGGGATATAACTGGTGGTCCTTGATGATAGGGGCAAGTGTGGCTGCTGGTTTGGCCTGGGCTGGTTTTGGAATTGCGATGGTTTCTGAGTTGTCCAATCAAAGTTGGGGTGGTTACGCCAGCTAGTGTTGTAAGTGTTGGAGAAAGGATCAGTTTTCGCATAGCCTTGGACAGCTTGCACATCTTCAAGGCTAACCGATGTTGATGAAGAGGGAAGGGAGTAATCAAGGGTTGAGGGAGCAAAGGTCCCTCCCTGGAATGTGGTCAGGGGTTGTTCCAGGTTCAGTTGGGTTAAGGGCTGGACCAGGTCAACATTATGCGCTCCCTTTGCTAGGGAGAAAGTCTGTATGGGGTTCCTAGTCTGGTTCAACAGCTCATCAATCTTTTTGTCCACCAATTCCACTCGATCCAGTTTCTTGGCAATGATGTCCATGTCAACCATTCCAGAATTTGCTTGTACCTCATAAATCCCACCACGGGGTTGACTGGACCTGTTGAACTGGGTCATGGAGGCATTGTTGAGCGAATTCTCGCTCATAGACTCAAAGAGCTCAAACGCGCTCTCCTCGTCCTTGTTCAGGAAGTTTCCCCCACATGAGGCATCGACGAAGTTTCGTAGGTTGCTGTCCAGACCATGGTAGAAAATCTAGGCCAATTGCCACCTTGGTACTTCGTGGTGTGGGCATTTCCTCAAGAGTTCATTAAATCTTTCCCACGCCTCATGAAACTGTTCCCCACCCTGGAGTGTGAAGGTAGTAATAGCTCTTCTAAGGGCATTGGTCTTTCCTATGGGGAAGGATTTCTTTAAAAATGCATGCCTCAGGTCTTCCCAGGTGGTGATGGGTCTACCTAGGGTTCTAAGCCAGTGAGAAGCCTTGTCTCTTAATAAGAAGGGAAACATCTTGATTAGAACAATGTTAAAGCTAATGTTCCTAGGTTTCACAGTTCGTGCTATGCGGTCAAGATCCTCTAGATGCTGGAAGGGGTCCTTATTTGAGCTTCCATGAAAGTGGCTCTGGATCAGACTTAAGACATTAGATTTTAGCTCAAAATCATCTCCCCCTTCGGGGATCCTAAGGTGTGGCTCGACTCTAATAGCGGAGGGGTTATAGAAATCGCGGAGGGGCCTCGGTTGATCCTGAAATGGTGGTATATCGAGTGGTGGCTGCCTTTGTACGCCTTGGAAAGGTGGTGGTGGTTGTTCTTGTGGGTTCTGTAACCGATGTATGGCTTGCATGATGGTGTGGATTTGTTGTTGCTAAAGCTGGTGGTTTACATTAATTTGGGCTTGGATGATGGCCATTGTGTCTGGTGGGGGTTGATCCTCAGCCTCATCTACCCTAGGTTCAGCCATGTTCCTAACAGAATTACGTCGCCTAGATTCCTGCCCTAAAACAAACAACTCGGGATGCAGTGAGAGTCTCCCGTGCATACACTAGAGAAGAACAGGAGGGGATGTGGAGAGCGACAGATGCGAGAAATGTGTTCAATCAAGCAAACAAGCCTAGTCCTTATGGTGTATTCCTTAGGAGACCTAGAAATCTCAAAAAGGGTGATTAAGTTCGTAAGCACTAGACTCCCCTTCCCAAGGCTAATCTGGCCAGGTTGATTACGAGGGGATTGCAAGGAAGGTTCTTCCTTTTGCTTGCGCCTCCGGTTCCGTAGACCCCACAACCGCGGTCGTTTGACACTGCCCCGCAACCTAGTCACCAGATTCTACTAAGGGAATGAAAGCCAAGTGCTCAGCGAACAAAACCTCGCCTTTTGAGACTTAACTCAGTCCTACCTAGGGCACATCTACTCAGTTTTAAAAGGGCTAGGATGGTGCTTATGCTAGGGTTATGTGATAAGGCGTTGATTGGGGTGGTGCCTCTTAATTTTCCACTTTCAATGTGTGTGCTTCTATCAAAACATGATTTTCAAGCAAGGATTAAGTTGTGGTGTCTTTTAGTGTTTCATCCTTACTTTAGTGTCTTTTAAGGTTGACGTGTCTTAATGCTTTCAGACAAGTTTCAGTGGGCACGTCAAGTTCTGCACACAATTCGGTGAAAGTAGATTTCCTTTTATTTTGTAGAGGCTCTAAAATCCTAATATACTCATCCTAATGATCATGCAGCTTCTATTAGATGAGTCGATTTTAGAGTTGAGTGGTGCAGCCCAAGTCAACTCACAGTGGCTTCGCAAACACCACTCAAAAAGAGAAAAGAACACTCCAAGAATTTATTCAGAATGTTAGAGTGTACATTTTTTTTGTGGGGTGATGTGTTAAGGATGTGGGTCAAGTAATTATACACCACGCCAATTTTTTTCAATTTTTACAAATTTTTTTTAGTTTTTCACGCAAGCAAACAATCATGAGTGAAGAATTACTCACTATCGGTCCTTGTTGCACCTACTCCCTTGTTACCGTCGTGGGATGCGTCGCTTCGCTGTCCAAGCGCTGAATTCTTGCAACCATCAAGTAAAAAGGAAAACAGGGCATTAGACGATGTGAGAATGGATGTGGAATGGAAGTGACAAAACAAATCCGTTGCCTCTCCGGCAACGACGCTAAAAACTGACGTGCTCCCGTATGTGTGTGTCAAGAAGTGTCGTTATAGTCGCACTTGCAATGCCGATTTTAAAGTAAAGAAACGGAGATGAGTCTGAGTGTCGGTCTCAGGAAGGCGTGAAAATCAGATTTTGCTTATCACTTGTTGTCACGGAAATTGCGGGGTTTTGCTTGCGAAAGGTGCGGTTGAAAAGCGAGAGAGAGATAGAGAAAGATTAGGGTTAGAGTCGTTTCTTTGCTTGATCATGCAACTTAAACAGGAAATAAAGTAAACACTGAACGGAAAGTAACTTCATTAATCATGCAGCTTTAGTTCACAGCTTACAACATTAAATACATGCTTAGACATAAGTAAGGGAAAGCTTAAAAGAGACGAAAAGAGAGAGAGAGGGGGGGAGAGCGGCGAGGCAGCCACGGCGGTGGAGAAGGCTCTGTCGTCGGCTCGTCATCTTCGGCGATTACAAGAGGGCCTAAAGCTAGCTAGGAGAGGGGTAGAGTAGTTGCAAGAGAAGTGAATGCCTTGAATGAGTGGTTGGAGGGGGTTTAAATAGGGAGAAGGGTTTTCTAAAAGAAGGGGTTTTAGCGACGTCGGGGACGTCGCTAAAACCCTTCCAAAAGCATCGGTGAAGCCCTCCAGCCCGCCGGTCACACACCCGCGCCGTTCTTCTTCACGCTCGATCCGTGGCCGCTACGTGAGAACCGTCCGATCGAAGATCGGACGGCTGAGATCCTCCCTTGGGTGCGCTTGGATCGCACCTTGGGCGCGCGTGTGCACGGGCGTCGTTGCCCGGCGTGCGCGCGCGCGTGAGCGCTCGCTGTCTGAGGGCACACCGCGTGGCGCGATCTCGGCCGCCTGCTGCTGATTGGGCGGCCCAATTTTTCCGCACGCCTCTCCATCTTAGATTTTTCACCCCGCACGGCTCGAACTTGCGCCGCGTGCGTGCGGGCGTGCGCGCAAACCGCTGCACCATGCCTGCTACTTTGTTGTGACGATAGCGGCGGGCACGCGGTTCTCAGCCATCCGATCGAAGATCGACGGCCGAGATTTGATCTCAGATGAAGGAGGAAGAGGCGCGTGGTGAGCAGGGGGTGACGTGACGCAACGAGGGCCGTTGATCATCAGATCAACGGTCAGAACTTCTTGGGACCATTGTAGGAGCTCCGGATGTCGGATTTGGCCGATCTTGAGTCCGTTGGACTCCGTTCATCGTTCTGAATCCATCCGTGCGGTTTGATTGCTCATCTGAGGCTTGCTTTGACAAGTGCTTACACAAATGGCCATTAATACAATTTTATAAGCAATCTTGGTATATGATGCATGCAATGCTCCCATTCTACTTATATTATGCCTTTTATTCTTAAGATGGGCCCTATTTAACAGAATTATCACCCCCACATGCAGTGTTATCACCTACGCATGCGTGTGCCAGCTAAGGCAGTGAAGAGGCGTGGATCTTTGGCGACAGCTCGAGCGGCCTTTAGTGACGTTTGTAGCTGTCGCTGAATGTTTGTGTGCGGGATGCTCTTCCTCCCATCACTATATAAACACCCCTACACCCCCCATTCCTCTTCATCTCTACCTACTCTACTTCCACCTACTCCTAAGCTCTAACAAGCCTACCAACGCTCAGTTAGAGCTTATTCTCAAGCTCCCAAGGCTCCTATTAGTGTAACGAACCTCTGCCCCACCAAATATCCTCCATCTTCCCATCACCATTCATAGGTTGCCTTGGAGCCATCCTCTTACCTTCATTCCGGTAGCAGATCATCTCCATCTCCTCACCTCCATTCCAAAGCCATGCTGAAGCTTTCCTCTACCCGACGTCCTCCCACATCTCACCTCCGTCGTCCTGCTTCTCAACTCCTTATTTTAAGCTTCCGCCAGGCGCCGTCGTCTTGTCAAACAACCGATTCGGGAGATTCTTTCTCACTTCTCCCTTTTTTACGCTTTCTAGATTATTGTAATAAACATTTCCGTGTTTCAGTGTTTCAGTGTGGCATGAATCCTAGGGTATGGCATGAATCCTAGGAACAGAAACACTGAAACAAATGTCTGGAATGCCTGAATTGCAGTCTTGGATAAGTAGATAAAATAATGATAATTGCCTGTAATTGGATAACAGTTGCCTGTGAAATGTAGAGTATTGTTGCTAGTAACTGTTGCATGTAATTTCTGTTGGTTGAGATTAAATACGAGCTACTTGTATATAAATTGAAAAGGAAAAGAAGTTGAATGTTGGAACATGTACTATATGCGAATAAACCTGAAATGTGAAACCAAGTATGGCTTGACCTGAGAAACATGAGCATGAACCCTACGGGGAATTAGGAGTAGAACCCCTGAAAATAAATGCGATGGAACTAGAAAAGTGAATGGGAAAGCTTGTTGTCTCTTGGGTACGTAGTATCAAGGAAAGCCCATGTTACCTCTTAGTGCAGAGGAGAGCCAGCCGCCCTAGGGACCCGGGGTTAGGTCTGGCCACTTTGTACCGACTCTTGGCCCTCGCGTACACCGTACCGGGGAGAGCTACTAGTGTAGGGAGTGAGCTAGCCACCCCCCGGGCCCCGGGGTTCAGCTAGCCATCCTACACCAACTTGTTAGGCCCACTGGGCAAACCAGGGTAGTCAGGCGAGGGTGCGCGTACTGTGGAGGGGTAAGACCCCTGTTTGGTTACTGTGGATGAGCTAGAACCCAGTTACTAAGAGGGCTCTACCCTATACTGGTTTCGTGCTGTACTTTAGGGCGCACCCGTTAACGGAAACGATTAACCGCGTGCCAGTGCGGGGTAGCTACCCGTGCATTTATCGCGCGTGTCATAGTCACCGTTACGTCTGTCAGTGACCTTAGAGTGGTTGACTGAGGGTAGGACCACCACAGGGGACTCTCCCGACCTGGAGAGCACCACGTGCTACTTCTACTTTTCGGAAAAGACTGCAATCAAGATTGTTCCCACGAGGAACGTTCGAGATCAAGAGAAAGACCCGAGAAATGAATCAAGAAATAGTAAATAGAGAAATAAAGAAAGAAATTAAAAACAATAGCTACTTGTCCACATTTACTGTTTTCTTAGCTAGTTGGTTGCCACTCTAGTCAGCATTTCACTGACGCGTCATATCTGTCGCCTTTTCAGGACCAGGTGTTGAGCAGCCAGAGCCGACGACTGCAGAGGGAGCTGAGCGTAGTAGAGCCCAGTAGTCTTACTTGTGTAGTACCTATTGTACCATTTCTTTTATGTAGTGAGTATTTTTCTATTACCACTATACTCTTCTATTGTAAGCATCATATTTATGTACCTGTTATTTCTCTACTGTTGTGGTGGTGTGTACTGTAGTAGTTCTTTTCTTTACCGCTGTATTTTGTTTCTGCTAGTTATAGACATGGTGAATGTTGTTTATTTTGCTGCTCTTTTGGTTACTTTCTCGTTGGACGACTGGGTCTTGGGATCAGTCGAGTCGGTTCGATTCTCGTGTCTCATAGGGATTCGGGAATCGGGTCGTAAGAAGATCATACCAGCATTAATAAGATTGGTCCTTGTGTTAAGACCTCGTTCTGTTGCGAACTCAGGGGTTGCAGAGGTGCGTGAACCTGCCGATCACGTCCCCATTACTCCCGATTTTGCGGGTAGAGTGGCTTCCCTTAGTTAATTACAAACATTAATGCATATCTGAATTAAATGGTAGATCCTAGGGTATGGCATGAATCCTAGGATTTGAAAACTAAATTGAATGATAGATCCTAGGGTATGGCATGATTCATAAGACCGGAAAACTAGATTGAATGATAGATCCTAGGGTGTGGCATGAATCCTAGGAACAGAAACACTGAAACAAATGTCTTGAATGCCTGAATTGCAGTCTTGGATAAGTAGATAAAATAATGATAATTGCCAGCTGCCTGTGAAATGTAGAGTACTGTTGTCAGTAACTGTTGCATGTAATTTCTGTTGGTTGAGATTAAATACGAGCTACTTGTATATAAATTGGAAAGGAAAAGAAGTTGAATGTTGGAACACGTACTATATGCGAATAAACCTAAAATGATGAAACCTAGTATGGCTTGGCCTGAGAAACATGAGCATGAACCCTACGGGGAATTAGAAGTAGAACTCCTGAAAATAAATGCGATGGAACTAGAAAAGTGAATGGGAAAGTTTGTTGTCTCTTGGGTACGTAGTACCAAGAAAAGCCCATGTTACCTCTTAATGCAGAGGAGAGCCAGCTGCCCTAGGGACCCGGGGTTAGGTCTGGCCACTTTGTACCGACTCTTGGCCCTCGCGTACACAGTATCGGGGAGAGCTACTAGTGTAGGGAGGGAGCTAGCCACCCCACGGGCCTCGAGGTTCAACTAGCCGTCCTACACTAACTTGTTAGGCCCACTGGGCAAACCAGAGTAGTTAGGCAAGGGTGCGCGTACTATGGAGGGCAAGACCCCTGTTTAATTACTGTGGAGGGGCTGGACCCCTGTTACTGAGAGGGCTCTGCCCTATACTGGTTCCGTGTTGTGATTTGAGGTGCACCCGTTAACGGAAATGACTGATCGCGTGCCAGTGCAAGGTAGTTACCCGTGCGTTTATTGCGCGTGCCGTAGTCACCGTTACGCCTGTCAGTGACCTTGGGGTGGTTAACTGAGGGCAGGACCACCATGGGGGACTCTCCTGGCTAGGAGAGCATCACGTGCTACTTCTACTTTTTGGAAAAGACTGCAATCAAGATCGTTCCCATGAGGAACATTCGAGATCAAGAGAAAGACCCAAGAAATGAATCAAGAAAGAGTAAATAGAGAAATAAAGAAAGAAATTAAAAACAATAGCTACTTGTCCACCTTTACTGTTTTCTTAGTTAGCTGGTTGCCACTCTACTCAGCGTTTCGCTGACGTGTCATATCTGTCGCCTTTTTAGGACCAAGTGTTGAGCAGCCAGAGCCGACGGCTGCAGAGGGAGCTGGGCGTAGTAGAGCCTAATAGTCTTACTTGTGTAGTACCTATTGTACCGTATCTTTTGTGTAGTGAGTATTTTTCTGTTACCACTGTACTCTTCTATTGTAAGCATCATGTTTATGTACCTGTTATTTCTCTACTGTTGTGGTGATGTGTACTGTAGTAGTTCTTTTCTTTACCGCTGTATTTTGTTACTGCTAGTTATAGACATGGTGAATGTGGTTTATTTTACTGCTCTTTTGGTTACTTTCTCGTTGAACGACTGGGTCTTGGGATCAGTCGAGTCGGTCCGATTCTCGTGTCTTGTAGGGATTTGGGAATCGGGTCGTAACAAGATCATACCAGCATTAATAAGATTGGTCCTTGTGTTAGGACCTCGTTCTGTTGTGAACTTAGGGGTTGCAGAGGTGCGTGGACCTGCCGATGACGCCCCCATTACTCCCAATTTTGCGGGTAGAGTGGCTTCCCTTAGTTAATTACAAGCATTAATGCATATCTAAATTAAATGGTAGATCCTAGGGTATGGCATGAATCCTACGACCTGAAAACTAGATTGAATGATAGATCCTAAGGTATGGCATGATTCATAAGACCGGAAAACTAGATTGAATGATAGATCCTAGGGTGTGGCATGAATCCTAGGAACAGAAACACTGAAACAAATGTCTTGAATGCCTGAATTGCAGTCTTGGATAAGTAGATAAAATAATGATAATTGCCAGCTGCCTGTGAAATGTAGAGTACTGTTGTCAGTAACTGTTGCATGTAATTTCTGTTGGTTGAGATTAAATACGAGCTACTTGTATATAAATTGGAAAGGAAAAGAAGTTGAATGTTGGAACACGTACTATATGCGAATAAACCTGAAATGATGAAACCTAGTATGGCTTGGCCTGAGAAACATGAGCATGAACCCTACGGGGAATTAGAAGTAGAACTCCTGAAAATAAATGCGATGGAACTAGAAAAGTGAATGGAAAAGTTTGTTGTCTCTTGGGTACATAGTACCAAGAAAAGCCCATGTTACCTCTTAATGCAGAGGAGAGCCAGCCGCCCTAGGAACCCGGGGTTAGGTCTAGCCACTTTGTACCGACTCTTGGCCCTCGCGTACATAGTATCGGGGAGAGCTACTAGTGTAGGGAGGGAGCTAGCCACCCCACAGGCCCCGAGGTTCAGCTAGCCATCCTACACTGACTTGTTAGGCCCACTGGACAAACCAGGGTAGTCAAGCGAGGGTGCGCGTACTGTGGAGGGGCAAGACCCCTGTTTGGTTACTATGGAGGGGCTGGACCCCTATTACTGAGAGGGCTCTACCTTATACTGGTTTCGTGCTGTACTTTAGGGCGCACCCGTTAACGGAAACGATTGACCGCGTGCCAGTGCGGGGTAGCTACCCGTGCGTTTATCGCGCGTGCCATAGTCACCGTTACGTCTGTCAGTGACCTTAGAGTGGTTGACTGAGGGTAGGACCACCACAGGGGACTCTCCCGACCTGGAGAGCACCACGTGCTACTTCTACTTTTCGGAAAAGACTGCAATCAAGATCGTTCCCACGAGGAACATTCGAGATCAAGAGAAAGACCCGAGAAATGAATCAAGAAAGAGTAAATAGAGAAATAAAGAAAGAAATTAAAAACAATAGCTACTTGTCCACCTTTACTGTTTTCTTAGTTAGCTGGTTGCCACTCTACTCAGTGTTTCGCTGACATGTCATATCTGTCGCCTTTTAAGGACCAGGTGTTGAGCAGCCAGAGCCGGCGGCTGTAGAGGGAGCTGGGCGTAGTAGAGCCTAGTAGTCTTACTTGTGTAGTACCTACCGTACCGTTTCTTTTGTGTAGTGAGTATTTTTCTGTTACCACTGTACTCTTCTATTATAAGCATCATGTTTATGTACCTGTTATTTCTCTACTGTTGTGGTGGTGTGTACTGTAGTAGTTCTTTTTTTTACCGCTGTATTTTGTTACTGCTAGTTATAGACATAGTGAATGTGATTTATTTTACTGCTCTTTTGGTTACTTTCTCGTTGGACGACTGGGTCTTGGGATCAGTCGAGTCAGTCCGATTCTCGTATCTCGTAGGGATTTGGGAATCAGGAATCGGGTCCAAATCTGCTCTAGGCTCTTCACTCACCTTCTCCATCATCAATAGGTCTACTCCGACCACTGCACGCCCTAAAACCGCCACCACGGTGTTCGCCTTCTCACAACGAAACCTTTGAGTGACCTACCTGGCGTGATTAGGCCTATTTTCTTGCTTTGCAGGTCTGACTGAAGCACCGCCGCCGCGACCATCTTCTTCGACCACATTCACCTCTCTCCGACCTTTAATCGACTTGCTGCAAGTCGCAATCAACACGGCTCTAGGTCCTGAAGCTCTCCAGGCCTTCAATCTAGTGAAGACGCAACTGCAGAGCCTCCAATTTTTCGTCTCATCTGCTGCAGCTGCGCACAAAGGGAGAAGGGACTTTAATCCCACATCGGAAGGACATAGGCTCGCGAAGACGCATAACTTGAATGTGTAGAAGGCTCTTCGCCTCAGCACACGAGATGAAGTCCCACTCACCGCATGTGCACACTCCTCGCCCGTGAGTGTGGACACTGTACGCGACCCGATTACTTGGCTACTGTTCTGACTCGTATACTTGTGAATGAGAGAAATCTGAGGAGGGTGGGGGGCGATTTTGCATTGTGGCCTCAGGAATCGTGTCCTCTCCTTCTCCTTAGTACTTAGCCATTTTGAGGCTTATGCCCTTGTGTAGTTCTGCTGGTTCTTCTGAGGCCTTTGGGTTAAGGCATCTGAGCCTTGTACTTGTTGCTTAAGGCCTTGGCTCGGTTCTAATAGTTACTGTGGACATCCACGCTGACGTTGAAATTGACATTAAGTGGTTGCAAATTACTGTTGGATTATTTGAGTTGATTAAGAGCTTAATTGTAGGGTTAAAATTGGTGGTTCAAACCACCATTTTTACCAATTCTTTTTGTACTCTGATACCTAACTTTCTGAGATATTTTTTTGATATATATTGAGCATCATTTTGATTCAACTTGCATGTTATTCTTGATATTGTGATTAGTGATTAATCTACTTAAAATTGCTCCCTGTAAACAACCTCAAAATTCATTTCTATTTCTCAAGCTTACAAATTTAAATGATGATTCACTTTTGTTGACTATACTACAACACGTATTTTAAAACTCGACGAAGGTGACGCAACATTATAAGCCACACAAATGCCTTGAGGCATGCTATCACCACATTCACCCAAATTTTAGGAGAACCAATGCATGAGACATGAAAGAGATTCCATGAACTCTTAAGAAAATGTCTCTACCATGGTATCTCACGCTGGCAACAGATCCAGATCTTTTATCATGGGCTCCATGAAGACACATGAAATTTTGTAGATGCCGTTTGTGGAGGCAATTTCCTATGTCGGGACGAGGACTCAACCTTCGAGCTTTTCGAAGGTATGGCAGAAAATTTCATTAACAACGCTTCGATGAGTGTTTTTAATCTGATATCCTCATCTTCCCATTCACACACTAGGGTACATGAAATCCAATCTAGCACACGCGACATGGAAATAGTAGTAGTCAGCTGGATAAAGTGGGCTTAATTGAGAAGGTAGATGAGGTGTGAAAATTCCTCTCTAAGCCATCTTCTTCTTCTCAATCACAAGTACATCACACTTCTTCATAGTCTCCTACAGGGAGGGAAACTATGAATAACATTTCTGTGACACCACCACCTTCTCATTATTCCCTTTCTTATCCTTCACCACCAGTCGGAGGAACCCTTGTTCCTCAATATTCTAACTTCCCTACTACTTCTGGAGCTTTGGAGGAGCTCCACATCATTCAAAACAATCCATATTCATAGGCTTACAACCCTGAATGGTATAATCATCCAAACTTTTCTTGGTTAGGAAATACACAGAGGCCTAATTTCCAATAACCCTCTGCCCCTCCACTTCAACACCTGACTTGACCACCACCTCCACCACAAGCACAACACGGTTATCCACTACGTGCCCACCAGTAGACCCAACCAAGGCCCACCCAAGACTCTCAATTTGGGCCTACACAAGATGAGTAGTTGGGCATGATCATGAAGAGTCTTGCTGACATGCAAAAGTAGAATATTACATTACAGCAAAAACAAGACAGCTTTAGCTAAGATAAGAACACAGCTAGCACATTTTACTGAGTCTCATCAGTCAAATTCACTACCATCTCAGCCACAACCCAACCTTAAGAACATACCCGCCTAGAGGTATGTACATCCTAGACCACCTGTGCAAGGCCAAGCACATTTTATTTCACTAACCTTGCACAAACCTGAGTTCTATTATGAGCCTAATACTTCCTATTTTGAACCACAACCACCTCTTCTGCCTAATCAGATGCACCATCTACATCTCAGGCTAAACTTAATGCCATCACTACTATGAGTGGTAGAAGCACTGTACATCCACCATACCCGACTTCTACATCTCAACCTGGACCCTCTACTCCATTTGATTCACCTAATGATTCCAACTCTTTTGGACCTAGAGTTAATCCTCCTACTAGCACTTCTATACCCTTTCTAGAGGCTTTAAAGAAGAAGAGTAAAGGAAAGAAAAAGCAAACTGGTGTGGCTCCTGAGGATGATTTGCTTAAGCTTTTTGAGCAAGTCCACATAAACATCCTCATGTTGGATGCGATTCACCACATCCTACTCTACGCTAAGTTTCTTAATGACCTATGTACATTTAAGTGTAAAGTGAGAGCCCAGAAAGAGAGTCCTATTATTCTTTTGGAAGAAGTGAGTTTCATTCTTTCTAGCAACCTCCCTTTGAAAAAGAATGACCCAGGCACTTCTATACTTTCCTGTATGATAGGAAACAACTCTTTCAATAGAGCTTCACTTGACCTAGGTGCTTCCATTAATCTTATCCCAACCTCCCTCTTGACTCATTTCGAGGTTGGCAATCTGAAGCCAACCGAGGTGTCTCTACAATTAGTTGATCGATCAGTTAAGACACATCAGGAGTGTTAGAAGATGTTATAGTGCGGATCAAGGACTTTTACTTCCTCATAGATTTCATTGTCCTTGACATAGAAGTACCTGAGGATATTAAGAACACACCCATCATACTAGGAAGACCTTTCTTAGTGATAGCCAAGGTGACCATAGATTGTGAGGAAGGCCTCTTAGAGTTAAAATTTAAAGATCAAAAGATGAAGATTGATATCTTTAAGGTACAAAAGGGACCATTTTGTAGCTTAATTGAGGAAATCTGTTCCTTGGATTCTTTAGACAAGTTGGTCAAGAATACGTTGATCGATTCACTCACATTATAACCTCAATTCCCTTCCACCTCTGATTTGACTTCCCTTAAGGCACATGATAGAGATACCTTGGATTCACCTCCAATTCCTCTAGTGTCCTTAGGATCTTCTGAAATCTCCTCTCCTACTCCATCCCCGGATCCTACTCTTGTCGAACTAAAACTCCTACCTGATTCTCTTAAGTATGTCTCCTTCAGACAAGATCAAGCACATAGGCAGGCCATAGGATGAAGCTTAGCAGACTTAATTGGCATTAGTCCTTATCATACACATAGGATCTTCATTGAAGGAGGATTTAGACTTATTAGACAGCCACAACGTGGACTGAGGTCGACCCTTCAAGAGGTGGTTAAGAATGAGATGATTAATTGGCTAGACAATGGAATCAATTTCTCTATTTCTGATAGCCAGTGGGTAAGTCTTGTCCAAGTTGTGCCCAAGAAGGCTTTACTTACTATAATAACCACTGAGTCTGGAGAAGTCATCCCAACACGGATTGCTAATTCGTGGCGAGTATGTATTGATTACCACAAACTTAATTAAGCCACGAAGAAAGATCATTTCCCATTGTCATTCATTGATTAGATACCGAAAAGATTGGAAGGAAATAGATTTTTCTGCTTTTTGGATGGCTACTCTGGATATAATTAGGTGGCAATTCACCCGGATGGCCAGGAGAAAACGACCTTCACCTACCCCTATGAAACCTTTGCCTCCGTAGGATGCCCTTTGGACTTTGCAACGTGCCTCCCACTTTTTAGCAGTGTATGTATGCAATCTTTTCTAAGTTGGTAGGTGATTGTTTAGATGTATTCATGGATGATTTTTTTGTCTTTGGGAGCACATTCGATAATTGCCTAGACCACCTGACTAAGGTCCTCAAAAGTTGCAAAAGTGTTAAGCTGGTACTTTCCTAGGAGAAATCACACTTTATGATACCAGAGGACTAGTTTTAGGACACTTGGTCTCTGAGAGAGGAATGGAGGTTGACCGTTAATAATAGAGTTGTTAATGATGTGTATGATGTGTAATGGTGTGTTGTAGTATGTTGTGATTTGAAACACCATGAGTGTCATTGTGGTGAGTTGTATGGAATACCAGTCATTACAACCATTATTATTTACTTATCTAATTTTTACTGCTTTTATTCCAGGTCGTTCACTAGGAGGCAATTTATTGAATTACATCGCTCTTTGATCTCAAAATTATCCTCTAATTCCAAAAAGAAGCTTTACGTCTTATTAAAGAATGAATGAATGTGGACATGATTTGCCTACTTACTAAGAATTAATTGTAATGCTTGCAAAAACTAACTAACTATAAACAAGTACCAAACAATTTATCACTATACTTTAAACTATGTCTTTACAAGTTATAGTATTAATACTTACATGAAAGTACACAATAGACTAAGATTACATGGTATATTAACTTAACTTACTAGTCCGATATCTACAGTAACACATACAACAGTTTTAGTGACAAACGTAAGCATCGCTAGGTCCCAGAAAACACTATATACAAACCTAAGGAGGGAAACTGGGGTCTGTAGCGACACTTATGGTGACATTTTATTCTGTTAGTAAATATATGGGTTTATTTATAAAAATAATTGGCTGTACTACGTATACACATATATATATATATATTTATATTTATATTGTATATGTATTTTTACTTACTTATGTACATCGTCTCTCTCTCTTCTCCTTCACACAAATCTTCATCAGATGTTCTTCTTCTGTGTTTTCATTCTGTCGTAGTGAGTTTAACATTGTGGCTGAGAAGCGGTTAACAATCGTCATTAACTCTCTTTAAGTAATTAAAAATGTGTTTAATTTGCGGGTGCGCTTTTCGAAGGATACACAGCACCCAGAGGGTGGGACCAAACCTCTACTAAGCGCGCCCTAATTCTCATTAGGCCGCTTAATTGTCTTTCATAACTCAGCACAAGGCCTTCTCAGCCCCACGCACACACGCCTCTCTCCGGGCCCCCAACCCCACACAGATCATGCTCAGATATGCTCATATGAATCGTATGTAAAGGTTGTTTCGGGCACCCGGCGCCCGTGATGACTAATCGGCTATAACACGAATTCAATATATATCGCTGCGCGCGGTTTGCAATGCACGATGTGGCGCTATTCAAGTGCCACATCTGCGCTGAAAATCGCGTGCAGATGTGGGCTGGAAGAGATTTTGGCCCTCAATTTGAGGGCCATAACTTATTTAAAAATAAAAATAAATTATGGAAAATAAAGTATTTACATAATACTATATAATTGTTCAATTAATTTAAAATTTTAATGAGATTTACTATATAAATAAATTCACTAAAGTGGACTATTTTTATACACTGATTTTGGTGTTTTCTTGGTTAATTACTTATAAATTAGTTACTAGATGGTCTAATTGACCTCATACAGAATTAGAATACATACATAAGTATTTTATACACATTTTTATTATATTTTTCCGAGTTAACATATGTGTTATTTACATTTAAATAGCAATTTTAATTGTTTTGATTATAAATTAAGTTAAACTTAATGTAATCAGGTATGAATATACGTAAATTAGCTTAAATTACTTAAAGTATATTAGTCTTAGTATACAGATTCAATTTAACTTAATTATAATTCTAAATTACTAATTTAACTAATTTAATTTAACAACTTAGCTATAAACTTAATGAATTCATTATTTATTATTTATAAAGGATTAAATTAAGATAAAAGATTTTATTTACTTATAATCTACATATACATAGATATATATACAGTTTTATAGTTTAACTCTCTTAATTATACTATTCACTGCTCTAGTTAGTTTACTAATACATATAAATTAGTTCAATTTATATATAATTATATAATTATTGTATTTATTGTCTAAACTAGATCTAAAACCTAAATTACAGTATTATATTTGCATAGTTAAGTATACAGTATAAATGTATTTACACTACCTATTTACATATGTAGCCTAATATATAGCTTAAGTCTATGTAAGTATACTTAATATACAAAGTAATATATATATATGTATATATATAGATATATAAATATTTTTATTTCTGGTCCTTTTGGGTGTTTCTTTTTAAATTTTTATACCGTTGTTACAGGTTTGACAGAAGTAGGAGAGAAGAAGGGAAGAGTTAACTCTTGTTTGGATGGTTATTTTTTACTAGACCAGCTGACAGAATTGGGAAAGAATAGACAAGCATGCACAGAAGTTAGATTTCAAGTATTGAAACAAGAAAGTTTGTTTACATAAGAAATGAAATACAATCTACTGTCAGCTATGATCAAATTAGAGTCTACAAGGTTTAACACTAGAACCTATCTGTTACAACCTATAATAACTAGACAGTAGCAGCAACAAGACCTTCCAGACTCTGCAGCAGCTCAAGTCACTGTCCAAATGGTCTAACTGCTGCTGCAGTTAGTCCATTTGAGAAGAAATGTGAGTTGGAAGAGGAACATGTAGCTTCAAGATGCAGCACTTTGCTTTGTTTACTGGGATCAGAGTCAAAAAAATCCAAACTGAAAAGAAAATCTCTGTCAATCCCAAATCTGACAAGGGTTTAATTTCTCACTAAATCACTAAATACCCTAATTCAAATGCCAAAAACCCTCATCAAAAACTTCATTTCAGATTAAATCCACGAATATCACTGAATTAACTCTTCCTAATGCTATAGACAGCATGAAGGAAGAATTAATTCAATCAATTAAAGCCCTTAGATCAAATCCCAGTTTCATGAAACCTTAAGGAGTATTGAGAACTCCTTAGGTTAGGAAATCACCAAACAGCCATTAAAAAAAAAAAGACTTATGAATGCGAGATCAGACTTCAAATTACCACAGTAATTATCCTTAGATCTAACTTGCATTCAATGCATCCAAGAAATTATGGAATCAGATCTATGTATGGCTCTTCTGAGATGATTTCTGTCACCAGAAAACCTCTCAGATTCCTTGCCAACAAGGAATTCAAATCAACTTCATTCAATTTGTCAGATCAGGCAGTAAAACCAAATTGAAAGAAAAATCCTTAAAAATCCAAATTGAGGAGAAATCTGACAAACTGAAAATTTTGACCCAAAATCAGAGGCTTTTGTGACCAAGAGTGAGGTGAGTGGGAAGCCCCTTAAGTGTTTGTTGACGCCAATTTCAGATCTGAGGTTGAAAACCAACCAGATCTGAAATTGGGTCAGAGTGTATGGGTGGAAGATGAGAAAACATGTCATGGAAAATCAGAACTGGACATGAAAATATGGAGAGGGAGATAATTTGAAAACATGGTTATATGAAATCTTCCCCTCTGATCTGGAATGATCAGAGGAGGTGAGGGGGGGAAATTAAAGCCTAATTCTACTACTACAACTACTTTATCCTACAGCAAAATTAAACATTACCAATTACATTAATTCTACTCTAAACTACTTAACTACAGCTAAAACTAATATGCAGAATTATAAACCTAATCTAACAGGAAGAATGGGACCTATGGGTCCTTAGCCGGTGGCTAAGGAGGAAGAAAGGAGGAAGATGACTCCAGCGGAAGGAAGAGTCTGCTAGTGAGGCTCCAAGGTCGTCCTCAGGTGCTACGAAGTCCTTAGTGACGAGGAGGTCGAGAGAAGGTGATGATTTCACAGCCGGTGGCTTTGAAATCAGAGGCTGATGGGGAGGAGGAACTGGAGTGGACAAATGATCGCTAAGAGGTGTAGGAGGGAGCGATCCCTTGCACGCGACACCACTGAGGTGCTTAAGTAGCATGCTCAGTGGCTGAGATCACCGCGCAGGTGAGGATAATCAAGATGCAACCGACGGCGAGGATGAGAGGGGCGGAGCGCACGGCGAGTTAAGCACAAAATCTGACCGTCAGATGAGATCTGGGGAGAGGGGTGATCGCACGCGCCGAATTGTGCGAAGCTTCCATTCAAATCTAACCGCAGATCAGGATCATGAAGAGCGACGGACGGCTGAGATTGGCCGTGTTCTTCGCGCACTACAGTGCGTGCGAAGAGCAGCAGGTCTCTCTCTGAAATAAAGGAAAATTGCAGACAAACCCTTGAACGAAGGGGTAGAAGAATTGCGTGCAGGCCCATAAGTGAAAAGAACTACAACCGAAAGGGCCCTGTAGCCTCTCAAAAGGGTCCCTGCAACTTACAAGTAGGTCCAAAGGGGAGTTTTTAAGGGCAAGAGTGTAATGCATGAAGGACCTAAGTGTAAACTACCTATTTCATAACCTAAATGATGTCCAATTGCCTTCAAATTTTTATATGTGCTCAATTGAACATTTAAGACATTGATTATACTTCTGATTTGACCTTTCAAACTTATTTATGTGTTCAATTGATGCATGGATCATCCTTTGTACTTTGCTTTCAGAATATCTCATTTTGTGACCTAATTATGAAGTTTTAACATAGATTAAAGGTTTTAGGTCTTTTTCTTTAATTCTTACACTTAACCCTTTTTATCTGTTAATCTGATGTTGTTTTACTTAGTGTCTAGCTTAACTTCAGCTTTTTAGCCATGATTAGTAGCCACTCATCAACCGTGTCAAGGTAAAATTGATTTCTGACCTGCCATTACCTTCCTCGGTTAAGCAGATTCGCTCTTTCCTTGGGCACATTGGTTTCTATCGCCACTTTATTGCGGATTTCTCTAAGATAGCCCAACCCTTGACCAATCTTCTTTCTAAGGATGTAGAATTTCAGATATCTAACGATTGTGTTCATGCTTATACAACACTTTGTGATTCGGTTACCAAGGCACCGATACTACAACCCCTATATTGGTCTCACCCTTTTATGATCATATGCAATGCCTTTGATTATGCAGTAGGGGCTATCCTTGATCAAAAACTGGATGGGAAGCCAGTGGTCATTTACTATGCTAGTAAGACCTTAGATGAAGTACAGAGGAATTAAACAGTCACTGAGAAAGAATTACTAGCAGTAATATTTACACTAGAAAAATTCAAATCCTATCTTTTAGGCTCCCACATTATAGTTTACACTGACTATGCTGCAATTCGACATCTTCTCACTAAGAAGGATGCAAAGTCTCGCCTGATTAGATGGATTATGCTCTTTGCAGGAGTTTGATTTAGAGATTCATGACAAGACTGGGAAGCAAAATGTGGTAGCTAACCACTTATCCCGCTTCCTTCTAATGCGATATCTCCTTCACTACCTATTATAGGTCTCTTCCTTTACGAGCATATGTTGGTCATTCATTGTGATCTTCTCTGGTATGATGACTTAGTGAAATACCTAGCTTCTGGAGTAGTTCCCTCTAATTAAACTAGACATCAGAAAGATAGACTTAGAGTTGAAGCCAAGCACTATTACTATGAAGAACCTTAGCTGTTCAAACACTGCAAAGACTAGATCCTTAGAAAGTGTGTCCGAGATAAGGAGATAGATAGTATCTTATCATTCTGCCATGACTAGACGTGTAGTGGTCATTTCTCTGGCAAAAAGGCCGCTGCAAAATTATTGCAGAGAGGTTTCTACTAGCCCACGATCGTCAAGAATGCACACGAATATAGTAGAACATGTTCTCGCTATCAGTCTCTCAGCAATATTGGCCGACGAGACATGATGCCCTTACACCCCATTTTTGTGTGTGAAATCTTTTAGACATATGGGGTGTAGATTTCATGGGACTTTTTCCAAATTCTTATGGCTTCAAGTACATCTTATTAGTTGTAGATTATGTATCTAAATGGATTGAAACTAGCTCCACAAGAACAAATTATTATAGAGTTGTCACTTAATTTGTTTAGGATTATAGCTTTTCTCATTTTGGGGTATAATAACGAGATTTCACTTTTAATAAGATAACAATAAGAATAATATGTCGTTATATTTTACACGTATCAAAAATTAATTAATTCTAACAAAAATGATTAGGTCGTCTCCACATAAAGATTTAAGTTGAACAAACTAAAAAATTTTTTGTATTCACATTCATGAACAATAGTGAGAATAATGGTGAGAGTAATTGACTATGATAATAATAAAGAGAAAGAGAGGGCAGAGAGAAATATGACCATTATAATATTCAAATAAATAATCATGCGTTCAATCCAAAAAAATCGAATCCCAACCAATACCTCGCCCACTGTAGCAAAACAGGGGAGGAGGTTGGTGTCCACGCAGCCATGCGTATGGTAGCTCTGGTCGGCGGTGTCGAGGGTGGTGGTCGGTCGAGGAAGGGGAATGCGTCGGTGGTGGTCGCACGTCCTGAGACGGTCGGAGGCGGCGGTTGGTGTGGACGCAGACACGTGTATGGGAGCTCTGGTCGGCGGTGTCGAGGGTGGTGGTCGGTCAAGGAAGGGGGATGCGCCGGTGCAGGTCGCACGGCCTGAGACGGTCGGAGCCGGCGGCTTGGCGGCGGTGATGGCCGGCGGTGGTGGGTTCTCTAGAAGGCATAAGGGTTGCCGAGGGGCGGCGTGCAGGCTGCTCGGAGGGGATGTGATCGGCGTGGGTGTCTCGGCGACAGTAAGGCGAGCGTTCCGGTGGTGTTGGCAGCGAGGGAAGTGACCTGCGGTGGTGGGTTCTCCAGGGTGTACGCAGGGAAAGAAGAAGAAGGCGGTGAAGTAGAGGGGTCTGTGGGGGGGGCGTGGTGGGTTGTGCTCTCGTGAGAGGGAAGAATCCGTGGGTTCTTGCAGGAGGGAAGGAGAAAAAAGAATGAAGGTGTTGGTGGTGGGTTTCGTTGGCGCAATCAGAAAAGAGGGAGATGAGGGGAGAGTTATCGGGAGCGCTGGGTTGAGGCGATGGTGAAGATGGCGTGTTGGGTTATCTTGGTGGAGGTGAAACAAAGAAGGTGAAAGGGAAGGGGACGCTAGTGGTGGTGGTTTGTTGGGCAAGATCGGAAGAAGAGAGCTGAAGGGCGGTGGTGATGTAGTCGCACGCTATCACCATGTAGCCGACGCAAGGGGAATGAGTGAAGGTGGAGTACACCTATGTCATGGCGCAGGTTGGGTCCACGGTGTAAGTTAAGAGCACGGTGAGGGTAGTGGAGATGGAAGATGATTGTTGGATATATATCCCCCTTCGCGTGGCTGCGGGAGGTACTTCTAGAGGAAGTCAAAGAGGCTGTTGCGACAAGAGAGGAAGGGGGAGGGGGTTGAGGTTGCGATTTCAGCCGTGCAGTCACGTTACTTGTCAAAGTTGATTTTTTCCATTATCATTTTTATCATAGATAAAATCAAATGTTAAGATGACTTACACATAAAATAAATATATGTAAATAATATGTCAATAAATGATTAATAGAGTATATACATATGGTTAAAAATATAAGAATGTAAAAATCCAAGTTTAATTAATTTCTTAGCATAATGCATGCTTGAAATCTAGTTTAATTCCTAACTTGAGTGTTCTTAGATGTAATAGTAGTTCAATAAATTAGACTCATCAAGATACCTAGAATTATTATTATTGATGGAGGGTCTCATTTCAAGAACAAACATTTTCAGTCTCTGCTTCAAAAGTATGGGGTGATATATAGAATAACAACACCTTATCACACAAAAGCAATGGACTTGCTAAAGTATCCAATCGGGAGATCAAAAAGATTTTGCATACTACAATTAGACCTGATAAGAAAGATTGATCTTCTCACCTTTTTAATGCTCTGTGGGCATATAGGACAGCTCACAAAACCTCTTTAGGCATGTCTCCATATAGATTGGTGTACGGGAAGCCCTGTCATCTTCCTGTAGAACTTAAGCACAAGGTCTATTGGGCAATCAAGAAGTGTAGTTTGGACCTAGAGAAGGTTAGTGATCATAGAAGATTGCAAATTTCTGAGCTAGATAAGTTAAAGAATGAATCTTATGAAAGCTCAAGGATTTATAAGGATAAACTTAAGGCCTTCCACAACCGCTGCATACAAGGGAAAACCTTTTACCCTGGTCAGAAAGTCCTCTTTGACTCTAGATTGAAACTCTTCCAAGGGAAACTAAGATCTAAGTGGACTGGACCTTTCATGTCAAAAGAGTATTTGATAATGGAGCTATCGAGATCACTGAGATTGACAAATCTGAACCTTTTACTGTGAATGGACAAAGATTGAAATCTTTTATTGAGCCTCAACACCTCAGAATTGTCAATTCTACCATCTCGCTCCAACATTTGATTGAATTATCCTGATACTTTCGGGTTTGCGCTTAGCTGAAGGCGTACAACTTAGTACCTCTTGGGAGTTAACCCATGTTGTATATAGTTATTTTCCTTTCTTCTTTAGTGTCTATCTTTGCATTCTGAGTCTGCATTTATAGTCACATTTGTCCTGCATTTCACTACTTAGCCCGACTGACCCCTCTGATTTTTATCAGAGTAGAAATTGTCTGCACAGAGATTTTTATCTCCTCATTCCAACTTCCTTCCGTCACCCTAGCCTAAGTTGTGAAAAATAAAGTATGCATTTGCATCTTCCCTAATCATACAATGAGAACATTGCATTACTTAAGCATGAGGGGTGTAAATGGTGAATCTTTAACTTGAAATGCAATAATAGACACATCCTTTAGTGTATATAGATAATCTTATTGAAAAATCCAAAAAAATTGAAAAATTTTGAAAAAAAATTACAAAACACAAAAACACATAAAATTTCAAAAAATTAAAAAATTCCAAAAATATTTGGGACCTCTATATTCACTTCTAAGGGAGAAACTCCAAAAATCTGAAAGGGAGAACCATAATAAAATTCTTATAAGTATTTAATTATGATCTTAAGGTTGAACCAAAAATAAAATAAGTGTTTATGGACATTCAACCTCTACTTTTAGACTCTCTTGGCAACATAAGCTTGATTCGCTCAGGATGGGGATGGGAATGTTAGGTTGCGGGTTAGCTTCATGTTGTTGGTGAGAGGCGAAGATGGAATTGAACCTATTTAGGTTGCTTTCCATTGGTTTCTTTGAGAAAGAAGAGGAAGAATGCAAGAGAGAAGAAGGTTTCTTTGTACGTGGGGCGAAATCAAATGGTCCCTTCAGGTGCAACTTTTGGGACTGATGCATGTGCATACACTTATAAAAGAATGGGGGACGAGAGAAGGGAAGAGGTGAGAGAAATTTGTGTACACCCAAACAAACAAAATCTAAGCCTTAAGGTTGACACTTAAAAAACCTAAGACTTGGCTACTTGTATACCAAAAAATCAACAATTAACTACCCTTCCCTTAATTAACCTAGCCAAGCTGCTTAAGGGGGTGATTAGGCACAAGCATGTCTTAAGAAAATCATTGAGGAATTGTATAAACCTACACTCGGTTGTTTGACATAGCCCCTCAGCCTAGAAACTAGGTTAAATCAAGGAAATTGAAGCCAATTAAAAATAGTTTAGTACATGAGTATCAAGCCTAAATTGAAGGAATCCTTAAGGGTCAAGTTGCTATAAATTTTAATTAGGCTTATGACAAATAAGTGCATGGGTTCTTACGAAGGTTGTTATTGGGGTAGTTGCCTTAATTAATCTTTTTTTGTATGTGATTGGACCTCCTAAGTGATCGGAGGACCCAACTCAATGATTCATAAACAAGCAATCACAACGAGAGGAGAAGGTTGGTAACTCAGTTCCACCGCGAGGGGTGTACATCTGGGGGGAGAGTTATGCTCCCAACTATTCACTAGTAAGAAGTGATAATACAATCTCTCTTTTTCTCTCTGGATTGCCCTAGAGAGGGCCCCGAGCGCCTCTCTTAGCTATTTACAATGCTGGGGGTTGATTCTGTCGTAGGATCTTCTGACTGGATATATCCGTTGTCAGGGCATGTATGTTGTCAGGCTATTAAATGCGATGACCAGGCTATCATTATTGTTGGTATAGGCGTATTGGACTTTTCCGTCATCTCCCTGTCATCGGATGGTACTGGGTTCTGTAGCGGGTTGGGTTTATCCCGACCCGCCTATATTTGGATCTCCTTGGGTGGAAGCGAGTTGGATCTACCTGCTTACCTCATATTCGGGTAGCTGGATCCCTTGTTAGGCTACTCACGGAGTTTTGAGTCTGAGGGTGCTTTTTACCCCTCATCAGTGTGCAAATTGGGCAGGGGTGATGCCCAATGCCAAAACAATTGATTTACAAACAAAGGATTTGATGAGTGTCGTTTAGGGTTTGATACTTTTATGTTTTCTTTTAGGATTTTCTCTTGGTAAGTCTTTCAACAAGTTTGAAGTGTCAAATTGCAAACAATTTTTGTTTGGTGAAATCCAATTCCTTTAGGTTTGATGTGTGACTAAGATAAGAGAAAATAAACTCTAATTGTGAAATCCTAAGTAGGGAATTCCTAAGAAAATGGATATATTTCTGAATATATTTTTAAGTGGTGATTCAAATAAGGCAAACAACACCACCACGGGAGGTAAAATCAAATAAGAATTTTGAAAATGATTTTTTAATATTTTTCAAAATCAATGAGATTTTTTTCTACACTGGTGTCAAAATCCAGAAAAGATATCTTTTAAAACTTGATTCTGTTGAATCCTCAAGAAACCTCAAATTTTTTTGAAAATTTTATATGTTGTAGAGAATTTCTCAAGAATTCCATAAATATAAAATTTGTCTAAATATGATGAATAGAAAATTTTATGAAATTTGAGAACAGTAAGAAAATAATAAGGAATTAGGGGTTTGACCCCCTTGTAGTCCTCGAATTTTTAAAATTTTTCTGCTTAAGAAAATTCTCTGAAATTTGGTATGTACGTTCCTGACTCAAAGGGACTTTTAGTGGTAGAGTTTTTTTTTGAAACATCTAATGGTAGAGTTTGACAATTTTTGGAAGCCTCTTTGTGCCCAAACTTGATTTTTCAAAATCGAGACAGAAGTCTGGACTTTGAAAAATGAAGCGCTAATGGAAACAAAGTGGTGGAAGAATGATTCAAACAAGTAAGCAAGTTGATTCTAGGGTTCCACCACCCTTAAATTTTCTTATTTTTATATGTTTTGATATTTTAAATATTTTTTGTTATTTTCTTAGGGCTTGAAAGGGGGTTTTGGCAAGGTGATTACCTTAATTTCACGGGAAGACGAGAAATCTTGAAGCTTCCGCTCCAAATCAATCCTGCTCTTGCTTAATTTGCACTTGCGCAAAACACAAAAATGGAAATAGTAAAGATTCAATTAAGCAAGAGAGAGGCTAAAATAATAACTAAGCTGTGTCTCCGCAGCAATGGCGCCAAAAAGTGATGTGAGAAATACACGATTTTGTAAAGATGCGAATTAAAGTCGTTGAGACGTGTAAATCCGATCAACTTTTAAATTTATAATCCTAGATGGGGTGAATAGCTAGGGTCATTGAAGGAGGAAACTTTTAGTTATAAAAGCAATGATCTCTCTCTCACTCTCTCAAATCCTTTGTTTTTCGCATTTTTGATTTTATGATTTTTAGGATTTTGAAACTGGGGCAACGAGGATATTGAAAATACTTAATTGGAATGCAAAAATGTAAAGATGAAAACCCACCTTCCTAATCTCAACCTAGAAATGTGTAGCCTAGAGTAATTAGGAAGTGTAAGCACTAAAGAAAATCAAGGAGCAAGAAATTATAGAACTTGAATTGGAAAGCACTTTTAATATATATAAAAAGAAGAGTTCGCACAAATAAGCACTTGAGAAGCTTACTTGTGTGGAAGAGTTCCACACACATAACTCTCAAATGTAGTGGAAAGCTTGACTACTAAAAAAATAGAGATACAAAGTGAAGAGAGAGTAGTAGTAGTAGTCTCCAAACGTGCTAAAGGCAATCTTCGCTCCAAGTGCAGTTGCTCTCAAACTTGAAGAAGAACCCCTCCTTGCTCCCTTGATGAAGCTCTTTCTCCTAGCAATCCAGGGAGGACGTACACCCTTCTCCTCTACCTAGCTGTCCTCCTAATGGGCTGCTCCTTGGCTTTTCTCCATGGAAGAAGTAATGTAGGAGACTGGAGGGAGGTGGTGATGATCCCTCTAATTCCCATGACAAGTCTTCCTTTTTTGGTGGAATTTTATGTATAAGAATAGGTAGCTAATAAACGCAAGTTTATCATCATCCTTAATGTCCATTCACATCTAGTTCCTAGGATTTTAATAATTGCATTACATTATCTCATTGCATTTAGCATGCATCTGCATTTAGGGTTTAGATCTTGCATTGGCACTTCTTTTGCATCATCTTATGTAGTTTGTCATTTGGTTGTCAGAGATGAATGCTTTGGAAATCACATAAACCTTGGCAATGTGGAAGGCACAAAGGCACAAGTAAGAAGACAGAAACTCCAGTAGCTGGATCCCAGCTCACCTCAGTTGGATTCAGCTCAATTCCAGCTCATCCCTGCTCATGGAAGCTCATTCCTACTTGGCTTAGCTACTAGTCATGAACTAGCTAAGCTAAGCTAGCTGAAGAGTCATCACTCATCTCTAGCCAGCTCATCTCAGCTCCAGAAGGGTTATGGCTAGCTTAAGATAGTTCTAATAAACTCTGCTTAGTAGCCAAGCTAGCTAAGCCAGTTGTAGACCTCACAAGCACCTCTTCATCAACTTCTCCAAGCTCCGTGGCAGCTCAAGTTAGCTTGAGAAAACTCCATCTAGCTCCTCCATCTACTTAGCTAAGCTATTAACTAACTTAGCAAACTTAGCTAGCTCCTTAAGTAGCTCCACCTCCACTCCCTACTCCTCCACTTTAATGGCCGACCACCTACCCTAAAAACCACCACCTTTGGTGCCAAGACACCCCCCTGGCATCCCTTCATCTTGGCACTAGAGCTACCCTCCTTGGCACCTCCTCATTATAACCACCCTTTTTATGTCCGGCCACACAAGCTTCTAGAAGTCCCCATTTAGGTGCCAATAATCACCCTCCATCTCCACCATTTAACCACCATAAAGATACCATCCATCTTGGTGCCAAATCACCAAGCTTCTAGAACCCATTTTTTGGTGCGAAGACAAGGTGTCTCTTCACCCCTTAATCAACCACCAAAAGACCTATTCTACCCTCCAACCACCACCCATGCCAAGCCTATAAAAACACCCCCTATCCTACCATTCTAAATCAACCTTGGCTAGTACAAATTCTGCCTATATTCTACCCATAGTAGTTGTCCAAAAAGGAGGAGAAACGAAGGTGATCAAAGGGGACACCCTTGTCTCTTTGATGTTCACCTTCCCTACCCTCTTCCTTGGCTCCACGCCAAGGAGCACACCACCTAGGGAGGATGGCCAGGTAGGAAGGAGCTAAGGTGGAGATGTCCACCTTGGGAGGAGCATAGGGAGAAGCATTTAGGGATCAAGAAGAATCCTCTTCAGGCCCAGTAGCTGCTGAGCTTGGAGTGAGGATATCTTTTGCATTTTGGGAGAAGCTTCTTACTTCATTTTTCTTTCTATGATTTTGTCTGTAGTAGTTAAAGCATTCCTCCACTTAGGGATTAATTGTGTGGTTCCATTCACATAATTGAGCTCCCCAAGTACCTTGTAACTCTACTACTTCATTTTAAATCCAAAGTGTTTTTCCATATCTTGTCTCCATCTCTTTTTATTTGCTTTAATTTCTAGCTTTTTCTAGTAACTTTAGTGCACTCACTTCTCCTTTCTAATTACCCTAGGTGCACTTCCCTAGGGTGAGCTTAGAAAGGTTAATTTCATCTTGCTCACTTAGGTATAGGCAACTTATCTTTTCGTGACTTGATTATTTCAAAACCTTAAAAATTTGTGAAAGCAAAAGACAAAAAAATACAAGCGTCGATTTGAGAGAGCAAGAGAGAGAACCAATTATCTGACTAACAATTTGACCTCTTTAGACAACCCTAGATACTCACCATATCTAGGTTATAAATTTTAAAAGCCGATCGATTTTATGCATTGCAACGATTTAAAAACTCGCTTTAACAAATCACGTAAAATTTGTATCAGTAGCAAAGGATGGTAATTAAGGTGGTGGTTGATGGTGTATATATAGGATAGGGGGGTTATGGTGGTGAAGGGGCACCTATGGGTAGTGCCACCATGAAGGGTTGCCATCATTTTGGCACCAATTTTAGGATTCTAGAAGGTAGGAATGTTGGTGCCAAATTAAAGGGTTAGGATGGGGTTTTGAGGTAGATGGATGGTGGATGTGGGTGGTGGTTATAGGGTTGAGGTTGGCGCCAAAATGGAAGGGGTGTCAAGGTGGTTGGTGCCACCTTTAATGGTGGTTAAGGGTTCATTTTTGTGCTACATGTGAAGGGGTGTGAAGGTGGTGGTAGTTATGTTATTGTGGTGCCAAAAAAGAGGGAGAAAGGGAACGGTTATATGGTGGTTTTGGCACCATTTTTTTGTAGTGGAGAAAGGGTGGATTAGAGAGCGAAGTAGCTTAGCTTAGCTAGTTAGCTAGGAGCCAATAGCTAAGTTAAGCTAAGTTTAGTTACCTTGAGCTGAGGGGAGTTGGAGTAAAGTCACATGTGAACATATCAGCTAGCTTAGCTAGCTAGCTTAGAGCTAGTAACCAAGCTGGTTTGAATTGAATTGAAAGGAGCTGATTGAGCTGAGGAAAAAGCTGATGTGAGCTGACATGCGGTTGACTGGAGCTTCTATCTTCTTCTTCTTAGGTTTCTACCTTTCAATGTGCCATGGTTTAGCCGATCTTCAAGGGTTCCTCATTCCTTGACAGCAAATGATACAAATAAGTACATAAAACAAAAGTAAATCCTAATAATGCATGCATTATCCCTAAGTATGCATGTATAACTAATGCAAGCCTAATATTGTAATGCATATACAAAATACCTAGGAACTAGGTGTAAAATATGCCTAAGAATGATGATAAACTAGAGTTTATCAAGGGAATTCCCTTTCAGTAAACAATGATGTGGACAGTGGTGTTGTAAATAATAATTTTAAAATTTATATGATCGAATTGATACATTTTTATCATTTTTTTGGATTCAATATAGATTTATATAAACATTCTTTAGCCACAATTGCAGTACCTATGCGATCTTCGTGATGACTATGAAGGTCATTACCATGTCACAAAAGAGGAGAATAAAGTAATTCAATATGTTCTTCGCGTTCCAGCCAACAAGTAAGAACTTGAAAACTTGATTAATTACAATTATAGTCAAATAATTAATAATCTTTATTTAGCACAATATTAATAGGTTGCAGATGAATTACCACACACACTAAACAACTAATACACTGGACAGCATATTCACAACCTCCTATATGGTGAAATGGTGGAAGATACGGTAAATCAATCATCGTAAGATTTATCATCTAAAACTATTAATGTATACCTCCCCAATAAAATAAATGGTTCATATCCGATGTGAATGTAGATTATAGATGCATACATGGACGTTTTGTTCTTCAAGCATTCCACATTGAGTAAGGGAGAACCATCATACTTTTTTGCATCTTTAGCAATCATGGTGAGCAAAATGTAATGTTATAATTAGATGTTTGTATATTTATGCCCTTAATGATAAATAAAGGTGATTCTTTTGTAGAGCTCAATCAAGAGTAAAGCAAAAACCTTAACAAAAGGTGAGCAAAGCATGCTTGAACAAATATTCGAAGCAAGACGAAGCACGTATTCAAACCTAAAGAAGGCGTTCTTCCTCGTGCATCTACCACGACGTTGGATACTCCTTGTTGCTTGCTTCAAAAGGCATGAATTCCTCGTATACGATTCATTTGGCATGACCAAAGGAGCAAGGTTGAAGCCTATAGATGAGTGGGTAAATCTTAACCATATACACATGTATATATAGATAAAATTACAATATGGATTATACTTGTATTAACATTCAGTTATTACATAAGTTACAGAAGGTATAGCATCAAAATACTCTACGATGGTTTTACCAAGCACAAGGACAAGGACTTGGACTTGGAAAATCACTTTCATAACTAACATGCCAATGCAACCAGACATAAGTGTTGGCTGTGGTATTGTTAGTTGCCCTGAATCAAATTTTAAAATCAATGTGTTGCAGTATAGATTGAATCAACGCAAAAAAACAAATAGAATTTATACTCAGATGGAAGTCCGAGGTCGTTCGCTTGGAGCAAATAGGAATTCAATCGCTAATCTCAATAAATAATGTAAATGAGCACAAGATTCAACCCAAATAATATCAAGGAATGAATAATAATTACTCAGAAATGATAATCAATGTAAAGCCTGAGTTGAACAATAGTTATGCAGGGCAAAAAGAATCTCAAAGCAAAAACAATAGTGATTTAGATCAGCAATTATTCAATTTAAGCATATAGGCATTGAATTCAAATAATGTAACAGTGCCATCAACCATTCAAACTTAGGTACTCAAATATATCAACAGTATCAACCAGGGCACTATGCTTCTTCTTCAGCCTCCTCTTCTTTCTCTTCTTCTACTTCTGTTCTTCTTCTCTTCTCCTTTCTTCTTCTATGTGACTCTTCTGTCGCTCCCCTTCTCTTCTCCTTTCTTTTTTTCTCAAGTCCTCCTTCCTTTTGCCTATCTTCAACCTTGGCTTCTCTTTTCCTTCTTCTTCCTCCTTGCTTCTTCAGGTCATCTACTCTTCTTTCTTCACCCACAGAGGGAGGCAATCCCTCCAGCGGCTAAGTGTCGTAGAGAGCAAAACCCCCTGACCCCACACTATCTTTCCTTCCTCTCTCTGGGTTTTTGTAAAGACCCATTCTGTCCTGAGCCTTTTAAGACGTCTGGACTGTCGGTCAGACGTCTGGATAGCTTCCCAGACATCTAGAAATTGAAATTTTTGTGCAAGCCTTCGCGTCTGTGCGTGGGCGACGTGCAGACAGTACACTCTTTTTCCTTCCCTTCTTCTCTCTCTCCCCGCCTCCAGCGAACCCTAACCCACCAACCTTATAAACCCCCTTCCTCTTCTCTCGTTCTCCCCACTCCAGCTACCTTCCTCTCTTCCTCTGCACCCCAGCGAGAGAGCTAGCATGAGCAAGTGAGCGCGAGAGCGGCGACGAGGAGGAGCGGCGTGAGGAGAAGAGGAGTTGAGCTTGCGAGCTCATGTGGGAGCTCACAAGAGGGTGCACCGCCGAAGCGACGCGTGCAAAAGGAGGAGTGTGTCGGGGGAGCCATCCCTGACACTACTGCAGCGGAGCTGCAGATAAGGAGGCAAGTCGCAGCCGCACACGGCGAGAGCGAGCGGGAGCACGATCTGGTTCTAGGTTTTTCTAGAATCAGACGTCTAGAGTGACATCCATACGACGGAGTGGACTTTTGGAGGCGATTCCAGAAGTCTGAAGAGAGATCTTCGCGAAGGTACGTTCCTTTTGTGGATACTGTCATGCAGGCCACTCCACAGCTACACTTCGCGTGGCCATTTTGAGAAGATTTTGCTGGTGGCATGCAGAATTTGCTTCGAGAAGGTGCGGGGCATGCCCTCCCACGCATTTCAGACATCTGGGCGGCTTACCAGACGGCTGGAAGCACTTCCAGACATCCGGAGAGGAGGTCGGATGTTTGGAGCTGAGTCCAAACGGTCCAGAAGAGTTCCTGGACGTCTGGGGTGGACGCAGAGCTTGAGGTGCATTTATGGACACTTTTAAGACGTCTGGAAGATATTCCAGACGTCTGATTTAAGTCAGTAACCCTGTGTTTGACTCGTTTAAGGTCCGTTTGAGGTCCATTTTACGCAAATAAGATACCGATGTTTTCCTTGTGAGTTCCTCTACTTATTAGAAGGCTTTCTATACTATTCTGAATGTTCCTTTATGATGGTTCCTTGTTATACGACTTCATTCCATTGCAGGTTCGGGGCATGCTGAGGCACATGAGCCTGCCATTCGAGCCCCCACTACTCCTGGGTTATCTGGTAGAGTGGCTTCCCCTAAATTAAATACAAACCTAAATGCATGTGTGGAATGAATGATTAGAAACTAGGATATGGCATGAATCCTAGGACGAGAAACACTTGAAATGTCTGTATGCGTGTTTGAATTGCAGTCTTGAATGAGTAGATAGAAAAAAACTACCTGTTAATGAACAAGAGTTGCCTGTGAAATATGAATTAACTGTGCTAGTGAAACAGTTGCATGTAACCTTACCTGTTGTATACGTTAAATGCTAGAATACGAGTTGCATGTGTATAACCTGAAAATGGAAATGTGAATGCTAGAATACGAGTTGAATGTGTATAACATGAAAATGGAAATGTGAATGATAGAAATACGAGTTGCATGTGTATAACCTGAGAATGGAAATGTGAATGATGAAACTTGGTACGGAATGGCATGAGAAATATGAGCCTGAATACTACGGGGAAATTAGGAGTAGAACTCCTGGAAATAAATGAATGGATCTGGAAATGTGACGGGAAGTGTGCTAGCCCTTGAGTACGTGGTACCAAGGGGAGCGCATGTTCCCTCTCAATGTAGAGGGGAGCTTGCCACCCTTCAAGTTGAGACCCAGGGTGGGTTTGGCCACTTTGCACCAACTTCATGGCCCTCACGTACACTGTACCAGGGAGAGCTACTAGTGTAGAGAGAGAGCTAGCCACCCCACGGGGCCCGAGGTTCAGCTAGCCACCCTACACTGACTTGTTAGGCCCACTGGGCAAACTAGGATAGTCAGGCAAGGGTGCGTGGACTGTGGAGGGGCGAGACCCTTGTTTGTTTCTTAGGGGCTAGACCCCTGTTACTGAGAGGGTTGGGCCCTATACTGTTCTGTGTTGTACTTTGGGTGCACCCGTTAGCGGAAACGACTGACCGCGTGCCAGTGTGGGGTAGCTACCCGTGTGCTTATCACGCGTGCCGTAGTCATCGTTACGTCTGTCCGTGACCTTGGGGTGGTTGACTAGGTGTAGGACCACCACGGGAGACTCTCCTGGCCAAGAGAGCACCACGTGCGACTTCTACTCTTCGGAAAAGACTACAATCAAGATCGTTCCCACGAGGAACATTCGAGATCAAGAAAGAGATCTGATAAATAAACCAATGGGTGAAAAGGAATAATTTGTGAAATAAAGTAATTGGAATAACCAGCTACCTGTTCACTTTTACTACTTTAATTAGTTGGTTGCCACTCTACTCAGCGTTTGCTGACTTTATGTACTCATAACCCTTTTCAGGTCCAGGTGTTGAGCAGCCCGATTCTCTGGCTGCAGAGAGTGCTGGGCCCAGTAGAGCCCAGTAGCAGTAGTCTTTTATTGTAGTACCTTTTTGTTGTAGTGAGTACAGACTTTTGTACCTTTACTTTTCTGTACCTTTACGTTCCTGTACCTTGCTACTGTTTACTGTTATGGTGGTGATATGTATTGTAGCAGTTGTTACTTTCTTTACTGTTGTACTCTTTTACTGTTAGTTGTTTATCATAGTGAATGTGGTTTACTTTCCTGCTTTTTGGTTATTTCTCGTTGGACAACTGGGTCATGGGATCAGTCGAGTCGGGCAGATCTCGTGTCCTATAGGGATTCGAGAACCGGGTCGTAACAGTTTTCCTCCTCCTCGCCTTCCCAAGGCCACAGTGTCGGGTAATCGAATATTCAGGTAGAGCGCACCCAGGACCAGGCTCACCGGTAGTGGGTGATGAGCGAGGAGTGTGCGAGTTAGGCAGGTAGGATCAGCGCCAGGCCCGTGGGGTGAGGCGCGTGTGGAGGGGTGGCGGGGACCTCACCCCCTGTGTGTTAGTTCAGGCGAATAGCTCATGTGACAAAATCCTCTTATGCGATGCTGGACGCTCAGAAGTTTTCGAGGTGGGACTAAATGTCCTCCCATCTTCGCGTTGCGTAGAGCAGCAATTGAGGTGGAAGGTGTCCTTGAATTGGAGTCGTAGCTGCACCTCTTCCTCCCAATTGGGAAGCTGGGAGTCTGCAAGTGTTGATTCCGCACCACTTGGATGTGGCACCTGGGGCATGCGTGGCTAGAGCATGAAGAACACGTCGACATTAATGGCGGCGGCGACAGAGGGCAGCATATACCTGAAATTCATTAACATGACCTCTCGGCCACATTAGAATAGTCCATAAGAGTCTCCAAGGGCTTGCGAATGTAGCGGAGGTGGTTTCGAGGGGGATGGTGGCCTGTTGTGGCCGGTCAGAAGCAGAAACGGACGTGCGGTGATGGGTTGTTTGGGGGGAGTGTTGGGTGCATGAAAGGAGAGGTAATGAGAGGGCTTTTGTGCGGGGGGATGAGGCGAAGGTTATGAGGTGGTTGGCGAGGTGGATGGAGGGGTGTAGTGGCGTATACGCCTCGTCGGAGGTTCGGTCGGAGACAGAGAACACAAGGGTGAGCTTGTCGAGTTGGGGGGTGAAATGAGGATAGAGAGAAGGAAAACTAACCTATGAGCTAAGATAAACTAATCTAACCCTAATCTAATGTACGAAGGGGATGGAGCGGCACCGGTTATGGTATGCCGGTGTCGAGGAAGAAAGTGCTCTAGTGAGGGTAGGACGGTGAGGATGAAAGAGATAGAGGCGCTCGCTGGTGTGGTGTGACGCGGAGGAAGGCAGGGAAGGAGGATCTGCTGCCGGTGTTGCGGTCAGATGAAGGAAGGAGTCGGAGGAGCTCGCCAGATGTTGAGAAGCTTTGGACGAATGAGGAGAGATGAAATCAGAGGGGAATCCAACCGAATTCGAGTGTCGGCTCTTCGGTCTGATTTGGGACGTCTTTTATTGGTCTCTGGAGGATGTTTTGAGCTTGGGAAACAAGCTTCCCAAGCTAGGAAAGCTTGCCAAGTTAGAAACTCTATGATACTCGAACGCATGAGAGATTGGGAAGGTTTTAGGGCTCATGGACGGGTGCAATAAAAAGAAGACTCCTCAAGGAATCTCCCTTCTAATTTTGGAAGGGATTGATTGATCAGAGAAGGAGTTCTCTTCAATCAAAGGTCGACTGAGTTGTAGGAGTAGGATTTCATGGTGGTAGGAACCTTTTTGTGAATAAGATAACAAAGTTGGGGGGCTATTGGTAAGAAATTCAAAAGTTAGGGGCATGTGTGTAAGAGAAAAGAATTAGATAGGACCAAATTGCAAACTAGGTCAAGATGATCTCAAATTGGGCTCAAATTTTGATAAAAACCTAATTTAGACCTAAGGAATCCAATGGTGAAGTTGGATTTTTGTTTTGACCTAGTTTTTTTGGGTAATTTATGAAAAAAATCTAAATTAGGGTAAAAGTCTGTCTGAGACTCTATTTTGGTTCAAACTGGGTTCTGATGGTCAAATCTAGCATACGAAACCCTAGAGAATATTTTTTATGAATTTTATAGGATTTAGGTGAATTTATCCAGACCAGAACCTCAGTTAATTAAGCAGATCTATTTTTACGATTTTGGAAGTCATTTAATTCTCAAAACAAGCAAAAACTCTTTTCTGTCTGTTTTAACTCACTTGTTAGACTCTTACGATCATTTGACCCTTAATTAACCTCTGAGAAAATTCATTATTGTACTGCAATTGAGATATACTATTAAAACTATAGTTTTACCCCTATTTTTCTATATTTCCCTCAAAATGGATTTGCAATGAATTACATCTCTTGCAGTTATGTAGGAGTATTTAATGACTTGATTAGATTAAATTGAGTTGGTTATGGCTCATGATGGTGTTCTCATCAGGTATCTATCTCCTTAGGTACATATGGATTTCATTTGTGCACGTATAAGATTCATACATGAAGAAATAGGGAAGTTCGAGGCTTAAATAGTTGCAATATTACTTCAATGTGGGAGTGAAGAAAATGAGAATCTTATTTACAATTACCTCGGCAAAGTACAAAGGAGATCAACTTAGTAATGATACATGCCTTTTGGAAAAGTAATTAGCAATAGACTTTTTGGAAACTAACTGAAAGTGGACATATTGATAGATAGATATTTAGAGTAGTTTGTCTTTTGAGTTAAAGTAGTTATAGTTATTTTGATCTACTAGATACATTGGAACTCCCAGATGGATGTATATTTTGAATTTAGAACTCAATGTTAATCATACATTAATTGAAGTTAAAATCACTTGTGCGTGGGAGTTGTTCATGTGGTTGGTTAAATTTATCATTACATGATAAAATAGCCAGAATTTTGATGTGAAGGAGTTACGAATGATTTACATGAGGTTTTCAAAGTAAGTGTATATGTTCAACATGTCTACTGTAATTAGGACAACTCCATATCATTTACTTCAATCAAGCATAATATTGATTAGTGTTTACATAACTTCACAATGATTTCTGTGTTACACTTAGACATAAATGAATGTCCACCTATATAAAAATGATTTACATTTGATGTTGTAATACAAAACTTCATAAGCAATAGTAATTGATATGATGTGTATTACGAAAATATTGGGAATGATGAAGTCATGTGCAACTTTGTATTACAGTATTTTGTTATGTATAGGCTTACAATTTCTACCCACGTTCCCAATTTTGTGTTACAATTATATGATGATGTATTAGGGATGTTTAATTGGGCTGACCGTTGGAAAAAAGTAATTTGCATTACATCGATACAATGAGTGTTGCATTGTTGCAAATAGAATTACATACTTGTTTTGAAATTGTATTACACTACTGTGAGTTCGTTGATTATGAGAGTGTTGTGTGAAAGGTTGTATTATAGAATGTTATATAAGAAAAATGTTTATACTACATTCTATATGTGCAAATTTTATTACATTGTTGTGGACTGTTGATGCGTATTGTGCGTTTTTGATAGGGAAAGTGTCGTAGTATAGTGCGCAATATGATGAAACAAAAACATTTATAAAAAGATAATGAGACTTGAGTCCCGGTCGTTTGTCTCTGGGAGGCGTTTGTTTTACTTTTGGATTCGATCTTTTACCGCTCTACTCTATTTAAAATCGCACGTCGGTTTCCAGTCTTCTAATTAAGATTTCACCACTTCTATTATGAACCCTGATTATGTGCGCATGTGTTAAATAGATCACAAAGGTGAAAGTGTGAGTTTCTATACACACTATTCTAGTGAGGTGCTGACTATTTACAAAAAATGCATCTATAGTTAGATTTTCTATATTTTCAGGAAATGACATGCTTGTTGCAAAATATCAGAGATTAAAAACAGCAACATTAATCACACAAAAGATATTACAATGAGATCATGATGATTCTCAACACATAGACATATATATATAGAAAATATAATTTTCATTCATTCATTTGGAGAGTGTTTGCAACATGAACATGTAGAGAAAAGCTTGTACATGAATGCTTAAAAATGTAGATCTAGCTATTAGAAAATGATCGCATACAAGAATCTACGGGGGGATTTTGCGTGCATCATTTGGGGAGAATAAGGACTACACTACTAACCAGTAATTAAAAGCAATAAAACTATGAAGAGCATAAACTACTAATCTAGATCTAGCAAAACAGAAGGGCATTCGGAGGTGGTCTCCGATAGCCATGGAGTGGTTGGGAGGAGAATGAGGAACAGCCAATGGAGCTTAGGCCGGCCATTGGAGAGAGGTTGGAGTGATCCAGCATCCCAGCATGGTGTCCTTCATGGTGGTGGTCAACTCGTGCAGATGGAGTGGAAGTGGCTAGCCTAAGTGGAGGTGGATGTGAATGGAGCCAAGGAAGTGAATGGGTGCAAATGGCCACCCCTTAGGTCTTTTTATAGACCTAAGGGATTCTCTCTAGAGAAGTGTGGAACTCTCTAGAGAGAGCCCAAGAGTGGCCGGCCATGAGAGGATAGAAGTGGTTTTGAGATCCAAAAAATGTGGATCTCAATTTGATTGCCTCTTGGTTGCTAAATTTGGCAACCAAGAGTGGCGCCTCTTGGAGACAGTTCTAGAGAACTCTAGATGTGTGGGAGTGCGTGAATGGGTGTGTGTGTGTGTGTGTGTGTGTGGTCATGCCCTATGTGGCTAGGTGGTTTAGGTTAGGTCCTAAGGGGTTTAGGTAGGTGTATGCCTTGAATTAGGGTTACAAACCCTAAGTGCTAAGGGGAAATTGCACTTAAACTTAACCTAAGTTTAATTGAATAAGTGTAAACCTAATTGATAATGAAATAACTCAATTAGGTTGGGTTTAGGTCAATTGGACTCTCACTAAGTCCAATTGAACTTGTGTGGGTTGAGATCTAAGCTCAATTGGACTAAATGGGTCCAATTGACTTAGGTGAAGGTAATTGACTTTGATCTAAGTCAATTAGGTTTAGTGAAGACCTAATTAGGTCCTTAGGTAGGTCTCGAGGTGATGTACTAGGGTTAGGACACCTTAATTTAGGTTCCTATGGGGTTGGAATTAGGTCTAGGGGGTTAGAGATCCAAGATCAAGGTTTGAATCTCAAAACAGGAGTTGGAGACCAGTTCCAGATGTCCAAAAACAAAATCAGACGACTTATACTAAAAAATCAGAAGTCCAGACTTCAGTTTTGAACGTCCAATCTAACTAAGGGGGAGATCTAGGTTTTATTTTGGGTATTCTGCAGAAATTGGACGTCTGACAAAGTGTCTGGACATCGAATAACTCTACAGAAGTGGGTTTGAGGTGTGCGGGAGTTGGCTAAGGGTCTTGGACGTCCTATAACTTATCTGGACATCCAGATAATGGTTGGAACTAGGGTTTTAGGGCTTCCTAGGGTGTTGTGACCTAATCTAAGGGTGACCAAGGCTTGAGGGAAGTCTCTAGGCTATCCTAGGGCTAGGATGGACCTAAGCTCTTCACATCTTACTGCTTTATTCCTACTTAGCATAATAGCAAACCTTAACTCCCTTACATCATTGTTCCTACATCTAATCTAAGCCTTCTACTCCAGCTCTGCTGCAACACCCGTTATTCCTGATCCAGCTTCAGATCCAACTCCTGATCAGCTTATTGTCTGCAATCGACATAATGCACTTAATCAGCACATTATAACATTATTTTATGCATAGCTAAAGGAAAGCAGTAAAGATGCAGATAATGCTTATGCATGCATGAATTATCCTAACTTATGCTGAGTCCTAGCCTAATTTAGGTCAATTAAGACCTATGATTGCTACATAATCATGGGCATGCGAATTATAAAAATTTGAGAATTATGATGTAAAAGCATGTTACAATATGTTGATCGCAGATGCTCAACAAATTTTCAAGAGTTGTCAATAATGTATCACAATATATAAAGATGAAACATAGCAACATTTAACAAATATCCATAGAAACTATTAAAATTGAACATTGTACAAATGCTTCTAGCAAATTTAATATGTGAAGTAACATCCATTAATAAACATCCTATTGTACCTCTATTAAATAAATTAATAACACATAATCCATCAACATTCAAGATTTAATATGATGAAGATGGGTAAGTTAACTGCACACATATAGAAGTTTGACAAGATATCATGAAATTTGTCCATAAAATGATCTATAGTCACGTGACATTATAATGTCAAGAGAAATAAATTACCCAGTATTAGAACTAATGTCATGCAATTGTTCTTCCACCCTGAAAAAATAAAAAAGATAATATTAACATATAAAAACATAAACATAAATTCAGTGTACATGACGTTTAACTAAAAAACAAACAATTACCTATATGTTGATGGGTTCGAATTGGAAAGCTTCTTCAGATAGGTTCTTAAATCATGGCCAACATTAAATTTCAAACAATACTTGCATTAATGACCTCTAATTTGCTTTTACTCACTAATAGACTTCATTCGACTACTTCCAATCTTCGGCCTTCCACTCTTTCCACTACTTCCAATCTTCAGCCTTCCACTCTTTCCATTGCATTTTGTCTTTGCAATCTTGGGTTCCCCAATCTTTATGCACCCTTGTGGATGTATATTGATAACTCTAGGTTCCAACTCATTGTCAGCAGTAATCTTGATCTTAATCAAATCATCAAACATCAAAATTGCAGACTCAATCACCTCTAATTGAAAGGTATCATTATATTTTATAGTTTCATTGATGAGATTCGAACACATATGATGCAACTCCTTTGCATCATTATTGTCCAATGAGGTCTTATATATAGGGTAACGACCTGATTTCTTGATATTGCTTTTCCATCTTTGGAGAATGTATGACTCATCCAAAATGCCTACATTCCTAAATTTCAAGATTGCAAATAGATCTCTACAAAGAATACTAATGAAATCCATTAACTTACATTGACATCAACAAACACTATCTCCCTTGCAAAATAATACTTCATGCACCTCTATTGAATCTCCAATGGCGATTGTGTTGTATCTGAAACAAGGTTCATCAACAAATGTATCAACCACACTCAATAATAACAAGCTTGTAATTTCCTTTTGCACCTCATAGAAAATGGCCTTCATGTAGATATTGGCAACTTGTCTCTCCACATTCCAACAAGTTTCTAAGAATGGTCATTTAATTAAAGAATCATTATCCATCTCATTTTCAATTTCTCTAATCCTATTTAAAATTGTTTAAAACCTGCAAATGAATTCATAAAATGTATTTTGCTTTGTTATATAGCTACTAAGAAAAGAATGGAGACTCTCACTCCTTTGGGTCATCTTAAGTCCTACAAAGAAACTATTGGTGCAAGGGCACCACGATCGTTTATTTTGATGATAACAAAACACTTGTGTTTAACATTTGCATTTGAAGTATAAGATTTCAGGTTATTTGCAAATGGATTCAAGTGTGATGGACCTCAGAGCTCGCGTCCATGGTAAATTGGAGGAGCTCGTTGGAGAAGAAGGAACATTGCGAGGAGCGAAAGCTTGAAGAAGGAAGGAGATGAAGAATAGGATAGATACTCTTTTCATGTATTCTTTTGTAATTCTTTTATTTTTTATTCTTTGTGTCTAGATATATGTTAAAGAGCATCAAAGGATCTAAACTATAGTCCTAGGAACACCTGCACAACCCTAAGATACTTAGATTTTCCGTAGAGAACTTAGAAATCCAAGATAGGCATCATCCAATCTAGAAATCAGACGTTTGATCTTGACTTTTAAGACGTTTGACTCTTGACTCAAATGTCCAATAACTTAGGCTAGACTTAGTAGGTTCTGTCTGTTGAAATCAGACATCCAAACCTTAGTCAAACATCTTAGAAGACATCTGATGGTTGTGCCAGATGTCCAATCAGTAGAACATTGGCTAATAAAGTAAACGTTGAGGAAAATAACCATTAGGTTTCTATCAAACGTCTGTAGAGGACCCTAGACGTCTGATATGTGACCGTTAAGCCTTGACTGACCCAAAATCACTTTCCTACACTAATATAGTCGTTTGGACCTTGGGAAATCCATTCCCGTAGTATAATAGGTTTCCATACATTCAGACCTAGTGCCAGACATCCTGTACGTTGTCTGATTGATTTACATAGAATCCTGTTTAGGTCTGATGAAAGTCAGTAAGGGAACTAGTCTATTATTAGGCGTCTAACTTAGTTCCCAGATGTCTTAAGAGTGACTTCCAAACGTCTGATCTTTTTCCAAAACGTCTGATTACCCTTTAAGAATCATTAATGATTCTGATTTTGGCCTATTCTGCCTTGGGATAATTTCCAACGGCTATAGAAGCCTTCCAAGGCCTTCCTAGGTCCTCTATAAATAGAGGAGTATCCTTGCCTTGCAAAGACACACCAAGCAACACATTTTCCACATCCTTGTGTCCAAGAGAAGTAGAAGAAGCTCTAGCTCTCCAAGCATTCGTTTCATACTTGAGAGCTTTATCCAGTTGTGCACCCTCTCTCCCTCCGCAGTTACGAGAACGACGAAGTGCCGCCGAGTAATTCATGTACCCGCATCATCAAACTGACTCACTTCCACCTAAAGGAATATCCTTTACCTATAGTAGCTAGATTTAAATACCTACTTTGTTGGCTCTATAGGACTGTTGTATTTTATCTTTGTTAATTGGTTAGGTATTCGCTTTGCGAATTCCTATCTCCATTGAGAGACAAAATCCTTCTCGTAAAGAGAAGGGGTCTGAGGAACGCTACCCTCGTACGTATAACGTGGTTGTAATAGAGGTTGAACTACCCTCGTTAAAGTAGTTCGTTAGTGGATTTTGATCGACTCGGTTGATCGGAAAATCCTAACTCGAGAGGGTTAAGTGGTGATTTTCACCCGATTTGGGTTTCCACCTAAAAATCACTTGTGCATTGTGTGATTGTTGCTTTTTGTGAGATTGCTTACACTACTTCCTCATTTTATATTTTATCACGCAAATCTCACCCTATCCTGTTGGGATTTACAGAAGCGACTGCACATATATACAGGAATTCAACCATTTTTCATCTCAAAAATCTACTTCAATCATTTGTTATTTGAAAGATTTGACTTCTCAATGATGCGAACCCAATGCTCATCAAATTCATTCAGGCTTCTACAACACCAAATCAAATCACTAAGCTTAGATATATATAGCAACACCAACACAATTTGAGAAATCAATTTTCAAGCTAAATTTATTCACAATTTGCTAAACACAGTATCTATGAATGGTATTTGGAAAAGCACGATGCAATGGCTGTAGCTATGGAAGGATCCTGATCAGTTACGATAAAAATTGGATGCATGCAACTGCTTCTAGAAATTTATTAAATAACCATTCAAAAGAATCCTTTGACTAAGTCATATTAACAACGCATTGGCAAATATGACTATTTTTTTGCGATGATTCACCCCACAAAAGGTGGCAAAGATGTGTTTGTACTTATTGGTATTGTATGTAGTACCAAAAGATATCACATCTCCAAACAGCTTATAGCTCTCTAATCATACAAGGTCTATCCGCATACATTGGGTCAAACACTGGTCAACATCAATCGCATATGAATGAAAGAATTCAGGAGTGGTGCTCTTGCAATATTGAAAATGATTTATAAGTATCTGAGCATCTAACCTTGATACTTTCTTCCTTCCATCCATCTTAAGGTTATAGATGTCCCCAACAATGCTTGCAACATGATCACCAATGCATCCATGCTTTGAAATAAATGCAACTTGCTCACGGAAATATCAATGTCAAACATCGTATCAAGAATATCTTTTGTGTGGTTGGTAATCTTCTTAATTGGCTTTAAGTATCTCTTTTTACGATAAGATGATATTGGGTGATTATGCTCGTCAACAAACTTTTATACTTCCTACTTGAATTCAACTTGATGATCATTTTAGCATTGTATCCAGTTTTATGAGTTCCAAATTTCTTCTTTAAACTCCTTTAGGATGGAGAAATAGAATATGGAAATGGATCGAAAAATGAAATTGACTTACTTCTCAAAACATCTATAGATTTCTCGAAAAACCCTCACAACATGCAAACTTCTTGTATGACAACACATTTGTTTTGGTATACATATCTAACGAAAACTTCATACTGCTCTTTTGAATACTAAAATCATGAGTAATGTTCACTCAAAAAAAATCATGAGTAATGTCAAAATGGTCACAAAATATTTTTGCCTTCGAAATAGAATTAAATTCCATACCAATATTGCGAAGCAACTCCTGAAGCTCATCTTTTGCACCCAAGACTATTTTTACCCTCAAGATCAACAATGGGTTCATTGCCATTTGAAAAAAGAAAACTTATACTCTATTACAATTTAAAAATTACAAATTGTACATTCGAGTATTTCTGATAAAAAATTGAAAACACATACGTCATTCCAAGCAAGAAATATTTATTGTATTGCAATTCAAACAACTCTTACAACGTTATAACTTACATAATAGCTTAGCTACCATCAAATTTGTATTACCCCAGTAATATGTTATTATAAAAATAGTAAAAATACTGATAAACCACTCGTTGATGTTGTATCACACAATATGGACGATCTTGTAAGTTTTATAATAGGAGTTGGCGAAGCAAATGACTTGTATTACAATAAGATTTTAAACTTGAAAAAAGTTTCACTTCACATCAAAGACTATTCAATATATATTGTATTACATAAATGCGGCTACTTTAATAAATAATTTATAAAGTCTTTATCAATAAAAAAATTTATAAAGTAGTAATTCAATGCTGTTGTATTACACATTTCTTAGATAGACGTACGTAAATTGTGATACAAAGTGTTACGAGTAATACAACAAGATTATAACACATGTCTCGTCTGGTATGACAAAAGAACCAGATGCATACAAAATGTTACATGTAATGCAATAAAATCGTTACACATATGACTCGACTAGTATGACAAATGAACAAGATGCATACAAAGTGTTAGGTGTAATATAACAAAATTGTAACACATATATCTGTTGGTACGAAAGTCATCGTGTTTAGGAAATGATTGCGTCGTAGTATAGTGACGAAAATCACAACAACATTTAAATTTATAAGTACTCGAAAACAAAAAATGAGTTTGAAGTCGTTCGCAGGAAGCAACTATGGAATTCACAATACTAATCGTAATATAAAATAATGAGCACAATGATTAATCACAGCAAGATATTCAATGAATAATCTACTCAAATATATATGCAATGATAAGTCAAATTGTATCTCAGAATAGTTGGGGTAAAAAGTACATTGAAACCCTGAAAATGTTGATTTAAATCACCAATGATATCTCTTATTTAAGCACATTTCTAGTGTATCAAATCAATTCAATTTTGCTACAGTGCTTTGAACCACTTACTCTCAATTTCCATGTCAACACCATCAAATATGTCCACAGTACTTTAATGAATATCAGATGTCAACACAGAGGGCCAGATGCCTTAAGCTTCCCAGAGCCTCACAAGCACAACACAAGACAACTCAAAAATCCGCTAAGTGTGTGCACGCATCCCAAGGCACGTGCACACATCCCGATGCAAAACCACCCCCCACCCTCCTCAGATTTTCCTCTTCTTTCTCAATTTAGAACCAAGCATAGGGTAGTCAGGTAATCAGGTATAGTGACCAGACTTGTTAGTGTGTGAGGCGGGTGAGGTGTGAGAAAGCACATGGGCGAGGGGACCTCATCCCTGTGTCTGAGGCGGAAAGCCTTATTCATGAAATCAATTTATGTGCGGAAAAGGAGTCAGCCACACTCGATGTGGGACTAAGCAGAGGCTCTCTCCTTCGCGCAGCTGCAATAGGTGGATCTCGGTCAATTCGAGCTACACTGCAGCTCTTCACTTCAATTGAAGCCTTGAAACTCTTCCTGGGAGTAGACAACATCGATTGGGAGTAGTGTCGTGGTCAGAGGATGGTAGAATGCGACGAACGGAGGTGAAGAAGTAGCGGCGACGTACAACCATGCCGGAGGAGTGGCCGGAGGAGGATGTTAAGCCCCGTGTTATTAAGCTTTTTAAGACGTCCGTACTTTAGGTCAGACGTCTGATAAGACGTCTGGACAGAGGGTCAGACGTCTTGTAAGACATTTGGACTCCTTCCCAAACGTTTGAAAATCAAAATTTTCGTGTACGAGCTCGCGTTTGCGCGCGTGTTGCGCACAGACAATACATGTCCCTCGTTTTCTTCTCCTTCTCTCTCCTCCCGCCCGACGAAAACCCTAACCTCACACCTTATATAAGCCCCCCTCCTCTCCCTCGTTTCACCCACTTCCCAGCTACCTTCCTTTACCCTCTAGCAAGAGCAGCCGAGCGACGAACGGTAGAGAGGAGCGGCGTGAGAGGAGAGGAGTGGCGTGAGAAGGAGAGGAGAGAAGGCTTGCGAGCTCGCGTGGGAGCTCGCTGGTGAGCTCACGGCCGGTCGGCGCGTGCGTAAGGCGGAGTGCATTGGGGAGATCCTCCCCGACACTGCTGCAGCTGGAGCAGTAGGCGAGTGGGCACGACGCGGCCATGCGTGGTGCGAGAAGGCGGAAGCAGGTTCTAGTTCTGGGATTTTCCCAGAATCAGACGCCTAGAGTGACCGTCATACGACGGTGCTGACGTCTGGAGGTGGTGCCAGACGTTTGAGGAGGAGGCTTCGCGAAGGTATGTCTGTTTTGTGGATACGGCCATGCAAGTCGCTCAGCCAAGACACTGTTCCTTGCCTTTTTGAGAAGATTTCGGTTGATTTGTGCAGGTGTTGCTTCGGGAAGGCACGGGACACGCCCTCCCACGCACTTCAGATGTCTGGGCGAGGCACCATACGATGGGAAGCGTTTCCAGACGTCCGGAGAGGTGGTCGGACGTCTGAAACTAGGTCCAGATGGTCCAGTGGAGTTCCTGAATGTCTGAGGAGTAGCGCAGGACTTGAGGTATGGCTCTAAACTCTTTTAAGACACCTGGAAGGTGTTCCAGACGTCTGATTTGAGTTAGAATCACTGTTTTTAACCCGTTTAAGGTTCGTTTGAGGTCTGATTTCCATAATTAAGATACCGATATTTCCCGTATGATTTCCTCTACTTGTTGGAATACTTCTATACTGTTCTAAGTATTCTTTTGTGATTGATCCTTGTGATAGGGCTTGTTTTCGTTGCGACTTCGAAGCTTGCCGAGGCACGTGAGCCTGCCGTTCAAACTCCCATTACTCCTTGGATTACTAGTAGAGTGGCTTCCCCTTAATTTAATTACAACCTAATTGCATGTGTGGAATAATGATTAGAACCTAGGATATGGCATGAATCCAAGGACTTGAAATACTGGATTGTCTGTATTGAATGAATGAATTGCAATCTTGAATGAGTAGATAGAATAATAACAATTGCCTGTAAATGAATAACAGTTGCCTGTGAAATATATAGTATTTGTGTTAGTTAACTATTGAATGTAACCTTTCTGTCATACCCGTGAAATGACGTAATATGAGCTGCATGTATATAATTTGGAAATGGAAAGGTGAATGTTGGAAACACGAGCTATCTGTGAATAAACTGAATATGAAATAGAGTACAAATTGCATGTGTGTAACCTGAGAATGGAAATAGAAATGATGAAACCTGGTATGGCTTGGCCTGAGAAATATGAGCATGAACCCTACGGGGAATTAGGAGTAGAGCTCCTGGAAATAAATGGAACGGAACTGGGAATGTGAATAAGGAAGTGCGCTGGCCCTTGAGTACGGAGTACCAAGGAGAGCGACTATCCCCCTGTTTAGTGCAGAGCGAAGCTAGCTGCCCTTAGGTTAGGACGCGGGGTTAGGATTGACCACTCTGTACCGACTTCTTGGCTCTCGCGTACACAGTATCGGGGAGAGCTACTATTGTAGGGAGAGAGCTAGCCACCCGACGGGGCCCGGGGTTCAGCTAGCCGCCTTACACCGACTTGTTAGGCCCACTGGGCAAACCAGGGTAGTCAGGCAAGGGTGCGCAGACTGTGAAGGGGAGAGACCCCTGTTTGGCTCTTAGGGGCTAGACCCTTGTTACTGAGAGGGCTATGCCCTATACTGGTGATGAGTCCATTTTAATGGACTAATGTTACGCCTAAGTAACTTTAATCGTACCTTTTAGGTTTGTTAATAACTACATTAAGTTATAGAATATTTGCATGCATCATGATTTAAGTTTACATATATTTTATAGTATTCTATAACTTAATATGTAATGATTTTACGTTCTTTTTATGTGCAGGAAGAATATTTGGCAAAGGAATAAGGAGGGGAGGGTAAATTACCCTTTCAAACAATCGGTGGCATTTCTTTTCCCCATCCTCCGGGCACCCTCAACACCTGCTGGTCAAAAATAGCTAAGGGATTTGAAAATCCCTTAACTGATGCACGCGCGAAGAGAGGAGTTAAAGAGGAGGTGGAGAAAGGAGAGCGGGGGATTTTCATCTTCCCCCCTGCGGGGAATTGCTCCATCTTCTCCACCGTGGAGAGGGCGAACCCTGTGAACCACCGCGTGCACTGTGCACCAAGCGCCCCATCCTGTGCCTGCGCCTGCAGTTGCTTCATCTTCCATCGCCCTTCCACTGCAGGCGCACACCACCCACCGCACCCTCCAACCAGCCCGCAGGCGCTGCACAACCTCACCGCCCTCACGTGCCCGTGCCATCACACCTCTAGCCAGGCACCCCTACATGCGCCCCCCTTCTCCGGCGCCTTCCCGCGGCAAGCAGACGTGAGTTGCACCGCGCCCCGCAGGCACTGCACGCCAAGCGCCTGCAGGCGCTCCACCTCAGCCGCCCGCAGGCGCTCAGCACCCTTGCGCACGCCAAAAGCTACTGCACCCCGCGCCCCTTCAGCCCCCCTTTCTCCAGCACTCTCCCACAGCTAGCAGACGCGCGCTGCGCAGCGTTCCAGCAGCAGTGCGCAAGGACACACCCTCTGCTGACCACTCCTATCTTCTTTGTCTTCCTTGTTCTTCTAGCAGCAGTGTACAAGAAGAACCCATTCCAGCAGCCGCGCTCGTGCCCCTAGCACGCACCCCACTTCGCACCTCAGGCCACGCCTCAGATTGCGCAGTGCCTCAACGCACCCGCGCGCGAGCGTGCAGCCGCAGGCACGCCACAGGCCTCGTGCACATCGTGCGGCAGAACCAAATGCTGGTGACGCACCTCCACCGTCCACCACCGGCCGCCGCGCCACCTCCGTCACGACTCCCATCCTCCGGCGTGCCTCCATCGCTCACAGGCCGGCAGAAGATGCCTCCTCCACGCGCGCAGAGAAGAGAGAAGGAAAACACTTTGTTTTCCTTCACATTAAAAATTACCAATCGTGCCATTGCGGAGAAACACTGTTCATTTATTTAATGAATTAAATTATTGAGGTGAATTTACGTAGCCATCCTTCTATTTAATCAAAATTGCTTGCATATGCATATCTCTCATGAATGATTTAATTCATATCTTATACATTATGGTGAACAATCTATATTCGAGAAATTAGTATTTATGGTATTTTCCAGTATCAAGATCATTATTTTACATGATATTATATAGTGGTGATTTTGCATATGCACCCTTGTACTCTTGATTAATTATTTGAAGCAAGAAATCATGCTAAAAACACGTGCACCAGTTAGTATGCATACACATTGAGATTCCCGAACAAATGAAGCACAACACACTAGTTTAAATAGGTTAATTCCTCCCTGTGGAGACGACCTAACTATTCGTGGTTAGATTCTGAAAATTAAAATATTTTGAAAAGTGATTTTCTACCACGCGATTAAATACAACGACACATCATTTAATATTAAAGTTTTCAACAAAAACAAAGATCGCTCTTTAAACTAGTTTTGTGCTGTGCTTTGGACACACCTGCTAACAGAAATAACTGACCGCTTGCTAATGCAGGGTAGCTACCCATGCGTTTATCGCGCGTGCCGTAGTCACCGTTACGTCTGTCCATGACCTTGGGGTGGTTGACTGGGTGTAGGACCACCACGGGGGACTCTTCCGGCCAGGAGAGCACCACGTGCTACTTCTACTCTTCGGAAAAGACTGCAATCAAGATCGTTCCCACGAGGAACATTCGAGATCAAGAAAGAGACCTGTTAAATAAACCAAGTGGTGAAAGAAAGAATAATTAGTTAAAGAAAGAAAGAAATTGAAAAACAACAGCTACCTGTCCACCTTTACTACTTTAGTTAGTTGGTTGACACTCTACTCAGCGTTCGCTGATGTTTTGTACTCATAACCCTTTTCAGGTTCAGGTGTTGAGCAGCCAGAGCATACGGCTGCAGAGGGTGCTGGGCCCAGTAGAGCCCAGTAGTTGTAGTTCATTTGTAGTAGTGAGTAACTTCTTATACTTTTATATTCTGTACTCTTTCATTTTGCACATTATATTCCTGTATCCGTTTACTTTCCTACTGTTGTGGTGGTGTGTACTGCAGTAGTTTACTTCTTTACAGTTGTACTTTTGTTACTGTTAGTTGCTAACATGGTGAATGTGGTTTATTTTACTGCTTTTTGGTTACTTTCTCATTGGACGACTGGGTCTTGGGATCAGTCGAGTCGGTCCGGTCTCGTGTCCTATAGGGATTCGAAAATCGGGTCGTAACAGAGGAGAAGAAAGAGAGAGAGGGGTGGTCGAGGGTCTGAAGCTAAATCTAGGTGTCTAATCCTCAGCTAGAGAAAGAAGGGAGAAGAAAGTACTACCTAATTGGATGAAATGGAAAGATTCACGCCAGCTTGCCTCGCCGAACGCAAAGGGGATGAATACCTCCGGTGGGGAAGAGCGGCGGGGATGAAGGGGTTGGAACCTTCTGCTTTGACTGGTGAGAAGCGGAAGAGAGAGAGGAAGAGCTTAGGTCGTCCAATTTGATTGTTGGACGACCGGAAGACAGAGGTCGAGGAGTGATGCCAAAGCCAAGGTCGGAGGCAGCCAGAGTTGGAGAAGAAGAGTTGATTTTGGCCTAAACCTGGCTAGGGAAGTAGTGGGAAGTTAGGGGAGTTTATATAGAACTTAATCAGGCCTTCAAACGTAGAGAATTCTTAACTTCTCTTTGCAAAATTGGAAACTTCATTTCTGGAAATTCTTGAGCTCAGCTGAGCTCTTGGCTTCATGTGGAAGTCCATGATCTGGTGGGTTTGAAAGGGGATCTCCTTGGGATCAATCCCTCTAAATTTGGAGGGATTTAACCCAGAATTAGAGGAGAAATCTCCTCATGAAGATTAGCGATTAGACCCAGAATTAAGAGTTGCTGATGGCAATGATGGTAAGGACTCAAATGTGAAGAAGATAAGAAACTAGGGGCATTTCTGTAAGAAAAGTTGAAATGTGAGGGTTTAACTAAAATGAGTAGAGATCTGGGGACTGAATTGCAAACTAGGTCAAGATGGATTTTTACTAGCTCAAATTTTAGTGTTAATCTAATTTGGATCCAAAAAATCTAATGGTGAAGTTGGATTTGAGTTTTGACTACATTTGACTGGCAATTTGCATAGAATCCCAAATCAAGGCAAATTCCCATCTGAAACTCTGTTCTAGGTCAAAATGGGTTCAGATGGGGCAAAATGGGTTCAGATGGTCAAACCAAAGGTACTAAACCTCTTAAAATATTTTTCTATAAATTATAGGAGGTTAGATTGATTTTATCCTGACCAGAACCTTTCTAATTTAAGTGGGGATTATAATTAGGGTTTTGTGTACTATTTTGGTTCTCGAGATGCATGAAAGTCTATTTCTGTCTGTGTGGACCCACTTTTAGACTTTTATGCTCAATTGACCTTCAATTAACCCTTGAGTAACCCCATGATTATTCTACATTTGTGGTGTGATGCTAAAATAATAGAATTGCTCCTATTTTATTGTTTTCTCCTCAAAACAAATCTGAGTGGAATTACTATCCTCAGGCGACCATTTAGGACCATTTATCTCTTGATTTCAACTAATTCAAGCTAGTTATGAAGAATGATGGCGTTACCATCAATGTCTCATCTAGTATGACAAAAAGAACAATATATATGCATGACAAAATAAATACGATGGCATTGGACCTGATAGTTCAATCTATATCGTCGTCATCAACTGATATCGAATCCGTAGGGTGAGAGGTATTCGTTTCTGAGAAATAAATCTATGGATTCATCTTACATACTCCCTTCAATACAGGAAAGTACCAAATAAAATGTGATGCATAATAGCATAATAACATGGTACAAAGTGGACCAATGTACAAAAGGAATCGTGAAAAAGTATGTCTTCGATGAAAGAAACTGTGGAAGAAAATGTTTTCAACGAAAAAAATAAAAGACAATGGATGAACCATGAAAGCCAATGATAATGGTGAGACTCTCAATAACAATCTACGTGCAATTTACATACTGCAATCACTGTAGTGGCAAACATAACGTAATAGAATCTTTCCTAAAATAATATCTTATTTCAAAAAATTAATTGGTAAAATCAATATGCCATAATGGAAAATTGGTGCTCATTATATGCTTTGTGAGAAAAGTGATTTCTATATATTTTTCCTATATATATATATATATATATAAAGAGAGAGAGAGGAATGATCCTATGAGAAGCCCACACGAGAAGAATCCATAGTGACCATTATAGATTTAACCAATGGCTTGGACTTGCTTTACTAAGGCTAGTTTACTTGGAGAGTTAAGAAAGTGATGTTGAGAAATGTGAAACTAGTGTTAATTCTCAATTGTGTTTACTTGCAGAGTAGTGTTAATACCAATTTGTGTTTACTTGAATTGGTGTTAAGTTGGAGTGTTAACCCTTGTGTTGTTTACTTGTTAGTGGCGTTAAGAATTTGAATTAAATACTGCGAGAGCACAACAAAATCTTGGGACTTAAACATGGGTTTTCCTAACACCAATAGCAACTGGTGTTAGACAAACCAATGTTAAGAGCTCTTAACCCATGTTAACCAAAAGGGAGTTAACCCTCCAAGTAAACAAGGGTTAAATCCTCAAAAAGGGGGTTAACCCCTCAAGTAAACTAACCCGTAAGGTTCCCAGCGCCCCTCCATCTTCCCTTCATCTCCTCCATTCAACCCACCCTTCCATCGTTTCCCTCCTCCACTGACCCCCTTTAATCTACTTCCCGCACCTTCAGCAGGCTCCACCTCCATGTCTGCCCCTTCCTCAACCTCCACTTTGCTCTGTTCGACGTCCTCACCACCAACTCCATCCACCTTGGTGACCTCTTCTTTTGCATGAACAAACCCCCCTCCCCCACCATCAGGGAGTTCTTCCTTGGCCACTCTCTTGACGATCTCTCCTCTCCTTCATCCCCCTCAACCGCAACCATCAACACCGCCATCCCACCCAATGCAATCTATCAGGCAGGTTTCCTTGATTACTATTTCCACATTACCTAAAGCGAGCACCTCACCAGGCTCTAGGAGAAATTCTCTCGCATGTGTAAGTCACGCAACTAATTAAAACCTCAGGTCCTTTGTCCTTACCATTTGATCACCATTGACCACCAACCAACCCTTATCCTCTTGTTCCTCCTCTAGTCGAAAATGACAGAGCATCTCACAGTGGAGCAAATCATGGAGTTCAAGGAGGCCTTCAGCCTCTTAGATAAGGACGACGATGATTCTCAAATCACAGAAGAATGTGGATCTATGTGTATTTGCAAATATGCTCTACAAGGTTATCTATTGCATTTGTGAGTTTAACAAGGAGGTAAAACAAATGGAAGAAGCTGAGAAGCATCTAAAGGATGAATAGATGTGTGTGCCTCGATTTCTTGTTTTAGTGGTTTTTAATTTTTGGTGCCGATGCTTCTTCATCTCTTATAAGTTAGAATCAATGAGTCTGCAATTGAAGAATTGGATTATTGGGATTTAGCAGCACCACATGGGAAATTTGGGATTTCCTAAGTTTATCATAATCCTGTCCATGAATTTGAAGGTGTTGTTTGTTCTTTCTTTTTCCTTGTGAAGAAAGAAAATAGGATGGAGATTTAATAGATGAAATTTCGTTATGAAAACAGATGAAGGTTTGTTACCTTTCAAAATCTTAACCTTCCAGAACAAAGAAGTTTTTTGATAAAAAAAGGAAAGAAAGAAGAGTAATGTACAAGAAAGAGGTTTTCTTAATTCTCATGCATGCTTGAAAAGTCAAATATCACCTTATGTATAGTTTCCACTTGAGAACTGTATGCATGCACCACAAACAACATACTTGTTGTCGAGATGTGCAAGAGGTTGGCTCCTTCCTTGTTAAGTGTGGTTTGATTCTACTTTTTTTTTTGCAAAATACGGGAGCCAATTTTATTCATTCCCCACTCCCTGGAGGCCTAAAAAGGGGGGTAGGGGGACTACACCAAAACCTACCCCATACAGAAAAAGGTGGACCACGACTCATGGCCTAGTACAAAAATAGCAACAGATGAGATAGAGCAAATACAAAAACACCCAAAACAAACAACAGCATCAACCAATGATATAAGGGAATTGAATCTTGTCCAGTCTAAGTGAACCACGACTTCTTGGAGAGAGAAGATCGAAAGAGTGCATGCACTACTAGGGACCAACTGTAGAGGAGGCTATCAAACGAGAAAGGTTGTTGGCCATAGGGTGGATGTAGTTCAAATTAATCTCCTGAGACCAAAAGTCTTTAGCACGCTGAAGCAATGGGTGAGCTCTCCAAGCCACCGGAACTTTTCCATTCCACCAAAAGTAAAGTAACGTAGAATCCATTTCAAAATGAAGAGCGTTATAGTCCGTAAGTGATAAACGCTAGTTTATCATCATTCTTATGCATTAAAGCAAACCTAGCTCTTAGGTTTGATCCGCAAGTGAGTTTTTGGGTTGCATTTAGGCATAAATTAGGTTAGGCATGCATTGCATTCATTATTTTATTTTTTGATGTGTTTCTTGAAGTGTTAGGGTTAAGCAGAAAGTTAGATCCCAGAACCCTAGCACTCGAGAAGGCAATTGATGAAGAGGAAGCTCAATTAGGCTAGGACTCAGCTAATTTCAGCTCATCATGGCTGGATATCAGCTCCCTTGGACTAGGGTTAGCTCCATTCAGCTCCATTCAGCTCACCTTAGCTGAATGGTAGCTCAAGAGAGCTCATCTTAGCTCACTCTAGCTTAAGTCAGCTCAGATCCAGCTCAACTTAGCTCCCATTAGTTCACAGGGAGTTCTAGCTATCTCAGTTGAGTTGACTAGAGTTTACCTCAGCTTAGATCCAGCTTAACTTAGTTGAGTCTAGCTCTTCTCAGCTCCCACCAGTTCACTAGGAGCTCTAACTAGCTCAACTAAGTTGACAGGAGTTCATCTCAACTCAGCCCCAGCTCATCCCAGCTCCACCCAGCTCATGACAGCTGGACTCGAAGCTAGCTGAGCTACTACTTGTCAACTAGTAGCTTAGCTAGCCCTAAAGTTCTCATTAGAGGCAGTTCTAGCTCAACCTAGCTCTAGCCAGGTTGAGGTCAACTCAACTGAACTCAACTACCCAGGCTTGGCTACTTGCATAAGAACTAAGTAGCTGAGCTCAGTAGTTGAGCTCCCCTTGAAGCTGCCTCAGCAAATCCAGCTCTAGCATAGCTACCATCAGCTCCAGAATTTTCCTCCCTAGCTCCTCCTTCATGAAACCCTAATTCGTCCACCTCCACTCTACTAGCTAAGCTAGCTTATCTAGCTTAGCTAAGCCCTTAGCTCAACCAAAAACTCCATGGCCGTCCACTCTTCAACCTTTAACCCTAACCAAACCCTAACCCAACCTATCCTTGGAGCCAACCCACACCAACCACCACTACTCACACCCCCTCATGTTGGTGCCAAAAATGCCCTAGGCATTCGTTCATTTTGGAGCCAACATGTGCCTAATTCCTAGCCCTACACCTCATCAACCAAGGCCATCTAAACCCTACACCTAACCCCTTGTAGAAGCCCTCCATTGATGCCAAACCTAACCCCCCATAACTACCTAAAACCCTACCCTAGTTGGCACCAAAATTCACCGCCTACACCCCTTCATTTGGCGCCAACACCTCCTCCCATCTACACCCTACATATTACCCCCTAACCTATCCTAGCCATCCATCTAGTGACGCCACCTAAACCTCCCCCTTAACCCACCTAAAGTGGCCCCAACTCCCTTAACTCCACCATAACTACCACCTCAAGCACCTTCCCCTTTGGCGCCACCTTATATCTACCCTTCATCCCATAACCACCACCCAACAACACCATCCTAACCCTACACATAATCTACACGCCACCTAACTCTACCACCATAAATCCTAACCCTAGTCCTCTCTTAGGGTTGGCTCTAAACACCTAACACTCCCCCATTTTGGCACCAACCATTATTAACCATAGGATCCCTTAACTACCTCCAACAAGCCATCCTAACCCTCCATCCATTAACTACCCCTAACTCCCTACCATTCCTATGTAAACCCCCTACCACCACCATTAAAACTCAACCTTGGCTACATTTTTTCTACCCATATTTCCACCTACATAGAAGGTCAAGAGAAGAAGAAGAAGAAGAAGATTAAGGGGATACTCTGTTCCCTTGGCACCTTCCCCTCTTCTCTTCTCTCTTGTGCCCACGCCAGCCAAGGGAGGAAGCCAGGCATTGGAAGACAACCTAGGGTACACACCTACCCTAGGAAGAGGAGGATTTAAGGGTGGTACACTACCACCCCTGGAGGAAGGACCAAAGGTGGTCCACTCCACCTTAAGGAGGAGTTCTTGGAGTGGGAGCCGTCCACTCTAGGAAGGAGAAGGCACGCCCATCTAGGGTTTGCCTTTGGAGGACATCAAGGAAGGAGAAGGAGGAGCCCTTTTCAAGCCTAGGAGCCACTAAGCTTGGAGCAAGGAGCTTCCCCTCTTGACCAACAATTCAGGAGGACTTGTATTTTATTTTATTTGTTGCAATTATCTAGTAGTAGAAGCATTCATCTACTAGGGTTTTTGTAAAACACTCTCTTTCAATCGAAGTTGCCTTCTTTAATCTTTTTGTTGCATAGTCTTGTAGAATTCTTGTTTAACATTTTTCACTCCCTCTCCCTAATTACTCTAGGCCTCCACATGCCTAAAGTGAGCTTAGGGAGAGGCTCTACTTGTCACTATAATAGTAGTGTAGTGGATTAGTATAGAGAATTTTCTTACTATCAACAAACCTGCATTGTTCCTGTTATTTTAAAACCTATAAAAATCATATATATAAAACACCAAAAAGAAAGTCGAGTTCCTTTAAAGCAAGAGATTTGATTTAGCAAATAAATTGGCCTCCTTGGACGATTCTAGATACTCCCCTATCTTGGTTTAAAAATTTAAAAGCGACTCGATTTTTGTGCATTACAATGATCCTAAAAACCTTAATTACAAACAGCGCAAAAACCCGATCAGTAAGCCCACTCTCAAGGAAGTGGTAAATAGCCTCAATCAAACCCATCTCCACAGAAGAACAGGAGGTCTTGGCAATGGTAGCTTTGATAAAAGACCCATACTTGTCACGGATCACCTAGGCAATGGAGGAGCCATTATCATGAATAGCAACAAAATTAACCTTACAACCCACGGCAGGGCGAGCCCAAGAAAGAGTGAAAACTTTGGGATGTTGAGATTTAATCTAATTAGCCATGCTAAACATCATCCAATTGTGTTCCAGAAAGTGATGGATATGCAAGAATCTAAAGTCATCATTTTTAATCTTGTTCCGAAGCCACCAAATGTTGTGCCAAATAAAAATGGTCAAACACTTAATCCTTTTAAAAGAAGCATTAATATTGAGGAAGTAATAAAAAGGCTATCAGGCGCAATGGGGTTATTGAAATTATTCCTAAATGTCCACTTAGACATAGTGGTAGCAAGCTCACTTTGGGAAATAAGATGGGAAAGAGACTCCATTTTCGGATGGGCCGGGCAGCAAACACATTTGGTGGCAGGATGATAGAAACCAAGATTTTGGATTTTATCGTCAGTAGGGAGCCTGTCACGGAGATTCCTCCAAGTAGTCAAATTCAACCTAAGATGCAGCTTTAAATTCCAGAGGCTATGGAACAAAGGATTAGTAGGCAAAGATCTAAAATTGATGTGGTAAGTAGAGGACACAGAAAAATGCTCGCTAGGGGTAGGTGTCTAAATTGGAGTGTCTTTGGCATCATGAATGGATGTTTGAAGATTTTGGCGGGGATAGAGGGAGGAATGAAGCTAAGATGGTCAATTAAAGTAGCAGAGGCCAAATCATCCTTGATCTTAAGATAAGGAGGATCGATATCAGGAGGGAGAAAGTTCTCGAGAGGGGAGTACCCAATCCAAATATCAATCTAAAAGTTAAGCTCACCTTCCTTAACCTTCCAGCGAATGAAAGGTTTCATATCGTTGTAAGCCATGGCTAAAGAGTTAAGTCTATTGGGGAGATTATGGAGAGAGTTATAAGGCAAACCATAGAGATTATGCATCATAGAAGCATAAGGGGAATCCCCAAACATGATGTTCCAAAGCCACTTCATCCTGAAGGCTTTAATAACCAATGAGAGGTCCCTAATGCCAAGACCACCAAGATGAAGGGGCTTGCAAATGGAAGACCAAGAAATCCAGGGATGATGTCTCTCCTCAGAAGTAGAATTCTAGAAGAAGTTGGCAAAAGTGGAATCTAAATTACGAATCACACATTTGAGGACATCAATCACAGACAATACATGAATGGGGATGGAAGAAAGGACGTGCTTAATTAAGAGAAGCCTAGCAGCAAAAGAGAGGAGCTTGGCTTTCCATACCAAAAGTTTAGAGTGAATTTTGTCAATCGGACCATGAAAGTAAGAGATCTTAGCTCTACTAGTGAAGATAAGGCAGCTGAGGTATGAAAAAGGAAAGGTCCTAGATTGAAATCCAGTAATAGCAAGGCTACGGGAAAGTCTTCCCAAGGGGAAATGCTTTCCAACATAGTAAAAACTTTTGAGAGAGTTTAATTTTTGACTAAAATTAGATTCGAAATCATGAATGAAGGTCATGAGATTAGAGGTAGATCTAAGGTTGCCATTGAGAAAAAGAATGATATCATCGGCGTAAAGGAGCGCAACTGGAGAGGAGATACCACGTTTATTGGAGAAGGGAGCCAACTGACCCAAGAAAGCCATCTCCTTGATGCCACAGATGAAGGGTTCCATAAAGATATCAAAAAGAAAAGGTGACAGAGGGTCCCCTTGCCTCAGCCCACGGGAGACTTTAAAAAAAGGCGAGGAACTCCCATCAACCAAAATGGAAGAGCCCTCATGTTCCACAAAACCTTAGATGAGTGAAATGACCTGAATAGAGAAGCCAAATTTAAGGAGAGTGTGGTAAAGAGCCTCCCATTCCACTCTATCATAGGATTTTTGAAGATCAAGTTGAAAGATGACGTTAGAACCAAAAAAGCAAAAACCTTATGGTTAAGCCTTTAAGAAAGCTCAAAGGTGGTAGAGATGTGGTCAAAGATCGATCTACCTTGAATGAAACCAGCTTGTTCCAAGGAAATGATCCTAGGCATCATCGAAGCTAGACGTTTAACAAAGATACCAGAGGCAATCTTGCAAGTCACATTACAGAGGCTTATAGGGCGAAAATCAAAAAGCTCCTCAATACTATGTTTCTTGGGAATAAGAGAAATAAAAGTGGAATTTAAAGATCTGGGAGCAAAATGAGGAGTATAGAAATGAGAAATGGCACACACAACATCAATCTTAACAATATCCCAGTACTTAAGAAAAGGCTCAACATTGAAACCATCAGGACCTAGGGTACTATTAGAGGGCATATGATTCATGACATCCAAGATTTCTTGTTTAGTAGGGATTTGAGTCAAAAAAGAAGAATCTGCAAAGGAGACGATTGGGGGGATGACATCCAGAAATTTGTCATTGTCCCCAATCCCAACAGAGGAGAGGAGATTTTCAAAGTATTGAACAAATTTAGAGGTTGCCAAATCCCAAGAGTTATTACCAATAGAAGAGGATAGGGAATTACGATTACGCTTAGCAAACCTCTTTTTAATGGCAGTAAAAGAGAAAGAATTGTTTCCTTCCCCCTGATGCAACCAGTTGATCTTCACTTTTTGAGTAAGAAAATCATAATACTTGGCGAGGGAATCTTCAGTTGGGTGTGGATATCCAAGAGCCTAGAAGAGGTTTGATCATCCCATTGGGATGCCAATTTTGCTTCAAGATCATCATGGCGTTTCTCAAGGTCCTTGACTATAGAGTGAATGTCGCCAAAAAATCATATATTCCAAGATTGAAGGGCTCTTTTGAGACTGACAAGTTTAGAGTATAGATTATCAATGAGATTATACATAGGATTAGTGCAAGGTTGATCCCAAACCCAATAAACCAAATCCCTAAAGGTAGGATCTTTAAACCACATATTTTGAAACCTAAACGGGTGCTGTCTAAAAGGCTTATGAATGCATAAGGAGAGAAGCATGGGTGCGTGGTTAGAATTGTGTTTGGAGAGATAGTGAGCCTTCGATGAAAGAGTCATACAAGGTGAAGAGACAAAGATATGATCCAACTTTTGATAGATCCTTGAGCTACCTTGTCTACCATTACACCAGAAGAACTAATTACCTTCCATAGGAAGGAAGCTATAACAGACCAAGAGAATCTTTCCAATGACGAAAAGCAGAAGCTTGAGACTCGTGGAAAGGTAAGCCCCCACTCTTCTCAGAGGCGCGAAGGATGCAATTAAAATCGCCTCCAATGATCCAAGGATCAGAGATGGAGGAGTGAAAGTCAGAAAGGTGGGACTAGAGAGCCAAATGAGAATCAGCATTACAGGACGCAAACACCCCAGAGATGATACAAGTGGAACTCTAAAAAGCACACTTGATAGAAACAGATTGGGGCATGGAATGAAGCAAGGTGGTCACAACAAGATTCTTGGAAAAACACCAAATGTTGGGAGCCTCAGAGTTAATGTGCATTTGGTGAAAACCAATCATATCCATGAAGATGGCAGCTAAAGAGATGCCGAAAGGTTCGAAGAGAAACATAATGTCAATAGCTTGATCTTGAATCATGAACTTAATGTGATTTAGAGTGGGTAGGTTGAGAGCCCCTCTACAATTCCAAAAGAAACCCTTGATTGAGAACGAATCTTGGAAAGCGATTTATTGCGACTATGAGTCATCCTTCCATTTCCCCTCAAGGAGTCACCTCCATGAGCTCCTCTAGACCTAGATGTAGAGTGTGCCATGTATGCGTCAACTTGAGTAGGAAGTAAATCAATAGCAAGGTAGTCAAGAGAGCCCTGAGAAGCCAACTCAGATCTAGAGGGTATCAAGGGTTCATCATTGCTCACTAGAAGATGCTCCTCTAGAGAGTCAATTTCCATAATTAAAGGAGGGGCTAGGTTAGGATCTGGAGGGGACAACGTAGGAAGGGTAAGGTAAATATCCCAAGATAGAATACCATCCTCATTCGTGCAATTCAGCACTTTAACCGGTTGTGTAATTTGATTATTCAAATGCAAAAGTGAATCAGAGTTCGATTTTCCTTGACTAGAGTTAAAATCAGAGTTAACAGAGCAATTGTGAGGAACAAGGGTTAATTCATAGATCATTTTAGGCGGCACATCTTTACAAGGCGACGAAATAGTGCAACGATTTTCATAGTCAATGTAATAATTAGTGTTCTTAACAAGACTAGGCATAACCAGCATTGTAGAATCATTCACGGTATTAATCTCTTTCTCTATATCACTAGTTAAACTGTTGGTTTTAAGTGTGGAATCATCACGAAAATCATAAAAAGTATTGGCAAGCACATCATCACCAGAAGCAAGAATCGCATGAGTAGAATTAAGGACAGAGGAGTGAGAGTATACCTGCTAGGAATTCGGGGACCTTGATGTATGAGACATCAGAGTCTCCTTCCCCAGATCGTCGATGTGTAGAGGTTTGGATTTCTTCTGGATTTCTTCTTGGTGCGCAACCTCACACGACATTTCTTCTTTTTCACCATCGGAGGACCTTCTAAGTTGCAAGGACCCCCCGAAGAAGAAGGAATTATACAACCTGGAATAGAAACCCCCCCAAGGTCCTCCAAAGGTGAAGATGAGGGGTTTGCAGCCTGTAAGGTGAACGAGGCATTCAAATGGACAGAAGGAGCTTCACCCTCTTTAAAGATAGAGTTACTAGGCTGAGCATCATCCAATATGGGGGTATCCACTGACTTGCCTTTGAGCCTTATATATGAAAAAGCAGAGCAAGAATGCAAGCTATGACTAAGTTTCATGCAATAAGAGCAACATAACGGAACACGTTCAAAAACCACTTTTTGCTGGATAATCACATCACCATTGCGAATATGAACAAACTCAGGGCGATAAGTAAGACGATCAACCTCAACACAAACTCGAGGATACCCTGATCTCAAGCCTTGCACTATCTTCTGATCCATACAAGCCGTATTACCCAGTTGATAGGCAAGCGACAACAACGCATTACGATGAATAAGGTGTAGGTTGAGCCTAGGGAACCCCACCCAGACCGAAGCCTAGGTGGCGAAAGCATCAGTACGAAAAGAAGGCGACCAACATATGAACTGAAGGCGAATATTGTTCAAGATCGAAGAACCAAGAGAGAAAAGCTTGCAGGGAATTAATATAAGAAGAACAATGCACAAATCAATGCCTCATATCCAGGATCGTCAACGAAAAATCAGAGAGGCGAACTTTAAGAGCAAGAAAATCTCTCACCGCCTAAAAAGTCAGTTTAAGACCCATCACACGAATAACCACTGAGGAAGCCAAGTCTTTAGCAAGCTCTGAAACTTTCGAGGAAGAAAACGAAGTGCAAAGAAGGCCATCATGCCTCGTGGGAAGGCGAATCGGCAAGGAGAGTTCCTCATAGGGTAGGGACTCGGAAGATTGGTGATCGGCCACCATCGAGGTGAACAAAGGCCTCAGTGGTGACAAAGATCAAGGATCGGCCGCAACAGGAATAGAAGAGGGCTCTAAAGGAGGAGCCATATCCTGTCAGCACGTTCCTACCCACGAAAAGCCACAGAAATCGAAAAGGGCGCACCAAAGCACAAGCGAGAAACCATGAAAAGAATGGACAGCAAACAGCCAAAACCAGAAACGAAAACACCATAGCATAGACCAGGAAAAGAAAAAGCAAACCACCGGAATCATAGCTCCATAGTCAGCACCCGCCACCCCTAGCTAAGAGGAGCAACCACAACGAGAAGCCTCCTGGCTCCCCTCTGAACGGAGGGGAGGAAGAGAGGTCTCACCAGAAGAAGAGGGGTGCAGGAGCCCTAGAGGGGAGAGGGAACCAATAGAGGCAACGAGAACAGGAGGGGAACGAGGGGAAAGAAAAGGGGAGGGGGAGGGCACTCCCTCTCCATTGAGACACAAACCCCCAATACTTGTGGTAGAAAATTAGTGGCTTGATTCTACTTGGAGTGTACTTGAGCAAATTAACCTTCCAGTGATGTTAACATTTCAACATTCAGCTAAACGATGCAAAAATGACTTGACCATGCAGGTGAGAAATCAATGATAAAGAAGAGGTACATGCTGTTGAGGAAGGAGATATTAAAAGAGAACCCTAAAATGTTCATGTACATGGCGTCGTTGTTGCGTGCCCAACAAAATTTGGTTGTGCCAGAGGTACCACTCACCCGACAACCTCTCCTCTCCTTCACCCCCTTATTTGTAGGCATTCCGACCTCCCCTCCATCAATGCCATGGAACTCCTCTCCATCCCCGTTTTGGTTTTGGAGTCAACAATATTATAATTTTAAGTTGTTTGGTGATGGGGTTAAAATGGAATAAGTGGAAATAATGTTTGTTTGAGTGGTGGAATAAGAATAAGGTTAAGTATAGAGTTAAAATGATTGATGTATTGATGTAATGTTAGTGAATATTTGTTTGATGGTATAAGTAGAAGTAGAGAATGTTAGTAGGTATTTACTTATTATTAAAAGTGAGAGTGGATAATATAGTTGATATGTTTTTAATAGTAAAAGTGAGAGTGAAGAATAATTGGTGTATTGATGTGATGTTTGTATTGAAATAATGTGAAAAATTAGGAAAAAACTTGGGATAACCATACCAACAAATAGGGCCTAAAAGTTTCCCTTGTATTAAAAATGTATCATTCTTTTGATTAACGTTGTAAGTATATTATTAAGGTTAGCTCTTTTATGAAAAAAAAAAGTTACGAATGACCTATTTCTGTTTTTACAGAGTGTTTTTGTTTTGGGTGCTGGTGTTGTCGTGAGCAGATTCTTAAGGCCATAAGCTAGCCTTTTGGGATATTCTAGCTTCGATCAAGAATTTTTATTCTCGGGAAATTGTGCAAAACTACATGTGTGCATAACCGGGGAATTTAAAAGTAATGAATCATAATGAATCGAGCAACGATTGTGAAGAGCGTTTTTCTCAAAGAACGATATTCTTCAAGGATTTTATTTGTAATTTGTTTTGGACTTGAATATGTAACGTGACGTATGGAAATTTGAAATTCAGTTACTTCCTGATGGACAAATTATACCCTATGAGTTGTTAGGGCAGAAAACATTTCAACTTGGGTTTTCTTTTGGGATTTCTAAACATTTGTTTTTCCAATTCTTTGTTATAATCCATTTGCCTCATGGCAACTTTGAAGCCCAAACCCCATGACAACTTCAATGTTAATGCAAAAACCTGGAAGCCCATGTATTATCTAAATGGTTTACGAAGCTTTTGCTTTTATCAAAACAACTCACTTAAAATATCTATTTCAAACTTTGGTCTTTTGCCATTTTTTTTGGATTTCAAATAATTTGTGGCCTGGTTTCCGTAACACTACTTTTTCTGGGAAGGATCCTCCCGTGACGATATTCATTACTTCCTTGCAAAGGTTGCGACGATATTAAAAAACACGTGTTCAGGTTTCGGGATGAGGTAGGATTAGGAAGCATCTCAACTTGAAAAAAATGAGGATACATGTAAAGCAAATACGTAAAGAAATTATAGAAAATATTAACTACATCAAAATATGGAATTGAATCCTATCTCATCCACAAAGGAAAAGAAAATGCAATACAATAACTTTGCAATCAAATCTAAAAATCTTCACACTAGCAGCATCTTGAGGTCGTGTAACAATGAACATCACCAGCACCACAGCTGCGGGGAATAACTGAACCTCCATAGCAGCAGGTGACATCACCACCACAAGCACTACTGCCTCGTCGCCCCACCTGCAAGAGCAGCAACTACTGTTCTATGGTGGATTCCATGGGTGCAAACGTCCAACGCCTAAACAAAAAACTGCCAATGCCCAAACGATTTAATTATAGCATGCATGGCTTAACACTATTCGTTGTGCTTTTCCCAAGCCTTCACACCTCCGACACTATCAGGTCCTGTTGGGCGTGTTGAGGTTCTCCTTCAAAATCTCCTCCGGCAACAACACGTGCCTCTTTTTTATCGTTGATTTCTCACCTGCATGGCCTGCTGAAGGTGTGGGAAGTAGATTAAAGGGGTCAGTGGAGGAGGGAAACGATGGAAGGGTAGGTTGGAGGGAGGAGGCGGAGGGGAGATGGAGGGGCACTGGAAAGGGTGGGTGGATCACGTGAAAGTGAAACAAAACCAAGCCATTGATTAAATCTAATGGTCAGTATGGGTTCTTCTCATAAAGATGGATTTCTCGTAGGATCATTCCTCTCTCTCTTTTTATATATATATATATATATATATATATAAGATTGAGTTTTGAGGATTGGATCTAGTCGAGTCACCATGCATCAACTCAAGGTTATTCACGTTATATTCACCCGTTTCTCCCTTTCTCATGTACATTTTTTATCGTACAATAAGGATATTACATAAAATAGGCAACGGGGTGGGTAATTATTGCTAAGTTTTCTTTTATCTAGTTCTAGAAACTCTTTTATTTACTTAAAGGGAAAATAAAGCAATGCATAATTTGTGGTAGGATGAGGTATTTAGGAATTGCCAACTTTAGGAAAAGTATAATTAAGGTCTTTTTACCTAAACTCTTCTTCTCGTTTACAACTTAATTAACTTGGGTATGTATTAAAATACAAATTTATTTTACGAGTCCTTTAGAAATTTTGTTAGTTAAGGTATAAGCCAACGGGGTAATAAGTATGCGACTTATCTTTCTATCCTCTGATATGAGTAATTTTGAAACCTACACATCTCACCTTTTACACTTACACATTGATTAGCTAGTAGCTAGTAGCCAATTAACGATAGAAAGCTAAGTTTTCTAAGAGGTATGAGATCTCAGGATCTAGTTAATAATCAGACTTGATCATATATCTAATCTCATAGACCCTCGTTGGGTATGGCTGTCACGTTGCACTGATATACCCCTCAATTGTAGGGTGTTCAGATCCTAGATCTGCATCCTGATCTTGTCCAGATTCTTGTTTAGGAGGTGTTCATGACCAAATTTAGAAGAACTACCTACCCTAAAAAAAATGAGTGGAAAAAGAAGAAAAGGAAAAAAGAAAAGAAAAGAGAGAAATAAAGTAGTAGGAGGAAGAAAAGAAAAAAAAAAGAAAAGAAGAAAAAGAGAAAAATGCTAAAAAAGTCAAAAGAAAAAAAATATATAGTAGATTAGGTAGTGAGGAATAAATAAAAATGGTTAAATGACACAAGTAGGGAAATATACACTAAATTTGCTCTTGTTTTGACCTTGGGATAGAAAAAGTGAGGGAGAAAGTTACCAATATGTAGTAAGTTAGATCCAAAGAAAAGGTTTGGGTGAAGTGAAGAGTGGTCTTGTATGTTAAGGAAAATGTAATTTTCTAAAGTGAGTTGCCCACTTGTTAAGTCAACACCACGAGCATAGATGTGTAGACTTTCAATCTTTATTCAAACCTTAGGTGGATTGATGAGCCATGGAAAGTCGCTCTCGAGGTCCAAAACTATGGCTAATAAAGTTTTGTTACGATTAGGAGATTTGTATTTTGGTCAATACCTTAGGGCTATTAAGTCTTTGTAATTAAGGTCTTATGTATAGTTTCCTTTGGTTTGGTGAGGACTGATACCTCTTCATTTATAATATTTGTAACGACCCGATTCCCGAGTCCCTACGAGACACGAGAACCGGACCGACTCGACTAATCCCAAGACCTAGTCGTCTAACGAGGAAGTAACCAAAAAAGCAGTAAAATAAACCACATTCAGCATGAATATAACTAACAGTAAGAAAGTACAGCAGTAAGGAAAAAAACCACTACAGTATATACCACCACAACAGTAGAACATCATTCATAACATAATATGAAACTGCAGGTAAAGAAAAGTACAACGGTAACAAGAACTACTCACTACAGTGGAACCAAAAAGAGGTACAAGAGAACAGTGGTAACTCTACTGGACCCTACTCGGCCCAGCATCCTCTGCAGCCGCTGACCCTGGCTGCTCAACACCTGGTCCTGAAAGGTAACGAGTGTAACACGTCAGCAAAACGCTGAGTAGAGTGGCAACTAAAACAAAAGAAATAGTAGAGTGTACAGTAGCTGTTATGTTTTGTTACTTTCTTTAGTTACGTCTTTCTATTGTCTCAAAATTTATCTATTTCTCAGATCCTTTACTTGATCTCGAATGTTCCTCGTGGGAACGATCTTGATTGCAGTCTTTTCCAAAAAGTAGAAGTAGCACGTGGTGCTCTCCTGGCCGGGAGAGTCCCCCGTGGTGATCCTACTCTCAGTTAACCACCCTAAGGTCACGGACAGGCGTAACGGTGACTACGGCACGTGCGATAAACGCACAGGTAGCTAACCCGCACTGGCACGCGGTCAGTCGTTTCCGTTAACGGGTGCGCCCAAAGCACAGCACGGAACCAGTACAGGGCAGAGCCCTCTCAGTAACAGGGGTCCAACCCCTCCACAATAACCAAACAGGGGCCTTGCCCCTCCACAGTCCGCGCACCCTCGCCTGACTACCCTGGTTTGCCCAGTGGGCCTAACAAGTCGGAGTAGGAGGCTAGCAGAACCCCGGGGCCCGTGGGGTAGCTAGTACCTCCCTACACTAGTAGCTCTCCTCGGTACTATGTACACGAGGGCCAGCAAGTCGGTACAAAGTGGCCAGTCCTAACCCCGGGTCCCTGGGGCGGCTGGCTCCGCTCTGCACTAAACAGGTACAGGTACTTCCCTTGGTACTACGTATCCAAGAGATAGCACTCTACCACATCTTTCTTTCTCAGTTCCATTCCTTTCTCTTTCCAGGAGTTCCACTCCTAATTCCCCGTAGGGTTCCAGTTCTTTTAACTAAGCACATTCAGGTTTCACCTTCCCAGTTTCACATTCATACGTCCCATATTCCCAGACATGCTCATTTATTCATAACAGGCAGTTAAACCAATTTACAGGTAGCTATTATTTCCTTTCCACATTTTCCAAGACTGCAGTTATTCATATATTCCACTAGTTCTTCCCATCCTAGAATTCATGACATACCCTAGGATCTATCATACAATCTAGTTTTCCAGCCCGAGGATTCATGTAACACCCTAGGATCGACCATTCATTCTAGTTTCTCATTCCTAGGATTCATGCAATGTCCTAGGTTCTATTTATGGTTCATAATTAATAGATTATACTAATAAACTTAAAAGACACTCTACCGGTTACAACAGGAGTACTGGGGGCGTGGTCGGGAATCCCGCGTGCCTCCGTAACCCCCGAGACTGCAACGGAACGGGGTCCTATTACAAGGATCAAACACAAGGAGTTTCTCAAAACAGTACATAGCTACTGTAGACGGGTAGAGGATTTAATTCCGAAAAGAACGCAACTCGAAACGCGGAAAACGGGACCCGAACGGGCCCTAAACGGGTCGAAAATGACGAAAAAGTGTAAAATCAGACGTCTGGAACTTCTTCCAGACGTCTTAAAAAGTGGATCAGAGATTACCTTTGCTCTGCGTGGTCACTCAGACGTCCAGAAGCCTGCGGGGGCGTCTGGCCTAGTTCCCAGACGTCCGATGGTCACCCCGGACGTCTGGAAGTCGTTCCCGTCGTCTGGCGCTGCAGCTAGACGTCTGATTCACGTTGGATGCGAATCTCAGATCCTACGCGTACCCATTTCCTCTCTCTCAGTACGGTCAGTCAAAGAAAACGAAGAAGACGGAAATAACTCACCTTTCAGACGTCTGATTCTGGAAAAGTTTCCAGAACCAGGGCGCGACTCGCCTTCTGCTCGCGATGCCCGGCCGCGTCGCGTCTCGTCCGCCTACTGCTCAAACTGCAGCAGTCCCCCCCCGCGTCGCTCCGCACCCGCTGCGCCCCCCGCCGGCCGGCCCTAGCAGCCCCGGCGAGCTCGCCCTCACGGCCGAGCGCCTCTTCCACGCGCAGCACCTCCTCCCACGCTCACCGCGGCTGTCGCCGCTCACTCGCTCGCTCTCGCGCACTGGCTGGAAGGAGAAGAGGAAGGGGGCGGAGGTGACGGGAGTGAGGGAGAGGGCGTGGCCTTTTAAGGCCGCGCGAGGAGGAGAGAGAGAGAAGACAGGGTGGGTCTGCGGCCACAGGAGAGAGGGAAAAAGAGAGGGAGAGAGAGCATACGCAGGTCTGCGCGCTCAGGCGCGTAGACGAAACATGCGTGCCAAAAATAACTGATTCCCAGACGTCTGGAAGTGGTTCCAGACTTCTGGTCAGACGTCTGGGCCACTTCCCAGACGTCTTAAAAGACGTCTGAAGCGCTCGTTCGTAACAATATCCTATTTCGAACTTGATTCTCATCCAAGGTTTTGCATTTTGAACTTGTTTTTTGACTTACTTTGATTGAGGACTAGCAAAACTTAAGCATAAGGGTGTGATAAGCTTGCATAATTATGTCATAATATGCCCAATTATGTTAGTCTTGTGGCTTTAATTACATTAGAATTAAGGCATTTTATACATATGTGCATGCATGCATCTTAGAATTAGGTGTGAATAATTGAGCTTAATTATTGCATAATTATTCATTTGAGGCCTTGATCTTTCTTGCAAATGTGCCTAAGCGAAATTAGAAACAAAGTGGTTCACACAACCTTAAACACTGGCCTTGATCTCATTGGACCACCTAACCTAGGTCATCTATCCAATTCTAAGCCACCATAAAATCACCACCCACATCCCATGCCACCTCTCTTTTCACCTCATCAATCCAAGTCCACTTGTTACACCCACTCATATGAAGCCACATAAGCAATGGCACATCATAGCCATGCGACCTCTATCCCCTCCCATCTCTAAGTCTATGCCACCTATAGGAGCCCATCCTAGTCCTACACTTCCTCAATCCATGTGCCTCCCTCTCCATCCAACCATTGCAACTCACCTCACCTAACAAACCCTATCCCCTCAACTCTACGCCAACGCTACCTCCACCTTTATAAAATGGGCCCTAAGCCCTCCACGTGGAGATCTTCTTCTCCCCCATCTCTCCCTCACCCTCTCTCCACCATCATGGTCATCCCGTTTCCCTAAACCCTAACCCTAACTCCATAAGCCTCTCGCTCTCTCCCATCTTCGTTAGAAACCTTAGGTCTCCACCACCATCTTCAAGGCAACTCCATCTTCTTTGAAATCTCTAGCTTCCTCCTTATCTCCTCCAAAGCCTCTTCTCGATGTTCATCGACGATACTCTCCACCTCCACTACGAGTCCACCGTCTTCTCTGCACTATGAATTCTACTACTCATTCTCCTTGTTCTTTTCTGTTCTTTTATGTTGCTAATAGTTAACTTTAATGATAGTTCTTGATGACATTCATAGTACATGTTTTCTATCAATAAAATAATTTACTTTTAGTGTGTTCTTCTTTAGTCAATATTCCTTTCTCTTTAGTTAATCTTGCTTGTTAGCATAGTCGTGTTTCTTAAATCTTAGTTTGGGTTCATGATTTTTTTGCATTTATTTTCATTTGTTGAAAAATACTAAGAAATTTATATTTCGTTCATTCTTGTTACATTAGGTTACTTTTCAAATTTCGTACCAAAATTCATTCTATAAAAATTAAAAAATCAATTACGTCTGGGTACTAGAATTGCCACGATTTAGTCCCTACAACTTGTTTCTGATTTTATTATGTGTTCCATATGTCACATTTGCATGAAATTTGGTAAGAACTTTATTTAGGTTGTAAATTAGTCTCACTAATTTTATGATGATTTTTAAGATTTTGTAAAGTTACTTTTACATGAATTACATTTAAGTCCTTACTAATGCAATCCAATCCCTATCTTGATGTCTCTCTATCTTATTCCCTATTTAAAATATCAAAAATACAATAATTAGGTTTAATTAGGAAGCAATTGAATGTCGTGCCCCTATAAGATGACTCGAACTCTCATTCCTTACTTAAATTCTTTTGCCAGTACAATTTACAAATTTAAAACTGTCATGGATTTTGTGCTACGACAATGTGGTTATCACATTGCAAATTTCGACAATCACCAACTCATGCATGACCCTATAAACCATTATTTTGCACACATGCAAACTATAAACATGAAAACACCTTGATTTCATGGATTTCATCATCTCAAATCGAATCCCAAAATGGAATCCTTATATGCAAATTCACATCATTAAATCCCCAAATCTAAAACATGCACGGCCACATATACATTCACATGCAATATTACCCAAGCAAGATCTTCCCATTCATCGATTTCATCTAAGGGGAAACAAAAGAAGGCATCAGGAGTACTAAGGATTCCCTACCTTAAGCTTGCAGCAACCCTCTCTCCTTTTTCTGAAATCAAACCAAGCACTCCTCCTCCTTGGTACAACAACAGTAGTAGCAACAACAATAGTACCAGCAGCTACAACTGCTTCTCCACCTCTTCTTTTTCTCCTCTTGCTACTAGCAATGAAGTGGGTGGAGAGAGTGAGTGAAAGGGAGAGGGAAAGGTGCATGACAACGGTGGTGGTGGTGGAATTGTGATGAAAGGCAAATGAATAGGAAATGAAATGAGATATGCCTCCCCATTATTGTTAATTGATGAAATATCAATTCCACCCTCCCACCGACAACAATTTATTAACAAGGCTACCAACTTGAGTTGTTTACATTTAACCCCTCATGCCATAATAATTTTGGTAATCCATCCATTCTTAGGCAAGATTCAATTATTTATGGCTCAAATTTCACCATGATTTCAACACTTATCTTTAATTAAGGGTTTGGTTACGTACAAAGATGTCATTGAATTTTCAAACCCTTACACCGGTACTTATCACTTCAAACTTTAGTAACTTGAATGTTCGACCCAATTCAAGTTGAGCACATGGGTGATATTTGAAATACCATTAATTATATCTCAGTTCTGAACCAAATATATTTAATGAAATCCTCAAGATAATCATTTAAATGCTGTGCTTATCTTTATTTTATATACAAATATTCATTCTCTTTTGCAGGTTTCCACTTATACTATATATATAAGGCAATGATGAAACACTAATAAACTACATCCATTACATATCATATGTTACAAAAGTCATTTGCTCGTTTAGTTCTTTGGTTGGATGGCTAATCTAATGGGTGATGAAGTTATTTGACATTAGTAATTAGCCACCCAGGGATTGAACATGTCCATTTAATTGTGTTTTCCTTCTTTACTTATCAAGTGATGCATACAACCCTATCCATTTAATTAATGTATCATCAATATAAATTATATGAATAATTATTTTTTTTTAAATTGTATATTAATAATAAATTATTGATCGTGAAATTGACAAGAAGATAATCATATCATTGTAGTGCGAAATCATAACCATTTAATTTTTTTTTCAAACCCCTAAAGATATAAAATGAAATAATATAAGAGTCCAAGTTGTTTCACAGGAAGGAAAAACATTTCAAATTGCATCTAACTACCCTACACTAATTTTAAAAGACTTTTAGGTAATTATAAATATTTTTTGGAAATTTTTAAAGAAGAATAGAAACTAGACCTAAAAATTAAGGTGTAACTTGCAAAATAAGGGCTGAAATGTAAAAATCCTAAGTAATGATTCTATGTAAATCCAAAAATTCTTAAAACTATCACAAAAAAAGGTAACACATAACTAATAATAATGCCAAAAAATGCTAAAATTTACATTGCTGTATATGTAGTAAAATTTTAAACAACTATAAGGGCCTAGATTGCAACAACGTAAGGATTGAAATGAAAAATAATTTTATCTTTTTTTCCTTAGTAAATTTGCACTTGAAATTTGACTTGGGAATAAACTAATGGAGTAGACACGAACAAAAAATTTTTCAAACATTTTGGAGGCAAGGATTTAAGGAATAAAATTTGGAAATAAGAAACTAAATCACTACAGACTATGAAATACAAGATAAACTTTGCACGTTGAAACAAGTAAATCTAAGATTAGGCTACTAATGTTAAAAAGGACAATGATACATGTATATAAATTTATACACCCACTCATAGATTATGTGAAACTATCCGAACACATATGATACACTTACTCATAGAGAAAGTCATATGTGTACATTTTGATGTACACAAAGTATTTTCCTATTAAAAGCAAACAACTAAATGGAACTTAGATTAAATAAACTAATGTCAATTTTAATTGGAGAGAAAAAGTAGAGAGAAGGTGAGGATCTTGACACGATGGTGATGACGTGAGGGTAGCAGAACGTTAGCTAGGACAACGACTAGGTGTCTCATGCTTAAAGGAGAGAGAGAGGAAGAGAGAGATGAAATTATGAGATATCTTATAAGATGTGTATTCTAAAGGAGAGTCTCGGGTATTTATGATCTTATAGATTCCAAAATAATTGAGTTTTATGCATAATTTATTACCTCAAAATATGATAAGTATTTGAAACTTTAAAAAGTTCAAATCCCATTATAAATAAGATAATCTCTTAATTTTTGATATTATAATCTTATTGGACCCTTTCCTCTTTTTTTCTTTCATTTTCTCTTCTTTTTCTTTCATTCCTCCCGTCCACTAGCCATCTAGGCCACCACCATGAGTTGGCACAGAGTGAGTGCATAAGGATGGAGAGAATTGGGAGAGTAGATGTAGACGTCGTTCTCTTCTATTTCTTTTATGTCTCTTTCTCCTTTTTTTTTTATGCTTATTTTTTTTTATTTTTTCTTCTTTGCTTTGCATGAGTATTTTTTTTTGAACTTTATCTTTGCGACTGGTCTCTTTGTCTCGTGTCCTTTTATTTGAGACCATTAATATTGGATATGTTTTTTTCTTTATTTTTTCTCTTGTATTAAAAATGTAAAATAATTAAATTATTAAAAATGGAAAATAAGAATTTAAAAATGTTAGAAAAATAACGAAAATAGGTATAAATATTATGCAAAATTATGATAGGATCAATTACCCATCTACGTGATTCATAATATCAACTCTTGTTAATTAATATTTCATTTACGAAAAGATGAATAATTATTTTAAATAAATAAATCATATGTTAATAATGATAAATTGCTTATCAACTTATGAACAACGTCTTCTCTAATGTGATCTTAGATTGCATTTAATTAGTTTCAAAAAAAAAATTTTACCGTAAATATAGCATTTTTTATGAATAATAAATTGTAATTATTTTATGAAAGCTAACTACCACTAACAAAGGATAATCCTTTTGACTTTCAAGTTGTTACAACTTAACTCACGCTTGCATTACCTTTTCCTTGTTACTTGGACCTTCTATTTGGCATATATGGTGAGAAAGAAATGTTCAATTAAATGACAGTTAAATTCATAGTATAGAAAATCATTAATTGTATCATTTTGTAATTATTTTATTTTACTCCAATTACTTGATTTGTATTTTCCCTGGTGGCTGCTATATAGGTTTCCTCCTCAGATTTTGGGTTGGTTGACCTTTTTAATTTATCATTTACAAAAAAAAAACTTGCATGCTCTTAAATTAGGAATAAGTAAAAAAAAAAAAGGAGAGAATTTTGGTCTCACCTTTTGGTGTTAAATAAGCAACGAAAAGTAAGTGGATATAATAATGAGGGTATACGGTTACGAGGACGAACTCGGCATCGAAAATCGCAGAAACTCTCGTTAGGCGGGATTTGCGAACTCTAGACCACGCGCCGATCTCTCCTCCTCTCCGTCTCTCTCTCTCTACTCCACTCCACCCAACTCGGAACAGAATAAGAAGGAAAAAGCCATCAACAAGGAAAAGCGGAACCATGATAAGGACGGACGCAAGGAAGGATTACTAGAAGGGGAAGGAGGGAGAGGAGGCGAAGAGGAGAGGAGAGGAGGCGATGGGCGGAGCGTGTAGTCTAGCGGCGAGAGGCCGGTGCGCCGCTGCTGTGGAGGAAGAGGAGTATGGAAGGGGCAAGAAAGGAACGGAACGCAACGCGGCGGGAATGCGCGAGGGCCGTCGCCATCATCAGCCGCCGCCTTCAGGAACTCCTCAGCCGGTATGTACGCATCCTAGACAGAGTAGTAGTTCCTTCTCATTCCGATGCTCTGCTGTTTGTGCCTCCGTCATCTGCTATCTATAACGGTGCTTTTCCACTCCTTCATCTCTATTTCTCTCTTTCTCTGTTTGTTGTCTTGTTAGTTGTGCCTGTATTGTACGTTATGATAGCGAATGCCGTTCTTTCTTTTTATTGATTTGAGCTTATTTGCGTATGGTTTTCTCTTTGGTGGGGGGGGGGGGGGGGGCGCATTTCGTCGTCTTTTTATGCTTTTTGTTCACCATCGGATGGGTGCTTGTTATCTCAATGCAGCAGAACGATGGGTCTATCTCGTGAATGCTGATGGGGATCGTCAGACGTAACGCATGACGATTTACTCTATTGAAAGCCTTTTTTCATTTTCTTTGCTATTTGCTATGTAGTAGTGAAAACTGAAAATTCCTATCACTCTGGAATGTGGCTCAATCACGACGTTCTAGGCTAGCCTATTTCCCAAGGTGAACGTGAATCTTCTCGATCTCTTGTTGGATATAACTGGGTGATCTTCGTTCTCTATGGCCTTTTTATCACAATGTTTGAGTTGACGATTGATGGTGAACTCTCACGATCAGTGTAGTAAAAGTCGGTAGTAGGTAGTATGAATTTAGTTCGTCAGTCAGTATTATACTACACACGGGATAGTTATCACAAGGATAACCACCCTTTACCCTTTCATTAAAGAAAAAAAAATATATATATATACACACACACACATTAAAAAGTAAAATATACCATTGCATAAGAGTAAATCATTTTCAAGGTCGAGGTTATAAAATAAGCTACAAACAATAATTCTAACAAAACAAAAGCACAAGTTTGAAGTATTTAATTATCAAAATAACAAAAAACACATCTGAGTACACATCTCTATGCAAAAATCGGTCTAGTAGTTGGCATATTAATTGGGAGGGTGGCGCCTAGGATTTCTCGGTTGATTACTTGGTCGAGTAGGCTGATTTTTACATCAATTGCTTACATTTAGTCTTTTGCTGCCTTTGATCTATCTTACCTCAAGATCCTCCTGATAAGCTTCTGCTATAGCTTACTACTGAGTCTTCCTTTGCAGCTGATTATGATTTCTAGGTAATCTGTTTGCCATACTGTGAATTGATGTCATTGGGGTTCATTCTTTTGGAATCATTTGTAAGTTGAGTTATCCACGTTGTCTAGTTAAAATAAGCAGATGATGCTGTTGATCTGTTTCACCTACAAAGAGTGTTGAATCTTCTTTCTTCATTTGCCCAGTTGCACATACTTGTTGGATTTGCACTGGGAATATACTTCACATAATGTACTGGAAGTGGCACATTAGCTATGCTTAGGCTGTTGGTGTGCTAGAGCACCACGATCATTTGTTTTGATGATAATAAAACACATGTTATTTAACATTTGCAATTTGAGTCCTAGATTTCAGGTCAATTGTAAATGTGGACGTGTTTAGACGGAACTCGAGCTCGCATCCAGGATGGATTGGAGGAGCTTAATGAAGAACAGAGGAGGTTCGCGTGGAGCGACAGATTGAAGATAGAAGACAAGAAGAATATGATAGATTCTTTTTAATCCTTTCTTGTATCTCTTGTCTTTATTTTCTTGCTCTTATTTTTCTTAGAATATTATGTTAAAGAGCCTCAAAGTACCCTAACAGTAGTCCTAGGAACACCGGCACAACCCTAGGATACTTAGGTTTTCTGTAGAATACTTAGAAAACCAATATAGGGCTCAAACAACACTTCCAGACGTCTAATTCTCAAATCAGACGTCTGATAAAGTTTTTTAAGACGTCTGACTGTTGTTTCAGACGTCTGATAACTGTTAGGCTGGACATAGCTAATTCTGTCTGATGAAATCAGACGTCCAGATCTTAGACGAGACGTCTTAGGAGACGTCTGATGACTTTGCCAGACGTCCAATTAGTGGACCGTTGGCTGGCTTAGCAAACACTCAAGATTATGACCATTAGAGCCTTATCAGACGTCCTTAGGCCTTTCCAGACGTCTGATAAATGACCGTTTTGCCTCGGCTGACCCAAAATCTCTTCTCAGAGATTTTCTAGCCGTTGCAACGTCTGGAAAATCCATTCCCACAGTAAAAGTAGGTTTCCAGACGTCCAGACATAGTGTCAGACGTCCTATATGTCGTCTGATGGACTTGCACTAAAACCCTGTTTAGATCTGATCCAAGTCATGAAGAGACCCGCCCAAAATCAGACGTCTGACCTTGAAATCAGACGTCTTAAAGTGAACTTCCAGACGTCTGATGCTAGAATTAGACGTCTGATAAGCCTGTCAGAGCAATCATTATCCTGATTTCGGCCTGATTCTCTTAGGTTTTGTTCCCAACGGCTATAGAACCTTTCCTAAGCCTTCCAAAGTCTTCCTAAGGCCTCTATAAATAGAGGGGAACCTTTGCAACACATAGACACACTTGGATACACTTAGTTACACACTTTCACACTCTTTTGTGTCCAGAAAAGATCTTGCTCTCTAAGCTCAAGTTCTACATCTTGAGAGCATCAAGCCTTCGCGCACCCGCTCTCCCGCCGTTGTTCACGAGAGCGACATTGCGCTGTTGCGTGGCTCACGCACCCGCGTCATCGTCGACGCACTCCTTGCAAAGGGGAGTTTCCTATTTCCTATAGAAACTTAGGTTTATTACTTTGTTGGCTCTATAGGTTTGTTGTTTATTTTATCTTTATTTTTTGGTTGGGTATTCGCTTTGCGAATTCCCGTCTCCTTCGTGGGACAAAATCCTTCTCGTGGAGAGAAGGAGTTGAGGAACGCTACCCTCGTACTTGTAGCGTGGTTGTACTGAGGTTGAATCACCCTCGTTTTAAAGTGATTCGGTTAGTGGATTTGATCAACTAGGTTGATCGGAAAATCCTAACTCGAGAGGGTTAGGTGGTGGTTTTTACCCGGTTTGGGTTTCCACCTAAAAATTCTTGTGTACTTGTGTGATTGGTTTTCTTTGGTGAGATTGTTTTATATTTTATTTTCGCATTTTATTACGTCACCCCTCCTAGTAGGGAACTTTCAATTGGTATCAGAGCAGGTTCTTGCGAGTTCGGAGTAACACCCGGCAAGAAGATCATGGAGGGAAGCTGTTTCACAAGCAGGATTTCCGAAGGGCAGTCCACCGTCCGACCACCCTATTTCGATGGGAGGGACTTCGGATATTGGAAGTTGAGGATGAAGACGTGGCTCCAAGCCACTGAGTTCGAGATATGGGAATGTTGCGAAACCCCATACGAGATCCCGAAGCGACCCCAAGGAGGCTACTCGCAACTGCAGAATCGAGAGCTTTCACTCAACGCAAAGGCAATGAATGCCCTGTATTGCGCGTTGAGTCTGAAAGAGTTCGAGAAAATCTAAGAGTGCACTATCGCCCACGAGATATGGAGGAAGTTAGAAGACACTCATGAAGAGATGAGCTCGGAGGAAGAAGAAGAAGAAAAGGAAAAAACCGCTTGCTTTGGTTTCATGGCCAGAGGAAGCAACAGCGACAGCGAAAGCGACGACAGCGACAACGAGGTAAATTTTGATTTACAAGAAGCTTTTAATGAACTATTTGAGATTAGTAAATCACTTAAGATAGAAAATAAAAGCATTAAGAAGAACCTTAGTTTTCTTAAAAATGAAAATGATAAGTTAGAAAAACAACTTAAGGACATAGAAGCTAGTCCTAAAAATGATAACCTATTATTAGAAAATTAAGACCTCATCAATGAAAATAATAAATTGATTGAGGAAAATGATAGTCTAAAGTTAGAAATCTCTAATTTAAAGACTAAGATGAGTATTATAGAAAAAGAAATTGCATGTCTTAGGGAAAACTCCAACAAATTAATCAATAAAGTAGATAATTTTTATAGCCCTAAGGTTGAGAAAGGATCTCCATCAAGGAGACCCGCTAACAGATCCGGATCCAAGCTCACTTGGATACCGAAGAAAAAATTAGAATCTTGTTTTGTAGGTCATAATAACTACAATACGATGGACTGGACCTACAAGCTCCAGGTTGGTCAACTCAAGTTGGGAGAACCAAGGAGTAGACCAAGGAGGAGAACAAGAAGACCGACGAGACGACGAACAAACGACGGACCCGCTGCACGTCGACCACCAGATTTGAGACCAGCGCCAATGCTCGGGCCTCCAAGCTACGGATGGGAGCCCCATCCGATGTGGCATCCACCACCACCATTCAGGCCATTTTATTGGCCATGGTAGGTGAGGTAAAACCCTTTACCCTATCTTTGTTTATCAGTAGCATTTAGATAGGGGGAGTTAAAATTTATGAGCTAATTGTCAATTTTTAAGGGGGAGATATAAGGTAGCTAAATTTCCTTTAGTAAGGGGGAGAAAAATAATAGCTATCTTGTTGTTACAAAAAGGGGGAGAATATTACCTTTGTTAAAATAAATTCATAGAAGAGCATGTCTTAAGGGGGAGTTATAGGAAATTTAAAACCAATCAAACCTTTTTGATAATGTCAAAAAGGAGGAGGATTTTTATGCATTATTTACGATTTTGTCATCATCAAAAAAGGGGAGATTGTTGGTGCTAGAGCACCACGATCATTTGTTTTGATGATAACAAAACACATGTTATTTAACATTTGCAATTTGAGTCCTAGATTTCAGGTCAATTGCAAATGTGGACGTGTTTAGACGGAACTCGAGCTCGCATCCAGGATGGATTGGTGGAGCTTAATGAAGAACAGAGGAGGTTCTCGTGGAGCGACAGATTGAAGATAGAAGACAAGAAGAATAGGATAGATTCTTTTTAATCATTTCTTGTATCTCTTGTCTTTATTTTCTTGCTCTTATTTTTCTTAGAATATTATGTTAAAAAGCCTCAAAGTACCCTAACAGTAGTCCTAGGAATATCGGCACAACCCTAGGATACTTAGGTTTTTTGTAGAATACTTAGAAAACCAATATAGGGCTCAAACAGCACTTCCAGACGTCTAATTCTCAAATCAGACCTCTGATAAAGTTTTTTAAGACGTCTGACTGTTGTTTCAGACGTCTGATAACTGTTAGGCTGGGCATAGCTAGTTCTGTCTGATGAAATCAGACGTCCAGACCTTAGACCAGACGTCTTAGGAGACGTCTGATGACTTTGCCAGACGTCCAATTAGTGGACCGTTGGCTGGCTTAGCAAACACTCAAGATTATGACCGTTAGAGCCTTATCAGACGTCCTTAGGCCTTTCCAGACGTCTGATAAATGATCATTTTGCCTCGGCTGACCCAAAATCTCTTCTCAGAGATTTTCTAGCCGTTGCAATGTCTGGAAAATCCATTCTCACAGTAAAAGTAGGTTTCCAGACATGCAGACATAGTGCCAGACGTCCTATATGTCGTCTGATGAACTTGCACTAGAACCCTGTTTAGATCTGATCCAAGTTAGGAAGAGACCCGCCCAAAATCAGACGTCTGACCTTGAAATCAGACGTCTTAAAGTGAACTTCCAGTCGTCTGATGCTAGAATTAGACGTCTGATAAGCCTGTCAGAGCAATCATTATCCTGATTTCGGCCTGATTCTCTTGGGTTTTGTTCCCAACGGCTATAGAACCTTTCCTAAGCCTTCCAAAGTCTTCCTAAGGCCTCTATAAATAGAGGGGAACCTTTGCAACACATAGACACACTTGGATACACTTAGTTACACACTTTCACACTCTTTTGTGTCCAGAAAAGATCTTGCTCTCTAAGCTCAAGTTCTACATCTTGAGAGCATCAAGCCTTCGCGCACCCGCTCTCCCGCCGTTGTTCACGAGAGAGACATTGCGCCGTTGCGTGGCTCACGCACCCGCGTCATCGTCGACGCACTCCTTGCAAATGGGAGTTTCCTATTTCCTATATAAGCTTAGGTTTATTACTTTGTTGGCTCTATAGGTTTGTTGTTTATTTTATCTTTGTCTTTTGATTGGGTATTCGCTTTGCGAATTCCCGTCTCCTTCGTGGGACAAAATTCTTCTCGTGGAGAGAAGGGGTTGAGGAACGCTACCCTCGTACTTGTAGCGTGGTTGTACTGAGGTTGAATCACCCTCGTTTTAAAGTGATTCGGTTAGTGGATTTGATCAACTAGGTTGATCGGAAAATCCTAGCTCGAGAGGGTTAGGTGGTGGTTTTCACCCGGTTTGGGTTTCCACCTAAAAATTCTTGTGTACTTGTGTGATTGGTTTTCTTTGGTGAGATTACTTTATATTTTATTTCCGCATTTTATTATGTCACCCCTCCTTGTAGGGAACTTTCATAGGCTTGTTTCATTCGCCCAAAATTCCTTGTTCAGCAACAATAGCTTGGGTTCAGTGGTGATTAGCCAGTCGTAAACCTGCTTCGAGTTCTTCCCTTCCAAATTCCTTGATCTGTGGTTCTTTGCCACTAATGATGATTTCTTAGTGTGTAATGCATGTCCTTATGCTTGTTTTAGTTTAGCAATGTGCATATTCCAATGAGATTATTCATGTTCATCATGGTGGTATTCTTTCATGTTGTGCAGATCATTAAGTTGGCACCGAAATGGAACCCAGGAACTAATTGTTTATCCAGTAACTGTGGCACAAATAACAATTGTGAAGTTCTAATAATAGAAGCATTCGTTTTAGTTTCTGCATGTTGAACTGTTTCTTAGTTCCTTGAGGAAAATGGTTAAACTAGCATTTGTTAACAAACCTTCATTTGCAATAGATGCATCTATCTGATCTCCTCTCCTCACCTCATCTCATCCCTTCACCATAACCCACCACCTTACTCCACCACCAACAGACCCTCCACCTTGAACCTTCTCCCTTTTCCTCCTCGTCCTCCATGTGACCCAACAATGACCGATCACCTCTCCTTCCTCTCCTCCTAGTGAGGTGCGAGCCATAGTACACAACAGCAATGTAGCAGTAGCAGGAGCCCTTCCATGTAGCAGTAGCAAGCCAGTAGCAACAGTAGTAGCCAATAAGTAGCTAGCAGTAGTGGTGCTGTGACCCAGTAGGCACCAGCGTGCCGACCGACATATTGTCGAAATGGTCGACATGGACAAAATTGCCAGCATGCCACCGGCACCCCTGTATTTCGATAGCCTTTTCGTGTTGACATGGTACTCTGTCCAAAATTTCCCATTTCGTTGGCATGCTGGTGGCATACCGACATCTTGATCATTGATGCCATTTGATTTGAAAGTTTACGAGGGAAATATCCTTCTTTTGTCAACATCTCTGCCATCTTTGTACTTGTCACTGGAACCATCATTTCCTTTACTCTTGTCTGTTTGTAAACACACCTAGGTTTTTTCCCGTAACATTGTCACTTCCTTTTCCTTATTGCTGTTATATGAATCATAGGAATTCCTACTTGTTTGGTCCCCCTCCGCTCTAAGACTTCGCATGTTAAATAATTTCCTTAGTTTTAGCATTGGTTCTACCATGCATTGGAATTGCTTATATGTTCTTCTTGCAGTCATCTTCAATACAAGAAGGAAGAGATGTATTAGGTGAAGACACTCTGAAAGAAAAGATGTGCCATGAACCTCGTAAATTCTTAGGTGGCATCCTCATCTATATAATATTTATGGCTTACATGACCTCACCATAGCTTATTATTTACAACTGAACCTCTTTCGTGTCCATGCCAATATGGTTGCTAGTATTGTGGGGGAAGCAGCAAGATGCGATAGATCAACTTAGGTAGTAGATCTTAGTGGCTACTCACCTACCTCCCAAGCTTTACAACAAAGCTCTACGCCTGAAGAGGGAGGTGGGTCTAACTAGTAAGGCTTTGGTAGAAGCGGGTGTGGCTAGCCTTAGGTTAGTTTAGGAGCAAGGTGACCCTTTTGAACTTGGATAGTGTATAATGAGTTGGTTTCTTGTTGGTTTGATCCCTCACAAATTGTCTATTCCATAGGTTAATGATTTCCGAACCCATGTTTGTTCAACACATAGAAGAAAGAATTTCAATCATGAAATTAATAACAAATTAATAAAACATTTACTATACAGTAGGAATGAAAATAATTTGTAAGCTTGAGTTTATTTGATTAGGCTTTAGACACATTCTTATTAAGATAGGTGAAAAACAATGTAGACTTGGATGTTTATTTGTTTTTACATTTATTTGTAAGGGTGTGTTGTACACCTTTTTCTGTCGTTGGGGTTGTAATGCTATTTGCTCATTTCCTCTCTCTATATAAAGAGAGGTAGGGCTCCCATAATAAAATAGAGCCTTTCATTTCTTCTTACTTGGTATTAGAGTAATGGTTTTAGACCAGTGTCCTAGATATCCTATCGAAATAAGCCTCCGACCCATTGACCCTATCCCTAGCCACCACAGTAGAGCCAGTAGAGCCTCCAGTTGCTGCCACCCCTCCACAGCGTTGTCGCTAGCCACCAGGCAAAGAAAAGAGGAGTTGGCGGGGGTCGATCTATCTATTGCACTAAGCGCTACCGTCGGTGGTGGTGCAATGTCTTTAGCATTGCGGCGGCACCCTCTGATTGTTGCAGCGCCGCCTGTTTGCTACCTCAACCACTACTGGTTGCCGTTGTCGGTGTTGCATTGCCCTCGCCCCCCTTCTGCTGATTGGTAGGGGTGCCTGTGTGCACCCTCCTCCCTTCGTTTGACCTCCTTGTAGGGTCTCAACAGGGAGAAGTAACCTGTCCTTGTTAGATCAAGTCTAGAGGAGGGTTACTACGCCATTCAAGTTGTGATCATGACCTGAAAAATGAATTTTAGATCATGTTTTGGTGATTTCTATTCTGATTATTGCTACCGTAGGCTCTGTTTTCATCTAACGGGTGATAGGGGATTGTAATATGGCATCCTCCAGTTCTTCCATTAGTTTCAATCCATTCGAGGTCACATTTGACACTTTTATGGACATTGGGAGCTACAAGAGTCCATTCTTCTGCCCAATGATTAAGTTGGATGAGACTAATTATCCATGGTGGTCCCAGATGTTCTTGAAAATTAAGGGTCATGGGTAGGAGCATATTTTGAGTCAGCTTGAACCCGCTGAGAAAATAGGAACCAATGCCTCATGGGATCGAGATAATGTAATGGGTTGTGCTTAGATGATGAATTCTGTGATACCTAGGATTGGAGACGAGATTATGTACTATCTGACTGCAAAGCGGATGTGGGATTCTCTCAGTGAGACATTCTCATGAGAAGAATTCGGCTTAGATTTTCTAGATCTACCATGAGCTCTTCCATCTACGCCAGGAGGGGAAGACATTGGCCCAATATTATTCTTAAGTCAAGGGATTATTGGAGAGACATAACTCCTATAGATCTGGTTGCACATGATCCTCTTGGCGTGCCTTTAAGAGCGAGCTTGCAGTTTTGTTGTTTCTATTTGGCTTAGGGCCAGAATGTTGTTGCACGGGATCATATTCTAACCATGACTGATTTTCCTACGCTAGAGGAGATGTATAGTAAACTCAATCGGATTACGGTGACCATTACTTCTCCTGAGACTACTAGTTAGACTACTTCATTGGTTGCCTCTCACGGTCCCTGGAAAGGAGCTCCTTCCACCTGTGGTTTAGGAGGTCGTAAGCCTCCATGCAGTTATTGTGGTTGATTGTGTCATGGTGAAGCTATGTGCTGGCAGAAGTACGAGAAGCCTATTACTGCTCATCAGGCAACAGACTACTACTACTACCATTGACATAGTGACTAAAGCGGAGTTTGAGGAGTTGCTTCAAAAGTTTACTTAGTTATCTCAGCTTACCCCTCCAGAGATAGCTGCAGTTGCCTGCAAGTTAGGTATAATAGATGCTTATTCATTGTCTGCACTTAGTACAAGAGATTAGCTAGTGGATTCCGGAACTTCTAGGCACTTATGTGGTACTTCAGATGCCTTTTTAGACTTGAGATCTGTCCCTCCAGGTAGGACAGTGCAGGTGGCAGATGGTTGATTGCCATAGGTTGCTTGAAAGGGGAAGGTGTCCCTTTTCTTTACCTTGCAGCTGTTGAATGTTATTTATGTTCTAAATTTTTTTGTTGAGTCTACTTTCCGTTAGCTATATTACCAAGGAACTTAATTGCAGAGCCATTTTTTATGCGCGTTCTTGTGTCCTGTAGGATCGGCTCACAGGGAGGATGATTGATGGAAGACGTCAGGAAGGAGGGGTGTATCGTTTGAGTAGCTCTTCGATTGCTACTGCTGCTTCTTTGTGTCAAGGGGAGACTGCTTTGGCCACTGGATCTCCCATCTAGTGGCATCTTTGCCTTGGTCACCTTCTTGTGGAGAGACTTAGATGAGTACTACCCTATATACCCGCCAACACCACCATCACTTGCGAAGCCTGCCAGCTTAGCAAACACCACTGTGCCAGTTTTCCTGTTTCTGCTCATATTGGGTCGTTTGCTATGTTTGATTTAGTGTATATGGATGTGTGGGGTCCAAGTTGGGTTCTTGATTGTCTTAAGAATCGCTATTTTCTTGTTCTTATTGATGATTTCTCCCGTGTTATGTGGTTATTCTTGATGAAGAATAAATATGATGTTGGAATTATTATTGAAAGTTTTGTTATGGAAATAAAAACCCAATTTTTAGTCATTGTTAAAATGTTTCGATTTGACAATGCTTTGGAGTTTCGTACTTCTCGCTTGTTGCAATTTTTCTGTAATAATGGGATTATGCACTAAACTACTTGTACTCATACCTTTCAACAGAAGGGAGTTGTTGAGAGGAAGTATAGACATCTTCTTGATGTGGCACACACTTATCCACCATTTTGTGCCTGTTCTATATTGGGGGGATGTTCTTAAGTTTGTTTTTTGATTAATGGGATGTCGAACTCTGCCATTCCTAAGCAAGGTTTGAAATGCCGATTTCGACGTCGTACCGATGAAATCCTAAGTGTGTATTTTGTGGGTTGTTACGACCCGGTTCCCGGATCCCTACAGGATCCGAGATCGGCTCGCATCAATTAATTCCAAGACCTAGTCATCCAACAAGAAATAACCAAAAGTAGGAAAGTAAACCACATTCACATATGCAATATAACTAAGCAGAAGAAACATACAAAGCGGTAAAGGAAAATAAATCTGCTATTTCAGTACATACCACTACAACAACAATAACGGAAAGCGGAAAGTAAACAGTAGAAGTAGAACAGTAACTAAAAGTTCATTACTTACTACAACAGTAGAGGAAAGAAAAGGAAGTGCTGAAGAAAACTATGATTAAACTCCACTGGGCCTAGCACCCTCCGCACCCGGAAGCTCGGGTTGCTCAACTCCTAGTCTTGAATAGTGTTATGAAAAGACAGAGTCAGCGAACGCTGTGTAAAGTGGTATCTATATTATCTAAGTACAAAATAGTAAAAGCAACAGGTTTAATTTTTATTCCTATTTATCTGTTTTATATATCTTTCCGTTTCACCCATTTCTCTCAAGCATTAAGATGTTCTTGATCTTGCATGTTCTTCGTGGGAACGATCTTAATTACAGTCTTTTCCGTATAGTAGAAGGTACACGTGGTGCTCTCCTGGCCGGGAGAGTCCCCCGTGGTAGTCCTACACCCAGTCAACCACCTTGAGGTCACTGTCAAGACGTAGCGGTGACTATGGCATGCGTGATAAGTGCATGGGTAGTTACCCCGCACTGACACGCGGTCAGTCGTTTCCACTAGCGGGTATGTCCTCTCAGAACAGGGGTCTCGCCCCTCCACAGTCCGCGCATCCTTGTCTGACTACCCCGGTTTGCCTAGAGGGCCTAACAAGCCGGTGTAGGGTGGCTAGCTGAACCCCGGACCCCGTGGTGTGGCTATCTCCTTCCCTACACTAGTAGCTCGCCTCGGTACCACGTACACGAGGGCCAACAGGAGTTGGTGTAGAGTGGCCAATCCTAACCCCAGGTCTCAACCCAAGGGAGGTTAGCTCCTCTCTACACAAAAAAGGGATAGTTGCTCTCCTTGGTACCACGTGCTTAAGGGCCAGCACACTTCCCGTCTACATTCTAGGTTTCCGTCTATCCACAGGAGTTCTATTCATAATTCCCTGTAGGGTTCATGCTCATGTCCACCTCATCTATTCCGATCCAGATTTCACCTTTCACAATTCATTTCTCATCCATATACAGGCAGCTCATGTTTTCATAATTCGATACATGCAATTGGTGATTTCGTAGGCAATTGTTCATTAATTACAGGCAGCTCATATTCTAACAGGCAATTCACAATTATAATACAGGTAATTGCTAGTAGTTTATCTCACTCATGTATGCAAGTACATCATACAGCACAAATAGTTCATTCATTTCTCTACCCTAGGGTTCATGTCACATCCTAGGGTTCCATTCGGTTATTTCCATAAGCACATTCTTATTTAAATATTATTAACGAAATTAAACCACTCTACCAGGAAACACAGGAGTAATGGGGGCTCCAGCCGTAAACCCAGGTGTCTCTGCGAGCCCCAAACACGCAGCAGGCTGAAATCCTATACCAGGGAATACATCACAAAAGGAGAGTTCAAAATAGTGTACGAAAGACTCTAGTACATAGAGGAACTCGCGAGGAAAGTACATGTATTTCGTTTGCGTAAAATGAACCCCGATCGGACCTCAAACGGGTCAAAAACGTACCTACTGTTCAAAATTAGACGTCTGAGAATAATCCCAGACGTCTTAAAATGCATCAGCTCTTACCTTAAGTCCTTGCGGTATCCTCAGACGTCCAGACTTTCTCTGCGATCTTCTGAAGGCAATTCCAGACGTCGGACAATGCCTTTGGTCGTCTGGACGCACCTCCAGATGTCTGGTGATGTGTTCAGATGTCCAAAAGTACATGGGAAAGCATTCTGCGCTCCTTCTCAAAGCTGCACCTGCATATGACATTGCAAGCGTGGTCAGCCGACAAATACCCTTGCACTGCGATATGCATGGCACAGGGAGATACGTACCTTACGATAAATGTGCTTTCAAATGTCTGGCTTTAGCTCCAGATGTCCAGGCACCGCCTCGGTCGTCTGGACTCCACTTCAGACGTCTGATACTGGAAAACTTTCAGTACCAGGAACTCCTCGCAGCTCTCTCCGCTCGCTTCGCCTCGCGCCGCAGCAGCTCCAGCCGTTGCAAAAGGTCGGGAGGCCGCCTCCCTGAGCCCTCTCCTCCTCCCGCTCGCGCCTGTTGGTGGTCGTGCGAGCTTCGCTGATCTTCCACCGAAGCTCCACCGACCTAGATCTGTCCTCCTCCTGCGCTCTCCTCCCTCCCTCTCGCTCTCCCTCGCTCGCCCCCTCTCGCTACTCCCGCACAGCATTGAAGGTGGTGGTGGCTGGTGTGTGGAGTGGAGAGGAGATAGGAGGGGGGTTTAAATAGGAGATGCAAGGTTTAGGGTTTGGGAAGAATGAGGAAGGGAGAGAGAAGAGGACGGTTCTGCGTACCGCCCGCGCGCAAAGCGCAGTGTGCAGTACAAAAATTTCATTTTCAGACGTCCGGGAACGGGTCCAGACGTCTGGACAGATGTCTGATTGAGACTCCAGACGTCTTAAAAGGTTAAAAGTGTGACAGGTCATTACATAGGCATCCTGAGGGCATGCCGTGGAAATGCCCATTTTTCGATGGCCATGCTGATGGGCATGCTAAGGGTACGCTGTGGAAATATCTAGGACATGCTGACAACATGCTGATAAAAAATCACGTACATAGTCAAAATGATATTAATTTCTAAAAATACTAATTGTGTAACATAAATACCCAATGTTTCAACGATTCAAAAAAGGATATATCGGAGCCCAAAATTCGTGTAAATTCGCGTACGCGCGTGTGTGTGTGCATGTGCGCTTTCCCCACCCGCAACTCTGCAGCAGCGCCAAATTCCACAACCTGCAGCTGCTTTCCCACCCAGACCGTCGAAATCTGCCGGTATGTTGATGATATCGGCGGTATGCTGCTGGCATTCCTGCATTTTGGTACCTTATCTGTGTCGGCAAGCCTCCTTCCAAAAATGGCCTTGCTGATGGCATTTAAAACGTTGTTCATGAGCAGATTCCATCGCAGGTTCTATATCTTGGTCGTCCTATTTTTTTGTCATCCCTCGTATTTTTGGGTGTATCGCATTTGTCCATGATTTGAGTCTAGGATGGGACAAATTAGTACCATGGGCTGTCAAGTGTGTTTTCTTGGGTTATTCTAGAACCCAAAAGGGCTACAGATGTTTTGATCCGCTTAATTCTCGCCAGTATGTTTCTATTGATGTGACATTCCATGAGTTTGTACCATATTGCTTTACTACTAGGAGTGACCTACTTCCTATGATTGATGTGGCTCCTATGCCTATTCCACCTATTCCTTTGGGTGCGATACTTGTGAATGAGCATCCTACTTCAGACAGCTGTTGAGCTCATGTGGGTGAAATCACTCTTGGGAGATTTGAGATTTGCACATCCAGATTATTGGTCTTATGGAGATGTAGTGTGATAATGTTGTCGCCACGTATATAGCTAACAACCTAATGTTTCATGAAAGGACTAAGCATGTTGAGGTGGATTGGCACCACATTGAGGATTTGATTTAGAAAGGCTTGTTATATACAACCCCTGTAGCACAGATGATCAGACAGTAGATATTTTTACGAAGTCTCTTCCTAAGTCTACTTTTGATTCTTGTTGTTCCATGCTGAGCATGATAGATATATATGTTCCAGCTTGAGGGGGAGTATAGAAAGACTTGGATGTTTTATTTATTTTTACATTTATTCATAAGAGTGTGTTGTACACCTTTTTCTATCGTTGGGGTTGTAATACTATTTGCCCATTTCCTATCTGTATATAAGAGAGATAGGGCTCCCATAATAAAGTAGAGTCTTTCATTTCTTCCTATGGAGATTGCCGCGCTAGGGAGTGTGTAGGCTCTTTCAAGTGGGAAAATATGGTAGTAGCAGGTTGCTACAGTTTGATGATGGTGCATGCAGACATGAGAGAGAGACAGATGGCATCCGACTGTGGAGAAGAGAGAGATAGAGGGAGTTGTTATGTTGGAAGCAAATATTCCATTAACTCAAGAGAAACCAATTACAGTAGGATGGCTTTGCTGGTTGCAAGTAGGCGTTCATAGTGAAGCATCGTCTGCATGGCTTTGCTAAACGATGTAAAGCCCGTCTTATGGCAAAGGAGTATACATGGACATATGAGTTGACTACTTCGACACATTTTCTCTAGTGGCATGTCATTCTACAGTGTGTGTACTTATCTGCAACTATTCATTGTAACTAGTCATTGAACCAACTTGATGTGAAAATGCCTTCCTTTATAGTGATCTGTAAGAGGAGTTATACATGCTGCAACCTCTCAGGTTTGAGCTTAAAGGGGAGTGTACCAAACCTGCAAGTTGCATAGGGCAATTTATGGTCTCAAGCAAAGTTTGCGGACCTGGTTTCAAAGACTTTCAGAAATTGTTGAGAAGGTTGATTCAAGAGATCCACAACAGACTACTCTTTTTTTTTTTTTGAAAGGAAGACCACTCTCTCTTTGTGCGGAAGACAAATATCAGGATTGTAGTGATGCTTGTTGATGTTGACGACATCATCTTGATGGGGGATGATGAGCGTGAGATCAAGGCTACTGAGGAGTTTCTAGCTAAGCACCTTATCAGGGGGTTGCTTTGTTATTTTCTTGGGATAGAGGTAGCTAGGGATACACTTGGAGTTATCCTTTCTTAAAGGAGATATGTGCTGCAAGAACCTAACATATTGCGTGCCAAACTTGCTTCCACGACCATGACCTGAGTGTACACTTATATGATGATAACTCAAGTCAAGTGGATGCTAGCTAGTTCAGATGCCTAGTTGGAAAGTTACTACATGTTACAATCAAAAGGCCTAATATTGCACTTGCAATGAACAAAAGGAATAAGAATTAACTTAAGTACTTATTTTGTTTAATCTATTACTTAATTATTATTAATTTCTATCCCCATAATTTTTATCATATTATTGTTTGTTTGGTTTAATCTTCTTATCCTTTTTATCATCTATTCCTACATAACCTAATCATCATTTTGGCTAACTCTGTTCTTTTGTTCTCTATTAAGAATCGTTATCTATGTATCCTTTAACTATATGTAGCTATTTGAATTCCGATTTCCTTTATACACATTTACTTTTTTATGAAAAGTTTTATACATATTTACTAATTTCCTTCTTTCTAGGGTTTCCAGAATCTTTTCTAAGTCCTTACATCTTATTAGGTGTATACTACAATACAATCCACTGACTCAGGGTCCATCAACAACTTGGGGTAGAACAGGTTTTCCTTGGTCTACTAACTCTTGTTCACCACCAATGCACCACGACAATGCCACAACTAAGACTGTTGGTCCCTTAACTGGATCTAAATTCACCTACTACAATTGTCCAAATTTTATACTCAAAAGACTTTTGGTACGAAACATTACTCCATAATCCATTTGACAATTCATTATCTCCCTTTATAATTACAACCTCAGTGGGAGATTTATATTGTATTGCAGGTGATGGGGACCTTAGATTATCAGTTTAAGCACCACCACAATACAATACCTATAGAACCTCCATCCTTGTTTACCTTAGCACCTTACTGGATCGTGGGTAATGTTGCTAGAGGGTTGTCATCCTCTAAGATGTCTTTGCTGCTAACACTAATGAATGTTAGGCTAGCTATTGACATCTCTATTATGGGTGTTTGGATCACGGATTATGCTTGGCCAAGAAGGGGATTGCACTCCACGCATGCTTCAACCATGCGTGGATTTGGATCTCACATCTCATCAAATTGATTGTTATTAAGGAGTTGTATTCTTAGAGTTGACCTTGCTAATCTCTCGGTTCAATTCTCACTTCACACACTTATAAGCTAGTTACGACAAACCATAGCCAATTACTAGCAATGGAGTTTGTGTCATAATGCTTATTTCTACCATTTTTTATTCTCTACTTTGGAGTTCATCCTACATAGCCAACTATGCTGCTAATCATAGCTGATTATGCATTAATTTATTATTATCCCTAAGTTGTATATATGCTAGGCTAGTTCTACTCGTTTTTACATCATTTAAGTGTAGTTGGCTTTTTGTTGCCTGGCCAGCTACAACTATAAGCGGATCCTTTCTCCTCCTTACAATCCCTACCTAGCTGGTTATTCATGTATGTAGTTGGCTTTTCGTATGACATGGTAATTAATTAGCCAAATTGACCAAAGCCTAGTCTTTTGACATGCTCGCTCCATCGATTAGGTGGGTATCTTAGAGAGGTGTATGGCATGGGATTTCACCCCTTTGTTATTTGCTTGCAGTGGATACATTTGCTGAGTTGTCCACTAGTCGTTTTGTATGCTTGATTGCTAATTTTTAAGCTCCATACATGGCTGAGAGTTTGATTATTCTTGAGTGTGTAGATATCATAAGAATAGGATAATAGAATTCGTTAACTTCATTATGGGAACCCTACACCTCTTTATAAAGAGAAGAGGTGTGGGAAAATAACACCATAATCCATAAGAAATAAAGAAACATAAAATAAACAAGACATAACACCATCATCTAACACTCCCCCTCAAGCTGGAGTATAAATATTTATCATGCTCAGCTTGGAACATGCCTCGAAGGTAAATCTTGCTAGGGGCTTTGTGAAGGCATCTGCAACTTGCTCCTCAGAAGTGACACTCGTGGTATGTAACGTCCCACGCTGAATGAGATCCCGAATGTAGTGGCAGTCAATCTGTACATGTTTTGTTCTCTCGTTGAACATAGGGTTATTGACAATGTAGGTTGCTGTTCTGTTGTCACATCGCATCTCCATAGAGCTATCTAGAGGAACATGAAGATCTGACAAAACTGACTTGACCCAAATCATCTTAGTGGCTGTCTGGGCCATGACCCTGTACTTTGACTCCGCACTGGATCTAGATACGACGGCTTGCTTCTTGCTCCTCCATGTAACCAGGTTGTCCGCAACAAAGGTGCAAAACCCTGCAGTGGATTTTCTGTCCCCAACACAGCCAGCATAATCATCATCAGAGTATGCTACAATCCCCATGGGCATTCCCTTACAGAATAATAATCCTCGTCCTGGTGCTTTCTTCAGATACCTAAGCACTTGCATTGCAACCTCCCCGTGCTGCCTAATTGGCTTATCCATAAACTGGCTAAGTCTTCCAAGAGAAAAAGACAAGTCTGGACGAGTGATTGTGAGGTAAAGGAGCTTACCCACCAGTTGCCTATAGGCCCTATAGTCAACCACCTCAGATTTCTCATCATATAAATGGACTTTGGGATCCATTGGAATATTTGTAGCCTTAGCTGCTAACATGTCAGTCTCCTAAAGAAGATTAAGAGCATACTTCCTCTGTGAGAGTACCACTCCATCCCTGCCACGTGCAACCTCTATGCCCAAGAAATACCTCAACTGTCCCAGATCCTTGATGACAAACTTCTCTGGTAGGTGCCTCTTGACTTCGTCTATCCCATGTTTGTCATCTCCAGTGATGATAAGATTATCAACATATACCAGGAGCGCTATAGTCCCCCTGTCAGTCTTTCTAGTAAATAAGGAGTGATTTGAAGTAGAACGCTTCAGACCAATTTGGTGGAGCACCTTTAATGACTTCTGAAACCAGGTCCTTGGACTCTACTTCAATCCATAGATTGCCCTCCTCAATCTGCACACACACTCCCCCTGAATCTCGAAACTTGGAGGCTGCTGTATGTAAACCTTCTCCTGAAGATCGCCATAAAGAAAGACGTTCTTCACATCAAGCTGGTATAACGGCCAATCTCTGTGAGCAGCAACAGCAACAAGTATCCAGATAGTGGCAAGCTACGCAACGGGGGAGAAAGTATTAAAGAAGTCTACCCCATATGTCTGGTGAACCCCTTTGCTACTAGCCTGGCTTTATGCCTCGAAATAGACCCATCAGGGTTGTATTTCAAAGCAAAGACCTATCAGGAGCCAACTAGTCGTGCATCCGTTGGAAGTGAGGTGAGATCCCAAGTCTATCTACTCCGAAGTGCTGCCATCTCATCTTCCATGGCGTGATGCCACTTTGGATCAAGTATGTCCTGTTGGTATGTAGATGGCATGTGCGACGCTGTAAGTGTCCGACAAAAGTTGCTAAACTGAGGAGCAAGACCATCGGTAACCAAATAGCTTGCAACCCGATATCTGGACTCACAGGTACGCGGTGCCCTCCTAATGGCAATAGGGAGATCTAAATTATCTGGTATCTCAGATTGAGTCGCTGTAGGAGCCTCACTACTATGATGATTAGCACTGTCAGGGGAATCAGGTCTAACCAAATTGTCACTGGCATTAGGGACACTCTCAACTACCTGTGAACTATCAGTCGCTGGTGAGGGAGGAGGCCTCTAAAAAGTAGTGTGATGCTTGTGATAGGTACGTAATGACTTGTGCAATCTCTTAAAATCATCCAGGGAGGAAGAGCTCATCTGTCTATCAGCTGAAGGTCTGGACTGAGTAGACACCTAAGTTTCTACACACGGAACAGGCAGGGGAAGAAAGGCAACATCATCACAAGAGCTCCTCTATCCAGTGACTAAGAAGTATGGTGTATCCTCATGGAAAGTCACATCGGCACTAACATAACGTCTGTTTTGCATAGGATCATAGCAACGGTACCCCTTCTATGTCCTAGAGTACTCAAAAAATATGCACTTGATAGTGCGAGGAGCCAGCTTGTCACGACCAAGTGATGACACATGAACGAATGCAACACATCCAAAGGTCTTGGGAGGCACATGAAATAACTCATTGTCTGGATGCAGAAGAATCGGTATCTTCTCGTGAAGAGTTGAGCTAGGCATCTTATTGATGAGATAAGTTGCTGTTAGAACTGCGTCCCCCCAATATCTCTGCGGCACATTGTGATGAATCAATAATGTACGGGCAACATCCAACAAGTGTCTGTGCTTCCGTTTTACGACTCCATTCTGCTGTGAAGTGTGAGGACAAGTGGTCTGGTGGACAATTCCATGGGTCCTGTAGAACTGCTTAAGTTTGATAGTGCAGAACTCAAGAGCATTATCAGTCTGCACCATCTTCATTGTGGCTAAATACTGTGTGCTGATCTCCAGAAGAGCCTCTATGCATCCTCCAACCTCTGCATTACTCTTCAACAAGAACACCCATGTGGCTCTAGAGAAATCATCTACAACAACCAGGTAGTACCTGTGTCCCATTCGGTTTGGGATTCTGCTCGGTTCCCATACATCCGTATGAAGTAACTGAAATAATGTCAGATCCATGAGAGATACTAACTAGAAAAGAGGATCGATGGTGCTTACCTAATTGGCAAGCATCACACTGTATGGTAGCAATTGGGGAAATATGTGGTATCACCCTCCTAAGGCGATCCATAGACAAATGGCCAAAACGAACATGCCACTATAGAACACTCCCACTACCATATTGAGTAACTCCTGCAAATGGCTTATGTTCCAGGCGATAAATGTCATTCTCCTCGGTACCTCTGACAACAATCCTCCCAGTGAGTTTGTCTTGAGCAACGCATCCAACATCATCGAAAATCACTCTGTAGTTGAGATCCTTCGTGATTCTGCTTCATGGTGGACAACAGACTGAGCGGGAATTCTGGCATGTGCAACACGGTAGACAGCTACAAACTGGGGGTCACAGACACCTCCCCCTTACCCCTAATTGGGGTGTATCTGCCATCAGCTACCTGTACCGTCCTTCCTAGAGGAACAGACTGTAATGAGCAGAAATAGGTCTGATCATCGCACAGATGCTATGATGCACCAGAGTTGATCAACCACCTTGCTCCATGGTGGCTCCTGTATTGCTCCTGGTGCACCAAACTCATATTCTACCATTAATGTCAAGCAGACCACACCTAGAGAAACAAGAACACAGATCTAAATCCTTGCATCAAACATCAACGTTTGGGGAATACACACCACATGATCCTCACACAATATCATAAGGGAATACACACCCTAAGAGCCATCCAATAAGAGCCATCCAATAAGGCGAATACACACCCCAAAAAAATTAGATCATAGATCTGGGAGAAAAAATCACACCACAAGAAGGTTCCTGATCTAGAAATCCATTACCACAGCACCAAGAACCTTCTTAGAACTATCAGAGAGAGACTTATGACAGCTGAGCAAGGTTGACCTGCCCCTAGGCATAGTAGCGGCGCTACAGTGCGGCGGCGGCGGTGCTACTGCTGTTGCTGCGGCTTTGTCGCTGGTGGCTGTGGTTGCTGTGGTGGTTGCTGCAACGGCCTACCTTATTGTTGGTGGCTGCGGCTGTTGTTGCAGCAGCCTACCTTGCTGTGTGCAGTAGCAGTGCTACAGTGTTGCGACGGCACTGCTATTGCTGCTGCGGCTTCACCGCTGGTGGCTGTGGTTGCTATTGCAGCAGCCTACCTCGGTGCTGATGGCTGCAGTGGAGACGGTGGAGGTGTTAGGGTTTTGGAGGCTTTGAGGGTGGGATACCTAGAGCCCTAGTTTAAGACTGTTGCTCTGATGCTAAGTAGGATAATATAATTCGTTAACTTCATTTTGGGAACCCTATACCTCCTTATAAAGAGAAGAGGTGTGGGAAAATAACACCATAATTCATAAGAAATAAAGAAGCATAGAATAAACAAGATATAACACCACCATCTAACAATAAGTATTTTCTTAGAAAGGATGTCTGACTTCTTTGTTAATGTGCCTTTTTGGGAAGATTTTTCGGATCCCTTTGGTGTAATAAAGAGTGGAAGATGGCAATTGAGTGGAATATTTTTATACTTGCTGAGGCTCTGAGTTGGAATAGTCATCATTATTCAATATTTGCCTGCCGATTCTTCATTTTCTTCTATGGTTTTTGCTGATTCTACATTCTTTACTATGGTTATATCTATTGACAAATGACATCGTGTTCATCCTTTTCTAATTGTTCTGGTCAAGGGCTCCAGCATGTGGCTGTGACGGTGACAAGAGATCTCTCATAAATGGCTGTGTAGTGCAGATAATGTGCTTGCCCCAACTACATTGAGGACAAATGCTGAGATAAACATGGCAGACCTTCTGTCATCCTGCATTTTCCCCCTATAAGTCTAGCGATGATGTGTGTCTTCTACTTGTGCATGTACTTCTTGACTGGTACCGTTGCAGCAGTTCATGCTACAGTTATCTCTTTCAGTAATGCTGACTCAGAATGGCTTGTTGACTTGATGGCTTTAAGACATGTATGGTGATGCGTGGATTTTCTCAAATATATAATCCTCAAAGGGAATCATGTTGTAAGACACTGATTATCGTGGGTTCTTAATTCGTGCCAAGGGGATGTTTAGTTGTCATCAACATTTCTATCATCATTTGCATTATGTATTCCAAATTTTGATCTGAGTTTTCTTTCAGCAAGCAGTAGAATTGAGGAAAAGATGATACATCACCTTTTCTGTTTAACATGATGATGGGAAAAAGGATTGTTGGAGGGCGAGAAGGAGGAATCTATTTTGGGCTATGGTGAGAAGGAGAATTGCTGTTGTGCACCTCTTCAACTCCTTCCCCTTGGCTAGGTAGTTTTACCCCATTCTTGTGTTGCTTCTGCAGCCATTGCTATCCATAGATGGAATTGGCTTTGATGTTGTTCCTACATATATCCTTAAATGAACGGTGTGGTTTTTTCCCCTACGGATATTTGGTGGATCACAAGCAAGTACATAGAGATACAGGAGATGGCTATTAATGTAGTGCTACATCCTATAGAGACTTGAAATCTTTGAATGCATTGGGAAAGAGCACAGGCTTGCCCTTATAATATAAATATGTGCGGATCCATTACAGGAAGCTTGATGCCTTTTTATAGAAGATAAATATAATGCTCATAGAAAAGTTCATCTCTCTCCACATCCTCGGCCTATTCTTCTTCGTTAGGAGAAACGAATGACTTAGTCTTATTCCAAAATCCTACCTCTCTTTATAGAGAGTGAGAGAGGTGGGACAATTACAATACAACTTATAAGAAAGAAATAATAAATACAAATACATTCTTACATAGAAAGAGAATCATATTAGACCGAAGGGGTATAACACTTCCTCCGAAGTTGGAGTATAGATGTTAATCATTTTCAGCTTGGAATAGCAGACATCAAAACTAGATCTAATAAGAGGTTTGGTAAATATATTTGTTGTTTAGTCAAAAGTAGATGCTGGAGTTGTGTAGAGCAACCCTTTCTGAATAATGTCTTTAGTGTAATGAAAATTAATTGTCATATACTTTGTGTGCTCATGAAACATGGGATTGTTGGCTATATAAGTAGTTGCCCGATTATCACATTGCATCTCCATAGGATCATCAATCTCAACATGTGAGTTAGGAGACACCGAATCCACATCATCTCAGCAACAGTCGGGGCAATCTCAACATGTGAGTTAGGAGAGACCGAATCCACATCATCTCAGCAACAGTCGAGGCCATCACCTTGTACTCTGACTCTGCACTAGACTTAGAGACTGTCGTTTACTTCTTGCTCTTTCAGATCACAAGATTGCCAGCTACATAAGTACAAAAACCTATGGTGGATTTTTGGTTCAGATGACACCCAGCATAATCTGCATCTGAATAGCTCACCACTATTATGGAAGTCCCTCTGGTGAATAGAAGACCCTGCTTAAGAGCCTTCTTGCGATATTTAAGGACCATCATTGCAGCATCTCAGTGTTGTCTAGTGGGCTTAGCTATAAACTGATTCAACCTGCCTATTGCAAAGGAAATGTCTGGTCTGGTGATAGTAAGATACAATAACTTCCCAATTAGCTATCTAAACTTCTTGCTATCAACAATGTTTGCCTCAGAGTCATACAAGTGTATCTTAGGATCCATGGGTATATTTGTTGGCTTGATCCCTAGCATACCAACCTCCTACAAGACATGTATAACATACTTTCTCTGGGACTGAGTGCTACTTCTATCCCAAGAAAGTATCTCAATGGACCTAGGTCCTTCATCACAAACTGCTTAGCCAGGCATCTCTTAATCTCATCTATTCCCTCAGAATCATCATATGTGACAATCAAGTCATCCACTTAGACTATAAGAACAATAACGCCCCTTGTTTGTTTGATAAATAGGGAATGATCTGTAGAAGACTTCTGGAAGCCAACAGACTCCACCACTTGGGGATAATTTTTGGAACCAAGTACGGCGACTCTGCTTAAGGCTGCAAATGACCTTTCGTAACCTGCATACACAATCCCTTGAACCTCATAGCTTGGGGGTTGCTGCATATACATCTCTTATAAATCTCCATAAAGGAAAGCATTTTTGACATCCAGCTGGTGTAGCTTTCAATCTTTATGAACTGCAACTGCCACAAGTATCCTCGCTGTAGAAAGGTGAGCAACTGGAGAGGTGTCAAAAAAGTCTACTTCATAGGTTTGAGTAAACCCTTTTGCCATAAGCCTGACCTTATATCTTGCAATTGACCCATTTGGATGATATTTAAGTGCAAAGACTCAGTGACAACCATTACAAGTAGCTCCCTCTGGTAGTGATGTCAACTTCCAATGTGCCTTTACTTTGAAGAGCGATCATCTCTCTCAATAGCTTATCACCACTTTAGATCAAGCATGGCCTCATGATATGTTCTAGGTATTGTTCTGAATGCCCATGGCGTGCTCATGGCATGCCTATGAAATGACCTTTTTCCTGACGTAGGGCGATATCTACACATATAATGTCGAAATGTAGGAGTGTTAGTAATATTTTGTCAAATATGGATAATATGTCGATAAGATCAGAGAAATGGGTGGCATTAGATATAATTCTTAAATCATTACAATATTTTAAGGTCAATATAGGTGTCTCAATAACCTGTTTCTATCTGTCACTATTTTTGTAAGTGATTTAAATTTTGACGGCATGTTGTCACCATATTATCAAATGACTATTTTTAGGGGTTAGGTCATATCGACATCAATAATGTTGAAACATATGGACTTCGACAAAATGTCGAAGTTTCGTTGAAATGTCAACAAGTGATGAAATGTACTCTGCATTTCGACTTGTTGCTACTGCTTCTCACTCTCAGTTCTCTCATTCTACGCTACTACTACTACTGTTGTTGCTCACGCTATTGCTGCTACTTTGTTCTTATTTGAATTGAATCTCTGCTGCTGCTGCTCCCTTTTGTCTCGCTGCTCCTTTCCTTTGATTCTCTTAAGATTTGATTCCATACCTATCTATAATTATAGATGAGATCTACATACTATACTCTAAATCTATTATTATTACAAACATATAGGTTTAATCATGATTTAGAATTGAAGAAACATTTATTTAATTCCTACAAATAAAATCCTAAGTTTGGGTTAGCATTAGAGAATAAAGAATTTGCATCCATTCATAAGGGAATAAAACTTGAAAATTACAAACACTAAGTACTTGTTTACTTCATGAATTAATCATCATTTACTTTAAGGATAACATCCAACATAAAAAATCCATGATTCCATATTTGAAGGTGACAACCTATATTTTCACGCATAAATATGATATAATTAGATCTAAATGTGACTCATTAGGGGTGACATAAATAAAAATGGCCAACACAACACATGTTAATTTAGATCTGTTCAAATTGATTAATTTGTCAGCATAGTGAAACACCTCAAATTAATCGATAAATTAATTTAAGATCAACTTGTTAAATATTTCAACTATATATTTGAATGTTTTATCTTTGCATGACTTAATTCAATTTGCACATAATTATTTGATATTTTTGATATTTAATTTTTGAACTTGAACATGATATAGTAGACTATATGTTGCATATGAATATTAGGATATAACATTATTATTCTTATGTAAACATGTTTGAAATTCTAATCATTTTGGTTACTTATGCCATTTTTGTCAATATACGTCGGTATGCCTTCGAAATGAAATATTTTCGAGGCATCGAAATCATCAAAATCTAACATTGAAATATAGGCATTTCCATGGCATGCCCTTGACGTGCTTCTGAAATGCACATTTAGAAATTAATCGAAATGATGTCGAAATCAACATTTCAAATCTTGGTCGTAAGAATATGAGTGTCTGTTAGAGTAAGATAAAAATTGCTTGCAATTGGATATCTGGCATAGCTCTGTGGAGCCTTTCGAATAGCCATTGGGAGATCAAGATCATTCTCTTCAACTAAATCAGAAGGAGATCTATTCGCATCACTAAGCATATAATCGTCAGCGTCTAAAGGTGCAATGTTCACCTGGCCTGGAGAGGTTGGAGAAGGCGAAGGAGGGGGAACCTGTAAGATAGTATAGTATGAGGCCTTTTATAAGTACGAATGGGCTTAACATACTTTTGTATCTCGGTAGACACTGTGGTGGGTGTCTGAGTATTTGGAATAGCTCCAAGGGGTATAGGTAGTATAGGCATAGGAGTAGCATCAACAAGAGTTAAGTCACGACCAGACGTGGAAAAATATGAAATTGCCTTATGGAAGGAACACCAGTAGACACAAAATGATGAGATGAAATAGGATCAAAACATCGATATCCCTTTTGTATTTGAGAATGCCCCAAGAAAATACTCTTCATCGCTCTTGGTGCCAGTTTATCTCATCTAGGACCAAGAAGATGCGCAATAGCAACTCAACCAAGTACCTGTGGTGTAACATGAAACAACTATTGATCATGATGCAAAAGTTGTCATGGGATCTACTCATGTAAAGGAGAGTTTGGCATCCTATTAATAAGAAAACAAGCGGTTAACACTGAATCCCCCCAATACAATGAAGGCATGGAATGATGAATCAACAGAGTACGAGCAATATCAAGCAAATGCCTATGCTTCCTCTCAGACACCATTCTATTGAGAGGTACGAGCATAGGTAATTTGATGGATAATGCCATTGGCCTTATAAAAAGATTTTAAATTAGTACAAAATTCTAGTGTATTATCAGAGAAACTTTTTAATAACAATAGAAAGCTAGGCTTTTATTTAAATAACAAAATGCTCAATAATGTTCCCAACATTGGACTTACTTTTCAGAAGGAAAACCCATGAAACTCTAGAAAAGTCATCAACCAAACAACAACAATCAAGCTTTTTCCCACACTAAGTGGGGTCGGCTATATGGATTATTTGCTTCTACTCAGATCTATTTTGAATCATTTTTGGACTTAAAATGAAGTAATTGAGGTCATACTTTATAGTTTCCTTCTAACACTTTTTTGGTCTTCCTTGCCCTCTCTTAGTAGGTTTAACCTCCAACTTGCATCTCTTGACTGGGGCATTTAGTGGCTTTCTTTGCAAATGTCTAAACCACCTTAGACTTGTCTCTCTTCTTTTATTCTCTATCGGTGCCACCCCAACCTTTTTCTCGAATAAGCTTATTTGAAATCTGGTCCTTGTATGATCACAAATTCATCTTAACATCTTCATTTTTGCTATAGACATCTTTTGCACATGCCTATAGTTGTTTGTCTAACATTCAGAACCATACATCATGGCAAGTCTTACAGCAGCTCGATAGTACTTTTCTTTGACTTTTAAAGGGACCCTCTTGTCATAAAGAATACCTTATGCTCCCCTCCATTTCAATCATCCTGTATTAATTCTATGTGTAACATCTCCATCAATTTCACCATCTTGTTGAAAAATGGATCCCAAATATTTAAAAACGTCTTTCATTGGAATGTATTCTTCTCCAATTTTTACATTCATCCCTTCATTGTCATCATAAAAAAAAAACAATGGCCTAATCAGTCAGGAATCCGATTAGGACCCCATACATCTATATGAATAAGTTTAAAAATAGAACCAGACCTAGTATGACTAGAAGTAGGAAAATTGGCACGGTGGTGCTTGCCAAGTTGATAAGCATCACAAACAATAGTAGCGGTGGAAGGAACATGGGGAATGATGCGTCTGAGTCTCTCCAAGGTAGATGGCTAAGATGAAGATGCCACTGAGATGGAGATCCATAAGCACCTTCCCTATGACCAATAGTAGTTGGAGTAATAGGTGCACAACTCAGACGGTATACCCTCCCTTCTTTACGTCCTTCACCAATCATCCACTTCGTGAGCTTATCCTGCAAGACACATGACTGTGCATCAAATATAGCTTAATAATTTAATTCCTTGGTAACGCTGCTAACAGAAAGCAAACTGAGTGGAAAATCTGCACATAAAGAACATTAGATAATCTCAAAGTAGACAATAGGGGTGCATCTCCCTTTCCAAGCACATGTGAGTGCCAAGTGCCAACCATCAGCAACATGTACAGTTCTCCCTGGTGTAACAGGACTCATGGTAGGAAAAGACCTGTGATCTCCACATAAATGTCTCGAGGCTCTAGAGTCAACTAACCATTCATCAGATCTCATCGGAAAAGAGGAGTAAACCAAGTCAATACTTGAGGAGGAAGAGGCAAAAGTTGCTGTATCAACAGGCTGAGAAGTGGAAGCATGGGTTAGCTGGGGGAACTGCTGAAGAAGATCATGAAATTTGACTTTAGAGACTACCTCTGCAGGTGTATCTGAAGTGTTTGTCGCCTGATTAGTGATGGTAGGGTTGCCATGCTTCTGCCAGCAGGTAGCCTTTGCGTGCCTTATTCGACCACAATAGGTGCAAGGAGTATAGTTACAACTCCCAAATCCACATTCACGACCACGACCACATGTAGAAGGTCCACCTCTACCACATCCAGGGGTCGCGGCCAAAGTAGAAGTTTGATTTGCAGTATCGGCCACAAGAGTTTGAACAACAATCCGACTGAGTCTACTATAGGTCTCCTCCAGTGATGGGAGCTCTAGTAGAGTCAAGATATGCTCCCTAGCAATGGTGAATTCAGGACCAAGACCTGAAAGAAATAGAGAGATAGCTAACTCCTTGAAATCACGCCAAGAGGTGCAAGTACAACTAGAACTGTAAGAATTGTCTCTTCAAGAGACCCTTCAAAATGGAGTAGTATTGCGCTAATGAATGTCCCTCCTGATGAAGATGGAACAATTCATGATAGACCTGGAACACTCCAGCTGAATGTTTCTCATGAGAATGTCTCACGTAGATAATCCTACATTTATTTAGCTATGGTGTAGTACATAATCTTATCACCAATTTTGGCGATAATGCAATTCATTATCCAAGCACATACCATTGCATTATCTGTCCTAGTTAGCATTTGCAGCTATCTTCTGTGCGAGTTTTGGGCTACTCAGAATGTGCTTCTCAGTGATTTAAATGTCGACGGCATGCCACCGGCAAGGTTGTTTTCAGAGCAGGGTCATGCTGACACAGATATGATGTCGATTTATAGGTAAACCGTCGGCATGCTGAGGATTTCGCCGACATGTCGACAGTTGTTGATGCATGCCGACGAAATCAGCAGTATGCTGGGGAAGATGGGTTGCGTTGGGTGGGAAAGGTGGGTTGTTTCGAAATGGGTGGGAAGGAAAGTTGAATGGATACGGGCGGGAGGGAAATCTGAAATCATACACACACACACGATTTTGTAGCCTTTTTTTTCTCGAAATGGGCAGGAGGGAAAGTTGAATGGATAGGGGCAGGAGGGAAATACACAGCCTTTTTTTTTGAAATGGGCGGGAGGGAAAGTTGAACGGATAGGGGCGGGAGGCACACACACAGCCTTTTTTTTCGAAATGGGCGGGAGGGCAAGTTGAACGGATAGGGGCGGGAGGCGCACGCACATTCGCACGCACACGATTTTTTGACCTTTTTTTTGTTAAATATGTTCATAAACTATTGTCTTTTGTTATATACAACTGTAAATATGTTCTTAATATGTTGATTCACCTGTCTGTTATTTTTGTCAGCATGCATCGGCATGCCTCCGAAATGTCATTTTTTCAGGTCGTTGAAATCGTCGAAATCTGCCATTGAAAAACGGGCATTTCCACGTCATGCCCACGAAATGCACACCTATAATTTCATCGGCACGGCATCGAAATCGGTATTTCAAACCTTGGTGCTCCTTCCCATGACCTTTTACGGTCATCAAAAAAGTTTGGGACCACCGAGGATAATTGGTCAAATCCAACTTAATCATAGGACCAAAGAGCATACTTTTATAAGTCCCGGCATCCACTGTGGAGTCTAAAGTGACATCAGACAAACTTGAAGGAGCCATCTCTCCCTTTCTCATGAACCTACACTTCCTAGGAACTCTTCAAATCACCAACTCAAGTCACGAGCATCTGATTGTGGTCTGAAACCACAAAAATCATACCAAAAAAGGCGTAGCTAGACCTTGTAGAGACAAGATTTGTCTCTACAAGAACAACCTCTTCTACCTAGATGCTACACATGAAGGGTGCAAGAGCACCCCTACCAAGGCAGAATCACCTCAAATCCAATTTGAAAATCAGATCAGAGGAGAAAGTGGGCTGGTGACGCTACCGATGGGCAGATCCACCACTAGTAGGGTTGTCGATGGCCTGATCAACCACCAACGGCGACGCTGGTGGTGCTGAACAGTCACTGGTAGTGGTGCTGGTAGCTGGGGTTATCGACTGGGCATTGGTGGCAGGCAGAGGTTGGCAGGGCTACGCCGGTGGGTCTGCACCACCAACGGCAGTGCTAGTGGCATTGGCGTGGAAGATTAGCTGGTGAGAGAGAGGAGGAGTGAGATCGGTGGGGGGGTTCAAAGGCTTATTTGGGTGGGATATTACGAGCTTTGGTCTAGGATTGCCGCTTTGATACCACATTAGGAGAAATGAATGACTTAGTCTTATTTCAAAACCCTACCTCTTTGTATATATATAGAGAGGTGGGACAACTACAACACAACTCCAAGAAAGAAATAATAAATACAAATATGCCTTTACATAGAAATAGAATGATAATAGACCAAAGGGGTACAACATTCTCCCCGTAACAGTGCCTGACTGCAGCCATTTTTTCTCAATGATTGATAATGTAGGTCTTTTTGTAGCTGTTCACCATTCCCCACTTTCAGGGGTGTCATTGGCTGCCTTCTCACGATAAATGAATAATGGCTTTTGCAGTTTGTGCCATTTGCAGTTTTATGATTGATTGTTATTACCCATGTGTAATGACATGCTCATTCCCATTGAGTCTTCTTTAGACATGGATCATTGAGGAATGAATTTGTGGCACCAAATCTTGCTCTGTTGGCAATGACAAGGGGATGAGCTTTAAGTGTTGGAACTGTCTTCTGTCACATCATAGGATGTGGTCAACTTTCTAAATCTGTCCTTTAGTTAGGAATGGCTCATCCTTAATCTAAGCTTGGGGTGTAACTGGTGATAGGCTGACCCTGTGGATTACTTTGATTTCTCAGATCTTTAGTTAGGCCTGACATGAAATGTCTGATTACATCGTATGTCCATCTTTAAGTCTGGCTCTGTCCTGGAAATCTGATTTAAATTTTTCATTAATATATTGTTGGTATTATTAGAGTGAAAGATGTGTATGAAAATTATATTGTTCTTAGTATGATATGTGTTAAATATATTTTATTTAGAAGTAGCATAACAGCTTTAATTGACTTATTTTCTTGCATATGCTTGCAGCCTCTTGGTTCAGAATTTGGATTACTAGCTTCTAACCAAGGTAGGCTACCATTTAAATAGAATAGGTTATCCTTAACATTTTACAACATTAAATAGCGTAAGGTTGTGCAGATGCAGTATGCATTCAACGAACTGGCCATGTGTCAACGATATGCCACAAGATTGAATGTGGACTTTCTCAAGAATCAAACATATGTGGAAGTAGCTCTCAAGGGATTGAAGCATCGTCCAAATACACTCTTGTGAGGGAGAAACCAGGAACTTGTCTTTTTCCAATTATAGATGATGGAGTTCTTTGCCCTACATGTCTAGAAGGTAAATTATTGGTTTAAGTTGTTCTATTTGCTAACAAATATGTCTGCTTTGGCACACAGTACTGATGGCATGAGATTGTGTTTTCTTTTGGTAAATAGCTACTCTCATTATATTTCTTCGTTAAGATTTCCACTGAAATTTTTGTTTTCTCCTCTAATCAGAAGAGATTAGTTTTTTAAATTGCCAAAATAGGAATACTGTCGGATTGGCGAGTGCAAATCCTGTTTTGCCACTTAATAGCAAGTTCATAAATAATGATGCTTTTATTCCCTCCCGTTTTCGCATAATTTTATTTAACTTAGGCTCTGCACAAGCTCAGTGGTATTGTTAAGCAATGAACTATAAATTTCTTCTAAATCACCCAACCACATTGCAGATGCTGCTATTGTAGAGTTTGAACTACTTTCAAGCAACTGGTACTTATAGTATAAGGGCTGGAAGAAAGTATGCATGTCACATTAAGAATATACTTTTGTGCCTTTAGAGTAATTCTTTCTAAAAAATCTCTCATGAAATTTTCACAAAATGTAGGGGTTATGCTTATGAGTAAGATTACAAAGTCACAGTTTTGAATCTACAAATTAGACTGACTTGTACCTTTGAAGTGGGATGAATTTATTCTCCGTTTATCCACTTATCTCATATCATCTATTTTTGAATGTGAGTGACTTTATAAAAATGAAATGCCATAATTGTCTCTTATTTCCTAACCAAACATTATGTTTAGACTTATTTCTTATTCAACACCACACCCATCCAAACACAAATGTGGAATAAATATCACTTGATCCTTGTCCATACTATTAAAATAAGGAAAATATTTACTAAAAAAGAAATAAAATTGCGAACAAGAAAGCTTCCATTTGTGTGGAAAACCCTCAATGATGCGGGCAAGGAAAAACAACAAGAGGGAGGCCCGAGAAAATTAGTTAAGACCTTTGCTATTTTCAATGGGGGAAGGGTTTCGGGGGTTGGGGATAGTGTGGTAGTCAAGGACATTGTGCTTTTTCACCCTATCAAACCCACGACCTACAGTCACCCCTATTGCTTCCATTACAGAGTAGGATTTGCATGAAATGATGCGCATGGCTAAATTGGTCAAATTACGTACAATTGATAGGTGTAATGCACATGACAATCTACGTATGATTGCGAGGGGAAGGATCACAACATTGAAGAAATGAAGATTGTCATGTGGAATGTAAGAGAGCTAAGGGATGACTCAATGAGGAGCATCCTAGGGAACTATGTTGAGTGGTCAATGGATATTATGCTGCTATAGGAGACCAAACTAGAATCATGTGACGTTAGAACCTAAGATGAGATTAGGGAGCTTAGTTAGACAAATATGTGGCACTTGATGTTGTAGGTAGGTTAGGTGGACTGTTGGATGGTGTAGGGACTCCTTTAATCACATTAATGCCATGAAATGGAGATTCTTTGTTGCGATTAATTTGCAGCACAAGTTTGATGGCTTCGACAAGCTACGATGAGTGATACTGCACATCTCTCCTGCTACTGAGCTTCTCTGTGATGTGTCAGATAGGAAAACATCATCGATCTACATATTCTACCAGTTCTTTTTTAAGTTCTGCTTATTTTGATTTGGTTTGTATGGATGTATGGGGTCCTAGTCGTACTCTTTATAGACTAGGCCATCACTACTAGTTGGTCATAGTTGATGATTTTTCTATATTGTCTTGGCTCTTTTTGCTTAAGAATAAATCTGAAGTTGGCGATGTGATTATGATATTTATTATGCAAATAAAGACTTAGTTTCTACAGTAATTAAAATTGTTCATTCTGACAATGCACTTGAGTTTTGTATTGCTAAATTGCCTACTTTCTATCGCTTACATGGGATTTTATACCAAACATCTTGTCCCAACAAATGGGATAGCAGAATGGAAACACTACGTTCCATGGAGGACGAGATGGCTACACTACGTTCTAAAGGGACTTGGGAGCTGACTACGTTGCCACAAGGTGCTCATTTGGTGGGTTGCCGTTGGGTCTTTGCTTTGAAATGTAATCCGGATAGATCTATTTCACAGCATAAGGTTCGTCTTGTTTGTGTAGTGGTGTTTAGTCCCACATAGTATAGTGAGACTTTGTTATGTGTGTGGTAGCCTATAAATAGGCATATACCCACTACCTATTCATTTGAGAAGAAGTAAACAAAAGTACACGCCCATAGGGCACTTCTCCTGTGGTTTTCTCCTTGCTCTTCGTGAGTGGGGTTTCCACGTAAACCCAAGTGTTCTTATCGTTTTATGCTTGATATCATTTTGCTACCCCTTGATTTATTTTATTCAAGTTCGATTCTTGGGTTTATTATGTTTACCATTATTAAGAGTTCCAACTTTCTTTGTGTGATTTAGAGAAGATTTATCCATAAGGTGCTTGGGTCCCAGTCCTTCCCCTGTTGGTGGAGATCAAGAAGGCAAAGAAGGGAGCGATGGCGCTTGCGCAAGTTGTGTGCAAACGATGCTGAGAGCCGCATTGTAGGCCACGATCAACGGCGAGGAAGAGGAGCTTTGCCAGAGTCATCACTTGCATAAGGTAGCCCTAGGCGATGCAAGGTGACAAGGAGAAGATGTGGTAGCGATTGTTGATGTTGATCTCAACAGCGCCATTGCCATGGCTGTTGAGGGCAAGGATCCGAGTAGATTCAATCCTCGCCCTATGGAGTCACAACTGTGCAGCCAGAGGAAGAAGGATGTGGCTTGTGTTCCCCAACACCGCCACCATGGCAGAGGTTTATTGCAGCGAGGAAAGGACGAAGAAGGCGAAGCGGCAACTGTAAGCCACAACAAAGGAGTAGAAGAAGCTTGCTCCGATTTGAGAGCAATAGCCAACAAGGAGAGGGCCTCTAGTCGTTGGCGACATTGGTGTAGTCTGCAGCAACGTTGCTACTGCACTGAAGAGGGCCTTGTGGAGGTAAGGCGATGATCTCACAGGGAGTTGAGCAGCGGCGAGGAGGTGGCGCAGGGCTGCGATTGGCTACACTCGGAGGAGTCACGGAGGACGAAGATGAAGCTGGCGATAACGAAGGCGTTTGTATAAGTGCAGATGGGGGTGCTTAGAGGTGAGATTGACGTGGTCCTGTTTATTGTTTGTCGAGGAGTGAACTTCGACAAGGCTTACGGCGAAGATCTCTCTTGAGATTGCTGAGGTGTCAACTTCGATGATGGTGTTGATAGTGGTAATGAAGAAGGCGAGGAAGGAGATTGTGAATGTCGTGAGATTGGGTTAGTTTTTCTTTTATGCCCTTTTGATTTTTTTTTTTTGTATTGCAAAGGAAAGGAGGGGGTAGAATTAAAAGGAGAGATAAATCAGAAAGAAAAGAGGAAAGAGAAAAAAAGGGAAAGAAAATTAAAAAAAAAGAAAAGAAAAAAAAGGAGAGGAAAAAAAAGAATGATGATTATGAGAATAGGGGAGAGGCTCTTCTCTAGTTTTTATAATTTTTCTCCTTATTTTCTTCTCCTATACGAGTATGGGAGAAATGGGGAGTGTGGAAGCTTGTTATGGTCACCTCCATTCAGGAGTCTCTTTTGTTCTTGGACTATGCATGAGAAACCATTACTTTGTGTTATGACCCGGTTCCCAGATCCCTACAGGACCTGAAACTGGCTCGCTTCGACTAATTCCAAGACCTAGTCATCCAACGAGAAATAACCAAAAGCAGGGAAATAAATCACATCCACACATGCAATATAACTAAGCAGAATGAAAGAATGAAGTAGTAAACAAAAGTAAAACAACTGTCTCAAAATAGTACATGCCACCACAACAACAATAAAAAATAGGAAGTACGAGAATAGTAATTTAAAGTTTAGTACTCACAACTACAATAGAAACAAAGGACTGTAAAAGAAACCACTACGATTGGGCTCGGCTAGGCGCAGCTCCCTCTGCAGCCGGAAACTTGGGCTGCTTAATTTCTGGTCTTGAACAATGTTATGAAAAGACTGGGTCAGCGAACGCTGAGTAGCGTGATGCTTATATTATTTATGTACAAGTAAAGTAAAAACAATACGCAAGTTTTATTCTCATTTCTATTTATCTCATTTATGTATTTCTGGTTTATCTATTTCCCAAAGTATCCAAGTATTTCTTGATCTTGCTTGTTCCTCGTGGGAACGATCTTGATTGCAGTCTTTTCTGTGGAGTAGAAGGTGCACGTGGTGGTCTCCTGGCTGGGAGAATCCCCCGTGGTAGTCTTACACCCAGTCAACCATCCCGAGGTCACTGTTGAGATGTAGCGGTAACTACGGCACACGTGATAAGCGCATGGGTAGCTACTCCGCACTGACACGCGATCAGTCGTTTTCGCTAGCGGGTATGCCTAAAGTACAGCATGGAACAGTATAGGGCCTTGCCCTCTCAGAACAGGGGTCTTACCCCTCAGAACCAAACAGGGGTCTCGCCCCTCCACAGCTCGCGTACCCTCGTCCGACTACCCCGGTTTACCCAAAGGGCCTAACAAAGTGGGTGTAGGGTGGCTAGCTTAATTCTGGATCCTGTGGGGTGGCTAGCTCCCTCCCTACACTAATAGTATACCTCGGTACCACGTATGCGAGGGCCAATAAGAGTCGGTGTAGAGTGGCCAATCCTAACCTCGAGTCTCAACCCAAGGGAGGTTAGCTCCGCTCTACACTAAAAAGGGACAATTGCTCTTCTTGGTACCGTGTACATAAGGGCCAACATACTTCTCGTCTACATTCCAGATTCCTTTCATACACAGGAGTTCTACTCCTAATTTCCCGTAGGGTTCATGCTCATATTCGCCTCATTTATTCATATTCAAATCTCATGTTTCATAACTCATTCCTCATCCATATACAGGCGGCTCGTATTTTCATAATTCAGTTCTCAATCATAAACATGCAACTTATGGTTTCATAGTTCAATTTCTCATTTACATACATGCAGCTTGTATTTTAACATGCATTTCAAGTAAACCAAAGTAGTTTTATATTATGCTCATACATTTCTATCCTAGGATTCATTCCACATCCTAGAGTTTCAATTAATTTAATCCAACTAGGCATATTCTTTATTCATATCTTAATAATTGTAATAAACCACTCTACCGGTATCACGGGAGGAATGGGGACTTGTGCCGCAGATCTCGTCTCTACGGGCTCCGAACATGTCACCGGCTGGTAACCTGTACCAGCGACTAACTACATTAGATGAGGTCAAAACAGTAGATATTCAACACGAACACGTAGAGGAACTCGAGTGGAAAATAGTGGTACTTCGTTTGCGAAAATCTGATTCTATTTGGGCCTTAAATGAGCCAAAAATGCCGTTACTGACCAAAATCAGACGTTTGAGACTAGTCCCAGACGTCTTAAAAGACGTCAGAACTCACCTTTCACTTCCTGTGGCTTCTTCAGACGTCCAGACTCCCTCTATGATCGTCTGGGGCCAGTTCCAGACGTCAGACAAGGTTTCCGATTGTCTGAAAGTACCTCCAGATGTCTGGTGACGTGATCAGACGTCCAAAAGTACTTGGGAAAGTGCACCGCGCGCCCTCCCAAAGCCTTCACCTGCGTACGAACAATGCAGGCACAAAAATCAGCCGACATCCCCTACGCTACGATCTGCATGGCGGAAAAGTAGCGCAGGAAGATACGTACCTCGCGTGATATGTGTTTCCAGATGTCTGGCTTCAGCTCCGGACGTCCTGGTGCCTCGCCAACCGTCTGGACGTCACTTTAGACGTCTAATACTGGAAAACTTCCTGTACAATAACCTGCTCCGCGATGCTTCTCTCCTCGCAACGTCGCCTGGAACGTGTCGTAGCAGCCTCAGCAACTGCAGAGGGTCGGAAGGTCGCCTCCCTGAGCCCTTTCTCGCGCACACGCCCGCCGGCGGCCGTGTGAGCTCCGTCGAGCTCCTGAAGGTCCTCTGACCTTCCACACTCTCTTCCTTCCTCTCGCTCCCTTGCTCGCCCCCTTTTGTCGCTCTCGTCTTGCCTCGCCACAGTTGCACAGGGGATGCTGGAGGTGGTGGTGACTGGTGGTGAGGGAGTGGGAAGAAGAGAAGGGGGTTTAAATAGGCGGGGAGTTAGGGTTTAGTGGTGGGGTGCGAAAGAGAGAGACCTCTGCATGTTGCCTGCGGGCAAAGCGAAAAAGGAAGGTACGCAAATCTCACTTTCAGACATATGGGCATGTGTCCAAACGTCTGGACAGACGTCTGACCAAAACTCTAGACGTCTTATCTAACTAAAAAAGCAACGAGTCATTTCACTTTGGGAGGGCTAGAGTTTTGAGGTCTCCAAAGAGGGAGATCCTATTTTGAGGTCCTTAGAGGAAGGGTTCATTTCAGGTTTCTATGTGGGAGATCTAATTTCATGGACTCCAGAGAGGGAGATCCATTTTTCGAGGTCTTCAGAGGAAGACCCTTTTCATGGATACTAAATGGGGAGCCACCAACACTAGGTCTCCAGAGGAGAGGCCTCTTTTTAAGGTCAGCTACAGTTTGTCCAGTAGCTTTAGTCCGTGTTCTTGCCTACAAGCAAGAACTAGTCCAGAGGTTGTGTTCTGTTGTGTATAGTGGGTTTCTTTGTTTACAAGTTGAGTATTCCATGGTCCAGCTTGAGGGGGAGTGTCGAGAGAATTGTGTTGTGGTGTTTAGTTCCACATAATATAGTAGGACTTTGTTATGTGTGTGGTGGCCTATAAATAGGCGTGTACTCATTGATTTAAATGCCGACGGCATGCCGTCGGTAAGGTCATTTCCGAGCAAGGGTCGTGCCGACATGGGGAGTGTCGAGAGAATTGTGTTGTGGTGTTTAGTTCCACATAATATAGTAGGACTTTGTTATGTGTGGTGGCCTATAAATAGGCGTGTACCCATTGATTTAAATGTCGTTGGCATGCCCTCGGCACGGTCGGCATGCCGTCAGCATGGTCGGCATGCTGGCGAAATTGGTGCCCATGCCGAGGTTGCTGTTGGTTTTTTTAATTACTTTTCCTATTTTTGTCGGTATGCATCAGCATGCCCATGGAAAAATGAGCATTTCCATGGCATGCCCTCGACATGCCCACGAAATGCACACTTGGAATTTCATCGGCACGGCATCGAAATTGACATTTCGAACCTTGCATGTACCCCCCACCTATTCATTTGAGAAGAAATAAACAAAACACATGCCTATAGGGCACTTCTCCCGTGATTTCTTCCTGCTCTTCGTGAGAAAGATTCCTTTTGGTGCGATACCTGTGGATGAGCTTCTACTCGTGAGAAAGATTGATTTAATGATCCTATTGTTACATATCAGAGGCCACATACAACATTTTAGATGCCCCTTCCACATCTCTAGCCTCCCTGCATCAGGTGAGCACACAATCTTTAGACACTGACATTTTGGTGCTTAGTGATGATGCATGGATAGAGGAGGCTACAGATGATAATGATTAGGTGGACAGTGACCTTCCGATTATGATTCGGAAGGCTCCAAAGATTGTATGTTAGGTGACATGTGGCTAGGTACTTACAGACTACTGACCTTGGGACAACATTTTCTGGCTTCACTAGAGCCCTTGTCTCTACTATTGTGTTAGCTTCTTACTAGGAAGCCATGCTTCATCCAAAGTGGTGTTAAGCCATGGAGGAGATGGCTGCTCTTTAGAGTAGAGGCACATGGGAGTTTGCACCACTTCCATTAAGGCCAGTCTTGTGGGGTACAGATGGGTATTTGCACTCAAGTTTCATCTAAATGGGACCATTGCCAAATACAAAGCACGGTTGGTGGTAAAGGGGTTCACCTAGACCTATTGGGTGGACTTCTTTGAAATCTTCTCTCTTATCTCACATTTATTGACCGTGCGGATCTTGGTTTCTATGGCGACACATTATGATTGGTAGCTGCATCGGCTTGATTTGAAAGATGCTTTTTATATGGTGATTTGTAGGATGAAGTGTACATGTAGCATCCTCCTTGGTATGAGACATAACGGGAGTGTGTATGCAGGTTGAGAAAGGCAATCTATGGGCTCAAGTAGAGTTCACGTGCGTAGTTCCAGAAATTGTCCCAGGTGGTGGAGTCTGATGGTTTTCAGAGATCTTCAACAGATCATTCTCTGTTTGTTAGGAAGATAGGGAAATGTGTGGTAGTGCTTTTGGTTTATGTGGATGACTTAATTGTCATAGGGGTGACACAGATGGTATAACAAAGATTAAGGAGTGGCTGACCAGTCAATTTGTGATGAAGGATTTAGGTCCATTATGGTACTTTCTGGGTATAGAAGTGGCTCGTAGCAGGTAGGGTATAGTTTTATCTCAAAGAAAGTTAAATGTTCTATAGGAGGTTGGGATGTTTGGGGGGAAACCAGCAAATATACCTATGGACCTAAAGGTACGTCTATACGATGCAGAAGCACCTTCAGCGAATAACAAACAGTACAGGTAGCTTGTGGGAAAGCTGCTCTACCTTCCTATTACTAGATTGGATATTGCTTGTGCTGTGGGACGACTTAGTCAATTTATGACTAAGCCCACAAAACAAAATTAGGATGCTACCATGATGGTTCTAAGATACATTAAAAAGATCGGGACGAGGTCTTCTATTTACTTGAGGCACTTCCATGTCAGTAGTGGCATACTCTGATGTAGACTATGTAGGCTGTTTGGCAGATAGAAAATCCACCACAGGATTCTGCACCTAGTAGCTTGCAACTTAGTGATCTGGAAAAGTAAGAAACAAGTTGCAGTTTCTAGATCGAGTGCAGAATCAGAAGATAGAGCTATCGCTCAGACAACAGTGGAGCTCACGTGTGTAAAATCACTCTTGGGAGATTTTTACATCCAGATTACTGGTCCTATGGAGATGTGGTGTAATAATGTTGCTGCCACGTATATAGCTAACAACTCAATGTTTCATGAAAGGATCAAGCATGTTGAGGTGAATTGGCACTACACTGGGGATTTGATTCAGAAAGTCTTGTTATATATAACCCCTGTTGCTACATACGATTAGACAGTAGATATTTTTACCAAGTCTCTTCCTATGTTTACTTTTGATTCTTATTGTTCCAAACTGGATATGATAGATATATATGTTCCAGCTTTAGGGGGACTATAGAAAGACTTGGATGTTTTATTTATTTTTACATTTATTCGTAAGGGTGTGTTGTACACCTTTTTCTGTCGTTGGGGTGGTAGGGCTCCTGTAATAAGATGAGGCCTTTCATTTCTTCCCATTGCATTGATAGGAAGCAAAAAGTCTAAAATTAGTACATTAAACAAAAAGTATTCTAAACATATGGATTACAAGTAAAAGTCTAGAATCAATATGTTAAACAAGAAAAAGGATATGATTGGGGAGGAGATCTGGTCATCGGTTGTGAGGAGAGGAAAGAGGATCGGCTGGAAGAGAGTAGAGTTGTCCATTGGAGTGGCAATGGGGAGACCACCATTGGTTGGAGTGGCAGCAAGGACAACCACTGGCTGGAGTTGATGCAGTAGGAGAGCACCCGTCAGAGGAGACCTGGCAGTCAGCAGCGAGGGCAGTGGTGATGGAGGACTGAGAACTTGACAGAGGGGCACAAGGTTTAGGGTTTGGTTGGGCGTCGAATGGTGGGGGAGGGAGAAGAAGTTGGGTGGGGTTTTTTTTGTCTTCGATGTGTCAATTAAGACAAAAAAATTTGAATAATTGATTAATTGGATAATCAGCCCACCTGATGATAGGCTTGAATATTGATTTGTGGTTTGATCCCTGCCTGCATACAATTAATCAGCCAATTAATTGGCCACATAGATCAATTTTTGCTGCCTTGGCTCCCACCAATTCCAAATTGGCATATATGTTCAACTCGGCTTCACATGGCAACTCTTGTGGCACCACATCTCTTCTCCTTGTAAATTTGCAAGGAAGGTGCTCCTTTCCTAGCCATGATTGCAATCCTCTCCTCTTTGTTTCTCTAGAATTTGATGTTGCATGCCTTGAAGACCGTGATTCTGTTCTAATGACAACATGAACTTTGAGGATGCCACATAATCGAACATGTTTGGTTACGTCATTTAGGGGACTGCATATGCTTCATCAAAAAAATTAAGTTGGAGCAAATTATTCCCCTCTATCTTCTTTGTAAGTCGGGAATCTCTTTAGTTGTGCAGAGAGCTGTTGCATCACATCTTATGAAAGGTTTGCAGTAGAATGAAAGGCTTCAGTCAAGCAACAGCTTTGAGAAAGAAGCCCTAGAATCAACTCACTGGATTGACAGCATCAATATAGAAATAAAAACCCAAGGATCCAGCTGCAACCCTATGCTTTTTGTTTCTCTAGAATCTGATGTTACATCCCTCGAGAGGAAGGCCGTGAATCCATGTTCTAATGACCACAAGATTTGAGGAAGATGCAATGGAATCAAATGTTCTCTGATATCATGTTAAAAAAAAAACTACAAAACCAGAATTATAAGAAGGATTTACTCTATGTGGAAAAACACTCCCAAGAAGGGAAAGACCGTGGTGAAGAGCTCCAACAGGTTGAATCTTCTTAAATAACAAAGAAGTACAATAGTTTCTATATGTAGGCCGCCATACACCTTCCAAATTCCCATTCACATAAGATGCGACTAAATCACATAATTGGATCATCGCAGGATCTAATAAAACTACAACTAACTCATCTCTCTCTCAACGCATACTGAAAGGTGCCTCATAGTTGTTCAATTTCAATGTGGTCCTTGTACTTCTTGCTGGCCTTAATGGGGATGTTTAGACACCATAAAGGCTAAGCTTTGCATGTCTCAAAAGCTGCACATCACAGTGTTCAAAGAGTACATAGTCCTACATGATTTGTGCCAAAAGCTCTTCAGCCACTGGGTCTAATCATTTACTTCTATCTAGCATTTCTGGCAAGTGCCAATTTGTGTTCTTTTAAATCACTCTTCCAATTATGATAAAGCTGTGTTTTTTGAAATTAAATAATGTTAATCATGCCTTGTACCTCACCCCAATCCTACCACAGGATCCAAAACATTTGGTTTTTTGCCTACATCAAGTGGTGTGGATCGAGGGATAGGATTGGGGTAACAATTGTTGTGATATTTGTTCCCTATACAATGTTCTTCCAAAATGCAACTATTGCATGGGATCATCAAACTGCACATAAGTGGTGCAAGCTAACTTACTGTTGTATTCTTTGCCGTTGGTCCTTATTTGATTGGAGGATTTGGTTAGGTGATGGCAATCATTACTGGATTCTCTTGCTTGAGTAGTTTGCATTGGAAAGCACAAAGTTCAGTAAGTTATCTTTTTTGGATATACCTCCTTTTCCCAGGTCTGCATAGCTTGCTTCCTTTTATTTGATAATCCACCACAAAGGAAGAATAAGTTGAATTGGCAATTATAGGGAGAATAATTGTGAGAAAACTAGCTACTACAACTGGAATATTTATCTAGGTTAGTAGGTAAACTCCTATTATACTTATACATATTTATACACCAAGTAAATTGTTGATTACAGGGTATAACGATGAGAACCCAAAGATAATTGCCAGGTGCAAGCATCATTTCCACCTTTCCTGCATTCTCGAGTGGAAGGAAAGAAGTGATAAATGCCCCATCTGTGATAAGGTATAGCGTTACACTTATTTTACTAAGAGACAGGAGCACCCCATGTCTAAGTTTATATCATTGACTATGACTTGATTTTTCCTTGCTATGGATAACAGATAATGGATTTCGATGAAGTTTGATTTGTATAGTGGATTGACCAACAGAAGAAGGCTAACAATATAGTGGTTGACTTCCACATTTTGGTGGTAGAATCTACCCATACATGGACAGAGGAAAGCCCTGTGCAGGCTGTCAATTGAAAGGCTTAGCTTTTTCTTCCTCTTTTTCATTACTATGTTCTTGTTTTATGTTTACTCTTCTTACATTTCTTTGCAAAAAAACTGTCCCTCTGTTTATATGTTTTACATTGTTATAAGAACTGAAAGGAGGACAAAGGAAAGAAAAATCTTATGACTGATGCTGATGCTTGCAATGCCCCTTTTTATTGCTTCATTGTTTTATCAATTTTCTTGATTTCATTGTTTCATCAAGGGTGAGGTTCATACATGCTCATGTAAACGTTGGTTTTTATAAAATCTTAATGTAATTCATGTTTGCCCTTTTACGTGTATGCTTCTGTATGCTACATCAGAGATGCGCTTACTGATTCACTTCAAAATTCAAAGAATTGTTTCCTTTATCTTTTCCATTTCGCTTTGTAATTTGCCTTCCCCTTCTGATCGGGAACAAGCGACCATGGCTTTGACTATCAGCAGCATTTCCCTGTGAGCTTCAATATTGGTCAAGCGGCAGTTGATGTCAAGTGGCAATGACTATGAGCAGATGGCTTGTGGCTGCTTGTTACCAGAGGGAGAGGTATCAAATATATAATCGAGTTAGTTCCTTTTTTTGTGCGTTTGGGGGGCATTTTCTTGTTTTTGATTTTGCCCCTTGTGATTTTTTATTTTGGAGCACAAGTGGTTCTCAAGTCAAGTTGTATGCTATCATACCTTCACCAAGATAGGAGAGATGCCACGGCTCTGATTACAAGTATCGACCTTGGCGGTAGCTACTCGATGCATAGCTCTATCATCAAAGGCTGGCATAGGACCTAGAAACCTATCCACATTCTTGCACAATGATACTTGAACAAATAAAGAAAATAATTGTACCAACATATTCCTCATAGAAAATCTTCCTCATCAAAAGAAAGTTATTTCACATATACAGAAACTTGCATGGAATCTTATAAGACAACCTTAAAAGAATCTTACAGCTTCGTGAAAAAAAAAAGTAATTTACAATTAGTAAGGGGAAACACATAAGATTAAACATTCTATCAGCCTTCTCTTTCAATGCATATGGAGGCTTAGATTCCTCTTGAACCCTCACAGTAGCAAAGCAAAGTGCCCTGAATACTCACATTCCATGGCAGCAAAGTAGTATGAGCCAATGTGGCTTAATAGGAGCTTAAATTTTAAATAAAGGAAAGTGAACATGATGATTATTAAAGGAAGCAGCTTTGATCAAAACTAAAATAAATTGGAGAAAAAGATTCTGAGAAGAATGCTCAATTATAATTTACAGTGGAAATCTAATTTGGTTTTATGTTATGATTAATATCAAGATTTCTCAAAACCATACTCTTTGGCCTACTTTGGCAATTGGGTTAGCTGATAAAAATGAAGGTTAATTATGTTTGGTAGATGAGATATTCTAACTTGGGTTAAAAGCACTTAACTCAGGATAAGTTATTCCTGGGTTTACGTGGGATAAGGATTTTGGAGGGTTATCTCATGAATTTTCATGGGTTAACCCTTGAAACTCTATCCCTTATGCATCATTTTCAATTGGTAGTTGTCAAAAATAAATATCATCTTTATCCCCATGAAATTTTACCGTGAAACCCTCGTTCTCATCTCCCTCTTTCATGTAACACCAGAACCCTCACCTAATGTCATTGTAGTAAGAAGCAATATTAAGATACATAGAAGCTCATGTTTTTGTAACATAGAACATACATAACATAGTGTATGCTAACGTGTGTCATTCTTGGTAGAGAATAGGGATGAATTAAATTGTCATTAAAGGCCGTATAGATTAATCAATTAACTAAATAAAATATATATAATTATTTGTATCTCCTTTTGAAAGAAAAGTATTCATTTTTTTTTATAGATGACAACATAAGTAGTGTATTATATATATATTGTTTTATGGATTGAGATCATAAGATTGATGATTTTCACATGGTAACCTGCATTTTCAGTGAGAATCAAAATATTGCTTGAAGTAATGAAACTTGAGGTTGTATAATGTCGTAGAAATGATAGACTAGTATTCTATTTTTGTATAATATTAATTCCACAAGATACCAAATTTCAAAATTAGAAAATTTGAAACAATATCAACCAGCCAAGAAATTTTTTTCATGTAGAGGGTAAGAAACAGGTCTTACTCATGAGTAGTAAGATGAGTCAAACATTCAAACTACATATTATTTCATTGTCATAAGGTCTTTCAACTACCATTAACAACCAATTAAGTTGTAAATCAACAATTCCGTAGACAAAAATGTTATTTTGTATTTTATCCCATCAAGAAACTCCCAAACAACAAACTTTCATACATAGGGTAACCCTCCAAGTTATCCCTTTGCATTCCAAACATTAATGTTAGGTTAACCCAATAGAATAATCCTTCTAACTTCCAAAAAAAAATGCAGGATAACCTACTTGCATAAAAATTATCTCACCAAATCTATCCCTCATTCCAAACTAGCTCTTAATCTTATTATCATTAGGTAAATCTACCATGACTCTTTGAGGTACTAATGCATGTGAGCAAGCCTACCTAAGGCTAGTGGGATTTAACCCTCGTAAGTCACGTTTGACTTTTCATGCCAGAGTAGATAGCGATATTATTTGGTGTCAAACATGCCTTGGAGTACACTTGATATCCTATTTTGGAGTGGAATGTACCTTTATGCTCATTAAGTTTAAAGCTCTTGGCTTAGGCCTTGGTGTGTGTAATTCAACCATTGTCGTTGTCTAGTTGGATTCTTCAAATATGATTGAATAGGAATGGAAACCCATAGCGAATGATCCTCTTTTAGAAGAATTTTTCCCACAATGTGATCTAGGTAGAGTAACTCTGTTAATTATTAGAGCACAATTTGGAGTTCTAGGCTCCCTTGGATTTAAGGATCCCTCGAAGTGGTTATTCTATTATTTACGTGCTCATGATTTCCTTGTTCATGATCCAGGAAGTTGTTATGATAAGATAAGATCAAATAAGATTACATCAATCTCATTTCTTAATTAAAGTTTATACATACTTCAAATAGCTTACTCAACCATTTAATTCAATACACACCAATCACGGGTTCAATTGACTCAAACATATATCAAATCTATTGAACCATAAATAAAATAAGTCATCTTCATGGGGGAAATACTAGGCAAATAAAATCCACAAATACATTAGATTTATGTTCATGAATAGTGGATAAAATTTTTTCACGTAAATATATTTCATAAACCACGTTGAAAAGGCAATGATGATGTTCAGTGGGACATTCAAAGAGAATTTAGGGGAGAGCAGCTAAGAGCGAGAAATGCGACAGAGAGATAAAAGAGAGATGAGTAAATTATTCAAAAAAATAATTGCAGTGTTTGCAGGAGAAAAACTAATTCCCCTCACTGCGGCAAACAGGGGAGGTGGAAGGTTGCAGGTGCCCATCCATGGAGGGCTGCCGGCGACGGTGAGCTTGGCCGGAGGAGGTGCGACGGAGAAAGGGGAACATGCTGGCGGACACGGTGAGCTGAGGGGCGGTCGGAGGTGGCCCGCGGTGATGGGTCGTGCGGTTGGCGTGGGGCTGCTTGGAGGTCGTGTGGTCGGCGTGGGTGCGTCGGCGGAGGTAAGGCAAGCGTTCTGGCGACGTTGTCTGCGAGGAAGGAGGTTGAGCGGTGGAGCGTAGTGGAACGCGGTGGTGGGTTATCGGCAAGGAAGAAGGTGAACAGGGGAGGAGGGGCGTGTGTGTTTTGGAGAGGAAGAAGAGGAAAATGCTGGTGTGGTGGCTATTTGAGAGAGGGGGCGGCGGTTGATGAATGGTGATGGTGGAGTTGGGTTCACCAAGAGAGAAGAAGATGAACAGGAGAAGAAGACGATGGAGAAGGCATGGAGTTGGTGGTGTTGAGGGAGTTGCTGGTGCACGCTGTCACAGTGTACCACCGTGTCGAGGGCGAGTTGAGGATGGCAAGCGTGAGTCCACAGTGCATGTCGAGTTTACGATGCAAACTCCAGGCCTGATGGTGAAGGTGGAAGATGGAGGGGATGAAGAGAGCCGACCGACGTCTCTCGAAGATAAATCCCCCCTCCTTTTTTATGGTAGCTTCCGGATCAATTTGAATTCTTTCCGAACTTAACAATAACCAACATGGATTGTTGGTTGGCCTTTCCGGGCGGCCAAGAAGTTGTGCGTGTGCATTGGGTGGTTTTGTAGCAAGAACCGTCCTAAAGTTGCAATTGACTTGCACATCCAGCCGAACTTCTTTCAATCCTGCATGTCAAATTAAGAGTAAAAATATGTAAATAAATGCGTATTATGCTCAGAAACATATATAAATATGCATGAATATTATCTTTAATCAGTACCTAAGATCTAGGCATATAAACACTTGAGAACTACAACTGAATTGTACTTAAGCCTATATTTAATTTAATAAATTAAACTCATTGGGCAGTTTATATAAATGGCGTTAAGGGGGACATGTAAAGGGGTTATTGCATGGGAGGACGCGAAGGGAGACATGCATGGCTAGAGGAGATTGAGGTCGCGATGGAGGAGGTGTTGCGTGAGATCTGCACTGGGAGGGGACGCAGGCATGAGATCTGCACTGGGAGGAACAGATATTGTGCATCCATGGCTGGAATCGCGTGGGTAAGGAATACATGGAGTAGAGGGCGCGCTGGTGATTTATGTGGTAGGGGGATCTCTCATGGAATGCAATAAAGGAAAGAGAGAGAAAGTTGCATGAGAAGGCAATTAGTATGGATGCAAGTTTCGATAAATTTTATCTAAATCTTACTCAACCCAACTTGACCAGAATGGGTAAAATCCAATTGTCGGGTTTGCGTATGGATTTTAGCCAAAAAATTCGATTGGATATGGATATGTGTATGGATCTACACCTGATTATCTAACCTGAATATCTGAATAAAATCCTTATCTATTCAAGATATATAAGTCTCAACCTAAGTCCTTCATTCCCCCGCTTTAATCTCCCCCATGATTTCCTCTGTAATTTTAAAGGTTGGGGTGCTTTTGAAGCTTCCATTGAATATTTATTTCTGGGATGGAGATTTTTTATATAAAATGTATTTATATTTTATATTTCTTTGTATTTTTTATTTTTGTTATATTTCCCTTGAAAATTTTTTTTATAATAATTTTAATGAAAGTTATTAAAATTAGAGTAGCCTAAACTCCTATATTTTAGATTTGTTAAAAATAAATAATTGATGAATTATATTATAAATTTTTTTTTCTTCTTTAACTTTAATTTGGGTACTTTTTTTATTGTAAGATTAATTTATAAATATGTATCCAATAGATAATTTGATATTCGATAAGTTGATGAATAGGATATAAATGTAAATTTTTATATCTAATGAATAAATACATAAAATATGAATATAAATATAAATTTTATAAATAAATATAAGTATAAATGTAATCAAATCCAACCCAAACCAACCGTTTGCATCCTTAGGAAGGTGGGAGAGGAGAGCACACTGCAGTGGGGATTTATGTAAGTTGTACGGTAGAGTGGAACTAAAAGAGAGAGAAGGTGGTCCCCACGGTGGACTTGCACCCATATGCTCTTAGAATTAAATTAGGATGAGGGGAAACTTTGCTGGGGAGAATTTTATGGAAATGCCCCCGTGATCTTTTGTCTTGATTTTTATTTTCATTTTGGCTCCTCACATAAAATATGAATTCCTTGATATGTAACTTGTGCCTCCGTCTACCGCATTTATTCCTACCAGAGTTAAAACTATTATAATGTATACAAATTATGTAAGCATGCATACAAGAACCTCATATGCCTAGAATGATTATAATGTGGTATTTATAATCTAAATGCAATGTGTTTGCATTGGAATTAAGACAAATTAGACAGATTAGGTGTAGTAACTATGTAGTTATTAGGATTTTCTTAAGAATGGATCTAGAGAATACTTAGTTTAGCACATAGCAAGCTGTGTGTCAACCACTTCGGCCCAAGTATACTAAGGTAGACCCAATTTCATCAACCATGGGTGAGTGCACTCTTGGAGTGTGCGGTTTTTATGCTCCATAACTCCATTTTATTGCGCATCTCTTGTTAAAGCAAACTCACGGTGGATTTCAAAAAAGTTGCAAAACTTTGCAAAGCTCTCATCACTTCAAAATCTTAGAAATATAAACACTTTTCTCATTTTGTATCATTTTTTCCAACTTAGAGAATTCTACAAAAGCTTGATCTTTACTCTTGAAAAAGATAACCCAAGTAAAACACGAGAAATTATTGACAATCACGAAACAAAAGTGACAATCATTAAGGCTCTCTTACCTCGTGGGTCCGATAAGTCTAATAGAGTAATTCCAATGGTCTAGTAGTTGGCAATACTTCTTTATTTTCAAAAGAAGATCTCATTAGTTTTTTTTTTCACATGCGTCACAAATAAGAAGATCCTTTTTGTAGCTAACCTTAAGCAATCCATGCACAAGATCCTTTGTAGCTATCTTATCAATCAATTTCTTATTGACATGCCCTAGCCTCCTATGCCATAGGCTATTTTCTTTACTAGAGGCAAGCAAGCAATCAACTAGTTCTTTTTCATCAAACTCAAGTACACATATACCTTTTTATGTTCTACGTCTTAAGAGTACTTCTAGAGCTTTTTTATCAATTATCTCAAAGCCATCACTATCTAAGATAACTTTATAACCTCTATCACAAATTTGACTTACATTCAATAGATTGTGCTTTAAACCAACTACTAAGGCATCATTTCTTACTTGTTTAAAATAATTACCTGTTGTACCTTTACATATAATACGAAATTTTTTGTTGTTGCCCATAGCCACATGTCTTTCCTCTACTTCCTTGAGCTTTAGGAATTGCTTGGAGTCTCCCATCACATGCCTTAAACACCCATTGTCCATAATCTTTTTATTCTTCTTCCTTGAGAACTACAAAATAGGATTTTAGAATCTCTTTAGGTATTCATGCCTTCTTGGATCCTGGATGGTTAGAATACCTTTTACAATGATAATTCCTTTTAGGGATCCATTTCTTTTTGGCCTTCTAAGTATAAATAAATGCATGATGAGTTAATTTATTAGCCTAAGGTGGCATAAAAGTATTTGTACCTTGGACTTCACAAGGGTAATTTGCTTCTTGGTTGTAGAGGATGGTCCACTATAACCAAAACCAAATTTATAAGTAGAAGGAAGTTGAGATGTTAGCAATTTTTTTTATGTTGGTTCTACCATTAGTGAACTTAGCAATGTCATCAATCAATCTATTTGTGTTCATTCTAAATTCATGTGCATCTTTTTCTAAACAAGCAATCTTCTTTTTCAACTCAGTAGTTTCTTCTTTTAAGAGGTCTCTCTCAATAGCTAAACTAGCATTAGAGGCAATAAGACTCTCATTAAGCTTCGCTCAACCCAAGCATTCATCTTTCAATTTCATATTTTCCTTTCCAAGTGCTAACTTTTCATTTACAAGTAGCTTATAATTTTTTAGCAAATCATCCCCTCCTACTCTAAGTTTTCCCAAGGTTTTGTTTTCTTGTTTAATCTTCTTGCACTCTTGATAAAGCTCATCATATGCATCTGATAAATAATTAAAGGAGTTAGAGTCTTGTACCTTGGTATCATTCTCTATAAGACACAACGTGGGCAGCTTCCTCCTTATTTGAGTCAAAGTCAGAGTCTCCACTTGAACTAGCATCCAAGTCATCCCAAATCATGGTAAAGGCTTTCTACTTCTTAAAGACCTTTCTCTTCAAATACTCTTTCTTTCCTCTCTTACTTTTCATTCTTCTTCTTCTTGTTTCTCTTCTCTTCATTGAGTAAGGGGTAATCCTTTCTTGCACCCATAGCTACTGAGTATTGAGAATGCACTGGGGGGGGGTGTTTGATTTGTGCAATCAAAGATAAATGTAAAATTTTAGACAAATAAAAGTTCCACAAATGAATCAAACCACAGTAGACGAAAATTTTTTGGTGGAAACACCTATGGAAGAAAAATCATCACCTAAGTCTCATCGACTTAGCATTTTTCGATCACAAAAGCAATCAATAATCTACTAACCACACCACTTAAATGAGGGTGGTGTACCTCAATTTACAATGCCTCTCTCCAATCCCAGTGAAGAATTTTTCCCTTCCACACGAAAGAGATGGAGATTCAATAAGTCGAATACTCAACTACAATGATGAACAACAAAAATGAAATACAATGTAGAACCTAAAAAGCCCAAAGATAGAGAATTAAGTAGGTTACTAAGGCTCTAGAAACACTCCCTAATGTGATTGCTAGATTAAGTGTTGAGTACAAGGGAGTTAGCTCTCAAAGAGTGTAAGAGTGAGTGTTGAGAGAGAAATAAGAGAGCTTTTAAGAGTATTGGGAGCAAAGGAGTGTAACTAAATTTTGAATCTCTAAAAACTATAGCATGACTTAGAAGTGTTGTGCCATATTTATAAATGCCATCAGATAGCTTAGGAAGGCTTAGGAGAGGTCTAAGGGTCATTACACAAGTTTAGTGAGGTCAGTTCTCGGTCAGAAAAGCCTGCATAGCTGACATGCATCAACAAATGTCTATTTGAATTATTAGACATTTGTTAATAAAGTCTGCCTTGCATTAGTAAAAAAAAAAGCCAAAATTTTTACAAAGCATCAGACATTTGGTTCAAACATCAGACACCTTATTTTGAAATAAGCGACGCTTGATAACATACGTAGACGTCTGGTTAAGTGGGTTGATGTTACAACCCGATTCCTGGATCCCTACAGGATTCGAGACCAGATCGCCTCGACTAATCCCAAGACTTAGTCATCCAACAAGAAATAACCAAAAGCAGGAAAATAAACCACATTCACACATGCAATATAACTAAGCAGAAGAAAAGTATAAAGTAGTAAAGAAAGTATAACAACAGTCTCAGTATATGCCACCACAGCCACAACAGGAAACAGAAAGGAAACAGAAAGTAACAGAAACAGTAACTATGTGCCCATTACTCACTATAACAGTAGGGAAAATAAAAGTACTGAAAGAACGACTATGGCTGAGCTCGACTGGGCCCAACACTCTGCAGTCGGAAACTCAAGCTGCTTCACTCCTGGTCCTGAACAGGGTTACAAAAAGACAGAATCAGTGAATGCTGAGTAGAGTGATGCTTACATTATTTAAGTACAACTACAGTAAAAATAACAACAGATTTATTTCTCATTTCTATTTGTCTCATTTATGTGTTTCTGTTTCATTTATTTCTCAAAGTATCCAGGTATTTCTTGATCTTGCATGTTCCTCGTGGGAACGATCTTGATTGCAGTCTTTTCCGTAGAGTAGAAGGTACACGTGGTACTCTCCTAGCTGGGAGAGTCCCCCGTGGTAGTCCTACACCCAGTCAACCACCCCGAGGTCACTGTCAAGACGTAGCGGTGACTACGGCATGCGTAATAAGCGCACGGGTAGGTACCTCGCACTGACACGCGATCAGTCGTTTTCGCTAGCGGGTACACCTAATGTACAGCACGAAATAGTATAGGGCCTTGCCCTCTTAGAACAGGGGTCTCGCCCCTTAGAACCAAACAAGGGTCTCGCCCCTCCACAGTCCGCGTACCCTCATCCGACTACCCCAGCTTCCCCAGAGGACCTAACAAAGTTGGTGTAGGGTGGTTAGCTCCCTCCCTACACTAGCAGCTCGCCTCAGTACCACATACGTGAGGGCCAACAAGAGTTGGTGTAAAGTGGCCAATCCTAACCCCGGGTCTCAACCCAAGGGAGGCTAGCTCCGCTTTACACTAAAAAGGGATAGTTGCTCTCCTTGGTACCATGTACATAAGGGCTAGCACACTTCCAGTCTACATTCTAGGTTTCCTTTCATCCGCAAAAGTTCTACTCCTAATTCCCCGTAGGGTTCATGCTCATATTCATCTCATTTATCCGGGTTCAGATCTCATGTCTCATAATTCATTCCCCATCCATATATAGGCAGCTTGTGTTTTCATAATTCAATTCTCAATAACATGCAACTTGTGGTTTCACAGGCAATTTCTCAATTACATACAGGCAGCTTGTATTTTAACATGCATCTCGTAATTATATTAAAGGCATTTGCTATCAATTTCTTAACCATGCATTTAAGTAAATAGTACACCTCAAGCAGGCTCATTCATTTCTACCCTAGGGTTCATTCCATATCTTAATGTTCAATCCGACTATTCCAACAAAGTACATTCTTATTTATATATTAACAACTAAGTTAAACCACTCTACTAGGTATCACGGGAGGAATGGGGGCCTGTGCTACAGATCTCATCGTCTCCGCGAGCCCCGAACACGCCACTGGCTGATAACCTGTACTAGCGACCAATGTATATTAGATAATGTATATTAGATGAGTTTAAAACAATAGATACTCAACACGAATACGTAGGGGAACTCAAGTGGGAAACAACAGTACTTCGTTTGCAGAAATCCGATTCCGTTTGGGCCTTAAACAGGCCAAAAACGCAGTTACTGATCAAAATCAGACGTCTGAGACTAATCCCAGACGTCTTAAAAGACGCCAAAACTCACCTTGTGTTTCCTGCGGTTGATTAGACGTCCAGACTCCCTCTGTGATTGTCTGGGGACAGTTCCAAACATTGGACACGGTCCCCAGTCATCTGGAGGCACCTCCGGACGTTTGTTGATGTGATCAGACGCCCAAAAGTGCTTGGGAAGGCGCACCCCGTGCCTTCCCAAAGCCTTCCCTACATACGAAAACGCAGGCACGGTTTCAGCCCAGCAACTCTTGCGCTGAGATCTTCTGCATGGTGGAAATCAGCGCAGGAACGTACGTACCATGCGTGATACGTGCTTTCAGACGTCCGGCCTTAGCTCCAGACGTCCAGGTGCTGCGCCAGTCGTCTAGACTTCACTCCAGACATCTGATACTGGAAAACTTCCAGTCTCAGAGCTTCCTCGCAGCTCGCTCCGCTCACACCTCCGCCCACGGCGACAGCTCCAGCCGCTGCAAGAGCTTGAGCAGCTCCTCACCAGCATCCTCCTCACACATGTGCCCGCCGCCGGCTGTGATAGCTCCGCCAAGCTTTCGAAGGTCCTCCGACCTTCCATGCTCTCTTCCTTCCTCTCTCTCGCTCTCCCTCGCTCGCCCCCCCTCTCGCTACTCTTGTCTGGCCTCGCCACTGCTGCACAGGAGGTGCTGGAGGTGGTGTTGACTGGTGGTGAGGGGATGAGAAGGAGGGGAGGGGTTTAAATAGGAGGGGAAATAGGGTTTGCAGGGTGTGGGTGTAGGGAGAGGGAAACCTCTGTTGGTGCTAGAGCACCACGATCATTTGTTTTGATGATAACAAAACACGTGTTATTTAACATTTGCAATTTGAGTCATAGATTTCAGGTCAATTGCAAATGTGGACGTGTTTACACGGAGTTCGAGCTCGCATCCAGGACGGATTGGAGGAGCTTGACGGAAAACAGAGGAGGTTCGCGTGGAGCGAAAGATTGAAGATGGAAGGAAATGAAGAATAGGATAGATTTCCTTCTTTTGTACTTGTTGTATTTTTCATTTCTTTTGTTGCTCTTTATTTCCTTAGATATTTCATGTTAAAGAGCCTCAAAGAACCCTAACAGTAGTCCTAGGAACACCGGCACAACCCTAGGATACTTAGGTTTTCTGTAGAATACTTAGAAAACCAATATAGGGTTCAAACAGCACTTCCAGACGTCTAATTCCAAAATCAGACGTCTGATAAAGAATTTTAAGACGTCTGACTGTTGTTTCAGACGTCTGATAACTGTTAGGCTGGACATAGTTAGTTCTGTCTGATGAAATCAGACGTCCAGACCTTAGACCAGACGTCATAGGAGACGTCTGATGACTTTGCCAGACGTCCAATTAGTGGACCGTTGGCTGGCTTAGAATACACTCAAGATTATGACCGTTAGAGCCTTATCAGACGTCCATAGGACTTTACAGACGTCTGATAAATGACCGTTTTGCCTCGGCTGACCCAAAATCTCTTCTCAGAGATTTTCTAGCCGTTGCAACGTTTGGAAATCAATTCCCACAGTAAAAGTAGGTTTCCAGACGTCCATACTTAGTTCCAGACGTCCTGTATGTCGTCTGATGGACTTACACAAAAACCCTATTTAGATCTGATTCAAGTCAGGGAAAAACCCGCATAAAATCAGACGTCTGACCTTGAAATCAGACGTCTTAAAGTGGCCTTCCAGACGTCTGATGCCAGAGTTAGACGTCTGATAACCCTGTCAAATGTAATCATTGTCCTGATTTCGGCCTGATTCTCTTGGACTTTGTTCCCAACGGCTATAGAACCCTTTCTAAGCCTTCCAAAGCCTTCCTAAGGCCTCTATAAATAGAGGGGAGCCTTTGCAACACAAATATACATTAAGAGACACTTAGAAATACACTTGGATACACTTAGCTACACACTTTCACACTCTTGTGTCCAAGAAGTTCTTGCTCTCCAAGCTCAAGCTCCATCATCTTGAGAGCTAAATTCAGTTTGCGCGCCCGCTCTCCCGCTGTTGTTCACGAGAGCGACGTAGCGCCATCGCGTGGCACACGCACCGCGTCATCGTCAACGCACTCCTTGCAAAGGGGAGTTTCCTATTTCCTATAGAAGCTAGGTTTAATTATTTTGTTGGCTCTATAGGACTATTGTTTATTTTATCTTTGTTATTTGGTTGGGTATTCGCTTTGCGAATTCCCGTCTCCTTCGTGGGACAAAATCCTTCTCGTGGAGAGAAGGGGTTGAGGAACGCTACCCTCGTACTTATAGCGTGGTTGTACTGAGGTTGAATCACCCTCGTTTCAAAGTGATTCGGTTAGTGGATTTGATCAACTAGGTTGATCGGAAAATCCTAACTCGAGAGGGTTAGGTGGTGGTTTTCACCCAGTTTGGGTTTCCACCTAAAAATTACTTGTGCACATTTTGTGATTGCTTATTTTGTGAGATTGCTTTATATATTTTCAATTCTGCATTTTTTTGTCACGCTGATCTCACTCCTCCTAGTACAAGGGTAGAACCTTCAACCTCTACGTCGCCCGCACGTAGAGCGCAAAGTGCAGTGCGAAAAATCTCACTTTCAGACGTTCGGGCACATGTCCAGATGTCTAGATAGACGTCTGACTGAAACTCCAGGCGTCTTATCTGGCTAAAAATGTAATGGGTCATTACATCATAATGAACTTAAAGGAAGTTTCATCCCCAAAACTTGAGCTTGCTAGGGTGCAGGAAGAGGAACGTAAAAGTGCATAATAAACTTAAAGAGGACCGAAGTAGGTCCGAAAAGACGTACCCTCAAAAAGCTCTGGGTACCGCTCTCACATCACTGCCTCAGGCTCCCAAGTTGCCTCCTCATACCGTTGGCTTCTCCATAAGACTTTCACCAGTGGTACCTACTTCCGTCTCAGACTCCGGACGGCTCTATCTAGTATCTGTACTAGTCTCTCGAGGTTGGTCAGGTCGTCACCCACCTCGATGTTCTCGTGGCTCAAAACGTGACTGGGATCAGCGACGTACTTCCTGAGGTTGGACACGTGGAACACGTCGTGCACTCCAGAAAGCTGGTGGTGACACGCGAATCCCCTACAGTTCTTATTATTTCGTCGTAGTATAGCGTAGAGAAGTGGTTACCAATTTAATACAATTTGTTACTCGAAAAAAAGTTCCCGAGGTCGAACTCAGGGAGCAAGTTGTATTCTAGAAGTACAATGTTTCTATTACAAAAATAAGAGAGAGAGAGGGAGAAATAAATCTGAGTCTTATGGCTTCTCTTCTCTTTCTTAGCTTATCTTCTTCTTCTTCTCTGCCTTCAGTTCTTCTTCTGCTTCTTATTTCTTTTCTTCTTCAGAGCTTCTCGTCTTCTTCTCTTTATCTTCTCTTCTTTCTGCCTCAGCTGCAGAACTTTTCTTCTTGCGGTCCCTTTGCCTTGCTCAGCTGCACGGCTTCTTCTTTCTTCTTGTTTTTCTTCTGTTCTTTAGTTCCTCTTCTTCTTCTGCTTCTTCTATTTCTTTTGTTCTTCAGAGCTTTCTTCTATTTCTTCTCTTCTTTCAGCTTTGTCTTCCTTGCGCTTCTCGTCTTCTTCTTCTCTCTGTCTTTTCTTCCTTCTTCTTTCTGCCTCAGCTGCAGAGCGTCGTCTGATTTTCCAATCAGATGACTTAAGTTGCCGCTGCTACAATGCTGCTTGGTGCTCCTCCTTCTTCTTCCTTCAGTCTTCTTCGTCAGCCTTCTTCTTCTCTGCCTCGCTTTTCTTCTTCAGAGCTTCTTCTTCTCTGTGCCCTGCTCTCTTCTTCTCTGCCTCGGCCTGTTCCTGCACACACCACAGCCAACGCAAAACCTACCTCCCTTTCCCTCTACCCGAACGTCTCTCTTTCTCAAACTTCGCTCGTAGGATAGCTCTCCCAGAGCCGCCGGGTAATTGGGTCGGGCTTCGTACCCGTGACCAGGCGTACCGGCGTGAATGGTACGCGAGGAGTGCGCAGGTGGGGTGTCGGGTCGGGTTCACCGGATCCGCGTGGTGAGCTCGCAGACCAGGCGGGTGAGTGGGCGCGGGACCTCACCCCGATGCATTCGGAGGTGAACAGTCCGTTTCACTTTTACAATTTATACCGGTGCGGCGCTTCGAAATCTTCCGAGGTGGGACTAAATGTCCCACCCCAATTTGGCGCCTGCAGCTGAGAAAGCTGCAGGCAATCGTGGACATTGCGAGGTCTCTTCCTCAGTTGAAGGCCTGGGCAGCTGCGTGGTTGCAATCTGCGCATCCTGGAGCGCAGGCCTGGGCGGGAGCGGAGCTGCAGCTGCAGGTTGAAGAAGCTTCACCTGTTCGGCAATGGCTGCGGAGGACGGGTAACCTGTTCACAGAGATACGGCCTCTCGGCCTAGTCAGAAGGTGCAGGGAGCTTCGCCGGAGTGCGGCGAAGCTCGTGCGGGTGGTGGCGAGGAGTGGGGCGGCATGTAGGGGCTGCCCTAGGTCGGACTGTGGCCAGAGGAATGGGTTTGCTCGGGGGAGTGATGTGGAGGTGAGGAGTGGTAGTGAAGGGGCGGAAACGGTTCAGTGGGATGAGGCGGAGGTTTTGGGTCGGTTGAGGGCTTAATTGAACAAATTGAAATAGGGAAAAGAAAGAGGAGAGGAAGGGAAGTAGTTCTAACTTACTTGCAGGGACGAAGGGGGAGGAGCAGGGCGACAGTCGTATCGACTGTCGCCGGAGAAGAAGATACCCAGTGGGGGAGGACGGCGGCGACGACGGGGCTGAAGCAGCGCGCTCGGGTATTGCGCGACGCAGAGGAGAATCAGGAAGAAGTCTCTGCCACTGGTTTTGTGGCAGAGCGAAGAGGAAAGGAAAGGGAGCTCGCTGGGTGCCTGTCGGAGTGGGAGGAGAGGAAAGTTGTGGGTGATTCTCCGTCCGAATCGAGCTGCTGAATGCGGCAGACGATGGCGGTTTTATAGAGGCGAAATCAGAGAGGAGGGCAGAGGGAGACGACGTGCCTCCCTCGTCGGAGGATGGCCGGATTGCAACCCATACCTTCCGCGTGTTCGCACGGAAGGTGTGGGCGATGGCAGAGATCGTGGAGGTGTCCCTACGACAGCAGACGTCGCAGGGAACACCCCGTTCAACTGGCAGAGGGTCGCCCTCACCCTGCGCGGCGCCATGCCTCGCCGGAGCATGGCGCTGCTCAGGGTTTTGCAGGGAGGACCCAAATGCAAAAATGATGAAGACCTAGGGGCCAAAATGCAAGGGTTTCAAAAGTTGAGGGTCAAAAAGTAATGGATGAGGACCAAAATGCAAAGTCGGTCAAGAAGGTCTCTTCTTAGGCTCAAGTTTTTATGCATGACTAAATGGGACCTAAGGATTCTAATGGTGAATTTTATTTCTAGGTCAGACCTTGTTTGACTGGCCAATTTACGTAAAAACCCAAATTAAATCATTAATTGGGCATGGTTCTCAATGTAGGTCAAAATGGGTTCCTAAGGACAAATTGAAGGTTATAAACCCTAGAGATTATTTTTCTATGAATTTTAGAGGGTTCAGTAGATTTTTGCTTTGCCTCGAACCTCGTGAATTGGAGTGGGTTTGTTTTAGGGTTACAGATTGTCATTTAATTCCTTGGAGTTGCTGTAGCCCTTATCAAATCAGATCATCCCACTTTCCTTCTTATTAGGTTAGTTTGACCTATGTTTGGACCCTGAGTTACCCTGTTTGCAGATTGTGCTGGTAAAATTACATTTTTACCCCTTATGACTTGTTTTCTTCTTAAACTCAAAATTCTCTGAGTTAAGCCTTTTCTTGAGTTATGTAGGAGCTTTTATCCTCTGTATTAGGTCAAAATGAGCTAGTTATGGCTCATGATGAGGTTCTCATCAGCTGGGGAAGAAGGGCAAGCCGGTAAGCAACGGGTCCTACCTGCTCTAGGACCTTAAAGGGCCCCACAAACCTCAGCGCAAGCTTCCCTTTCACTCCAAAATGCTGCAGGCCCTTCATGGGCGAAACACGGAGAAAGATGTGATCCGTAACCTTAAATTGCACCTCTCTACGTTTTCGGTCAACGTAGCTCTTCTGCCTACTCCTAACAGTACAGAGTCATCTGTGAATCTACTCTATCACCTCCTGACTCTGTTGGATCAGCCTGGGACCAACCTCCCACTTGGTCCCCACCTCGACCCAACTCAAGGGTGCAGTACACCTCCGTCCGTACAGAGCCTCGTAAGGTGTCATGCCGATGCTTGAGTGGTAACTGTTATTGTATACAAACTCTGCCAGGGGCAAATGCTCCTCCCAGGAGCCTCTCCAGTCTAGTACACAGGCACGCAAAAGGTCCTCAAGTGTCTGTATGGTGCGCTCTGACTGTTCGTTCGTTTGGGGGTGGTAAACGGTACTGAACCTCAAACGTGTCCCCAAGGCCTGCTGAAACTTAGCCTAGAACTGGGAAGTAAAATGAGTATCCCTGTCGGATACAATCTCACGTGGGACTCCGGGCAGGCGCACCACATCTCGGATGTATCTCTCTGCTAACTGTGCTGGTACAAAGGTGACTCGGATCGACATGGGGGTGGTAAACGGTACTGAACCTCAAACGTGTCCCCAAGGCCTGCTGAAACTTAGCCTAGAACTAGGAAGTAAAATGAGTATCCCTGTCGGATACATTCTCACGTGGGACTCCGTGCAGGCGCACCACATCTCGGATGTATCTCTCTGCTAACTATGCTGGTACAAAGGTGACTCGGATTGGCATGAAATGCACTATCTTCGTCAACCTATCTACTATCACCCAGACTGCGTCGTGTCCCCGCTGGGTAACTGGTAGACCTACCACCAAGTCCATGGTGATGCTCTCCCACTTCTACTCTGGCAAAGGAAGTGGCTGCAACAGCCCTGCAGGCCTCTGATGCTCGTACTTCACCTGCTGGCATACCAAACACTGCTGCACAAACTCACCAACATCCCACTTCATCCCTCTCCACCAAAAGTCACGTCTCAAGTCATGGTACATCTTTGTGTTCTCGGGATGTATGGTGAACCTAGACCCGTGCGCCTCAGTCAGGGACTCTCTCAACAACTCCTCATCCCTAGGAACGCATAAGTGTCCCCTCATGCGCAGTATGTCATCTAAAAAGGAAAAGTCTCCTAGGTCTCTTGTCAACACCCTGTCTCGCAGCGTCTGTAAGTATGGATCTACCATCTGTCCTACGATAATACTATCACTGTCCCACAATACCCCTGTGACTCCCGCAGTCGCCAATTGCCCAACTCTTCCATGAGTCTCCAACTCTGTGCCTGTAAACTGGCCAAGTGGGCGGGCGCCTTCCAACTTAAGGTGTCAGCCACCACATTGGCCTTCCCTGGGTGGTAAGAGATGCTGCAGTCGTAGTCCTTCAGGAGCTCTAACCAAAGTCTCTGTCTCATGTTAAGCTCCTTCTAATCAAACAAGTACTTGAGCCTCTTATGATCCGTGAAAATCTCGAAAGTCTCACCGTAAAGGTAGTGCCTCCATGTCTTCAGCGTGAAGACAACAACTACCAGCTCTAAGTCATGGGTAGGGTAGCTATGCTCATGGAGCTTCAGTTGCCGCGAAGCGTTAGCGACAACGTGACCCTGCTGCATGAGCACACCCCCTAACCCTTGCAACGAAGTGTCGGTGTAAACCACAAAACTGCCACTGCTGTTTGGAATGGTAAGTACAGGAGCTAAAGCCAGTCTCTCCTTCAACTCCTGAAAACATGCCTCGCACTCATCTGTCCAGGCAAAGGGCACGTCCTTCCGGGTCATCTGGGTCATAGGACGCGCAATCTGAGAGAATCCTCTGATAAATCGTCGACAGTAACCTCCCAGTCCCAAAAAGCTGCGTATCTCTATCACTGTGCGTGGCCTCTCCCACCTGAGTACGGCCTCAACTTTGGCTGGATCCACAGCCAAACCATCCCCTGAAATCACGTGACCTAAGAAAGTCACCTGCCTAAACCAAAACTCACACTTGTTGTACTTGGCATATAGCCCGCATCGCCTTAAGGTATCCAGGATCATGCATAAATGCTATCCATGTTGCGCCTGATCTCGTAAGTAAACGAGTACGTCATCGATAAATACCACCACAAATTGGTCTAAGTACGGCCGTAAAATATGGTTCATTAAATCCATAAAGGCAGTAGGGGTATTGGTCAGCCCAAACGGCATAACCAAGAACTCGTAGTGCCTGTACCGGGTACGGAAAGCTGTCTTGGAGACGTCGGTCTTCTTGATCCTCAACTGTTGGTAACCCGACCTCAGATCTATCTTGGAGAACACTATGTCATCTCGCAGCTGGTCGAAGAGGTCGTCAATCCTCGGCAGTGGATACTTGTTCTTGATGGTGACCCTATTCAACTGTCGGTAGTCGACACAAAGTCATAGGGTATCGTCCTTCTTCTTTACAAACAGCATAGGGACTCCCACGGGACACACTGGGCCTCACAAAGCCCTTCTCCAATAGGTCCTGCAGCTGTGACTTGAACTCTCGCAGCTCAAGCGGTGCCATCCTATAAGATGCAGTAGAAATGGGGCTGGTCTCCAGTACCAATGAGATCTCAAACTCGACCTCACGCTCAGGCGGTCGTCCTGGCAGCTCCCATAGAAAGACGTCGGGGTACTCGCAGACCACCAGAATACTCTGAAAGTCATCCATGGGGCTAGGCTCTGCCACTACACAAGCCAAAAAGCCCTAACACCCTTGGCTCAAAAGCCTGGCCGCCCAAAGTGCGGAGATGCACCTGAAGCCTTCGTCCACCGGCTGTTCGTGAAACTCAAAGGCAGGCAACTTCAGTATGGAGAAGACAACCTTCCTCCCGAAACAGTCCACCAGGGCGTGATAGGCGGACAACTAGTCCATCCCTAGGATCACGCCAAAATCCTCCATCTGTATCACAATCAGGTTAGCGGGGAGACTGTGTCCCCCTATACTGACCTCACAGTCCGTGTAGACCTCCTCGGCTACAAATAATTGGCCACCTGACCTTCTGATCACAAAAGGATCCTCTAATAGTACGCTGCCCTGCACTAAACTGACGACAAAACTCGTAGCAAGGAAGGAGTGAGTGGCGCCGGAATCAAAAAGTACGTACACTAATCTGCTAGAAATAATAACCATACCTGCCACCACTGAACCCGAAGCCCTGGCATCTCTGTGTGTCAGGGCTTTGACACGCCCCTCAGCCCTCGGTGTATACGAAGCAGCTACACTCTGGGTCGGGCGAGCAGCAGCTGGTCGGTACCCTCCTCGTGACTGCTGCCCTCCCTCATGCGCCTAGTGACCATGACCACCAACTCGGCCTCCAACGCTTGGTGCGGGGAGCATCTGCTGTGCTCTGGCCCTAGATGGGCAGTCCCTCCTGATGTGGCCCGGCTGGCCACACTGGTAGCAGAGGGGTACACGTCCTCCTCCCTCCGTGGGTCCCTGCTGGCGGCTGTGCGGGGGTCCAGTGCTGGCAACTGGCCCCTGTCTGGGGCCCCCAAAGGCCACTGATAGCCCCGCAAAATGAGACGGCTCTCCTGCGGGCATCATTTGCCTCCTTTCCCAGCATCCCTGAGAGTACTCTGGCTGGTAGGGCCTCTTCCGTCCGCTGTCAGTGTCTCGTGTGGCCGGGTTGGTCTCGTCGTAGGTCATGGCTGCCTCAACCACACGAGAGAAAGTGGGCAGCTTCAGGGGTTTGACATACCCCCGAATAGCAGGTCAGAGCCCCTCAGTAAACCTCCATAGGTGCTCCTCCTCTGTAGACACAACTGTCGAGGAGAAACGTGATAGCTCCAGAAAATGTGTGCGGTACGCGCTAACCATCATAGTCCCCTTGTGGAGAGTGAAACTCCCACGTCCTCTGGTCCTACCAGGTCTGCGGAAAGTACTGCTCGTAGAAGAGAGACACGAACTGGTCTCACGTCGGCTCTCTCCCCTCCTGGCCTCTGACTGTCCTCCACCACCTGTGTGCTGTGCTCTCTAGCTGGTACGTTGAAAAGGCCATGCGGCACTGTACGGGAGGGCGAAGGGTGTCGAACACCTTCTCTATCTGCTCCAGCCAGTCCTCTACTTCAGACGGGTCCTCATCCCCCTTGAAGGAGGGGGGCTTCAGCTTCCGGAACTGTCCGAAAAGCCCGTGGTGAAGCTGTTGTGGGGGAACGGGCACGCCTTCAGGCAAGGAGGGCTCGTGCTCGGAAGTGTTAGAGTGTGGTGGGGGTGGCGGAGGACCACCCCCTCCTCCTCTTGCTCGTCTGGCGCTACGACGATCTCTTTGTCCCACTGAGGACTCCCCCCCCCCACGTCCTCAGGGAGAGGTTCCTGTGGGGGCTGGTGGAGCTCCTCTCGCACGATGTCTCCGATCAGCTGGGTGAGATCCTAGGCCTAAATGCTCGGAAGAAGAGGTGGGTCAACTGGTACCTCAGGTCCGGCACGTCCGCCCCTCCGACCTCGTCCACAGCCACGACCACGGCCTGCCTCGAGAACTCCTCGACGAGGCATCTCCTGCAAGGAGACGCAAGAGATAGAATAAGAGTGTCAACGATACCGGATTACATTGAGAAAAAGACTCGAAAACGAAAGTCAAAGCGATACGTTGTGGTGGCTATCCGAGTTATATGCACGTGAGTGGTTATTTTTAAGCCAATTGGTTTATTTCTCATGATGACCTTGCTCTGATACCATCTTGTTACGACCCGATTCCCAGATCCTTACAGGACTTGAGATCGGCTCGCCTCGACTAATCCCAAGACCTAGTCGTCCAACAAGAAATAACCAAAAGCAGGAAAATAAACCACATTCACACATGCAATATAACTAAGCAGAAGAAAAGTACGAAGGAGTAAAGAAAGTAGAACAATAGTCTCAGTATATGCCACCACAACTACAACAGGAAACGGAAAGGAAACATAGAGTAACAGGAACAGTAACTATGTGTCCATTACTCACTACAACAGTAGGGAAAACAAAAGTGCTGAAAGAATGACTACGGCTGGGCTCGGCTGGGCCCAGCACCCTCTGCAGCAGGAAAGTCGGGCCGCTCCACTCCTGGTCCTGAATAGGGTTACGAAAAGACAGAGTCAGCGAATGCTCAGTAGAGTGGTGTTTACATTATTTAAGTACAAGTATAGTAAAAAAACAACATATTTATTTCTCATTTCTATTTATCTCATTTATGTGTTTTTGTTTCATCTATTTCTCAAAGTATCCAGGTATTTCTTGATCTTGCATGTTCCTCGTGGGAACAATTTTGATTGCAGTCTTTTTCGTAGAGTAGAAGGTATACGTGGTGCTTTCCTGGTCGAGAGAGTCCCCCGTGGTAGTCCTACGCCCAGTCAACCACCCCGAGGTCGCTGTCAAGACGTAGCGGTGACTATAGCACGCGTGATAAGTGCACAGGTAGCTACCCCACACTGACACGCGGTCAGTCATTTCCGCTACCGGGTACACCCAAAGTACAACATGGAACAGTATAGGGCCTTGCCCTCTCAGAATAGGGGTCTTGCCCCTAAAAAACAAACAGGGGTCTCGCCCCTCTACAGTCCGCGTACCCTCGTCCGACTACCCAGGTTTGCCTAGAGGGCCTAAAAAAGTCGATGTAGGGTGGCAAGCTGAACCCCGGGCCCCGTAGGGTGGCTAGCTCCCTCCCTACACTAGTAGCTTGCATCGGTACCACGCATGCGAGGGCCAACAAGAGTCGGTGTAAAGTGGCCAATCCTAACCTCAGGTCTTAACTCAAGGGAGGCGAGCTCCGCTTTACACTAAAAAGGGATAGTTGCTCTCCTTGGTACTGTGTACACAAGGGCCAGCACAGTTCCTGTCTACATTCCAGGTTTCCTTTCATCCATAGGAGTTCTACTCCTAATTCCCCGTAGGGTTCATGCTCATATTCATCTCATTTATCCAGGTTCAAATCTCATGTCTCACAATTTGTTCCTCATCCATATACAGGCAGCTCGTGTTTTCATAATTCAATTCTCAATAACATGCAACTTGTGGTTTCACAGGAAATTTCTCAATTACATACAGGCAGCTCGTATTTTAACATGTATCTCGTAATTATATTAAAGGCATTTGCTATCAATTATCTTAACCATGCATTCAAGTAAACAGTATAGCTCAAACAGGTTCATTCATTTCTACCCTAGGGTTCATTCCATATCCTAGAGTCCAATCCGACTATTCCAACCAAGTACATTCTTATTTAAATATTAACAACTGAGTTAAACCACTCTACCGAGTATCACGGGAGGAATGGGGGCTTGTGCCGCAGATCTCGTCGTCTCCGCAGGCCTCGAACATGCCACTGGCTGGTAACCTATACCAGCAACCAATGTACATTAGACAAGATCAAAGCTGTAGATACTCAACATGAATACGTAGAGGAACTCAAGTGGGAAACAACGGTACTTCGTTTGCGGAAATCCGATTCCGTTTGGGCCTTAAACAGGCCAAAAATGCGGTTACTGATAAAAATCAGACGTCTGGGACTAATTCCTGATGTCTTAAAACATGTCAAAACTCACCTTGTGTTTCTTGCGGCTAATCAGACGTCCAGACTCCCTCTATGACCATCTGGGGATAGTTCTAGACGTCAGACAAGGTCCCCAGTTGTCTGGAAGCACCTCCGAACGTCTGATGATGTGATCAAACGTCCAAAAATGCTTGGGAAAGCTTACCCCACGCCTTCCCAAAGCCTTCCCTTCGTATGAAAACGTAGTCACGGTTTCAGCCCAACAATCGCTGCGCTAAGATCTTCTACATGGCAGAAACAGCGTTGGAATGTGCATACCTCGCGCGATACGTGCTTTCAGACGTCCGGCCTTAGTTCCGGACGTCTAGGTGCCGCGCCAGTCGTCTGGACTTCACTCCAGATGTTTGATATTGGAAAACTTCTAGTATCAGAATCTCCTCGAAGCTCGCTCCGCTCGCACCTCCACCCACAGCGGCAACTCCAGTCGCTGCAAGAGCTTGAGCAGCTCCTCACAGTGTCCTCCTTGCACAATCTCCCGCCGTCAGCTGTGCGGGCTCTGTTATGCTCTCGAAGGTCCTCCAACCTTCCATGCTCTCTTCCTTCCTCTCTCTCTCTCTCCCTCGCTCACCCCCCCTCTCGCCACTCTCGTTTGGCCTCGCCACTTCCTCACAGGAGGCGCTGGAGGTGGTGGTGACTCGTGGTGAGGGGATGAGGAGTGGAGGGGTTTAAATAGGAGGGGTAATAGGGTTTGTAGGGTGTGGGTGTGGGGAGAGAGAAACCTCTGCGTGCCTCCTGTGCACACAGTGATGAGTCCATTTTAATGGACTATTATTACGCCAAAGTAAACTTTAATCTTACCTCTTAGATTTATTAATAACTAAATTAAGTTATAGAATGTTTGCATGCATCATTATTTAAGTTTACATTTATTTTATAGCATTCTATAACTTAATATGTAATAATTTTATGTTTTTATGTGCAGGAAGAAGATTTGGCAAAAGAATAAGGAGGGGAGAGTAAATTACCCTTTCAACCAGTGGCATTTCTTTTCCCCATTCTCTAGGCACCCTCAACAGTCGCCGGTCAAAAATAGAAAAGGGATTTGAAAATCCCTTAATTGGCTCACGTGGGGAGAGAGGAGTTAAAAAGAGGAGGCGAAGAAAGGAGAGGGGATCGGCATCTTCCCCCTTGCGGGGAACTGCTCCACCACGTGCACTGTGCACCCCTCTGCAGACTCGCCTCGCTGCAACGCAGTCGCTCTAGCCAGCACCCCTACCAGGCCATGCTCGCAGGCACTCTAGCGCACATCGCCCACCGCGAGTGCAGACCACCCTAGCACCTACAAGCGCCCGCTCCAGCAGGGTGCGCCCCTCTCCAGCGCCAGCACCCTACAGAAAGGCGCCCGCTCCACCTTGCGTGCCCACCGGCCACCGCAACCAGGCCGCACCCGCACAGTGCCTCCCTGCAGCGCGCCCTCCCTCCCGCAAGCGCTCGCTCGCGCAGGCGCTTCCTCCTTCCAGCGCACGTGTTCCCCCTCCTCTAGCACTCTCCACTGCAGAGTGAACCACAGGCACCACACCCGCACCAAGCAACCTGTAGGCTCGCACAACGCCTCCTTTTAGCACTTCCTCCTTCCAGCACCCCTACTACAGGCGTACCTCCATCAACCCGCAGGCACCTTCTCCACTGCAGGCCCTCCTCCAGTGCCTCCTTCGGCGTTCTCCTCCACCAACCGGCCACCTCCGGCCATCTCCATCAAAGCCGCAACCTCCATCGGATAGGCCTCGTTTTTGCCAACCTCCCTAGTGCGTTAACAGCCCCGCCGACGATCCTCCCTCATGCAAGCAAGAGAGAGAGCAAATGCTCTGTTTTGACTTCAATTAGTTATTACATTTGCTGCCATTGCCAAAACTTGGTTTTTGATTTATTATTTTATTAATTGAATGAATTTATAGCCAAGCCCCTTTAGTTTACTCCAATTAATTGGCCTATCAAATTGCATGATTATCTTCCCCCATCTATTAGCTTTGCATTAAATGGTGGTATTATGCTTTACATTGGATGCCATTGAATATTTTGGGGTTGATTGATTTTATAGGACTATTCTAGTAAAGGAGAATTTACGTGATTGGTCCATATTTTTTCAGAAATTGGTTATTTGATTCATCTATTAGTGTTCTTTCTTTGGGATTCGGATGAATGAATGCAATTACTTTTAAGTAAACAAGAGGAAAATTTATCGTGAATTTACTGGTCTATTCCTCCCTGTGGATACGATATCCGTTGTTGTGGTTTAAATTCATATATGTTTAATCTTTGATTGAGAGTTTTTCCACCACCTTTTGTGCTGCAACGATTTATTATCTTAATATTAATTATTCAAAGTGAAAATTGCTCCGTCAAATTGGCACCGTTGCCGGGGAGGCAACAGATGCAATAGATTCACGTTATTATTATTTTTTGAATATTCTGAGTTGCGCAATCATCTGATCATTTTTATCATTGTGCGAGAAATCTGACACGGTGATAGGCGCAGCAGAGCGACGACATTGAACCTGAACGACGCGCGCGGTGGAGACGATCTTTTTGGTGGACCTTGTTGCCACCTGGAGGACGGCAACAGGAACACGTGGGCCTTGATCCCATTCACATAGGCTTACAAAGAAGCCTATTTCTGATTTAGTCAGTAGATCTTAGTTAGATTTAGTTTGATAGACATTAGAATTTAATTTTTGTCTTTTGGACCCTTGTCGGGTATTTATGGGAACGTGTTCCCAGTGCCTCATTATTTCTTATCGCTCTTGTATGCGGGAGTGTATTTTTGGGAGTGTGTTCCCATTTCTTTAGATTATAGGATTATTTGAATTATTTGAACTGAATTTCGGTTAGTTAGTTAGATTAGGTTTGTTTGTTATTATTATTAAAAAAAATAATAATAATAAAAATAAAAAAATATTCGAACTGCCTGCAAGAAGCTTCATATCTATAGGACGACCATCTAGGACTGAATGAGCAGCATCTAATTTATTTTTATTGCATTGCATTCATACATTACACTACGAAAGCTGAAGTAAGGTATGTTTTCTCTTGAGTATCAATTACCTGTCATGCTTATGCATTGAACCTAAATCTAAGACCACTAAAGTGTTTGAATCAAATTAATTCAGTGGTCACTTTAAAAATTGGGATTGCTAAGAGGTTGGACCTTAAAATCTGTGACTGAAAATTGTGTGCAAAAGGATCCTGTTTGCGAAATTTCAAAAATCAAAACACGATCATATGTTTGCACACTTAAGACACTGTGCACCTCACACATAAGGTCACTAGATAAATTTCTACTTCTCCTCTTTTGCACCACAAGGGAAGTTAGTCGGAAATCAACAATCCTATCCACCAAGTTACTTCGGTTCCTCGTGTGTGGGCTCGATTCGAGACTTCCATCCCTTGCAAGTAGGTTATAGGCACCAGCGAAGGTTGGCCTAGGAAGCGTAATTTTTTGCAAAACTTGTTTGGCCACCAATTGAACATTTAATTCTAAGACCTTCAATCTACTAAAAACAAGATCCCACTGAATTTGTGTTTTCTTTGACAGTAGAACTCTCTAGGAAGTTTCTACTTGTATTCTGAATTCTGCTAAATCCTAAGAGAGTTAAAACTTTTTTGCTTAAAGAAATGGATTACCCTTACTCCTATCAGTTAGATTATCAGAGTTAATACTTCCCATCTTTTAATCAGGATCCCATGCCCCGTGCGTATCCATCCTTTGATGGGTACATTGACAATTCATGGGATCATTCTTATTCTTATCCTGGGAGTACTGGCCCAATAACTCCCACTTTTGAGTAGAGCCTAGGAGCGGGATTTCCCAACCCTGAAATCCCTCCTTCCATGCAAACACCCAACCCTCCCACCCTTTATGATTTTTCGTATCGAGGTTGGACCGATACTCCTAGGCAACTAGAGCCTGAAATTGACTATCCTCCCCAACCTGATAATACTAGCCTCTCCTCTTTTATGATAGAAATGCAAAAACAACAAAAGGAAATGATGGAATCAATGGGAGAGATGTTGAGGAATAGTCAACAGTTAAATGAAGAAATATGACAACTTAGCTACACACTTCCCAATAATCCTGATCCCTACCCATACGATCATGATCATGAAAATAATTCTGAGGAACCTAATGACAATAGGGATCCAATTTTATGTAGCTATCACTTAGACTCTCCCAATGAGACACGGCCAATAGAGGACAACGATCATAGTGCTTATCCACCTGAACTATATTGGAGTCAAAAGCAAGGGAAGATGGTACCTCTTGAGGACCTTGACCCCAATGACAGTATTCTCCTTACCCCTACCAACCCGAGTCAAGGTTGTATTATTCCTATCACTTCCCCTATTGATTATTTGGTGGAATCTCATTCTACCCTTAGTGAGCCTACTCCTGACCCTCCACTTAGGGATTCAACACCTATCATTCAGTATCCTGAGGATTTAAATGCACTCAATGAAGGTGACCCTAACAGAATGGAGGATGAATTAGATCAATTTTGGTCTCAGGGATATGAAGAGTCTATTTTAGAGGATGGGGATGCCCCAATAGAGGAACCTGGACTGAAAATCTGGAGTGAACCACAGGGGAATTATTTATCATTTGAAGATTTACCTCCAGAGGATAGAAATAATATAATTAAATCCAGATTCCTCCCTTCTTTTGAGAGTCATCCTCCATCAAATCAGGAGTTGCTATTAAAGGAGGAAAAACAAAATAGTGAGAAGTCTATGGGAGACTCTCGGGGAAAAAACATGTCAATCGAGGATTTATACCCTGAGAAGAATAACAACTTCAGTAATATAGGCTTACTTCAAAACATTAAGACTAATCCTCCTTTGGGAATAATTGAGGATATTGATCCAGCTCCTGTCGTCATTAATGAATCACATATACACCCCGACGAAAATTTGATTGAACCAAACGAATATGGGGATGAGCTGAATGATAATTATTCTGACATTTTGACCTTGCCATCAAAGAGTTGTAATTTGGAGTCTACCCTTGATTCAAATATGACTCCAATCATTAATGCTAGGCAGGGTAATATGCAGGTGTCTACAACTGTTAGGGAGTATACACAATCTGAATCATTGTTGGAACTAGACCTAACACTGACTAAGCCCTCATTGGACTTAACCATTACCTTTCAACACTACAAACAACCCTTATACTCCCTAACCGATCCTTGGCTCAGATCTCTGCTCATGTACATTCTTTCTGGAGAATATATCAGGCCAATACATCCTCGGGTAGAATGGCAAGTGTGAATTGATGCTTGTACTTTTACTCTCGCCATTCAAGGGTTTGAACTAATAATGTGTATATCTTTTAAAACCCGTCCTGCTCTGGAGGATCCTTGTTATCCTCCACTTATTCCGTTTCAGGAGGTCCCTTTTCATATTTCGTTTATTATTCCTAGACCTCCCAAGGTAGCCAACGAGGTTCTTCGTTTTCATATCTTTTGGCGAGCATTTGGTATTACGTTGCATCATCAGCTCGCCAACATCCGTGGCTACCTATTTTCTAGGCCCGCACTATTACGTATATTTTTAGGGCCTAACTTTTTCTGCTTGGAACCAGACTTATGGGTTCCTTCTAAGTCTGGCTGCTGACAGAAAATGCAACGCTTGTTGGGAGGCAACCCAGTGGTCTGAATAACACCGTCATCAGGTGATTTCTTTCCTTTCTCCTGCTGTTTTAATTTTACAATGGGGACATTGTAGGATTTAGGCATGGGGGAGTGCATTTGCATTTTAGGAAGTATTCATGCATTTAGGTTAGCATAAAAAAAAATTTCTTGAGCTTAATGGGTTAGTCGCTAGCAAAATACCTTTGTCATTGGAGGTTTTTCTTTCGGAATTATTTCTTAAGTTTAGAATCCAGTACATTTATTTCACGTACACGTAGACTTGGTAATGGATCCTTGAGGAAAACCAATGAGCATTTGTAGTCTACTGAACCCTTGGACAGTTAATAGGGAGTCAGGCATACTATCTTCTAGTAGATCCACCTCTTATTTATGAGAAGAAAGTAGAGAGATGATGAGAACCTCATCATGAGCCATAACTAGCTCATTTTGACCCAATACAAAGGATAAAAGCTCCTACATATCTCAAGGAAAGGCTTAACTCAGAGAATTCTGAGTTTGAGAAGAAAACCAGTCATAAGGGGTAAAAGTGCAATTTTACCAGTATAATCTGCATACAGGGTAATTCAGGGCCCAAACACAGGTCAAAACAGCTTAATAAGAATAAAAGTGGGATGAGATGATCTAGCAAGGGCTACAGCACTTCCAAGAAACCAAATGATAATCTGTAACCCTAAAACAACCCACTTCAATTCACAAGGTTCGAGGCAAAGTAAAAATAGAATAAACCCTCTAAAATTCATAGAAAAATAATCTCTAGGGTTTAGAACCTTCAATTTGTCCTTTAGAACCCATTTTGACCTACATTGAGAACCATGCCCAATTAATAACTTAATTTGGGTCTTTACGCAAATTGATCGGTCAAACAAGGTTTAATATGAAAATGAAATTTACCATCAGATTCCTTAGGTTCTAATTAGTCATGTATAAAAACTTGAGCCTAAGAAGAAACCTCCTTGACCGACTTTACACTTTGGTCCTCATATATTTACTCTTTGGCCCTCAACTTTTGAACCCTCGCATTTAGGCCCCTAACTCTCCTTCGTTCTTTGCAAACAGGTCCCTCCTGCAAAACCCTGCCAGCACCATGCTCCGGCGACCTTGCGCGGAGCATGGCGCCGCGCAGGGTGAGGTGGAGGACCTGGCATGTGTACCGGGAGTGCCCTGCGTCGTCAGCCGTCGCAGGAGCACCCCCATGGTCATTGTAGCCCCCCATACCGGCCGTGCGAACGCACGGACGGTATGGGTTCGTATTCCGACCATTCTCCGGCGAGGGAGACACGTCGTCTCCCTCCGCCTTCCTCCCTGCTTCAACCCTATAAATACCCCCCGCCGCTCCACCGACCAAAGCAGCCTGGATCTGACGGAGAAAACCCCCAGCTTTCTTCTCTTCTTTCTCCGGCAGACGCTCACCAGCTCCGGCGACTTCCTCCCCCTCCACCTCGTCGCTCTGCCGCAATACCAGCAGCGGAGACTTCCTCCCCTGTTCTTCCCGCGCCACGCCGCACCCAGCTGGCGCCTCTCCAGCCCTCTGCTCGCCGCCGCCCCTCTCCCTGAGCATCGTCTTCTCCGGCGACAGTCGATACGACTGTCGCCCTGTTCCTCCCCCTTCGTCCCTGCAGTTAAGTTAGAACTACTCCCCTTCTTCTCCTCTTTCTTTCCCCGCTTTCGATTTAGTCAATTAAGCCCTCTACCGACCCTGTTCACCCTCATCCTCTCCGCCTCCGACCACCCTCCGGCGAGCCGCTCCCATCACCTCAGCGACCCACACGGCTCGCCGACCACCGCAGAACATCCGCCTCCTCACCCTGATCCTCTTCCGCCCCTCCACTTCCCACCAAACACCCTCTGCAGACCCACCGAACACACCCACTTCCTCGCTCACAGTTTGACCTAGGACGACCTGTTAGCTCCATCTCGCCCCCTGCAGACCCCCTGACCACCTTCGCCGTGCCACGGCGAAGGTCCCCCGCCTGTCTGATTTGGCCGAGAGGCCGTTCTATTGATTTCAGGTTCCAGGCCTTGACCGCCATTGGCGAGGAAGCTCGAAGCTTGCTGGAGGTTGCTCCAAGCCTAGATATCCCAGGTTGAAGACCTAGGCTGCGCGAAAGAGTCTTGCGCACACACCCTGGCCCTCAATTGGAGTTGCGAGCCTCAACAGCTGTTGCAATTGGAAGCACCATCCCTATTGCAGGCGTGAGAGAAAAGGGGTGCGCGGATAGTCCCACCTCGGAACCTTCTGAAGCCACACACCCACATAAATTGCAAAAGTGCCACCATCTGTTTGCCTCAGTTACCACGGGGTGAGGTCCCTCTCACCCGACCCGACCCGACCCGGCCTCGTCCGTGACCACGCTCCGCGGACCTGGCCCGACCCGATTAGACTGTCCTGCACTCCTCGCCCACCACGCACGCCGGTGGGCCTGGACCCGGGCCTGACCCGAACCCGATTACCCGATAGCGCTCTGGGAGAGCTTCCGAAGAGTGATTTCAGAGAGAGAGATACGCGGGGGAGGGGGGTAGAGTAGGTTTTTGCCTCTTGACGAAAAAACTCTGAAGTGTGCAGGCCAAAGAAGAAGAAGCAGACCCGCTGAAGAAGAAGGAGCTGCGGCACTGTAGCATAGGCATCGTTAAGTCGTCTCAGCACCGGGGCAGACGACGGAAGGTCAGCAGCCAGAGCAGGAAAGAAGACAGGCTGAAGAAGAAGGAAGAGCAACGGCCAACGCGAAAGAAGCAAGAAAAGAAGAAGACGATCTGAAGAAAAAGAAAGAAAGGAAACAAGGAAGAACAGAAGAAGAAGAGCACGAGGGGAAGATCTGAAGAAAGCAGAAGAAGAAGAAGAACAGGAAGAACCAAAGACAAAGAGGAAGAAAGAAGAAGAAGCCAAATTTTCATCTCTCTCTCTCTCTCTATATTTTTGTAATAGAACTTGTATATCTCTAGAATACAACTTGCTCCCTGAGTTCGACCTCGGGAACTCTTTTATTTTTCCGAGTAAAAAAAAATTTTATATCTGAAATGTTGGTAACAACCAGCTTTACTACAACGTTATAACAGAAGCAACGTTTCATTTTGGCGCCGTTGCCGGGGAGCAACGGCTATTCTAGAGGTAAACATTCCTGTTTCTTTTAAGTTCTGATAATCTCCTCTCTTTTGTGCAGCTACAGGAACTCAAGAAGACAAGCAACCACACGACAACCACTCCGAAGACAGGTAAATCTTTTCTCTCACTATTAACCCCTACACTCTAAAGAGAAAGAAAAGAAAAGAACAAAGCAATGTAGGGCTAACCTGTCTTCCATACTTAGTAACCATAAAAAGTTGCATGTTTTCAACTCATCACTCCTGCACACTATTAAGGGTATTTAAGGGCTAACACATTCTTGCTTGAGCCCTAATTGCCCAACAAAGAGTTAAATGGACCAAGTAGAGCCAACATAAGGTCAAACATTAGGATTTCAGTAGAGACACACCCCTTAATCAAGAATTGAGGAAATCCAAAAGAGGTGTGCCCAGGCCATTGATTGAAAATAATTAACAAGGAAAATCCTAAACAATTGGCTCTCTCTAAACACTTGAACCCTAAAAGACAGGACCTAAAAGCTCTTAAAGAAAACAATAGGTAAAGTTGACCCCTTTGGGTTAACCAACCTTAAATTAGGTCACTCTTTGCACTTAAAAAGACTAAAGTTCAAGTGAAACCTTAAGCACCCTGATCTTAAAATTGGTAGACTTAAGAGGTCAAGATCCCCATTCTGGTCTACCTGGAACCGCAGTGACAAGAGAGGTCGGGTGGGGGAAACCCTGTAACCCGTGGGGACGCTCTACCGTGTAGGGGTCTTCGCGGGACTCTCCCTCTCTGGCTGCCCAGGTAATTCTCAGGTGGACGATCTTTCTGATCAAGGGGTCCATCTGCCCCGCACCTCTATAGTCACCCAACACATTTGTGGGTGTCTTGATTGGGTCCAGCACCTTCTAAACTTACCTCTCCCAACCGTGCATGTACGGAAGGAGGTCTCTAAGACCACCCTTAAGACCTCCTTTAGAAATTCACTCTCGTCAAGGCCAAGCCTCGACGCCCGTGTTTGTGCAGCAACACCCTCACATTATTCTCTCTTCTGATTCAGAACCAAGTTCTTCTTCTTCCCCCATCATGGCTCAGCCAGTTGAGGAAGAAAATAATCTGGAACACCAGCTCCAGCGACTCAATGACCTCTTCCAAAACTTCGTGCACCCACCGCAGCGTCCTATGATGCGGGACCACTACAATCCTGCTGCGGTGGCCATTGAGCCTCGAGTTAGAATCCCGATTGGAGGACCTGATTCCGAACTAAAGCCCAACATGATTCACGCTATACCTAAATTCCATGGGCTTAATTCTGAAGATCCTTTCCAGCACATCAAACAGCTAAAGCATCTGGCCCACACTTTTGGATCAGATGCGCAAAATCGGGATATTCTTCTCATGAAGATGTTCTCCTTTTCTCTTATGGACAAGGCCGCCCATTGGTATCAAACTCAGACCCGGCCGATCAACACTTGGGAAGAACTTCAATCCGAGTTTTTAAAAAAGTTCTTTCCCGTTGGTCGGACCAACGCCTTGCGCCATCAGATTACACACTTCACTCAACAATCAGGAGAACCTCTCCATGAGGCATGGGATCGTTTTCAGGATCTCATGAGGAAGTGCCCCCATCACGGAGTTCCTAAATGGGAACAAGTCCAATCTTTTTACCAGGGACTCCGTGAGGACATCCGCCTTTTCGTCAATGCAACCTGCGGAGGAAACATCATGGGTCAACATGAAGACACCGTATGGGAGATTCCCGAAAACATGTGCGAGAACTCCATCAACAATGACTCCATGGGATTATTCGACAGGACGAATACCCGCGCAGCGACGAATCTTAAGGGAGCACATGAGACGCAGGGCCTGTCCGCATCAGTCGACCTGGAATTAATGGCCAGTCGATTGGACAAGGTCTCAATTATTGAAAAGAAGGTGGATGAGCTGACTCAGCACTTGCAGCGAGCCACCTCTGCGCGTAACTCCTTTGCACAACCTCCTTCCACACAGGAGACTGTGCAAAACATCCTACACCGATCCTCCCCTGGGATGGATCCATATCCATCCCCATCTGATTCTTGGACTGGAAGATCATCCGATCCTTTCTTCACCAGCCGGGGGAACTCCATTCCCCCTTTCCCTGATTCTCAGGAGGTTCCTCAGACCTGCGAGGACCTCAACGCCATCCAGAACGACCCATTCTCCAACACTTACAACCCTGGATGGCGAAACCATCCCAATTTTCAGTGGGCGGGAAATTCCCAAACCCAAAGACCACCTTTTCAGTCCCGCCCACAGCCCTCTCATCACTACCAGCCGCCTCAGCCTCGGCCCAACCCTACTTATCCATCAGGGCCAAATCAAGATCAAATGTCCTTAATCCTTCAGACTCTGGCTGACATTCAAAAATCGAATGCGGCCATTCAAAAACAGCACAAGGACGAGCTTACTGAAGTTAAAACTCAGCTGGCCCAGTTGGCAAATTCTCGCCAGCCAGGCACACTCCCTTCCCAACCCCTTCCTAACCCAAATAACGTGCCAACCCAGAAGCGCGTTATGAATCCAAATTTAGGCCACGCTCAATGGATTTATCAGGCCCCTACTGCCCCATCTCCAGACGAGATGGAAGCCTCTACTTCTCGTACGGGATTTCAGCAGCAGCCACCCCTCCTACCAAACCCAAACCAAAATCAGGCCGGATTAAATTCTGTAACAACACGTAGTGGTAAGACAACTCAGGACCAGCCTTATCCAAACCACGCCCAGCCTGATAACCATGACCCTAGGATAGTTATCCAAGGTACCGCTGTTCCAGACCCACAACCAGGACCTATCCTAGAGGAACCAACCAAGATCCCGTTTCCCGAAGCCCTGACCAAGGGAAAGAAGACCACCAAACCCGTGGCCCCTGAGGAGGACCTGGTCAAGCTCTTTGAGCAGGTCCACATAAACATCCCCTTGATGGATGCAATCCACCACGTACCAGCTTACGCACGATTTCTAAAGAATATATGTACACCCCAGCGTAAGCCGCGAACCAAGGGAGGGAGCCCAATTGTTCTGTCAGAGCAAGCCAGCTCTGTAATCCTTAGTAGACTCCCACCCAAGGCAAAAGATCCTGGAACTCCCCTGATCTCCTGTAAGATAGGTGGTACCCAATTTGACAGAGCATTGTTAGACTTAGGTGCATCTATAAATCTGATACCCACATCCTTACTTGACCATCTGGAAGAATCTGAGCTGAAACCAACTGAGGTGACATTACAATTAGCAGATCGATCTATAAAGTCACCAAAAGGGATTCTCGAGGATGTTATCGTAAGAGTGCGGGATTTCTATTTTCCAGTGGACTTTATAGTCTTAGACATGGATGCACCTGAGAACCCTAGGGATACACCAATCATTCTAGGGAGACCTTTCTTGGCTACTGCTAGAGCCAACATCAGCTGTGAGGAGGGCCAAATAGAGCTTAAGTTTGGAGATCAAACACTGAAAATTGATATATTTAAGGCCCAGCAAGGAATTAATTGCGGCGTCATCGAACAAATTTGTGACATCAAGACTTTGGTTGATGAATCACACCTCCAGAATGACTTGAGTATGCCTCATCAACCACAGAAGGATCTTGACCCGCAAACAGAGGAGTCCAATCCGGATGTGAACAACCCAGTAACTCCCACCCTTGAACCTCACATCTATACTGAACCACCCGCTGCTGCTGAAAACCCCATCCTCGAACTGAAACCCCTTCCTGCTCATTTGAAATACATCTTTTTGGGTTCTAATCAGACCCTTCCTGTGATCATCAATTCCAACCTCAATCCTGAACAGGAATCCCGTCTGATTGTTGTCCTCCAGCAACATCGCAGAGCCATCGGATGGACCCTCGATGATTTGACTGGAATAAGTCCCTCTTATTGTACTCATCATATCTATTCAGAAGAGGGCACACGACCTTCTCGTGAAATGCAGAGACGCTTAAACCCCAATCTGCAGGAGGTCGTGAAAAAGGAGATCATCAAGTGGTTAGATGCCGGGATCATCTACCCAATCTCCGATAGTCGTTGGGTGAGCCCAATTCAGGTCGTGCCTAAGAAGGCAGGACTCACCACTATAACGACTGAGACCGGAGAAATCATTCCTACCCGATTAGCCAACTCGTGGAGAGTCTGTATAGATTACCGTCGACTCAATTCCTCCACAAAGAAGGATCATTTCCCACTACCCTTCATTGATCAAATTCTCGAAAAACTAGCGGGAAATAGGTTCTTCTGCTTTCTTGACGGGTACTCTGGTTATAACCAGGTGGCAATCCATCCTGAGGACCAAGAAAAGACCACATTCACCTGCCCCTTCGGAACATACGCTTTCCGAAGGATGCCTTTCGGTCTTTGCAATGCACCCGCTACTTTTCAGCGATGCATGCTTGCCATATTCTCAGATATGGTAGGTGATTATCTGGAAGTCTTCATGGATGACTTTTCAGTTTTCGGAGCATCATTCGACGATTGCCTCCAACACTTGGTCCAGATACTCAGGCGGTGCATCGACGTGAATTTGGTTCTTTCCTGGGAAAAGAGCCATTTCATGGTGCCTGAGGGAATTGTCCTGGGACACTCAATTTCGGAGAAAGGTATCCAAGTGGATCGAGCTAAGGTTAATCTGATTTCTCACCTTCCTATGCCTAGCTCGATCAGGGACATCCGATCCTTTTTAGGGCATGTCGGTTTTTATCGACGATTTATCCCTGATTTTTCAAAAATCGCACGCCCCCTGACCACTCTTCTCTCCAAGGATGTTCCCTTCGAAATCTCCAAGGAATGCACTCAAGCATTTGAAATCCTGCGTGACCGAGTCACCCAAGCCCCGATCCTACAGTCCCCTGATTGGTCTCAACCCTTTGAGATCATGTGTGATGCATCCGACTTCGCTGTAGGAGCGGTTTTGGGGCAGAAAAATGACAAGAAACCTGTGGTCATTTACTATGCCAGCAAAACACTCGATGAGGCTCAGCGTAACTATACAGTTACTGAGAAAGAGCTGCTAGCTGTAGTATTTGCCCTGGAGAAGTTCAGATCATACCTTCTGGGTTCCCATGTCATCATATACTCGGATCACACGGCTGTGAGGCATCTCCTTGCAAAGAAGGACGCGAAACCTCGATTGATCCGATGGATCTTGCTGTTGCAAGAATTTGACCTCGAGATTCGCGATAAAGCGGGAAAACAAAACGTGGTAGCTGATCACTTGTCCCGTCTTCCTTCTGAAATGATAAACCCTTCCGGACCCATCACTGAGCATTTTCCCGATGAGCACCTGCTGACTATTGGTACTAGCCTTCCATGGTTTGCTAATATTGTAAATTACTTGGCATCTCATCAAACCCCGTCCGATTGGCCGAAGGCCAAGAAAGACAAATTACGCTCCGATGCCAAGTATTACATTTGGGAGGACCCGTACCTATTCCGCATAGGTGCCGATCAGATCATCCGGAGATGTGTCCCGGAAGGGGAAGTCAACAATATCCTCTCTTTCTGCCATGACCAGGCATGCGGTGGCCATTTTGCCGGGCATAAAACCGCATCAAAAGTCCTCCAGTGCGGCTTTTACTGGCCCACACTGTTCAAAGATGCATACAGTCATTGCAAGGCATGCAGTCGTTGCCAGACTTTGGGCAACATGAGCCATCGCGACATGATGCCTATGCAACCGATTCTAGTATGCGAAATCTTTGATGTTTGGGGGATTGATTTTATGGGCCCCTTTCCTGTTTCGGATGGTTTCGAATACATTCTGTTGGCTGTGGACTACGTGTCCAAATGGATCGAAGCCATACCGACCCGAACCTGTGATCACAAAATCGTTCTCAAATTCATTCATCAACACATTTTCTCAAGGTTCGGGATTCCTCGTGCAATAATCTCTGATGGGGGGACCCATTTCACAAATGCTCAGTTTAGGTCACTGATGACCAAATACGGGGTGTCTCACCGAATCTCTACTCCTTACCACCCCCAAACTAATGGTCTAGCTGAGCTGTCGAATCGGGAGATCAAGAAAATCCTACAGGTCACTGTTCGACCTGACAGGAAGGACTGGTCGTCCCGACTTCCGGAAGCATTGTGGGCCTATAGGACCGCCCACAAGACCCAATTGGGCATGTCTCCCTTTAGATTGGTGTACGGAAAGGCATGCCACCTTCCCGTCGAACTGGAGCATAAAGCCTATTGGGCAGTACGGAACTGTAATCTAGATCTTTCTAAGGCTGGGACCCACAGAAAACTCCAAATCAGCGAGATCGATGAATTGCGCATAGACGCGTACGAGAACTCGCAAATCTACAAGGAGCGGGTTAAAGCCTTCCACGACAAACACATCTCGAGAAAGATCTTTCATCCTGGTCAAAAGGTCCTACTCTTTGATGCCCGACTCAAACTCTTCCCAGGAAAACTGAGATCTAAGTGGGTCGGACCATATTTGGTCCGACAGGTTTTTGGAAATGGAGCAATCGAAATCAGTCCACTCAGCCACGATTCTGAACCTTTCATCGTGAATGGTCAAAGACTCAAGCCGTTCATTGATGTAACTTCTACTGATTTGGTTGAGGCATCTTATATCCTCCTTTCCCCTTGAGCTTATTGCGCCCAGCCGATGGCGTAAAACTCAGCGCTTAACGGGAGGCAGCCCGTCATTCTCTTTGAAAACCTGAAACTTGTTCTGACACCTTTCAGCACTCGAAGTTCACCCTGAACTAAGACCCCCTAGGTTACAATGAGGACATTGCAAATCTTAGGCATGGGGGGGTATGAAAGTGCAAAAACTCGTAAGAAAAGGTTTCAAACAAAAAATTCACATATGCCAAAAATACCATAAAAATTAAAAAAAAAAAAAAAAAAAAAAATTTCGAAAAAGAATAAGAGGAAAAGAGGAGAAGGAAAATTTTGTGAAGGAGAGAAGAAACAAAATGAAAAAGGAGCACAAAATTATAAGAAAAGTGATAGTCATTAGTAAGAAACTAAGGAATTAACCTAAGTTCTAGACCTCATTCAAGAAAATAACTGAAAAGTGCACCATAAGATTAGTAAGAATGCAAACCTTAGGCATTCTTGAATAGACTCTTAGTACTCATTAAGATCTGAACACTCCTCAAGAGGTTGAGGAAAATGAAAAGCTGAAGTATTAGGTCTAAGGCTTAGGAAGTATTCGGCCTCGTTAACTAATTTTTGGTTTACGGGACTCAGTAACCTAAGCACCCTAATCTCACACACATCCTGGTTCAGTAAGCGTAAAAATCAGAATCACGCAGAAGCGTCGCAAAAATCTGAAAAGAACACCTAGAATAGGAATGGCCGATCAACACAAGTTGATTTGGACGAGTTCCCAGCGCGGAGAGGCGGAAAATCCCCTCGAAGATGCGTAACAAAATATCATCTCCTCGGTGCTTGTCTCTTAGGATATTTACATATCCTACGGGGGGCATGTAAGCACTCTGCTGGTTCAGATTCCATGGATGGCATTATCTCGAAGTGTCAATTGCCAGGGTCTGGATTCGGCCACGGAATACCATGGATGGGATTATCTCGAAATCTCAATAGCCAGGGTTCCGGGGGTTGCCATGGGCGGTGCTATCTCGAAGCATCGATCGCCAGGAACCCTTGAGGATTGATGATGGGAGCAAGGAATCTGATACAGACCGTGTTGAAAAGCTAATCCTAGGCTAGAACTAAAAAGAAAAAGAGAGAGAAAACTCTCCAAACAGAAAAAAAAACTTTCTATCTCTCTCTTACAAAACGCACTGCGAACTGGGCCAGGGCTAAAATCATTTCAAGCACGGGTGCTTTAACCACGAAGTCCAATAAACCTTAGGTTAGTTCTTGCGGGCCTTAAAAACCTTTGCTAAAAGACTGAGGCTAAGGCTAGACAGATTTGGATCTTGATTGGTACTAGAGTATCTTTTAGGCCTATGGTCAGCATTCTAACCTAATCTATGCTCAAATAAAAAGGCACTTATCTAAAACCATTGAAAACTTCATGGTCTAGAACAAGGGTTGAAACCTTAAGTTTTTTGCTAAGGGACTAGCAAAAGCTAGGCATGGGGGTATGATGAGAACCTCATCATGAGCCATAACTAGCTCATTTTGACCCAATACAAAGGATAAAAGCTCCTACATATCTCAAGGAAAGGCTTAACTCAGAGAATTCTGAGTTTGAGAAGAAAACCAGTCATAAGGGGTAAAAGTGCAATTTTACCAGTATAATCTGCATACAGGGTAATTCAGGGCCCAAACACAGGTCAAAACAGCTTAATAAGAATAAAAGTGGGATGAGATGATCTAGCAAGGGCTACAGCACTTCCAAGAAACCAAATGATAATCTGTAACCCTAAAACAACCCACTTCAATTCACAAGGTTCGAGGCAAAGTAAAAATAGAATAAACCCTCTAAAATTCATAGAAAAATAATCTCTAGGGTTTAGAACCTTCAATTTGTCCTTTAGAACCCATTTTGACCTACATTGAGAACCATGCCCAATTAATAACTTAATTTGGGTCTTTACGCAAATTGACCGGTCAAACAAGGTTTAATATGAAAATGAAATTTACCATCAGATTCCTTAGGTTCTAATTAGTCATGTATAAAAACTTGAGCCTAAGAAGAAACCTCCTTGACCGACTTTACACTTTGGTCCTCATATATTTACTCTTTGGCCCTCAACTTTTGAACCCTCGCATTTAGGCCCCTAACTCTCCTTCGTTCTTTGCAAACAGGTCCCTCCTGCAAAACCCTGCCAGCACCATGCTCCGGCGACCTTGCGCGGAGCATGGCGCCGCGCAGGGTGAGGTGGAGGACCTGGCATGTGTACCGGGGGTGCCCTGCGTCGTCAGCCGTCGCAGGAGCACCCCCATGGTCATTGTAGCCCCCCATACCGGCCGTGCGAACGCACGGACGGTATGGGTTCGTATTCCGACCATTCTCCGGCGAGGGAGACACGTCGTCTCCCTCCGCCTTCCTCCCTGCTTCAACCCTATAAATACCCCCCGCCGCTCCACCGACCAAAGCAGCCTGGATCTGACGGAGAAAACCCCCAGCTTTCTTCTCTTCTTTCTCCGGCAGACGCTCACCAGCTCCGGCGACTTCCTCCCCCTCCACCTCGTCGCTCTGCCGCAATACCAGCAGCGGAGACTTCCTCCCCTGTTCTTCCCGCGCCACGCCGCACCCAGCTGGCGCCTCTCCAGCCCTCTGCTCGCCGCCGCCCCTCTCCCTGAGCATCGTCTTCTCCGGCGACAGTCGATACGACTGTCGCCCTGTTCCTCCCCCTTCGTCCCTGCAGTTAAGTTAGAACTACTCCCCTTCTTCTCCTCTTCCTTTCCCCGCTTTCGATTTAGTCAATTAAGCCCTCTACCGACCCTGTTCACCCTCATCCTCTCCGCCTCCGACCACCCTCCGGCGAGCCGCTCCCATCACCTCAGCGACCCACACGGCTCGCCGACCACCGCAGAACATCCGCCTCCTCACCCTGATCCTCTTCCGCCCCTCCACTTCCCACCAAACACCCTCTGCAGACCCACCGAACACACCCACTTCCTCGCTCACAGTTTGACCTAGGACGACCTGTTAGCTCCATCTCGCCCCCTGCAGACCCCCTGACCACCTTCGCCGTGCCACGGCGAAGGTCCCCCGCCTGTCTGATTTGGCCGAGAGGCCGTTCTATTGATTTCAGGTTCCAGGCCTTGACCGCCATTGGCGAGGAAGCTCGAAGCTTGCTGGAGGTTGCTCCAAGCCTAGATATCCCAGGTTGAAGACCTAGGCTGCGCGAAAGAGTCTTGCGCACACACCCTGGCCCTCAATTGGAGTTGCGAGCCTCAACAGCTGTTGCAATTGGAAGCACCATCCCTATTGCAGGCGTGAGAGAAAAGGGGTGCGCGGATAGTCCCACCTCGGAACCTTCTGAAGCCACACACCCACATAAATTGCAAAAGTGCCACCATCTGTTTGCCTCAGTTACCACGGGGTGAGGTCCCTCTCACCCGACCCGACCCGACCCGGCCTCGTCCGTGACCACGCTCCGTGGACCTGGCCCGACCCGATTAGACTGTCCTGCACTCCTCGCCCACCACGCACGCCGGTGGGCCTGGACCCGGGCCTGACCCGAACCCGATTACCCGATAGCGCTCTGGGAGAGCTTCCGAAGAGTGATTTCAGAGAGAGAGATACGCGGGGGAGGGGGGTAGAGTAGGTTTTTGCCTCTTGACGAAAAAACTCTGAAGTGTGCAGGCCAAAGAAGAAGAAGCAGACCCGCTGAAGAAGAAGGAGCTGCGGCACTGTAGCATAGGCATCGTTAAGTCGTCTCAGCACCGGGGCAGACGACGGAAGGTCAGCAGCCAGAGCAGGAAAGAAGACAGGCTGAAGAAGAAGGAAGAGCAACGGCCAACGCGAAAGAAGCAAGAAAAGAAGAAGACGATCTGAAGAAAAAGAAAGAAAGGAAACAAGGAAGAACAGAAGAAGAAGAGCACGAGGGGAAGATCTGAAGAAAGCAGAAGAAGAAGAAGAACAGGAAGAACCAAAGACAAAGAGGAAGAAAGAAGAAGAAGCCAAATTTTCATCTCTCTCTCTCTCTCTATATTTTTGTAATAGAACTTGTATATCTCTAGAATACAACTTGCTCCCTGAGTTCGACCTCGGGAACTCTTTTATTTTTCCGAGTAAAAAAAAATTTTATATCTGAAATGTTGGTAACAACCAGCTTTACTACAACGTTATAACAGAAGCAACGTTTCAAGAGATTACTGGTGCGCTAAGTCTAGTGCAAGGACTCTTAATTTTTGGATAATTAGATGATGATACTTCAGAGTTAGGCATAGTTTTCACTCTCTGTTCCTGTGTGCGTACTTTGTGTGAATTCCTGAGAGTTACCAAATAAGGCAAATACACAGAGATGGAGTCTTAATAAAGCTATGACTATGGTGGATGGTTACGACCGTCCTTCATAGAGTCCTCGGCTGAAGGAGGGTAATAGTGTCAAAGGTCAGAAATACGCCTATCCTATCCATTCCTTCCTGGTGTCGAGAATAGGCACTTCCACCAAATAAGCCACACAATATCCTCTTGACCATCATCATCCCTAATAATGCCTCATAAATAAAAGTCTGTGTCGTATGATGTTGATTTATAAAAGAAAAAAAAAGAGAAAAGAAAAGAAGAAAAAGAAGAAACAGAAAGAAGAAAAAGAAGAAATAGTTATATTACAAAAAAAAAAGGTCCAAGTTTATAATGTAACATTGTTTCTGAGGCAACAGAACACCTATCACGTTCCACCAAATATGACCCATACCTACCTTTTAGTATTTCTGATCGCCCGAATACTGGTTGAGGACTCTAACCTAGTTGTAGAATTATTAGGACTTTAATTGAAGTGTGGATGCCATGTGAGGCCACCAAATAGTGTGTACAATTTCTAAATCTGGCGAGATTCGTGATCTTAGAAAAGAAGAAAAGAGGGAGTGCCCAGGGACATCAAGAGAGCACAATTGTGTAGCCTCTCTCAGAATTGACTTGTCTAATAGTCTAAAGATCTAGAGTCTGCAGTACTAGACTATATATAGCACCAGATGAGTGTGTGCCACCAAATACAAATCCATTCAACTCGATATCTCCTACCTAAGTCAAACGCCGAGGTCAAATTACAGATTATCCTCTGCTTTATCCCCGAGGGAAGTAGTTGCCTATCCCGACAGCAATATTTACCAAGGGTGAAATACAAACTCCCAATGCGAATTGGCTTTTTCACTTGGATCTGTTACTTAGGCTATCATCACTTCACATTTGTCTGGATCTCTAAAGTTTTGAAATGAGAAAAGAAGAAATCTTCTGATTACTTCTATTATTTTTCATTTTTGTTAGGGACTAGCAAATCTTAGGCATGGGGGTATTTGATGAGTCCATTTTAATGGACTATTATTACGCCTAAGTTAACTTTAATCTTACCTTTTAGATTTGTTAATAACTAAATTAACTTATAGAATGTTTGCATGCATTATTATTTAAGTTTACATTTATTTTATAGCATTTTATAACTTAATATGTAATAATTTTATGTTTTTATGTGCAAGAAGAAGATTTGCAAAAGAATAAGGAGGGGAGAGTAAATTACCCTTTCAACCTACGGCATTTCTTTTCCCCATTCTCCGGGCACCCTTAAAAGCTGTCGGTTAAAAATAGAAAAGGGATTTGAAAATCCCTTAATTGGCACATGCGAGGAGAGAGGAGTTAAAAAGGGGAGGTGGAGAAAGGAGAGGGGATCGGCATCTTCCCCCTTGTGGGGAACTGCTCCACCGCATGCACTGTGCACCCCTCTGCAGACCCGCTTTGCCACACCGCAGCCACTCTAGCCAGCGCCCCTGCCAGGCTGCACCCGCAGGCACTCTAGCGCACATAGCCCACCACGAGTGCAGACCACCCTAGCACCTACAGGCGCATGCTCCAGCAGGGCGCGCCCCTCTCCAGCGCCAGCACCCTGCAGAAAGGCACCCGCTCCACCTTGTGCGCTCATCGGCCACTGCAGCTAGGCCGCACCAGCATAGTGCCTCCCTGCAGCGCACCCTCCCTCTCGTAGGCGCTTGCTCGCGTAGGCACTTCCTCCACCAGCGCACGCGTTCCCCCTCCTCTAGCGCTCTCCACTGCAAAGCGAACCGCAGGCATCGCGCTCGCACCAAGTAGCCTGCAGGCTCGCACAGCGCCTCCTTTCAACGCTTCCTCCTTCTAGCGTCCCTATTGCAGGCGCGCCTCCATCGCCCCGCAGTTACCTTCTCCACTGCAGGCCCTCCTCCAGCACCTCCTCCGGCATTCTTCTCCTCTGCCAGTTGGCCACCTCCGACCATCTCCGTCGACACCGTGGCCTCCATCGGATAGGCCTTGTCTTCGCCAACCTCCCTAGTGCGTTAACAGCCCCACCGACGATCCTCCCCATGTGCAAGCAAGAGAGAGTGCAAATGCTCTGTTTTGAGGGAGATTAAAAATTACATTTACTGCCATTGCCACCATGAATTAATTTTCATTTATGATTATTTTATACAGTAAAATTGAGAATGCACCCTCATGCTTTCCGATAATTGCATGTTATTGATATTCACCTGTTTTAAGATTGGTTTTGGGATCAACATGTGCACCAATTTTCTCTAGTATATGTCAAGTGAAAATTACATAAAATCATCATATATTTATTGAAGATTTCAGTGAGGGAAAATTGCACATATACCCTTATATTTTTTAGTAATTGTGAATCTTCTTTCTATTGCATTTTATGTTGGATTTGACTATGGATTTCGCACTTGATCGAAAGAATATGAAATAATCGAGAGTTTATTGCATAATTGCCTCCCTGTGGACACGACCCGCTCTTCTATGAGTGGTTATTTTTATCATTGATTAGTCGATTTTTCCACCACTTAAATACTACAACAACGCGTTATTTCATTTGCGAAACTCAATCGAAAGCGGAAAATCGACTTCTCACACAGCACGAAGCGCAGTGCGAAAAATCTCACTTTTATACGTCCGGGCACATGTCCAGACGTCTGGACAGATGTCTGACTGAAACTCCAGACGTCTTATCCGGCTAAAAATGTAATGGGTCGTTACAGTTGAGCTTCCTGGAATTGGCTAAATGGACCAAATCTTCTGCAGGGTATAGGAGTAAAACCATTAGACATCTTGGGCGATGTCTAGAGAGATGATCAAATGTCTGGAAGACAGTGGTTTAGATGTTTGTCAAAGTGGAAAGGGTCTTCACCAAACTGTCAAGGCTAGAATGATTGGTTTTTGACTAATAACGTCTTTCTATGTGACAACTAGAAGAGCTATTAGACATCTACAAAGAGGTGTAGACGTCTGATGAACGTGCTAGACGTCTGATAAAAGAAGATAAAAAGGGTTCTTTTTTAGCATTGACCAGATGTCATCTGATCAATGTATCAAACAGATGAGGAGGTTATAGCATGTCTAGTCTAAGAGGTAGACATTTGATAAAGTGTATAATTGACTTAGCATTTTTTGTGAAGGGTTCCTATCTTGATGAGGTTCAACTCAATGGGGTCCTAGGTTGAACTAAGGATCTAAGGGCTCTTTACAAAGATTTTCTATGGAAGAAAAATACATCAAAAGAATTTTTATAACAAAATTAAACAATAGCAAGACTTTTAACCATCCTCTTCAAAGGTTTTCTTCAATCATTGTAATCATCCTCTTCCTTTACCTTTGAACTTAATTCTTGCATATTTGTCACACATACATATAGACATGGAAGAAGCACATATATTTGTCCATTCTTTGTTAATGATAATGACGCTTTGTAAAATCATTAAAATAGGATTAGAGGGGTTGCACTAACAATCTCCCCCTTTTTTGATGATTTTCAAAATCGTCTACAAGTGAGAGCTTGCCCTTACTATGATGTCCCATGGGAATGAAAAAATTGACAAGTTTAATTCGTGAATAAGATGGGAATTGAATGACAATCTTAACTCGCAAACAATACTAGAATTGGTAAGTCCAAATAGGCAACGCAAGAGTTTCGTAGCATGAAATCTGAGAACTTTGTACCTTTAAGCCCTAGAATTTATTCCCCTTTTTGGAATTCATCAAAAAGAGGAGAGAAGAGGGAAGGTATTATACCAAGGGAGTGGAGAAAAGGAGGTGGCTCCCCCTTGCTCGATGCAACAGTTGATGGAGAGAAAGGGAGAAGTCGATGGGGAGGAAGAGAGGAATGAGAGGTCGGCGATGGAAGTGTGAAGGGATTTGGGGTTTTGGTGAAATGAGGGTTTTTGAAGTGAAGGTGTGTGTGAAGGTTTAAGTGGGGTGTCCACATTGCAAGTGGGTCCCTCCATGAAAATATAAACACAACTCGTGAGGGTGAACTTCAGAATTGCCTATGCATGACCAACAGCCGTCTAGCATTTTGGACAGACGTCCAAATCCCAACCAAAGCAAAGACGCACGCTTCAGGTGTAATTTGGTGATTCATCAGACGACACAACAAGTGTTCTTTATACATCTAATGTATTCATCAATTTCCTGAAAAAAGTAACTAGCTCAATCCTGAGCTACTTTCAGAGGAAGTCTATCTCACGTGTCAAATGTCTAATAACCTGAGGCATAGAGAAACACACATATACCAACGGTTGTTTGATCAAACAACCAAATGCTACTTAAGTGGTCTGAATGATGTGTCAAACGTCTAATTGTGTGTATATGGCTTATTCCACTTTTTGAAGAAAATGAAGGCCTCTTGACTTAATTAAGCCAACATACCTTCTATGTTCAAATGATTACAAGCATAAAATCTAACTCACTAAGTCTTTCAAATATCATTGGGTTTACATATGCCCAATTTTCTATGAATAAAATTAAATCGATCATAATTTAGAGGCTTAGTGAAAATATCGAAAAGCTGCAAATCAATACATACAAATTCAACCTCAATCTCCTCTTTAAGTACATTATTTCTCAAAAAATGATGTCTAACGTCAATATGTTTGTTACGGGAATGATTTACAAGATTCCTAGAGAGCTTAATAGCACTAGTATTATCACAAAGTATTTTTATCTTGTTAAATGACAAATTGAAATCTCTTAAAGTATTTTTCATCCAAATAACATGGGAACAAGCTAATGTAGCGGCTATGTATTCAGCCTCCATTGTAGACAGGGTAACACTTGTTTGTTTTTTGGAGAACTAAGAGACTAGGGTATCGTCCAAGAACTAGCATGTTTCGCTAGTGCACTTCCTATCGATGTGACTACTTGCGTAGTCCCCATCACTATAAGACATTAATTCAAAAGAACTACTCCTAGGGTAAAATAAGCCATAATATACTATGTCAAGTAGGTATCTAAAAATTCTTTTGATGGTGTTTAAGTGAGTTTGCCTAGGGTTGGCTTGAAATTAGCATCCAAGTAAGTTGAAGGGCTCATTAAAGTGTTCTTTCCTTTGGTTTTGTCCATCCCAAAGAGATTCAACATCTCCTTTGTGTATTTGGCTTGGTTGTTGAAGTTCCCATGCTTAGTTTGAGTAATTTGAAGTCGTAGGAAGAACTTGCATTCTCCCATAAGACTTATCTTAAACCCTTCCTGCATAAACTTAGCAAATTCTTAACAAAGGTGTTCATTAGAGGCACCAAATAGAATGTCATCTACACAAATCTACACTAATAGGACATCATTGTTATGTTTATTAATTAATAGGGTAGAATTGGCTTCACCAATTTTGAACTTTGCACCTAATAGATAGTCCTTGAGCCTTTGATACCAAGCTCTAGGAGCTTGTTTTAAGCCAAATAGAGCCTTGTTCAGTTTATATATGAAATCTATATTTTTATGGGACTCAAGGTTGAGAGGTTGTTTAACATAAACTTCATCCTTAATGAGACTATTAAGAAAAACACACTTAACATCCATTTGAAAGAGTTTAAAGTCAAAGAAATGTAGGTTGCACTAGAGGAGAGTGAATAGTGTGAGATAAAGAAAATGATAATCAAATGAAATATTAACAATCTCACAAAAACATTCACCACAAAGAGACAAGTAGTTTTAGATGGAAAGAATTATTTCTAAAGTGTGTCTAATAATGGTGAGCCTCTAGGATATTTTTAGATGCATTAGAAAGGTTTTAGAATGCTTGAGAGAGGTGTTATAGCCATTGGGAACAAATACAAGGTGATTTGGTCAAATTCCAACAAGTGTATAGAATAATCAGTTTGACAATATAGTCTTAGACGTCTGGTAAGTGTGAGTACGAGTGGAGCCTAATGGATCAAGCATACATTAGAGGGGGGGTGAATAGTGTAATATCTATTAAAAAGCAACTTAAAAAATCATTCACCATAGATCAAAAAGTATAAGCACAAACCAGAAAAATAACACCTGATTTTAGAGTGGAAACCTTTCAGGGTAAAAACCATTACCTAAGCCTCCCAACATAAGATTTTCTTGACTAGTCGACGGTAGTCTAATCCATTATCACATACCACTTAAACGAGGGTAGCACAACCACTTACAAACATCTTCTCTTACACTTGACCAAGAGAAGAACAACAGGACTTCCAATACAACTTTGATTTCTAGATCAAGAACAGAATAAAAGAATATAACAATATTCTTATGGAGCCTTAGCAATATTTAAAGAACAAACCGAGCTTTCTCGAATCACAATGGAGAGTGCTTTGAATCGCAGTAGTTGTAGGCGTAGAAGCGCAAAAGCATGAGAGAGAGTAGGTGTTTTTCTCTTTGAAAGCTCTTCAGGTGTGCTTTTAAGAGGGGGGTCGTCGGTCATATTTATAGGTGCTTTTCGACAATTCTAGAAACATAGATTTGATTGATTAAAATAAAGTTTTGTCGATCAAAATTATTTTTGGTCGATTAAATAAAATTATTGATCAATTCAATGTTGATCAACTAAAGAGGTAATTTGATCGTCTCTAAGATTTCAAAAGAAATTCAACTGTTGGAATAAATTTAATTGATTAAATAACATAGGTTGATCAATCAAAAAGGAATATGACCATTAGAGGTATTTGATCGATTATGACAATTAGTTGGTCGATCAAAAAGATATGTTGGTCGATCAATAGTAGAATTGACAAGAATTTAAGGGAAAACGATTTTTACGAAAACCAAAATGGTTAGTCCACAATAAAAATATAATTTTGTTATATCAAAACAAGGGTTTTAATATTGTCCCCCTTTTTGATGATAATAAAATTATAATTAATTATGCTTGATGCATGATCAAATTTTTCTACATGATCAAAACCTTTGTTATTAACAAAAAGGCTGAAGCAAGTTAATTGACAATTAGATGATGCTCCTCGTGCAATTCATGACATGCTGCTATGCAATAGAATTACAAGTTATGTAGATAAACATATCTCAATTTCAATAAGTAGGATAAGTGATAATATTTTAAAATAGGATATCTCAAATAAAGATATTGCAACACTCGCATAATAATAAAAGTACTACAAAGCAAGCTAGATATAAAGTTCACACTCAAAAGATAGAAAGAAAATATAATGCTCTACAAGCCAACATAAGAAATGAAATCTAAAATAAACTACGAATGGTCTGGATATTCGATGGAAACTCCACATCAATATCAAAATCATCCAGAGAGAATGGAGGCATGCTGGTGTTGGGTCCTACAGTAGAAGAGAAGTGTCGTCTACGTCCTGAAACTGGTGAGATCTGAAGGTCTATAGATCCATAGGATGGCTGTTGGACTAGAGAACCAGTAGGTTGTGTCTGTTTGGAAGAGGATGGTGCTGAAGCACTCGGACGAGGAGCTGCTGTTGTTGTATGTCGACCTTGGGTGGGGGGGCCTGTGGTCACGGACAGTAAGTGAGTGGATTTGCTCTCTAAGCTGATCCAAAAACTGACCCTTCCTACTCAGGTATGTAGAAACCAGAGTGCTATGCTCCATCATCATCTGTCCCATCTCTCTCTAGCGATGCATCATTAAAGAGATGCCATTTGTCATGTCCTAGACTCCCAAGCTATTGTGTTTGGTAAACTTCCAGTCAAGGTAGGGCCACTCCATGTCATAGAACAAGGGAGAGGGTTTGACTGTAGGTGAGCAGTAAGCATCAAAATGCTGGTAGGGAGAATAAGGAAGTGGAGTAGAGGAAGGACTAGCCTAAGGAGGAGGAGGTCAAGAAGAGGAAGCTGCTGCTTGAGATGGATCCTGATGAGCCTGACGCTCCTGCTCCATTTTGGAGTAGGTGAGCTCTCCAAAAATGAAAACACGAGAGATGAATTGCTTATGATTAATGTCCGTGGAGACATTAAAATGAAGGAAGATATGTGAGAGAAGAGTACTAAAAGGGAAGACACTTGTGGGTTTCCTCTCCATGAAGGTGAGGATGAATTGGTTCCAATTAAATGCCCTATTGGTCATAAAGGCGTATAAAGCCATGAGCATGGGACCTGGACAGTTCTCAAAAGAAGTGGATTTGGACATTAAGTTCCAAAGAAATACGCAGTTGAGAAACTTCGAGAGAGAATGAAAATATGGTGATTTGGTGGGCTTACCTAAGTCAAAACATTTGGGAGTCATCAACGTCTCCTTAATGACTGATAAATATGCATTTACTCATGATAAAATGCCTACTTATGTTAATTCCTAAACTTAACATTGCATTTAGCATTGTGAATAATGCATAACATTCATCATATTACATTTAGCATAATTTCAGTAATTCGTATATTATCATGGCCAGGAGATAGGGCGATACATTTCAGAGCTTCAAATGAAAAATCCAACCATATGGATGGATTTGGATCGACGATTGCAACCCATCGGCGCGAACATCGGCCCGTTCCGACATTTGTAGCATCCCCAACAAGCATTTGAAGATAGACAGCCTAGATGGGGCCACGTGGCACCATCCAGGCCGCCCTTCGCGCACTAGTAGCCATGCCCTCTTCTCTCCATCACACTTCACACTCGATCTCGGCCATCCATTTTCCATCCAACGGCTGGAGAGGTGCGAGCGACGACTCCTCGCAACAATCCAACGGCCCATCGGTTGACGAGAGCGCACTCAAAGAGAGGGCATGGGTTTAAAACCCACAACCCCCCTCAATTCTTCGATTGAGCAGTAGCAAGGCAGCGCACATAGCGTGTGCGCACAGCGCTCGCATGCAGAGCAAGGCAGTGCAGTGGTAGCGGTAGCGCGTGCGTACGGGTAGCGCGGGGCCAGCGTATGCACGCGACACGACGTGCAACACGTGGGACAGCGGGCACGCGAGCTGGGGTCTTTAGTGACGCTCGTGGCAGAGCTTCAGCGACGAAGTGAATGTCGCTATTGACCTGAAGATGATTTTTGGTTCTTTCCACCACTATAAAAAGGGCTTATCCCTTTTATCTTTGACCATCTTCTACCGAGCAACTCCACCACTCCATAGAGCATCCAAGCAAGGTCCCAAAGACGTTGAGCCACCGATGGAAGCCCCTCCACTACTGTGGCTGCCTCGCCTCTCCATTTAGCTAGTTTTTTTAGTTTAATACTTGTTATTTTTAAGCTTTCCTTTAGTGTTATAATTGTAAAATAGTTATATCTTTTACAATGGATTATTTTTCTTGGTTTCATAGCTAGCCCTTATCGCATCGTCATCATAAATCTCTAACCCTCTCTCTCTCTTTCTCCTTCTCTTTCTCTCTCTATCTCTCTCTCTATTTTGCAAGCGAACAAACTAACATATTTCGTGACATTGAAATGAATATTTAAGCCAATTTTTCACCTCCCCGTGTTCGACACTTGGACTCACGTTCGATTATTCTAATTAAAATTAATGTTGTAAGTGCATGCTACAACGAACGAATTATATAAACGTGTTTCTCGATGTTAGTTTTTGGTGTCATTGCCGAGGAGGTAACGGATCTTTTATTCACTTTCATTTCCTTGGGCATTATTCGTACTTGTGTTATCTAACTTTCCTTTCTTCTTATTGGTTGCAGGAATCTCGTGCATCGGCAACGGTAGGAGAGTGGATCGAATTGGATCAAAGGAAGCGCAAGAGAAGACCGCCATCAACCCAAAGGTTTGATATCTTTTCCTTCAACGATCCAAAGGTAATCTTCATCTCTGGACCAAGGAAAATATCTAAGTGGTGGTGCTCTAAAAAAAACCCTCTCTTGTGTTTGTCGAAGGAAACACTACCACTAAGTTCTCAACCCGTCAATTTCGCAACATTATTTTTTGGATTCGGGTTGAGCACACGATTACTGGACCCTTAACACCTCTAAAAATTCTAAAAAAGTCTCAAAGGTGCTCCTTTCAGTGGGTTAGCTCCACCTAAAATTTCATAGCCAAACTCCTTTTGGTTTGGTCGTTAGAAATTCTCTACTGGAAGTACGCGAGGTTGTCTTGATTTCTGGAGAGATGTAGGTTGTTTCTGCTGCTAAGAACTCCACTCAGCTTGGATTTGTAAGAGACTTATATTTCTGGAAGGATCTTGAAGTTCTCTACAGTTCTTCTGCAGACTATTTTTGCATTTGAAAAAGATTAGTACTTGTTTTGATTCAATTCCTAAACTCACGCTCTGATCTAGAGGTTCTAGAAAGATTGATCCCCTCTTGGAAAAACATGAATTTGGGTGATCTATCATCCTCGAAAAATTCTGAAATTGATTTTGTTGAAAAGCTCATTTGATTTTGGTCAGGATAGGGTCATTACTTGCTTTTATTGGACCCTTCTTGATAAAGTCAAAATTAAAAATAAGATTCATTTAGTAGAAGTTGCATGCCCTAAGGTCTTCCACACTAGGGTGCTTTTAACTTCATAGTCACACAAAAGACCTTAAATAAAATCAATCTTCACCAATCGTGTGACTACATCTTTGTGCCTTGATTGAATCTATAAACAAGTGGAATCTTAAAATCCAAAAAGCCGTTAATCACAATCTTGCTTGATAAAAAAAACACTTGTTTTGGCATTGGGTCATTGAACACGATTGTGCACACAACTTAATTTGAATTTTAAGGGCATCAACCCCCCTAATGCCCTTTACTTAATCCTTGAGCACAAGCACTGACCTAGCCCTAAATTAAAATTGAGTAGACGTTGGCCGTAGGATTCATTGAGTCCGTTTCAAGGTATTTTCCTGAACGCATTGTGAATTGGTGATGTTTGCTTGCTTCAAAAGGTGCTAAGTTAGGGGGCTTGATTATCAAACGACTTAAGTAAGCAGGGGTTTGGCATAATTAACAGCCCTCGGGACATGCTCCCCCTACTTCACCTTCCCAAATTTACTACCTTCGGGAGTAAAGACAACACCAAATTCGTCATGTGGTTGGAATTTATTTTTGAAGTGTAGGTCACCTAGGTCTACACTATAGGGCTTAGTTTTGCTTGCTTGATTGTGCACACTTAATTCTCTCATTTGTTCTTATCTCATCTCTCCACTTCTTCGAAACAATGGATTTCAATGCCTATCCTTCCTTCCCAAACTATCCCCAACATGATTTGTATTCTAACCCAAGTAGACAATATCCACAATTTACTTAGGATAACCAACAACCTAGTTGGGGACTTAATCCAAGACTTGAGTACCTAGAATACCCCTCTTGTCCCAACTATCCCAATTTTAACCAACACGCATCAACCTCCTATTGGGATACTTCCAACCCACCCACTTAAGGGTATGATCCAAACCTTGGGGATCCTTATCTTGATTCTCATGATGACTCCTCTTTTAGGTCCTACGCACCCACTAACCAATCTAATAGAACCTACACTCTAGGAGAACACCAAGACCCCTACTGATGGGAACACTATCATGAGCCCTAACTAGCTCATTTTGACCCAATGAAGAGAATAAATGCTCCTACATAACCAACTGAAGGTCATAATTCACTGCATAACCTTTCTGAGAGAAACACAAAAATAGGGGTAAAATTGTAATTTTACCAATGTAGTACAACCACAGATTTTCTGAAGGGCTAAATAAAGGTCAAATGATCTTAATAAGATAACAAGTGGGTTGGATTTGACAGAAAAGGGTTTGTGTGTGTTCTGTGAATTAAATGACTTCTTAAAATCCTAAAAACAGACCTACTTGATTAACCAAGGTTCTGGTAAGGATAAAATTCACTTAAACCCTCTAAAAATCATAGAAAAATATTCTCTAGGGCTTAGTACCTTCAATTTGGCCATTAGAACCCATCTTGACCTAGAATGGGGTCTCAGACAGATATTTGCCACAATTTGGGTTTTTGCATAAATTTTCTAATTAAACGTGGTCAAACCCAAAAACCAACTTTACCATTGGATTTCTTAGGTCAAAATTAGGTTTGTACCAAAATTTAGACCCAAGATGAGTTTGTCTTGACCTAGTTTGCAAAAAGGTCCAGTCTGATTACATTTCTACCCCTAACTTTCAAAAACCCTTGATAACAGCCCCCTATCTTTCTCATCATCTTCACAAGTAGGTCTCTCCACCATTATCACGGAGGAAATCTACTCCGACGACCTTTGACAGAGGAGATCTCCTTGATTGCTTGGAGGATCTCTTCCAAAATTGGAAGGAAGATCCTCTAAGAAATCCCCGTCAATATGAACTCATCGTTGAGATCTGATTCCCTCCCAATCTCTCATGTGAGCATATGAGAGATGTGGGTATGTCAACAATTTCCATCTTCGGAGACCTTCCAAGCTTGGGAAGCTTGTTTCCCAAGCCCTAACCAACCTCTAGAGCTCTATTTAAAGAAGCCTAGATTTCCCTGACTCCTGCACGCTCTATTTCGACCACAAATACCCCTAATTCCTCTCTTCCCCTCACGGTCGTAGGCTCTTCGATGTCCAGTGACCCTTTCCTGCTCCTCCTCCTCGTCCGACCGCCATACCTATGGCGAATTCCACCTCCTTGACTTCGTCCACACCTCGCCGTACCAGCAGGCGCTACTCTCTCTTCGTCCTCGCCGATCCCACCTCACTGGAGCCATCTTCGTCTCCGACGTCGGCCACACCAAACCCAACGCCTTCGCTCACCCCCTTCGTCCCTTGACCTCCCAGATATGTCCCTAATTCCTCTACTTTCTTCTCCACCCTTTACTTTCCAAAATCAACCACTGCCGCCCCTTGCACCCTCATCTCCTTCATCTCCGACCACCAACTCTGGCAAGGCCATCCCACCTCCATAGGCCACTAATACCCTCGCTGACAAGCTCACAACCTCCGCCTCACTTCACTAATCACTTCCCTTCACTCCACTCACCGCGTCACTCACCCAAACCACTCCCCGAACACACCCACTCACTCGCACACATTGTGCCTTAGGCACGCACTCACAGGCACTACCACGCCACGTCAACACCCCCAGCACATCCGTCGTGCTCCAGCGACGCTCCCTGAACGATTTGACATGGCCGCGAGGCCGTTCTTGTGTTTTCAGGTAGCAGGCCCCATCCGCCATTGGCGCAAGCTTGAAGCTTGCTTGAAACCACTCCAGGCCCTGCTTTTCCAGGTACTGTTGTCCCAGGCTGCGCGGAATTTCCTCACGCATGCATCCAGGCTCTCAATTCCAGTTGAAAGCCTCCACAACAGCTACAATTGGAAGCCTTGCTGCTGCTACGGTGCGCGAAAGGAAGGTAGGACATTTAGTCCCACCTCGGAAGTGAAGAAGCGCTTTCATGCGCATAAATTGAAAAAGTGAAGAAGGTTGTTCGCCTCCAACACTGAGGGTGAGTTCCTCCTCCCCCCTTCACCGGACTCATCCGTGGCACTGCCCACGCGGACCTGGCTGATCCGACTACCCGCCTGACTTCACTCCTCACTCACCACACACGCAGGTGAGCCTGGACTCGGGTATGAGATAAGTCCAATTACCCGATCGGCTGAGGCTCTGGGAGAGTGAGACTGAAATAGAAAGAGAGGAGAGAGGAGAGCTGCGTGGGGTTAGGGGGGTTTTTGCTCTGAGATGATTGGCTCCAACACTTAGCCAATTCAGAGGAAGAAGAGGAGGTCAGGCAGAAGAAGAGAAGAAGAGAAAGAGAAGGACGTCAGAGAAGGAAAAGGCAAAGGCAGAGAAAGAAGAAGAGAAGGCCAAAGGAAGAAGCTGAAGAGAAAGAGAAGGATCGAAGAAGAAGAAGAAGAGTAGAAGCCAAAGCAGAAGAAGAAGAAGAAGAAGAAGAAAGAGAAGAAGTAAAGGCAAAGAAAGAGAGGGAAGGATCAGATGACAGATCATTGGCTTACATTGCATATTCATACATTGAATTATTTGGTGATATTGTAGGAGTATTTGGTGATCTACATCACCATTTTACTCACACATTTTTGCACTTTGATACTAATATTATTGCATACTCTTTTAATTCTAAATTGCAATTTTGATTTCTAAATACCTGTTTGCTCCCTGTGTTCGACCTCAGAAATCTTTTCGAGTAATAAAATTGTATTTGTTTTCAAAGTGATTTCGACTATACTGCAATGCGATTATTTTAAAACATCGATCTCGCTTTCGACAAACACCTACCCTTCCCAGGACCATAACCAAGATAGGTCATCTGAATTTAAGGATCTCTTCTACTTGACCTATGGCTTGGAAGGGATTTTAGAAAAATGGAAATCAACTGCTGATCATAAACCTAGGAAAATTAAGAATGATCAACCCCTGCTTTGGACCCTCGACGAAGAATCCGACTGGGAGGACTTAGAACCTCAATTATTCTGGAGTAGGACTAAACAAAAAATGGTGCCTCTTGAGGAATTGCATCCTAAAAATGATAGAATAGGGGACCCACCTAAGAACCTAAACCCCAGTATGGACTCTAATGCACATCCTCAACCATACCCTCCTAACCCTGATTTGAATGCTAAGGAGGAAATCCAAGGGAAACCTAATGACACTCAATCAATTCTTGATAGCCTACAGTTGGAGTTATATAGATAGAATCAAGAGTTGATTGAGGGGAAACAAGCTACGGTTTATATGTTCCAACAATTGGATAAAGCGGGTCAACAGAATGTGATGAAAGAAACTTCTTTCTTAGAGACAATGGAACAAGGCCCTGTGATAATTGATTGGATTGCACCTAGTTGCCCAAAATTGTTGCAGTCCACTATCAACACTTCCCTAATGCTGGAAAGCATTGAGGATCCTTTGGAACACAAATAGGTAGAAAACAAGGATGAATCTGAAAATTTGAATGATAAGATTGGGGTCGATGTCCCAGAATTGAATGATAATAATTTAGTCATAGGGACATCAAGATTTGGGGATGGGGAATCTGACTCTGAACACTTTGATTGTGAAATACTTAAAGGTCCCATCATGGATTTAAAGGAAAGGCAACGGGAAGAACTGGAGCAAGAAATGAATGGTGGAATCAGCTCCATCACAAGTTCTTCCCTGATGATTGACTATGATTTTGGAAGAAATGAACAAGAGTTCAGGCTCCCATGGCATTGAGAAATTAGACAAAGAAATCATGATTAAGGATGGGGAGGATTTTCACTTTGACCCACTCGAATCAATCATGATTGATCAAACACATTCTTTTGTAGCTAACCCAAGTTTCAAAGGTGTTAATGCAACCAATGTGGAGTTGGCTAAACCTTTAGATTTCAAACTTCTAGAAGAAGAGAACATTTTGTTGAAATCAAGTTTTTGGATGGACACTGAAATAACCCCTCCTAAGGACAAGAAAATCGAAGGAAATGTTGACTGCAGGGGTCCTAAGTTGATCAAGCCACTGACCTCTTATCAGGACCCCTATGACCTTTATGACTTAGATCCAGGAAGGAATAAAAATCCTATTCTTCATCATCACCTCGAACCTAATTTTCTAAGGATAAGAACTGCTTATTCTGACAATGTAAATGTCCGATTAGGGTTACATCCGTCCAAGCAAAACTCTGGTCTACATGCCCAAAGGAAAAGAGACGATTGGTCTAAGACATGCATGACCAATGACTTTTTGAGTTCCCGTCCCTTAGGGATGGAACTCCACCATAACCTAGTCCGCATCTACGGACTTTTTACTCTTGGTCTAGTTGATTTTGTCTTCCCCTTCTTAACCCAGACCATTCAATTGATTTATCCCTTATTGTCTATGTACTATGCCCAGCTGAAGGCTTTAAACTCAAAGCTTCCTAGGAGGTAACCCAGAGGTTTCAAGCTGATCGGATACACGATTACAACTCAGGTATTTTCTTTCCTTGCGCTCTTGCATATATTTAATTTCCAATGAGGACATTATCCAAGATAGGCTGGGGGTGATAATTCTCATGATTTGAGTACAAAATTGTTAGCTTGAACTAATTTTTATTCAAAAAAAAAAGGAAAAGAAAACTTAGGTATTAGAAGCTTGTCAACTTTAGGAAATAATACGTCAGGGACCTGAATGCGTAGACTCTTCAGGTCTTTCGACTTAATCAGTTTGGGTGTCCACTAAAATGTGGACTTGGTCTCGAGTTCTCTCCACCATAATTTATATTAATCTAGTTAATAAAGTAGGGTGATAAGTATATGACTTATCAACCCGCCCTCTAATTTGGGGGGATTTTTAGTCTAAGCATCTACACATGTTTTGCACTAACTCACTCATCGGCGATTCTAACGGAAATTGGGTAGCTAATGAACCTACTAGGGCGGTATGGCTAGCAAGTGGTCAGTGGTAACAGCTCATCGGTCGGTTGTTCAGAGCCCAGCCATTGGACCATTCTCTTTTATTGCCTTTAGGTAGATCTTAGATCAAGGAAGCCACCTACTTAACAAAAATTAAAAAAAAGAAATAGAAAAATAGAAAAAGAAGAAAAAGAAAAAAAATAAATAAGCCATGCTTCACCGCATGAGTATGACTGATAAGTGATCAGTGGTAACAGCTCATCGGTCGGTTGTCCGGAGCCCAACTCACAAAATGCACAAATAATTCCCAAAACACTTAGTCAAGAAGCGGGGAAGTTGAATAAATCGGGGAGTTATATACTGGGTTCGCCCTTGTGTTGACCCCATTAAAAATAAAAAAGTAGGGAGAAAACTACCGACTGGAAAGATAGACCTTAAGGTAGAATTTTTAGGTCACCTAAGGGCGTAGAAACCCGAGGTCTGTTTTAATTGCCGTTGAGTGAGTCTATCACTTTCACTATAAGATGCTTAGTACTTAGAATTCTTTTCAAGTCTTAGGTAGGTTGGGTAGCCGTAAAAAGTTACCCTGAAATCCTCAATTCCAAAAATCCAAAAAAATTAGAAAAGATGAAAAAGAAAAAAAATATTTGTTTCCATACAGAATAAGGCGAGGAGTCGGGCGGTCTGCATTTTGGCAGATACTCGAGTGCTGTTGAGTCTCGTAGGTTAGGTTCTGAGTAGAAATTTTCTCCTATTGACAAGTAACTTATGCCCAGGCGATCGATTCTTTATTTTAGTTATAAATAGCATTTAGGTTAATTTTGCTAGGGACTAGCAAAAGATTGACATAGGAGTATGATAAATATACATTTATTCATGATAAAATGCCTATTTATGTTAATTCCTAAACTTAACATTGCATTTAGCATTGTGAATAATGCATAACATTCATCATATTGCATTTAGGATAATTTGTATAAACTGCAAGTAATTTGTATATTATCATGGCCAAGAGATAAGGCGATACATTTCAGAGCTTCAGATGAAAAATCCAACCATATGGATGGATCCGAATCGACGATTGTAGCCCATTGGCACGAACATCGACACGTTCTGACATCTGTAGCATCCCCAACAGGCATCTAACAATAGACGGCCCAAATGGCGCCATGTGGAGCCATCCAGGCCACCCTTCGCGTACCAGCAACCACACCATCTTCTCTCCATCACACCGCACACTCGACCTCGACCATTTATTTTCCATCCAACGGTAGGAGAGGTGCGAGCAACGACTCCTCCCTGTGACAATCCAACAGTGTAGCCCATCGGTCGACGAGAGCACACTCAAAGAGAGGTGCGGGTTCGAAACTCGCAACCCCCCTCAATTCTTTAATTGAGTGGCAACAAGGCAGCACACATAACGTGTGCACGTAGCGCAACAGCGCATGCGCGCGGCCAGCGCGGGGCCAGTGCATGCACACAACACAGTGAGCAACGCATGGACTAGCAGGTGCGTGAGCTAGGGTCTTTAGCGACGCTCGTGGTGGAGCTTCAGCGACGAATTAAATGTCGTTATTGACCCAAAGATGAATTTTGGCTCTTTCCACTACTATAAAAAGGGCCTTACCCCTCCTATCTCTAACCATCTTCTACCAAGCAACTCCACCACTCCATAGAGCATCCAAGCAAGGTCCTGGAGATGCTGAGCCACCGACGGAAGCCCCTCCACCACCGTGGCTGCCTCACCTCTCCATTTAGCTAGTTTCTTTTGTTTAATACTTGTTATTTTAAAGCTTTCCTTTAGTGGTATAATTGTAAAACGATTTTATCTTTTACAATGGATTATTTTGCTTGGTTTTATAGCTAGCCATTATCGCATCGTCATCATAAATCTCTAACCCTATCTCTCTCTTTCTCCTTCTCTCTCTCTCTCTTTCTCTCTATTTTGCAAGAGAACAAACCGACATATTTTGTGACATTGAAGCGAATATTTGAGCTGATTTCTCGCCTCCCCTTGTTCAACACTCAGACTTACGTTCAATTATTTTAATTAAAATTAATGTTGTAAGCGCATGCTACAACAAACGAATTACTTAAACACATTTCTCGACGTCAATGACCTCAGAAGATATGTCATGCTATAACTCAAGGTAGGTAGGACTAGTGGAGGGACAACCAAGGACCTCAGAAAGAACATCGACATTGACAAGAACCTCAATGCTGTAGACATTGGATGTCAACTGGATATCAAAACCTTCACCAATGTTGCGAAGGTTGGAATAGAAAAGGTGACAATTGATACAACTATCCCTAGCACCTACATTAAAAGTCCAATCAAAGAGGTGATCTATCCTACGAAAGGTAAGTCGATCTTCAAGACCTGTGAAGATGCACTCGAAGTTGTCAAGGTCGATAGGATGACCGACGTGAGGTGTGAGGCGGAAGTTGAGAGAAAAGTTGTGACGTGCCTTGTCATTGATGAAGAATCGGTCAAAGATGTCATCTCCAGGGGTGGAGGTAGAGCCACGAGAACGTCTAGGGGCCATAGGAGCAAGTTTGTTATAGTTTTGGTCAATCAGAAGAATCAAGTTGGTCGATCAAAACACAGATTGGTCGATTAAAAAAAGGCAGTTGATCGATCGAAAGGGTAAATTGGTCGATCAAGTAATCATTGTTGGTTGGTCAAAAAACAGACAGGAAGCAATTTAAAATTCAAAGTTGAAGGAATGGTCGATCAGGTTTTTGGGTTGGTCGATCATTGGTTGGTTGATCAAAATCATTTTTTCAGAGATTTGAACATGATATTTTTGGTCGATCAATGTCAACATTTTGATCGATCAAAAATCGACAAAATTGAAAAATATAAGACGCAGATGGACTAAACGAGAAGAACGAACGAAGAATGACGAAGAACTTCGAAGAACATGAAGAATAGTGGCCGAAAAAGTACGAAAAACACATCAAAACAAGATCAAAATGACAAGTTTGAAAGAAAATGAGTAGAGAAACGGGATATACTAAGGATTGAGAAGGATCGATCCGATCGGCAGTGGTGAGCATAAATTTTGCGAGGGAAAAATTAAGGTTTTGGAGAACTTGTCGTAGTTGCAAAAATCGCTACCAGATAAAATTTATACCGAAACTCAAAGTGAGTCCCGAGTCGAACACGGGGAGGCGAACGTTTGGTTTTGAAATCCATGCTTTGATTTTATTTGTTTTTGTTGTTTTTATCTTTTGCAATTTTTTTTGGTATTTTAATAAGTTAAGAGGTCAGGTCGATAATATCTAGCTAATCTACTTGCAAAATGAGAGAGAGAGATAAAATATCAATATTTAGCTAACCAAAGTTTACTATAGATCATCAGGGAATAAATTACAACTACGCTGGTGATGTAAACATGTTTATATCACATAAACCGTCTATTTATGCGTGTTCTTAGGCATATAGTTGCATTATACATTATAAATATTGTATAACATGCATCATCATGCATTTAGGTTAGGTTGTATAAATTTTAGGTTAATTTTCTTTTTTTGTGGTTAGGAAATAGGACAATATCATTTCGGGGCCTCGGATTGAAGATCCAACTGTACGGATCTGATCAGGGCGACGATCGGAGTTCAATGACTCCAAGATTGCTGATTGGACTTCCGTAGCATCAGATGCAGTTCGAGAAAGATCAGAGGTCAAGGGACCAGGTGGTGTAAATCCATACTTCAGATGACAAATCCGACCTCACAGATGGATTCAAATTGACGATCGCAGCTCAACAGTGCAAAAATTGGTCTAATTCGACATTTGTGGCACCATCTACAACATAAAGAAGATGGATGCTAGGATGGTGCCACGTGGCACCATCCTAACCGTCCAAACCAGCCAAAGGCCCGCCACTGCCCCCTCTTTCCTCAAATGAACGTTCGATCGTAGCCATTGGATTTCAATACAACGACTGAGATCCTCTCTAGCCGCGCCCCCTCATTTCTATAGAGCAAAGCCAAGAGATGATCTCAACTGTTGGATTAAAATCCAACGGTCGAGAGAGTGTGGAGGAATTCAAGACTTCGCCTCAAATAGTCCCTTAGCGCAACGGTAGCGCCTTCACGCGAAGACGTAAGGTGTGGGTTCAAGCCACACCACGCCTCGCCTCAAATTGAAGCGCAATGCGAGCTCAGCGAAATCTAGCCGTTGGATTAAGCGCGGACGACTCTGATGCAGGCGATGTGGCCGCACAAGATTACGCGAGCATTGCATGCACGATCGGACATGCAACTACACGCGCAATCACACGCGCAGACGTTGAGCGTGTTGAAGAGGAGCAAGCACGATGAGTCTTAAGCTGTTCAATCTTGCGATCGAATGGCTGAGATTGTGTGGACGTGCATGATGCATTGAAGCGTTGAAGGTGAGGAGGCGAAGGCATGCGTGACCTCTAGCCACATCTGGGCTTTAGTGACAAATAAATCTGTCACTAAAGACCCTAACATTAATGTTTTAAATTATAAAATGACCTAATTGCACTCAATCCCTACAACTATAAAAGGAGACCCTTACCACTCAAATTTCTCATCCCTTCCTCTCTTCTCTCTCCCCCTCCAAAGATCTAAGAGCTTGTCCCAAACCTGAGATGCTCCATTAGAGTTAAAATTAGAAATTTTCCACCTTCTCTTCCCTGTTCGTGGAGCGCCCGCAATTGTCTTCTCACCATCGTTTGGGAAGTGGGTCCCGTTGCGACGTCGCCTAGCCCTGTCCTCCGTCGTCTGTCTTCGTTCTCCTTCGTCCCGCATCTCACCACCTTCGTCCGGGCACTCCGTCAACGCGGCTCATCCTCTAAGCAGCCATCGAGGAGGATAACATCCTCCACCTTCTCTTTTATTGCTTTCTAGTGTAGATTTCCTGCTTTCTAATGTAATGAGTAATTGTAATGAACCTAATTCTGTGGTTATGAAATACCTGTTCATTCTCTCTCTATTTTCTCTTTATTTATATCATTCTCTCTCTCTTCTATTAATTATTGTTTAAGTAGATAGCTAGCGTAGATTCAATTCACTTAGCTAATCTACTTCGTGACAATAAATATAAATGCGATTTTTGATCAAACGTCTGCCTTCCTATGTTCGACTCAGGACTCCTTTTGAGTTTCGGTTAAAATTATCTGTTGACAGATTTTTCTTACAAACTACACTACGGGACGAGTTTTCAAAACTCAACTCTTTCAGAAGCAATTTCTCTGCCACAATATTTTGGCGTCGTTGCCAGAGATTTTCCACTTCAACATTTTGGCGCAGTTGCTAGGGAGGAAACACTCTTTGAGTTTTTGTGTTTTCCGACTTACTAATCGTTTACCTCACTTCTCTCCTTTCTTATTGTGATTGCAGGTACTCTTACGAGGTGGGAAAAAGCAGTAGATTGGAGCAAACTACTGTTGAAGGGTCTGTAAGTAACCCCACCTCCCCACCCACTAGATTTCATTCCACCACCTAATAACACAAACCCTAATTAACCTACTAGCTTGAATAAACTCTAAAGTTAGTTTTGATTATTTTTTTTGACACTTCCACCTGCCTTACCCTCCACATATAAAAGAAAAATTACAAAAAAAATCTTACAGAGGTACACATCCTCTTCTTATTCTTCCTACTCAACTGGTGGTAACCCAATCTTTGGGACCGGTACACCCATCAACACATAATTGAGTAGAAATCAGATTAGGTAATCACTTGCGTCCCTAATTAAGTGGTGCATCAAGCCAATTGTTTGAATTGTTTGGACCACACCACTTCAACTAAAAATAACTCATCAAGTAGCTGACAAATATTTTCAACTTTTAGGACTAAACTAGGCATTCCACATTTTTAGTTTGATTTAAAAGGAAAACATCTTCACTTGTGCTTTCAAAACCTGGTGTCCAAACTGAACTTGATTGAATATACCTAAAGTTGAATCCTAAAGGTTATTAAGTAAGATTTAAATCCTAAAATTCACCGCATCCAAAAATAATCTTGCTTGAAAATCATTGGTTGTTGTTGAAGCTACGGGTTACTATGCTATCGTATTTGGTTTTGAAAAACTTGTCGTCGTAGTTTGAAAGCGAAGAACTCGTGTTCAACAAATAAAATTTGTACCGGAATAGAAATCCTGTGTCGAACTCAGGGAGGCGGACGTTTTATTAAAAATACACATTTGTTTTATTTGTCATGAAGCAGAATAATTGATTAGAAACTATCTATCTATTTACAATAAATAGAAGAGAGAGAGAATATTACAAACTAAAAATAAAAAGAGATGTAGAATGAACATGGAATTCATTATCAAAGAGATTGTTCGTTACACTACTCATTACAATTAGAAAGCAGAAAATGATTACGCTAGAAAGCAGTAAATCTACTCTAGAAAGCATTAAAAAGAATGGAGAGAGAGATATATCCTCCTCAACAGTCGTTTGGAGGACGAGCCGGATGGGACGACGCATGGAAGACGGGGAACGGAGCGAAAGGAAGGAGGTCGAGGCAGGAGGAACGAGAACGGGGCAGCACATCATCGTCGTCGCAAGATCCACTTCCGAAATGGGTGCAAAATTTTGACTTTATCTCTCGAGGAGCTTCCCGGGTGTGGGACAGGCTTCTCTTGAGCTTTGGCGAGGGAGAGAAGAGAAAGAAGGGATGAGAATTTAGTATGGAGGGGGTCTTCTTTTATAGTTGCAAAGAGTGAGGGCAATTTGGTCTTTTTAAATTGAAAATCATTAATTCAGGACCTTTAGTGACGGATAAATCCATCGCTAAAGGTCCGAACGTGGACGTAGTGGGGGCGGTGCACGCGCCTGCTCATCTCCTCAAGGCGCAACGCTCTCCCACGATCTTGAAATCTCGATCGTGAGATTGGACGACTGAGATGCATCCTCATTGCGCCTCCTCAAGCCGCAACGCCCCCATGAAATCCCGCGTCTGCACGAGCGTGCGATAGCGCGTGGGAGCTATCGGGCGCTTGTAGCCGCTCGATTGCGATCAAGCGGTCGTTAAGCTAACTCGCCTGCACCCCGGTCGCCTTCTCCTCGCAGCTCGAACGCTCACCTCTTTATCGCGTAAGCGCATTTGACCAATGCACTACAAGCGCATTTGTGTCGCACTTGTGATTTGTGCGCGCATGTCCATAGTCGTTGGATGATAATCTAATGGTGGAGAAGTGACAATTAGATTGAAGAAGAGAAGGAGCAGCAGGGGCAGCAGTCGGTTGGGTGGCTGAGATGGCACCACGTGGCGCCATCTTGGCCATCCATCTTCTGGATGATGTAGCTGGTGCCACGGTTGTCGGATTGAGTCGATTTTCACGTTGTTAGGTTGCAATCGTCAATCCGATTCCATTCGTGCGGTCGGATTTGTCATCTGAAGTTCGGATTCACACCATCTTGGCCCTTGATCTTCTAGGGTTCCTCGGTCTCTATCTGATGCTACAGATGTCTGATTAGGGCAATCTTGGAGTCGTTGAACTCTAATAGTTACCCTGATCAAATCTGTATGGTTGGATCTTCGATCCGAGGCTCCAATAAAAGTTTTCCCTGTCCCTGAACATAAAAGGAGATAATTAACCTCCATTTTATTCAAACTAATCTAAATGCAAGATGATGCATGCTATGCAATATTTATAGTATGTAATGCAATTCTATGCTTAAGAACATACATAAATAGACATCTTATGTAATATAAACATGTTTACATCAGTTGTGCACACACACACACACATTAACTGATCATTAAGGGCACAACCCATATAAAAGGGCCCATCATATTTCAAAGCACATTCAAACCTAAGCCTAATTAAAACAGAGTAGATGTTGGCCTTAAGGATTTGACTCGCTCTTCGGAGCCCAGATCAAGATTATTTTCGATTAATGTGCTTTTATTGTTCAATCTAATGTCTAGCTAGGGGAGCAGAATCAAACAATCGTGGTTGGGGGGTATCAAAGGAACCTGAGGCCAAAGCCAAGGGAAGAACCTTCTCCCCAGCCCCTCCCTCTAACTAGTTGGATTGACCGGAAAGAAGTAGATCAAATTGTTTCTTCATCTCAAGACGGGTTCTAAGAGTCTATAGGTCTTTAGGCTAGCCCACTTAAAGACAAGTTTGATTGTTTGTATTGCAAGGCACCTTTTTCCTCCCATTCTGTCATGAATCCTTCCACATCCTATTCGCACTTCCATTCCTACCCTCCTACCACTATTTATTCCCAAAATGATTATTATTTCAACCAGACTTATTCTCATCCATCTTCTAGTTGGGATAATCCTGATTGGGGATATAGTTCTAGACCTTCGTGTTTAGGGCCTAACCCTGGACACCATCATTTTGATTCTTATCATTTTCCGAGCTACATTGATTATAGATCACCACCCTTATACAGACAACTTAATACTATCTACAATCAAGAAGGATATGCTAATCCTTACCCTTCCACTGCATACAGGTCATCACCCCCTTATGGACAACCCAAAATGACTTATTATTAGGGAGGGTATCAAGAACCTCAATTCGTTGACTCCTCTACACTGAAACCAAACCTGCCTAACACTAAACCAAACCATTTGGTTCAGGTTAACCAGGTCCAAGATAAGGTGTTGGCTAACTTAAGGAATACTATACAATCTTTAGAAGCTCAGCCAACACCTTGCACTGAAGAACTGGAGCCTCTGATTGAAATGATTGATGATCTTAACAAGTATTTGTTGGATTGACTCCAGAATGTTAAGAATAAGGATCCGGGTAAGTTTTTACTTGGGAAGTTATCGAAATTGAGGATGAGATTTGTGATTGCTTTAGTCCAATCTTGGGATGATTCCCAGGATGAACCCCTATCAGGAGAGCCAATGTCAAAATCCGCTCAGGCAACTATAGGGGGGACACATTTTACGAGACCAAGGTTTGATAAACGCCAGTTGATCATCATTCTTATGCATTAAAATAAACCTAGCTCTTAGGATTTTACTCCGTAAACGGATTTTTGGGCTGCATTTAGGCATAAGTTAGGTTAGGCATGCATTGCATCTTTTATTTGTCTTTTTAATATGTTTTTGTGAGTGTTAGGGATGTACAGATATGTAGATCCTTAAAACCTTAGCACTCAAGAAGGCAAATGGTGAAGGAGAAGCCCAGACTAGTTGGAACTCAGCTCGATCCAGCTCACCACAGCTGGAACCTAGCTCACTTGAACTAGGGATTAGCTCATCCCAGCTCCATTCAGCTAATCTCAGCTGAATGGTAGCTCAAGAGAGTTCATCTTAGCTCACCCTAGCTCAAGTCAGCTCAGATCCAGCTCAACTCAGCTGAGTCTAGCTCATCTCAGCTCCCACTAGTTCACAGGGAGCTCTAGCTAGCTCAGCTGAGTTGACAGGAGTTCACCCCAGTTCAGATCCAGCTACATCCAGCTCCACTCAACTCTAGCCAGCTGAAGAAGAACCCATCCCAGCTCAGGAAGCTCAAGTCCAGCTCCCGGGGACTTAGCTTAGCTCAGCTCAGTTGAGCTAAGCTACCTTAGCTGCCTCAACCAGCTTGATTCTCCCTGGGAGCACCAGACCTAGCTCACCTCAGCTCATTTTGGTAGAAGCTAGCTTACTTTAGCTCAGCTTGGTAGCTAGCAAAGAACTAGCAAGCTAAGCCAGCCAGAGTAGCTCCATGCCAGCCTCTTCAGCAGCAGCTAGCTCCAATTTCAGCTCCAGACTTCTCCTCCTCAGCTCCTCCCTCCAAACCCTAGCTCCAACACCTTCTCCTCTACTCCTCCATTAGCTAAGTTAGCTTAGCTTAGCTTACCTATGCTCCAACTTCCTTGGCTTGTACCACCCCAAAAACCCACCTAACAACTCTACCCAACTAGCTCCACCTAAGCTCCACATAAGCTAACCTACTTGGCACCAACCTAACCTACCCACCACCTCCAAAAGACACCTAAAAGTGGCGCCAAAAACTACCCTAACCACCCCCTTAATGGCGCCACTTTTCCCTCCAAAACTCCCCCTCATCTCCACCACTCAATTTCCCTTGAATTCATCTCCACCATCCACCTAACCCCCCTTCTAGAAGACCCCATGTTGGAGCCAAAATGGTGGTGTCTCTCCACCACCAAAAGACACCAACACCACCATAACTACCCCCTTTAATACCCCTTGGGTTGGCGCCAACTCTCCTTAGCCATAGGATCACCAACCACCTCCATCCTTCCATCCTAGCCCTCCATTTCAAGGGGCACCTTAACCCCCCATCCTACCCTATAAAAAGACCACTACCCACCACCATTCAAGGCATCCTTGGCTAGAAATTTCACTCTCATATTCCACCAAGAAGCCCACGTCCAAGAGAGAAGAAGAAGAAGAAGATTAAGGGGATATTCTGTCCCCTTGGTGCCTTCCCCTCTTCCCTTCTCTCTTGGGTCACGCCAGCCAAAGGAGAAGCCAGGCAAGGAAGATCTTGGAGGAGATCTTGAAGGTGGTCACGCCACCTTGGAGGAGTTTTTGAGGGTGGTGCACGCCCACCCCTTGGAGAGAGCATTAAAGGTGGTAGCTTCCACCTTGGAGGAGCTCTCAAGGAAGGAGAAGAAGGAGGCCCTCTTTTCAAGCCAAGGAGCAGCTAGGCTTGGAGCAAGAAGATGCCCTTCTTCACCATTTTTGCAAGAGGATTTATGTTTCTTTTCTTGCTTTTAGATTTGTTTAAGCATTCCTCTATTTGTCATTGAAAAGAACACTCATTCTAATCAATTAAATTGCCTTCTTTTTGCCTTTTTACTGCAATTGTTACCTTTGGTTCTAGCACTTGTTTCACCTCTTCTTCCTAATTACTCTAGGCCTCCACTTGCCTAGAGTGAGCTTAGGAAGAAGATATTTCTATCTTTTAAATTTTAGCTAAGCATTTGTAGGTGTTAGTACTTTTCGTTACAATTCGCATTTTACCCTCGTCTTTTCAAAACAAAAAAATTACATATTGAAAAATATCAAAAAGAAAGTTAAGATCTATCTATAAGCAATAGGATTAGTTTTGCAATTTTTGCCTCCTTGGACGACCCTAGATACTTCCCTATCTAGGATAAAGTTAAAAGCGAAAGCGGATTCGCGTGTTACAACGACGTTAAAAACCCGCTTTTACAAATCACGCGCAATTCGCTATCACTTTTTGGCGCCGTTGCCGAGGAGGCACGGCTTTGCATTAATTAATTTTCTCTTTCTTGAAGTGGATCTCATCCCCTTCTCTTTCTTTCTTTTGTGTGTGCAGGAACTACAGCGGGAAGGTGGGAATCTGGAAGCGAGAGCTCAAAGTTCCTTTTCTTCCCGCGAAATTCAGGTTGGTTCCTCTTTCTGGTCACATAATTAGTTAAAACTACCAAAAATATATTAAACTTAGCTTTCAGGATCCCAAAAAAACTTAATTAAGTGGAGTGGTGCATTATAAAATCCATTGTTTGGTTGTATGCTTCTTTAACACCACTCCATTGCAAGTATTGGTGTTCTATTTTTCTGGTCCAGATTTCTGTCCAGACTTGAAAAATTGATTCCTAACATCACAGGCCACCTAAAATCATAAAATTTCATAGAGTGATTCCCAATTAAGTTTGGAACATCTGTTCCAAATTTCAGATCAATTGGATTTGTATTTAATTTTTAAAAATTCGTCGATTGCAGAGGGGTCACACCCTTTATCTTCCTGTTTTGCTACTGTCCTTGAATTTTTAGAATTTTTATACTCACCCAATTTTTGTGAATTTTAGTTTTCTGGAATCCTTGTGAAATTTTACACATCATATAAAATCACAAAAATTTTCTGAGTCGGTGGTAATACTAAAAATTCCATAATACCCACGGGTATCATTTCTGGACTTTGACACCAGTACAATTAAAAATTTAAAATAATTATAAAAAAAATTCTTAAAATCTTACAAAAATCTTTTTTGGAATTCTTGTTTGATTTTATTCAAAGTAGTGGTATTGTTTGACTTGTTTGGACCACTACTTAATTCTGAAAACCTAAAAATAATTCATTGGTAGTAAAATTTCTGTCTTAGGGATAATTGGCTTAGGGTTTCTTCTTTCTTTTTAGAGACTCAATTAAAAGGAAATATACAATCACCCATATAACTTATTTTTCTTTGATTATGGATTTTCAAACTTGTTTGAAAATTTAATTAGAAAAACCTTAAAACACATTTGATTAAATTGAATCCTAAAAGACATAAATACAAGAAAATTGTGTGACAACTTGATTTTCATTGGAGCCACTCTCCAATTCCTGTACACACACAAAAAAAAAATCAAAATAATAGGGCAACATCCCAATAAACGCCCTCCACATTCCGTGTGCACTATAACATCCTAGACCTAATTAAAATTTGTAGCAACTTGACCCCTAAGGCTTTATCAACTTAGGCTTGCTATTTAGGTCTTAAGTTTTCTTTAGTTAGTACCAATTCTGTCATCTATATCTGGTGTTCAGGCTGAGGGGCCGTGTCAAACGACCAGGCGCGGGTTTGTACAAGCACCTGGGGTTTTCCCTAGGAAACGTTTGGGCCCAAACCTCCCCTTAAGCAACTTGGCTAGATTTGTTGACAGAACGGGTATTCACTATTGACTACTTATTTCTTACATAGACCAAGTCTTAGGTTTATTATTAGGGAGTCGCATTTAAGTTAGGTCTAGATTTGTTTGTTTGAATTGCACACTTTCTCTCATCTCTTTCTCTTCTCCTCCCCTCAAATTCTTCCAAGTAGTGCATGCACGGGCGACGGTCCCAAAAACCACACCTCGAGGGACCATCTGATTTCGCCCCCTGCAGCAGGAAATCATTATTTTCTTCTCCCTCGTCTTCTAGAAAAATGGAAAACCCAGGAATCCATCAAAAAAATTCTGCTTCCACTTCTAACCCGTCAGCCGACCCACAAGCTGACTCCACCCTCCCTCACCTTCCTAACTTGGAGCAACCAGAAATACCAGCAGGGCCAGGTGGCCCTTCAATTATAACCCATAATACAAATCCCTTTGCATTAATGGTCGACCATTTGGCTCGACTACAACAAAATCAAGAAGATCTAGCTAGGACTGTCACGAACCTAGCTAATCAAGGACAAAATCCACCACCCCGCCAACAGCCTGTCGTTCCACTTAAGGATTTCTATGATCCTTCCAATTATGAGGAAAGACCAGGGGTGGTCATACCACAAGGGGATTTCAAAATCAAACCCGCCATTCTAAACCTTATCAAGCATTTTCATGGTCTTCCGCAATCTGCAGGAAGACATGTGGTTAATGAGACTCTTTCCTCTCTCTCATAAAGACAAAGCATCGCATTGGTTTAGAACTGTTGGGTGTCCTATTACCACCTGGCCCTAATTAAAAAAATGCTTTTCTTAAAAAAATTTTTCCGATTGGCCGAACGAATGCATTAAAAAGATCCATAACGACCTTTCAACAAAAAATTGGTGAACCCCTCCACGAAGCCTGGGAAAAATTTCAGGAACTTCTAAGAAGTTGTCCCCACCATGAAATTCCACAATGGCAGTTAGTGCAAATCTTCTATCATGGATTAGAAGATCAATTAAAACGATTTGTGGATGCCTCATGTGGGGGCAATTTTCTTAACAAAGACGCCGAAAGTGTCTATCTTCTTTTTGAAGAAATGAGTGAAAACTCATTTAACATGACTTCAATGGACACTTTTGGCAGATCACAAAACCCCAGACATGGAGTCCATGAAATTGACTCCAAATCCACCTCTGTTCCAGTCACACAAGATGACTTATATATGTTAGCTCAACGACTGGACCAGATGCAAATTCACCAAAAGAAAATTGAAGAAAAGCTCACAAACAAACAAGCTCCACACATCCACTCTCCACACACTAACCCCCCACACATTCTCCGAAGAGAAAATCTGCACAATATAGATGCCACATCTGCTGACCAGCAATTTCCGGCTGATTTCCCGCAAGATTTGACTAGAAATTTTGACCAAAATATTTTTGACTCCACCTCGGAAAATATTTATGCTCTCCAGGAGCAATTTAGAAACCCCTCCAACACTTCCAATCAAAATTGGAGGACTAACCCGAATCACTCCTGGAAAAACCCGAATCAGATTCCTTTTCCCAAACAAAACTATTTTGGGAATTATGGACAACCTTTGTATCAACCTGGACCATCCCAGGATGATATTAATAATCAGGTCATGAAAACTCTGCAAGGAATGCAGACTCAAATGACAGAAGTAACCCGCATGATTACCAATTTACAACACCAAGTTAAGGTTCCTCCTGATCATCGACCTATTGGGAATTTACCATCCCAATCCATGCCCAACCCAAACAATCAAAGGAATCAATTCCAAGGTGGATATCCCAGTCAACCTATTCAGCCATCACCTCAGCATCCACCGGGTTTCAATAACAGCCAGGCACCACGTCCTCATCCTAGAAACAACCAGACTACAAATGCAGTTACCTTGAGGAATGGGAAAACCACTCACAATACCCTGCCTGTTAAAGAAACCCGCTCTAATGACACACAGATTAACTCTTCCCCTCCTATTGTTCAGGAACCAATTCATGCAAAACAGGGCAACCCTGCCCCATTTCCACAAGCCCTCCACTCTTCAAAAAAGAAAAAGACAAAATCCGAGCCCACTGAGAAGGAACTAATGGATTTATTTGGGCAAGTAGAAATTAATATCCATATCCTAGATGCCATTAAGTATATCCCTGCCTATGAAAAATTTTTAAAAGATTTATGTACTCCAAAAAGGCAGCCCAAAAATTTAGGAAAGGTAATTCTTCCAGAGACAGTCAGCTCAGTTGTGCAGAGCAGACTGCCTCTTAAGAGAAAAGATCCCGGCGCCCCCCTAATCCAAGATATCATTAATGATACCTCATTTGATCGCGCTCTGTTGGATCTTGGTGCCTCAATTAATCTTATCCCCACAGTTATTTTTGAGGAATTTAAGATCGGTGAATTGAAGCCTGTTGAGGTTACTCTCCAATTAGTCGACCGATCTACGATTAAACCAAGGGGAATTATTGAAGATGTTCTTGTCCGGGTCAAAAATTGTCTATTCGCAGTAGACTTTCTAGTCTTGGACATAGAGGTACCTGAAGTACTTAAGTTTGCCTCCATTATTCTTGGAAGACCATTCTTAGCCACCGCCCGCGCCAATATTGATTGTGATTTCGGAAAGATGAAGATCATGTGTGGCGGTGAATCTATAACCCTAGACATTTTTTAAGCCTCTAGGCGATTCCAACAACCAGATTTCTTTGATGATTCGGATTCAGAAATAGAAAACATTGTGGAGGAAACATTGCAGATTTCCCAATTAGGTTCCTGTTTTGTTGTAAATACGGTTCCTGAACAATCCACTTTTTCTCACCCTTCCACCTCAACCACACGACCAGCTAACATTCCAGCTGACCCTTTCACTCTCACCTCACCTCTAACCCACAAAGCAGAAACTCTTTCGGAACCGGGCCTACAATTGGAATTAAAACCTTTGCCCGATTCCCTTAAATATGTCTTCCTAGGTCCAAATCAGACCCTGCCCCTGATTATAAATTCTGGACTCACCGGGGCACAAGAGCACAAACTTCTCCAAGTTTTGAGTAAATATCAAAAAGCTATTGGCTGGACCCTTTCTGATCTTAAAGGCATTCATCCGTCCTATTGTACGCATCGTATATATTTAGAGGACGATTCTCGCCCCTCCCGCCAACCACAAAGGCGCTTGAATCCTAGTATACAGGAGGTGGTAAAAAATGAGATTATTAAGTGGCTGGATGCTGATATCATCTACCCCATTTCTGACAGCTCTTGGGTTAGTCCAACTCAAGTTGTCCCTAAAAAGGCTGGACTAACAGTTGTCACCAATGAAAATGGGGAAAATATAGCCACTCGAACCGCTTCTTCTTGGCGCGTATGTATAGATTACCGAAAATTAAACACTGCCACCAAGAAGGATCATTTCCCGCTCCCTTTTATTGATCAAATCTTGGAGCGGTTAGCCGGACGGAAATTTTACTATTTTTTGGACGATTATTCTGGCTATAATCAAGTAGCGGTTCATCCTGAGGACCAGGATAAAACAACTTTCACCTGCCCCTTCAGAACCTTTGCTTTCCGAAGAATGCCCTCCGATCTTTGCAACGCTCCTGCAACTTTTCAAAGGTGCATGCTTGCAATTTTTTCAGACCTGGTAGGTGAATGTTTAGAAGTCTTTATGGATGACTTCTCTGTTTTTGGAGATTCTTTTGACCATTGCCTCAAAAATCTTGAAAGAACTCTCCAAAAGTGCATAGAAGTTAATCTGGTCCTCAGCTGGGAAAAAAGTCATTTCATGGTCCAAGAAGGTATTGTCTTGGGCCATGTTATTTCAAAACAAGGAATCGCGGTAGATAAAGCAAAAATAGATGCTATATCTAAGCTCCCACTACCCACTACTGTCAAACAGATCAGATCCTTTTTGGGTCATGTGGGTTTATACCGTCGATTCATCCAAAACTTTTCCCAAATCTCCAAGCCTTTAAGTCAGCTTCTCACTAAAAACCAGCCATTTGATTTTAATAATACGTGCCTGGAGAGTTTTTTGAGGTTAAAGAAAGAGGTTACTGAGGCGCCAATATTGCAGGGACCTGATTGGAATAGTCCCTTTGAATTAATGACAGATGCCTCAGATTTTGCTGTAGGGGCCGTTCTAGGGCAAAGAATTGGCAAGAAGCCTGTTGTGATCTATTATGCTAGCAAAACCCTTGATGATGCACAACGGAATTACACGGTTACTAAAAAGGAACTTCTTGCCATTGTATTTGCCTTAGAAAAATTTAGATCTTATCTATTGGGGTCACATGTCACTGTTTATACACACCACTCAGCAATTAAATATTTGCTGACAAAGAAAGATGAGAAACCCTGCCTTATCCGTTGGATTCTGCTGCTCCAGGAATTTAACCTGGAAATCAAGGATAAGGCGAGATTGCATAATGTAGTGGCCGACCATCTCTCTCGTCTTATGACGAATGACATAATGACCCCGCCAGATCAGTTCCCTGATGAAAGTATTTTAGCTACTACAACCCTCCCTTGGTTTGCGCCCATCGCAAACTACTTAGCAACAGAACAAATCCCCACTGATTGGCCAAAAACGAAACGGGATAAGTTCTTTGCTGATATTAAATATTATTTTTGGGAGAAGCCCAACCTTTTCCGCATTTGTGCCGATCAGGTCATTCGACAATGTGTCCCCGATTCTGAAATCTATGATATCTTAACACATTATCACTCAATGGCCTGTGGCGGACATTTTTCGGCAAGAAAACTGCAGCTAAAATCCTTAATGCGGGATTTTATTGGCCCAGCTTGCACAAAGATGCTCATAACTTCATTCGATCCTGTGTGCGTTGCCAGAGCATCGGCAACATGACTCGAAAGGATATGATGCCCCTTAATCCGATTTTAGAGGTTGAAATTTTTGATGTTTGGGGCATCGACTTCATGTGACCGTTCATCAATTCTGGTGGGTATTTGTATATTTTAGTCGCAGTCGACTATGTTTCTAAATGGATAGAAGCAATACCCACCCGCACTAGTGATCACCATGTGGTTGTCGAATTTCTTAAGAAAAATATTTTCTCAAAATTCGGCATAGCAAAAGCCATTATCAGTGACGGAGGCTCACATTTCACCCACTCACAATTCCGTCACCTCCTTTCTAAATATGGGGTTAATCATAAAATTTCCACGCCATATCACCCCCAAACTAATGGCCAGGCTGAAGTTTCTAACCGGAAAATTAAAAATATTTTACAAAAGACGGTTAGGCCCGACCGTAAAGATTGGTCCACCAAATTGGACGACGCTTTATGGGCCTACCGTACCGCTTTTAAAACTCCGCTTGGCATGTCTCCCTTCCGTCTGATTTTCGGGAAGGCATGCCATCTCCCGGTAGAATTAGAACATAGGGCTTTTTGGGCAATAAAACAACTCAATATGGATTTATCTGACGCCGGTAACCATAGAAAATTACAATTAACTGAATTGGAAGAATTACGTAATTTTTCCTATGAAAATGCGAGGATTTATAAAGACCGAACAAAGAAATTTCACGATAAATGTATTGTTCGGAAACCTTTGACGTTAATCAACGTGTTTGGCTTTTCGATGCAAGATTACGTCTTTTTCCTGGCAAATTAAAATCTAAATGGATCGGCCCTTTTATTGTCCATAAAACATATCCATACGGCGCTGTTGACCTTTTTGATCCAAAAACAAATTCTACATTTCAAGTCAATGGCCAGCGCTTAAATCCCTATTTTGACCATATGCCTAAAATTCCGTCTGAATCTTTTAATTTACTGAGCCAGCCACACTTGATCACTAATGCACATCACACCCGACTAAATGGCGTAAAAGACAGCACTGGATGGGAGGTAACCCATCATTTTTTTTTTCTTGCTTTCCCTTTTTTCTTTTTCCAGGTTTTGTTCATCCTAAACCTGACCGTTCTTCACTAAGGTGATCCCTTTTCCCACCTAATGCATGAGGACATGGCATATCTTAAGCATGGGGGGGTGTTTTTAAATTTTTACGATCGATTTAGGATGTTGAAAACCTAAAAACATGCAATTTTCTTTAATTTATTTCCTACTTGCATACCCAAAAAAAAATTAATTAAAAATGTTGAAAACTTTTTGAGGAAAAATTTTGAAATCGGGACTAAGGTCGAAAAAAATTCACTTTTGGTACAATGGGATTTAATCTTTAACAAACTAGGGATGAGGATATGGATCTGATCATTAGAATTCCAGGGTCTATTTTAGACTAGATCAGATATCCTTCTCTAAAATTCCACCTGAACTCATGATAGTTCAGGTGACTTGAACCTATTTTGTAATACGGAAAGTATTTGACTTAGTTTCTGACTCAAAAACTTGCGTGTCTTGAGAAACTTCTTGTGTCTATTTACACACACAAGCCAACACTTAAAAATAATTAAAATTTTTGAAAAAACTCCCTTGTTTGGATTTAGTAAAAGTCTGAAGCAGATCATTGGTTTGAGTTCCCACCACCGAGAAGGAGGAAAATGCCTCCTTTGAGGACGCAATGTCAACATGTTACTGCCTCGGCGCTGCTCCATATCTATATTTCATATCTTTAGACGGAGCATTAAAAGCGCATTTTAGCAGCTCAAGTGTCTTGGACGGTGCTCTACCTATAGCGTCGGAGCAAGAGCTTGAGTTTGCTTGGAGCGTCCCTTTTCACCGCATCGTGTTTTGGGGTTGTGAGCTCCTGGGTGATGTCATGGACAGTGCTATCCCGAAGTACTGGCGCCAGAGCCCCCTCGAGGAATGGTAACGGGAATGATGATCTCGACACATCTGTTGTAAGACTAAGCTAAAAATAAGCATGGGGGAGGAAAAATAATAATAATAATAATAACACGACCTTATAAATGTTGGCTTTTCACAAGCACAGACACAAGGTTTTAAAGGATTTTGCAAGTTGCAAATCAGATTCATGAGCCAGAAAAATCCTAAAAGCAAACATTTCAAGTCATTTGAATTAACAAGGGGTTAATTTGTGAATTTTCTAGAGGATATATTGATCCCGTTCTGTCTAATGATTGAATCCAAAAACACATCCTGATGTTTATCTTTAACAAATCCAATACCTCTTGTGTTTTAGTCTACCAAGGTCCCTTAATCTCTTTTTCTCCTCAAAATTCAAAAAATTAGATTTCCCAAAAATTCCATTTTCCAAAACAAATTAAAGTTTTGCTAAGAGACTAGCAAAAGATAAGCATGGGGGTGTGATAAACGCCAGTTGATCATCATTTTTATGCATTAAAATAAAACTAGCTCTTAGGATTTTACTCCGTAAACGGGTTTTTGGGCTGCATTTAGGCATAAGTTAGGTTAGGCATGCATTGCATCTTTTATTTGTCTTTTTAATATGTTTTTGTGAGTGTTAGGGATGTACAGATATGCAGATCCTTAAAACCCTAGCACTCAAGAAGGCAAATGGTGAAGGAGAAGCCCAGACTAGTTGGAACTCAGCTCGATCCAGCTCACCACAGCTGGAACCTAGCTCACTTGAACTAGGGATTAGCTCATCCCAGCTCCATTCAGCTAATCTCAGCTGAATGGCAGCTCAAGAGAGTTCATCTTAGCTCACCCTAGCTCAAGTCAGCTCAGATCCAGCTCAACTCAGCTGAGTCTAGCTCATCTCAGCTCCCACTAGTTCACAGGGAGCTCTAGCTAGCTCAGCTGAGTTGACAGGAGTTCACCCCAGCTCAGATCCAGCTACATCCAGCTCCACTCAACTCCAGCCAGCTGAAGAAGAACTCATCCCAGCTCAGGAAGCTCAAGTCCAGCTCCCGGGGACTTAGCTTAGCTCAGCTCAGTTGAGCTAAGCTACCTTAGCTGCCTCAACCAGCTTCATTCTCCCCGGGAGCACCAGACCTGGCTCACCTCAGCTCATTTTGGTAGAAGCTAGCTTACTTTAGCTCGACTTGGTTGCTAGCAAAGAACTAGCAAGCTAAGCCAGCCAGAGTAGCTCCATGCCAGCCTCTTCAGCAGCAGCCAGCTCCAATTTCAGCTCCAGACTTCTCCTCCTCAGCTCCTCCCTCCAAACCCTAGCTCCAACACCTTCTCCTCTACTCCTCCATTAGCTAAGTTAGCTTAGCTTAGCTTAGCTATGCTCCAACTTCCTTGGCTTGTACCACCCCAAAAACCCACCTAACAACTCTACCCAACTAGCTCCACCTAAGCTCCACATAAGCTAACCTACTTGGCACCAAACTAACCTACCCACCACCTCCAAAAGACACCTAAAAGTGGCGCCAAAAACTACCCTAACCACCCCCTTAATGGCGCCACTTTTCCCTCCAAAACTCCCCCTCATCTCCACCACTCAATTTCCCTTGAATTCATCTCCACCATCCACCTAACCCCCCTTCTAGAAGACCCCATGTTGGCGCCAAAATGGTGGTGTCTCTCCACCACCAAAAGACACCACACCACCATAACTACCCCCTTTAACACCCCTTGGGTTGGCGCCAACTCTCCTTAGCCATAGGATCACCAACCACCTCCATCCTTCCATCCTAGCCCTCCATTTCAAGGGGCACCTTAACCCCCCATCCTACCCTATAAAAAGACCACTACCCACCACCATTCAAGGCATCCTTGGCTAGAAATTTCACTCTCATATTCCACCAAGAAGCCCACGTCCAAGAGAGAAGAAGAAGAAGAAGATTAAGGGGATATTCTGTCCCCTTGGTGCCTTCCCCTCTTCCCTTCTCTCTTGGGTCACGCCGGCCAAAGGAGAAGCCAGGCAAGGAAGATCTTGGAGGAGATCTTGAAGGTGGTCACGCCACCTTGGAGGAGTTTTTGAGGGTGGTGCACGCCCACCCCTTGGAGAGAGCATTAAAGGTGGTAGCTTCCACCTTGGAGGAGCTCTCAAGGAAGGAGAAGAAGGAGGCCCTCTTTTCAAGCCAAGGAGCAGCTAGGCTTGGAGCAAGAAGATGCCCTTCTTCACCATTTTTGCAAGAGGATTTGTGTTTCTTTTCTTTCTTTTAGATTTGTTTAAGCATTCCTCTATTTGTCATTGAAAAGAACACTCATTCTAGTCAATTAAATTGCCTTCTTTTTGCCTTTTTACTGCAATTGTTACCTTTGGTTCTAGCACTTGTTTCACCTCTTCTTCCTAATTACTCTAGGCCTCCACTTGCCTAGAGTGAGCTTAGGAAGAAGATATTTCTATCTTTTAAATTTTAGTTAAGCATTTGTAGGTGTTAGTACTTTTCGTTACAATTCGCATTTTGCCCTCGTCTTTTCAAAACAAAAAAATTACATATTGAAAAATATCAAAAAGAAAGTTAAGATCTATCTATAAGCAAGAGGATTAGTTTTGCAATTTTTTCCTCCTTGGACGACCCTAGATACCACCCTATCTAGGATATAAATTTAAAAGCGAAAGCGGATTCGCGTGTTACAACGACGTTAAAAACCCGCTTTTACAAATCACGCGCAATTCGCTATCAAGGTTGACCAGGTTGTTCTAGAGCAATCACATAAGGATGAATTGATTTCTTCACTTGAGATCCCTAAGCTGGGGAACGAGGAAGCGTATGTCTCCATGGATGAGAAAGTGATTGATGATTTTGAGACATGCATTAATGAGGATTTAGAACTCTTTGATTCTGAAGGTGAAGAATCATTTTGCGAAGTCTCACCTGAGTTTACAACACACGATTTCAGTGAGATGATCGGGCTTGAGGAATTCGATGAATCTTTTGATGGACCTAAAATTGAGAAACTTGATCCTGTTAGGGCTCACATGGTGGATTTAGATCCTCATTTCATGAAGGATTCAATTCAAAGCCCCATTCCTCAATCACACCCCGTTAAGCATAATGAGGATTTTGTTCTTGAGATCATTCTAGCCAAGTCAATTTTGATTCAGTCACAACTTTTAGACTTGGAAATTTCAGATGGGGTGTTTAATATGCATGATGTCCCGGAATTTGAAATATTGATTGTGGAGGATGGGAATGGGAAATGATGATATGGGAAGCCAATTCTGGAGGAAGCAAAAGGCCAAGTGTAAGGGTTCCTATTTGCTTGAAACCCCCAACCTTCTACCAAGACCCTTACGACATTTTTTATTTTGAGGATGTGCAACCTAAGCACAAATTCATTGATTATCCTTTTGAGCTTGATTTCTCTATTATCCGACATTTTGAACTTGAGTTGCATCCTCATAAATCGTAGGCTCGACCCCACTTGCATGCTGATCTTAGGTTTTGGATAATTTTTATCCAAAATCTTAGATATACTCGACCATGGGGCATGGGTCTGCACCACAATGTGGTCCATGTCTGTGGACATCTTCTCTTGATAGTTCCAAAACTAGATTTTCTTATTCTGATTCTGACCTGCACCTGTGAATTCTTTATTTCTTCCTTATTTGTATAGTGTGCCTAGCTAAAGGCACTAAATTCAGCACGTTGTTGTAGTACGAACGAGGGGATTTAAATATGCGTTCGTTGTAGTAACGCCTCAATCGCTCATCAACAGATAAAACTTATTACTCGAATTTAAGTCCGAGGTTGAACACAGGGAGCAAGTATTGCATTCATGTACTAATCTCAAGATATAATATAAATGAGCACAAGAAATTGAGCAAAGTATAGATTTTCAATGAATAATAACCTATCACATTAGTTATTCAATGAAATCTAATGTATCTCAAGAATATGAGGATAAAAAGAAAAAAGAATAAAAGACAATGGTGATTTGAATCACCACTTATATCCTCTAAAGTTTAAGCATACATTCAACCATCAATTATCTCAAATAAACCAACAATAGCTTGAATGCTACAGTGCCTCAGACGACTGGCTTAGCAATCAAATGTCTTAACAGAAGGCAAGCACAAGCCTTCTACCTTCCTTCATAGCACGGCTCTTTTTCTCTCTTATCCTCTTCACGCACAAGGGCTACAAACCCTTCGAATATTTGCCCAGTATCGGAATCGCTCTGAAGCAAAACCCCCCTTAACCTCGTGCTCTCTCTCTCCTTTCCTTCCTCTCTTTCTCAACATCCAAGCATAATCAGGCATGAGCACACCCGGATCCAAGGCTATCAACAGTAGGGTAGTAGCCGAGGAGTGCTCAGGTTAGGTGAGTAATCAGGTTAAAAGCGTTCACTAGACTCGCGTGCAGGTGTCACGGGCGAGGCATGTAGGGCAGGTGCACGAGGGACCTCACCCCCCATGTGTCGAGGCGATAAGCCCGTAGCACAAAAATGTAATAAGCGCTATCAAGTGCCTTTTGCTCATCGATGTGGGATTATCCCCACACCTTCCTTCTCGCAAGAAGCTGCAGCTGTTGCTTCATTCAATTGGGTAGTTGCAGAGGCTGGCGCCCCCAATCAAAGACCTGGGAAAGGTCTTGAGCCTGGTTCACATCATCTAAAGGGTGTACCTAGGGCGTTCGTCGCCTGGGGCTTGAAGAATGAGGTTGGAGATGAGCAATGGTGGCAGAGCTCCGGTGATAACCTAAAAAGAGTAACACGGGCTCAAAGGCCCCAATGAAATAGTCCAAGAGTATCGTCAGACCACATGGATTGCGGTGGTGGTGGTCTGGTGGCTTGAGAGGGCATGACATTGCTGGACGGAGTCGAAGATGGTGGTGCGGCAGTGGGTCGATTGGTAAGGAGATGGAGTGAGCAATAGGCTTGGAAATGTTAGGGCTTTTATTCGTGAAGTCGATGTGGAGGTGTAGGGTGTGGTGGCGAGGCAGATGGAGGGGTGTAACGGCGCAGACACCTCGCCAGAGTGGTCATCGGAGATGGAGGAGATGAGGGTGAACGGCATAGTCGATGGTCGAAAGGGATAGGAAAGAAGCTAGAAATGAAGTAGAGAGGGAGAGGGACCTAACTAACCCTATAATTATAGACGAAAGGGGTAGGAGGATGCCAGGTTTGATTGGCCAGTGCCGTGGAAGAGAACTTCTCCATTGAGGTGGACGGCGAGGAAGAGAGGGGAGGACGACCTTAGCTTTGGCATACCAACCACGAACCAAGGAGACAAAGATGATGGCACTCCCAATTTGGCCATTTGGAGGCCGGAGAGTGACGGAGGGAGGAGCTCGTCGAAGCTAAGTCGGAGATGGCCAAGGAAGGAGTTTGAAGAGGGTATTTTGGCCAAAACTTAGCTGAGAATATATGAAATGCAACAGGGGTTCTTTTATAGGCCATAGGAGGTCTTCCCAGGCCTGGAAAGAAGCTTCCAAGCTTGGGAGGTTCACGCAAAATGGAAACCCGAACCTTTGAAAGGTTCGCATGACCTTTTGGGAAAGAAGTAGAGCCCAAGGTGCAGGTAAAAAAAAAGGCAATTTCACAAGAAATCCTCGTATCAATTTTGGGAGAGATTGATTGAGAATCGAGCGAAAAATCCTCGCTCAAAACTCGATGGTGAAGGCTCAACCTTCCAAACATGGCGCGAGGACCTGCGTGCAAAGAAGATGATGAAGTTAGGTGGCTCTTTGCAAGGAATTCAAAAAGCTAAGGGTCTCAACGAGGTAGAAAGAGTCTGATTGGACTAAAATGCAAACTTGGTCAAGATGATCTTAGATTGGGTCCAAATTTTGGTACAAACCTAATTTGGACCTAGGGAATCCAATGGTGAAGTTGGACTTGGGTTTTGGCCATGTTTCACTAGGTAATTTATGCAAAAATCTAAATTAGGGCAACTGTTGGTCTAAGACTCTATTTTAGGTCAAATTGGGTTCCAGTGGTCAAATTGAAGGTACCAAACCCTAGAGAATATTTTTCTATGAATTTTAGAGGGTTTAGGTGAATTTTATCTTGACCAGAACCTCAATGAATCAAGTGGGTCTGTTTTTAGGGTTTCAAATGTCATTTAATTTTCAAAATGCGCGAAAACCCATTTCTGTCTTCATGGACCTATTTGTTAGACATTTAAGACCATTTGACTTTTGATTAACCCTTGAGAAATCCCGTGATTGTTATGCAATTGAGATATGCTGTTAAAATTACAATTTTACACCTATTTTCTTGTTATTCTCTCAGAATGGATTTGCAGTGAATTATGGTCCTCTGGCTATTTTGTAGGAGTATTTAATGATGGAATATGCCTAAATAAAGCTAGATATGGCTGATGATGACGTTATCATCACAGGTATACAGTCTATTTTTTTCATCTAGAAGATGACCGGGTAATCACGAAATTCAGGTGCTTTCTTTTCTACTCTGCTCTTTGTCATGTCTTTTTAATACAATGAGGATATTGCATTAGATAGGCATGGGGAGGTGTCCTTTTAAGAATTATTTTTAAACGATGGCGTAGGAAGGAGGACAGGGTAGGATGGTGTCGCGACGAGGATCTTCTTCCCGAAGGTGGTGAGAGGACAGCCACGGGATGCTCCACGAAGGGAGATGAGAGGTGGGAAAAATGTTTGATTTTCTACTCTAGAAGAGCATCCTGGGCTTGAGACAAGCTCTCTAAAGCCTCGGAGGTGGTGAGGGAGAGAAAGGAGGAGATGAAGAGAAATGAGAGGGGTAGGGGTCCTTTTATAGTGGGGGAGAATGGGCTTGGTCGTTCAAGGGTCAATAATGAAATCAAAGACGTTGTAGACCCACCTTAGACGTCGCTGAAGGTCCCCAACCAACGCCTGTGCGTGCTCGAGCATGCTGGCGCTCACGTGCCCACCGTCATGCTTCGTCAATGGAGAGCCGTTCGATCGAGATTAGGCGGTTGAGGATGAGCAAAGATCGCGCACTTAGATTGCACGTGAGATGAAGCATCAGTTTGCGCGTGTGATCGCACATGTTAGCGCGAGCGCATCCGCGCTTATCCATTACGCTGCGTGGATCCATCTTGGCTACTCGATCACAATCGAGTAGTCAAATTTGGGCGTGCCTCTCTGCTATGGTCGATTGGAGGCATTGGAGGAGTCGAACCCTCGTCACGGGTTTGCGAGTGACCTTTGCAACTGCTGCGCTACACCCACGAGAGTGTCGAGAAGAGAAGCTTCTAAAGTGTGGTGGAGGCAGCTTCTCAACCATTGGATCTTGATCCAACGGCTGAGAATTGATGGCGTGGATGAAGAGGAGGTGTTATGGTTGCTGTTGGTCGGCTTAGATGGTCTGGATGGCGCCACGTGGCACCATTTGGACCGTCTATCTTCCGATGCTTGTAGGTGGCACCACAGACATCATATTTGGTCGATTTTTACGCTGTTGGGTTGCCATTGTGGATCCGAATCTATCCGTGCGATTGGATTTATCGTTTGAAGCCCTAAATTGTGCTAGCTAGCCCCTTGGTTGTTGATCTTCCTCGGACTGCATAGTGTGCCATGGGACTCTGATCAAGACGATTTCAGAGGCGTTGGACTCCATTCGTCGTCCTAATCAGATCTGTACAGTCGGATCGCCAATCTGAGGCCTTGAAATAGATCTCCTTCTCTCCTAGCCATAAAAGGACACGAATTAACCAAAACTTTATACAAATAATTCTAAATGCAGAATGATGCATGTATGCGATATTTATACTATGGAATGCATATCTAAGCTTAGGAACATGCATAAATAGGCATTTTAACCTAAATAGATGTGTCTACATCAGGCAGCAAGGAGGTGGAGGACGAATGGATGGCCAGGGCGGTCATCGATCACCGGAGGGGTCGCCAGAGGTCGGCCAAATGGGCAACGGGCAGGCGACGGTAAGGGGAGGTCACCGGAGAGGAGTGAACGCTAATGGGTGGTCGAAAAAGGCTTGGTCGAAGAAGGTGGTGGAGTATTGGTCGGTGGTGGTGGTTGATGGTGGTGGAAAGGGGACCACAAGGTGGAGTTTGTGGGGACCTTGGGTTTTGGTTGATGTTGGTGGGGGTTTGGTTGATGGAAGGGGATTTTGTTGTGGTAAAAAGAAGTGGTAAAAAGTTGTTTTCATAGAGAATAGGTAAAGCAAATAAGGTAAGAGGTGATTAGAGATCAAAATCAAGGATTGATTGTGATTAGTGATCAAATCAAGTGATTAGAATCACCAAATGAAATCTTGGCAAGATCAAATTCTTGATCAAATTAGTGATCAAACTTGGTTGACCAAATTTAATTTTGGTCGATCAGAAAGAGATCAATTGATTAAAATTAAACTTCCAGTGGAAAGAAAATTCCCGCCCAAAACTTGGTTGATCAAAACCAACATTTGGTCTATCCAAAGTTGAAAATTTTGGAGGGAAATTTCTTGCCCAAAAGATTCAAAGATTGATCGATCAGAATAAACTTTTAATCGATCAACTATTGATCGGTCAACAGAATTTGTTTAATTGACTAATGGCTATAAAGACAAAGCAATAAGCAATCAAAGTTCAGCAAGTCATGTTAAGCCTAAGTCTCTTCTTATCAGTATGAATCTTTCTTTTGCTAGAGGTTTTGTAAAGATATCAGCTAATTGTCTATTTGTTTGAATGAATTCTAAGACTATTTCCTTCTTTAGGGAATAATCTCTAAGTAAGTGATGTCTGATATCTATATTTTTGTTCTAGAGTCTTGAATGGGGTTTTTGAACAAGTTTATTGCACTAGTGTTATCACAAAGAATCCTAGTGTTTTCAAAGTTCAGTCCAAATCTCTAAATGTTTGTTTCATCCACAGGATCTGTGAACATGATAAAGATGCAACAATGTACTCAGCTTCAGTTGTGGATAAAGAAAATTGTTCTGCTTCTAGCTAACCTAAGATATTAGGGAATTTTTGAGAAATTGACACGTTCCACTAATACTCTTGCGATTAATCTGACTTCCCACATAATCAACATCACAATAGGAAAGTAAGTCAGGTATGGCTAATTTGGGGTAGAACAGACCAAGATCAACTGTGTTAAATTGGTACCTAAGTATCCTTTTTAAGGTATTTAGGTGAGATTCTTTAGGGTTTACTTGAAATTTTGCACAGAGACAGGTATTAGAAAGTATGTCAGGTGATATGGAAAATATGAGATTTGTTAAAAGTAGGTTTTTGTCGTTGAGACACGTAAAATTGGTCAGCTTTTAAATATATATTCCTAGATAGTGGTAGTATCTAGGGTCGTCTAAGGAAGCTAATTTGTTAGTCAAATAAGTGATTCTCTCTCTCATCTCTCAAATCAACACTTCTCTTTTTGTATTTTGATTTTTGTAAACTTTTATGTTTGGAAATAAGCTGGATATGAATGCGAAGATAGAACTACGCTGAAGAAACTTGCCTAACAACTAGAATTTAAGTGACAAGTGAAGTCTTCTCTTCTAAGCTCATCCTAGGCAAGTGTGCCTAGGGTAATTAGAAGAGAGATATGATGCACTAAAATAAATAAAGTTGCTACTTGAAGTTGAAAGTTCAAGAATGAAGAAATGTACTTTGCTATTAAGAAGAAATGTTTACAAAGTACCTAGGGAGCTCAACTAAGTAGAGGTTCCACTTAGTTAATCCCTAGGTAGATGAATGCTTAACAGGAATTAAAATGCAACAAAATAAAAGACAGAAAATTCTCCCAAGTAGCTGAGGCAGCCTTCGCCCCAAGAATGGTGGCTCCCAGACTTGAAGAAGACTTCCTTCTAGCTCCTTGAGTTTCTCCTCTTAAGAGTGGACGTCCTCCACCCTTCTTTCCTCCTTCCTAGCCCTCCTCTTTAGTGAAGAGCTTTCTCTTTGGAGTGGCACAAGGAAGGAGAAAGAAGAGGAAGAAGGCGCCAAGGGAGCAGGTAGGTTGCTCTCTTAATCTTCTTCTCTCCTTCTCGTTTCTTGGCCGTGGGATGTATGGTGGCTATAGGTGTTTGATAGGAAGAATTGTTGGTTGCCAAGGATCGTTTGAATGGTGGGATGGGGGGTCTTTTCATAGGCTAGTATGGGTGGTGGTTAGGAAGCTTCCTTGGCACCATGTGAAAGGGTGCCAAGGAGGGTGGTTAGGAAGCTCCCTTGGTGCCATGTGAAAGGGTGCCAAGGAGTGCATTTTAGGCACCAATGGTTGGTGGTTTTAATGTAGGTGGATGGCCATTAAGGTGGAGAGGAAGTAGGGTAGGAGTTGGATTTGAGTTGGATCTAGTTGAGTTGAGCTGGGGTCCAACTACTAGAGCTTCTGTCTTCACAAGTGTTCCAAGTGCCTTCAGGGTTTCTCTGATTTCCAATGCATTCATCCCTGGCAACCAAATGGACACTACATGAGATAATGTGAAATGAATGCTAATGTATGCTCTAAACCCTAAATGCACATGCATGCTAAATGCAATGATATAATGCAATGCAGTTGACAAAATCTTAGGAACTAGATGTGAATGGATGCTAAGGATGATGATAAACTAGTGTTTATCATCAGGTCTACTAGCAATCAAGTAAAGCAAAGATCTTATCATGCTTCTATATAATTTTTGATCTACGCATTTACCTGACTCATCTTCTTTGAGTTGAGTAGTGGTTGCCATTGGTGTGTCTTTTCCTTTTGTCTTGTCCATTTTGAATTTCTCCAGACGTCTATGAGATGAAGATTCTATCTTCTAGCTGATCAATCTGCAACCCTAGGAAGAACTTTAATTCTCCCATCAGGCTCATCTCAAATTGATCCCGCATGACTTTCACAAACTCTTGACAAAGAAGATCATTAGTAGCACCGAATATTATGTCATCAACATAAATTTGAATTAAGATTTGTTGATTATCTTTTCTTTTAGTAAATAAAGCTGGATCAATTAAACCATTTTTGAAATCATTTTCTATCAATTAGTTTCTTAGCCTTTTATACCAAACTCGAAGAGCTTGTTTGAGTCCATATAAAGCTTTATTAAGTTTGAAAACATGGTCAGGATTATTAGTACTTTCAAAGCCATGAGGTTGTTTCACGAAGACTTATTTTAGAAGCCCATTTAGAAATGTGCTTTTGACGTCCATTTGGAATAGTTTAAATCCCATATGAGTAGCAAAAGCTAGTAACATTCTAATGGATTCTAGTCTAGTTATGGGAGCATAAGTTTCGTCAAAGTAAATTCCTTCCTCCTAATTGTAGCCTTGAGCTACGAGTCTATCTTTGTTTCTTACAACCTTTCCTAATTCATCAAGCTTATTTCAAAAGACCCATTTTGTTCCAATGATATATTGTGATTCTAGCTTAGGAACTAATTTCCAAACGTCATTTCTTTGAAATTGATTTAACTCTTCTTGCATAGCTACAATCCAACAATCATCAATGAATGCTTCTTTCACGGATTTTGGTTCTAGTTGGGATACAAACATGCTAAGTGCAAGGTTATTAAAGGATGATTTGGTTGGAATTCCCTTTGAGACTTCACTAATCACTAAATCTTTAGGATGATCTTTGGTGTAGGTTAAGTCTTTAGGAAGTTCACTAAAGATGGTGTCTTCAACTATATTTGAAGGATCATCTAGAGGTTAATCATTATCTTTGGTTGATGCATTTTCTAACTGATTTGTTTCATTAAAAGACACATGCAGAGTCTCTTCAACTACCAATTTCTTCTTATTAAAGTCTCTGTAGGCTTTACTTCTAGAGGAGTATCCTAGAAAGATTCCTTCCTCACTTTTTGCATGAAACTTATCCAAGTTTTCCTTTGTATTCCATATGAAACATTTGCAACTAAACACTTTAAAGTAAGAGAACTTGGGAGTTCTATCAAAGTCAAGTTCAAAGGGTGTTTTTGTAACAATAGGTCTAATAGAGGCCCTATTTTGGATATAACATGCAGTGTTTACAACCTCAGCCCAAAAATACCAAAGTAGCTTTAACTCGTACAACATAGTACGGGCACACTCTTGTAGGGTTATATTCTTTCTTTCTACAACATCATTTTGAGGAGCTGCTCTAGGAAAAGTAAATTCTTGTTTTATCCCAAAAGTAGAGCAAAAATCAAGGAATTTTTTATTTTCAAATTCTACTCAATGATCACTCCTACTCTTAATGATAGGTAGGCCAGATTTTGTTTGGATTCTCTTGGCTAATTTTCTATATTCCTCAAAAGTAGAATCTTTAGATTTTAAAAATAATACCCAAGCAAATTTGGAGAAGTCATCAACTAAAATGAGACAATATTTTCACCCATTTAGACTTTCAGACTTGGTTGGTTCGAAAAGATCTAAGTGGACCAACTCAAGTGCCTTGAAATTACTAACGATGTTTTTAGTTTTGAAAGAAATTTTATTCATTTTCTTAGTTCACAGGATGAACAGAGATTCTTAACTGAGTTGATGATGCCACAATATTGACTCATCATTTGATGCAACCAAGCAATTAAGATCGCTGCATTTGTCAAAGTCAATAATGTAGATGTCTTTTGATCTGTCTCCGATCAAAAGGATTTCCTTAGAATTTTTATCTCTAATTTTAAAACCTTTTGAACTGAAAGTAACTTTATAGCCTTTATCACATATTTGACTTACACTAAGCAAGTCATGTTTTAGGCCACTAACAAGATGAACATTATCAAAGGACGTTTTAGAATTACCAATTTGGCCAATACCAGTAATATGACCCTTGTGGTTGTTGCCAAAGGTGATTGAACCACCTTCTTTGCGGTTAAGGTTGATGAACAGGTCTTCTTCTCCTATCATGTGCTTCAAATAACCTCTATCCATAACCCATCTTCCTTTTCCTTGGACTTGTCATTGGTTTTCGTCTGTAAGGTCCAGTGTGTTTCCTTACTACTACAAGGTGTCCATCTTTTTTATGGTAAATCCAGTTTGAGTACTTTGTTAATCCTTAAGAGTTTCCTACAAAACAAGATTGCAAATCTCTTTTTGGTACCCATTTCGTTTGGGTCCAGTTTTGTTAGCAGGTTCCTATTTAGGTGTGGACCTATTCTTGGCCTTAGGACTAGAGGGAATTTGTGTGTTGGTTTGTGAGGTCGATGCTTCATGATCATTACTAGGAACATATCCTAACCCAAATTTTATAGTGGTTTGGGTTGGTGTGCCTAATATCTTTTCTAGATTTTCTCTTCCTTTGGTGAACTTAGCTATGTCATTTACAAGAGCAACAAACTTTTGTTTTAGTTTTCCTAATTCTATTTGAAGAGTGTCAACAGGAGCTTTAAGGGTAGCGATTTCTTGAAATAGTTGTTGATTTAGAGAATCAACTCTATTTCTTAAGTCAGTTTCTTCATCTAGATCTTTTGTTAATTTCTTATTAGCTATTCTAAGTGCTTTAGCTAAATCATGCAGCTCATAAAATGCTTATAATAATTACTCAAAAGTAAAAGACGATATCTCATCTTCGATCACCATAAGATCGCAGAGTGCTTCTTCACTTGAAGTGTCTTCACTCACTTCTTTTGAGCTTGTATCACTATCATCCCATGTTACTTGTAAAGCCCTCTTCTTTGCTTCACGTTTGGGAAATCTCCGAGTCTTTTTACCATTCTTGTTCATGAGTAGAGGGCATTCCTTTCTCATGTGCCTTTTCTTCTTACAGTTGTAACATATGACTTGGTTTTCTTGAAGCTCTTCCTTCTACTTCCAGCTTCTTCTGTTCTTGAGGAACCTCTTGAATTTTCTATAGAGAAGGGCTATATCCTCTTCGTCTTCTATTTCTGACTCTTCAGTGTCGATGTCTACTTTGAGAGCAAGATCTTTCTTTTTCTTTCCTTTTCCTTTGTGCTCCTTCATGTGCTCGAGTTGAACTTCATAGGCCATTAGATTGCCTATGAGATCATCCAACTGAAGCATTAAGAGATCCTTTGATTCCTAAATCGTTGTTGTCTTTGTTTCCCAGTCACTTGTGAGGGTTCTGAGTATCTTGCGCGAACCAATGTGATATAAACATATCTATTTAGGTTAAAATGCCTATTTATGCATGTTCCTAGGCTTAGATTTTCATTCCATATTATAAATATTGCATAGCATGCATCATTCTGCATTTAGAGTAGTTGTGTATATTTTAGGTTAATTGCGTCCTTTTTGTGGTCAGGAGAGAAGTTGATTTATTTCGGAGCCTCGGATTGACGATTCGACCGTATGGATCTAATTAGGATGACAATCGAAGTCCAACTCCTCCAAAATCGCCTTTATCGAAGTCTTGTAGCACCATATGCAGTCTGAGGAAGATCAATGGCCAAGGGACTAGGTGACATAATTCAGAGCTTCAAATGACAAATTCGACCATGCGGATAGATTCAGGTCGACGATTGCAGCCCAACGACATGAAAATTGACTCAATCTGACCTTTGTAGCAACCCCTACAACAGAAAGAAGATGGACGACCCAGATCGCGCCACATGGCACAACCCAGGCCGCCCATGTACACGCAACCACCACCGCACGTGCACAGCAGCGCGGGCGCACAGTGGCAGCACACGCATGCACATAGCATGCGGAGGCATGCGCCAGCGCAGCAGCAACATGGGCACATGGGTTGTCTTCAGCGACGTTTGTAGCGGATCTTTAGCGACGTTTATGACCGTCACTAAATGTCCTGTATACAAATTTGATTGTTTCCTCCACTATAAAAGGACCCCTACCCTCCCCTTTTTCTTCATCTCTTCCTTTGTTCCTCTCACCACCTCCAAAGCTCTAGAGAGAGCTTATCCGAAGCCTGGGATGCTCCTCTAGAATAGAAAATCAAATAGTTTTCCCACCTCTCATCCCCATTCGTGGAGCATCCCGTGGTCGTCCTCTCACCACCCTTCGGGAAGAAGATCCTCGTCGCAACGCTGTCCAACCCCAACCTCTGTCCTCTGGCTTCGTCATCCTTCGTTCCTCTCCTCACCACTTTCCTCTAGGCGACGTCAGAGCGAGTCGTCCTCTGAGCGACCGTCGAGGGGGATTTCTCTCACCTCATTCTATCTTTTTACGCTTTCGTAGTGTAGATTTTCCGCTTTCGTAGTGTAACAAACATTCGTTTATAAATAGATGATTGTTTCTCTCTCTCTTATATTGTTGCAAGTACATTAGTTAGAAGTCATTGACCTGATCTCTTGCTAAAAATATCAAAAAAATCATAAAAGATAAAAACGACTAAAAACAAATAAAAGAGAAACGTGGATTTTCAAAACCAAACGTTCGCCTCCCCATGTTCGACCTGGGACTTACTTTTCAAGTTTCAGTTATAAATTTTATCTAATAGACGCGTTTTGTGAGCTACGACGACAGGTCCTCTGAACCTTAATTTTAATACGCGAAGTGCACCTCCATCATTTTGGCATCGTTGCCGAGGAGGCAACGCTCTTTGATTTTTTTTCCGTGTTTTTCCACCTTACCTAACATTTATCTCACTTTTTCTCTGATCTTACTGTGATTGCAAGTACTCATCCGAGGCGGGCTAGAGCAGTTAGATCGGAGAAAAGTGCGGATGAAGGTTTTGTAAGTTTATCCTCACCACCCCCACCCACTAGTTCATTTCACCACACTAATAACTCAAACCTAAATCAACTTAGGTGCTTTTTATAAGCTCTAGGATAGATTTGGTTGTTTGTTTACCACCTCCACTCATCTCACCCCCGCATATATAAAAAATAAAAAAGATACTCTTCCCTTGTGGGATTTTCTGAATGCTACACACTTAACACCCACAACTTCTCACCCTAAGGTGCACAATCACATCGATTCTACTACTTAACCGGATCTAACCTGTGGACCCGATACACTTAACTCAACACACAAATAAGTGCGTAGAAATCTGAATAGGTAAAACATTTTTGTGTGTCTTAACTAAGTGGTGCAATAGGTCAATTGATTGAACTGTTTAGGCCACACCACTTAAGATAAAAGCGATCTATCAAGTAGCTTGCCACTTAAGGTCGATTCTTCGGGTTGAACTAGGCACTCCACATTATTTTTTATTTTTAAAGCAACATATCTACACCCGTGCTTTCAAAACTTAGAGTGTTCTCCTAAAATTGATTGAATATACCTAAGAGTAAACCCTAAAAGCTACTAAACAAGGTCAAACCCTACAAGATACATCATCAAATAACCTTATTTGCAAACCTTGGTTGTGCACGCATGCACATTTTGACTGATTGTTAAGGGCACAACCCATCTAAAGGGCCCATCACATTCCAAGAGCACAATCATCCCAAGCCTTATTAAAACTAAGTAGACGTTGACCTTAAGGATTGATTCACTCTTTGGAGCTTAGACTGAGATTTCTTTTCGATTAATCTGCTTCTCCTGGTCCATCTGATGTCTAACTAGGGGAGTAGCGTCAAACGACCGTGGCTGGGGGGTACACTAGAAACTGAAGGCGCAAGCCAAAGGAAGAACCTTCTCCCTAGTCCCTCTTTCTAACTGGTTGGATTGACCAGATAAAAGTAGATTAAATCGCTTACAATCTCAAGACAAGTCCTGGGAGTCTGTAGGTCTTTAGGCTACCCACATAAGGATAGGTTTAGTTGATTGTACTGTAGGGAACCTTTCTCAATTCTGTTTTCCCTCCTACTCCACAATGTATCCTTCCACATCTTTCACACATTTCCAATCCTACCCTCCTACCAACGCATTTCCTCAAGATAATTACTATCCTGACTCGACTTATGATTACCCATCCACTAGCCAGGATAACTTTAATTGGGGATATGAATCTGGACCTCGGTGTCCAGAGGCTAACCCTGGACAATAAGACTATGATTACTATCCTTCCCAAAGCTACAATGATTATAAATCTCCATCCTTTGATGATCAACCTAACCAGATCTACAACCATGAAGGATATGTTGATTATAACACTTACCCTCCCCAGAATTATGTTGAATATAGGTCGCCACCATTCTTTAAACAACTTGAAATGACCTACTATTAGGGAGGGACCCGAGAACCTCAACATCTTAACTCCCCTAGATTTAACCCGAACCCACCCAACCCTGAACCAAACCAGTCGGTTCAGGTGAACCAAATCCAAGATAGGGCGTTGGCCAACTTAAGGAACACCATACAATCTTTAGGAGCCCAACCAACACCATGCACCGAAGCATTGGAGCTTATGATAAAAATGATTGATGAGCTGAATAGCTCTTTATTGGATTTGCTCCAAAGTTCTAGGGATAGGGACCTGGGTGAGTTTCTTATTGGGAAATTGTCGAGGTTGAGAATGAAATTTGTGGTTGCCCTAGTCAAATCTTGGGATGATTCTCAAGATGAACCCCCTTCAGGAGAGCCAATGTTTGAACCTACTCAGGTGCCTGTTGGGGGGGATACATTTTTTGAGATCGGGGATGACCAGGTTGGGCTAGAGCAACCCATTGAGGATGAACCGATTGATTCACCTGAGATTCCCAAGCCAGGAAGTGAGGAAAAATATGTTTTTTTGAACAAGGAAATGACAATCGATTTTAAGACATATATAAATGAGGATCATGAATTCTTTGACTCTGAGGGTGAAGAATCTTTTGGTGATGTCTCACTTGAACTTAAGGAAGAGGATTTTAGTGAGACAATCAGGCTCGAGGAGCATGACGAACTATTTGATAGCTCGATCATTGAAGATTATGATCTTGTTGGGGCTAACTTGGACAATTCGAATCTTGATGATTCAATCAGTAGCCCCCTTCTTCAACCCCACCCCAAAGTGCTAAATGATCATACTTTTGAGATCATTGTGCCCAAGTCAATCCTAATTCAGCCACAATTGTTGGACTTGGGTACTTTAGATGGAGTGTACAATGATTTGGAGGTCCCGAAAGCATTGATTTCGGAGGATAGGAAGTTGGAATTAAAAATCTGGGAAGCAAATTCTGAGGGAACTTTGATTTTGGATTTGAGGGTTCCTGTTGACCTGAAATCACTTACCTTATATCAGGACCCTTATGATATCTTTCACGTGCGGCCCATGCTTGAAATAATTGACTTTCTTCCTGAGTTGAACTATAAGTGGACACCCGATTTTAATGAATTAGATCAACCTGTTGTCCGACACTTTGGTCTTGGGTTGCACACCCCAAAACTGCAGGCCTGGCCTCGCAAGCTTAACAACCTTAGGTTCTGGGCGATTTTCATCCAGAACCTTAGAACCACTCAACCCTGGGGCATGGGTCCACACCATAATCTGTTCCACATCTGTGGACATCTTCTGCTGACAGGTTCAAGGATCAATCTTTTTATTTTGATTCTGACCCGCACTTGTGAATTCTCAATTTCTTCTTTGTATGTATATTATGACTAGCTGAATGCATTAAACTTAGAGGTGTGTATACTCTCTTCTCTCTACGAAGTTGACCAGGTTGTCACGAAATTCAGGTGATATTCTATTTACTCCACCCTTTTCATGTCTTTATTTTTACAATGAGGACATTACATCATTTAGGCATGGGGGGTGGATACTTTATCCTGAAATTATTTTGTTAACTCCGTAGAATTTCTTTTAGTTTCTTTTTTAAAAAAAAAAGAATGAAAATTCAAAAAGATAAAAAAAATAAAATAGAATTAGGGGAAGTGAACTTAGGCTTTTAGACGTTATTAACTTTAGGAAATGATACGAGAGGACCTAAACACTTAGACTCTTCAGGTCTTCGAGCTTAATTAGCCTGCGTGTCCACTCAAATGTGGACTAGTCTCGAGTCCTCACTAAGTCAATCTTATTTTAATTCGATAACTAAATTGGGGTGATAAGTATACAACTTATCAACCCACCCTCTGATTTGAGGGGACTTTAAGCCTAAGCATCTACACACTTTTGCACTGACTCACTTTTCGGTGATTTCTTCGGAAATTGGGTAGCTAATGAATTATCTATGGTGGGATGGCTGGCAAGTTGTCGATGATAATAGCTCATCTTTCGTTGTCCAGAGTCCAGCCACAAGACCATTTTCGTCGTATTGCCTTTAGGTAAATCTTAGATCAAGGAAGACACCTACTTAAAAAGAACGAAAAAGAAGAAAAAAAAAGAAACAAGAAAAAATATATAGGAAAAGGAGAAAAAAAAATAAACAAAACCACACTTCACATGAGATGGCTGGCAAGTTGTCATGGGTAACAGCCCATTGACCGGTTGTCCAGAGCCCAGCTCACAAAATTACACAATAACTCCCAAAACATTTAGGGGAAGAAGCGGGGAAGTAGAATAAACCAGGGAGATATACACTGGGTTCGCCCTTGTGTTGACCCCATAAACAAAAGTAGGGAGAAAGCTACCATTTGAAAAGATAAACCTCTAAGCAAGGTCACCTAGGGTCGTAGAAACCCAAAGTCCGTTTTAACAGTCGCCTAGTGAGTCTTTCACTATTTTCACTAGATGCTTAGCACTTAGAGTCCTTTTCGAATCTTGGGTGGGTCGGGTAGCTGTAAAATGTTATCCCAGAACTCTCAAACTCCAAAAGTACAAAAAAATTAGAAAAGAAGAAAAGCAAAAGAAAAATGTATCTTCCCTTTTCAAATAAGGTGAGGACTTGGGCGATCTACATTCTAGCAGACACCCAGGTACTGTTGAGTCTTTGTAGTTTAGGACCTTAGTTGAAAATTTCTATTGTTAATAAACGACTTAGGCCTAAGCGATCTAATCCTAATTTTGATTTTATACATAGCATGTAGTTTAATTTTGCTAAGGACTAGCAAAAGATAGGCATGGGGGTATGATATAAACACATCTATTTAGGTTAAAATGCCTATTTATACATGTTCATAGGCTTAGATTTTCATTCCCTATTATAAATATTACATAGCATGAATCATTCTGCATTTTGAGTAGTTGCGTATATTTTAGGTTAATTGCATCCTTTTTGTGGTCAGGAGAGGGAATTTATTTTGGAGCCTTGGATTGACGATCCGACTATACGGATCTGATTAGGATGACGATTGGAGTCCAACGCCTCCGAAATCACCTTTATCGGAGTCACGTAGCACCATATGCAATCCGAGGAAAATCAACAAGCAAGGGACTAGGTGGACGACCACTGTAGCAGCCCCTACAATAGAAAGAAGATGGACGGGCCAGATCACACCACATGGTGCAACCCAAGCCGCCCATGCGCACACACGTGCCACCGCACGCGCATAGCAGCGCGAGCGCACGCAGCGGCAGCATACACAAGCGCGTAGCGTGCGAAGGCACGCAACTCCGCGCGCGCCTGCGCAGCAGCAGCGTGGGTGCATGGGCTATCTTCAGTGACGTTTGCGGTGGATCTTCAGCAACGTTTCTGACCGTCACTAAATGTCCAATATACAAATTTGATTCTTTCCTTCACTATAAAAGGACCCCTATCCCTCCCATTTTTCTTCATCTCTTCCTTTCTTCCTCTCACCACCTCCAAGGCTCTAGAGAGAGCTTGTTTCAAGCCCACAATGCTCCTCTAGAGTAGAAAATCAAATAGTTTTCCCACCTCTCATCCCTATTCGTGAAGCATCCCGTGGCCATCCTCTCACCGCCCTTCGGGAAGAAGATCCTAGCCGTGACGCTGTCCTGCCCCATCCTTCGTCCTCCAACTTCGTCCTCCTTCATCCCGCTCCTTACCACCTTCCTCCAGGCAATGTTAGAGCAAGTCATCCTCCAAGCGACCATTGAGGGGAATTTCTCTCACCTCATTCTATCTTTTTACGCTTTCGTAGTGTAGATTTTCCGCTTTCGTAGTGTAACAAACATTCATTTATAAATAGATGATTGTTTCTCTCTCTCTTATATTATTGCAAGTAGATTAGCTAGAAGTCATCGACCTGATCTCTTTCTCGCTAAAAATACCAAAAAAATCAGAAAAGATAAAAACGACCAAAAATAAATAAAAGAGAAACGTAGATTTTCAAAATCAAACATTTGCCTCCCCGTATTTGACCTGGGACTCACTTTTCGAGTTTTGATTTTAAATTTTATCTAAGAGACGTGTTTTGCGAGCTACGACGACGGGTCCTCCGAACCCTGATTTTAATACGCGAAGTGCGCCTCCATCACAACGCCTCATTCGTGACTGTTTAATCTAGGTTTCTCAGCGAATTAATGATGTTAATGAATCTTGTATACATCTGCTTGATGGTCTTCCCCTTTTTCATATGGAAAAGCTCATATTTTTGGGTAAGAAGATTGACTCGAGTCTTCTTCACTTTTGAAGTCCTTTCGTGAGTGGCTTCAAGAATGTTCCAGATCTTGTATGCGATTTTGCAAGTAGAGACTCTGTTCAATTCCTCCTTGAATAGACCACAGAAGATAGCATTTATGGCCTTGGCGTTACATGTGGCCATCTTCTTCTTGTCTGTAGTGGTGGCTACTCCTTCCTTCTTTTTTGGTCTGGTGTATTTGGATGCTATCACATCCCATACTTCGTAGTCCATTAATTCCAGAAATATTTTCATTCTAATCTTTCGATAACCATAGCTGGTGCCATCGAATAGCAGTGGTCTGACCGCAGATTGACCCTCAGTGTATACCTTAGACGATTTCGACATCCTAGCTGGAGTAGAACTTAACTCTGATACCAAATGTGATGCGAGTGGAGCCTAATGGATCAAGTAGACACAAGAGGGGGGTGAATAGTGTAATATCTAATAAAAATGCAACTTTAAAAATTATTCACCACAAATCAAAAAGTATAAGCACAAACCAGAAAATAACACCTGATTTTAGAGTGGAAACCCTTCCAGGTGAAAACCATTACCTAAGCCTCACAGCTTAGGATTTTCTTAACTAGTCGACACTAGTCTAATCCACTATCACATACTACTTAAACGAGGGTGGCACAACCTCTTACAAATGTCTTCTCTTACACTTGACCAAGAGAAGAACAACAGGACTTCCAATACAACTTGGACTCCTAGATCAAAAATAATAGAATAAAAGAATATAATAATATTCCTATGGAACCTCAGCAATATTTAAATAACAAACTGAGCTTTCTCGAATCGCAATGGAGCGTGCTTTGAATCGTAGTAGTTGTATGCACAGAGGCATGAAAGCACGAGAAAGAGAGTAGGTGTTTTTATCTTTGAAAGCTCTTGAGGTGTGTTTTTTAGAGGGGGTTGTCGGTACTATTTATAGGTGCTTTTCGACAATTCTAGAAACACATATTTGATCGATCAAAATAAAGTTTGGTCGATAAAAACTATTTTGGTTGATTAAATAAAATTATTGATCAATTAAAGAGGTAATTTGATCTATTCTAAGATTTCAAGAGAAATTCAACCATTGAAATAAATTTGATTGATTAAATAAAATAGCTTGATCAATCAAAAAGAAATATGACCGTTAGAGGTATTTGATTGATTAGGATAATTAGTTGGTCGATCAAGGTTTGGTCGATCAAAAAGATATGTTGGTTGATCAATAGTAGAATTGACAAGGGTTGAAGGGAAAATGATTTTTGCGAAAATCGAAAGCCTACTTTATTTTTCTTATTGAGGATTCGTACATAATTATAGACTCAATAAAATTTTAAAAGTCTTCAAGTCCTTTTCTTCCTTGATGTATTTGAAAATTGTTGATGAGGATGCATCCAAGCTATAATTTTGACTTAACTTGCAATGGTTAGTCTATAATAAAAACATAATTTTGTTATATCAAAATAAGGGTATTAATAGTGAGTTGATTAGACACTTGATCAGGCAAATTAGGGGTCTGACAAAAGTTTTGGACGTCTGATTCTGGAAGGTTGAGTCCCTAGATTTGGTTCTAATTGATTACATCTTCTTCAGCGTACTTGATTCTATGAATCAGGCATCTATTGGACATGTCTGGAGTGAGTATGGGATGTTTGAAATGGATTGTGTCACAAAGAATCAAATTTCTCGAAAGATGAGAAATTAAGATTTGCTCTAACATCAAGATTTAGGCTAAATCAAATCACAACAGTCCAATGTTGGATGTCTAGGAAGTTTACGGACATTTGGAAGAAGATCTAGACATTTGATGCAAGGGATGGATGTTTGAAAATCAATGACACAAACTTAGGTACAAGGGTTTTGGTTATTAGACATTTGATCAAATGTTTAGACGACTTAAAGTGAGTTATTGGACATCTGATGTAAGTATTGGACGTCTAATATGCCAAATTGTTTATTGTTTTGGCTTTCTAACTTGATTCTAAGTTTTACCTAAGTGTCCTAAGGTTAAGTCAATGTGTTTAGAATTGAGGTTATCATATTTTGGGCTCTTTAACAAACATCTAAGGAAAAGAAAAGAGTAAAAATAAATTACATCAATTACAGCACATACATCTAATTCCTATCCTTCATTCTTCAAGCTTTAGCCCTTTATACTTGCTCCTTAATACTTTTGTTCTTTAAATCTCCAAACCTCCATGTGCTTGAGCTTGAGCTTATTTTAAGCTCTCTTTCAATTGCATTCAACCTAAATTCTAAGCACTCAAATGCAATAGTTAAATACCATTATTTCCTTATCATCAAAATCAAAGATCATGGTGTGATAGCATTAACAATCTCTCCCTTTTTTATGATGATAAAATAATAAATAATAAAGCCAAAAATACTCCCCCCTTGACATTATCAAAAAGGTTAATCTTAAACTCCCCCTTAATACGTGCTCTTCTAAAAATAATTAATCTCCCCCTTTTTCAAAATAGAAAAGGAATATGAAATTCTCTCTGAAGACATGCATTTCTAAACTGCTAATACGTGAAACCCACTATAGGTTAATTTTGTCATTGTAGCGCAAGAATACAACTTCTCTTAAATCAAAATTCTAAACTTGTGACAAAATAAAATCATAATATATGGGAGTCCAGGTTGTATCTTGTTGAAGCGTCAAAAATCGTCGTATTTAGGAAAATATCATGTCGTAATATTGTGACAAAAATCAATTCGACATTTAAATTTGTAAGCTCAAAAAATAGAAATGAGTCCGAGGTCGTTTGCAGGGAGCAAATGTAGAATTCACATACTAATCGCAATAAATGAGCGTAATGATTAATCACAACAAGGATATGCAATGAATAATAGAAATATACTCAGAAATATATTCAATAATAAGCCAAGTGTATCTCAAAAATCAGGGGGATAAAAAGAATGAAACCCTAAAAATGGTGCTTTGAATCACCAATTTATTCCCTCATTTAAGCACGTATAAAATTTCAAGCTAATCAATTTCTCAATAGTGGTTGTGAATCACTAATCCTGTAATATCCTCATCAGATAATAAGGCCAATATGTCCATAGTATTAGAGCCATGGTTAAATGTCAGCCAAGCAAACCAGATGACTTAAAGTCGCCAAGCAACAACACAAGCACAAGGCTCAAAGTATCAAGCACATAGAACCAACGCAAAGCATCACCTCTGAATGGCTAAGTGTTGAGTGGGCATGCACGCATCCTGAGGCATAATAGTGCAAAACCACCCCCCACCCTCCTCAGAATCTCTTCTCTCCTCAATCTAGAACCAAGTATACAGGTGTGTATAGTAACGGGTAATCGAATTTGGGCATAAGGACCAGACCCACCGACGTGAATTGTGAGCGAGGTGTGAGAGGTCAGGTGAGAGGGACCTCACCCCTGTGTCATGAGGCAACGAGGAATAGCAGCAAGTCCCTTTTATGTGCTGTCTGGGATCCTATGCATATGATGTGGGACTATATTCGTCCCTATTCCTTCTCGCATGGCCGACGAGAACTTCCAAATCGAAGCAACTACTGGGGCTTTCTTCTCTAATTGAGGCCTTGGAACCCTTCGCAGTGTTGTTCCACTCTAGCTGAGGGTGGTATTGGTGGTGATGACAGCCGGAGCACGGCTGACATCGACGTAGAAGATGACAGCTGCTGGTGGAGACCTGCGACAAGAATACAGGCTAAAAGCCCCAGTTAAATAGCTAGGGAGCTCTGCCGTGAAGTGGCAGAGTGTGTGGTGGTCATGATTTGGTGTGTGAGGGTGTGAAACAACCAGCCAGTGTCAGAGATGGTGGTAGAGATTAGGGGTGTTCGGCTGGCCAATGGAGGAAGAAAAACTCCTAATTAAGTTAGGGCTTTTGTTTGTGGAAGTGAGACATAGGTGTGGGTGGCGGTGGCGTGGTGTTTCCTTGAATGTAGCGACCAGACAAAGCTTGTCAGAGCTTCGCCGACCGCGAAGAAGATAGAGAGGGAGAGAGATGTACGGTGGTCAAATTAGGTTCTTAAGGAGCTAAACCTATGTGAGGGAGAGAGAGGAAGAAAATGACCTAGTTTATGGGTCAAAAGGGGGTGGAAAATGTGTTGACGTGACTTGCCAGACACGGGGAAGGTGAATACCTCCGGTGGTAGATAGGGTGACAAGGAGAGGGGAGACGGCCTCTGCGTTGGCCAGTGAGAGGTGAAAGAAGGAGAGGAAGGTCATGGACTGGGCAATTTGGTTGTTGGTTGGTCGGAGGACGACGAGGGAAGGGGGTCGCCGGAGCTGCGATGGAGGTGGCCTGGAACCGGGTTCAAATTGGTCCTAGAAGCTGGGGATTTTATATAGGTGTCAATCAGATCTTGATTCACCCTAAATCAGTGTAAATTCCTTGCGAAATCGTGAGGAACGCCCACTGGTTTCATGGGTTCGCTGGCGATGTAGGGTTGGATTTGTGATCTTTTATGAAGTATAGATGATTGGGGATCTTTCAATCAGCAATCCCTCCAAATTTAGAGGGATTTGGCTGACAAATCAAGGAGAAATCCTTGATTGAAATCGGTGCTTCATAGGTTTGAAGCTCTGTTCACACGGTCATGGCGGAGGGGGCTTTTATGTAAGGACAATGAAAAGTTAGGGGCATGGATGCAAGGGAAATTGAAAGTTAGGGGCTTAAATGTGAGAAATAGAGATTTTAGGGATTAAAATGCAAACTAGGTCAAGATGGACTCTGATTGTGACTAAATTTGTTGTTAACCTAATTTAAACCCAACGAATATAATGGTGAACTTGGATTTGAGTTTTGACCACGTTTGACTGGTTGCATAGAAGCCTAAATTAGGGCAAATTCCCATCCGAAACTCTACTCTAGGTCAAAATGAGTTCAGATGGTCAAACCAAAGACACCAAACCTCTTAGAATATTTTTCTATGAATTTTAGGAGGTTTAGATGGATTTTATCTTGACCAGAACCTTTCCAATTTAAGTCAAGTTGATAATTAGGTTTTTCAATCCTGTTTTGGTTCTCAAAATGCGTGAAACCCTTATCCAGTCAGTGTGGACCCAAATTTTAGTCTTTTATGCTCAATTAACCTTTAATTAACTCCTGAATAACCCTGTGGTTAATCTGCATTTGTGATGTGCTGTTAAAACTACAAAATTAACCCTATTTTGTTGTCTTCTCCTCAAAACATATTAGAGTGGAATTATAGTTCTCAGGCGATCCTTCAGGAATATTTATCTCTTGATTCCAACTAATTCAAGTTAGTTATGGCGAATGATGGCGTTACCATCATATCTTAGGGGGGCTTTTAGTTGGATTACTTTCTAACAAATCTTAAGTAAGAGTACTAACAAAATTGGTGATTTTTGGAAGTGCGGAAAAGTTGTGATGAATTTCAAAAGATGGAGTTGCAAAACAATGCAAAAATGCAGGAAATGTGAAGTTGCGAACTCACAACACACTCTCTTTTTTTGGATTTTCGGAATAATAAAGCAAATAAGCAACTAGCTAGCAAGATAATAGAGAGAAAGATATGCAAAACCAAGAATATACTACTACAATCAAAAGTTCATAACTATAACTAAGAAGAACAAGAAGAAAAGTAGAGAAAGAAGAAGAGAAATAGTAGAGAAGCAAAAATAGCTGGAATGATAATGAATGCAAGGAGGCTCAAGATGGTCGAAGGAATGCACTACCACAAGCCCTCAGAGGTAGAGGAAAGCTTCGGAAGAAGGCCAGAGAAGAAATCGTAGAAGAAGTCGAAGTAGAACTCGGAGATGAAGAAATTGAGGTAGAAGGTGGAGGCAAGGGAGAACCTAGCTAGAGAAGGGAATTCGTAAGAAACTACGGTAATCTAAAAGCTAATTAGGAGGTGTTAGGAGAAATGTGGGAGAGGGAGGAGAATGAAAAAGGTGGTGGAGATAAGAACAAGAAGAAGAAAGGAGGAAGAAATGGCTAAGGACGTAGAATAAGACCTAAAGAGGAAGGAGCAAGAAGGAGAGTTGTTTGCAACTAATGGAGGTCATGTGGTGTTCATATAGGCATAAGAAGAGGGGGTGGACATCCATAGGTGTCTTGGTGGCCAAGGAATAGGTTTACGTTTTGGAAATTAGGTTTGAGTTTAGGATTTATCTAAATAAAAAAGTAGGAATGCTAATGTATTCAATTTTCAACCTTTGTATGTCCTGAATTTAAAGTTTCATATAAAATAAAAGTTGTAGCTCACAAAATTATCTTTCAAATGCAACTTGAATCACTCAATTTGAATTTAAAATGAGAAAGTTATAGCCAAAATACTGAAGATGTGTTAGGCTGTCATGAATTTTGGGATTAGGATTGGGATTTAGATCTTAATTGGCTAAAATAATGGGATGGAATTGAAACCTAATTAAATTTATTGTCACATTTTATCAATTAATGTCAAAGAATATTTTTGTCTATTTAGTATAGAAAAAATTATGTGGCACATGTAGATAATGTGTAGGAACTTATAGGCTAGGATTACGACTAGGATTGAGCTAGTGACACTAGGTTTGTGAGCTAAATTTTAGGAATAGGCTAGGAGTGTGGTGTAGGGTTAGGATTATGACTAAATGAGCTAAAGGGAGCTGGTTAGGGTTAGGTTTGATTGGTGAATCCCTTTCGCCATTCACCCTCTTCGTCCTCCGCTCTGACCACTCCTTCGGCAAGGTGTTTCCACTGCTATGCACCTCCATCCACCTCGCCGACAAGCCCACAACCTTCACCTCTCCACCCTCTTCAAAACCATTCTCCCTATTACCACTTCACTCACCCAAATCACCCACCGAACAAACCCATCACCATCCACCTTCGCTAACCTCCGCACACCACCATATGCCCTCTCATGACACGCCACTGCCACCCACACATTCGCCGTCGTCCGGCAAAGGTCCTGAAGTATTTTAACTTGGTCGTAAGGTCGTATTCCTGTCTGCAGGTGTCTTCGCCGGAGCTCTACCACCTTTGCCATCGCTGCCTTCATTCGTCAAGCTCCAGGTGTTGAGAGCCCCAGGCAACTTCCCCAGGCAGTGCAGAAGGCTTCCAAGCACACACCCAGGTGGTTAATTGGGCACTACACCATCCGTTTCAGCTTAAATTGAGGAGACTTCCACCTGCTGCCGGTCACATGAAGAAGCACAAGCGCTTGCGGCCGCATAAGAGCAAAAAGTGATAGAGGCATATCACCTAGAATCACGTGGGGGGTGAGGTACCCCGCACCCTCACTCGGCCTCGTCCGCGACATTGACTCTGCAGATTTGGTCTGGTCCGATTTCCCACCTAAGCCTGTACACTCCTCGGCTGCGGCCCACTCCCACAGCCCTGGACCCGGGTGCACTCTAAGTCCGAATACCTGATAACCTGGTACTATTGGAGGCTCTGGGAGAGCATGACCCAAGGAGAGAAAGAGAGGAGAGTCTGCGTAGAGTAGAGGGAAGGGTTTTGCTCTCTGGGAAGTTGGCTAACACTTAGCCAAAAATCTGAAGACCCTTTCCCCTGTGCTTGAAGAAGTGAAGTCAAGGCAAAAGAAGAAGAGGCACACAGAAGAACTGAAGGGAGAACAGGGCCGTTGAAGAAGAGAAGGAGAAGGAAAGAGAGAGAACAAAGAAAGAAGAAGAAACAAAAGCCACTGTAGCAGTTGAACATTTAAGGCTTCTGAACTCCTAAGGAGACGTTTGATTACTGTAGTATTTAAGCTACTGTGCGGATATTTGATTGATTTGGTCCTGATTACTATGGCATTATTGATTACCTTAGTATACATATAACTATACCAAATAATTGGTGATCTAAATCACCATTATTTTGTTATAGATCTCTTTTTATCATGTCAAATTCTTGTTATACTCATGTTCTACATTGATTATCATTTTTGAGTAATTTATTTGGCTTAAATTTTGTGCCCAATTACATTTTGTTGAAAATTAGTGTGTGAATTCCTATTTACTCCATGTGTTCAACCTCGGACTACAAATTCAAGTAATAAATTGTATTTGTTTTCAAAGCGATTTCGGCTATACTACAGCGCAGCATTTATAAACATCAATCTCACTCTGTCAACATTTTGGCGCCGTTGCCGGGGAGCAACATGCAATTCACCTCTATTCTCTTGAATATTTGATTATATTTGAGTACTAACTTGCCTTGTTTGCTTTCTTGTGATTTTTGTGAGGTACTTCACGAGGAGACCTTCCACGCAAATCAACCACTTCAAGGCAGGTAACTTCTCTATTCTTCCATAATCATCCCCCTAATCTTGGGAAGACAAAAAAAAGGAAACAATTAATTACGAATCACCTGCCTTATTTTTTAGTAATCATCATTTAAAATGCAAGTTTCCGGATTTGCGAAATTCTTTTCAAATCTCATTGAGTTGAAGCTATTCTGTTTAGAGATCCTACCCCAAATACTTGTGCCTATTAGGGACTATGCTTAAATTCTAAATCACTTTTGGCTAACATACTTCTTTCTTGAAGCCCAAGGTGAACATCTTTAAAAGATCAATTAGACTTGGAAATAAAGCCAATTAGGGTTTCTACATTAGGATTTTTGAAGTGATAGTACACATGTTTGCTTGAATTAAAGGAAAGTTACCCTTCCGCATTTGTGTGTTACCCAAGCCCTTGGATGAAAAGATCTAATCAAGAAAAATCCTAAAATCAGGCTCTAATTCACTTGAACCCTAAAATCTAACCTCGGAGTCAAATCAAAGTGATTTCTTAGTCTTAACCTAGAACTCATTCTGCCATCTTTAGGGTAGGTCAGGTGAAGTTTGTCTGCATTGTAGGCCAACCAACCTCAAAGTTAAGTCACAAGTTGAAATTAACTTCTAAATCAAGTGAAAAATCAAGGCACAAACTAGGACCAAAAATTGGTAGACTTAAGGACTTAAGTTCATACATTTCGGTCTACCTGGACCCTCAGTGACAAGGTCGAGTGGGGGAAACCCTGTAACCCGTGGGGACACTCTATCGTGTAGGGGTCTTTGCGGGGCTCTCCCTTCCTGGCTGCCCAGGTACTTCTTGGGTGTACGGATTTCTGATTCAGAGGTATCATCCACCTTGAAATTGACTTAGTCATCCAAAAATCTTTGGGTGCCTTGATTGGGTCAAATCTCACATCCAATCCCCCATCCCTTCTATTAGAGCACACACATAGATTTTCTTGGGAATCTCTTTCAGATCTAATCATTTTCAAATCTTGAATTTTGATTCTACATCTTAATTCCACCATCTGATTCAACAATGCAGCTTGGAAATTTAGGAAAACCATTGAAGAAACCTGAATCTCAAATTTCCATGAAAGATAGAATGGTTGAGGATGACCTTAAATTTTATGAGATTGATGACAAAACCTCAAAACCAATTAAAGACATTCAGGTTAATGTGTCGATAACAAGCACCTTCATCATAAACTATGCCCAAGTAATTATAACACAAGTAACAAATGGATCTACCTGGGATGTTCTCATGATAGGATACATTGAGTTAGAGAAATTACATAACTTTGAATATCTCCAATCCATGACAAATCCTGTACTTTGGGAAAGACATCAAGATGATCTTGAAAAATGGGAAAATATGATAAAATTATTAAAGCAGATTAGCGATAAAAAAATACCTGTACATTCCCTAAACAATTAGCAAAACATCTTGGAACAATACTAAGGATCTATCTAATTTTTCAAATCCCGGGTTTGAGAATCAAAGTTTGTGTAGACCTCTAACCCAAATGGAATATGATCAACCTAATATATAAATTGATATGCATACCCTTGAGACAGGTTGTGAGGATCCAATTGCAGGAGAACACGATTTCGAGCCAGCCCTAGAAACACAAAACCCTACTTCGCCAAGCTTAGATTTCCTAGACTCCTGTGATAATGAGATTGAATCAGAATCTCTCGAGGGTGTAAATTCTTCTCCTTACTCAGATAAGGTGACCCTCAAGGGCAATTCTGACATCCCTTTAGAGCTCAACCTATATTCTAGTGATTCAACCCACACCCTTAGCCTAAAATCTGGATTTGAGCCTTCTTGGGATAATTACAAGGCCCCGTGTGATGAAAATCAGAGTTTGAATTTGGATTATGATTCTGGGCCTTTATTTGATGAATGCACCTCTCCAACATCATCAGAAATACATATTGATTTTTCGAAAATCACACCTATCTATGATACAGAAACTGAGTTGGAAGAGTTGGATTTTGATTGGGTCTTCCCTATAAGCCAAGAACTCGAGCCCAGACCTAATAGGGACATCTTTTTTAGCTCGGAATCTAAGAATAGGCTAGACCCAAGTCAGGTTGCTGAGTCTACATCTTGTGATTTATTCTATGGTGGAACCTCTGATCCCAAATCAAATTCAGAACTTGATGCTTGCAAGTTCTCCGACGATTTCGAATCTTACTATGATTTTGGAGAACCATTGTTTCCTGACGACTATGAGCCAATCTACGACCTCAGCATACATGATCCATTCTTCGACTCTGACTCTGAGGTCCTTGATCCCGAGATCACTCATTCAAAATCAAGTTCCACTGAGATGGAATCATATCTTTTTGACACTCAGGAATTAGAAATAGAAATTGCTGAGAGTGTCTACAAACCAAAGATCGAATTTTTTCTTGACTCAAATTTCCTTCATCCCATAAACACTCTTCAGGCATTCACCTTTGAGTTTGATGGCTACTTTGAGGACTCTATAAATGAACCCACCTTTAATTCCTTTCTAGAGGAGCCTTCACACACAATTCTTATTAATGCCACCTCTTCTACAGATGCAGAACCTTCCCAAACCCATTTTTGACCTCGACCCACTATCGGACTCAATTTCTACTCTGATTCCCCTCTCAATGAGTCGGTTGTAGATGATTCTTCTCCACATCTTTATCGGGTTTCGGACATCGATCATACTACAATCATGCCCCATCATTCTCTGATCATTTTCATAGGATTCCTACATCCTCCACTGATTCATTTTCATTTGAGGATCCCTACTTTGATCAGGCTAATTCGAATCAGCCAAACCCTAGCTATACACTTCCACATCCTTTTGAGCTCCACAGTGATAAGATGATTTTCGCTTTCGAATAATGTATTAAGATGATTTGTTGTTGTAGGATCAAAGTGGTGGAAAATAGCTTAACAAAATAATTAAAATAAAAATTAAACCACTCACAGAAGAGCGGGTCGTGTCCACAGGGAGGCAATGATGCAATAAAATCATGAATATTTTTTTCTCGTATTCGTTCAATCAAGTGCAAAATCCCTAGTCAAATCTAACAAGAAATGCGACAAAAATAAGATACACAATAACTCGAAAATGTAAGGGTATATGTGCAATTTTTCCTCACTGAAATATTCAACAAATATGTGATGAGTCTATGTAATTTCTAATTGACATGCATTAGAGAGAATTTGTGCACACCTTAATCCAAAACCAATGTCAAAAGATGAGAATAACAAAAGTCACGCAACTATAAGAAAGAATGAGTATGAAGTCACAATTTCACCACAACAAAATAATCATAAATCAAAATTCATTTTTGTGGCAATGGCATGAAATGTAATTATTAATTCCACCATTAACAGAGGATTCTACCTCTCTCCTCCTCGTGCATGGGAGAGAGGATTGTTCGATGAATTCTCCTGGACGTAGATTGGCCGGAGCGAGGGCTCCGCAACGGTGGCGGTGGCAAGTTGCGAGACGGTCGGAGCCAGCTTTCCAGAGGAAAGAAGTGGTGGTGGTGGAGGAGGCTGCTGCTGGCCGCACGTGCTGCAGACGTAAGGAGGGCAGCGCGTAAGCACTGCAGGCACGCGAGGGGCGTGGGCACATGGAGCAGCGGTGCTTTGCGGGCGCAAAGGCATGCGCGGTGGGTTCTATTGGCACCAACTGTAGGTTAGCAGGGAGGCGCTGGAGTGTTCTCAAGTGGGTGTGGTGAAGGTGAAGGGGCGTGGGCGCGTGAGGTGAAGGCGTTGCTGGAGGGCACTCTGTAGGCCGCAAGGGGTGCGCGGGCGTGGGTGCTGGAGTGCAGGCTGCTAGCGCGTAGGCGTGAAGGCGTGTGGAGGTAAAGGCGCAGGGACTGCAACTGGGTGAAGGCGAAAGGGCGTGGAGGTTCTAGTGAAGGCGTGCGGGCGTGGGTGCTGGAGCGTGGGCTACTGGCGCGCAGGCGAGGGGGTGCAGGTGCTGGTGCGTGGGTTGGAGCTGCTAGTGAAGGCGCGCGGTGTTGGCGTGTGTGCTGGAGGTGGGGCACGCGGAGGCTGGCATGGGTTGCTGGCTGAGGTGAGGAGTTGAAGAGACTCTTGGCGGTGTGGACTGTCACCCCACACGCCCACGGTGGTGGAATCGTACTACCGCAGTGGGAGGCCTGTGGTATGGAATGGAAGAGGAGAAAGGTCCTCTAAGCACAGTGAGGAACAAAGGGGTGGTGGCCTGCTTTGAATGGCAGCCCCTCCTCTTTTGTAGCCATGGCTACAAAGATTTGAATTTCAAAACACTGTAGAATCAATGTGATGTGCAGGAGGAGGAGGCAGAGACGGAGGAGTTACTTGCAAAGGAGAAGATGAATAAAATAATAAAATAATTAGGGTTACTTATACATAACTCCTTAACTTCTATGTTAATTAAAATAGTGCACCTAATTAATTAACTAATTAAATGTATGCAACCCTAGGTTAATTCTAAATGCATGAATTATGCACTTAAGCTAAAAATATGAATTAATTTATTTGCATTCTAATGTACGCTATCTAAATGTTAAAATTAACTTAATGTCTAAACATTTAGATACTTAAATAGCCCACAAATATGGGCTAATCCGCAACAGTCATCCTGACCCGTTTACCCACCCGATAATCCTATTCTAATCCTTGAAGCATAACTGTTTCATACCCTCCGTTTACAATGAAGACATTGCAAAACTTAGGCATGGGGGGTGGTAAAGTGCAAACATACAAAAATTCAAAGTTCGGAAGGGTTCTCACAAAAAAATACATATTCCAAAAAATCAAAAAAAAAATTCAAAAAGAACAAAAATAGAAGGGAGGAAATTTTGAGTGAATTAAATGCATATCATTCTTGAGGAGGAAAAGAGGAGGTGATACAAATGTTAAAAAGGAGCACAATTTGAAAAGAAAAAAAGAGAGTCATTAGTAAAAGCTTAAGGAATCAACTTAGTTCTAGACCAAATCAAAAATGAAAGACAAAAAGTGTTAAGAAACAAAAAGAGATTAGTATGAACGCTAATCTTAGGCCTCTTTGGCTGTGATTTTAGGTTTAAAAATTCAAGTATCCGCTAAGATCTGAATAGTCCACAAGAGGTTGGGGAAAATGCAAAGCTTAAGTATTAGGTCTAAGGCTTAGGGATTATTCGGCCTCGTTAACTGATCTCTGGTTTGCGGGACTCGGTAACTTAAGCATCCCAATCCACACACAGTCTGGTTCAGTGCGCTTAATTATCAAAATCACGCAAAATGCGTTAATTCTATTCTGAAAAAGTTACCTAGATTAGGAGCGATTAATCAACACAAGTTGATTTGGACAAGTTCCCGACGCATAGAGGTGGGAAATTCCCTTCGAAGATGCGCAATAACATACCGTCTCCTCGGTGCTTGTCTCCAAGAATATCTAAATATCCTACCAGGGGCATGTAAGCACCTTATTCTGGTTCAGATGCCATGGGCGGCATTATTACGAAATGTTGATTGCCAGGGTCTGGATTTAGCTACAGAACGCCATGGGCAGGATTATCTCAAAATCTCGAAAGCTAGGGTTTTGGGGGTTGCCATGGGCGGTGCTATCCCGAAGCATTGATTGCTAGGGACCTTGTGAGGATTGATGGTGGGAACTAGGAATCCGATACAGATCATGTTGTAAAGCTAATCTGAAGCTAGAAATAAAAAGAAAAGAGAGAGAAAACTCTTCAAAAATAAAGAAAAAATTCTTCTATCTCTCTCTTACAAAAAACGCACTGCAAGTTGAACATAGGCTAAAACATGTTACAAGCACGGGTGCTTTAACCACGGAGTTCAATGAACTTTAGGTTAGTTCCTATGGGCCTTAGAAACCTTTGAGGCAGACTGAGGCTAGAGCTGGTCAGGTCCAGATCTTGGTTGATACTTGAGTGCCTCAAAGCCTACTATTAGCATTCGGACCTAATCTACAAAAGAAAGCACACATCAGAGTATTGAGCATAAAAAAGCATATGGTCTAGAATTAAAGTTAATTCCATGAGATTTTGCTAAGGGGCTACCAAAAGCTAGGCATGAGGGTATGATGGGAACACCATCATGAGCCATAACTAGCTCATTTTGATCCAATTAAGTCAGTAAATGCTCCTACATAACTGCCAGAGAGCCATAATTCGCTGCAAATCCATTCTGAGGGAGAAACAAGAAACCAGGGTTAAAATTGTAATTTTATCATCATAACTTGAATACAGTACAACCACGGGTTTTCTCAGGGGTTAATTGAGGGTCAAATGGTCTTAAAAGGATAACAATCGGGTTAGAACAAACAGAAAAGGGTTTGCACGTGTTTTGAGAATTAAATGACTTTTGAAACCCTAAAAACAGACCTACTTAATTAACTGAGGTTCTGGTCAGGATAAAATTCACCTAAATCCTCTAAAATTTATAGAAAAATATTCTCTAAGGTTTGGTACCTTCAAACTGACCATCAGAACCCGTTTTGACCCAAAATAGAATCTCAGACAGACATTTACCCTAATTTAGGTTTTTGCATAAATTACCCAGTCAAATGCAGTCATTCCAACTTCACCATTAGATTTCTTAGGTCCAAATTAGGTTTGTACCAAAATTTGGACCCAAGATAAAATTGTCTTGACCTAGTTTGCAACTTGATCTTATCTGATTACATTTATACCCTTAACTTTCAAATCTTTACAAATAGACTCCTAACTTTGTCATCGTCTTCACAAGTAGGTCTTTGCTGCCATTAATCCTACTCCTACAAGCACCGGCGACCTAAAAATTGCAAGAACTCCTTGATTCCTTGACGAATCCCTTTAAAATTAGAAAGGGAAGTTCGTCAAGGAATTCCCTTCCTTTTGTGCCAAATCCCATGCCCCATAACCTTCCCAATCTCTCATGCGAATGCATGAGAGATTTGGGTTTCCTACTCCGGTGACAATTCCAAGCTTCAAGCTTAAACCCCTCCTGAGCTCTATAAAAGCAAGCCTAGATCAGGCCGAACTCCCCAAGCTCAATTTCGACTGAGATCTCCCCTAAATACCTCTCTCCTGACCCAACTGAAAGGCTCCTTGATCTCTAGCGATCCTCTTTGAACTCCCTCATCGTCCGTCTGCAATACCAGCGACGAATTCATTTTCTTTGCCTTCCTCCACGCCACACCATACCAGCGGACGTCTCTCCCTTCATTTTCCTCGCCGTTCCCTTCTCACCGGAGTCACTTTCGTCTCCAGCGTCGGCCATACCACAACCAATGTCGCTTCTGCTTCTCTTCACTAGCCAATCACCTAGATAAGTCCCATAGTTCCTCTACTCCCTTTACACACCAACTACACTTCATTTCGACTGCCACATAACACTAACCACCCTCTTCGCCCTCTGCTCCGGCCACTCCTCTAGCGAAGTGTTTCCACCGCTATGCACCCCCATCCACCTCACCGACAAGCCCAGAACCTCCGCCTCACCTTTCCGCATGAAACCCCTCTCCTATTTTGCTCCACCACTCACCCAAATGCACCCCCGAACAACCCACCTTTTCATCGTCATCCCTGACCATGTCTGACCACTACACCTACTCCCATGCTACAAAACCACCACCACCATGGTCCTCATTCGCCAACGACCCTCCAGAACATTTTAACTGGGGCTTAACGCCTGTATTCGTGGATTTCAGGCTCCAGCCATCACCGCCATTACAGCCGACCTTCGAGCTTGCTTGAAGCTCACTCCAGGTCTTGACAGCCCTAGGTAGAACTCCCAGGTCGTACGGAAACCTCTCGTGCACACGCCCAGGTGTTCAATTGGATGCCTTGGCCTCGCGAGCTGAGGCAATTGAGGAGGAAACGTGCTGCTACAGACGTGCAAAAGGAAGGCAGGACTTTAGTCCCACCTCGAAAGCTGAAGAGCGCACTGAGGCACATAAGTTGAATTTGTGTCTAAGGCTATTTGCCTCAGACACTGGGGGTGAGGTCCCCGCTCACCCGCTCACCTGCGCCTCGCCTGTGACCTATCCCCCTCAAGCAGGGTGCAGATCCGACCCGCCTAACCTGTTCCACTCCTCGACTGAGATCACGCCTGCAGCCCTAGACCCGAGTGCGCTCCAGGTCCGAAACCCGATTACCCGGTACTGTGGAAGGCTCTGGGAGAGCGTGAACCAGAGAGAGAAATAGAGATAGCGTGCGGGGCCAGGGGGTTTTGCTACAAGGAGTAACGACTGACACTTAGCCGTTTGAAGAATCTTCCCCCTCTACGTGAAGAAGCACAGAGAAAGAAAGAAGAGGAGAAGGCTTGAGCACAAGAAGAGAAAGAGAAGAAGAAGAACAAGAATAAGAAGAGAAGGCAGGGGAAACAGAGAAAGAAAGGAGAAGCAAAGAGGCCCTTTAGTCTCTAAACAGCACTGTAGCACAGGCTGTTTAAGCCGTCTAATATATTTGATTGCATATATTTGAGGCTTTGGTTTAATTGTTATTTAGGAGTAATTGGTGATTTAAATCACCATTTTACTCCATTCTTTTTGCACATTGATACCTGACATTATTCTTATTGCAATCTCTTATATTCTTGATTCAAATTGTGATCTTGAGTTTTGAATTATATATTGCTCCCTATGTTCGACCTTGGACTTAAAATTCGAGTATAAATTTTATCTGTTTTCAAAGCGATTTCGGCTATACTATAGCGTAATTTTTAACGTCGATTTCACTACGACAACAAGACCTCATTTGGAGGTCAGATTCTCTACTGCAAGTCCTTAGACTTGGAATCACCATTTTCAAGCCTTCAATGGCCATGTAACACTCTCAACTTCATCCTTCGAATCGAAGGGCTTAACCTCACTTGAGCACCAAATTGGTTCTATAATCATGTAGAGCACATCAAGAGCTTTCGATCGAGCCTTTGCTCGATCGGATTGAGTCACTGTGCCGGCCGGAATCGTTTGCCGAAGTTTGGTCAATATTAGATAGGACCAGGGAAACAAAGTCCCACATCGGGAGTTCTCGAGCGCTGACACTGGTATAATACCAAAAAGTGAAGATGCTTTGGTCGTCAGCGCAAGGCGCGAAATGAAACGAGTATGGGTGTGGGTGCATGCGTTGCACGTGCTTGCGCATGGGTGCGTGTGTGTGTGCGTGCCTGTGGGCATGTGAGTATGGGCCTGTGGGCATGAGCGTGGGCCTAGGAGGTCGGAGACTGTGCATGGACTTGAACTGATTAAAATCCACCAATTAAGAACTAGGCTCGAGCTCAAGTAGGGTTTGGTCCTGCCCAATTGGGCGCTGTGTATTCCCGAACGAGCTTGGGTCGCCCATTAAAAAATAATTTTTATAATTGAAGATTAAATGGGTTAAGTGCTTTTGAATTTGGCTAAGTGTGGACATGAGGCACAGTAAAGAAGATAAAGAAAGAAATGAAGAGAACAAAGACAAGAGCTAAGGAGGAAAACATGGAATGCTTAGGGAGAATTAAAAGAAGAAAAGGGCTGAAGAGAGAATGAAGAAAAGAGATAGGGAAATCAGACGTCTTGCCACTACTTTTAAGATGTCTGAACTTTTTATCAGATGTCCGATTTTTCCTTATATTGCACTTTTATAGTCTGTTTTTGTTATTTTGAGCTCTCAATGTCGTAAAAGGCAAATATGCTTCTTGTATATCATTTTCTTACCTTAATCTATTGTAATTAGAAGTAATTGATGTAATAGACATGTTTACTTGATTCTTAATAACAAATCACATGTGTAAATATGTTCTTTCTAATGGAATATTGCATGCTTTGAATTGTTAATCTTTTGTGCTATATTCATGTGTTTAAAATATTGTAATTATATTCTGATTAATTAATTGATTCTTAATTATGCTTAGGAATTAAATGGTGAATTAAGCTTACTATTATGCCTTTCAGTGAACGACCTGGACTCAACCAGTTAAAAAAAACTTAAAATCTAAAATGTTAGGTTAACTTGACCCTATGCTACACCGACATTAATTCGAGTTAATCTAAGTTACTTTCTCATGCAATTAATTAAGCCTAAATAACTTAATTAACTCTGTTGAGGAATCTAACCATCAACAACTCATTAGAAAATGTCATTAAGGATTCCTTAGAACTTGATTTGGGGAGAGTTAAGGACAAACATCAGGAGGAAATTGAGAATTTGGGGGATGATGTCTTTGAATACAAATCTAATCTTCCCAAGTCATTTGGTGGAAGAGACATCCAAAATTGAAGATGGGGAGTGGGATTACAATTCTGAAATAATCGATTTTGAATTATTTGAAACTCCCATCACAAGTTTAAAGGAGTGCCAAGGGAAAGAATCTGAGCTAGAGGATGAAATTAGCCCAACCTCTAATGCAACCTCTAAAATTGAGTCTGATATGAAAGAAGTTAAAGATAATATTCTAGGGGTCAAGGAATTGGAAGGAATAAGCAATGAAACCCTAGTTGAAGAAGGGATGGATTTTTCTCTGGAGAGAGACCTCATGCTTGATCTTAGGGCTCATTGTCATACTCTTGATTTTGTTACATGCCCTATCAGAATTGAAATCCTACAACCCGAATTCATTGGAATCGATATAACTTTGAGGGGATTACAACTTTAAAGGGACACAAGCTGATTACAAAGTCTACATCTTTAGTGTCTGACATTTTGGATTCAGGTTGCACTCATCTAAATCAATTTCTCTGCATGCCCTCAGACTAAGAGAGGAACAGACACAGGCATGCATGTTACACCAGTTGCAGAGTTCCCGTCCCTTAGGGATGGTACTTCACCATAATCTAGTCTACATCTGTGGACTTCTGATTCTGGGTCTGGATGATTATGTCTTCCCTTTCTTGACCTAGACCATTCAAGTGATTTATCCCTTGTTGTTTGTGCATTATGCCCAGCTGAAGGCATTAAACTCAGAGCTTCCTGAGAGGCAACCCACAGGATTGAAGCTGACCGAATTAACTATTGACATTCAGGTGATTTCTTTCCTCACTCCCTTGCATACATTTATTTTCCAATGAGGACATTATCCAACTTAGGCATAGGGGGCGGTAATTTGTATGTTCTGAGTACATATTGTCAGCTAAATTATTTTTAAAAAAATGAAAAAAAAAGGAAGAGAAAACTTGGGTATTAGGAGTTTGTCAACTTCAGGAAATGATACATTAGGGACCTAAACGCTTAGACTCTTCAAGTCTTCGGACTTAATCAGTCCGGGTGTCCACTAAAATGTGGACTTGGTCTTGAGTCCTCTCCAAGTAATTTTATTTTAACTTAGTCAATAAAGTAGGATGATAAGTATATGACTTATCAACTCGCCCTTCGATTTGGGGGGATTTTTAATCTAAGCATCTACACACGTTTTGCACTGACTCACTCATTGGCGGTTCTAATGAAAATTGGGTAGCTAATGAACTTTCTAGGGTGGTATGGCTGGCAAGTTATCGTGGGTAACAGCCCATTAGCCGGTTGTCCAGAGCCCAGTCACAGGACCATTCTCTTTCACTTTTGCCTTTAGGTAAATCTTAGATCAGGAAAGCCACCTACATAAAAATAAAAAATAATATATAATAAAACAAAAGAAAGGAAATAGAAAATAGAAAAAGGAGGAAAAAAAGAAATAAGCCCCACTTCACCACACGAGTATGGCTGGTAAGTTGTCGTGACTAACAGCCCATTAGCTGGTTGTCCAGATCCCAGCTCATAAAATGTACAAGAATTCTAAAACACTTAAGGAAGAAGCAGGGAAGTAGCATAATCTGGGGAGATATACACTAGATTCGTCCTTGTGTTGACCCCACAAAAATAAAAAGTAGGGAGAAAGCTACCGGTCAAATAGATACACCTTTAGACAACATTTTCTCTTTCGGGTCACTCAAGGGCGTAGAAACCCGAAGTCCGATTTAATTGTCATTGAGTGAGTCTATCACTTTCACAATAAGATGCCTAGTACTTAAAGTCCTTTTCAAGTCTTAGGTGAGTTGGGTAGCAATAAAAAGTTACCCCGAAATCCTCAACACCAAAAATCCAAAAAATTAGAAAAGACGAAAAAAGAAAAAATATATATTTGCTTCTATATAGAATAAGGTGAGGACTCAAGCGGTCGACATTTTTCCAGGCACCCGGGCACTGTTGAGTCTTTTCGGATTAGGTTCTTAGTAGAAATTTCCTCCTATTGACAAGCAACTTCTACTGAGTAATTAATTCTTAATTTTAGTTGTGAATAGCATTTAGGATAAACCTTGCTAGGGACTAGCAAGGGGTAGGCATGGGGGTATGATGACTCTACAATTATTAGTGTTAATATCATCAATTAGAGTCAATTTCAAGGGTACTTGTGCGATAATGTCATATTATAGTAGGCTTGGGAGCATTACATGCATATTGCATTATCTCCACAGTTAAATTGCTTAGAATCAATGTTTAATAACCTTGTGTACAAGACCATGTTGAAACAGGTCTTAGATGAGCAATCAGACCATACAGATGGATCCGAATCAATGAATGGAGTCCAATGGACTTAAAATCACCTCGATCCGACTTCCATAGCTCCCACAACAAGTCTGAGAAAGATCATTGGCCAGGGGGCAATGCGACATCCATACAGGCTTCGAATGAAAAATCTGACCATACAGATGGATCCGGAGCAACGATCGCAGTCCGGAAATGCGAGAATCATCTCAATCCGAGCACCATGGCATCCTCTACAACAGAAAGATGGATGGCCCCGATGGTGCCACATGGTGCCATCTCGACCACACAACACTGGCATAGCACAACGACAATGGCAGCAACAAATGGAGCAAGCGCGAAACAGCGCACATGAGCATGCACGCAGCAGCGGCAGCAGCGCATGTGCGTGAAGCAAATCGAGCCAATGCAGCCCCAGCGCATGCGCGTGGCACAACACGTGAGACACGGAGCAGGGCACGTGGGCCAACGGGCGTGTGAGCTGGGCTTTAACTATGTTTCAGGTGGACTTTTAGTTGCGTCTTTGAAGTCGCTTTTGACTCAAAGATGATTTTTGGCCTTTTTCCTCCATTATAAAAGGACCCATCCACCACTTTTGGGGCCATCATCTACCCAAGTACTCCACCACCTCCATATATCTCCAAACAAGGTTGTGAAGACGCCAAGCCACCGCCAGGACTGCCTTGATGCCTTCTTCTTCCTTGTTCTTAGTTTTAGTTTCTTTGATAATTGTAGTTATTCCGTATATCAAACATTCATCTACATTTGGTTGAACACAACATTTGATAATCAATTGAATATGTTTTTGATATCTTGTCTTTGCAACTAGTTATCATATCCTTATCACGATTCTCTAACCCTATCTCCCTCCCTCTCTTTCTCTCTCTCTCTATCTCTCTCTCACCTTCTCGTTCTCTCTTTCGCAAAAGAATCAAACAAAGAATTTTTGTGACATTGAAAGCGATTAAACGATTCAAATTCATACCTCCCTGTGTTTGACACTCGAACTCACGTCTAATTCTTCCAATTAAAATTGATGTCGTAAAATGTGCTACAACGAGCAATTTTACACAAACGCATTTCGCGACTGTCAGCCATACAAACTAAGCACATATGACGCCCCACTAGGCCAACCTACAACAATACCCTAGGCCGACCAACGATAGTGCCCTAAGACCTACTGTAAAGGTGGTTTAGCCTTGGTCGAGACAATCCTCACTAGCACTGATGGTATGATTCGTCATAACTAACTAAAATTGGTCAGAATCCAGTGTTAAATGCTCCTAAATGATCGTCTAAGGATCATAATTCTGTATTGAACTGATTCGAGAAGAAGATAAGAAAGCAGGGTTAATTCTGTTGTTTTACCATCTCATCATAAATATAGATTAACCAAGGGGTTTATCAGGGATTAATTCAAGGTCAAATGAACCTAAAAGACCAAGAAGTGGGCTCACATTGACTGAATTAGGGTTTCACGCATTTCAAGGAAGAAAAGAATACTAAAAACCCTAATTATCAACCACAGTCAAATGGAAAGGGTCATGGTAGATATAAACTCAATCTAAACCTCCTAAAAATCATTAAAAATATTCTAAGAGGTTTGATATCTTCACTTTGACCATCTAAACTCATTTTGACCAAAAATAAAAATTCAAACAAGAATTTGCCTTGATTTGGGCTTCTATGCAATTTATCCAGTCAAACATGGTCAAAACCCAAATCTAAGTTCACCATTAGATTCGTTGGGTCTAAATTGGGTTAATAACAAAATTTGGGCCCAATTAGAGTCCATCTTAACCTAATTTACATTTTAGCCCCTAGTTCTCTACTCTTTCAACCAAACCCCTAACTTATATGTTCTTCTTACACAAACACCCCCAACTTCTTGTCTTTTTCATAGAAATACCCCTACCACCATTGTCCTCCTTGTTTCCCAAATGAGAATAGAAGCTTCAAGAACCCATTGGCCGGCAACATTTGATTAGGAAATTACCGAATCAAATCTTTGCTAAATCACACCAAAATTGGTGTGAACACTAATCAGAGCATGGCCGATCTCTTAAGCCATGTTTCAAGATGCAAAATCCATGAAATCTCATTAGCAAGCTTGAAGTTTCCAAGCTCTGAAATCGGCTATGAATCAAGACCAAACTTGCTTGTTTTCCCTCTAATTGAGAGGGAACATTTTTTATATAAACGACAAAACCTTTACAAGCCAATCTCGTGCCCAAATTCGTCGAATTCTCCCTCTTCTCCTTTCTTCCCTACGTACTTTCACACACCACTGGAGCTACCTCGACCACCTCTCTCACCCTCTGCCATGAACAATAGGCAGAGGGGTTTCTCTCTTTATTCCTCGGCACACTTCTTGCGAAGATTCAGACCTCCCCGTGCCTTCTTACGCTCTGGCAACTTCACCATATTTTTCATCTCTGACGTACCTCCAGCAGCATCCTCCTCGTCTCCTCTCTTTCAATTAGTATTGGGCTTCTTCTCTACCCTCCCTCAATTTCAATTCTAGAGCGTTTTAGCTCCTAATTCCCTCTCCTTCGTCTTCCCCGATGCCAGCAACCATCACATCGTCCACCTTCATCATTGGCACTCACCCGCACCCCTCCATCTCAATTAACTGAGGCAAAAGCTCCGCCTCACCTTCACGACCATTTCACCCTAGTCAACTGCATCACACATCACCTCCACCATCACCTTCGACTCCAACCACCGGAGCTCTCCCGAGATTCACTGCCTGACCTCAACTCACCGTCATTCACCAAATCAACCACACCACTACATTCGTCTCACTCCGATGAAGCCACTGAGCTTTTTAATTTGGGCTAAAAGCTCGCCACCTTCGCCATCTCCAGTCGTCATCTCCAATGTCGTCCATCACCATCCAGCGGGCTGCCACCTCGCCACCACCTCCAATCGGCGTGGACTAGCACCAAGGTATCTTTTGGACCCTCCATTGAACAAAGGAAAAGCAATAGTAGCTGCAATCGATGAGGACCTCATCAGCTGAAGCACGCAAAGAAGACCTAAGCGCATAGTCCCACATCAAGAGATTTTAAAATTTTTTTCAATACTTATTGAATCGCGCCCGATAGCAGCTTGCCTTCAAACACGGGGCCAGATCACACTGAACCCACACCCTTATGCACCCGGTCCACTTGCCACGCCATGCAAGCCGAACCAGACCCCCTACTTTAAGCTGAATTGATCTAAACTGGGTTTAGAGAGAAAGGAGAGGATTTCTAAGAGAGAGGAAGGGTTTTGCACTGTGAACATTTTCCTAAACACTTAGGCAAATTTGAGAGGCTTTTCTAAGACATCTGTGGCTTAGAATTAATCGCTTAGGCCGTCTATGTGGTTTAAATTGACCGTTTAGTTGAGGCTTGTGCTGATATTTGATTTGACTTGTACTTGAGTGATAAATTGGCGGTTCTAACCACCATTCTTTTTGCTCTCTCTCTCTATCCATATTATTATTACTCTATAACTCCTGGCATACATTGAATATATTTTATTGAGTTTTGATTGATTATTGTACTCATTATCATATCATTTGATTGGTGATTGAATTGTAATATTTGCTCCCTGCGAACGACCTCAGAACTCACAATTTTTCGAGCACCTACAAATTTTAAGTGTTGACTCATTTTCCGTTGCTATACTACGATGCATTTCTAAAACTCAACGGAAAATCGCTCAACAAGCACCCCAAGGCTTGTGGTGAGAGTAGCCTAATGACCAAGGTCTAATCACCTTGTGGTGCAAGGCGGAGAAGTAGAAAAAGAGTCTCTATTGGTCCTTAGGTGGGGTGCTTTCATGTGATGTGTACATACATGCGCGAATTTTTAGTGTTGAAATATCGCAACCAAGTCCCTTTTCATGCCAATTAAACCACTAGATTTTAGGATCCAACCTCTTTAAGCAATCTCAATTTTTAAGGTTTACCACTTGTTAACCTGATTCAAACACTTTGATGGACTTTCTTTTAAATCTAAGATGCAAATGCATGTATAGATAGCTGATGTAGAAAATTGAAAACTAATACCTTGCTCCAACGCTCTACAAGCAATATGCGAGACGATGTAACAATATGAATTCTAGCAAGCAATTGTTCCTAGGATGCACGTCATATTATCATGCTTCTCCAAACAAGTAGTTCGTGACTTTTGATTTGGTTTCTTTTTTTTTTAATTCAAAGTACTCAAGCAAGCATTACTCTAACTACCTAGGCATGCATCTAACACATCCACCGCAAATGCAACCACAAAGTCCTAAGGGTTAAAAGGTAGTGGGTACTGACCCCCAATAAAATCAAATGCCCCTCAACAAGGGCTTCATCGAAAATTCGGGGACATCCCCCCTAAAAGCCAGCCCCAATTATAATAAGGGCGAGAAAACAAGAATGAAAAATATCTAATTAACCTAGGAGGATTACATCTAAAATAAAGTCATTAATTACCAATTCCAAGGTTTCCTCCTCTTCTTGCTACCTATGAACCCTAGGGCAAGAACCCTACATGCTCCGCACTCCTTCCATGGCTTGGGGTGAGGTTCCAACACCTCCTGCATAATTGGAATAACCAAGACATTATGATCAAAATCAAGTCAATTCATATCTAAATGATACAAATATGCAAAACTATTCTTCATCAAACAAGAGTCATCCCATAATTTTTGTAGATTTTTATTTGATTTCTAAATATGGATATTGACTTTTTTATGGCAAGGGGGTAAAACCAGCGGAAAATACCCCTTGTAGATAATTCACGTGGACCACAAACTTAACCTTCTCCGAAATTTTTGGGAAATTTTTACAGAAAACTATATTTGACACGGCAAAACTGAAAAGGAATTTCACCCAATCTGAATTATCTACGATTTTTGAAAATTCCCACAAGCCGACAAAATAGTAATAGAAAATTATATTCGACCCCTCATCAGTATTTGATATTTCTTTTTTTTCCCTATAGTGAATCAAGAAATGTGCTTTACCAATCTAGAAACCTCATTTGAAGGCCTAACTCCCCCATATTTTTGGAAATTTTTCATTGAGCAGAATGGTCCAAAATGATTTTCTATTTTGATCCTAAAAAATAGAACTTGGATCCAAATAGGAAAACAACCAAACTCAAAACTTAAACCTAACTTAAGGACTCAAAAAGCAAGCTACAAAATTATAAACCCTAAATGCACCTATATGCATCTAATATGCTATTTATAAGAGATTAAACAAAAATAAAATGGTGTTTGAATGCCTTCCCCGACAACAACGTCACATGATCATTCGATTTTCGTGTTGAAAATAAAGATACTGCCGTTGCGCAGTGTGAAATCAACTATCAACCCATTTGTTAAAGAAACCACATACAAAACGGATTGTCATCCACATGGAAGGAAATGAACATAAAAATATTTTCATTTCATCTCACAAAAGATGAATACAGAGGTTCACAATAATCTCAAACAAAAACAAAAAAAGGAAGAGAAGGTCAAACGTATGGGGCATTCCCCTTAAGAGATCGTCACAGAGGTCGATGATGGTCGAGATCAAAGCGATGCAATGAAATCGCAAGGTGTTGTCACTGTAATTCCCTACTTGGAGGGGGTGAGATATGCGTGACGTAAAAAAATGTGGAATAAAAAGATAACAATCTCACAAAATTAGCAATCTCACAAAGTACACAAATTTTTAGGTGGAAACCCAAACCGGGTGAAAACCACCACCTAACCCTCTCGAGTTAGGATTTCCCGATTGATCTAATCAATCAAATCCACTACACGAACTAATTAAACGAGGGTAGTTCAACCTCAAGTACAACCACGCTACAAGTACGACGGTAGCGTTCCTCAACCCCTCCTCTTCACAAGGAGGATTTTGTCCCTCGACGGAGACGGGAATTCTCAAAGCGAATACTCAAACCAAAAAACAATAAAAGTACAACAATCCTATAGAGCCACAAATATTAAAACCCAGCTTCTATAGGAGTTAGGAAACCTCCCTTTGGTGGAAGTGTGTCGACGTGACGAATCAGGTGCGTGAACCACACGGTGGTGCTTCGTCGCTCTCTTAATCGCAGAGGGAGAGCGGGTGCGCAGCTGGATTCAAACTCTATAGATGTGGAACAAATACTTGGAGAGCTAGAGGTTCTTCTAGATGATCTTATACTTCTTTTTGACACAAGAGATGTGAAAGTGTGTTGCTTGGTGTATCTAGAACGGACGTCAAAATAATTCTTTTAAGACGTTTGGACATAAGGTCAAACGTCTAATTCTAGATGGGTATCCTTCCTATTTTTAAACGACAAATCGGTCGTCTAGCACAGGATCTAGACGACTGGAAACTAAGTTAACAGCGAGTATAGATTTCCAAGAGAGTACAACGGCTAGAAAATCTCTCAAAGGAGATTTTGGGTCAGTCGAGACAAAACGGTCACATATCAGACGTCTGAGGTCCTCTACGAACATCTGATATAAGCCTAACAGTCATATTCTCAACGTTTACTCAAGAAGCCAACGTTCCACTAATTGGACGTCTGGTAAAGGTATCAAACGTCTCCTAAGACGTCTGGACTAAGATCTAGACATCTAATTCTAACGGACAGAACCTATTAAGTCCAGCCTAAATGTTTTGGACGTCTGATCAAACAGTCAGACGTCTTAAAAGTCAATATCAGACGTCTGATTTCCATATTGGACGTCTGATAAGGCTGTCTGAATCTTATTTTGGTTTTCTAAGTTCTCTACAGAAAACCTGGGTATCCTAGGGTAGTACAGGTGTTCCTAGGACTTCTTTAAGGGTTCTTTGAGGCTCTTTAACATAAGATCTAAGAAAGAAAATAAAGAGAAACAAAATAAACAAAATATAAAGTATAATAGAAAGGAAATCTATCATATTCTTCATTTCCTTCCTTCTTCAAGCTTTCGCTCCTCATGAAGCTCCTCCGCCTCTGTCAAGCTCCTCCAATCCGCCATGGATGCGAGCTCGAACTCCGTCTAAACACCTGTCTCCATTTGCAATTTGACTTGAAAACTAAGACTCAAAAGCAAATATTAAAAGACTCGTATTTTGTTATCATCAAAATAAACGATCATGGTACTCTAGCACCAACAATCTCCCCCTTTTTGATGATGACAAAACCATAAATAGTAATACATAAAATTCTCCCCCTTTTTGACATTATCAAAAAGTTTTTCTTATCACATTTAATTCTCCTAAGCTCCGCCTTAAATCCTGCTCTTCTAGTTTTTAGGTTAAATTTCTCTTAATTAAGAATGATGTTCTCCCCTTTTTGTAATAACAAGATAGCTATATATTTTTCTCCCCCTTTCTAAAGGAAATATAGCTAACTTAACACCTCCCCCTAAATGATTGACAATAAGCTCATAATTTTAACTTTCCCTATCTATATGCTAATGATAGAAAGGATAGGGTTAGAGATTACCTCACCTACCATGGCCAATAGAATGGCCCAAGTGGTGGTGGAGGATACCACATCGGATGAGGCTTCCATCCGTAGCTTGGAGGTCCAGGCATTGACGTCGATCTCCAATCGGACAGTCGACGTGCGACAGGTCGATCGGTTGTTTGTCGTCTCGTCGGTCTTCTTATTTTCCTCCTTGCTCTACTCCTTGGTCCTCCCAACTCAAGTTGATCATTCTTAAGCTTGTAGGTCCAGTCCTTTACGTTGATATCTTCTTTGAAACCTACAAAATGGGATTCCAAATCTTACTTCGGTATCCAAGTGAGTTTGGATCCGTATTTGTTAGTGGGTCTCCTTGACGAAGATCATTTCTCAACCTTAGGGCTAAATAAATTTTCTACTTTATTGATTAAATTATTTGATTTCTCCCTAAGACATGCAAGTTCATCTTCAATAGCATGCATCTTGGTTTTTAAGCTAGAAATTTTGATTTTTAAATTTGTGTTTTCTTCAACCAATTTACTATTTTCATTGATTAAGTCTTTATTTTCTAATAACAAGTTATTATCCTTAGGACTAGCTTCTAGATCCTTGAGTTTTATTTCTAATCTTTCATTTTCACTTTTAAGAAAACTAAGATTCCTTTTAATATTTTTATTTTCTACCTTAAGTGAATTACTAAGCTCAAATAATTCATCAAAAGCATCTTGTAAATCAAAATTTACCACATTGTCGGAGTCACTTTCGCTGACGCCTGTTGTTGCCATGAAACCCATGCAGGCAGTTTCATTCTTCTTGGAATTTTCCTCTTCTTCTTCCTCCGAGCTCGAGTCGTCCCAAGTCACTTGGAACGCTTTCTTCTTATACTTCTCCTTCTCCTTCTTCTCCTTCTTGAGAAGAGGTCACTCGGGTCGAAGATGACTCTTTTCGTTGCAGTGGTAGCAACGTCTCGGGCTTTCCTTTTCCTTCTCCTTTTCTTCCCTACAAAACTTGGAAAATTTTTTAAGTAAGAATTTAAAATCTTCATCATCAGAACTTACCTCGCTATCTGATGCGGCTCTGAATGCGAGGGTCTTCTTTGGTTTTGGCTCCGGTGTATCCTTCTTCTTCTGCTTCAACTTTGTCTCGTAGGCCATTAGATTTCCTAAGAGATCCTCCATGTTAAGCTCCTCCACCTCATTCGCCTCCTCGATGGCGGTGACCTTCTACTCCCATTCCGGTCCAAGGAAACGAAGAAGCTTCCCTTGAAGCTCCCCCTTGATGAAGGTCTTCCCTAAAGCTTTCAAATTGTTTACTATGAGAGTGAACCTAGTGTTCATCTCACTTAAAGTTTCGTTAGTATTCATAGAAAATGACTCAAATTCTTGTGAAAGTAAATTAATTTTAGAAGATTTAACCTTGGAGGTACCCTCGTGAGTTACCTCGAGAGTGTGCCAAATCTCGTATGCGGTGGCGCATTGCTAAATTCTGTTGAACTCCTCTAGGCGCAAAGTGCAATAGAATCCATTCAATGTTTTTGCGTTTATAGAGAGCTCACGGATTTGTTGTTGCGAGTAGCCTCCCGTGGGTTTCTCTGGGATGTCAAAGGGGGTCTCGCATCGGTCTCATATTGTGAAGTCATTGGCTTGAAGCCATGTCTTCATCCACAACTACCAGTATAGGTAATTGCTCCCATCAAAGAACGGCGGACGAGTCGTAGACTGCCCCAAGGAAATCCTGCTCGCGGAGTTGCTTTCCTCCATGATCTTCTTGTTGGATGTTACTCCAATCTCACAAGAACCTACTCTGATACCAATTGCAATTTCCTACTTGGAGGGGGTGAGATATGTGTGACGTAAAAAAATGTGGAATAAAAAGATAACAATCTCACAAAATTAGCAATATCACAAAGTACACAAGAATTTTTAGGTGAAAACCCAAACCAGGTGAAAACCACCACCTAACCCACTCAAGTTATGATTTCCCGATCGATCTAGTCAATCAAATACACTATACGAACTAATTAAACGAGGATAGTTCAACCTCAAGTACAACTACGCTACAAGTACGACGGTAGCATTCCTCAACCCCTCCTGTTCACAAGGAGGATTTTTTCCCTCGATGGAGACGGGAATTCGCAAAGCGAATACTCAAACCAAAGAACAATAAAAGTACAACAATCCTATAGAGCCACAAATATTAAAACCTAGCTTCTATAGGAGTTAGGAAACTTTCCTTCAGAGGAAGTGCGTCGATGTGATGACGCAGGTGCGTGAACCACGCGGCGGTGCTTCGCCGCTCTCTTAATCGCAGAGGGAGAGTGGGTGCGCACCTGATTCAAGCTCTCTAGATGCGGAACAAATACTTGGAGAGCTAGAGCTTCTTCTAGATGATCTTCTACTTCTTTTTGACACAAGAGATGTGAAAGTGTGTTGCTTGGTGTATCTTGATGTCTCTTAGTGTATCTTCAAGCCAAGGGGCTCCCCTCTATTTATAGAGGACCTAGGAAGGCTTTGGAAGGCCTTGGAAGGTTTCCATAACCGTTGGATGCAAATCCAAGGCAAATCAAGTCAGAATCAAGATCAATCATGACTCTGACAAGGTTATCAGACATCTTGACGTAAGGTCAAAGTCTGGGTTGTCGTCTGATTTTAGAGTCATTCGTTTGATCTAGGTAGGTTGATCTTCTTGGACGATGTTGAATCAAAGTGGACATCAAAACAAGTCTTTTAAGACGTCTAGACATAAGGTCAGACATCTAATTCTAGATGGGTATCCTTCCTATTTTTGTCTAGACCTAAACAGGGTTCTAGGTCTAAGTGATCAGACGACATATCAGTTGTCTGGCATAGGATCTGGACGACTGGAAACTAAGTTAACGAGTATAGATTTCCAAGAGAGTACAACGGCTAGAAAATCTCTCAAAGGAGATTTTGGGTCAGTCGAGGCAAAACGGTCACATATCAGACGTCTGAGGTCCTCTACGAACATCTGATATAAGCCTAACAGTCATATTCTCAACGTTTACTCAAGAAGCCAACGTTCCACTAATTGGACGTCTGGTAAAGGCATCAAACGTCTCCTAAGACGTCTGGACTAAGATCTAGACATCTAATTCTAATGGACAGAACCTATTAAGTCCAGCTTAAATATTTTGGACTTCTGATCAAATAGTCAGACATCTTAAAAGTCAATATCAGACTTCTGATTTCCATATTGGACGTTTGATAAGGCTGTCTGAACCCTATTTTGGTTTTCTAAGTTCTCTACAGAAAACCTGGGTATCCTATGGTAGTGCAGGTGTTCCTAGGACTACTTTAAGGGTTCTTTGAGGCTCTTTAACATAAGATCTAAGAAAGAAAATAAAGAGCAACAAAAGAAACAAAATATAAAGTACAATAGAAAGGAAATCTATCCTATTCTTCATCTCCTTCCTTCAAGCTTTTGCTGCTCGCGAATCTCCTCTGCCTCTATCAAGCTCCTCCAATCCCCATGGATGCGAGCTCGAACTCCGTCTAAACACCTGTCTCCATTTGCAATTTGACCTGAAAACTAAGACTCAAAAGCAAATGTTAAAAGACACATGTTTTTTTATCATCAAAATAAACGATTGTGGTGCTCTACCACCAACAGTCACCACCATGCGACATGGTGCTCCTCCTCTCTGGTGTAGCGGTGATGGCAACATGGGTGGTTCTTCTCCTCCAAGATTCTCGGCTTGGCATGGCATCGCTATGTGGCAAGGGAGTAGTAGGGTGGTGCCTCGCGCACACAACCACTTGGCATGGACAGGGGGTTGTGGGGTAGAGCCATGGACGTGTGGTGGTGGTGGTGGATGAGGAGAGGAGAGGAGGTAGAGGGTGGATGACCTCTCCTCTTGGAAAAGTCATTTTCCAGCCAGAGTTAGGTGCTCCTTGGATTTTCTTTTGATCCAAGATGCCAAATTTAGTACTGTTAGTATTTCCCTACATCAAATGTAGAACATTTAATTATTTGTAGGATATAAAGCAATGCATAATGCTAGCTAGATAATGTTAGAATCATTAGTGGGCATACATATATTATTATAAGGGGACTTACATTAATATATATCATATACATGTATATTCATAAATATGCCCATTATGTGATCCAATAAGAATTGGGTAAATTGCACTTCCAATAATATGGGGTTAATTGCATAGAAACCCTCTAGGGAATTACGATTTGTTGATGGGTAGTACCGTCAATTCCGAAATATAGTGATTGTGGTCCCCAAGGATATGCGAGTAATGGGCAATTTTGTTTTCCTGCTCCCCATCGTGGGAAATCGAAGGGGTACACAAGAACACAAGAACATAGCATTCACTTCTTCCGCACTCATTCTCTCTGTATCCCTAGAAGCACCATCGCCAAAACCCCGTCAAGATTCTCAACGGGAATAGAAGGATTCACTCTCGCTTCCTTCTTCGAAAGGATCAAGCGATGGATTAAGGTATCGATCTAAACTCTCTTTGGTTTTGGATTATCAATGCATACAGGAAATCAAAGATTCTTGGGATTTACGAAACCTCTTAAACATTTTGTTTGTATCTTGTTTTGGTTTCATTTAGTGTTAAATCCGATAGATAATACAATCAAGACCATATTTTACCATTAATTTGTATTGCAAATCCAAATGCAATGTATTTTTCTAATGCATAATTATTTATGACACATCTAACTATGTAAAATGCAAGGGAATGCAACCAATGTTAAATATTAGTGCATAAACTTATTCCATGACAAAATGCATATAGTAAGGAATATTAATAATTAGGAACTAACAATCTTAGATCGGATATTTATCCACAAAAGTGGACTCATCATCACGTGAGTTGAGTTAATGAGTTAACCTGATGAAACAGAAGATAGTGAAAGTCATCCTCCAATTCTATCATAAAGAAGGCATATCCTCTAACCTAAGACTGATATGTGTCTCTATTCACGAACACACATGTTTGGAAGACCAATGGTTTGATACACTCACCTCAGTGCTGACATTAGAAAGTTAATGTATGCGGAAAGAGATAGAACATGCATGATCTCTCAAAGGGATCACACAAATCTATTACATAAGTGTATGTAATAGATTGGTGTATGTAATAGATTAGAGAAATGATCTTACTCCACGTATATTGGGAATGACAATACCATATGTGGTCGTAGAGTCTTGATTAAACTCAATGCAAGAAAAAAAGATGGACCTTTAGGAAAGGATCTGATCTTTGTTCTCATCCCAATAATGCAAGGAGATATCAAAAATAATATTATCCAAGGGGAATGACAGTAGTCTAATGGGATTAGACCCCAGGATAATATCTTCCCCCATGTGTGAAGGATTCATGAGTATTCAGAATACTTAAAGGGGCAACGCATCAAAATTCCACCTATCCTATGGCTTCATTATTAGTGTGATGAAACTAATAATGATTTTAATGGATTCCTAATGGAAGGATAAATCAATTGTAATTTAAAACGTTAAATTAAATTTAATTTGGTAATTAATTATACCTAATTTGATTAGGTAGAAAATCCAAGTGTTGGATTGCAATTAATTTAACTTTGGATACTAGATCCAAACACTAATCATGCAAAATTCAATTAGAATTTGATCCCAACCATTGATGGAGATCCGGATCACCGAATAAATTAGGATAGGGATTTGGAATCCCTATAAATATCTCCCAATAGAGAAACCCTAGTTCCATTAATCAATCAATCAATTAAATTCATTTCCAATCCACCACCATCAGCCACAGAGGCCAAGGAAGAAGAGAAGAGGCACCCTCTACCCTCTTCACAAACCAACCAACCAACAGAGAAGTCGATCAATGCCCCCATCCAATCCAATCATCTAGTTGTTGAATCAAATGCCCTACCTTTGAAGGCTAAAGCTGCAGGGAATGGCCCCCTTCAGTAGCAAGTCAACCATCTCTGTTGGTCAACCAGCTACTATAAGGAAGGATCTTATTAGTGCCTTGAAGGAGTTTTAGAGGTTTGATTTTGATGCTAAGGCGAGCATCACTTCGGATTCATGAATCAATCGTGGGGTTGGACCTCCACAACATGAAAGGTCTCATCCACCCATTGAGGAAGAGTTCAAATTTCTATCAGGACTTGTTTGAGGAGGCACTACATCCTGGGGTGTTGTACCATGCCACTCACGAAAGGTATAAATCCTATACTCATGGTATCCTAGAATGTGGGGAAACTAGCTCCTCCCATATGGTTTCGGATTTTACTGTTTTTCATTTTCATTTGCTTGATTGTTTCTTGGCATCGATTCGATCTTGTATTTGAAAATTTTTAAAATGCATGTTTTTCGTGTTTTCATGCTTCCATGATGCCATGGGTCAATATGATCAATCCCTTTCATGCTTCCATGATGCCATGGGTCAATATGATCGATCCCATCAAGTGATGTGAAAACCCCCAAATCCCAAGGGCTATCAAATCCCCATCCAAAAACATGAAGGGTCGTATACATGATCTCCAACCTCTTGGATCATGCTTGAGCCTATCATTAACTTATGGCCAATAAAAATCCCACCATGCATGCTATAATCCCTACATGCAACATCAGCATCCACATCCAACCATGAAATCATTTCTTTGTCTAACCGCATGCATTCCTAAAGCCTAGGAATCAAATAGGACCTTCACAGGAGAAGGGAAACATCCCTTCCTCAAATTGGAACTCGAATCTTCAAGAGATCCTTTAGCAGCAACCCTCTCCTCTTCTTTCTCCTACTTCTCTCTTCCTCCTACAACCCCAATCCTTCACCTACATTGTGCTCTACTTCAGGGAAGCTCCCTCCTCTACAGCAACATCCTTTCTTCCCCCATGGAGCTCTTGGATCTCCACCTTGTGTCTACAACTTGAAGGAGATGAAGGAGAGTAAGGAGGAGTCGATGGAGATAAAATGGGAAGAGAGAAGAGCACAGTTGTAAAAAGATCTTAGGTGGTGCGGGATGTCGTCCCATTTCAAAGCCCTAGGTGCCTTTTCGTTAAGTGGGAAAAATTACATCCCTCTTCATGCTCAATTTGCTACACATCAAAGTTCTTAGGCATCTCAATTGGTAAACTCTAATTTAATTGTTGTTGGGTGGCTTAAGTGAATTATTGTAAGATTTCTTTTTGTCATACACTGGTGCTTATTTTGTATTAAGCTTGTAGCTCTTTGTTTGAGTTGTGATAACCCATTTGTTGTAATTGGGTTGAGGTAACCTAGTAATTACCTCAGTTAGTAAAATTAGTTCCCTTGGGATTGAGGGAATCGAGTTAAAAATCCTAACCTGAGAGGCTTAGGTAGTGGAGCACCTGGGAATGGGGAACCACTATACATACAACAACAACAAAGCCTTTTCCCACGCTAAGTGGGTTCGGCTATATGGATTTTTTTGCTTCCACTCAGCTATTTTGAACCATTTCTGGACTTCAATTGAAGTAATTGAGGTCATACTCAGACCTTCGACATGTCTCTTTCATTTTATCCTCCTATCGATGCCACCCCAACCTTTTTCTCAAATAAGCTAATTTAAAATCCTATCCTTCCTTGTATGACCACACATCCATTTTAACATCTTCATTTCTGCTACAGACATCTTTTGCACATGCCTATAATTGATCACCCAACATTCAAAGCCATATAGCATGGCAAGCCTTACAACAACTCGATAGTACTTTCGTTTAACTTTTAAAGGGACCCACTTGATGTAGACACATCTATGTCACATAAACTGTCTATTTATGCATGTTCTTAGGCATATAATTGCATCATGCATTATAAATATTGCATAACATGCATCATCATGTATTTAGGTTAAATTGTATAAATTTTAGGTTAATTCTCTCTTTTTAGTGACTAGGAATAGGGAAACATTTATCAGGGCCTCGAATTGAAGATCCAACCGCATGAATCTGATCAGGGCGACAATCGGAGTTCAACGACTCTGAGATCGCCCGATCGAACTTCCGTAGTATTAGATATAGTTCGAGAAAGATTAGAGGTCAAGGGCCAAGGTGGTCTAAAATTCATACCTCAGACGACAAATCCAACCGCACAGATGGATTTGGATCGACGATCACAGCCCAACGGCGCAAAAATCGATCCAATCAGACATTCACGGCACCATTTACAAGTTAAAGAAGATAGGCAGAAAGGATGGTGCCACGTAGCACCATCCCAGCCGTCCAACATCGGCCCAAGCCTCTCACAGCATCTCTTCGAGTAATGACCAACGCATCTCAGCCGTTGGATCATCAATCCAACAACTAAGAAGCGATCTTGGCCACGCAGTATCTTTTGAAGGTGAGGGCTTGGGTGATCTCGACCGTTGGATCGCCATCCAACAGTTGCGACTGCCTGGCCCTTAAAGCGTAAATAGGACACAAATCGAGTGGTAGCGCAACAGTCAAGAGACATCCATGAGAGATGAGCGCGCAGGTTCAACTCTCCACTCACCTCAAATCTGCAGCACGAGTGGGCGCGGAGGAATTCATCCATTGGATTAGTGATGAGCGGGGATGGAGGCGGCGACATGGCGTTCCAAGGAATGATGGATGCGCACACGTACGATCATGCACTATCTGAAGTGCGATCGCACGCGAGTGCTGCACATGCGGTAAGACGAAGCAACGAGTAGCCTTTTAAGCCTTCTGATCTCTTAATCGGATGGTGGATCTTGCTCGAGTGCGATTGCACGTGAACAGTCGAAGATGAGGTGCCAAATGACGTGGTGCAACAAGATGCCTCCAATCTTCATCGCATGGCCGAAGATAAACACTTGCCTTCAGTGACACTCATAAGCATCACTAAAGGTCCTAATATTAATTTTAAAGCCATAAAAAGACCTTTCTACCCACATTTCTATGCTTATAAAAGGCCCTACACCCTCCACTTCTTCTTCATCTCTTCCTTTCTTCTCTCACCACCTCCAAAGCTCTATGAGCTTGTCCCAAACCCGGGATGCTCCCTTAGAGTTATAAAAATAATTTTTCCACCTTTTCAGCCCCATTCGTGGAGCGCCCGTGTTTGTCCTCTCACCACCGTTCGAGAAGCAAATCCCGCTGTGACATCACCCTACTCCGTCCTCCGTCCTCCGCCTTCGTTCTCCCTCGTCCAACATCTCACCACCCTCGTCCGAGCGCTTCATCAACACAACTCGTCCTCCAAGCAGCCGTCAAGGAAGATAACATCTAATCCCCTTCTCTTTTAATGCTTTCTAGTGTAAATTTCTTGCTTTCTAATGTAGCACATAGATTTAATGAACATGATGGATATTAAGCATTTGTTTATTCTCCGTATTTTCTCTTTATTTCTATTATTCTCTGTCTATCTTCTATTAATTATTCTTTAAGTAGATAGCTAGCATAGATTTAATTTGACCAGCTAATCTATTTCGTGACAATAATTATAAACGCAATTTTTGATCAAGCGTATGCCTTCCCGTATTCAACTCGAAACTCACCAGAGTTTCGATTAAATTATCTATTTGACAGATTTTTACGTGACTACGATGACAAGGTTTTCAAAACTCAAATTTTTAGCGTAGAAATCGCGTTCAACACCTCTTCTTACAAACACCTGATGCTCACCTCCATTCCAACCACCCTACATTGATTCTATGTGTAACATCTCCATCAATTTCACCATCTTGTTGATAAATGGATCCCAAGTATTTAAAAACATCTTTCATTAGAATGCATTCTTCTCCAATTTTTTTTCATCCATCCCTTCATTATTCCCTCTACTACTAAACTTGCATTCCATATACTCAGTCTTTGTCCTGCTTAGGCATAGACCTTTAGCTTCTAAGGCATCTCTCCAAAGCTCAAGTTTTCTGTTCACTCCATCTCTCGTTTCATCAACCAACATAATGTCATCAACAAAAAGCATACACCATACTTCGTCAATTCATCCATGACCAAGGTGAAGAGGTAACAACTTAATGTTGATCCTCGATGCAGACCAATGGTGATATCAAAGTAGCCTGTCAATCCATCCTTAGTCCGTACACAACCTCCAGCTTCATAGTACATTATCCTTTATGAGGATAATATATAAAACTAGTACTTAGTCATGCTACACAATTGTGCAATTTCTCGTGATTTGACTTTTGTGCACCTGTATTTTGTTCCACCTTACTTACATCTCGCTTCTGGTGTAGTTGTGCACATATTCTTAAGATCCTACATAAGCTAGTTCCAAAATACTTTTGGAAATAGAAATAATTTCTATCGATGCAAGATTACAAAGACAATCTTTATGATTTTGAATATAATTTTTAAACACAAGCTTTGTATTTCCTTATAGCTCCCACTGCAACAGTTGCAACATCCTTGAATATAATATTGCATAGCATGCATCATTCTGCATTTAGATTAGTTTATACAAAATATAGGTTAATTTACCCTTTTTATGGTCAAGGGACAAGGCAGTACTTTTCTAAGCCTCGGATTCAAGATCCAAAAGTACGGATCTGATCAGGGTGACAATTGGAGTCCAATGCCTCCGAGATCACCCCGATCAAACCTTCTTAGCATCAGGTACAACCCGAGAAAGATCAGAGGTCAAGGGTTAAAATGGTGCAAATTCGTACCACAAATGACAAATCCAACTGTACAGATGGGTTCAAATCAACGATCATAGCCCAACGACGTGAAAATCAACCAAATCTGACTTCCATGGCATCATCTACAAGCATTTGAAGATAGACAACCCAGATGAAGCCACATGACATCATCCAGGCCACCCAAATCCGCAACTGCCTCCTTTATCCAATAGGGCAAATTCATAGTGCAATCTCAGTCGTTGGATCGCCATCCAACGGCTGAGATGCATTCTAGCCAAGCTGCAACACCACCTCAAGAAGACCCCATCGTGCGATCATGGTCGTTGGAAATTCATCCAACGGCCATGAGCGATTAAGCCATAACACATCTTCTCAACAATCTAGTGGGACAATGCATTAGTGATGCACCTTATATCCAAGTGGGGGCACACATTCAACTCTCCACTTGCCTCAAATCCACAGCGTGCCCCCTCACACTGAAATTGAGTCATCCAATCGACATCAAGCATGTGCGATGATGCCACGTGGCATGAGGAGACGCCAGTGCTTGAGAACGTGAAAATTGACTCACGATTTCACACGCACAGGGCGCAATCTGAGGGGGAGGTAGGCACAGATGTGGAGCATACAATGGGCATCGGATGGCCTAGATCAGGCCACTTGTCGCAACGAATGGGTGAAAGCGTGAACGGCTGAAGTCGGATGGGCACATGACGTGGCTGCAAGAGAGCGATTGGATGCATGATGGATGGCTCACGTTCCACGTGAGCTTCAATGACGTGCAACCTACCCTAGTGCTCGCATACGTCACTAAAGACCCTGAGTTAATTCTTTTAAAGCTTAAAATGTCCTTTTTACCCTCAAACCTCACCTATAAAAGGACCACCCCTACCACTCATTTCTTCATCCCTTTCTCTCTTCTCTTACCTCCTCCAAAGCTCTACGAGCTAGTCCATACCCGAAATGCTCCACTAGAGCTAGAGCAAAATAGTTTTCCCATCTTCTCACCCCCATTATGGAGCATCCCGTGATTGTCTTCTCGCCACCACTCGGGAAGCGGATCCTGCTACGATGCCACCCTACTTCGTTCTCCATCCTCCAACCCCATTCTCCCTCGGCCAACATCTCACCACCCTATTCCAAGCACTCCGTCAACACAGCTCATCCTCCAAGCAGTTGTCGAGGAGGATTTTTTCATCCCTATCCTTTTACTGCTTTCTAGTGTAGATTTTAATTTTGCAATTAGTGTAGTGAACAAGGTGATATGGTTATGAAATATTGGTTCATTCTCTCTCTCACTCGTTTCACTGTATTATTCCCTCTCTCTTTTCTATTATTTATTCTTTAAATAGAATAGTTAGCGTAGATTAATGTCAACCAGCTACTCTGCTTTGTGACAATAATTCCCAATGCAATTTTTAATTAAACGTTCACCTCCCTGTGTTGGACCCGGGACTCACTAGAGTTTTGGTAAAAAAAATTATCTGATAGCGGATTTTTACGCAACTACAACGACGGGTTTTCAAACTCAATCTTCTTAGCATATGAAATATCGCTCATTAATATGTATCCTCGGTCTCCTGGCATCCAATATTATACATCCAGGATACCCATGGGGTGTCAGATCTAAAAATCATATACCCTATATTCGACCCATCAAACATTTGATAACAAGATTAGACGTTTAGTGGGTGATCAGAATGAATTTTGACTTCTAATCCTTGGATCTAAATGCGTCTAAAACACAAATCCACGCATTTTCTCGTAAAACTCAAATTAGGTTCTAATAACAAGGGTAGGGATTGAACAATTTGATTCTTGGATTCCGACATCATCATGGAAGCGTGATAAAACAATCATTTAAAATGTTCTACGAATCGAAACTCGAATCAATGCTTGGAAATCCGATATATTGAAATCAAGAAATGACGACCTATTTAACCAGAACCACATAGGAAGATCTAGTATCTCCCCATTCTAAGTTCCCCATGAGTAACAAGATTGGCTCTAGGGTGACGTAGCACAACACCCCATATGTTGTGTCTCTTACAATAAGTCCCACCTGATGGGACTCCCTTCTTCTCAATGGGAAATGAAGCCTTTCGTGTTGGGAACACTCCATCCTTGTCGTGTGCGACGTGAATGCTTCATGCCCCATGAACTCCGCAGTTCTCAAAGCATCCAACACCCCAAGTCCACCAAGAACAAGGTCCGTACAAGTCAATAACACACAACCAACAATATCTGACGTCTTGTACTCTTACTAGACGTCTAAAGATCCCTTTGTACTTCTAACAGTAGCCCTAGAGATCTACCAGAGAAGCAATTGAACTACTAATAACAACCTAATTTATTACCCTAATTGGCTTAATCTAGGGCTACCTCCTTAGTAAAATCATTCATTAGGTTTATAAATACTGCATTTAGAGCATGCATGCATATTTAGGCTTTGTGTTTAATTTATACCTAATTATCTAATTTTAGACTTTTGTGAATAACGTAGGTACAAGATGTAGAGAATAACATGCAATCATGTGTATGATAGAAAATAAAGCTACAGAGCTAGGACCTGATTGAAGAGGAAGACATGACTGAAGAAGAAATGAAGACTTCAATAAAGAAGAGAAAGAGGGACTAGGATAACCTAACCCTACCCTTAGAACCCTAGGATACCATTATCCCAACTCCCACCCTTTGGATAGCGCAAATTGGATAAGTGAGCTCAATAGCCAAAATCATGGATAACATTATCCATGATCCGAATCACCTATCCACAGAGTTGTCCTACTATCTAGGAATCTAGACAACCTATCCTAGACCCAATCTCTAACCCAAGACCCTATTTAAATCCATGAGCTCATTTAATTGACTTAGTATAAGTCAATTGCATTCATCGAACCCAATTTAACTACCCACAACCTAATTAGATTAGTATAGAACCCAAATAGGTTTGCCTCAATTTAGTCAGAATTTTTCTTAACCCAATTACACATTTACACACACAATTAAACTAGGACCTACTTATTTGGACCCAACCCACTAGACTTAGGGTCAACGTAGCCTAATTAGGAACCTATTCTCACAACCTATGTCTACAAAACCCAGCCCTAACCCTACCCACATAAGACCCACGAAAATCCTAACCTAATCCTCTTAAGTTGGTGCCAACTTAAGAAGATTTTATCCCTTAGTGGCCGGCTAAGAGATAAGATCTTATCTCTTGGTAAGATTTCATCCCTTGGTATCCACCCACCAAGGTTGCCTATTTTTAGAAAACCCTCATCCTATCCTAGCCCTACAACTTAGATCCTAAGGTTCCTATTCAACCAATCATAGGCATCACTTTTGATTAAAGCTAAATCATCCAAATTACTGATCCTAGGCACTCTCAATCAACCAATAGGAAGCCACATGCTTTTCTATAAAAGGACCTAGCCTTTACCCTTTGGAGAAGAGGGAGATACCAAGAGATAGAAGAATAGCTACCATAGCCCATGCCCTATCTCTCTAAGCTCTCTCTGGTCTTCTTCTTAGTGCCTTGGATTTGAAGCTCCGTCGAGTTTCATACAAGTATTCCTCAAGCGGTTCTGCAATCTCTCTCTCCCTTTTTATCTCATTCCTTTATTTTTATGCTATTTGTAAGCTTTCCTTTAGAATTCATGTGCAAGAAGATTCAAGATTAGCAATAAAGTTACAATTTAATTGATATCTATGTCTTACTTGATATTTGTTTTTATCTTGCTATATATGACTGTGAAAGGTTTTAAGAAACCCAATTTGCCTCCTTGTGAATGACTCAAGACTTACCAAATTCTCATTGATAAATTTATTTGATTCAATGTGTTTTACAACTACAACGACAACATCAAAATCTCTTTTTATAAACTCGCATCGAACAAATTTAGCACCGTAACCAGGGAGGCAATGGAGATATTCTTGAAGCTTTTCTTCTTCGTGCTTATTTTAGATTTCTAACTCACTTTATTTCCGTTTGATTGCATGTGTGCAGGAAGCACGAAAGTTCAAGAAGAAACGTAACAATGGAAGGGTTGTGAGTTTTTCATCTTCCAGTAAGCATTCGTATCTTAGATTAGGATGAGATTTCCTTTCGATAAAAAAAAATCCAAAAAAATTAGGTGCTTTGTTTATCCATAGGATTAGAACTATTTGCTTGTGTTTGCTTAATTACCTCATTAAAAAAAAAAAATCTTGTTGGTCGACATTAACTCTTGAAAATCAACAAAACCACCTCCCTAAAATTCGAACTACAACTACCTGCGAGATTCAAAAATTATTTTTGAAATTTTTATATGTCCAGAAATTATGAAATTACTCCTGGACATAGGCATTGAAGTCAGGAACATATCCAAATTTCATGCAAATCTAATCAATATAGAATTTTAAAAATATCGCGGACTGTGGTATTATCAGATCTATTATTTTTCCTAACTTTTTGGAATTGCAAAAATCACTGGAACTTTTATATAATCCGATTGACTTAAATTTTGTGGAACTTTGAATTCATGTGATAATCAAGAATTTAGGAAAAAATTGAAAAAATATTTCCAGCACGTTTGATTACACTAAACATTCAATCACCAACTAGGGGTCAAAATAGACTGCAAAACTCCTAATACACTTAAAATCTGAAAAAAAAAATGTGCCCTAAAATTCTTAAAAAAAAAATTCCTGAGTGCATAGTTGGTTGTGCAGTAGGATCAATTGATTGCATTGATTGGGTCGCACCATCTTACTTGTTTTTAGACTTAATTGGATCATATAGCACTATCTAATTTTAGGGTTTCAATCATAGGATAGAGCACATTTGCATCCCATATCCTCAATGGAAATTGATTTCACAAATTGGAATTTGAAAAACTTTTTGTGTGCTCTATAAGAACATTGGTTGAATTTATCTAATCGAGAAACCCTAAAATACACTTAAACAAACAATTGAACCTTAAAATTCACTTTGCCATAAAAAAATTATTTGTAAATCCCTTGCTTGTGCACTTCACACTCCTCAATCTATCTTTAAGGGCAACACCCCTCTAATGCCCATCATATTCCAAAAGTACTTCAAGCCTAAGCCTAGAATTAAGTAGACGTGCCCTAGGTAGAACTAAACTACTTGGTAACCTGAAGTCAGATTAGGCTAAAATCAACAAGAAAGGTCAGTGCGGTAAAACGTTAATCTCTAGTGGTGTCCTACCATGCGGGATGTCCTAGGGGTTCCCACCCTTCTGGCCAGCTAATTAATTCAAGGGTTGGTCAAACCCAGTCGTATTTTGGGGAGCCAGGATTAGGTCTAATTAGGGTTTACACTCTAAGGACTAGCATGATTGCTTGTATTGTGAGGGTGGATATTCTCTCATCTATCTGTTAGTGCTAGAGCACCACGATCGTTTATTTTGATGATAACAAAACACATATTATTTAACATTTGCATTTGAAGTCTTAGATTTTAGGTTAATTACAAATGGAGACGTGTTTAGACAGAATTTGAGCTCGCATCCATGGTGAATTGGAAGAGCTTGACGGAGGAGGAGGAGCTTCGCGAGGAGCGAAAGCTTAAAGAAAGAAGGAGATGAAGAATATGATAGATTTCTATTCTTGTTCAATGTAATTTATCTTTATTTCTTTTGTTGCTCTTTATCTTTCTTGGATCTTATGTTAAAAAGCCTCAAAGAACCCTTAAAATAGTCCTAAGAACACTTGCACAACCCTAAGATACTTAGATTTTCTGTAGAGAGCTTAGAAAATCAAAATAGGATTCTGACAGCCTAATCAGACATCTAATCTGGAAATCAGATGTCTGATAGTGACCTTTAAGAAGTATGACTGTTGACTCAAACATCCAATAACCTAGGCTTGACTTAGTAGGTTCTGTCTAATGAAATCAGACGACCAAACCTTAGTCCAAATGTCTTAGAAGACGTCTGATGGTTGTGCCGAAAGTCTAATTTGTGGAACGTTGGCTAACAAAATTATCATTGAGGAAAATAACCGTTATGCTTCTATCAGACGCTCATAGAGGATCCCAGACGTTTAATATGTGACCATTGAGTCTCGTTGTGAGCCAAAATCACCTTTGTCAGATTTTTCTAGCCGTTAACCTATCTTGGGAATCCATTCCCGCAGTACAATAGGTTTCTAGACGTCCAAATCTAGTGCCAGACATCCTGTTCATCGTCTGATAACCTTACACTAGAATCCTATTTAGTTCTAAACCAAGTCAGGAAGGAAACCCACCTAGAATCAGACATTTGACTTAATTCCCAAACGTCTTAAGCTAGTTTTCCAAACGTCTGATACCTGGACCAGACATCTAATGACCCTGTCAAAATCATAAATGATTCTAATTACGACCTATTTTACCTTGGGTTCAACCCCAACGGCTATGGAAGCCTTCTAAGACCTTCCAAAGCCTTCTTAAGCCCTCTATCAATAGAGGAGGACCCTTCCTTGTGAAGAAACACCCAAGCAACACATTTCCACATTTCTTGTGTCAAAAGAAGAAGATCAACTAGAAGTGCTACTCTCCAAACCTTGTCCACACTCTTGAGAGCTTCAACTTCTCTACACTCCCGCTCTCCCTCCGCGATTATGAGAGCGACGAGGTGTCATCACATGGTTCACGCACCCGCACTGTCACGCCAACGCACTTCCACCAAAGGGAAGTTTCTAAACCCCTATAGTAGCTAGGTTTAAGTTTTGTGGATCTATAGGACTGTTGTACTTTAATGTCTTTGGTTGGGTATTCGTTTTGCGAATTCCCGTCTCCATCAAGCGACTAAACACTCCTCGTGAAGAGGAGGGATTTGAGGCACACTACCCTCGTTCAAAGTAGTGTTGTTGTATTGAGGCTCAGTCACCCTCAGTTAAGTGACAGGGTTGGTGGATTTGATCGACTAGGTCGATCGGAAAATCCTAACTCGAAAGGGTTAGGTGGTAGTTTCTACACGGTTTAGATTTCCACCTAAAAATCTCTTGTGCCTTTGTGTGATTGCCTATTTTTTTGTGAGATTTTTTATTTTCATTCCTCATTTTATTACGTCACACACATCTCACCCCCTCCCGTAGGAAATTACATTTGGTATCAGAGCAGGTTCTTGCATATTTGGCGTAACAACCCACAAGAGATCTATGGAAGGGAGCAATTCCGCGATCAGGATTTCCGAGGGACAGTCCATGACTCGTCCGCCTTTCTTTGACAGGAGTAACCACCCCTATTAGAAGTTGTGGATGAAGACTTGGCTTCAAGCCAACGACTTCACAATTTGGGCCTGATGTGAGACCCCCTTCGACACCCCAGAGAAACCCACCGCGAGATACTCGCAGCAACAGATTCAGGAGCTGTCTCTAAATGCAAGGACCTTGAACACCCTCTACTGCACGCTTAGCCTGGAGGAGTTCAACAGAATCTCGCAGTGCGCCACCACATACGAGATCTGCCACACACTCAAGGTAACTCACGAGGGTACCTCTAAGGTATAGACTTCTAAACTCAATTTACTTTCACAAGAATTTGAGACTTTTTCTATGAAATCTAATGAGTCTTTGAGTGAGATGAACACTAGGTTCACTCTCATAGTAAATAATCTTAAGGCATTAGGAAAGACCTTAGTCAAGGGGAAGCTTCAAGGGAAGCTTCTTCGTTCCCTTCGACCCGAATGGGAGCAGAAGGTTACCGCCATTGAGGAGGCGAACGAGGTGGAGGAGCTCAACATGGAGGATCTCCTAGGCAATCTAATAGCCTACAAGACAAAGCTGAAGCAGAACAAGGATACACCGGAGCCAAAATCGAAGAAGACCCTCGCATTCAGAGCCGCATCAGGTGGCGAGGTAAGTTCTGATGACGAAGATTTTAAATTTTTACTTAAAAAGGTTTCCAAGTTTTGTAGGGAAACAAAGAAAGAAAAGGAGAAGAAGGAAAAGATAACTCGAGATGTTGCTACCACTGCAATGAAAAGGGTCATCTTCGACCTGAGTGCTCTCTTCTCAAGAAGGAGAAGATGAAGGACAAGGAGAAGAAGTATAAGAAGAAGGCGTTCCAAGCAACTTGAAATGACACGAGCTCGAAGGAAGAAGAAGAAGAAAATCTCGAGAAGAAGAATGAAACCGCTTGCATGGGTTTCATAGGCATGGCAGGAGATAGCGAAAGCGACTCTAAAAATTAGGTAAAATCTAAACTACAAGATGCATTTGACGAATTATTTGAAATCGATAAGTCACTTAAGGTAGAAAATAAAAACATTAAAAAGAATCTTAGTTTTCTTAAAAATGAAAATGAAATGATAGAAATAAAACTTAAGGATCTAGAAGCTTGTCCTAAGGATAATAGTTTGTTATTAGAAAATAAAGACTTAATCAATGAAAATAATAAATTAATTGAGGAAAACACAAGTTTAAAAATCAAAATTTCTAGCTTAAAAATCAAGATGCATGCTATTGAAGATGAACTTACATGTCTTAGAGAGAAATCAAATAATTAGATCAATAAAGTATAAAATTTATCTAGCCCTAAGGTTGAGAAAGGATCTCCTTCAAGGAGACCCACTAACAGATCCGGATCCAAATTGACTTCCATACTGAAGAGACAAATAGAATCTTGTTTTATAGGTTACAAAGATTTCAACATCCAAGATTGGACCTACAAGATGAAAAACGGTCAACTCGAGTTGGGAGGACCAAGGAGTAAACCAAGGACGAGGACGAGAAGACCGACGAGACGGCGAACAAATGATCGAATCGCAGCACGTCGGCCACCTGATTGGAGACTAGTGCCGATGCCTACACCTCCAAGACACGGATAGGAACCCCATCCGATTTGGCATCCACCGCCATTTGTGCCATTCTACTGGCCATGGTAGGTGAGGTAACCCTTAACCCTATCTTATTATCATTAGCATATAGATAGGGAGAGTTAAAATAAATGAACTCTTTGTCCATCCTTAAGGGCGTGGTCTTAAAAATAACATAGCTATATTGCCTTTAGAAAGGAGGAGGTAATAACATAGCTATCTTGTTTTAAGGGGAAATTTAGGAAAATTAAAAATTATAATACCTTTTTGATAATGTCAAAAAGGGGGAGATTGTTATGTATTATCATGTATGGTTTTGTCATCATCAAAAAGGGGGAGATTGTTGGTGCTAGAGCACCACGATCGTTTATTTTGATGATAACAAAACATATATTATTTAACATTTCCATTTGAAGTCCTAAATTTCAGGTTAATTACAAATGGAGACGTGTTTAGACAGAATTTGAGCTCGTATCCATGGTGAATTGGAAGAGCTTGACGGAGGAGGAGGAGCTTCGCGAGGAGAGAAAGCTTGAAGAAGGAAGGAGATGAAGAACAGAATCGATTTCCCTTCTTGTTCATTGTAATTTGTCTTTATTTCTTGTGTTGCTCTTTATCTTTCTTAGATCTTATATTAAAGAGCCTCAAAGAACTCTTAAAATAGTCCTCAGAACACTTGCACAACCCTATGATACTTAGGTTTTCTGTAGAGAGCTTAGAAAACCAAAATAGGGTTCTGACAGACTAATCAAATGTATAATCTGGAAATCAAACGTCTGATAGTGACCTTTAAGACGTCTGACTGTTGACTCAGACGTCTAATAACTTAGGCTGGACTTAGTAGGTTCTATCTGATGAAATCAGACGACCAGACCTTAGTCCAAACGTCTTAGAAGACATCTGATGGTTGTGCCAGACATCCAATTAGTAGAACATTGGCTAACAAAATTACCGTTGAGGAAAATAATCATTAGGCCTCTATCAGACGTCCATAGGGGACCCCAAATGTATGATATGTGACTGTTGAGTCTCGTTGTGAGCCAAAATCACCTTTGTCAGATTTTTCTAGCTGTTAAACTACCTTGGGAATCCATTCTCGTAGTACAATAGGTTTCCAAACGTCCAGACCTAGTGCCAGACGTCCTGTACGTTGTCCAATGGCCTTACACTAAAACCCTGCTTAGGTCTGAACCAGGTCAAGAAGGAAACCCACCTAGAATCAGACGTTTGACTTAGTTCCCAGACGTCTTAAGCTAGTTTTCCAAATGTCTGATACCTAGACCAGACGTCTAATGACCCTGTCAGAATCATAAATGATTCTAATTACGGCATGTTTTACCTTGGGTTCAACCCCAACAGCTATGGAAGCCTTCTAATACCTTCCAAAGCATTCCTAGGTCCTCTATAAATAGAGGAGGACCCTTGCCTTGTGAAGAAACACCCAAGCAACACATTTCCACATCCCTTGTGTCAGAAGAAGATCATCTAGAAGTGCTGCTCTCCAAACCCTTATCCACACTCTTGAGAGCTTCAGCTTCGTTATGCTCCCGCTCTCCCTCCGCGATTACGAGAGTGACGAGGTGCCATCGCATGGCCTACGCACCCGCGTCGTCACGTCGAGGCACTTCCACCAAAGAGAAGTTTCTAAACCCCTATAGTAGCTAAGTTTAAGTTTTGTGGCTCTATAGAACTGTTGTATTTTATTTTCTTTGGTTGGATATTCGCATTGCAAATTCCCGTCTCCATCGAGAGACTAAACACTCCTTATGAAGAGGAGCGATTTGAGGCACACTACCCTCATTCAAAGCAATGTTGTTATATTGAGGTTCAGTCACCCTCGTTTAAGTGATTGGGTTAGTAGATTTGATCGACTAGGTTGATCAGAAAATCTTAGCTCGAAAGGGTTAGGTGGTGGTTTTTATCTGGTTTGGATTTCCACCTAAAAATCTCTTGTGCCTTTGTGTGAATGCTTATTTTTTTATGAGATTATTTTAATTCCTAATTTTTTTACATCACGCACATCTCACCCCCTCCCGTAGGGAATTACACTATCAACTTTCTTCTGTGCATGTAAAGTAGATCTCTAAACCCTGATTTGATGCCACCTTTAGAGAAAAATCCTAGGAGAAGATTTGTTTTTTCTAAATCTGATTTTGAATCCTTTCCCATAGCTAATCAGCATGAGGAAGAATTGATTGAGGAGGAGAGCTTGGACCCACACTCTTCTTCATCCCACTATTCCTCCTTTTCTCTCTATCCCAACCCACTCATGACTCCAACTTCGTCAGGATGGGAGAACCCTCCTCAACACCTAGGGCTTGATTCCCTTACCTACACCTCATATTCCCCGGGAGTACCTAAGCCTACCTCATCTTTACAAAATTCCACACAAATCACTGGATATCAAGGATCCCTACAATCTCAAGAGACACTCTCCCTGCAAGACCAGCACCTGATCGGCATAACCAACTATCTTGACTGTTTCAACCAGACTCATATCTCCCCTCCTTAGGGATATGCCTCAGAGTCCCAATACCTAGGATATCAATCCTATCCCCAAAATCACTTTGCAAATTATCCCAATTTCACCCAACCCACCCCACCTTCTTATTGGGATAACCCTACACCACCCAACCAAGGATATGATCCTTACCCTAGGTATTCAAATCTTGATTATGATAAATATTCCAATTTGACTGAGGCTAGAAATCCTGGAAATTATTATCCTCAACCCACTCAAACCCCTGACAATGGCAGAGATCCCAAGATTACTCAATTGCTCCAAGTGCTCCAGGAGATGAGAGAATCTAATAAAAGAAATATTGAAAACATGATAAGGGAGCTTAACAGAATCTGGGAAGCACAACATGATAAACCTAGTCTAAGTGTGCCACAAGTTGGTGGTGAGCTATAATTCCGCAGCAATCATAGGTCTTAATTGACCTAAATTAGGCTAGGACTTAGCATAAGTTAGGATAATTCATGCATGCATAAGCATTAGCTGCATCTTTACTGCTTTCTTTTAGCTATGGATAAAATAATGCTATAATATACTGATTAGGTGCATTATGTCAATTATAGGTAATAAGCTAACCAGAAGGTAGATCTGAAGCTGGATCTAAAGCTAGATCTGAAGAATAAAGAATAACTAGAGTTGTAGCAGATTTGGAACAGAAGACCTAGAATAAGATGTAGTAGACAATAATGTAAGGGGTTGAGGTATGCTATTCTATTTAAGTAGAAATAAAGCAGTAAATTATGAAGAACTTAGGACCATCCTAGCCCTATGATAGCCTAGAAGCTTCCCCAAGCCTTAGCCACCCTTAGATTAGGTCACCATACCCTAGGAAACCTTAAAACCCTAATTCCAGCCTCTATCTAGACGTCCAGATGAGTTATAGGACGTCCAGAACCCTTAGCCAACTCCCGCACACTTTAAACCCACTTCTGAAGTGTTATTGGACATCCAAACACTTGGTCAAACATCCAATTTCTACATACTTCCTGATTCGAATTAGATGTCCATAATTGAAGTCTGGACTTCTAATTTTTTAGTATAAGTCGTCTGATACTATTATTAGACATCTGGAATTGCTCTCCAGTTCCTGTTTTGAGATTCAAGCCTTGATCTTAGATCTTTAGCTCCCTAAACCCAATTCCAACCCCCTAGGAACCTAAATTAAGGTGCTCTAACCCTAGCACATCACCTCTAGACTTCCCTAAGGACCTAATTAGGTCATCACTAAACTTAATTGACTTAGATCATAGTCAATTACCATTGCCTAGTCAATTGGACTCATAGAGTCCAATTGAGCTTAGATCTCAACCCATACAAGTCCAATTGGACTCAGTGAGAGTCCAATCGACCTAAGCCCAACCTAATTGAGTTATTTGACTCTCAATTAGGTTCACACTCATTCAATTAAACTTGTGTTAAGTTTAATTGCAATTCCCCCTTAGCAATTAGGCTTTGCAACCCTAATATGAGACTTACTTTGACCTAAACCCACTAGAACCTAACCTAATCAACCTAGACACCTAAGTTTCAACCCACACACACCATCCACATGAAAATACCTAGCCTAGAGTTCTCTAGAACTCTCTACCATGCGTTGTTGCCTTGGTTGCTAAAATTAGTAACCAAGAGCCATTCAATTGTTAGATCCACATTTGGTGGATCTAAAAACCACCATCCATCCTCTCTCTCACTCTCCCATGAGCTCCCACCATAGGCCTCTCCAGAGAATTCCATAATTCTCTAGAGAGTTTCCCTTAGGTCAATAAAAAGACCTAAGGGGTGGCCATTTGCACCCATCCACTCTTGGCTTCATCCATTCTTAGTTCCATTTAGCTTAGTTTCATTCCACATCCACTCCACCTCCATGTCCACGACTAGCTTCACCATGGCCACCACCACCTCCACGCCAATATGCTGGATCACCTCTCCAACCTCTCTCCAAGGGCCGGCCTAAGCACCATTGGCTGCCCCTCCTCTTCTCAACCAACTCAAAGGCCATCGGAGCCCACCTCCGAATGCCCTTAGTTTTGCTAGATTAGATTATAATTTTTCATAGATTTAATGCTTTATTTATTGCTTAGTAGTGTAGTTCCATATTCTCCCTGTAACGACCCGATTCCCGAGTCCCTACGAGACACGAGAACCGGACTGACTCGACTAATCCCAAGACCTAGTCGTCCAACGAGGAAGTAACCAAAAGAGCAGTAAAATAAACCACATTCAACATGAAATATAACTAGCAGTAACAAAATACAGCAGTAAGAAAAAAAACTACCACAGCATGTACCACCACAACAGTAGAACAACATTTAACATAACATGAACTACAAGTAAAGAAAAGTACAGAGAATAACAAGAACTACTCATTACAGTGGAATAAAAAGGGTACAAAAGAACAGTGGTAACTCTACTGGACCCTACTCGGCCCAGCGTCCTCTGCAGCCGCTGACCCTGGTTGCTCAACACCTAGTCCTGAAAAGTAACGAGTGTAACACATCAGCGAAACGCTGAGTAGAGTGGCAGCTAAACTAAAGAAGCAGTAAAGTGTACAGAAGCTGTTTTATTTTATTTCTTCCTTTATTTACATCTTTCTATTGTTTCACCATCTATCTATTTCTCAGATCATTCACTTGATCTCGAATGTTCCTCGTGGGAACGATCTTGATTGCAGTCTTTTTCGAACAGTAGAAGTAACACGTGGTGCTCTCCTGGCCGGGAGAGTCCCCCGTGGTGATCCTACTCTCAATCAACCACCCCAAGGTCACTGACAGACGTAACGGTGACTACGGCACGCGCGGTAAACGCACGGGTAGCTAACCCGCACTGGCACGCAATCAGTCGTTTCCGTTAACGGGTGCGCCCAAAGCACAGCACGGAACCAGTATAGGGCAGATCCCTCTCAGTAACAGGGGCCCAACCCCTCCACAGTAACCAAACAGGGGCCTTGCCCCTCCACAGTCCGCGCACCCTCGCCTGACTACCCTGGTTTGCCCAGTGGGCCTAACAAGTCGGTGTAGGTGAGCTAGCAGAACCCCGGGGCCCGTGGGGTAGCTAGTAATCGCCCTACACTAGTAGCTCTCCTCGGTACTGTGTACCGAGGGCCAACAAGTCAGTACAAATTGGCAAGACCTAACCCCGTGTCCCTGGGGCGGCTGGCTCCGCTCTGCACTAAGCAGGTAACAGGTGCTTCCCCTGGCACTACGTACCCAAGAGACAACGCACCTCCACATCTTTCCTTCTCAATTCCATTTCATTCTCTTTCCAGGAGTTCTACTCCTAATTCCCCATGGGTTTCCAGCTCTTTTAACTCAGCACATTCAGGTTTCACCATTCCAGTTTCACGTTCTTACAACCCATATTCTCAATCATGTCCATTTATTCATAACAGGCAGTTGTTAAGTCAATTTACAGGCAGCTATTATTTCCTTTCCACATTTTCCAAAACTGCAATATCTATATTCATATCACTAGTTTTCCAGTCCTAGGATTCATGCCGTACCGTAGGATCTATCATTCAATCTAGTTTTCCAGCCCTAGGATTCATGCAATACCCTAGGATCTATCATTCAATCTGGTTTCTCATTCCTAGGATTCATGCAATTACCTAGGTTCTATTAATTGTTCCATAATTGTAACAAATTATGTTAATAATTTCTAAAGCCACTCTACCAGCTACAACGGAAGTACTGGGGGCGTGGTCGGAAATCCCGCGCGCCTCCGCAACCCCCGAGACTGCAATGGAACGGGGTCCTAACACAAGGATCAAACACAAGGAGTTTCTCAAAACAGTATATAATTACCGTAGATGGGTAGAGGATTTTATTCCGAAAGGAACGCAACTTGAAACGCGGAAAATGGACTTCGAACGGGCCCTAAACGGGTCGAAAACGACGAAAGAATCCAAAATCAGATGTCTGGAACCTCTTCCAGACGTCTTAAAAAGTGGGTCAGATGGTACCTTTGTTCTGCGTAGTCTCTCAGACGTCCAGAAGCCTGCGGGGGCGTCTGGCCTAGTTCCCAGACGTCCGATGGTCACCCCGGACGTCTGGAAGTCCTTCCAGTCGTCAGGCACTGCGGCCAGACGTCTGATCCTCGTTGGATGGCGAATCTCAGAGCCTACACGTACCCACTCATCGTTCTCAGTACAACGGGTCGCAGAAAAGGACGAAGGACGAAAATAACTTACTTGCCAGACGTCTGGATAGTCCTCCAGACGTCTTCACCGTCGTCTGGTTGGAAGCCCAGACGTCTGATTCTAGAAAAATTTCCAGAATCAGAGCTCGACCCGCTCTCCGCCCGCGACGCACGGCCGCGCCGCGCCTCGTCCGCCTGCTGCTCGAGCTGCAGTAGCCCTCCCGTGTCACTCCGCGCCCGCTGCTCCCCCGCCGGCCGACTCCAGCTGCCTCGGCAAGCTCGAGCCCTCACGGCCGAGCGTCTCCTCCCTTACGCAACGCCTCCTCCCGCACCCCTGCCGCGGCTGCCGCTGTCGCCGCTCGCTCACTCTCGCACCGGCTGGAAGGAGAAGAAGGGAACGGAGGAGATGAGAGTGAGGGAGAGGGTGAGGGCCCTTTTTAAAGCCGCGCGGGGAGAGAGAGAGGGGGGCAGCGCCTGCACCCGCAGGAGGAGAGGGAAAAAGAAGGGCATCTGCAGGTCTGCGCGTGTAGGCGCACAGACGAAATCCACCGTCCTGCAAAAATCAAATCCCAGACGTCTGGAAGGGGTTCCAGACGTCTAGTCAGACGTCTGGGCCACCTCCCAGACATCTTAAAATACGTCTTGAAGCTGCGTTCGTAACACTCCCCCAATGACGCATACATAATCCCCCCGATAGATTCATATATGCAGTCATTTTCTGCTAGCTAGATTTAAATTTCCCTGTACAAGCATTCCGCTACCTGTGTTGTAACCACCATCATGCCTCAATGAAAATATTTATATATATTTATATGTTGAAAATCACCATGTGCCTGATTATCATCTTTTGGTGTGATTAAGGTTGCATGCTTTCAATTTCTGATATTCTGGTAACAGCATGTCGTGCATCAATAAGTATTTAGTATAAATCAACGTGAGATTTTGAACGAGTAGAGAAAGCGAGATCAAATTTGAATTTGCATTTCCAAAATGCCTGCCAGAGATGAACGACCAGGACTCAAGTCTCGTTATCTTAAAAATTATTGTTGTTGATCGTATTGCGCAATATACTATGATGCTTTTCTTATCAAAAATGCGCTTTACGATCCCACACAAGCTACTAAGGGTTGAGGATTCGACCTTAAGTATGACATCTCATTCAATTCCATCCTCTACTTACACCAAGCCCACCCACCTACCCTATGATTATCCAGAATAGATCTTACCTAGGCCTATATCTGAACTAATAGTCAGTTCTGATGTCCCAAAGAGTGATTCTGAAATGAACGACAAATCTATGGAAGGGACATCTGATGGGGTGCTTGGAACTGATTATGAAACATCCAGAACGGAATCATCTGGAAACCCCATCCTGGAAAATGATGAGAAAAGTGTTGGCATCCCTAAGATTGATTTTCAATCTAAAGACCTTGAATCTTAGGAGATACCGTATGTGCATGGAGTCCAATTTACATTATCTAATAGCCATGTTGAGATTGGGGAGGATGACTCACTTGAGGATCTAAATCTTGACTCAAGCCTTGATTTACAATCATTCTATTTTGAGGAACAAATCTCTGGTAATCCTAAGTGTGAGTCCTTTATGTTCGAGGATGCACAGTTGAACCTTGAGGATGATTTGGATTTGGATATCTCAAGAAATTTGGGAGAATCAAAACAAGATGGCAATCACAAACAAACAAAAGAGCCCCCTCAAGAGGATGGAGGGATTGAGGACAGTGACACTCCCAAGCAGGCACATTTAGATTATTCTGATATAATTTTATCTGAGGATTATCATGATCATATGTGCTTGGATGATTCGATTATGATATCTGGATTCAACGGTAGTGATCATTCTGAGATATTCCATATAGAAGTCGAATCTATTTTCAGTTCTGTAGCAGTTGATTCTCACCCTTCTCTTCCCATCCACCAAAGTCCTAAGGAAAACCCTGATTCTACATTCCCTCCTCTTGACTCTAATCCACAACATCTTCAGATTGAACAAGACAAACAATACCCCTATGAAAGAGATGTACAAGAGATTGCAGAACTATTGGGGATGACTTATGATGATCTACATGAGGAAGTGATCAACTCATCTGAATCATGGAATTTTGAGGAACTTGATTTGATTGATGAGAAATAGGAAGACATTACCTAAGAAGATGTAGTTCAAAATAGAGCCACTTGGGGTCAAATTTATAATCCTACTAATCATAATAGATGGCTTCATTCTGAGAGAGACAAATTCTGATGAGCGTGAGATTATTTCTGATGATGAAGAGATAATATCTGATGAGGATTTTAGTGAATTCTACACAGAATTCTCAATCTCATAGCCTTTACCTTTGGCCTCATATGACCAAGGGACTGGAAAAATCATGATTTTTTATGTCAGTCACCATTATGAAGATCATTATGATTCAAACTTTGAAGCTGACTGGCATGTTAATCATAATTTAATCCACCTCCTCCACAAACTCTCCTTGAATTATGGAATTGGATTAATGAGCAAGCTCTGCATCATGAACCTCATTTTCGTTGTCCTCATCTATCTGGCCTTATTCTACACTTCATATTAGAAAAACTCTTTGAAGTGGGCCTACAACATTAGCTAGTCCGCATTTGTGGATCACTGATTCTTAGATCGCACGATCATATCTTCATATTAATCCTGACTCTCTCAGCAACAATTCTTGACCTACAGTATTGAAGTATATATTTCTTTTGGGTTTCGGTCCGACAAATGACGTAAAACTTAGTGTTAGCTTAGAGGCAACCCAGTATTCTGTATAGGTATTGAGATCTTTATAACCTGACATGGAACAACAAGATCAATCAAGTTACATCCCCTCTTCTTGCTTCTTGCCTTTTGATACTTTTATTCTATATACATTTTAATGAGGACATTGTAATGAATAGGCATGGGAGGGACATTGTATGTCTTATTTTTGTTAGTGAATCCTATTAAAACTTATATATATATAGACAATTATTTTTGTGAAAAAAATAGAAAAAGAAAAAAAAAATTGCATTTGCATCCTTTCATATGTTTTCACATGGTATTTCTTTTGAATAAGAGTAGTTCTTAAGATTCAAGCTAGATAGAGTCAAGAATTCTTGATTTGAGAATTTACTAACTTTAGAAAGTGTGAAACAAAGTCTTTCCACCTGGACTCTTCAGGTCGTATGTCGGCTTAATTATCTCGAGTATTTACCTAAATCTGGATTGATTATCCCCAAGACTTTGTCTGAAAAAGCTAAAAATATTAAGTCAAAGGGATGATGAGTAAATGACTTTTCATTTCACCCTTTGATTTGGATAGTCTTTAAGTTTCAAGCATCTTCACTTGAACATTGCACTGACTTGTCATTTGGATGATTTTGTTGGGTCCTTAGTGGTCAATAAGATTTAGTCTTAGGCTTGCACATCTAAATGACCTTGCTGTGTTTCTAGCTCTTAGGACTATTCCTGTTTGTAGGGAAATGCATTTATAATAGCCACTCATCTAGAAAAATGAGTTGGAGAGAAAAAATATATTCAGCCGAAAAATTATAAGGAAAAAATATATATATACAATTTAAAAGATAGAGAGAAAAAAAAATTTCCACCAAATAAAAGCATCTCACTACATATGGATGCTACTGATTGCACCGCAAAAATACACCTGCAATTGTGCCGCCCTGTGCTATTTCCTAGCATTACCAATGCATATTAGGTATCCTTAGTCGCATTTGTAAAAATACATGCATGCATGCATTTAATTGAGGGGAGGAGAGTGAATAAAATGGCCTCGCAATTCACATTTTCTTCAAGTGCTGCTTCGCAAAATTTCCATCTTTATTTTTATTTCTATTTGATTTTGAATTCTTCCCCGCGGTTGCAAAGC